>CM057052.1:43712500-46112500 GCA_029948455.1 Solanum rostratum
GAATTGCCAGCACATCACGAACCACCCATTGAAGTCTTGGAAAATTTTTTCTACAAGTGTTCCACCACGCCAAAAGCTGCGGCTTCCCCTCTGCATCCTTGATACTTTCGGGTGCCTGGTTAAGATATTCATCAAAGTCGTTGTTTTCGTTAGCTTGTAGTCCAAGTTGTAATTCTAGTATATAGTCAAGATCATCATCGTGTCTAGGCCTAGTAGGTTGTGGTTCGTATTGTACATTTTGTACTGAATTATATTGTTCTAAATCATATAATTTCCTAGCTTCATGTCTAATGCTACTTAGAACTGCTTCTAAATTAAGTGCTTGATTTTCTCCGTCGTATACTATTTCTAAGTCTGCAAATATACTAGTTACCATTTTAAATACACCAAATTCTTTATAAGCAGGATTAAATAAAGCAGTAATTAAATAAATTTGAGGGATTGAAAAAAAGTATTTCCTAAATTTTTCAATCATTTTTCTAACAGGTTCACTAAATCTTACATTATTTTTAAACGAAGCTAATTTATTACAAATAGTACAAATATTAGGCAACACAGAAGAAATAGTAGGATAGTAAAGACCGGATATTTGTTTAGTTGCTAAATTAAAAACTTTTAAAAAATCAACTAAAATCTTTAATATTAACCCAATCATTTTCATCTAAACGAAAGTTGGGATCTGAATTATGTGCATTCCAGACCATTGTAAGCGGTCTCCTATAGTCGTAAGCAACTTTAAACATTTCATAGAATGAATTCCACCTAGTTGCTATGGATTTAGGAATTTTTCTAACAGGCAAATTACATTCAATGCAACGCTGCACAAATTCCCTACGCCTAGCCATTACTTGACATTTAAAAATAAAGTGGCATGTGGCTTCCACTTTATTACATCCATTTTCAAATAAAGAAATACCATCTTTAACAATTAAATTATAAATATGTGCAGCACATTTAAAATGAAAACCATCTTCACAAGTTGGACAAATAATAGGTTTTAAAAAATCTACAACACGTTTATTATTACTAGCGTTATCTAAAGTTACACAAAATATTTTTCTACTTATACCAAAAAATTGTAAAACATTAAGAATAGTTTGCGAAATATAAAAACCTGTTTTTCGAAATTCACAAGTTTTATATCCTAAAATTCTTTTTTGCAAATTCCAGTTATCATCTATCCAGTGGGCCGTAATTGTAAAGTAATCGTTACCGGTTACACTACGTCCCATATCAGAAGTTATTGATAGCCTACAATTATTATAAGCAAATAAACACCTAAGGTATTGTACATGGCGTGCTTGAAAGTCAGAAACAACTTTTTTTATAGTATTTCTAGAAAACTCATTAAAAGACAGGTTATACACAATTTGAATATAATGGACAAAATCGGGATTTTCAGCAAAACTAAAAGGCAAACCAGTAACAACAATCATTTTAGAAAGCTCATCCAGGTCACGTTGTCTACTATAAGGTCTATGTGTACTAGGACCGAAAATATTTGTAGGATTTAGTTGTGATTGCACCATATTTGAACCTCCTACCGATTCATCGGGAATGGGAGTTCCAAATTTTTTGGCGTCCGCAACTGCCTGTGCATGCAAAAATTCCATTTTACAACAATGCATAAGGTGATTTTTCAAATGACCCGTCCCGTCCCCCTTTCCCGAAGTTTTATGGTTTAAAACGTGTTTACATTTGTTACAAATTACTTTTGTTTTATCTTCATTTTGTGTTAAAAATTGCCAAACAACGGATTTGTTTGCGCGTTCCGTCTTAGGCCTATTTGTCACGACCCAAAATGGGGTCATGACTAAAAGACCACTTAATTTCATTCCCAACAATAAATGCACCCTAGAAGGAGAAAAATCCAATAAATAAACAACAACCCACATAAAATAATATAATGTCCCAAAACCTGATGTCACGAGTATAAAGAGCATCTAATAACTAACTAAAGAAATAAATGTATTTCAGTCTTCGAATAGAAATAAAGACTACACAACTAAGATAGAATCCAATGGAAGCTCGAAGCCCTGAGTCTCACCACTGGATCTGGTATGAACCAAGTGCACGAGCAATTTAACTACCACGTGGAATAGCCTGACAAGAATCTGCGGGGGAGAAAGGAGTAGGGGTGAGTACACATAATATGTACCCAGTAGGTTTAACCAACTGGGAATTAGAAATTGAATAAACCATGAAATAATCTAGGAACGCTTCCACCTGCAACAGAAAAATCAGTCCGGCATCGGTGCCGCCAATATATATAATAGCGCAAGCAAAACAAAATACAATCTGACATAAGCCAACCCAATCAACCAAAAGTAGTAAAATAAAATGGTATGCAATGTCGTGCAGTGCAATGCAATGCAAGGTGGTATCAAGACCGTCGCACAGCCTGTCGTATACACCCCCGTCGAGCTAAGGCTCCCAGACTGAGGGGACCCATGGGGACCTCGCAGGCCATATACCTCAATCACAATATATCAACTACCTTGCCACCCAAGTGCCCGTGGTCAAGGACTCATGATAAAAATCACCATTCAGAACTTCCCAAAATGTCATGACATGTAGTATGAGGATGTATGCAAGCAAGACACAATTATGGAAACAACATTCCTCTCAATAAGCACAAACTTTCTCCCTTTCTCAACATGTCATATTCACAATATTCTCAATTTAGGATTTACATGCTCTCGAAGCAATACAATACTAATTCTCAACCCAACACATGATATGATCTCATCCCATAGATTAAAACATAAGGATACTCAATAACTCAATCCCAATCTCAAAGAAGGATAGCCAAACCTACCTCAATGTCGAAACCGCACTCGAACACTTCTACCAAATGGGCCAAATCTTGAATTCAACTCCCACAATGAAAATTCTCTATCAAGAATGGAACATACACGTCACAAGGAGTCCGATGACAACCACATTGCTACATATCTAGCCTAACCTCAAGATTTTATCTAATTCGATAATTCTAATTTCAAGTTTAAAATTGAACTTAAATTCTCCAAATAATATGATTCTAATGGTTACTCATATAATACAAACCCCCAATATTAGTACAAAATATATACACATTCAAAGCCCACAACGTAATTATTACAACTGCATAATTGTAGAACCTAAAAGCACTGAGCAGTGCGTAAATGAAAGCACTGAGCAGTGCGTAACCCCATTTAATATTCACCTTCTGTTTTGAAATCATTTACAATAGTCCTATATATATTATTAAATAATCAAATTGCTACAGTTCCTAGGTAGTTTAAGAATTACAAATTAGACAAATTTCCTTGCATTTTCTACAACCTGCACGTGAATATACTTTCCACCTCACCTTAGAATAGGTAGTAATCCTAGTAATGAACTTTATTTTCATCAAATTGCAGTGAAAAAAAATAGCACTTACATGGAGCAAAGTGCTGCACGCCGCTGCTCTATCTTTTCTAACCCTTTTTCCTCTTCTCTTATTTTCTTGACTTGATTAGGGGTTAAAAGTGATAAATCTACTAATTTTATTTTTAATATATAGGATAAATGGTACTTAAATAACTTAACTCTTTGGCCCATAAATTAATTTCATTGTTTAATTTTTACCTATAAGTTTGCACCCATAGTTATCAAATAGTCAAAAAGACCCATTTAAAATTCACAAGAATGATATTTCAAGAAAACAAGAAGACTAATTTTTTTTTTAAATAATCTAACGGGACATTACATCATCCACCACTAAAAATCATGTTCGTCCTCGAACATAAGATAGAATAAAGTACCTGAAGCTTCGAAAAGCTGAGGATATCGAGCACGCATATCTGACTCTATCTCCCAAGTAGCCTCCTCAACAGGCCGATGTCGCCACTGAACCTTAACTGAAGCGATTTCCTTAGTCCTGAGCCTACGAACCTGTCTATCTAGAATGGCTACGGGCTCCTCCTCATAAGTCAAATCCGGACCCAACTCAATGGTATCATAAGAAATAATGTGAGACTCGTCTGGTATGTATTTTCGGAGCATGGAGACGTGAAATACTGGATGAACAGCTGACCATCTAGGTGGCAAAGCCAACTCATAAGCCACCTCACCTACTCTCCTAAGAATCTCGAACGGGCCAATAAACCTCAGGCTAAGCTTGCTCTTTTTCCCGAACCTCATCACACCCTTCATGGGTTATATCTTCAACCACACATGCTCGCCAACCATAAACTCCAAGGGACGAACTCTCCTATCAGCGTAGCTCTTCTGCCGACTCTGGGCTGTCAATAGTCGACTCTGGATCAGGCGCACCCGCTCCATAGCATCTTTGAGCAAATCAGTGTCTAATGCCTCGACGGTGACTGAGTCGAACCACCCAATAGGTGATCGACATCTACGCCCATACAACGCCTCAAATGGTGCCATTTGAATACTGGAGTGATAGCTATTATTATAGGCAAACTCCGCTAAGGGCAAATGTTGGTCCCATCGAGCACTAAAATCAATCACACAGGCCCTAAGCATGTCCTTCAACACCTGAATGGTCCGCTCGGACTGACCGTCTGTCTGAGGATGAAATGCCGAACTCATGTCTAATCGTGTACCTAACCCATGCTGCAAGGCCTTCCAAAATCGCGGGGTGAACACCGAACCTCGATCTGACACAATAGAGATAGGCACCCCATGCAATCTAACAATCTCACGTATATAGATCCTAGCTAGTTGTTCCGCACTGTGGCTAGTCTTTACTGGAATAAAGTGAGATGATTTGGTCAACCTGTCCACAATCACCCAAATAGAGTCAAACCTTCCCAACGTCCTGGGTAATCCAGTCACAAAATCCATGGTAATATGCTCCCACTTCCACTCGGGAATGGGCATCCGCTGCATCGGACCTCCTGGCTTTTGATGCTCACACTTAACCTGCTGACAATTCAAACACTTAGCCACAAACTCCACAATGTCCCTCTTCATCCCACACCACCAATAATGTTGCTTCAAATCATGAAACATTTTTGCTACACCAGGGTGAATGGAATACTTTGCACAGTGAGACTCCTCCAAAATCAAACGAACCCAATCACCTACCTTGGGCACACAAATGCGCCCATTAATTCTCAGAACTCCCTCAGAATCAAGAAAAGCTGACTTAGCTTCACCCCTCAACACTTTGTCCTGAATCACACATAATTTCTCATCATCAAACTGGTGAGCACGAATCTGATCCATCAATGTAGATCTAGCCTCGATGAAGGCCAACACACTATGAGATGGGGAGATGTCAAGTCTAATCAATTGTCTAGCCAAAGACTGAACCTCCAAAGCTAAAGGCCTCTCCTCCGCTCTAAGATATGCCAAACTACCCATACTAGAAGGATTCCGGCTCAAGGCATCCGCTACCACATTAGCCTTGCCAGGGTGATAGAGAATAGAGATATCATAATCTTTCAGCAACTCCAACCACCTGCGCTGCCTCATGTTCAAATTAGGCTGAGAGAAAATATACTTGAGGCTATGATGGTTTGTAAAGATCTCGCAATGCACCCCATAGAGATAATGCCTCCACAACTTCAAAACAAATACCACCGCGGCTAACTCCAAATCATGAGTAGGGTAGTTTCGCTCATGGACCTTCAGTTGTCGCGAAGCATAAGCTATAACCCTTCCCTTCTGCATCAACACTCCACCTAAACCGACACCAGAAGCATCACAATAAACAACAAAGGCTACACTTTCCTCGGGCAATGCTAAAATAGGTGCTGAAGTCAATAACTCCTTGAGCCTCTGGATGCTCGCCTCACATTCAGCGGTCCATATAAATGCAACTTCCTTCTGAGTTAGTTTAGTCAAAGGAGCTGCGATAGAGGAGAATCCCTGCACAAATCGACGATAATAACCTGCCAGCCCAATAAAACTTCGAATCTCAGTCACTGAAGTGGGTCTCACCCAATCACGAACTGCTGCAACCTTGGCTGGATCAACCATAATACCATTCTTAGTCACCACATGACCCAGGAAAGTCACAGACTCGAGCCAAAACTCGCATTTGGAGAATTTAGCATACAGTTTCTCCTCACACAATCTCTGGAGCACGGCCCTCAGGTGACGAGCATGGTCTGCCTCACTCTTGGAATACACCAATATGTCGTCAATAAATACAATCACAAAGGAATCCAGGTAAGGTCTGAACACTCGGTTCATCAACTCCATAAAAGCGGCAGGGGCATTAGTCAGCCCAAATGACATAACCACAAACTCATAGTGCCCATATCGAGTCCTGAAAGCAGTCTTAGGGATGTCTGACTCCCGAACCTTCAACTGATGATACCCTGACCTCAAATCAATTTTTGAGAACACTGATGCACCCTGAAGTTGATCAAATAAGTCATCAATACGAGGCAAGGGATACTTGTTCTTGATGGTCACTTTGTTCAACTGACGATAGTCAATGCACATTCTCATAGTACCATCCTTTTTCTTTACGAACAACACTGGTGCACCCCAAGGCGGCACACTAGGCCGAATAAACCCCTTCTTCAACAAATCTTCTAATTGCTCCTTCAATTCCTTTAACTCTGTAGGAGCCATTCGATAAGGAGAAATGGATATGGGCTTAGTGCCCGGCTCCAAATCAATGGCAAAGTCAATGTCACGATCTGGAAGAACACCTGGTAGATCTGTAGGAAACACATCCATGAACTCCCTCACCACCCTCATGGTCTCTAAAGAAGATGACTCCTTATAAATATCACGTACATGAGCCAAATAAGATAAACACCCATGCTCTATCATATGCCGAGCACGAACATAAGAAATAATCCCCTTAGGGTAAGAGTTGAGAGCACCTGCCCACATTAACTGGGGTAAACCTGGACACGCTAAAGTCACAATCTTAGCATAACAATCAAGGATCGCATGATAAGGGGACAACCAATCCATACCCAAGATAACATCAAAGTCAAGCATGTCTAGAAGGATCAAATCAGCCTGAGTCTCCCTACCTGAGAATATCACAATACAACCCCGATAGACCCGATCCACCACTAAGGATTCACCCACGGGTGTAGAAACAGAAATAGGCACCTCAAGAGGTTCACATACACCATCAATATCATGAGCAAAATAAGTGGATACATATGAATAGGTGGACCCAGGGTCAAATAATACTGAAGCTGAACGATGGCAAACTGGAATAATACCTGTAATCACAGCATCAGATGTCTCTGCCTCTGTACGGCCTGGAATGGCATAACACACCCGGCGCTCCCCACTAACCTGCGATCCACCTCGAGCACCACCTCGAGCTCCACCCCTAGCACCTCTAGTGCTACCCCTCGCACTCTGTGAAGCGCCTCTAACTGCTGGAGCTGGTGTAGACCGTGCCGTTTGTGTCCCCGATGGAAAAGAAGCAGGAGCACGCTTAGGACAATCCTTCGCATGGTGGCCGAACTCATCACACACATAACAACCTCTAGGTCCGGACCTGCCTGTACTACCTGCACTAGGAATGGCAGCATTAACTGGTCTCCCCTGATAACCCTGAGCGCCCTGCCTCTGAAAATCTCTGTCTCTTGGTGCATAACTGCCAAACTGACCGTGATAGCGGGACCTCTTACCACCACCCTGACGGGCCTGTCTGATGCCCTCTATCATTCTAGCATGATCAACAATACTCTGAAAGGAACCACCAGATAACACAAGAGAGGTTGTGGCCTCCTGAAGATAACTTGTGAACCCCTTCACAAATCGGCGGATCCGCTCAAACTCTGTGGGAATGCTAGACATGGCATAACGAGATAACTCATGGAATCGTGTCTCGTACTCGATCACAGTCATGGAACCCTGCTCCAATCTATCGAACTCATCACGACGTCTATCACGAAGGTTGTATGGTACAAACTTCTCAAGAAAGATCTCCGTAAACTGCCCCCAATCCATCGCTGGAGCATCAACTGGCCTCCGGGCCATAACCGACCTCCACCACTCTCTGGCCATGCCTGTGAACTGATAAGAGGTGTAAGCTACTCCGTGGACCTCCAGAACACCCAAATTAAACAATCGATCCTGGCACTCTGTCAGAAAGTCATATGCCCTATCCCCAGCGGTAGCATCAAATTTGGGAGGAGTCAATCTCACAAATCTCTGAAGCTCTTCTGCTCAGACAAGGACATAGCAGCACTGGCAGAACTGGAGGAGCTGAAAACCTCGGGGGTGCAATAGAAGGCATTGAAAATGGACTCGGGGTCTGAAATCCCGTATTAGGTCCCTGAGCTGGCTGTGAAGGACCAACCGGTATAGCAGGAACTGAGGTACCTGGAACATCACTAGAGGCAGGGGTCTCCTCCAACCTTTCCAACAATCGAATCAATAGCTCCTGTAATATTGGTGTACCCTCTAAGGATGCCGGAGGCTGAACTGGGTCCTCAGTATTCTCCTCGTGCTCATAAACTGGGTCAGCAATAGGCTCAGGTGAAGCCCTTTTAGTCTGACCTCGGACTGGTGCTGCTCCTCTAGCTCGACCTCGACCTCTAGCTCTGCCCCGAGCTCTACCTCGCCCTCTAGCGGGAGCTTGGACTGCAGGTACCGACTCATCTTCCGTATTTCTAGCTCTAGTTCTCGCCATCTGTGCAGGAAGAATAAATTAGAAGCGTACATAACTTGAATATGAACAAATCGCACGAAATGAATCAATGGAAAGAGGATTTCTCCTAACAAGCATCCTGTAGCCTCTCGAAGATAGATACGGACATCTACGTACCGATCTGCGAGACTCTAGTAGACACCCTGCTCTTTAACTCATGAGACCGGTGAACCTAGCGCTCTGATACCAAACTTGTCACGACCCAAAATGGGGTCATGACTAAAAGACCACTTAATTTCATTCCCAACAATAAATGTACCCTAGAAGGAGAAAAATCCAATAAATAAACAACAACCCACATAAAATAATATAATGTCCCAAAACCTGGTGTCACGAGTATAAAGAGCATCTAATAACTAACTAAAGAAATAAATGTATTTCAGTCTTCGAATAGAAATAAAGACTACACAACTAAGATAGAATCCAATGGAAGCTCGAAGCCCTGAGTCTCACCACTGGATCTGGTATGAACCAAGTGCACGAGCAATTCAACTACCACGTGGAATAGCCTGACAAGAATCTGCGGGGGAGAAAGGAGTAGGGGTGAGTACACATAATATGTACCCAGTAGGTTTAACCAACTGGGAATTAGAAATTGAATAAACCATGAAATAATCTAGGAACGCTTCCACCTGCAACAGAAAAACCAGTCCGGCATCGGTGCCGCCAATATATATAATAGCGCAAGCAAAACAAAATACAATCTGACATAAGCCAACCCAATCAACCAAAAGTAGTAAAATAAAATGGTATGCAATGTCGTGCAGTGCAATGCAATGCAAGGTGGTATCAAGATCGTCGCACAGCCTGTCGTATACACCCCCGTCGAGCTAAGGCTCCCAGACTGAGGGGACCCATGGGGACCTCGCAGGCCATATACCTCAATCACAATATATCAACTACCTTGCCACCCAAGTGCCCGTGGTCAAGGACTCATGATAAAAATCACCATTCAGAACTTCCCAAAATGTCATGACATGTAGTATGGGGATGTATGCAAGCAAGACACAATTATGGAAACAACATTCCTCTCAATAAGCACAAATTTTCTCCCTTTCTCAACATGTCATATTCACAATATTCTCAATTTAGGATTTACATGCTCTCGAAGCAATACAATACTAATTCTCAACCCAACACATGATATGATCTCATCCCATAGATTAAAACATAAGGATACTCAATAACTCAATCCCAATCTCAAAGAAGGATAGCCAAACCTACCTCAATGTCGAAACCGCACTCGAACACTTCTACCAAATGGGCCAAATCTTGAATTCAACTCCCACAATGAAAATTCTCTATCAAGAATGGAACATACACGTCACAAGGAGTCCGATGACAACCACATTGCTACATATCTAGCCTAACCTCAAGATTTCATCTAATTCGATAATTCTAATTTCAAATTTAAAATTGAACTTAAATTCTCCAAATAATATGATTCTAATGGTTACTCATATAATACAAACCCCCAATATTAGTACAAAATATATACACATTCAAAGCCCACAACGTAATTATTACAAATGCATATTGTAGAACCTAAAAGTACTGAGCAGTGCGTAAACAAAAGCACTGAGCTGTGCGTAACCCCATTTAATATTCACCTTCTGTTTTGAAATCATTTACAATAGTCCTATATATATTATTAAATAATCAAATTGCTACAGTTCCTAGGTAGTTTAAGAATTACAAATTAGACAAATTTCCTTGCATTTTCTACAACCTGCACGTGAATATACTTTCCACCTCACCTTAGAATAGGTAGTAATCCTAGTAATGTACTTTATATTCATCAAATTGCAGTGAAAAAAAAAATAGCACTTACATGGAGCAAAGTGTTGCACGCCGCTGCTCTATCTTTTCTAACCCTTTTTCCTCTTCTCTTATTTTCTTGACTTGATTAGGGGTTAAAAGTGATAAATCTACTAATTTTATTTTTAATATATAGGATAAATGGTACTTAAATAACTTAACTCTTTGGCCCATAAATTAATTTCATTGTTTAATTTTTACCCATAAGTTTGCACCCATAGTTATCAAATAGTCAAAAAGACCCATTTAAAATTCACAAGAATGATATTTCAAGAAAACAAGAAGACTAATTTTTTTTTTTAAATAATCTAACGGGACATTACACTATTAGATGATGTAGGTTGTACGGGGGAGCGGGAGCGGGAGGGGGGGAGTAGTAGCACTATATGGGGGTTGAGTTTCATCGTCATCAAAAGTATCTTCATTTTCATTTATTTCAAAATCATCTTCCGGTAAATCTTCGTTAAAATTACCAAAATGTTGTTCAAGAAAATCATTGTTTAATCCCGTGTTAGAGTCAATATTAATAAAACCCGTGTTGTCTACGTAAGTAGAATCTTCGGTATTTAATCTAAGTTGTGATTGTCTTGTAGACGAACTACCACTTGTTTTTTTACCGGTTAAATCTTTTTTAATTCCACAAAAAATGTACTTTTTCCCTTTCCTTTTCCATCGGAATCCATGTTAAATTTAATTAAACAAATTACGATTATATATTGAAGTTTATGAATGTAAAAAAATTAATTCAAGGAGACAACAACTCAACAAGTAAAAGTAATCAAATAAGTAATATTAGAAGAATAAATAAGTAGGATTTAGGAATGAAGGTACCAAACGTCTGTGTAAAAACAGATGTAGAAGCTGAAATTGATGAAAGTTGAAGCTTGAATATGCTCCAAATTGATCCACCAAATTTTGCTTCAAAATGCAATTACCAAAACTAAATAATATTTTGGAATAATGATTGAGAGAGTAGATAATTAATATATAATATATAATATATAATATTTGAGAGTAGTATGTAAATATGTAATATGTATATAATTATAAATTTGTAATATTAGTAAGTGGAGAGAATTGGATTGAGAGAATTAGATTGAGAGAATTGAAGTGAAAAATTATGAAAGATTGGGGGTATTTATAGTTGAGAAAATATTGAATTTTGAATAATTAAATAAATAATTAAAACGGTAAAAAACGGACCAAAAAAGGTCAAAAATTAATATAACCGTTGGTGGGCCCCACACCAACGGTAACAAATTAAAAAAATTAAAAAAAAATTTTGGACCGGAATTACCGGTCCGGTACTGGACCGGAACCGGTAATTACCGGCACAAAATCCCCCTCCCTTCCTGATCCCCCTACCGGAACCCCCCCCCCCTCCCGGATCCTATCGGTAAGTACCGGAACCGGACCGGACCGGCACCGAACCGGCATCGGAACCGGTACTTACCGATTCCGCTGCCAGCCATAATTATTACTACTATTATTACTATTATTATTACTATTATTACTATTACTACTATTATTATTACTATTATTATTACTATTATTACTATTATTACTACTATTATTATTATTATTACTATTATTATTACTATTATTACTATTATTATTACTATTATTACTACTATTATTACTATTATTATTACTATTATTATTACTATTATTATTACTATTATTATTATTATTACTATTATTATTACTATTACTATTACTATTACGATTATTATTATTATTATTATTATTATTATTATTATTATTATTATTATTATTATTATTATTATTATTATTATTATTATTATTATTATTATTATAAGGCTTCTTTTATAAACTTCATTGGATCCTCATCCACCTTTGACTCATGAAATTCCAGCAGGTTCATTCGTATGAAGTCACGCACTCTGGCTGTTGAAGTAAGCACTTGGAGCGGCACTACTATCTCCCTATTGGCTTGATTAGTAAATGCTTGGTCTAACACCATGTAAGCGGCTCTCAACTCCGCATGAGACACTCCCTCGTCCTGCTGGAGTGGAGGGACTTGTTGGTCTAGAGTGCCTCATTAGTGGGGAGACCTTGGGGGTCGCATAATCGAGAAAGAAGCAAAAGTTCGTCATTAGTTAGCGAGAAATCTTACTCAACCCTAAAGCATGACAGTGAATAAAAAAGAAGGGAAGACTTTTCTAAACCGTGGCATTGCCCCTCATTCAAGATAGTGCACACTTCATAACCTTGACGAGAATTTAAGACCTCATGCTTAGATACCAACTTTGTAATGACCTAACCTAGAGGCCTAGTCATCACATCGGGAATGAGGTTCCCAAAGGCACCTCACCCAAGCCATCTAAGCATCTCAAGCATTCATAGGTAATATACAAGAAATAATGTAGAAATAAAACATTAGGGAAAGGGGCTCTGGGCTTTTGACAATAAAGCAACATTAAAATATTGGGAGTAACTAAATCATTACTTTGTCCATACGCATATCAGGTACATCATAAATCGATGAGACCAATAAAATATGGTCTCCCTCAATAGAAAGAAGTCTAGACAATACAATGCTGAAATAAGTGCCTCATAAGGGCTACAAAACATCGTCTTAAAATCAAACTAAATACAAGGTAGAAGGAATGGGTGGAGGAGTCCCAGTCTAAGGGCTTACCATAATAATATACCTAGTCCTCCACGCCGAATACTAGCCACGAGCCAGTGAAGGAGTACCTATCCCAACATGGTTAAATCATGTAGGCAAATATGTGTTAGTCCATTTGAATGTACCAAGTATGTGAGATGCAATGCGTGGATGAAATCGTAATGCCATCATAATTAAACATAATATATAAGCTTACATAAGGTTAGTAGGACATCGAATAAAACAATGCACAAGGAATACGACTCAAACCAATATGAGATAATGCACCTTTAAACAGGAACTTAAGACACAACATGGAACCATATAAACTTGTAGGGATAGACCATAACTGACAGTAAGACCATGTGAGCTATTATATGGAATCCAAATGAACTCTTTCCATTGGGAAAAGGCCAATGCACTCCTTTTATAGGGAAAAAGGAATCTACTTGTCAAGGTAGATGGCCAAACTTAGTATCTTTCATAACTTTGGGGCCTATGTGGATCTACTAGCCTAGCCTACATGGCTCTTATGGTGTCACATAGTTAGGAGTATTGATATTTAGCTTCAAGGAGGTCATGCCTCAACTAACCGGATGAGTCCCAATCTCAAGTCCTCTCGGTGCTAACTCATCCCACGAAATCTTTAAACATAACTTAGAATCATAAGTAGCAATCAATAGGAGTAGCTTGAACTTGAGAGTCTTTCTTAAACATAATTTAGGGAATTAATCATTTTACATATAGCTTTGGTAAACTTTAACATTAAAACTCTTCATAAATACCCTATTCATACTCATAATTCATAAGATTCATTCATGAAAATAGGGTGGGCTTAATTAATGCATAGAACAATAATAAATCATATAAATCTTGAAAATTTCATTAAAAGGAACATCAAGATCATACAACCTTAACCATAGCAAAACCCATCTTACAATAAACATCACACTTCAAAATATATATACATTTAAGTTAATAAAATAGTCATTAAACTTTAAGGAGATCATATAATAGCATGGGAACCATATAAGCATGTATTGAAACATAGGAACTTAAAGAAAAGGTAAAATGCATAATAAGAAACTTTATGGGTGAAAGGATACCCATAAATCAAGTCACATACCTGAGAAAGTAGAGTGAATCACAGTTGAAGTCTTGAGGATGGAACTTGGAAAACCCTAACCTTGTTCTTGAGTGCTCTTGCCTTATAAAGTGTGAATTAGAAGAATGAGAGAATGTGGGGTGTTCTTAAGGCTTGAAGACTAATACAGGTCTCCCTTTTTGTCCCCTAAACAATGTAATTTAGGAATAAAATTATGGGATATAACCAATTTGTCCCTCAATTAAAACTGTCAGAAGCCATCTATGAAACCCCATCTACAGGTCGCATATGGTTATACGGGACATAGACCCTCTCGTCTGATTTCTCATCTTAGAGTCATCAAATATGGCCTTTTCTAGATTGGAGATTATGACAAATAGGATTGATTGTACTAACTTCAATGGTAGTGGATGGACTAGTAGAGTCCTTCCACACTTATCCAAATACTCACCTTATATCTGATACCCTTTTATGAGACCGTATATGAACCGTATACTCCCTTTGTCTCATTTTATGTGGCACTCTTTCCTTTTTGATCCATCCCAAAAAGAATATCACCTTACTTTAATTAAAAATAATTCACCTTTATAATTTCCTTTTTACCCTTAATAAAATGATTCTCATCCTGATGTCACCCAAGTTACACCTCCTTTTTTAGGATAAAGTTGTCATTGTCAAGAAATAGAACCTAACCAAGGTTAGGGTCGAACCCAAGGAAATACGTAGATTCAAGAGAATTCAATGAATGCAATTTGAGTAGTTAACCGACTTACTTCCCCAAAGAGGTGGGTTTGTAAAAATTAATGGAGACATAAAACTAACAAACATAAGAGTGAAATCAAAATGGAGAAACTAGGGTTGCGTATCCCCCATGATTCCCTAACTTTGTATCACTGGATAACCTAATTCTCTTCTAGTGTGTAGCATGTAGGACGGTAAGTTAAGTTCACCAAGCCCTTTGGTCAAAGGGGAGAGGAGAATTTCACTATGTAATTTGGCCCATCTCCATAGTGTGCATTACTAACCCTTACCTATTAGTCCAAGTACAACCTCTCCTTGGCCTATTTTAGTTTTTTAGACGAGAACACATCAATGGAATCATGTTAATTAATCTCTTTTCCTATTCATTACTACCTAGGTCCAGTCAATAACACTAGGAAGGTTCTAATGTTGGCCACCACTAGAAAACACGCAAAACGAAGAGAGTTAATTAATATATGCATGCACACTTCTCAAGAATTATGAATTATCCAATTTCACCTTGTAAGTTCTCGTGGTTCCCACAACCCTAGTCATGGATTTAGCTACTCATACTTTGCGTAGATGCATGATTTATGAATTGGAACAACATAATTGAGCACTTACACAATTGAATAATCAAGAAGCAAATCCAACTTCAAAGAGACACGCAAGATTAAAGATGAAATAAAAGTACAAGTGTTCTCAATACTCTCTGATGTAATGTCACTATTTTCTCTCTCTAATTACTGAAATTTTTATGTACTGTGCGAAATAATTCTGAAAAATAACCTAAAAACCTATTTATAATATTTAAAATACATGTCCTAAAAAAAATAGGATAGCTGGATCGGCACACCTCACGAACTAGTTTATGGGGCGTATTGCATTCCACGGCCCATACTCGGGGTCTCATACAGAGGTGCTAGAATTCGGGACATCAAGTCTACGACACACCCTCTACGACCTGTAAAGTGGTTTACAATCTGTTGGGGGTTTCGTCTGATGAATCTTCAAAAAGTCTCAATCTCTGACCCTCAGGGTACGAACCATGTTAAATAACTCGTAAATCATTCCACGACTCATCTGCAAATTCATAGAACCAACTTCAAAAATCAGCCCCTCACTGAAATTATCTGTGAAACCACTCTACCACCTGTAGAATGACCTACGGTCGATAAAGGTTTCGTGTTACATAAAAAATCAGCAATTTCTGTATTTCTTCCCAAAATCAAGACCAACCCTGGAATCTTGTAAATATAACACAAAACACATAAAACCAACTAACATCGCATTGAAAACACATAAAATTTCATGTTTTAAGCATAAAAAGTGTTGTATTTTGACAGCACATCAACACCCTCAACTTAAAATTATTGTTTCTCCTCAAGCAATGACTCAATCTATATAGGTAATAAAATAACACACACCTCACCCCAATGGCATACATCATATCAATCTTAAACTTAGATACCCGTGCCACTTTTTTCAAAACAAAATTAGATAGCCATCTAGCGAACCAGTACACACTAGTGCATGTGACAACACAACTATGACAAGTGAGGTACTTTAGACAATCCACAGTCACTGAATAAGTCTAATGCTAACAATGCAATGCAAGTGCCTTCAAAGAAAGATCCCATATTTTTCACTCAATGATGTTTTCATATATAACCTTAGGACTATGCAAAATCGCTTACTCTCACAAAAGATATTCACGCTTCATGCCTAATATCATAGGCTTTCCCCCATACTCATGACTAAGACCTTCAACTATTTGGACTAGGATCACATTAGGACTTTTTAGGCTTATAACGTAGGCTCAAGGGGCTTTGGTATGGTACTTCGGGAACATAGAGACTAATGACCCTCCTTGACACTGCATTTTCCTACACTTTTTCCCTACCGACTCTGTTATTTTCATCCCATCCGTTCTTTCTCCTATTTCAAGCTTTTCTAAGTTCTTTCTTTTTAGTCTTTTAGCTCTTTGCCTTGATTTGCAATTCATTTATCTTTTCAACTCACAACTAAGGCATTACTTATTTTCTTACACCCTGTACATGATTTTCCCTTTTTCTCTGTATCATTAACTCTCCCTCTCATTTTTGTGTTTTATCCTTACACTAGCCACCCTCAACTTAGGCTTTTGGTTAGGTTGAGGTGCATAATATCCATCCTCCGAACCAGTACCACTTTTTCGAGCCACCCTCAACTTAGACTTTTTGACTTAGTCAAGGTGCACAATGTTCAAGGAAGGACCAAGGCCAATTTCAGGATTTTACAACTTATGAGGCTAAGTTAATCAGTTGTTTGCAAAGAATAGGTACATGTTAGGCTCAAACATCAGGAACAATGGATATATTGCAATATTGGTTGGTCATTTCAGGCTAAGTGGGCTTTTAAGAACAATGGCCTAAGATCCTTTCCTAGTCCAATTAATCTATAGTCTAACTTAGAGTAACAGGGCAAGTTCTGAATTAGCACACAATAAATGAATTTAGTAATTCAAAGCTCACACTCACATGGCACTGACTACGTTATTAACAAAGTCTCTCAGATCATCCTTTTTGTCTCAATTTCTCCTCATTTATCAGAACAAACATTGTCAACACACCTATACATGCATGGTTACTAGCTAAACTACTAATCAAAATTTTTGGTGGTTATCATTTTACAAATAAAACACAAAAACATGTTATATGGCACAACTATTAGTATTATATGATAAAAATATTACCTAAATATCCTAAACATGTTGGTTTAACAGAAAGTAAATATACATGGAGAAAAAGAACATAGGCAAGAAAACCCCAGGACCAAAAATTAGGGTAATTATAGACCCAAGCTACTCAAACATCACTGAAGCCCCTAACTACCCACACCCCATCGAAAAAGATATGGATTGTCCCCAATGCATGCAATCAAAGAAAAACAAAAAGGAGTTAAAAATCATGCCTCGGCATCTAAGCGCCAGTATCCACCCTGGATTGCTTCCTAAGCAACGCCTAATTTATTGCCACGCCATGACTTGGACAACTTGGTTACTCAAACTTCACCAAGTTTCCATGCTTCCACGTTTTCTTCCACCTTAAAGTTATGAATTGTACCCCTAATATCTTTTCTAATTTTCTACTATGCTCACAGGGTGGTGGTATAAAAATAAGAAGAATAAACAATAGAGATCGCATGTTGTACTTTTTGGCCGTTAAATGAGGAATGTAATTTTTTCTTTTGAGCCCAACAAATTCAAGAATGTAAACATATTTTTCTTTCTCCTTACATTCTTCTATATAATTAGATGAGTCGATAAATATCTCATTATCTAAACATAATGTAGAAAAATAATTGGAATGAAGTCCAACGCGTCCTAATTCAAGAATTATATTATTATTCACAACCTCATGTTCACACAACCTAGTGTTTTAAAGATAACATTATCTACTTCTTCACATAACTCTCATGTACTTTTCTCAACAGTGGCAACATCAATAATCATCTGGTCAAGCAGTTGACCCTCCAATTTTAACTCTTCAAGTTAGCCTATACGCATTTTTCCTTCTTCACACAATTCATAACTACATTGTTGAGTGTCAAATGTATCAACCTTTACACTCAATTTAACATGTAAATTGTGGACATCCAAGACAAACTGATGAACATCTGACAAAAGCACATAGTTTCCTAGGTCGAGATTTTCTAATATTTTCAAGAAGTACACAATGCAATTCAAAACGTATCTATAACCCCTCTCATCTCAATAGCCCAATCATTCAATATTTCTTCAACGGAGGGTGGCATATATAAAAGAGAAAAAATAAAAAAGAAAAACTATGAGGGAAATAAGGATTAAAACCCAAATCACTTGAATTAACCAAGTCTAGCTGTATTCCTCGGCAATGGTGCCAAAAAATTGATGTCATCCAAGTTACACCTCTTTTGTGAGGATAAAGCGATCGTTGTCAAGATGTAGAACCTAACCACAGTTAGGATCGACACCAAGGGAATATGTAGACTCAAAAGAATTCAATGACTGCAAATGGAGTAGCTAACCGACTTACTTCCCCCGGGGGGAGGGGGGTTGCAATAATCAATGGAGAAATAAAACTAACACAAGTGTGTAATCAATGTGGAGAGAAACTAGGGTATTGTGTTCCCCATAATTCCCTAACTTAGTATCACCAGATAACCTAATTCTCTTCTAGTGTGTTGCATGCAGGATGATATGTTAAGTTCATCAAGCCCTTGGTCAAGGGTGAGAAGTGAATTTCACTATGTGACTTGGACTACCTCCATTGTGTGCATTACTAACCCTTACCTATTAGTCCCAGTACAACCTCCCATTGGCCCAGTTTGGTTGATTAGACAAGAACACATCTACCGAATCTTGTTAATTAATCTATTTTCCTATTCGTTACTATTTTAGTCCAGTCAGTAATACTAGGTGGGTTCTAATGTTGGCTACTACAGAAAACATGCCAAATAAAGAGAGTTAAATAATACATGCCTGCACACTTTTCAAGAATTATGAATTATCTGGTTTTATCTTGTCAGTTCTTTATGGTTTCCACAACCCTAGTTGTGGATTTAGTACTCAAACTTTGCGTAGATGCAAGACTTATGAATTGGAACAACATAATAGAGCACTTACACAATTGAACTAAGAACAAGCAAATCCAACTTCAAAGAGAATCACAAGATTAAAGATGAAATCAAAGTACAAATGTTCTCAATACTCTCCAACGTAATCTCACTATTTTATCTCTCTAATTACTGAGTTTTCTATATACTATGCGAAAATAATCTGAGACATAACCTACAAACATATTTAGAATATTTAAAACACATGTCCTAAACAAAATAGGATAGTTGGGTCGGCACGTCTCACGAACTGGTTTACAGGCCGTATTATATTCCACGACCCATAATTGGGGTCTCATACAAAGCTTCTGGAATTCTGGACTTCAAATCTACGACACACCCTCTATGACCCATAAAGTGGTTTACGACCTATAAAGGGTCTCGCCGGATGAATCTTCAAAATGTCTCAATCTCTGAACCTCAGGGCACGAATCATGTTTAACGACTTGTATATCATTCCATGACTCATCTGCATGTTCGTAGAACCAACTTCATAAAATCAACCCCTCACTGGAATTATCTACGAAACCACTATATGACCCGTAAAATGACCTACGGCCCATAAAGGATCTCGTGCTGCATCAAAAATCAGCTACTTCTGTATTTCTTCCTAAAATCAAGGCCAACCCAGAATCCTACAAATATAACACAAAAAAAAACATAAAACCAACTAACATCGCACAGAGAACACATAAAATTCCAAGTTTTAAGCATCAAAAGTGTTGTATTTTTGATAGCACATCACAACCACACAAATATCTAAGAATAGTTTTAGACCACAAGTTTTAAAAGTCTTTCTTATTTTCTTAAACACTGTGCCAAGTCAAAGGGTGCCACATAAAATAGGATGGAGGTAGTAATATTTTATGGATCATTTGAATAAGTCGTGGATTAACTTCCTGAAAATATCAAATTTCCTCATGGTTGGAATCCTACTTACGAACCACTCTACGAGCCATAGAAAATTCCATAAGTTGTAGATAGTCTTGTGAACCAGGTCACCCGTTACTTTTCAAGCCAACATTTCTACATTTAGGTCTTCTAAACTAAGGGTCATTACACACTCCATATGTGCATAGACTATTCGCAACTTAACAAGATCACTGTCGAGAACAAATACCCACTCCCGAGGATAGATGACTTGTTTGAACAATTGCAAGGGGCTACACACTTCTCCAATATTGCCTTGAGATCCAGGTATCACTAATTAAGGGTGAGTGAAAGTATTCTGGACTAGGTATGGTCATTTCGGGTTTCTAATGATGTCTTTTTGTTATACCAATGCACCAAATATATTCGTAGATCTTATAAATAGTGTGTTTAATCCCTACTTTGACATGTTCGTAGTAGTGCATATGGAGCACTTAAGGGTGGTGCTACAAACCCTGAGGGAGCAAAAGCTTTACGCAAAGTTTGATAACTGTGAATTTGTCTAAGTGAGGTTGCATTCCTTCGACATATGATATGTAGTGATGGTATTAAAGTTAATCCTAAGAAGACCGAAGTGGTGAGGAGTTAGCCAAGGCCTATAATGACCTGGTTGATCATTTTGGCCTTATATGTGAAAATTATTATTTTACCCTTTTGTAAGTTACTTTGGGCCTATTTTGAACTATCTGTATTATTGGAACTGAAATCCTGAGTTTTAAAAGTTGAAAATATGAGTTTTGGCCTTTTTGGAAGCTTAAGTTGTTTAAAAAGTGAGTTTTTCTACCATTCTAAGTTTCAAATGTTGGATCAGGAATTCATCAATTCCATTAACTCTGGAATATTGAAATTGAACTATAAGAAGTTACAGAATTAAATTTAGAGTTAAAATGAGGTTTTACGGCCCAAAGTTGTGATTTCAGTTGTTTTTGGAACCAAAGTTTGACTTTGGTCAACATTTGGAGTTCTGAAGTTTGAATCACAATTTTGACAGTTCCCATAGTTCTGGATTGTGAAACCAATGCCATAAATGGTCTCATAATAATTTTTGGAGTTGTCAAGGGCAGTTTTAGTACTTTGAGTTTTAAACTAGTTTTATCATGTTACATTGGCAAATGTGGTGAAGAGGCCTTGAAATTGATTTCTAATGATTCCATTGAGTCCAGATCGTTGTTTCTAGTATGCATACATATTTAGTTTGTGAAATTATTATTTCAGATGAATTCTGTATATGTATTCTAGTTTTGCTTATTGGTTGACTTTAGCTGGTGCAAGGGTTGTTGATGCATCACCCTCCTTTCTCCGCGTTTGCGCTAGAGACACCATGTTCGCAGGGGTCAACAGAGTTAACCCTCTATGTTTGCAGGCCTGGTTCGCATTCGTAGAGCACTGAGGTTCCCAAACCTCCGTATTCGGGAGTCCCACCCCCCGTTCACGGAGTGTATTTTCACTGTGCAGTGTTAAAAATCCGAGAGTCACCATTTTTTTCCATTTTCGATCTTTTCAAGCTTTTTGGGCAATTTTGAGAAGACATTTTCAATGATTTAACTTGGGTAAGTGTTTCTAACACTATGTTAATCATTTTCCATAAGTTTTATCTTGTTTTTTCTTGAATTTCATGAATTTGAATGTCCAAAATTTGGGATTTTTAGTCTATGATTTTCAAACTTTTAATGTTAATTTCTCAATCAATTTGAACTTGATTTTAGTGGGATTTTCACCCATGAACTCCTTTTTTATGTAGAACTTGATTTCAACGTTAATTTTCAAATTTCAAAACTTTAGATTTTAGCCCTAAATTTGACCATTTTGCCCATATGCCTAATTTATGCAAATATGGGTATTTATTATTGATAGTAATGGATCAATTCGAGGATCTTTTGATGATTGAGTTGATTGAAAGCTTGTCAGAGTGAGGTTTCGGTATTGAAGTAGGTTCGGCTAACCTTTGGGGACTGGACTTGAGTTATTGATCATGTTTATGTGGTAATTGTGTGACCTAAATGACTTTTTGTGTAAATAGATTGACAATGTTGGGATAATGATGGAAATGTGATTCTGGTTAACCCAATTTATGATGTAAACTTTGATCTCGTTGATGAACTGAAATGAAATCTTGTGGATTATGATGATTTTGGATAAAAATATGATAATATGAGACTTGTGAGACCATTTGGGTAATTAAGTGGTAATCGATAGTTGTTGTGATACCTATGAGATGTATATGTATAATTGGGATGAGTAAGGTCCAGTATGATTGATATTCTTGTATAATTTGGATGAGTAAGGTTGGATATTATTGATATTCTTGCATAATTAGGACGAGTAAGATCTGGTGTTGTTGATATTCTTGAGTACTGATATAATTATGATGATTTGAGACAAGATGATGGTTTGGGAATTAGTTGAGACTCTTGATATCATTCTTTATGTGTATATGATTATATGAGATTCATGTATCGCTACTCTTGCTTGATTCCATTCTATATGTACATATATTTTTGGACTGTATCATTGATTTAAATTTGTTGTATATTGCTTGTGACATCTCTTGACCCGGGTAGGAGGCAAGGGTATTATGCTCCACATTGGTACCACCCCCTTAACCCAAATAGGAGCCAGGGGTAGGATTCATATCTTATATTCCCTTGACCACATGTAGGTGGCAAGGACATGGCACTATGATCCTCCTTCACCACGAGCAGGTGGCAAGGTTGAGGCATTCTGATATTACCTTGACTATGGGCAGGTGGAAAGGCTGTGAAACACTTGCCTTATAGATTGAGGAGTTGTATATCGCATTCACATTATTTGTTGTATGGTACCATGGGTTATTGAGGATACCTTAGCTCATTACCTTGTATATATTTAACTATGCACTAACTTATTGTAATGCAGGGTTTAGATTCATCAGTATCGCATACTTGTTTTAATTTTTCTTACACAGTCGGTTGAACCTACCAGGTATATTTCAGTGTATTCACTCCTACTTTTTTCCTCCCTACAGATCGAGCATAGAGACCCGCATAGGGTAGTTGATCACTCTAGTTGAGCTATTTTGCTTCCATCTAGATCTTACCGGTAAGTCTCAGACTTCGAGTCACCGTGGATCTTTAGGATTCTCTTTATTACTTTCTTTAAGACTTGTATTAGATATTATGAAACAGCTTTCTATTTCACTTGAGACAGTTGTGTATATATATGCTATCATGCTACCTTATATGCTATCATACTACCTTAGATTCTCGTTTACTCATGATTCCAGGTTTTGGGAAATTTCTTATGTTATATGAGTTGTTTCCACTTTATTTTATTTTTTTAGTTATGATTTGATTTTGGGTCGACACAAGGCCATTGACTCGTACAGACATAAGGAGTTTCTTGGGCCTAGATGGGTATTATAGAACGTTTGTGCAAGATTTCTTCTCCATTTCATCCCCACTAACCAAGTTGACTATAAGGCCCCACCAATGAGAAGTAGGAAAAGTGTAAGAAAAGAGTCTCAAAATTTTCTAAGTGTCAGCTGGTAAGAGGGGACTTACAAGCCGTAAAACGTTCCACTGGCCATAAGAGGAAGGTCAGACTTGATGAAAATGATAACTTCTGAAGTGGGATGTGCAACTTATCAGATGGCCCATAGAATCTCTTAGAGTCGTAGGTCATGTCGTGGAATGTGAATTAGAGAAGACTTTCTGAAAATCTGAAATGTCATCAAACAAAACCCCTATCTACGGCTCGTAGAATGGACCACGACCCATAAATGAGGTCTTGTGGTCCTGTCTAATAAAATTTTAAAAGGGCCAAATTTGACCATTTCTGATGTCTAATGCCTATACTATGTCTTTTTGACCTTCAAAGAGCTCTTATTTTCCCTCATAACCCTAATCCACTCCATTCCTCTCATTCTCAAAATCCTCTAAGTCCCTAAAACACTCTCAAGTCCCCCAAGGTTTCAAGCAAGAATGTGCAAGCTAGGGTTTCGAATCTCTCATCATTTTCCAGGGTTTTTCCATCTCTTATCACCAAGGTATGTGGGTTTTGATTGCGGGGACATTTCCTCCACAAACTCAACAATTCCTCCTCTCCTTTAAGATATCCCAATTTATGAAATTGCATGATGATTTTATGAACCCTTTGTATGGTGATAATATGAAGTATTTTGTGGTGATGTACCTTTGTATATGATTAAGCATTGAAAAGCCATATGAAATCTATTATTTTATACGAGGATTTGATGATATCCTAACCAAGTTTTACTATGCTTTGGTGGGTTCTTTGGATAATGAATTAGTAATTCTATTTTGTAACTCTCATGGCATTTACTCAGGATTTACATGATTTTAAAGTTGGTATATGAACCAACCATGATTTGAATAAAGATGTATACCATCATGACCTTGACCCAGGATGTAGGAGTGACATGGCAAATGGGAACCCAAGAGTCCCCAAACAAGCGTCATAGCATCCATTCACACATCATCGGTTCGGAAGCGTATACGAAGTATAACACATAGTTTTAAGGGATGAGAAAATAGGACTCACTCTATGGGGATATCATAGGGATAGGGATTAACATGGATTCACATAACACATAACATATTAAGACTAAGGGGTGGGTTCTATAGGGACAATACAGGATATAGGATCTTTCACATCATATCATAAAATCATATCATATTGCCCATAATTAATCCATAAAACGATATCTAATAGATAGCCACAACCATAATCATAATCTCTAAATACAACACTTGGCACATAAATATAAAAGAGTCTACAAGATGTCCAACAATGCCACTAATCATAGGATAGGACGGGGGCCAAGACATATCCCGGGCTCACCCTCAAAGTAAAATAACATATACAATATATCATAGGTATAGGAATGGTGGTTTGTCCTTGGAAGATAGGACTCACCACAACAAGTGTCTCAAGATCCGATCTTGTCGTCGTATGGTGGATGAAGGTAATCTCCGGTCCCTATATAGTTAGATCATGTAGGAAAAAGTATATCTTAGTACGTTTGAACGTACTAGGTATGCAGGCATGCAATGCACATCACTCTATGGTGGTAACCTTGGAAAATCAGCAAGGAAAACATCCAAGAACTCACAGGCACTAGAATTGACTCTATAGTAGGAGCCTCAATTGTCACGTCACGAACATGAACCAAGTATGCCAAACAACTAGTAGATATCAGCCTCTAAGCCTGAATGTATGACATAATACTAGTCGGTGCACGACTAACAAACCCCTACCATACCAGTAGGGATATACTAGGCATAGCCAAGGCAATAGTCTTTGCATAATAATCTAACACGGTATGATGTGGATCTTACCAGTCCATACCAAGGATAACATCAAAATCAAGCATATCTAGAAATATTAGATCTACTTAAGTGTCAAAGCTTATAGAGTAACCATACATGACAGGCATGCCTGGTCCACTACCAACAAATCTCCCATAGGAGTCAATACATGAATTGGGGATGAAATAGACTTAGGACTCACACCTAAATGAGAGGTAAAATAAATACACCTATGAAAATGTAGAATAGGGATCAAACAATGTTGAAGCCTATTACTAGCACAAAGTAATAGTACATGTAATAGCCTCATTTGAAGCCCCGGCCTACAACCGAATTGGAGCTGCGTAGAAGTGGCCCTAACGGCCTCTTCCTCTTGTGTCTCCCCTACCATCATCCCTACCACCTCTAACGGGAGCTCTACAAAAGTATGTCTTAGTACGTTTGAACGTACTAGGTATGCGGCATGCAATGCACATCACTCTATGGTGGTAACCTTGGAAAATTAGCAAGGAAAACATCTAAGAACTCACAGGCACTAGAATTGACTCTACAGTAGGAGCCTCAATTGTCACATCACGAACATGAACCAAGTATGCCAAACAACTAGTAGATATCAGCCTCTATGCCTGAATGTATGACATAATACTAGTCGGTGCACGGCTAACAAACCCCTACCACACCATTAGGGATATACCAGGTATAGCCAAGGCAATAGTCTTTGCATAATAATCTAACACGGCATGATGTGGATCTTACCAGTCCATACCAAGGATAACATCAAAATCAAGCATATCTAGAAATATTAGATCTACTTAAGTGTCAAAGCCTACAGAGTAACCATACATGACAGGCATGCCTGATCAATTACCAACAAATCTCCCATAGAAGTCAATACATGAATTCGGGACGAAATAGGCTTAGGACTCACACCTAAATGAGAGGTAAAATAAATATACCTATGAAAATGTAGAACAAGGATCAAACAATGTTGAAGCCTATTACTAGCACAAAGTAATAGTACATGTAATAGCCTCATTTGAAGCCCCGGCCTACAACCGAATTGGAGCTGCGTAGAAGTGGCCCTAACGGCCTATTCCTCTTGTGTCTCCCCTACCATCATCCCTACCACCTCTAACGGGAGCTTTGCAAAAGTATGTCTTAGTACGTTTGAACGTACTAGGTATGGGGACATGCAATGCACATCACTCTATGGTGGTAACCTTTGAAAATCAGCAAGGAAAACATCTAAGAACTCACAGGCACTAGAATTGACTCTACAGCAGGAGCCTCAGTTGTCACATCACAAACATGAACCAAGTATGCCAAACAACTAGTAGATATCAGCCTCTGAGCCTGAATGTATGACATAGTATTAGTTGGTGCACGACTAACAAACCCCTACCATACTATTACGGATTTACCAAGTATAGCCAAGGCAATAGTCTTGGCATAATAATCTAACACGGCATGATGTTGATCTTACCAGTCCATACCAAAGATAACATCAAAATGAAACATATCTAGAAATATTAGATCTACTTGAGTGTCAAGGCCTACAGAGTAACCATACATGACAGGCGTGCCTGATCCACCACCAACAAATCTCCCATAGGAGTCAATACATGAATTCGGGACGAAATAGGCTTAGGACTCACACCTAAATGAGAGGTAAAATAAATACACCTATGAAAATGTAGAACAAGGATCAAACAACGTTGAAGCCTATTACTAGCACAAAGTAATAGTACATGTAATAGCCTCATTTGACACCTCAGCCTCCAACCGAGTTGGAGCTGCGTAGAAGTGGCCCTAACGGCCCCTTCCTCTTGTGTCACCCCTACCATCATCCCTACCACCTCTAACGGGAGATCTGAAATCCTACAGATAACTCTGTTGATCATCCCAGAGCTCATACTAGTCGCCTCTACGACCCTGGTCCTGCCTTCTGCCTCTAATAATAGGTTAGGGAGATGATCTAGTGGGTCATGGAGTTGTACATATTGCCTTATGCTCTAAACAATCTCTAAACCATTGGTCTAGTGCCCCATAAATAAAACAACCCTAAGCAGCTTGATCTCCATTAGCTTGGCCACGCTGACCTAACCCGGAAGCACTAGGACTTTGACCAGCAGAATAAGATGACCCTGTCGGTCCTAACACCACAGTATCACTGTCTATGTGTCTACGTTTGGGAGGATAGATAAAACCACCTTGGATAGTTTTATCTAGGCCCGACGACTACCCTTAGAAACCTGTAAAGATGCTTGATATGGATGGCTGAACTAACCTTGTGGAAACACCGATTGTGGTCTATCACTCTGTCCCATGAATCCAGATTTGGATCCACTGAAACCTTCCTCACATCGAGAATGTTTGTCGGTGCTCCTTGGGCCTCACGACTGATATGCTTGATAGAATGGGCATGATAAAAAATATCTAAGTAAGATCGACCCAAAATCACCAATGAATGTGTGCCAATCCTCAACTATGGTCTTAGGCCAAACACAAAGTAAAAGTGACTCCTCCTCTATTGGTAAAATAGTTGCATTATACCTGGAGAGCTTTTGAAACCTCACTTCATATTGGGAACACTATCATCATTCCTTCTCCAGACAAGTGAACTGGTCACGAAACCTATCTCTAAGGCTCCTAGGAACAATCTTGGTCATGAATGTGTTAGACAACTCAGCCCAAGTCACAGGTGGTGTATCAGTTGGCCAAGCATTTCTAAAAGTCTTCCACTACTGTCTAGCTGGCCCATCCAACTGATAGGTTGCAAACTTTGCGCCTATAGACTCCAACAGCCTAAATTCCTGTAACCTCTCCATGAAAGTTGTTAGAAACTAATGGGAATCCTCTCCAATAACCCCTAAAATGCTTGGTGGAGTCAATCTAATAAAATACCCAAGAACCCAGTGATTCTGGAAAGGTATGGCTCCCTCTGGTTGTGCCACCGGAGCCTCTAGTGCAGTGCGCACTATTGGGGTTTGTACTAGAGGTCATACTAAAGAAATTGGGGTCGGTACTAGGCCTTGCTAAATGCCCCCAAGTGCAACTAGCAACTGTCTGATAGTCGCCTGCACCTCAGGTCCGGTTTGACGAGAAAGGGAAGTTGAGCCCTAGGTATTTAGGGACTTATAAAATTGTTAGAAGGTTGGCAAGGTGGCTTATGAATTGGAGCTCCCATTGAAGATGAACATGATTCACCTAGTGTTCCATGTGCCGATGTTGAGGAAATTTATGGGTGATCTAAAATCCATAGTTTCATTAGAGGGTGTGCATATTAAAAAGAATTTCACTTATGAAGAGGTCTCATTGAGATCCTAGACTAGCAAGTGAAGTGGTTAAGAAACAAAGAGGTTGCATCCGTTAAAGTACTTTGAAGGATCCAATAGGTTAAAAGTGCAACGTAGGGAGTGAAAGTGAATATGACGAAGCGATACCTTATCTTTTCCACTTTACTCAAGCCTAAGGTACTAAGTTCTTAGTATCTCTTAGGTCGATATCCAGTGGCTCCAGTAGCAGCAGAGGGAGAAGATCAGAAGTTGAAAATAACGAACTAGAGACTCGGAGAGAGATCTTTCCCTAAGACCTCAAATTCCTTGCATTTCAGTTTTCATGTCATTTGTGGATATTTGCATGATTATGGGACTATTTTTTAATGATACTTAAAGCATGAGTTTGAAGATTTACTGAGAAAGAAGTTTAAATTGCATTTTTCATTCATGTTGGGTTATTAGCTTCTTCCTCAATTCCTTAAAGCTTACGTTTAGCACATTTGAGGATGAATGTTCCCAAGGGGAAATGTTAAGGCTCGGTAAGTTCGGGAGCTAGAAAGTGTAGAAGAAGTGAAACTGAAAATGTGCAGGTCAAATTACAAGCCTCACTTACAGCTCGTGATTCAAACCATGGGCCGTAAACAAGGCTCGTGGATGGGATCAGACATGATGGAAATTTGACTTTAAGTGTGTGGGGGGGAGGGGGGAAGGGCAAAGAATGAGGGGTATTTACAGTCCGTAAATGGGGTTATGGACTGTAAAAGGGTTTGCGATTTCGGGCCTTGGGTTAATGAGAAATTTAGTTTCTAAACTTGAATTACGAACAAACAAGATGAGTCATAGTCTATTTTATGAGTCATAAATGGACTCGTGGAATGGGGTCCCAAGTTTGGAATTTTTCCAAGTATGGATGAAAACCACTTGAATGTTCTACGACTCATAAATCATTTACAAGTCATAGAGTGAGGTCGTAGTTTGTGATTCATAGGTAGTTTCAGAAGATCAAAACTTAAGCAAGAAAAAACTGCCATTCTACAACTCGTAGACCATTCTATAACCCATAAATAAGGGTCGTGGTTTGCGCCTAACAGGTTTGATGGATCGTATTTTCGACCTTTCTCTAGACCTAAATCTACCCATATCATACCCTTTCCTCCCCAATATTCTCATTCACTCTTCACTCACTCTCCCAAAATATTTTCCAAGGCAATATACTCTCTTTGAAACAAGGAAGAAAAGTTAGGGTTTCACAAGCTTTCCTCATCAACTTCAACCCTTCTCTCTTAGTTACACAATCAAGTATGTGAGTTGATTTGTGGGTTCCTTTAACCCACAAAGTTTAACAATCCTATATTTTACCTTTTCTTTAAGTTATGAAATTTAGGTGATTTCCATGAGCATGTTTCCAATGTTATAATGATAACTTTTCAGTTATTTTGGCTCTAAATATGTGATGTGATGATGTACTATGAACTCCTATAGTTCTCAAGTTGATTTTCATGATTTCATTATCTAGGATTTTTCAATAATGATGTGGCTTGTTTGACATGGTTTTAAATTGATGGGTTTCACCATGATATTACTTAATAGTCTTGAATTATGTGTCTTTAAAGTTATTGCATAAGTTCGCTAACTTTCTGATGAGTTCCTACATGATGCTAACGATAAGGGCCTCAAAGTATATTGTAAAAATTAAGAATGTCATGAAAGTTGTAAGCATGTCATGAAGCCTTTGATGATTAAGATGGACCTTCAATGTGAAAGGTCAATCATCACTTTAGTAGATTCCCAACTTCATGAGCTACTCCTATGACAGTAGAGTATGTTTCAAAGTTTATAAATATCTATGTATATACTTTATGTTATAAGTATTCCATGGGACTTGACTTAGCACTGAATAGAGCAATGAGGTAGGGTTCGGTAAGGGATCCTTAGTAACAACCTCTTGTCCCATAAACTAAATGCCACCATAGGAGCCCTTGTAGGCTAATTCTAGTGGATCCATAATAACAAATTTAAATTAAGATATGCATGAATAAGTTGACGGAGTTTCACCCAGCAAGTGGACTCCCTATGCCAGCATAGGGGGTTATGTTGGATTCCATGTAGTAGCTCATATAGTCTTAAATGTCAGTTGCGGTCACTTCCCATAGTATTGTACATGATAATTAAGTCACTTTAAGTTTGATTGACATGATGCATTGATCTTTTATTTCATATTGAGTCTTACTCCTTAACTTGCATCTCACATACTAAGCACATTCCACTGTACTAACGTATATTTTTCCTACATGATATTACCATGTAGAGACCAGTGTTCCTTCTCCTCCACCGGCACGTGGCTAACTTTATATGTTCGAGACTAGTTAATTCGTAAGCCCTCTAGCTCAGGGACTACACCTTCTCTTCTTGCTTATTGTCCTTTTGAGACACTTACTTTCGAGTTGTATTTCAGAAACTTTTACTTTCTATGTTGTATTTTAAGGACTTCTATACTTGAGGGGAGCTTTGGGTATATCTTAGCCCCCACCAAGTCTTTTATGTAGATGGTATATCTACATAAAAGTTGTTGCTTTCCATTGATTTCAAATGAATGAATGTTCCCTTTTATGCCATTCCCCACTTTTAAATTCCACTTTTATTATGTTCAATACCTATTAATGCTTGACGAATGCTAAGAGGCTTGGGTGAGGTGCCTTCGGGTCCCTCATTCGTCGTGTTATAACTAGGCCCTAAGCTCAGGTCATGACAAGAGGCTTGTACATCAATTTGGGGTATGGCTAGTTTGACTGGTCTTATTTAAAAATACCATCAAAGTTGCTCATAGCGATCATGGAGCTCAAGGCTCGCGATTGCATCCGACATAATAATAAAGCCTCATGAATGCAAAGGGAGGCCTTATGGACGTAGAGACAGCTGGCCTAACCCACAAGCATGCAAAAAGGCATCATGTAAATGTGGAGGCCAAGGGCCACAAGTCCTTGCAAATGCAACAAAAGACCACATAATCGTGCAGGCATGGATGTCTAGACTCCATGATCGTGGGCCTCAAGTCTTACAAATGTGAAGAGAAACTTGAGATGCACTGGCTGATGCACATCACTAGTTTGTTTAAACTTGGAATTCTCCTATGGGGTGCTTGGGATTCGTTTAGAACACCAAGAACGCAATGAAATATGTTATCCCACCAAATTTTGAATTTTGACTTCAATGACGATGTCAGCAGTTCCAACCAAGTGAGCCTTACCCTCAAGTGTCATTTTAAGCCTAATTCCATAAGGGCATTCCAAATAAGTTTGAAATCCTTGGGACCTACATGAAAGGTCATTCTAGAACAAACTCGACGTTTCTAGACTAATGAAATTGTTAAAATTGCACTTTGTTGCCGTATTCTTGGAGTTTTGATTAATGTTGACCATTCAAACTCTAGAAGCTCCAAAATACAAATATTTGCAAAAAATTCAAACAAATGACCTGGCAACCGAATCGTCAGTCTCATCAAGTCATAAATGCTTGTGTCAATACTACATAGCTCAAAACGCTAAAATGATATAAAAAATAAAGGAAATGGCCTAAAGGGTCATTACAAAGTCAAATCACACAACTATCGAGTAAACACTTATCATAGAGTAGTAGTACTAACCTGAACTCCAGCCATTCCAATCCCAAGGCCTCAGTCCAATCAACAATAATAAAGAAATAGAAACTCAAACAAAGTAAAGATACAGGCACCCAAGCATTCCAAAACACTCAAACGCACATAACATTAAGTTGGATAACACCTAGAAGTGTTCAACGAACTAAATATGCCAACCAAGTCCAAAAATCAACTTAAACTAAGGTTTATCAACTAGAATCTATGCTAAGAAACTCGAAAATGGCCAATTTAACTACAATCATGCAAACCCTAAAATCTCATCCTAGAGTCTTCCTAACAATCATACTATAATCTAATCCATGTTTAGAAAGGAGAAACCACAACCTACCTCGCTATCAAAATTGCATGTGAACCTCTATTCTAGAGATTTTCCTTTATGGAGAACCTGAAATGATGCCACAGTATCAAAAATAGATTACATTATTCAATAGGATACTAGTGATACATATATCGATGCAACAAAATTTAGGTTGGAATTTGGGCAAAAAATTGACAAGCGAAAATTGGTGACAAATGAAATTGTAACTCCATGATTATATTTTCCTTGAGACGAGGGTCACATGTCCAAAAGATAGGCAAAGATAGGGGTCAATTCGGACCTCAAATGGTCCAAAAACCAAACTTCAAAGAAAAAGAAATCAAGGAATTTTGAGGTGTAAAATGACAACTAAATGCAAAAACAAAACTGGAATAGGAAATTAAAAATGGAAAGGAAGAAATTTACCTAGTAATAAACTAATTTGGTGAAGAATTTCACTTTAGGATGAGCTATAACAATGAGGGAGAGGAGTATTAGACTTAGAGAAATGGGGAAGAACCTATTGATCTCCAAGCATTGCACCAATAGACCAGGTGTCGTTGGTGCGACATTGACGGAGCAAAGAAAAGTTTACAGGAGCGTAGGTCTACATTGACCTTCTGATCTGCAACATTGAGCCATGTCTCACACGCATGAGATCACTAATGCAAACAAAACTCAATAGAAGTGAACCTTGTCGATGTCACTCGCTATGCAGGAGCAATCGCTTGTCCATAGGAGCGAAGTTTGCATGCAAGTTAAGCTCCACAAGAGCAACTGTACCAGTAACTGTTGATATAACAGCTGCAGCTAAAATGCTCCAAGCTCCAAATGGACCCTCGAGATTCATTCGAGGTCCAATGAATGCAAACTAAAAATGCAACCAACAAAAAAATGATATTTTAAACTCAACGGTATCGTCAAATCGACTACCATAGGTCATCTCATTAGAGTGTTGACTCAAGCTAAAACTTTCAAAAACAAAACACCAAGCACCAGAAAACCCATTTGATTACCTCAGGATCTAAACCAAAGGTAGTTTTAGACAAAACTCATTATTTCATGTTAACCATGCTTTTAGAATTTCAATCTGAGCATGTTTTTTCAAGAATGTTGATTGAAGTCAACCCTTTTCCAAACTTTTAAAAACTAAAATACCTAATGGCTCACACTCATGCCAAAGGCCTTGAAACCCAAACCAACCATACTGCTAGCCCAAAATGGACCTTTTAGAGCTGATAGGATTAACGAAGTCTCACATGATATAATATTTTCTAGGATGTTGACTAAAGTCAACTCTTTTACTATAAAACCTCCAAAATAAAAACTCACACCCACCACTCCTAACCACCTCAAGAAGTGTGCCACTCGTCTCAGCACCATACCAATCTCTCCTTTCCACCTCATTGGAATCATGTATATAAATAAACTATGGTTAGGACTTAGTTAGAGATCTATAGTTTACTACTCGAAACTATAAGTTAAGAGGAGAGAGGTGTGTGAGAATGAAAGAGGGATACGAAACGCAAGCAAGATTTAAGAAAAGGAAAGAGAGAAAGAGCAGAGGAATTTGAATACATGTTGTATTCATTGTATCACAAATACAACTGACATAGTTGATTTGTATCAACATAACTAAGGATTCTTGTGGTTCTGGAGGATTCAACTACAGGAGAACCAGGAATGGAGGGCTCCCCCCCCCCCCCACCACCACCACCAGATATAATTGTACTAAAAACTGTTGCATTTAGCTATAAGTTAGAAGGAGAGGAAAGCAAAATTGGAAGAGGAAGAGAGGCATGCAAGATTTAAGAGAGAGGGGATGAGGTATTCGTCGTATCAAATTATATCAAGGATACAATTAATACAACTAATTTATATCATTGAATATAATTGTATGAAATATATTAACAAATACAATTTATATCTACAATTGCAACATTGTTTTCTTGTTATGAGATGGAATAGAATAACTCGATTGAAGCATAATGATCGCACATCTATAATGACATTATACGTCATATAATCTATACTATATTAAAAGTGTGAAGGCCTTTAATAATGTTGTTTGCACTTTTCCCCTTCATTAAAAGACTTCTCTTTAGGCATAATCGTCTTTTCATCTTTTTTAAAAAAATAAATTATATAATTATTTTAATAATATTAACTATAGTAAACATAATAAAAATTAAATAGAGCATATTTCCTTATTATGATTTAATTCCCATATAAAGAATCTTTTTGCAATTAAAATAGACTTGATAAAAAAATAGTCAAAAAAATATCCAAAATAATAGAGAAAAAAAGGTTTTACAAGTTCTAGAAAAGTAGGCAAAACACGTCAAAAAATAGTAATGAAAATCCAAAAATAGGCAAAATTTTCCTTTGAAATCCAAAAAAAAAAAAGGCAAAGCAATAGTTAAAAAAAAGTCAAAAAATACTTTGAAAAAACGTCCAAAAAAGGTTTCAAAAATAGACAAACAATTTCTATAGACAAGTCCAATAATGTTTAGGTTTTAACTAATAATGTTTAGTCATTGAATACATCTTTCTTTCTTTTTTTTGTTCAGGTTTAGGACTTATATAAGGCTTTGGATTCTTTTAGATAGCTATTGAAATATTGAAAATAAATACACATCTTTTCTCTGTTTTGGTTTAGTTTTGGTTTAGGACTATAACTTGTCATGAAACTTAGGATTGAGCTGAGTAGTTGACTTAATATCGCATATGTTTCTTTTATTGATGAGGTTATTTACCATACAATTTGTGAATTTATGTAGTAATTTTTGTGTTGTGATTGGTTTATTGAAGATTAATATCTTGTCGATGATGATTATATAATTTCTTTTGTTTTTTCGTTGCCATATGTTTTACTCCTTTTATTTTACAGGTATTCGATTTTAAGACGATACTATATCGCACCATTATGTATATATAGTGATTCCTGTCGATTCTATTATTGCTCTTTCTCTATGAGAAGAATTTTTTAATTAACTTTTTATTGAAGATTATATTTAGATTTACTTTTTGGTATGTACATTCTCAATTTTCGTCCTACATTCTGAAGTTTCTCTTCATAATATTAATCTTTTTTGGGTTAATGTTCTCAATGGTGAATTCATATTCTTTTATGATGTCATAGGATCCCGACTAAATTTGTACAATGTCTTAAGAGAAGTTGCAGAAGCACAAGGAGATTGTTCATTGTGTTACTCTTCGATAATGAAATTGATATCACAAATAGCAGGTAAATTTGCTTCTATTTTTGCTATTTTATTTGCTTAGATTTTGATCAAAATATTCTTCTTTTCATAGATGTGTTGTATAGTAGCATGTTCCTCTTTTTTTTAAAAAAAAATTATGTCATCTAAAAATTTACTTATTGGATCATTCTTTATTTGAACTATACATGAAATTTAATATATAGGCGTTCAAAATTTATTAAAAATTTACTTTATTTTCTTTTAATGTCTGAAATCTTTGGTAGTTTCCAACTTCTTCTCTTTCTTCTTTTTAAAATTAAAATAATAGAATTATAAATATATGTTATTGAATATTATTCATAACGTAGAAAAAAGTTTTAAACCTACAAATAGATTTCTAGACCTACAAAATATATGTTCTCATGTCGTAACCATAAGATTCAAATTGATCGATCCCCACATTCCATTCCTTTCACCCTACTTCTTTCATCGTATATATCGTATACGTGCGATTAGGGTTAATATATATATCTGGTTAGGGTTGATATCCAATTTTGCGTTAATTATATATATATGTTGGTTGATAACTTTGTTTATTATATAGGTATGTTTGGAAGTTAGAAGTGAAATGTATTGATTTAAGAATTGAATTATAAGGGATACTAAATGGAATACAACTCTAACTGAGATTGTGAATTATATATAGCGGTCATGTGGTTCCTCTTATATTCGAGATTATTTTGATCGAGCTAAATTTATTTATTTTTTACAATAGGAAGATGTTTGAAGAGCAAGATATTAGTATATTAATTAGTAGCTGACATCAATTTATGGTATTCTACCTAATATATTTAACTTTATACAATAAAATATCAATATTATTATAAATACGCTATAACTAAATTCATCATATTTATGCATTTAAAAATATACTGAAATTTAATGATTGCATCAATGTAATCACATTCATTGTCATATTATTTAACAAATATTGCATTTAGTGTAAGGTTAATATTCTTTTTAGGTTGTTTTTCTTCATTCATTTTATATCGATTGATGTAACAGACAGGTGCAAAGCACGTACGCTAAACTAGTAGGTAATAAATACAATTGCATAATACAAATACAATGGTTAGAATACATTTGAAAAAGAACGAAGACAAATTATCATGATACAATTGATACAAACTACATGTTTGCCTTGTTATGGGAATATTGTTTTGGAGAGAGGGGGGGGGGGGCGCAAAAGGAGAGAGTGAAATTAGCTATTAAATCCTAATTATAATGTCACGCCCCAAAGAGAGGGGAGGCGCGACTGGCACCCGATACCATTATTGGCCAGGTAAGCCACTAAACATGCTAGTTAACTAAACTAGGGACCAAAAGAAAATCAGGCAGTATGACGTCTAAAAGACTAAGCCTGGATATTTTAGATCATGACCTGGTCAATAGTAACTCAAGTAAATCAAGATAGGTAAACCAAAACGATAGAGTACTAGTTAGTCGACAAGGCTGCAACAATAGAGGTACAGGCACACACTACACATACATGCCAAACTGATGACTAGAGACTGAAAAGCAAAAAGAACCAACCCACAATAACATGTCCATAATAGCCTCTTTGAGAATCACTAACACTGTCGGGACAGGGCCCCGACATACCCAACTGTACAACAAAAAGATAAACATCCTGTGAAAGCTCTAGGAAGAGGTGGAGCATACCAACTCATAGCTGAATGGGGCTCCTAAAGGAGGGATAAATCAGAACCCCTACCTGAAACTGCACGCACGAAATAAAATGCAGCGTCTCCAGGCAAAGGGACGTCAGTACGAATAAACATGTACTGGTATGTAAGGCAGGAAGTAAAATCATAGATAACCATAGTAAAAAGGTTAATAGAAATACCACCTGTAACTAAGACTCAAGTAGACTTAATGGCTAATAAGCCACCTCCTAGTGATAAAAAAATGCATGGTATGCTCGAGTATTGCATGTCGTGAATACATATGTATAGATGCAAATGCATGACATACCCAATCAAATGCTAGCACTGGTGGTCCTTTCCAGTAGCTAACCGGCATCATATCTGCCAACCTGTGGCCATCTGTACCATATACCTTTGATTATAGCTCGAAGTCCATGCATAACGTGCAATGTATGATATGAATGTTGAATGCACATAGTAAGACATAGCAAGAACTTAGCCAATCTTATCTCATCGGTACACTTATTCTCATAGCATCATAATCATTGTCATTCAGCCAATCTTGGCTCATGGGATCATACATGTCTTTTTAACAAGTTTGGGAATTTAATCCAACATTTAGAGTGAAGCCTTAACTTTGAAAATGTTCATAAAGGTGCTTTACATAATGATTATATTTGGTCCTATGTCAATTAGTAAAAGAATGTATTTATACAGGATCAAGTGTCTTAGTAGTTTAGACAGGAGCATTTCACTTGAGAATATTGGAAACCAACGCGTTACTTGTTAAATTATATTTTTTTAATGAAAGAAGGACTGATTTTGAATACTACATTCCCTTTGCATTCTACATTTATTTTAATGGCGCTACACCAAGAAGAGAAACGTCTCGAACATATGAATAGGTAGCCGACAAACCGACAAAATGATATATAGAAATTGAATGTCTAGTTTAAGCGAATGAATAGAATTTCAACCTAATACCATCGTGAATGTAACTCAGTTGTAATCCCAATGCCTTTCATAGAAGGTCTTTCTAGCAACAAAATAGTAAGTTATCACATTTGATGTTTTGGGAAACTTCCCGGATTTCGTGCTAATAGGAGGGATGGAGCTTAGTCTTAACATACCTCTCCAACGAACGTCCGATTGCCCAAAGTTTCTTCATGAAAGTTGTTCCTTACGTCCTAAGCTTCACAACGACTATATATACGCAGCTTAAAGAGACCTATAAACAGTCAAAATTTGACATTAATAACCAGATTCGGCAAGGAGCATTTACGCGAGGAAATGTCCGTAAAACTTCGTATAAAATGACCATAAAAGAGCTCCAAAATTATTACCTAAACATATCAGCTGCAAAACAACAATACCAGCACGAACACCACTTTTTTTACAGCCCAAAAACAGCTAATACGAGAGAAAAACAATTGCAAAGCATAAGACACATTTCTAGGCACGAGGACGAATTTTAACGGTAAAAACGTGAAAAACTTACCTAAATCACTTAGAGAACCCTTGGGAGCTTTATCTTCAGTTTCACACTGGTTTGGGACGAAATGGCTTATTTTTTAGCTTTAAAATGTCAAAGTAGCCGACATTAAGTTGGGTCAACCCGACCCGACCCATGACCCAATTTCCAGCTCGGGCAATCTCGGTAAAATGGTCATAACTCTTTATTCTAAGGTCGGTTTGATGCGCGGTTTTGTCCGTTGCAAACTAGACTCATAGATCTTCAATTTGGTAGGTCATGGACCTTTTAACTCCTTATAGTTTAGGAGATATGACCTGATACATTCGGCCTAAATTTAAGAAGGATTTCATAAAGAATCTTACGGTAACTTTGGCCAACCTTTACCTTGCAACTTTCTTGATTCCAAAACTTAACCTTTGTGCTATTAAAATATCTTAAAGAAATCCATTACTAGCAAATTATAAACTTTTAGTCTCATCCGAAAAGTGAAACCTAATTTAAACCTTCCGAAAAGGGTGAGGTGCCACTCAAATCATTTCTTTAATCCCGAACGTGCATTTAGGGTATTCCTTTGGCTTAAAACTTTAGGTCTTTGATATTACCACTTATTTGCAACCTTATTATCCTTACTTGCTAGCAAAAATCACATGTGCCTTATATAACGCCACACTATTTAAATAATGGAAGACGAGAAATACGAGACCTCACATATAACTATAAATTGTAATCTTTTTTTAGTAAAATACATATCATGTATTTGCATATTATGTAACTTGCCTTTAAATAAATTAACTTCACCTACAATTATTCCCAACCAAATACTATCCAGAAAATACTTCCCACGGAGAATATATTTCCATGAATCTTTTTTATCCAGACTAGAGACTTGGAAATGAATTTGCAGACCCAAAAGGATTCTAAAATCACTTAGCCCTCAACAGAAACATAACCTACATACACACTACCATGCCTGGCCTGGTTCTTTTAGAACTTTGTTCCGTACAATTCTCACAAAAGCTCATGAGCTTTCTAAAATAATGGGATAGCAATTTGAGACTTAGTTGCAGAGGAAACTGTTGTTTATTGCCTGCAAAATCTTGGAATAACAGTTATCATTTTGCACTATGCATTAGATAGCAAGATTATCCTTGAGCAAACGAAGAAGTGAAATGGTTCCCCGAGTTCTATTTTCACCAGAAGCTCCTTTCTTTTCTGCCTTGACTCCCTGCAGTAAATTTATGTCAAACATTACATGCTCGCATAAAGAATAAAAAATAAAAATAAAAAGAGCTAGAAATAGAAAATACAGTATCCCAAAATCCAGGGAAAGGGAAAAAATTGGCACACTAATTCGAATTTTTTAAAAATGGATATAGATCATGGTTAATAAAAGCAAAAGGAAAGAAATGACAACCACCAGAAATTCACCTTTGGTTTCTCATTCTCGTCCTTGAAGTTTATGCTGCCTATATCTTTTAATAAGATGGATGAAATGGGTAGAAGTCTCCTGGATAAAAATATTACAGAATCATCACGAATAAACTAAGCTGCAAGCTGGCTGATAATATTACTAGGAACTGGCAAAAGAAAACAAAACACGTTACACACCTTTTTGGTTCATCTGCATTCTGAAATTTAGTGCCAGAAGCATGTTTAGTAACTGTTTCAACTACATTATTGTCAGCATGGCCTACAACTGCCCCAGGCATTAACGTTGTTGATGGATACAAAAGTCTCTGAATTAAGAAAAGATCCTATATTATTTATTTGTCAAGATATAAACAGCCAGATGAAACGCATGATGCTGACCCATGGGATAAAACAGTCTCCAACTACAGAATTGATTTTTCTTGTGCTACTAAATAATGATATATACTTGCATTTTTAGAGCATTAAATAGAATTGTTTACTTGTGGCAATAAAATAGAATTGCATCTAACAACAATCAGCATTCAAAACATTTACATTTTTAATGGCTTAATACATAGCCAGTCCTCTAAACTTGTTGGAATATTCCATTAACACATTCAAACTAAGACATGTTCTAAGTGAACAGCTCAACTCCGAATAAAATTCCCGATGAGACATTTTTTGTTTAAATTTTGATTATTTGCTTGGTGTGTGTTCTCATTCATCAATACTAACCACATAAACTATGTCATGTCATTCAATTAGATGCATTCGCCTCAATAAGTTGTAAAACCCAAGTGTTTTCTACTTGAGGTTGATGAGTAGATGACATACTTTGTATGATTAACTTAATTACTTAACAGATGAATAAAAACAACCGTTACAATTTTTCTTTTCCGAAATTTGAACCAAAAGTGGCCAATGGGAATACTTTATTAGGAGTTGAGGTGTACAACAAATGGGAACATGACTTAGTTTGAATGTTTAAATAGAATATCTTTCTTTGAATAGTTTAAGGAGCTGGCTATTTACTAAGCCTTCTTTAATAAAAACATCGGAAAGATGAGATACATCTTTATGGAAGTTCAAGACAAATATTGCAATAACCAAGGTCATGCTTAAAAAACTAAAGCTAGGGTTGTTCATGGTTATGGTTAAAAAAATCAAATCAAACCATGATCCAATCTAAATCGATTAAAAAAACCGATATTTAGTTTGCTTTGGTTTTTAAATTTGAAAAACTGAAACTATTTTGTTTAGTTTTGGTTTTACTAAAAAAAAAATAACAAACCAAACCTAGAAATTATATATACAAATTTTATCATTATTTATATATTATTCATAAATAAAATATAAATATTTTATTAAATTTAAATTAACTTAAGTCTTTTAACTTTACCATTTATATTTGAAAATTCTATTTTAGTGTTTAAGTATACAATGTTCTTGTACCCCTCCCCAGGTAGTTCCTCAACTGTTCAACTTTTTTTTTTTTTTTTGCTATAAAGATTTGATTTGATATATATGATTTTAGTATTGCTTAACTAAATCACTTTGTTCGTGTAATAATAACTCTAATTGAATTGATAGTAGTTTTCCCATGGATTGTTCATCTATCGAGATAAGTCAGCCCTCAAGAAACTTATTACTTTCGAATCAAAAAAAAAAACCAAAAAATCCGAACCAAACTGACAATTATCTTTTTGGTTTGGTTTTGAAAATATAAAAACCACCTAAATCGGTTTGGTATTGGTTTTAAACAATAGTCGATCCAAACCAAACATGAATTTCCCCTACTAATAGCGATTAGTTTCACATGAACTTTGGTAGGATGTCTGTAATCTATTCCAGTGATTTAACTTAAAATTTGAGTGCTAGTAATAAAGAACATGTTGCAAAATAGAAATTGTTAGAATAGGAATAGGAACAAGAATAAAATCTACAATCCCACTTAGAATAAAAATAGGAATAGGAATAATATATAGAATTCTACTAAGAAAAAGATTGTATTATCGTATCCTAGTTGAAAAAGGAGTCTAATATAGTGTCTATAAATAGGGTCTCAATTTAATAATGTAGAGGCAACAATTCAATAATATTTTCCTCTAATATTTCTCACATGGTAACAAAGCTTCTATGATCTTGGTAGAAAATAAAGAGCCTCCTTTGCCGGCGGGCGGCTATGACCCATATATACCGCCTGTTTGGCCAATGATTATGGCAGCAAACTTTAGGTCACTGTGTATCTTTTTTGTGACTATTTTATCATATCTAATTTGCGTAGCACCGTGCATCTTTCCGGTAACTACTTTCTCATATTCAATTTATGTCGCACCGTGTCATCCATCCAGTGACTACTTTTTCATATTTAATTTATATAGCACCGTACATCTTTCCGGTGACTATTTTTTTCATATTCAATTTGTGTAGCACCATGCCATTATTTTGGTGACTACTTTCTCATTTGTTTTGGGTCGTGCCATCATTCTGACACTATCCATACAATTCTCTTTTTCAGTAGGGTTGTGTCGTCAATACAACCACACCTATACAATTTCTATTTTCGAGACGGGTCATTCCATTATTCCAACCCTACACATATAATTCTCTTTCTTAGTAGGATCATGCTATCATTCCGATCCTACCCATATAATGTTATTCCTCAATTCGTGACCACCTTCGGCGCATGAGCAAGTTCCGACCAGTTTTAAAGTGACTTTGTTGGAACAATTTTGAGATGATCCATATTGTCATTCTCCATTGACCTTTTAATCAATTGGACATTAAGAATGTTTTTTTCCATGATCTAGAGGAAGAAATCTATATGGAGCAACCACATGATTTTGTTGCTCAAGGGGAGTCTGGTAGCCTTACATATCGATTATGTAAGACACTATGGTATAAAATAGTCTTCTGAGCTTGGTTTGGGAAATTCAACACTACAATTTAAAAATTTATTACTCTGTGCTTTATCGAGAGTATGCATCAAATTCAGTATTTTATGAGAAGACCAAGCACATTGAGATTGACTGGCATTATGCATCTAATTTAGGATTTCATGAGAAAACTAAACACATTGAGATTGACTGTCAATTATGTGAAGTCGAGTGATCAACTTGCAGATATCTTACCAAGCTCTTTATCGATCATCGTATTAATTACATTTGTAACAAGCTAGGTACAATATATAGAATAGGAATAGGATCAAGAATAATATCTACAATCCTACTTAGAATAAGAATAGGAATAGGAATAATATATAGAACTCTACTTGGAAAATGATTGTATTAAAGTATCCAAGTTGGAAAAGGTGTCTAATATAGTGTCTATAAATAGGATTTCAATGTAATAATGTAGAGACAACAATTCAATAATATTTTCCTCTAATATTTCTCATAGAAATGAAGGCTGCCAAAATATTAATAAGATGCAAATTCCATTTAAATAACTAACTCCTTAAGTAATGTGGAACTAACTTGATGAGGTTATTTAGAAATAACAGCAAAACTTTTACACCTTTCTATTGATAAATGGATAAAACGACAAACCCAGTGAAATCTCACAAAGTAGGGTCTGCGGGGGGTAGGGTGTACACACACCTTACCACTGCCTCATGGAGATAGAGAGGTTGTATCCGAACAACGGTTGTTGATAAATGGATCCAATGATAAATGGAACAGAAAAAAATTCTCAAAAATATCTCCCTTGCACAGCAAATTAATGATTGTTACACAGCAAAAAGACATCAAACCAAGTTCATTAATCGTAATGTACTGTCATTCTTGAAGACCATAAATCATAGCTTGAGACATTGCATTTTAGGTTAAACCTAAGCAGGAGCGATAAGAAGCATAAAGAATCAACATGCGAATTACCTGTGATATAGGAATTTATAAATTAAGGTCACTAATAGCATAACTGAACTGACCTTGTCCTCTCCATTTTGTGTTTGGTTCTCCCCCTCCGGAAAAGAGCTCTTATTTTCAATGGAGAGAGATGATTTAGAAGAGCTGGTACATTCTGGACATACTGAATCAGAAAGCATGTGGTCGTCTTCCAAGAGGCAGTTCTCATCTCTGTTTATGGAAGTTGCTTGGGAAGTGCTATCTACAGAATCTCCACGGAGAGAAAAGAGATTGGTGATTAGTACTGAGGGACAAAGATGAAGGAGCCCGAGACAGACAACCAGAAGAACGTTAAGAGATGTGATACAGCTCAAAAAGAGCAGAAATAGCATCAGAAAGATTTTTATAAAAGTACTCTATTGAAGATGAATAGAATTCAGAATTTTACGCTTACCAGAATTTCCCTTTTCTTGTTCGTACCCATAATCAATGCAAGAGCATGACCCACTTAATACAGCAGTTGCTTTGCCCTTCCAATCTATACTCTCTGCTTTAATTCCATTTGTATTCTTCAGATCTTCAACAACAGCAGCATCTCTAGTAGATCCTTCAAGCTGCTGAGCAGTCTAAACAGATTATGCTCAAAGTTATAACTTCTAAAGAAAATCATTCTGGGTTTTACATACCCAAAATTTTCATTAAACACCTGATGGAAATATTTTTTCTTTTTTAAAGGGAATTCAACTTTACTCCATGAATGACAACAAATACCTAATTATTTAAGAGAATTGGCAGTCAAAAGTGTTCTATACAGAAAAGACCAGAAGAAAGGAAAACATATGCCTTACAGTGGAGTCAAGCCACTTCTCATTTCTTGTACGTGCAGATCCTTCCGAATGGCAAGAATAAACTTCTGATTTCACCTGACACATCAATATAACAACAAAATAAGCAGCCTCCTTCCGACAAAAAAGAAAGGGAATACCAGTCTTCAAGTGGAAAGAGATCTGAAAATTGTAAAAGGATATAAATGAGAGTAATGCATTTTAGCAGTGTATATGGAAATACACTTTCAGTGTCAGGCAGCTTTTATACCTTATCTTTCCCACAAAAATTTGAGGACTGATTATGCAAATTTATTATAGCATCAGAAAGAAGTAACTCAAGAAAAAAAAAATTAAGTTGGTAACTCTATATCATATCAAAGAACCAAAACAGTACTTAGGTAGTACTTAGTATTGAAACCATATTTATATGAGACCTAAAATTACTACTGTCCTCTATCTATAATAATGAATCTAAAACATCAAGGATAAAAAAAGTATCATTAGAGTAATCTGATTACACCAAAAACACAGAAGTAAGATGAAATTCAACTTAATCTTCTGCACATCAATCTCTATATTCTCAAAACATCTGGAAGGTTGCTCCTTCTAAATTGTCCACCAAACGCAAGCAAGCACAATTCTAGTTGTAATTCAGGAAAGTTACTCTCGTTTGTCCTTAGCATCTGTTAAACATGCTAGCACAGCTCCTTTTCGAATTATTCACGCTGATGTTCAGGTCCAGCCTTAGCTCTTTCTTTTATGGATCATAGTTATTTTGTTCTACTTGTGGATGATATTTACACGATTTAAATGTGTTTATCTTCTTAAAAATAAAAGTGATGTTCATTTTATTTTCCATAATTTCGGAAAAAAATGACTGAAACACAATTTTAAGAAAAAATCAAAGCTTTTCGGTCTGATTGGTGAATACCAAAAATTTTGAACAAATACTTTGATCAAACTGGTAACGTACACAGCATGAACAAAATGGCATTTCTAAAAGAAAAATTTGGCACTTGGTACATACTTGTCTTACTTTATTGGCTCGTGCAAAAGTACCTCTTAAATATTGGAATTTTGCTATTGAACAGTGTCAATTTAACAGATGCTCTTCCATCAAATATCATTAAAAGTTCCCATATCAAATTTTGCTCAACAAAAACCTGAATTAACTTTCTTTCAAACCTTTTGGGTGTTTGCTTTGGCCTTACAATCATCATAATTTTTCATTTCAAACATCACTTGTGTCTATCTCGGTCAGAGTCACATTGCATATAAGTGTCTTGATAAATCCACAAGCTGGGTATAACTAGCTTGACAAGCCAAACTTCGTCCACCAGAATACCCGTACAAAAAAAATTCAGCCAATTCATAGCAATGTAATGACCTGGTTGGTCATTTTTGACATTTTCTATGAAAATTACTATTTTACCCTTTCGTAAGTTGTTTTGGGCCTACTTTGAACTATTTGAATGGTTGAAATTGAAATCCTGAGTTTTAAAAGTTGAAAATATGAGTTTTGGTCTTTTTGGCAAGCTTAAGTGTTGAAAATATGAGTTTTGGTCTTTTTGGCAAGCTTAAGTTGTTGAAAAAGTGAGTTTTTGTGTCATTCTGAGTTTCGGAGGCCGGATCGGGGATCCGTCTATTCCATTAGCTCTGAAATGTCGAAACTAAACTACAGAAAGTTGCAGAACTGAATTTGGAGTTAAAATGAGGTTTTTAGGCCCCAAGTTGTGATTTTAGTCGTTTTCAAAACAACATTCGGAGTTCGGAAGCTCGGGTCGGAATTCCGACAATTTCAATAGTTCTGAATGGTGAAACTAATGCCTAGAATGGTCTCTCCATAATTTTTGGAGATTCTGAGGGTATTTTTGGTATTTTGAGTTTTAAAATAGTTTAATTGACTTGCATTGGTAAATGTGTCGTGGAGACCTCGGAATCGTATTTCGATGATTCCGTTGAGTCTGGATCGTTGTTTCTGGTATGGATACATATTATGTTTGTGAAATTTTAGAGTCTGAATGAGTTCCGGGGTTTGTTTTGAGTTTTGGCATTGACTAATGTGGGGGTATCTGGTGCAACCCAATTTGTACTCCACCTTCGCAGAGGTATGTGCATTTTTGTGCTCTGAGATCGCGGACAAGGGTCCGCCTTCGCATAGTACATTTTTTGCAAAGTCATTTCTTATGACGTAAAACCCCGATTTTCGCTCCATTTTCAATAATTCAAGCTTAGGGGGATGATTTTTGAAGAGGGTTTTCAAAAAAATCTTTTGGGTAAGTGTATCTAACACCGTTTTGAACAATTTTCATGGTTTATGTCTTGATTTTGATTTCGAATTTCATGATTGTAAATAACCAAAATGGGGAAATTTCAGTCTATGATTTTGAAACTTTAAATTTAAGATTTCTCCATCGATTTGAACTCGATTTTAGTGGAATTTTCACGGCCTCCTTAAGAGTGAAACAGATTCCATGCACTTGCTACTCATGGTAAATCTTCTTATCAGCTGACGAATTCTCTCCACACATACATACTATACTGAAATTCTTGAAGGCCACCTGATGATATCAAATGATTTGAGACAAGCATAAAATAGATTACGTTCTCCCCCATTCCTAAAGACAAGAAGTTTAAAAAAGGCAATGAAAAAACAAAGGAGAAGTAGGCTACTATGGAAGATGATTTGTTCAGAGAATAAAGGAAGGAAAGGGATCTTCGGTGAAAGAGTTGTAATGACCCTCCAAGTCAATTCTGGGTTTTCGTGCATTTTTCAATGTTTTGAGCTTTCCCTTAGCAGCTATAGGTCATTTATGACTTGTCAGGATTGCTGGTTCAGTTCCCGGGCTGTTGATTTGAATTTTAAACAAGTTTCCCTCTTTTGGAGCTTTCGAAGTTTGGATAGTTGACTTTGGTCAAAACTTCAACTAGACGCCCTCAGAATGCAATTCTAGTGATTTCTTAGCTCCAAAATGTCGATTTTAGTCTAGAAGAGTCTTTGTTTCAGGTTTCAAGGCTTTCGGACTCATTTCGAGCTATCTTGTGGTTTTTGGCTAAAACAAGATTTGGGGTGTGAGGCTACTTTTCGCGAGATGACCTCCACTGGTTTTGTTGAGTCCAAAATTGTCGAATTCGATAAGTAACATAGTTCTTTTGAGCTCACGCGGTTCCAAATGAATTTCGAGCACCCAAACGAACATTGGAGCCTTACTGGTTTTTGGCTTTGCTAGTGCAGGTCAAAACCTTCATCACTATCACGAGAAAGGACTTTATAATCGTGATGGTCCATTTCTTGGTCTTCGCAATCGCGACCCTTGGGTTTTGCAATAGCGATGAACAATTTTCAAGCCTTTAAATATCAGCCCCTCAATTTTCAGCTCATTCTTGGAGCCCTTTCCTCCATTAAAGCTCTATTTTGAGCTTGAATGTTGGCGGGAATTGAGGGGTTTGAGCTTGGGAGCGCGTTGGGGCTTGATATTCTTTCATTATTCTTGTAACTTTCCGTTAAATTAGTCTTAATTGGTGTTCATGAACCTTAAACGTTGGCGCTGATTTGAGAGGGTTCTCAAGCTTGGATTGTACACAATTTTAGGGAACAATTTCCTTGAGCTATTACACATCTAGCGACAGGTTCAATTTCTGAATTTCATTAACGGATGCCACAGGCCTATTTTTTACCCAATTTAAGCCCAGGATTTATTATAGCAATATGGGTATCATTTTTCTCGTCATAACGCATAGTTTACGACATTTATCATTGTGGTGTTTTGGGTCGCGAAGAGGAGACAAGCAGCTCGTGGACCATCGGAAATTGCAATTTGACTTCCAAGTAGGCTACGGTCTACTTTCTTTTGGATTATGTTCCATGAGATACTGCTTAGTATATATTGCATGTGGAGCAAGGGTTTATATGCAGGCTTAGGGTTATTTCCTTATTCCTGCATTCTTGACTCTTGTAGGAGCTTCAGACTAGCATTGTGTGGTCGAAACCTTAGATTAGGCGGGCAGTTTCCACCTTATGGCGTAGCTTGGTGTTGTTAATCTCTTCAGAGTTACCATTTGAGCCCTTAGAGTAGTATTGTTATCTATATACGGTAGAATGAGCTCTTTGGGATCCTTTAGTTGGCATAGTTGCTCCTTATTGTAACTATTATAGAATGGTACCTTCGTTTCAGTGTGTGGACCTTGAGTCTCCTTTGATATTGTAGAGATTCACCTAGAATCAACCCTTAGCATAGGCATTGATCCTTATCTCCATTTAGGTCATGAAACCTTAGTTGCAATAGCCTTAGGTTGGTGTCAGTTGTTGTTAGTATAGCTTTGTGTAAAGGTAGAGATCCATAGTTTCTCCTTCTGGTTGTATGATTTCTCATATTTTCCTTTGTTTCCTTAGTTGTTATGCTCATATTATGATTATACCGGTACAACTAGGAATCATTGGACTCGAGGCCGTGGTTGCCGACTAATTGGATTTAAGGTTAGTCTTTGTATGCTCTCAGAATGAGGTGATACCGATTTTATAGAGTTGGATATTTAAGTTCAATTGTTTGGATGTTGGTGATGGCATGCATTGCATTGATACTCATTTACGCATGGTTTGTGGTAGGATTCCAGCAAATGCATTGATTTTTACTACCATTATCATAAGACTTTGCTTTGCACTTTTTACCTTTAGAGATGTACCACCCCTTCTACTCTTGATAAATGAATTTTTAAGACAAAGATGCATCAAGGGTGCGCTAGCTACTTGATCAGTCGATGAGGATGCCGACCCTTTGGATTTTACTAATCTTATGTGTCTCTAGTATCATGATAGAGAAAATTTGAGATGGATTGATTCTGGAAGGTCTGGGGTTGAGACCAGGCAGTATACACAGATTTCTCGAGTTCCTTAGGGATCCCTCCGTCCTTGTGCAGCAATAAAAAGAAAGAGGGGTGTAGCCATGGGTCCTACCTTGCATGCCGAGGACCAAAGGTAGGTGTATATACTTTGTTATGTGGCACTTGGCACTGATAGCATCACTGATATCCATTACATTTTTGCATCCATATGCATTGCCTATCAGTTGTCACCAGCAACATTGGTTGTTGATTGTACCTATTGATCTTATGGGGAGTCGTTTGGGTTGTGTTTGTCGTCATTTACCTTCTAGGCTTATGGGGTTTGGTGGAGTTATTATTTGATTATGATTGTGTAGTTTGTGACAAGATGATGGTCGGTTTATATAATTGGCTTAGATTCGTCCTTTGATTCCTTCTTGGTCAGCTCTTTTAGACTTGAGTTGGAATGGTTTGGTTTATTGGCCATTATTGTGTTTGTAACTAGACATTGATAGTACATCCTTGTCTGGTGAATTTCTGTAGCAGAATCTTGTTGTGGTTAGGTTATTGAGATAACGCCTCTAGGTATGTTCCATTGCCTCAGTTATCTGCGTCTTTTATCATATGTTCCTTTGTCTTTGCTTGCCCCTATCGCGCGTTATCTCTTCATTAGTTGCTCTACCTACTATTTATACTTTCCTTATCTTAGGAGCTTAGTCAACCTGTGCCTACTAAGTACCACATATTTGGTACTCATAATACACTTGCACCCAGTAGATCATAGTACAAGTTTTCGCCGTTGGCATGTGCCTTCTGTGAAACGGCTTTGCTTCGGAGAGTTGGGGTGAGTTCCTAGTGTTCGAGTCGTCCTTCTATTTATGTTTTGGCTGGACTAGTCTTTCTTTTCTGTTCGGAGATGGTTCTGTACATTTGTACTTCTACTTTTGTTATGGTTAGTAGCTCGAATACTAACTGATACTAGGGTCTAGGAGTGTTTCATGTTAGTCTTGATTCTCCTTTCCTCTATTACTTTCTATATTTATTCTTGTATTTTGTATTCTTCTCTTCTACGTCTTAGCCCATTACTTTATGTTTTGGGCTATGGGTTCGGGTTACCTACTAGTGGGATGTTAGTAGGTGCCACTATATAGCTATGCTGGTCAATCGAATAGGTGATTTTGGATTAGCTCTTGCGATTATGGGTTGTTGTACTCTCTTTTTGGAGGGTGCTATTGCATGAAGCGGAAAGAGACAGGTCATGACCTGAAATTTCAGGTCGTGACGAGTACCAGAAAAGGAATATTCTCCTTTCCTAGAAAGGAGAGAAAAATCTCAAGAAACGTGTCTGGGAGCATAATTCTTTTAAAAGTCAAATTCAAATAGCTAAACAATCCAATCTTCTATTATAACTACTCCCTACAAGCACACCCACCCAACTGCAACCCCCCTCCCCCCCCAAAATAAAGACATGTGACCTAGCTCTTATTTATTATCAATTATCAAATTAATGAAAGAGAACCACACTCGATGTACTTCTGTTGATACAGGATTCTCAAGGTATTTGTAACTGACAACCAGTAAACGAATTATAAGAAGAGAAAGGATAATAGAATCAATAATCACTACAAAGTTTAAAGTAGGGGTGGCAATGGAACAGGCACCTATCGATACCAGTCTGGTTCCTTCCCGATCTAGTACCGGTCAGGTAAGGTCTGGTATTGGAGAGGGGGGGGGGATAACGGGAGGGTAAGAATTATCGATTTTACCGGTTCTGTTATACCGGTACCATTTCGGAATTACCGGTTAAAATAAAATAAAATTAAAAAAATTCATTGGACCGTTGGGGCCTAGGCCCCACCCCAACAACCATTTAAGAATTATGGCCGTTTTTATAGCCATTTGGAACGGCTATTTTCCCTAATTTTCATTTTTTTTTAAATTGCCTCCTAATTATTTTCCATAAATACCCCACCCCTTCTCATTTTTCACATACAAAATTCTTATTCTCTCACCTTACTCTCAATCTTATTCTCAAATCTCTACTCTCTAATATTATAATTATACTATACTATAATTATAAATATTTATTATTTACTCTCTTACTATTAATTAATTAGTTTGTCAATTTTGGTGGGCTATTTGGAATTTGGAGCAAATTTTGGTGGATCAATTTGGAGCATATTCAAGCTTCAAGTTTCATCAACTTCGGCTTCTACGTCTGTTTTTATGCAAACACTTAGTACATTCGTTCCAACTTATAAATTTCATATTATTAGTTTTTATTCTTTAATCTTTACTAGTTGAATACTTGAATTTTTTTTATATTCATAATTTGATTAAAATATAATCTTTACTGGTATCATTTTATATAACATGGATTTCTGTAAAAAAGGAAAGAAAAAAGTATTTTTTTCGGTGGAATTGCTAAAGCTTTAATCGGTAAAAAATCAACTGGTAGTTCTTCTCAATCTACAAGACAACCGCCACTTAGAATTAATACGAAAGATTTTACACATGTTGACAATACTTGTTTTAATATCAATTCTAATACGGAATTAGATCATGAATTTCTTGAACAAAGATTTGGTTTTAATCAAAATTTAGATGAAGATGATTATGAAATTAATGAAGATGATATTTTTCATGATGATGAAACGCAACCACCATATACTGCTACTACTCCTCCCCCGCCCGCTCCCCCCGTACATCCATCGGCATCTAGTAGGCCTAAGACAAAACATGTAAAAAAAATTGTTGTTTGGAAATTTTTAACACAAAATGAATATAAAACAAAAGCAATTTGTAATAAATGCAAGCATGTTTTTAACCATAAAACTTCGGGAAAGGGGATGCGACGGGTCATTTAAAAAATCATTTAATGCATTGGTATAAATTAGAATTTTTGCAAACTCAAGTCATTGCGGGTGCGAAAAAATATGGAACTCCCCTTCTCGAACAATGCATAGGAGTAGGAGATTCAAATATGGTTCAGTCACAATTAAACACTTCTAATGTTTCCGGTCCTAGTACACATCGCCCTTATAGTAGACAACGGGACTTAGAAGAACTTTCAAAAATGATTATTGCTACTGGCTTGCCTTTTAGTTTTGCTGAAAATCCGAGTTTTATTCACTATATTCAAATTGTTTATAACCCATCGTTTAATGGTTTTACAAGAAATACAATTAAAAAAGCAATTTTTGATTATCAAGCACGACATGTACAATATCTTTGTTGTTTATTTGCTTATAATACTTGTACATTAGCAATTACTTCCAATATGGGTCGTAGTATACCCTGTAATGATTATCTTACAATTACCGTACATTGGATTGATGAAAATTGGATTATCCAAATAAAAATTTAGGATATAAAAGTTGTGACATGCGCAAACTTGGTTCTTATATTGCACAAATAATTCTTGATGTTTTACAATTTTATGGTCTTTCTAGTAAAATAATTAGTGTAACTTTAGATAACGCTTCTAACAATAAACTTGTTGTTGATTATTTAAAACCGGTTCTCACTCCTATTTATGAAGATGGTTTTCATATTAAATGTGATGCACATATTTATAATTTAATTGTTAGAGATGGTGTTTCATTATTTGAAAATGGTTGTAATAAAGTTGAAATTGCATGTCATTTTATTTTTAATGTCAAATAAAGGCTAGACGTAAAGAATTTAAAAATCGGTGTATTGAATGCACTTTTCCTATTAGAAAAATTCTAAAAACAGTAGCTAATAGGTGAAATTCATTATATGAAATACTTAAAGTAGCTTATAAATATAGGAGATCCATTACAATGGTTTGGAATGCCCATAATGTTGTTTTGACTTACCGACTTGATGACAATGATGGAATGATATTAGAGAACTAATTGAAAACTCGGGCAAGAACGATGGGAGGAGACTCAGAGTATTTTCCTGTTGAGATGGGACTCCATCAAAGATTTGTGTTGAGCCCTTTACAGTTTGTCAAAGTGATGGATGACCTAACGCGATCTCTATCCAGAAGGAGGTTCTATGGTGTATGCTATTTGCAGATGACATAGTACTGATTGATGAGACTCGGACTAAAGTTAATGATAGGTTGGATGCTTGGAGACACGCCTTGGAGTCCAAAGGATTCAAACTGAGCAGGACCAAAAGAGAATACTTGGAGTGCAAATTCAGTGTTGCGAGGGATGAAGCAGACATTGATGTGAGTGAGGCTTGCTACTCAACCTATCCCCAAGAGGAAAAACTTTAACTATCTGGGGTCCATCATCCAAAGTAGTGGCGATATCGACGATGATGTCACACATCGTATTGGGGCAGCATGGACTAAATGGAGGCTTGCCTCTGGAGTATTGTGTGACAAGAAGATACCACCTAAACTCAAAGGTAAGTTTTACATAATCGTGGTTAGACCATCTTTGTTGTATGGGGTGGAGTGTTGGCCAATAAAAAAAAGCACATGTTCAGAAGATGCATATCGCAGAGAGAAGGATGTTGAGATGAATGTGTGGTCACACAAGGAGGGATAAGATTAGGAATGAGACAATTGGAGAGAAGCTAGAGATGGCCCCGGTTGCTGATAAGATGAGGGAAGCGAGACTGCGATAGTTTGAACATGTGTAGAGACGAAATACCGATGCTTCTATTAGGTGCGAGAGGTTGGTTTTGGGAGTTATACGGAGGGTTAGAGGTAGACCGAAGAAGTATTGGGGGGAGATGATAAGATAAGATACGGCGAATCTGGATCTCACCGAGGACATGACCTTAGATAGAAAGTAGTGGAGGTCACGAATTAGAGTAACAGGCTAATTGATTGGTAGGGCTAGGTGGAGGTTTAGTAAGGTAGCAAGAGTAGGCGAGTTTTATATCTGTTGTATGTGAATTAATTCTATCGTATTTACATATTGACATGTGCTTTTTGTCAAATATAGTTTATTCTGCTTATAGGTTTTTGAGACGAGGGTTCCCAGAAAATAGCCTCTCTACTTCTACGAGGTAGTGGTAAGGTCTACCTGCTACGAAGCATATAATATAGTAGAAAATGTACAATATCAAGAACCACAACCATCTAGGTGTAGATACAAGGACGACATTAATGACATGTGAGAAAATTATCTTGGACAAACTACTAACAAAAACAATGATTTTGATGAATACATTAACCAGGCTACAAAAAGTAATAAGGATGCAAAGGGGAAGCAACAGCTTTTGGATTGGTGGAAGAATCGAGGTAAAGCTTTTCCAAGACTTCAGCGGGTGGTTCATGATATCCTAGCTATTCAAGCATCGTCGGTGGCTTCAGAAGGCGCTTTTAGTGCGGCATGATTCCAGTTAGGAGACTATACATATTCATTAGCAACAGATAGCTTGGACATTTCAGTTTTATTCAGAGATTGGATCTATGTGGAGGGGAGGAATTTAGGGCGTCCAACTTTGCCGTCTCAATTTGAAGCTGATATAGATAATATTTTACTCGGAATCAAGTGAAGATGGCATGGATTTATGGAGGAACAAGTTTAATAACCAATTCCAGAAAATGTAACATTAGGAATGTTAGAAACACTTAGGCAAGATTTTCAAAGTGGTATAAGATATTAGTATAGTACAATAAATAAAGCCTAGTTGAACAGAACCCTTCCTAGAGTGGTTGCGTAAATTAGGTTCTTTTTTAATATCTGTACAATTTAAAGTAACATAATAAAATTATCGGTTATTCACCTTACTTTTTTAAGTTATTATCTTGAATTTACTTTTACTTTAAGTTTAGAATTTCTTTTAATATATATTTGCCCCTTATTTCACAACTCTTCATTAACTTTAAAATATAAAATGAAACATTCAAAAATTTAAACTTAAAAAATTTAAATTTTATATTTAAAAAGTTTGAAATTTAAACTTTTAAAGTCAAAAGTTTAAAATTTTATATTTAAATTTGAAAACTTAAAAAATTGAAATTTAAACTTTTAAACTCAAAAGTTTAATTTTATATATAAATTATAACTTTAAAACTTTTAAAACCTTTAAAAATTGAACTTCAAACTTTAAACTTTAAAAAATTTATATAATGATAGCTTTAAACTTAAAAACTTAATTTTTGATTATGTATGTTAAAGGAATAAACTTTAAAACGTATAAAGATTTTAAAGTTTAAAGTTTAAACACTTTAAATTTCTATACTTGAGAATTGAGAATTTCAAATTTCAAATTAAACTTTCAAAAATACAACTTTACAAATCGTTTAGAGTTCAAACAATTAACCAATTATTTAATTAAAAAAAAGGTTAATTCTGGAATGGCGGTCCGGTCCGGGCCTGGTTACTACTGGACCGGTAAGGCAAGGGCAATTTTCTCGATTTTGCCGGTAACGGTGCGGTTCCGATAAAATTTCCTCCATATATTATTGGTACCAGTCCAGTTCCAATAATTACCGGTCCGGTGGTGCCAGTACCAGTTCCCCGGCCACTCTTAATTTAGAGGGTTGTGATCGTGCTAAAAACTAAAGAATAGTAAACTTTCTTTTCATATTCCGAGTTCATATCGACAAGATAAACAACATTTTATGAAAATTCCACAGCAAACACTACAACCAACAAGGCCTCGCTTAAAGTACTAATAGCAACATCATTGGTTTCACATGCACGTTGATAGGATGTTCGTAAACTATTCTAGTGTCTGAAATAGTTAAAAACTTTAGTAGAAATGAATAAGATGATTGTAAAATAGGGGGAAAAAAGGATGTCAAATATCAATAAGATGCAAATATCCATTTAAGTAACTAATCCTAAGTGATGTACTTGACAAGGACAAGAATAGCAGCAAAATTAAAACACCATTTTGCTGATAAATGGAGCAGAAGAATAGAAAATATCCTCAATGCTCATAATGGTAAGGGAAAGCAAACTACTAGCTGTTACACAGAAGACACCAAAGTAATTTTGATGTGTTGTTATTCTTGAAGAACATAAATTGTAGCTTGAGAACATTATGTTGTTCGAAATTTAGGATTAATGCATTTTAGATTAAACATAAGCTGGAGCGATAATTAGCATAAGTGTCCCTGTGAAATAGAGATTAAACATGTGAATTACTTGTGACAGAGAAATTTATCATTAGGTGTGACTAATAGCATAACTGAACTGACCTTGTCCTCTTTGTTTTGTGTCTGGTCCTCACCCACAGGGAAAGAGCTGTTATTTTCACAGAGAGATGTCTTAGAAGTGCTGACTGTACAACATTCTAGGAGTACTGAATCAAAGAGTGAATGGTCCTCTTCCAACAGGTCATTCTCGTCTCTATCTGTGGAAGTCACTTGAGAAGTGCTGACTATAGAATCTCCACACGTAAAACAGATATTAGTAATTAGTGCACTTGAGTCAAACACCAAAGACGATGTGACAAAAAGAAGGAAGTTAGAGGTAAGGTACAGATCACAAGGAGAAGTTGCATCAGAAAGATTTTTATAAAACTATTATTGAAGATGAATAGGAGATTCAGAATTTTATTATTACCAATACTTTCCTCTTTTCGCCCGTACTCCTGATCAGTGAAAGAGTATGATCCACTTAATGCAGCAGTTGCTTTGTCATTCCAATGTGTACTCTCTGCTTTCATTTCATTTGTGTTCTTCAGATCTTCAGCACCAGTAGCACCTCCAATAGAACATTCGAGCTGTTGAGCAATCCATAACAAATTATACTTGTGAAGTTTGCTGAACGAATGATCTCAAATGGAGAGTTCTTAGATTAAATAGAAAGGATTCTGATTTACATGCCTAAAATTTGCTATTGACACCCCTATATATCTGTTATTCCTCAATATAATATCTCGGAAAATATGCTACATCAATCCCTGATCTCTCCTACAAATGCAAAGCAATATAAACCATATTACCCAAATATTTAGAGCTATTAAATAGATATGTACAACTATTAGAATCTATCCAACATGCTAATGTCTCGCCTCAAATTGATGATGTTGCCACACCATAGATTTGCATCAATTTGCCTACCAAAAGTATCAATTTTGGTAGGCAAAGCATCAATTTACCTACAAAAAGCTGATGATGTTACCACACCATAGATTTTGTAAACATATCAGCATCTCTATTAGACCGTCTTTCTATATGGGGTGGATTGTTGGTCAATCAAAAACTCACATGTTCAGAAGATTCAGGTCGCGGAGATGAGGATGTTGAGATGGATGTGTGGACATAACAGGATGGATAAGAATAGTAATGAGACCATTCGGAAGAAGTTAGAGGTGCCCCCTGAGGCTGACAAGATGAGTGAAGCGAGACTGCGATGGTTTGGACATGTGCAGAGAAGAAGTACTGATGCTCCTGTTAGGAGGTGCGAGATGTTGGATTTAGGGATTACACAGAGGGGTAGAAATAGGCCGAAGAAGTATTTGAGGGAGGTTATCAGACAAGATATGGCGAAACTTCATCTCACCGAGGACATGACCTCACATAGAAAGGAGTGGAGGTCGTGTATTAGGGTAGAAGGCTAATTAGGCTAGTAGGGGTAGGTTGATGTCTGGTCTTGTGATATAGTAGGATTAGTCGTGTCTATATATCATGTGTTGTCATTATCCGTCTTATATTTGTGACTTTTATCATATTTACGTATTGTCATTTGTTTTTCATTATTAGTCGTTTCCTTTTTTATTTTCTTTCCCTTTTGTTTTTTCCATATCTAGTTTCTTCTTCTTATGGGGCTTGATTATTGAGATAAGGGTTTGTCAGAAATAGCATCTCTACCTCTATGAGGTAGTGGTAAGGTCTACATACATTTTACCCTCCCGAGACCTCACTTGTGAGATTCCACGGGGTATGTGGTTATTGTTGTATCAGCACCTCAATTAGAATCGCAATCCACTTCAATGTGTTTGGTCTTTCATGATAAACCGGATTGGTAGCAATCTGAATGACACTTGTGTTGTCAACATGGAGAGGAGTGGGATTAGATTGAGGAAATCAACATCTGCAAGTAAACCACGAAGCCAAACAATCTCTGAGTAAGCAGTAGACACTGCTCGATATTCAGATTCTATTGAAGATTTTGAAACACGATCTTGTTTCTTGCTGCTTGCTATTTCAAGATATCAAGGGATCTCCTAGAAACATGCACCAACCCACGTGGGGGTGGCGAATATCAGGACATCCAGCCCAATCAGAATAACTTAATGCACTAAGCTGAATCGGAGAACCACTTAGAAAAAATAACCCATGAGTAAATGTTCCCATGAGAGATCGAATAATAACCCATGAGTAAATGTTCCCATGAGAGATCGAATAATGCGACAGACAGCCACCAAATGTGGTTTGGGGGAGCCTGCATAAAATGACTCACTTATTGAACTGCAAAAGAGATTTCAGGTGAAGGAATAGTAAAATAATTTAAGCTCCCAACTAATTGCCGATATAAAGTTGGATCAGAAGAAGATCTCCTTTTGCACAACTAAACTTTACATTCAATTCCAATGGTGTATCTACAAAGGAAGTTTCTTGAAGACCAGCTGAAGCAATCAAACCTGGGCGAATATTTGTGTTGGTTCAAGAACACAACTAAAGAATCATAATGAACTTCCAATCCTAAAAGTATGTAAGAGGACCAAAATCTTTCACATGAAAAGAATCCTTAAGCTGCTACTAAAGGTTACTTATTAGTGAAGAATCCTTAAGTAGTTGTTGGAGGCTAATGATTAGTGAAGAATCTTTAAGTTGTTGCTGGAGGCTAGGGATTAGTGATTACCAATGAAAATAATGTCATCTACGTACACCAAAAGAAAAAAAAACCTCGTAAATGTTTTTTGAAGAAACAAATATGAGTCATATTTGCTCTTCTCAAGCAAAGAAGCCTGAAACTTGTCACACCAAACACTGGGAGCTTGTTTTTAATCCATATAAACTCTTTCAACTTGCATACATCCGATGCAGGTGATGAGAACAAACCAGGTGGGGGATTTATATAAGTATCTTCTTTGAGATCATCATGGAGAAAAGCATTTTTTATATCCATTTAACGAAGAGGCCAGTTTTGTGACGCAACAATGGTAATAATAGTTGGCACAATAGTCATTTTTGCTACCAGTGCAAAAGGAAATTTATAGTAAACCATACTCTTGTTTGTTACGAAGAACCACCAATCAAGCTTTGTACTGATCACGAGTTCCATCAGAATGAAGTTTAATTGAATAAACTCATTTCATCTATTTGGATAGACATTTCAAGACAAGTAACAAAATGCCCCATGTTATTTGTTTTAAGAGCCAAAACTTCCTCCTCCATTGCTTTCCATCAAACATTCAAGTTTGGAGGCTTGTGAATATCTTGTTGGAATAGAGATAGTGCATAAAGTAGAAGAAAAATCATACTAATAGGAGCGCGAGACACTCTGGTAGATCATTGAGGTGGCTCAAGAGGAGCAAGCATAAATGAAATCTCAAATTCTGGTCATGGAGTAGCCTCAGGTGGTGGATCTGCTTTGGGATGGGGTAAAGTTGGCTAATTTCATTCATACACAAATCCAAGTTTGAACCGCTTAGGAGAAGATGACAAATCCTCAAAAATAGGAAGAAGAAGAGAGATAGAAGAGGACTCAACATAAGTACGAAAGAAATATTGATTCTCAAAGAAAACAACATTTCTAGAAACATAAAATTTGTTAGAACATTTTTTTTGGTAATTGATGTGAATATTACTATAACCAACAAGCACAAACAACAAATGCACCTAAAGGAGCACCTAATCTCACAATAATCTTCTCAGAAGGGTGCTATGAGAGAAATTTGGGTTCCAAAATAAAGCTAGTAACAAATAAGCAACCTACTGCAGCTACAAGCTTTCCTCCTAGTCTTTCTACAATGTCTTTCTTAATCTATATCACAACTGTTTCAATTTGTACACTGAGGTGCTTGAATGTAGTCCAGTTCCTAGCCTTCCAAGTGTAGTAAACAATCCCTAGCCTTCCCAACTGTAGTAAACAATTGCTCCCCAGGTGGCTGCCACAATCTCCTTTTTGAATCCAGTTCCTAGCCTTCCAAGTGTAGTAAACGATCCCTAGCCTTCCCAAGTGTAGTAGACAATTGCTCCCCAGATGACTGCCACAATCTCCTTATTGAACTACTTCCAATGCTTCCTTCTAATTCACTCCAAAACAGTTTTCACTTCACCAGTTTGAAGTTGCATTTCCGACCAATTTGATAGATCAATTATCAACTATTTGGTCCAAACACAATCTACAAATAGATGTGGTGACGTTTTGGTAGCATTTATATCACATAAGCAATAGTCTCAGTGTCGATAGAAATGTTCAAGTGTCTAAGTCTTGCTTTCATAAATAGCCTCCCACATATAGCTAGCCGGAGAATGAAGATGTGTCTAGGTTGAGCTATTGATGTCCACACTAGGTGATCTATCTCCATTTGATGTGAGTGCCTATGAGTCAATTATAAGTGCTAGTTATAGAATAGCTTCCACTAAGTAAAAATATACCTGTCATTCATATACCAATTTATCATGTCACTCTTTAGAGAATTGAGCTTTTTCCAAACCAACTACAATCATTAAGGGGTCCATAAATCCAGGTCTCAACTTCTTTTAGAACAATCTGGAAGAATGAACAAACTCCCTATCAGCTACGAACGAAGAATAAAACTATAGTAATAATTTGCAATCTACCAGCATATGGTAGCATCTTAGCATAGCCATTCTTAATCCTATTGAGTAATTTTAACAATGAGTTGTTGACATTCCAATTTACTCCATTTCTTAGAAGATAGTGGCAGTACCAAATATCTAATAGGAAATGTACCCACAGTAAATCCTCTAATGCTTAAAAGGAGGTTCTTAGTCTTCTCATCAGTTCCAGCAATGAACATATTAGATTCGTTCATCTTTGCTATCATCCTAGTGACTCTTGTGAAATGTCTAATGCTTTCCATAACTCTCCTCACAGATTGTTCCTTATCACTACAGATCATTAAATCATCAGCAAACACCAAATGTGAAAGTCTAAGATTCTTGCACATTGGGTGAAATTTGAAATCTGGTAACTCACGCATAACCTTCAAGACTCTAGATAAGTATTCCATGACCAACACAAATAGTAGAGAAGACATAGGGTCCCCTTGCCGTAGTCCTCTCTTCCCTTCAAAATAACCATTCCCTATTCAATTCACCATAACAGAATACTTTGGAGAAGTTGCACATATTATAACCAGTTTCGCAAACCCACTTGGAAATCCTTAACAAGTTAAGGCTTCTTCTACAAATTCCCAACTCACCTAGTCATAAGCTTTACGAATGTCAATCGTTATCAGACAACCTAGAGAGGTCTTCCTACAGTAGTATCTTAATAAATCCTGGCATATCAAAACATTATGGACCAAAGATATTCCCTGCATGAAAGATACCTGATCCTCTGCAACCAAAGAACTCACATCATTCTTCAATTTCTGACAAATCAGTTTGGAGATGACTTTATAAATCACGTTACAACATGAAATAGGTCTATACTGGCTAGCATTTTCAGGAACAGAGACCTAAGAATAAGGGCAATATTGGTAGCATTTATCTGCCTCAGCAACTGGCCATTCTCGAAAAAATCCAACACTTCTTCAGCAACATCTTGACCCACAATATCCCAAGCTTAGAAGCCACTACCATATCCATCAGGACCAGGGCTGCTGTTTATATCAACACTAAACATGGCTTTCCTTAGAAGTTACATCCTCTACAGTCTACAGTAAAGGGCTTCAATATCCCTACTTGTTGCTCAATAGGTAGTAATTGACCATCATTAAGATTATCAGGTGAAGCTCTAATCTTGTCCTTCCCTTTTCCCCCAAGTAGCTCCTCATAATATTGGACAAAAAGTCTAGCTATGACAGTAGGTTGTGTGTGCCAATACCTTGGTTATCTTGCAACTGTGCAATAGCATGCTTCAATTGTCCATGCTTTATTATTGAACAAAAGTACCTTGTGTTTGCATCTCCAAACCTAATCCAGTTTGTGTTACTTCTTTGCTGCAGAAACATTCCTGCTAAGTAGGACGATTGCTTGAACTTTACATAATGCTCCTCAAGTTTTTCTAAGGCTATATTGTCCAGATCCATATGCAATTGTGTTTGAACCTCTTTTAGGACCACTATGTCTTCATCAGATTCAGTGACAATATTCCTGAAATACATTGAGTTTAGCTTCTTAAGCTCTTTTTCAGCAACTTGAGCCTCCAAACAACCTGTAGCATTTTGCAGCCATTAATAGAAATACTCCATCTTTCCTCAATAACATGTTTAAACTAAGGATAATTGCATCAGACATTGCAATATTTGAAGGCTCTTCTAGCCTTAACATTGTCATCTTCAAATGTAATTTTAATAGGGAAGTGATCACTGATTCTTTCGTCCAGGTACATAGCTTTACAGCCAGGCATAGCAGTGAGCCATTCATTGTTGAGAAACATCCAATCAATCTTAGAGTATATTCTCCGGCTAGCATTTTTATCATTCCAAGTATATCTCGGTCCATTATGTGCCAATTCAACAAGATCACATGTGTCAATACATGTTTGAAAATCAATTACTTCAGCCCAAGTGATAGGATGCCCTCCTAATCTATCCTCACTGTTCAGGACAGAGTTTTAAGTCTCCTATTACAAGCCATGCAATGGGGCTTCTTGGACTGTGTATAGCTAGTTCCTCCCATAAAGGTCTTCTTTCTTCCTTTGTGTTAAAAGCATAGACAAAAGATATCATGCATTGATCTGTGAAAGAATATGAAATACCTCACATGTAACCACTTGAGCAATACTAGGAATAGCTACTACATTATAGAAGTCAGGCTTCCATGCATTATAATCCGCATCTAGGTTGGTAACATACTTCCAACCTCCAAATAACTTGTTGGTAATGTAAATAATCTTACTACTTTTAACCTTAGTCTCCAAAAGACTCACCAAGTCTACATCTTCATCGTTACAGAGGAGTAGAACCTCCCTTTGCTTATTAGGGCTGTTAAGCCATCTTACATTCTCGCAAAGAAGTTCAACCATTCCCAAGAGTGGGAATTGATTGCCCACCGACATGCCCCTGAGCTTTGGTATGTTTATTGGCTTCTGAATTTTTGAAGTGCCTGAACCAAGTTCGTGCTTTCCTGGTGAATATGGCTAGATACCGCTATCCTTGTGATTTTTGTAGGAGTGATCCATCCGGAATTTCTTAGTTTCCTTGAATTTGTCACATCTGCTGACCTTGAAATCTTTTAGTTTCCTGGCTCCCTCTATCCCTTTCTCTGCCAACTAAAGCAATAGTATGTCTTTCTCCTCGTGTAGCTGTTGCGTCTTTTGTTTGTCCATGTCTTACACCTTTCTGCATCGCATGTTGAGGCCTGTTTTGCTCATCTGGTTCTGCATATTGTGGTTTAGTATCTGATTCGGCCTTCTTCCTACCGTCAACAACATCATGTCCATACTGATGACGAAATTTACATAGTGTAGGCCTCCAGTCATATAGAACCTTCTGCTCTATTAGGTTTCCCCACTCATTCCTGAACATTACAGAAGCTGGGAATTTGGTGTCCATCCCCATTCCACCTAGAAGTCTTGCAAAATTCAATCCAACCTTGCTTTCTGTGTATGGTCCACCATTAGAGGTTTCCCAACAAGACTACCCATTTTGCTTAATCCCTTTGGACTCCAATACTTGAAGTCTAGACCAGGAAGGTTGATCCATATTGGCACAGTATAGACCTCTTCTTTTGTAAATTCCATCTCAGGATATTATGCTTTGACAATAAATGGCTTATTGTCAAAGTGGAATATGATTACCTGCAGCACTTCATTCTTTCCTTCCATTGTTTCAAACCTTACCAGGATGATACTATTTTTCAACATTACTAACTTGTTAATACCATGCTTCTTCCAAAGCCTTCGAATAAATCCTCGGATCACTGGGAACGGGGGTTGAGCTCCCAGCACATAACAAACAGCCGCAGTTCTCCAGTATTCAATTTCTGATGAAATATCTTCAAGCTCAATCTGAGTAGTAGATGACTCGCCATGAAATTCAGGGGCGATGTACTCCAGCTTAAATCCTGCCCTACTGATCTTGGTTATGTCAAAAAATTATCCCATATAAATCTCTTAGATGATGGCACATTTGATTCCTCTTCAACCTCATCCACCGATTTCTTCTTCCGTTGCTGCTAGGTGAGTTCTTTCCACTGCCACTAGTTGCCTGAACAATTTCAGTCCTCCAACTCAGGGTTTTGTCCATATCACCCTGCTCTTTACCGAACTGAGTTTCCTTCACTGTTGTTTCACTTGCAGTACTAGGGCTTGCAATTGTTTCCCCTGTACCAGTCACACTAAGGGCTCCCTTCGCTCTTGCAGAGATTGGGTTATTGTTACATTGGAGTCACTGGAGGTATAACCCCATTTTCCTTCAAAGCCTTCAATTATTGATTTCCTTTCAGTACACATTGATTATTACCACTTAATGCGTTTGAATGCCATTTGAGCATTCTGGGGTGGAATTCTAGCAAATAAAACATTTCCGCAAAATACTATTACTCATAAAAGCACATTTAGTAGACTGAACAGAAAGTTTATTGAGTTGAAAAGACGGCAGATGCACAAAACAAACACAACCAAATATATGAAAATTGTGATAGCTCGTATTGATTAATAAAGACGATAATATTAACACTCAAGATTAATTATTTTAAATGGAAGTCTATTAATCAAATAGACAGCAGTAGAGAAAGCTTCTAGCCAGTATTTAGACAGGACAGATGGCTCAATAAATAAAGTATGAGAGACATCTAAAAGAAGATGATTTTTACGCTCAACAATCCCATCTTGTTGTAGCATATATGGACAAAGGCATGGTGATTCCTTTCTCAAGCAAGAAACTATGGAATTCATGAGACATATATTCTCCATCAGAATCAAATCTTAGTATTTTGATGCAGGTGGAAAATTGTGACTCAATGTAAGCCAAAAATTTCTTGAACGAGGAAACTACCTCAAATTTGGAAGAGAGCAAATATACCCATGTATATTGACTATAGTTATTGATCAATGTCACAAAGTACTTGACATGAGCATGAGAAACAATTGGTGAAATGTCACAAACATCACTATGAATGATATCACACTTTAGAGTAGCCGAAAATGATTTCTATTTCTCAATAAACCAGAATTTGATAAATGAGACAACACAATAGAATTTGGTTGTCCTAGATGATTGTGCCAAACCTCTGCCTAACTAGTTGTAAGAATACAAGCAAAAGATAGAACACAAGGAATGAAAAACTATAAAGGAAACAATCTTCCCACTTTAGGCCCCTTTGCAATTATCGTCCTCGACACCTAATCCTGCACAAAGCAATTATTACAGAAACAATTTACATCACATTATTATCTGCCAATTGACCAACTGAAATAAGACTAGTGGAGAGCTTTGGTGATACAAAAACATTATTGAAAGTCTGAGTAATATCTCCAACCTTGGAAATGGAAAATTACTACCACGGACAATCTGAATTCGTGGGAGATCGTGATACTCACAAACATTTTTTAGCACACTAGTTGAGCTGGTCATTTGGTTGGAAGCACCAAAATCAACAAGCCAAAAATTAGATGTAATATTTTTACCTTGTAGCCCCTAAGCTAAAAAGGCTAACATAATCATTTGCTGTACCATTTCAGGAATAAGAGCTTATCCAACTGCTAGAGTAGCAAGTTGGTTGTTAGTTCCACTAGAAGATGAGTTATCAAAATTGGGACCATTTATCCCTACTTCAAAGGCAACGATCTTGCGGATTCGAGGATGTGCGGGACACTCCTTGATGATATGCTTGTGTTGTTTACAATACTTACAGAACTTCTTACCACAATTGTTAGCAATATGACCATATTCTTTACAATTGTAGCATTAATTTATGCTCATATCCCTACCCTTTACTTTTCCTAGAGGAGCAAATGCAACAGCATGAATGTTTTCTTGCTTGAAAGCGACTTCTGAGAAAATCCATGTCATTACTCGAGTATCTTTGACCTTCTACAAATCTAACTATGTAGGATTAGCAGGAGTAGGATCACTTTTATCTATATGGCCCCATAATTGTTCCGATGATAAATAGTTGTGTAATGATCCTCATAGTCATTTCCTCCTTTTCCCATTATTTTCAGCGTTTAGAGCTTCCCTGTAGCGACCCCAAGTCTTATGACTTGTTGGGACTGATAACTCGATCACCTGATGTTTGTTTGGTTTTTCGTGTAGGTTTTTATGTTTTGGAGCTTCTGAAGTTAGAGCAGTTGACTAAGGTCAAAACCTCAGGTAAACGACCTCAAAATGCAATTTTGATAGTAACGTTAGCTCCGAGACGTCATGTTTAATCTAGACGTACCTTTGGTTTGAGTCCTAAGACTTCTGAACTTATTTCGAGAAACCTTATGGCTTATGACCAAAAATGAAGATTAGGTGTGGGACCCACATTTTGTTGAGACATCCTCCACTGGAAGATTTGACCTTTCCTTTGAGTCTAAAATGTAGAAGTTAGTGGAGTAGCTTAGTTCGTTTGCGTGCACAAGGTTTTGAACGGATCCGAACACCCAATCAAGAACTTTTGGACTTGAAGTTCAGCTGGCGCACAATAGCTGGTGCAAACTCAATGCCATAAGCTCGATTGTGCGGCCTGGCTGTGATTGCAGTGAAGGGCCTCTCTTTGGTCAGTGTAATCGCACAGCTTGGTTGCAATTGCGAAGAGTAAATTGGGTGTTGACCATTTTGGTTAGCGCGATCGCATGGTTGACCATTGCGATAGCGCAGAAGGATTTTCATCTCTTTTAATATCAGACTAGACCCGTTTTTCCAGCTTATTCCTCAAAGTTCAAGTCGTGATTTCTTGAGCTATAGAGCTCCAATGAGCTCATTTATGTTCATTTGGTTGGGAATTGCTAGGGCGTTGCATGGGGTCGTTGGGGGAGCATGGTGAGCTCGTTTTGGAGGCAAAATCTTGTCTCAAAGACCTCTCTCTCTCTCTTTAATGGTGTTTTTGAATTCTGATTTTTTTTGGTGGGCTGATTCAAATGGGTTCTTGAGCTCAGATTGTGCCCAACTTTTGGGTACAAGTTCCTTGAGCTATGAGGGATCTAGTGGCAAGTTCAATTCCAAAATTTTGTTAATGGGTCCCAGGGGCCTATTTTTTATCCAATTTTAAGCCTGAAATATATTATAGCGATAAAGGTATCATTCTTGCTGTAAAGATGCATAGCTTATGATATTGATAGTATCGTGGAATCCAGAGGACATGAAGAAGAGTAAGGGCAACTCGTGGATTGTTCGAGACTGCAGTCCGACTTTCAGGTAGGCTACGGTCTACTTTCTTTTAGATTGAGCTCAACGAGATAATGCTTATTATAAATTGCATGTGGGTTCGGATGGTATATTTCAAGTTTAGCGCAGCTTCCTTCTTCCTATCTCCTTGACTCCCATTGGGAATCATTAGCTTAGGTTAGTAATTCCTTGCATATAGCTTAACTTTAGTATCCTTAGCCTCTTTGGGGTGGTTATTTGAGGCCCTAGGCTATTGTGGTGATATAAGTGCCTTGAATTGGATTTAATGATCTGTTAGTTAATCATTACTTCTGATAGTCTTTGTTTTGGATTCATGCCCTCCGCTAGTGCGTGGACTAAAGTTGTGCTTTAGTCTGGTGGGAATTCGCGCTATATAGACTCATTACACTTGATTTTGATCCTTATCTCATATTAGGCGATGCACTTTAAGTTGCTCTTTATAGACGTGGGTTGGCACAAGTTGTGCTATGTATCCACACGATTAGTGCTTTCGAGTTAAGGTTGAGATCCTTGAGATACCCCTTCGATTGTAAGATTCTTTGTAAATCCATTCAACTTCTGAGTTATGGTGATCATGTTATGATTTTATTGTTGAGTATATTGGTATATTATTTGGCTCGAGGACGGGATTTCAAATTAGTTTTCTTTGCTCGGGGAGTGACATGATTTTAGTTATGTGCAAAGATTGTTTCGATGCTATAGTTTGGATACTAGTGATGGCATGTATTGCATTTCGTACTAATTTTCACGGATTTTGTGGTATGATCCCAGCAAATGCATTGACTTTCACTGTCATTATTTTGAGAAAGCTTGGTTTTACTCTTTTACTTGTACATTGATTTTTATAGGAGTCATACCACCTTTACTACATTGATAAATGGACTTTCGAGATAAAGAGGCATTAGAGATGTCCTCACTATAAATTGTTCGATCAGGGAGATTGTTGACCCTTTCTTACCATTTTTTGATAGATCGAGGACATTATCAGCCTTTTCTACATTAATGTGGTTTCATATATATACATATACACACACACACACACACATACATATGTGTGTGTGATACCATGATGGAGCAAATCCAAGAGGATTTTTTGTGAAAGTCCTAGATCAGGATCAGGCAAGTATATACAGACTATCGAGTCCACTATGGGTCCCTCCATCCGTGTGATTCACTGAAATGGAAGTGATGGGTCCTACTTAGCTTACCGGGAGCCGGAGGTGGGTGTATATACTTGTTGACATTTGATACTAATGGCACTTGTTACTACATAACTTGCATTCATATGCATTGCTTATCACCGGTATAATTGATTTTTGTTTGAATAATGTCTGTTGTTGTGTACCTTCCAGGCTTATGGGGGTCCGGTTAGGTTATTGTTTCATTAAATGTGTATCTTTTGTCGGTTTGATAGTTGATTATTTAATTGGATATGACTGGCATTATAGATGTTATGATGTGTAGTGGTAGTTACCAATAGCATATCTCCAGTTAGCTGACTTCCGCAGTAGGCTCTTATTGTGGTTAAGTTGTTTGGCTGGTGACCAGTACAGTAACTTCTTTACACCTATTTCGTTATCTCTGTTAAGTTTACCACGTGTTACTTCTTCTTAGTTGCTTGTTGTATATGTTCCTTATTTACCTATTATTTATGCTTGCATTATTTTTGGAGTTCAGTCGTCTATGCTTGGTAGTCATACTACACATTTGCACCCTGTAGATCATAATACAAGCTCTCATTGTTGACATGTTCCTCGTGCGCAACAGTTGTGACTCGAAGACCTAGGTGAGCTCCTGGCGTTGGAGTTGTGTTTCTCCTTCTTTCTGGCTAAGACTAGTCTTTATATTGTATTTAAAGATGGTTCTGTATGATTATTTACTTGTACTCCTATATGTTGATTAGTTGCTCGACTACCAACTGATGCTAGGTCTTGGGGGTGTTTTCGTTGTGTAAATTTGATTCTCTCTTTTATTTTGATTATTGTTTCTTTTGCTTTTTCTCTATTGAGTGATAGCCCTATGGGATCTGCTTACCTACTGGTGGTTTAGTCTAGGTGCCATCATATCCTGAGATCTCGGGTCGTGACAAGTTGAAACTAAAACTCTAAGGCAGAATAGTTCTTCTCAGGAAACAGACATTGAAGGACTCAAATTGATGTGAAGTCATATTCTAGAATAGACAAAAATACAAGAGAATAACCAAGACCAACAGCCCTAAAAGTTTAGGACTAACTGTTGACGAATAGTCAAGAAAACCAAAACTTACAAAGAAAACTGAAAGGAATCATAGATAAAGAACACAAGAACAAAACTTCCAAATAAGGAATTGAAGGGAATCACATATGAAACAAAACAGACGGCTTTGTTACCATGTCAAGTTTGCTGAATATTGCTCCAAATGGAGAGTTCTTCCATTAAATAGAAAATTTCTGATCTACATGCCGAAAAATCTGCTATTACACTTCTAAATATCTATTATTACTAATTTTGTATCTCTGAAAACATGCTACATTAATTAATCCCTGATAACTCCTACATATGGAAAATGATTGACACCATAATTACACAAATTTTTAGAGCTATTACATAGATATGTACGACAATGAAGATATGTATAGCATGCTAAAAATACTAAGTTATAACATGTAAAGAATGTCATTTCGGGCTTCATGCCATGAATGAAAACAAATTATGTAAGTATTTCGTGGAACAAAAATCTCTTGGTAGTCAAAAATGTTCCATAAGGGAAAGACCAGAAGAAAGGAAAACATAAGCCTTACGATGGAGTCAAGCCGCTCCTCTGTTCTTTTATGCAAAGACCCTTCCAAGTGAGCAGAATAAACTTCCAATTTTACCTGAAACATTAATATAACCACGAAGTAAGCAGCCTCCTTCAGACAGAAAGAAAGAGTATAACAGTTTTCAAGTGGAATAAGATCTGACAGTTGTAAGAGGAAAAAGTAAGTAATGCAAAAGTCATGTAAGAGAATAGTCAATTTTTAACATTATACATGGGAAACATGGTTTCAAGTCATGCAGCTTTTCTACTTTACTTTTTCCAGAGAAGTGAATACAAATTAGACAGCTTCGTTAGAGCACTAGAAAGAAGTAATTCAAATTTCAAAAATCTCAATTTTCCATAGTAGTACTCCCAACAAGCCGATACCATCATGCCCAGAGAAGTGAATACAAATTAGACAGCTTTGTTAGAGCACTAGACAGAAGTAATTCAAATTTCAAACATCTCAATTTTCCGTAGTAGTACTCCCTACAAGCCGACACCATCATGCCCCAACCCCCCCTCCCCATCCACCACCACCAAAAGAAAAAGAAAGACAAGCCACCTAGTTACTGATTTAATTATCCATTATCACATAGATGAAAGAACTACTACTAATGAATAGGACCCTCAAGGTATTAGTAATTGCCAACAAGTAAATAAATTCTAAGTAAAAAACAGATGCTAAAACCAAATAATCACTACAAAGATCAGAGGCTCATGAGAAAAGGATATGCTTAAATATGGTTATGAAAAAATGACTAAGGAGGAAAAAAAGGTGAGGCGAATTAGTTGCTGTTACATAAAGAAATTAAACTAAGACCATTAATTTGGAAGTATTGTTATTATTGAAGACTGCTTATGGGTTTTGAGACGAGGGTTCCCAAGAAACAACCTCTCCACTTCTATGACGTAGTGGTAAGGTCTGCATACATTCTTACCTCCCCAGAACCACTTGTGGGATTCCACTGGGTATGTTGTTTTGTTGTTATTATTGAAGAGCACAAAAATACCTTGACAATTGCATTGTTAGAATGCATTTTAGATTAAATAAACAGGAGCAGCTACACATAAAGGATACAATATGTGAATTACTTGTGAAGTAGAAATTTAGGATATAGGTGTGACTAATTAATAAAACTGAACCGACCTTATCCTCTTTGTTTCGTGCTTGGGCCTCCTCCATCGGAAAAGAGCTGTTATTTTCGACGAAGAGAGAGGACCCAGAAGATCTGACTGTGTGTTCTGGAAGTACTGGATCAAAAAGTGTGTGCTCCTCCTGCACCAGGTCATTCTCATCTCTGTTCATGAAAGTCGCGTTGGAAATGCTGACTACAAAATCTCCATAAATAAAATGGATATTGTAAATTAGTTCACTTGAGTCAAATATCAAAGAGGACATGACAAGCAGAAGAATGTTAATAGATATTGTACAAATGAAAGAGAAAAGTAGTATCAGAAAGATTCTTAGATGAAGAGGATTCAGAATTTACTATTACCAGAACTTTCCTCTTCTCGCTCACAGTCCTGATCAGTGCAAGAGCCTGACCCACTTAGCGCAGCAGTTGCTTTGCCATTCCAATGTGTACTCTCTGCTTTCATTTCATTTGTGTTCTTCAGATCTTCAACATCGGTAGCATCTTCAACATAGCCTTTGAGCTTCTGAGCAATCTATAACAGATTATCCTCAGAGTTACAACATGTAAAGGATGTCATTCCAGGATTACATACCCAGAATTTTGAACACTCAATGAAAATACTTATTGAAGTTTTCAATTTCATTACAGAATGACAGTTATATTAATTACCTAATTATTTAGAAGAACAAGATCTTTAGGCAGTCAAAAGTATTCTCAGAAGAAAAAGACATGAGCACCCAAGGTTGTGGACTAGAGGTCAATAAGGTGGGTTAAGAACTATGAGGTCTCAAGTTTTAATGTCAGGGGAAACAAAAAACACTAAGTAATTTCTTCTCATCAGTCCTAGCCTTGGTGGACAGAATTATCATACTTGTTGCTGATGGGAGATGATAGGTGTCCCCTACAATTAATCGAGGTGTGCGATAGTTGGCCAGAACACCATGATTACCCAAAAAAATAAAAGAAGAAGACCTGAAGAAAGGAAAAAAATAAGCCTTATAGTGTAGTCAACCCACCCCTCATTTCTTGTATATACCGACCCGTCCAAATGACAAGAATACACTTCTGACTTCACCTGAAACATAATTATAAGCAAAAAACTGACAACCCCCTTCAACAAAAATAAAGAAAATACTAAGTTTCATGTAAAGAGATTCTGTGAACGAGAGAAAATAAGAGAAAACTTAGCTTGATTATTTCCGTCAAGTGATTGGGGTTTAAACAACTAAGTTTACATGTCCTAAAAAGGTAAGCAAATCAATATCTACTTATAATAGGAGTCAATCAATCTACCTACCATACTTACATATGCTATAGAATATTCACAGAATTCTAACACTCCCCCTCAGGCTTATAAGTATGCACCAAGCTTGTTGCATATATAACTTGTATTTGGATCGGCTAGGAGCTAGGTGAATATGTTTGCAAATTAATCACTTGACCACACAAACCTTGCTTCAATGTTTCCTGAGTACCTTCTTTCTGGCAAAATATTAATCAATCTCTATATTTTTTGTCCTTTCATGAAACATTGGATTTGATGCAATGTGAATGCGGCTTCAATATTGCACACAAGTTCCCTTTCTTTACTATCTCCAAATTGCAACTCCTTCAATAGTTTCTTGATCCATGTGAGTTCAGATGTTACCACTGCCATAGCCCGATATTCTGAATCTGCACTAGATCTAGCAATCACATTTTGTTGCTTATTTTTCCAAGACACCAAATTTCACTCAACTAGAACATAGTATACAGAAGTGGATCGACTATAGGAGGGTGACCCTGCTTAGTCTACATGTGAATATGCAACAATTTACTCATGTCCTTGGTCTTCATTAGTCATTTCCCTAAAGCAATATTTATGTATCAAAGAATGCGCATAACTACATTCCACTAATTGTCACAAGGAGGATTCAAGAACTAACTTACAACACTGGCCCAGAAGGTAATGCTAGGTTGAGCCACTGTGAGATAATTCATCTTTTCTATCAACCTTCAGCATCTTCCTGGATAGCTAAAAGGCTCCCTTGACCTGGTAGGACTTAACATTTGGATCCATAGGAGAATCAATAGGCCTATAATATGTCATCCTTGTCTCCTCAAGAATGCCAAGTGCATACTTCCACTGTGAAATGGCATTTTTTTAATTCTAATTAAGCAACCCTCATGCCCAAGAAGTACTACATTCAACCAAGATCCTTACTCTGAAAGTGCGGGAAAATGTGATGTTTCAATTTGGTAATTCCCTCATTATCATTACTATAACACCCCCAATTTTTAAACTATGATATGAGGCATTCTTTAAATGTGTACGGACCTCAAACCCGATGTTTTCAAATGTTTCATAGGTTTTGAAAACAATTTGTTATTGTGGGAAAAGATTTGAATAAGAATTAAGGTCATAAGGAACTTATAGCTCAAAGTTAAAAGTTTCTTTACCGATCGATTTTTTGTATAAGATTTTATTAGGAGCAACTTCAAATGACCATATCTCTCAACATATAAAGAATTAGGTGGCCTATGACCTATCAAATTGAAAGTCTTTGAGCCTCTTTCCAAAGCCACCAAGTTTGCAACATTCCAAGTTCGAAGTAAAAAGTAATGCTCAATTTACTAAGTGTCTATCTGCCAAAATCTGACGGCCGTCACATTGTGTGACGGTCCAGGTGACAGCCATCACATGTTGCGACGGTCCGAGTGACAGCCGTCACAAGTGGTGACAATTCATCAGGCTACTCCGTCAGACCAAACCAGTGACACCAACTTTTGGCCATTTATGATGGTTTGACGGTCCATCATCCGGACTATCAGACAAGATTTTTCTGCATTTTTCAATAGCTTTCTAAGGGGTAGTTTGATCCTTTCCTTACCCAAAACTGCCTCTCAACTATTCAAAACGTCCCCTACACTATAACCCTAATGCACGATTAAAAACCTCTACACTCTTTCTCTCATCATCTCAAAAGTTCAGAAATCCTCAAGGCATCAAGAAGCAAGATTTAAGTTTAATTCCCAAGGTTCCTTTCCTAAGTTCTTCTACAAAAGGTATGTTTGAATACTTCCTCCTTTAAACTACTCATACAAGATTCATATTCTATTATTTGAATTTCTTATCACGAATTGAGGTTAGGATTAAAGATGATTTCATGAAAATTGTTTACAAATATCCCTCTCTTGTTAATTGTGTTCAAATTATTTTATTATGATTTGCAACATGGATTGTTGGCTTTAAATGAGTGAGTTACCTCATGATTTTAAAAAAAAACTTGGATGGTAGCATTGAATAGAATGCTTTCACATAAATGAGTCTTTAATTTTCAAAGACAAGTGTTAGGAGTTTTAAATAGTTAATTATAAATTCGACATGGTTGCAATGGCTTGCAAGTCTTGGTATGACAATACTTATGGAAGTATGCCTTGTTTGGATAACTCTAAACAAATGAAAACTTGTAAATGTTTTAATGGATCTTAAAGAGAGTTTTGTAGTTTCACCGAGGTGTAAAGTTATCATGACTCATCAAGCGAAACTGTGTTTGCCAACATGGAGGGTCCTTGGCCTAAAATATGGATAACCATTGTATGTTGCTAATTGATGCAGCCTCTACAGTCTTTTCTTTGGAGAGTTTGGTTTGCCAGATTCTTATATTTCTCAATTCATGCGGTATACATGGATTAGGGTCCTCGGTTGGGCGAAAGCCGGATTGATATAGCATGTGGGTCGCTTTATGTTGGTGAATACTATTTTACTCAAGATTAATGATACTTGAAAGGTCGATGTCTAAATGCTTTGGGACTGCACTTATGATTTTGCCTTTCCGTTACGGCTATATTACAGGTATGTATAGTTGTATACTGTTTGTCCCTTCCCTTGCATTGCATACCAATACTTGTTATACTGATCTTCCTCAGACGCTACGTCATTTCATGATGTAGGATCAGAGACACAGGTTTGTGGTTCCGAGCAACTGTATATCTTTCAAGGATAGCAATCAGCATTTGGTGAGCTTTCCATCTTCCGAAAAGTGGACTTTTATTTTATTAGTCTTTCTTTTGGTTTTCATGGTATGTCAAGGGCTAGGTCCCAATGTAGACATTGTTATTCTGTTAGTAGAGATTTCACAGGCCTACAGTCAGTTGAATTTGGATTTCTTTTTAAAAGTTGAATTGGTTTTCCTCTTTTGAATTTCTTGACTATTAATTGAAATGAATCTTATATTCTGTATTGGTTTTAAATTAGTGTTTGTGTTGGATTATTTGAGTTAAACAGGTTGGTTGGTGCTCTTGGGCCTAATGGAGGAAACGATTGCCATGCCACGTCTAGGGTGGGATCTCAAGGCATGACAATTGTGTGATAACTATGTCATCAATGTACACCATCAAATACATGCACACACTTGGAACAGAAACAACAACATACCCAGTGAAATCCCACAAGTGGGATCTGGGGAGGGTGAAACGCAGACATTACCACTACCTCAGAGATAGAGAGATTTCGAAAGACCCGCATCTCAAAAATATCATCACCAAAAGCAGAAAAATACTAGATGTGAAACCAAGTGATTAGAATGGAAAGCAAATGAGAATTTGTAAAGATAATAAAAGTAACAAAATGAATGACGGACAATAACAACACAATATAAAAAGAGACGACTATCTTTACTAACCTACTATATCACAAGGCCAGACATCATCCTACCCCTACTAGCCGTCTAACCTTCTACCTGAATACACGAGCTCCACTCCTTTCTAATGACAATAAAACACATAATGATCTTTCACTTCATACCATACCGAACTCAATAACCATGCTAAACTTCCCAAACAATGCTCGAAGAGATTGTTTGAAGCCATAAAGTGTTCGTCGTAGTGTGCACACAATGTTACTAGACTCTTCTTAAGCACCAAAATCAAGTGATTGCTCCATATATACCCAAGGGCGGAGCCTGAATTTTGACTAAGGAAGTCAAATAATAAAGAAGTAAACACATAAACTAGCCAAAGAGTGTTCAATATCTACTATATATACATAAAAAATAGTTTGTACCATGTATTAATAGAGTACAATTTCTCATTGAATAGGATTTGGATGAACCCCCTAGCACTATGTTGTCTCTACTCCAGTATATACCTCATCTTCAAGATCCCAATGAAGAAAGTCATTTTTTATACTCAACTGGCAGATAGGCTAATGTCGAATAGCAACCATTAATAAAAAGAGACGAACTGAAGCAATTTTAGCCGGAGGAGGGAAGATATCATAGTCAAGACCAAAAATCTGTGTTGAACCCTTACAACTTGTTTGGATGGTTATTTTTCATGGTATGGTATGGTATGATTATTAAAAGAACAATGTTTGTTTTGATTGTTTCAAAAATTATATGGTATGATATGGTTTTGTTTCATGGTTCTGTAACCATGAAAATCCTCACTTTTTGAAACCACCAATTTGGTGGTGTGCCATGGTTCTCCTATTGTTTTTCAATTACATCCTTATTTAAATTTAAATAATTCTAATTTATCCTAATATATGTATTGTTTTTGTATTATTATTTATTTTCCTTTGCATCAACTTTTGAAACTTCTTTTCTGCCTCCAATCTTTTCTTTCACGTTTTAGTCTATTTTTTGAGGTTCGCTTTTTTAGAAGTTCTTACTTTTTTATTTTCTCATGTTGTTTGTATAGATTGGAAATATATTAGTTTGTATGTTTTCCTACTCGATTTTATGCATTTATTTTTAAGAAATTATTAAAAAAAATATTGATTAATTTAATATTTATAATAATTAAGGACATTTTTGTAAATTTATAAGTTACGATACAGTACCATACAGTCAAATCAAACAACAAATTATCATTAAACAATAGCAATCCATATAGTCTATCCAAACATTGTATGGTACTGTACTGTACGATGTCATACCATACCATTGAAACCATGACAAACACTATCCAAAAAAGTTGTTAGTAACTAGTCGAGCCTTTAGGCGATCGATCTGTCCGTCAAGGCCAACCTTCACTATATATACCAAACGACAACCAACTGTAGACTTGTAGGAGGTGTAGTGTCATAAGATGGAATTGTAGGAGGTGATGTGGAAGGATGAACTATGGTGGGATCCCCAAAAAATTGAACTGGTAGAACCACAAAAAAGCCTGAATGTTCAACATAAAAAGATGTAAAGTAGGGTTGGCCTTCAAAGAAAGTAACACTACCAGACATAAAGTATCCTTAAAGGTCAAGCGAGAAGCATCGATATCCTTTATGTATCTTTGAATTATCGAGAAAGACATATTTAAGAGCACGAGGAGCCAATTGATGCATCCTAGAGTGAGGATGTAGACAAAACATGTTCTACCAAAGACGTGGTGGAAGAGTAAATAGGGTTGACTTGGGAAACAAACAAGCACATGGAAACTGATTTTGAATAGCAGAGGAAGACATACAACTAAAATCATGTAACAAGAGGAAGCTCTTTGATTCTCTATCAAGATCGTAAAAGCTCTGATACCATGTGAGGAAATATAAGAGAAAAATAATACTGAATTTTTGTATCTCCACATAATAACGCTGAGACCCTATTTATACACACTGTAGTACAATCCTTTTTTAAGTAGGATTGTAAATACTATTTTTTTTCAAGTAGGATTGTAAATACTATTTTTTTTCAAGTAGGATTCTACTCCTATCCTGACAAAAGGTAAGTATTAAAGGATCCAAAACTTGCTCTCCAAGATGAACCTTGCTTACTTACCTCATTGTAGTCATAGGAGTGATAATCCAAATCTGAATAATTTTTTCTTTTGAATTCATCCACTTCTCTAGAGGAAACCCCACTTAAAATCCCTTTCCTACTGTAGCAGTTACTTTGCCAATCTCTCAATTCATTCTCTAGTTTAGAGCATCTTGTTTTCTCGCTGGTTATGGAATCTCTACGAGTGAAAGTTTCATTTCCAGCCACCTGTTACATGAAAATTACTATTTAGCATACACAAATATAGTTCCTAAATGGTAAAGCCCAAAAATGAACACATAAAGATATTAGTCAGGAAAACCTTGAACAAAGAGCATATAATTAAGAAACTCCTTCCCTATCTACCTCAAAATCTCATCTCAACATGAAATGGAAGAGAAGAACCAAACTAAAAAATATATGGCGGACAAGGGAAAATATTAGACAATATAAAAATGATTCTGATGTGTGTACCTCATTGCAGCAAGTGCTTTGATGCTCCTCACGAGATAACAATTTTTTTCCTCTGAATTCATCCATTTCTCTGGAGGACAACTCACTTGAAATTTCTTCCATACAGCAGCAATGACTTTGCCAATCCCTCAGTTGATTCTCTAGTTCAGCAGATCTAGTTTTCTCACTAGTTAAGCAATTCCTGAGGGTGCATATTTCATTTTCCGCCACCTGTTACATGAACACAACTACTCAATAACCAAATGTAGTTCCTAATTGGTAAAGCCCAATAATGGAACCTAAAGTATATTAAAATCCAACAGCAGCAAGTTATACAAGGAGTACATTGTCAGCACATTATACCTCAAGTTTTTTCTTGTATTCTTTCAAGACTTTCAACAAAGCTTTACCAAAATTTTGCAGAATCTGATGATTTCTCTCTTTCTTTTTCAATTCAACGTGATCAACTCTGAGAATATTCCTCACATTTGCTTCTGTAACGATGATCTCCTCAGATTGAACACGAACATCTGTCAAGCTGACATCCTTCATGCCTTTCGCAGCAGCTTCTATCCAACAGAAGCAATCAATTTTAAACACAATCCTCTGCTGGAGATATTTAACAATCCATTCTACCCCAAAAAAAAATGGAAGAATTGAACTTTTTGATAACCTTTATTCAAAAGTTGAGGACATTCATCACTTCCTTGATTGATCTGCATGAAAATAACAGGGACATGGATAAATAATAGCTATGAATCTTTTGAAGGCCGAAGTTGCTGGGTAAGGTAAACCTACACCTACAATGAGCTGAAGATTAGTTACCCCAAAGCTGTTGCTTGAATTTTTCTGAACAGTTCATGATATTTTTGGCACACCTTCTGTAGGATTCCCAACCATAATAACTTTGGATACAGAAGACATAGCCCAATACATCACACATTAATATTATAAAACTTTGTTTGAGTCGCAGTGTGGTTGATAATGTGGACAAGTTTGCCTTCTCCTATAATGATATCCATTATTTCAATTTGTTTCCTAGTCTGAAATTAAAGTATTAGTTTTGTCCCCTCATTTTAGTTGATAGCATGTAGATACAAAATAATTTTTTTTCTTTTCTCATTTTAGTCTTTTATTTAACTTTTCAGTTTTTAGCATATTCACAGATAGTTTTGATGTTTAGTTCACTACACCTCCTGGTGTTGTGATTGTATTGTTTCTTATTTTCAAATAATATTTTCTGTAAACCATAATAGGTGAATGAACAAATAAATAGATAATTTAGAAAGAGCATTGACAAACGGAAACATATGCACATCATCATAACGAAAGAGCGCTGGAACAAAATATTGACTTTTTTAATAACAAAGAAATCTTGGAGGGCTAATACTACAAAGTTCAGAATTCGGTGTATAATAGACCAATCTCTCTAACCCTTCTGCACTTAAATACCAAGCTTGTCTTTAGAAAGGTTTGAACATGACAGCTTAACCCACACATCACACGTTGCACTCCTCCACTTGACCAAAACCCTGGAGGTAGAACAAGATAGTATTTCTCAACCAGTATAAATGTTTTGCTAGCTTGGTTATTTAAAGTTGAGAGACCCAAGACATTGTCAAGAAATGTTGTCTTACAAGAGTCTGTTTTAAAGCACAAAACGACCAGAATGGCTTTTCTTTCTGTGTTGAGAGTTCAAGGATAATTTTAAGAGACTAACTGAAACTGGTAATTCAGTAAGCAATAACCTCAGACAAAATATTGGATTAGCATAAACTCTAGGGTGCAGGATGTAAAATAGAGAAATGGGACAAATAAGATGTACCTCACAATCTTCAATTTGGCTCAACTTCATTCTTTTAAGCTGCACCAAGCTAGGTGTTATTTGTACAGACCTCTTATTGTGGTTTAAAATTCCATGTTCTTCAATGATATCAAACCTGCATCAACAGTTTCTTCTTCAAAAATAACTTCTAAATAACAGAATGGTCAATGCTAAACCAATTGTTACAACGACCATCATACTTGATTTTTGTATATGGTGAAGCCTGCCTTAGCAGAAAAGAAGTATCAAGGTAGTCTTCTTTGCCAGGTCTAACAGTTAGAAGCTGCAGCATGGACATAGAAAGTCACGAAGGACAATGTTAAGAAAATAGTGGAGCAGAAACAATTGATGGACTTCCAATATTTTTAGTAGTTCATGACAATTTGATAATATCTAAGTTGATTTCTGCAGGAGTAAATGCGTACCAATGCCATCCGCTTCTTGCCTTCCAAATAATCTCGTAAGTATCTCGTCAACTATGCAAAAGAAGAACCCAGAAAAAAATTACTAAGGAAAGTCAGATGAAGGATATTCCATCTGAGAGAAAAATAGCTACGCAGAGCTGGTTATACAATATCACCAATCAAACGAATAAAACAATTTTATAAATAGCCTCAACATTGACTTGGGGGATGGGGTTCAAAGACTCGAAGGAAGGAAAAAATAGCAGTATAGGGCATCTCTACCTTGACTATTAATCTCCAATTAACTACGTAGAAGTACAATCACATTTTTGTCCAAGCTATTTCTTAACATAACTTTGTCTGAAACTTGACTTGACACAAGATATTACTCTAATAGCTCTACTGTGTGAAATAGTTACTACACCTTCATGTGCATTTTATATGTTACTATGTTAAATAACATTGAATAGAAGCAAAATTATTTACTTCGACAACTAGAAGCAAATACAAAAGTTAATGCAGTGACTAGAAACCAATAAAATTTCCTGGAAAGTGACAGAGAAGGATAAGAAAGTAAGACATTACCAAAGAGTTCTGAAAGTGCTTCTGCATAGGTTTCCTGGGGTTCTTCTGATGCTCCAGTAATGACTGCATGGAAGTTCCAGTAGACGAAGAATAAAAAACGAAGAGAGACATACCTTGATATTCATGAAATGGAATACAGAAAACCAGATTGATGCTACATACCCTTAAGCAAAGGCCAAACACCATTGATGTGTTGTTGATAAAATTACTTTCGAGCAGTCTAATGCCCTAGACATGAGTAATATTACCAGTGAGATGTTGCAAGCCAGAGAAATACATTGACCACTACACATGCAACATAACATCTAAGGTCTAAGAAAGATTGAAGAGTCACAATCTTCTTCGGGTGGTCTATACCTCAAGGTCTAACCTAGTCTTGAAACAGCTTTTATGTAATGATATGATTCCAGTGGCCAAAGACAATCTATACCTGATTTCCAGTCTTCTTTTCTCTCTCAGCTCCAGCAAGGTCAACTATGGTAAGGACAGCACTGTTTGAGTTAACACCAGCTTTTCCATCTACCTTCTTATATTCACAGCGGATGTTTATGATGCACTGTGAACGACTGCAAGGATGTCAAAATTTTCATCATGATAAATTCAATTGCAACATGACACTATGTAAACCTAACCTATCCTTCATGTCCATAAATTAGAGAATGATTCCAAATAAGATTTCGGTATTCCATCTTCTATTAATTCTTTATTCAAATTCATTCCTACTAATAAGATAGAAAATTCTTGAGTTGTCTACCTCCCTTTGAATGATAAGTCCCAAATTGGGGATCAAAAGAGAGGAAGACTTAGTAATTCTTTTGTTGTGGATATCAATATGTAACTGACATCCGAAGAATAATGACGAAAGGTTGGTTTCTGCAACTGAAAAGATCATTATCGTGAATGGTTCCATTAGTCATTTCAAGTTTAAGAAGCACTATCACAATTGTGTGTATCAAAGAAAATCAAGCAAGAAATCCAACCTTTGAAGAAAATAAAACAAATGTTTTGGGGTATAATTGTAACACTCCGACTTCTCTAAATGTCTAAATTAACTCGTACCTTCATGAAAAGACAGAGGGTGAGTAATAAATTAAGAATGATGTGGTATGTCACATTTTAGGTGTTTAATGAAGTTAAGCAAGTGGCAAAATAAAAGGTGGCAAAAGTTATCATAAGTTCCTTCATAAAAATTTGTCTGAAATTTGGGTTAAATGTGCGGGAGGTTTTCTCCCAATTTATAAAGTGTTATGGGCCCATACCTATCAAATCAAAGGTCTACGAGTCTAGTTCCCAATGCATCAAACCATTGGTTCATACGACTTCAAAATAGGAAGATATTCGCGTTTTCGTAAGACCGCACAAGCAGGCACGTCAAGTGGGCCCTTAGGTTGGTGGAGCTTTATAAAAGGTTATCTTCCCCCCTAATCACTCCTATAAATTAATAATCTCATCTTGGATCTTTAATAGAAATTGCTCTACATTGTGAGCTCATCACTTTGGTTGTGAATAGTGCAGTGTATCTCTGTTGGGGTTTGGGCAGCAGTGGTTTTGATTCAATTTGAGGGTTTGAGTCATACTCCAATGTTAAGGTCAAGGTACAACATTTCATTCATTGACTATAGCATCAATAATTCACAAATGGTAATTTGCGACGAAAATCCACATCTTTTGTCAAATTGTCATGGTACCTCGTATTCTCGTGTTGATTGTGATTATGTCATGTTGTAGTATCACGAAGGGATTTGAAAAGAAGTCAATAGGTCATGTAAAGTTATCACAAAAGATATATTAAGGCTACTTCTTCTTTCGCATGTTTCCTTAAAGCATAGGAGTAGTACAAGAAGGTAGTTGTTATCGTTGTCATAATTGTAGCCAAGATTGTTGGTTGTTGGCTGCCCAAGTTGTTGTAGTCCTCCCTTATTGAGAGTGATATTTTGTTAGTAGCAATCCTACGTTGGAAATGGCTTAGAGGCTATTCTTATAGGTTACTTATAGCTAAATTGCTTACTGTAGCCTATTGAATTGTTATTGTTGCCCTTGAGGCTATTGTGGTTAGCTGCAAGAATGTGATTGATGCCTAAGGGGTTGTGAGTTGCCTGTGGGGCTATATTGATGCCTAAAAAGTCTATGCGTTGTCTACCGGACTTTGTTGCTGCCTAAGAGGGCTATGAGTTTCCTAAGAGGGCTATACTGATGCCTAAGAAGGCTATGTGTTCCCTAAGGGGCCATGATGTTTCCTAAGAGGGCTATGAGTGGCCTACGGAGCTATATTGATGCCTAAGAAGTCTATGTGTTGTCTATCGGACTCTATTGCTGCCTAAGAGGGCTATAAGTTGCCTAAGAAGGCTATGTGTTCCCTAAGGGGCCATGATGCTGCCTAAGAGGGCTATGAGTGGCCTACGGGGCTATATTGATGCCTAAGAAGTCTATGTGTTATCTACCGGACTCTGTTGCTGCCTAAGAGGGCTATGAGTTGCCTAAGAGGGCTATATTGATGCCTAAGAGGGATATGTGCTACCTATAGAGCTATATTACTGCCTAAAGGGCTATGTGATTGCCTACGAGGCGAGGGGCTACTGATTAGGGTATTTAGATTGAACTGGCACCTTCTGGGCTGACGGGGGCCTAGTTAGGTGGCCCCTGTCTGTTGTTTGTACCTCCTAAGTTTTTGGGAGCTTGGTTAGGTTATTGTTTGATTATTTTGATATGCTTAGATTCAGGACCAAGTAAAGCGCATCAAGGATGAGTAGGGTGAGGTGCTGGTGGATGAGACTTCCATTAAACTTAGGTGGCAAGCTTACTTTCATAAACTCTTAAACAAGAAAGGAGGTAGAGATATTGAGCTTGGTAAGTTGGCACACTCCGAAAGTCATCAAGATTTTGGTTATTGCAGGCGGTTCAGAGTTGAAGAGGTTAGAAGGGCTATTAGTAGGATGAAGAGAGGGAGAGCGATCGAACCCGATTAGATTCCGGTAGACTTTTGGAAGCACATGGTCAAGGATGGCATAGAGTGGCCGTCTAGACAGTTCAATGCAATTATGAAGACTGTCAAGATGCCGGATGAATGGAAGAGTACAATGGTTCCATTGTACAAGAACAAGGGTGTTATTCAAAATTATAACAATTACAGGGGTATTAAGTTGTTAAGTCACACTATGAAGGTTTGGGAGAGAGTGGTGGAGATGAGGGTGCAAAAAGTAGTGTCTATTTCGAAGAATCAGTTTGGATTCATGTCAGGGCGGTCGACTACTGAAGCAATCCACCTTGTTTGGAGATTAGTGGAGAAATATAGGGAAAAGAAAGGACCTTCATATGGTGTTCATTGATCTCGAGAAGGCCTATGACAAAGTCCTGAGGGCTAACCTATGGAGGTGTCTAGAGGCGAAAGGCGTCCCAATGGCATATATTAGGATGATAAAAGACATGTACGATGGAGCCAAAACTCGGGTAAGAACGGTGGGAGGAGACTCAAGAGTATTTTCCTGTTGAGATAGAATTTCATCAAGCATCTATGTTGAGCCCTTTTCTGTTTGCTTTGGTGATGGATGAGCTGATGCAATCTATCTAGGAGGAGGTTCCATGGTGTATGCTATTTACAGATGACATAGTACTAATTGATGAGACCTGGACTAAAGTTACTGATAGGTTGGAGGCTTGGAGACACGTCTTGGAGTCCAAAGGATTCAAACTAAGCAGGACCAAAACAGAATACTTGGAGTGCTAATTCAATATTGCGATGGATGAAGCAGACACTAATGTGAGGCTTGCCACTCAACCTATCCCCAAGAGGGAAAACTTTAAGTATTTGGGGTCCATCATCCAAAGTAGTGGCGATATCGACGATGATGTGACACATCGTATTGGGGCAGCATGGACAAAATGGAGGCTTGCCTCTGGAGTATTGTGTGATAAGAAGATATCACCTAAACTCAAAGTTAAGTTTTACGGAACGGTGGTTAGACCATCTTTGTTGCATGGGGTAGAGTGTTGGCCAATAAAAAATATACATGTTTAGAAGATGCAGGTCACAGAGATGAGGATATTGAAATGGATGTGTGGTCACACCAAAAGTGATAAGATTAGGAATGAGACCATTCAGTAGAAGCTAGAGGTGGCCCCTGTGGCTTATAAGATGAGAGAAGCGAGACTGCAATGGTTTGGACATGTGCAGAGAAAAGTACTGATGCTTCTGTTAGGAGGTGGGAGGGGTTGGATTTGGGAGTTACACAAAGGAGTAGAGGTAGACCGAAAAAGTATCGGGGGAGGTGATCAGACAAGATATGGCGAAACTTAATCTCACCGAGGACATGACCTTAGATAGAAAGGAGTGGAGATCGCCAATTAGAGTAGTAGGCTAATTGGTTGGTAGGATTAGGTAGAGTAGCAGGCTAATTGGTTGGTAGGGTTAGGTGGATGTTTGGCCTTGGGGTATAGTAGGGTAATAGGAATAGTCGTGCTTTATATCATGTGTTGTCATTATCTGTCATATACATATTGATGTTATCGTTATATCATGTTGATTTACACACTATCATGTGCTTTGTGTTGTTAGTCGTCTTTTGTATTTCCCTTCCTTTTCCTTTCCATTTTTTTCATATCTAGTTTATTCTGCTTATGGGTTTTTGATACGAGGGTTCCTAGGAAATAGCATCTCTACCTTGTGAGGTAGCAGTAAGGTCTACGTACATTCTACCTTCCCCAGACCCCACTTGTGGGATTCCACTGGGCATGTTGTTGTTGCTTAGATTCTGGAGCAAGTTGATATACTATCTTATTCTTACTTCCCTACCTGATTACATGGAATATATTATGATGCCTGTTCATTTAGATTATTGCATTCATATTTTGGTACATTATTTTGTACTGACGCCTCATTGCTTGGGAGTTGGGGGCGCTGCAATCATGCCTACAAGTCTCGACAAACGAATCCATAGACCTCTCTAGTAGTACGATTGACTTCTAGCAGGATGGCGAGCCTCTTTCTTCCAGAGCTGTCAAAGCTTTGAGATTTTTTTTTTTGGGTAGGCTAGGGCCCTATTTGCCAAATTTTACTACTCTTGGAGGCTTGCATAATAGTGTGGGTTGTATAGCTTGCAAATGGCCATATTTGCTTAGTTGTTGGTTTGTTGAGGTTGGATAGTTGTTGTATTGTCTTGATATACACCTGCTTTCAACTTCTGAACAGATATCATGGTGGCCTCAACAGCCGAAACAGGACATGTGTGCTGATTGGTTATTTCTTTGTATAAACTGTTGGGAACAGCTATTTCCTTTATAGAGTTGTTGATAAGGACCTTACCGGCTGAATGCTTATTATTAGGCTGAGATATACCTACTTGTTTTCTTGATTATAGGTGGCTGCTATGCGCTATTAGCAAATGGTACAGCGTGGTCGGCTCTGGCCTAACTTTTGGCATTAGATGCTAGTTGTGCCCCTTAAATTTGGGGTATGACGATAAATTAGGGAGACACTAGCAACGGTTTCTCAAATATCACAAGAGAAGAGCATAAGCAAAAGAACAGCCACAGACCTACATAACTATTTATATCCAAAACTCACCTAGATTGACTATTTGAATTTGTCATAGCTGTAGCACGCTTCAAAAGTCCACATGCGATTAGGGATTCAGCTTGCTGAGGATCATAAAGTACAACCTGTTCAGAAGCACCATAGTGTACATTAATTATTTGATCTCTTTGAACAGCAGGGGTTATAGACTGAAAAAAGAAAATGACAACAAAGAGAAGCTATACAGCAATTCAAAGGACAACCTCTCGCATGCCTTTAATAGATATTTGTTGGATAAAAAAATCAGCCCCATCTTGAATTAAATCAAATATCTTTTCAGATTTTCCTTTCTCAGAACAGATCTCAAACATGGACAGATAAAACATCCTGCACTTGATAAATCATGGGGAAAAAACAGTTACTGAATACAAACATTTGAAGGATATACATAGAATTGCAACTGTTTATCCCACAATTAAGAATGCAATGACAGTTTTTAAGAACTCCAAACCTCACAGACTAGTAAACTGCTAAAACTGCACATAAAAAACTAACCCTTCTAAATATGAAAATACTTTAAACATATATTAGAAATGAAAACACCTCTGTGACTGCATCTTGTTGCCTTCTTGTGATAAAATTTGACGAAGAGCCAAAGGCACCATACCAGGGTCTCTTGCACACCCAAAGATGGTATGAGTCTTCCCAGAACCACTTGGTCCCAATGCAGCCAACATGCCACTCCTACCCTTCAGAAAATCCTCAACTAAAGGATTCACCATTTTTTCATAAACTTCCCTCTACAACACAAATTGCAATATCTCAACCCCAAATTAGAAAATCCCTAATATATTTCTATTTAACATTAAAAGTACTTTAACATAAATGCGATTTCTGGTTTTTCTGAAAATACAAACAAATTACCTGAGAAGCTTCTGACGAGAAGACTTGTGAAAAGCCTTGATAAACTTCTGATTTAATACGTTTGCAGTCTTGTAAGCTCTGCGGAGGCGACACAGTTACAGAATGTGCATCGTTAACTTTCACACAGACTTCATTGCTCTTTTTGAGCTTCTTTGGCAACGCATTGGTGGACTTAGGATTTTTAGGCCAAGCAATTTTTGTCTTCTTCATTTCAGCGACCGTTTTTTCTTTCTTCAGTGTTTCTCGTTGAGAAATTAATGTTCGGATTCTGATAAATACCTTAAGATTCTCCGATGATGCCTCTGTAAATTTTTTTTCAGGGACTTCGATGGACAGAATGTCTTCAATGGGGAATGAAGAGATGTTTTGCGGCGGTGATGACGAAGATCGGAGAAGGGAAGCAGGCGCGGTGGAGGACGGTGTTGGCCTTGCTTTCCGGTGAGGATTTCGTCGAACGGTCACCGTGCACGGATTTGGTGAAGACCCTTTCGTCTCCATTTTGATTTCTGTATGGTAGTAGTTCAAAAAGGGCGGAAATATTTGAATCAGATGAGCATCACTTGAGTTTGGACGTGAGTCAAAGAGGTATTTAAAATATGACTAGTAGGTGCGTGAATACCCCCATTAATTAATAATTAATAATTTAATATATAGGTGGAATGAATGATTTTTATGGAATTTTTTATTTGGCTCCGTTTGTCAACTAAACTCTAAATTCATTGAGCACAATTTATTAAGGAAAAACCTTTAAAACAAATTATTTACATCTATCCATGTATCCCTTTATCATTTATACTCTCATACTATTAAAATTCGCTCCCGTAATATTAAAATTTGCATGCTGATGTCAACTGAACTCTAAATTTATTGAGCACAATTATTAAGGGAAAATTAAGTGTGTGCTCTTTAAAGCAAACTATTTACATATATACATATACCTCTTTGTATTTTATATTCTCATACTATTAAAATTCGTCCCCCTAATATTAAAATCCGCACGCTGACATCATGATGATGTCAGCACTCACCTTATATGATATACCAACAGGGTATACATATACCAATAGAGTACCACAGAGGACTAAGCTCAGTCTTATATGATACCAATATGGTATCAATATACCGATAGAGTATCACAAAGAATATAAATTTTTTTACTAATTTAGAATTTAATAAATAAGTTTGTTACTTTAATAATTTTCTCTTAATTATTTTATTTATTAAAAAAAGAGCTCAAAATAATGTGATATCGATAGGATATCAATATACCGACGGAGAATTACAAGAATATATTTTCTACTAATTTAGATTCTTATAAATAATTTTGCAATTTTAAGAATTTTCTAGTCCTATACGATACCGATATGATATGAATACACCGATGGGGTATCATCATGAATATATTTTCTACTAATTTAAAGTTTAATAATTTTTTTATTTGTTTCTTAAAAAAACATAATCCTATATGATACCAATTGGGTATCAACATACCGCTAGAGTATCACACAAGATTGAGCCCATTCTATATGATATCGGTATGGTATATACATACTGTTGGAGTATATTTCATAATATTTTGTTGACATCAGAATGACGTCAGACATGAAATAAAAAGGGGTAAGTGGGTAAAAAAGTAAAAAGCTTGGGTCATGGGTCCATTAAGGGTAAATAATTTCAAATTGGGTCTATTTTGTGTACTTTTCCTATTTATTAAACCTGTTGCTCAAGGGAGGAGAAAACCACAACCTTTACTTACAGGATTTCAACCGAACTCTATTATCATCAAAGGAGCAAAGTGTGCGATTATGGACTCTTGCAATCAAGAAATTTAACTCTAAATCTCTTCACCCTTACTGTGATATTCTACTACACATTCAAGACAACAAAGCAGCTGCTCAAACACCTACTAAATGGACTAGCTAACTCTAGTCAACTTAGACTTCACTACTCACTATTACTTACTCTAGCTAAATCTCCACAATGAAGATCAAAGTGTCACGGAGTTAGACTTTGATTAAGACTTTCGTGCGGCAGTTGATAACTTACTCATGATTCTTTCACGATCTTGTAAACTCAGGTAGGCCTTTTCAACTAGATCGCTAAGGGAGTTATAGATTGAAGAAGACAAGAGAGCTTTTGTAAAGAAGGCTCTTTTATAACCCTTGGAAGATTGCTTACAACTTCTTGGTTGTTGGCCGAGTGAATGACCCCCTCTATTTATACTACCTACTTGAGGTCAAAGTGTAAATAATATTTACTATACAAGTCTCTCTCTATTTATACTTTAGTCCTTAATCTAGCATACTCTATACTTCTAGGATATTTTGAGACTCTCCAAAACTTGACTACATTCTTTTAGATTTTTCTAAGTGTCTACAAGATCTTCCTTCAACATACAAGAGTCTTCAAGGGAGCTTCAAATGTTATCCATAATATTCTAGAGTCTTCCAGAAACCTCTTCAAGACTCTAGTTTCTTCTCCATGACTCTAGATTCTCCCTTTTTTTAATGGTCAAATGTTAAGTCGTGACAAAAAGCTAGCTAATCGATTATTCTCAACAATGAACACAAGCTAGTCGATTATTCTATTCACATAGATCACACTAAAATTTATTATCTTCTGAAAGAATATGTTATTTTGAACAGCACTACCCCAGCTACCCCTATTATGACACCAGCAGTTTAAGCGGCTATTATATAGTTACTTGCAGCTCTTGGGAGTGCGCAACAAGCACTAGACCTAGCTCCAGTACCACTAGTGCAGCCAATGTAGCCTCCAACACTCGCCCCGTCGAGCAAGCAACCTATGCGGTCTAGCCTGTAAGGCCCCGTGTTTCTCCTCTTCCATAATATACATAGTGTGGCATGTTATATAAGGTGTATATGATTTTGTATAGTACTTAAGAATAATAAGGATTGCAAATGAGTGGTAATATCAAGTATTTAAAGTTCTAAGTCAAAGATATCCACTAAGCACACATTCGAGGTTAAAGAAATGGTTCGAGTGGCACCTCTTGTTTTTCGGAAGATTTGAATTAAGTTTCATTTTTTAAATAGGACTAGGAGTCTATAATTTGCTAATGATGGATTTTAAGAGGTATTTTAATATCATAATGGTCATATATTATGTTTCGGAGTCTAGCAAGTTGTAAGATAAAGATTGGCGAAAGTTACCGTAAGCTTCATAAAGAAATCTTTCTTAAATTTGGGTCAAATTTCTCAAGCCTTATCTCTCAAAATATAAGGACTAGAAGGTCCACGACCTACCAAATTGAAGGTCTACGAATCTAGTTTGCAACGCACAAGCCGTGTATCAATCCAACTTCGAAAAAAAGTATTATGACAGTTTTACCATGACTGCCCCAGCATGAAACCAGGTCTTGGGTCGGGTCAGGTGGGGTCAAACCCACCTATAATTCAGCTATTTTGACATTTCAAATCTAAAAATGCACCATTTTGTCCCAAAACAGTTATAAAGCCGAAGATAGAGCTCCCACAAGTTCCCTAAGTGATTTAGGTATGTTTTTCGCGTTTTTACCGTTAAAATTCGTCTCGTGCCTAGAAATGCATGCCTTACGCTTTGCAATTATTTTCCCCTCTTATTAGCTATGTTTGGAGCTATTTTTGGATGGTAGAAAAGTGGTGTTCGTGTTGGTTATTCTAGGTTTAAAGCTGGTTTGTTTAGGTGATAATCTTGGGGCTCTTTTACAATTATTTTTACGAAATTTTATGGACGTTTCCTCGCTTGAATGCTATTTGGCAAATCTGACCATTAATGCTCAATTATGGACTGCTTATAAGTATGTGTAAGTTGCGTATATATAGTTGTTGTGAAGCTATGGATGTAAGGAACAACTTTCGTAAAGAAACTTTAGTTAATTGGATGTTCGTTGGAGAGGTATGTTAAGGCTAAGCTTCATCCCTTCTTTTAACACGAAATTTGGAAAGTTCCTAAAACGTCAAATGTGATATTTTTTCACTCTTGCTAGAAAGACCTTCTGTAAAAGGCATTGGGAGTGCAGCTAAATTATTTTCATAATGATATGAGGTTGATATCATATTTGTTCGCTTAAACTAGAAATTCAAGTATCTATATATCAATTCATTAGTTTTCTTGACTACCTGTCCATATGATTGAGATGTTGCTCTTCTTGGTGTGGTGTCACTAAAAATAAAGGCAGATTACCAGGGGAATGTAGTATTCATAATTAGCCCTTGTTTGAGTATAATGCTCTTATTAAAACTACTAAGGAACTTAATTCTTATTAAATACTTTCTTTTACTAATTGACACGGAACCAAGTATAGGCATTATGTGAAACACCTTTATGAACATTTTCAGAGTTAAGTCTTCATTCTAAATGTTGGGTTAAGTTCCCAAACTTGTTCCAAAGACATATAAGATCCTACGATTCATGTGTATATGCTACAACAATGATTATGATGCTACGAGAATAAGTGTACCAATGAGCTAAGATTGGCTAAATTCTTGCTATGTCGTACTATGTACATTCAATATTCATATCATACATTACACGTTATGTATGGACTTCGAGCTATGATCGGAAGTACGGGGCCTATTTTCCCAAATAATTATATATATATATATATATGGTACAAGTGGCCACAGATTGGTAAATATGATGTCGGTTAGCTACCGGGAAGGACCATCATTGCTAGCATTTGGTTGGGTATGTCATGCATTTACATCTATATATATGTATTAACAACATGCAATTACTCAAGCATACCATGCATATTTGATCACTAGGAGGCTGAGTGTTGGCCATGAAGATTATCTGCATTTGGGTTACAAGTGGTATTTCTATTACCCTTTTTACTATAGTTATCTATGATTTTACTTTCTACCTTACATACAAGTACATGTTTATTCGTACTGACGTCCCGTTGCCTGGGGATATTGTATTTTATTACGTGTGTGCAGGTGGGTAGGGATTATGATCGACCCCTCCATTAGGAGCCTAGTTCAGCTGTGAGTTGGTAAGCTCCACCTCTTCCTGGAGCTGTCACAGGATGCTTATTTTTTGTTGTATGGTTGGGTAAAGTCAGGGCCTTATCCCAACAATGTTAGTGACATTCTTACTGGCTATTGTGGACATGTTATTTTGGGTTGATTATTTTGCACCTTTAGTCTCCATTCATAGGTTTGACATGTGTATATATATGTATGTGTGTTTATACCTTTGTTGTTGCAGTCTCGTTGGTGAGCTAGTACTTTGTCATTTTGATTTATCGATCTTGATATACATGATCTATTGTTGACTAGGTATGACCTAGACGGTCTAGGCTTAGTTTTTCAGACATTATGCTTCCTAATCTTTTGGCCCTTAGTGTAGTTAGGAAGCATGTTCAGTGGCTTACTATGCCAATGATGGTATAGAAAGCCAGTCACGCCTCCCTTTTTTTTGGGGGGGGGGGGGGGGCGTGACACAGCTAGAGGTCGTTGAGGGTGTTAGGTCGTATGAGGATCAATGGGTACTTGGATATTTTCTTAGATTGGGCCCTCTAAGGTTTTCAAGAGCGAGTGGAGAGGATGCCCATGAGTTCCCAACGACTTGTCAGAAGAGGTTGCAGACTTTAAGACTATAGGAGACCAGAGGGGCGAATTTTACTAATTATCAGCTAGATGGAGCTGCCAGAAAATGATGGCATGCTTATTTGGATATCAGGCCAGTTGGATCACTATTAGTTCCATGGACGGAATTTTCTTATGCTTTCTTGGCCAAATTTGTCCCTCGGAGTCTTAGAGATAGGCTCCGTGACCAAATTTCTAGACTTGAGTAGGGGTCGATAACTGTGTTGGAGTATGAGGCAAGATTCCATGAGCTCTCCAGATATGCTATTGCTATATTTCCTACAGAGGAGAAGTGGCTCAGATGTTTTATAAAAGGGTTGCGAACTCAACTTCGGATTGAGCCCCGGTCACTTGTTACAGTAGGCTGATCCTTCCTAGATATTGTTGATCATGCTCGTACTATTTAGTAGCTACCTTGTGAGGCCCATGGCGGCAGTGACAAGTGGGATCGCTACGAGGGTAGTTACAGTGGAGCACGATCCAAATTCAGGGGATAGTTTGACAAATCCTAGTCGTGATTTCAGTAGGATTTGTCTAGTTGTTCCTTTTAGGCTTTACTACAGACTTCTAAGGGTAGTCGGTAGTTCTTAGGTACTTCCAAACATAGAGGCCCTCCTTATCCAATTAGGCGGAGGCTGAGATATAGAGATGCGGTGACATCAGGCTAGGTCGGACCCTCTCAGGTAGCTAGTCAGGGATCTAGGGCCTCTGATACAGATACTATAGGTCGTGATAACTGACGCCGAGGTGAAAAATTGTCTTCGGGATGCTGTAAGTGTGGGGCCTTAGATCATTGTCTCAAGAGTGTCCTATGCATTGGGAGACATACTTGGCTTCTCGAGCAGGCCCATCAGCCCCTCTACCGATAGTTAGAGGCTGAGATCAGGATCAGGACTATAGGGGTGACTAGTGTGGTTTCAGAGGTGACCATCATGAGTCTCTGTCGCGCCCCATTTTTTCTCGCGAAGAAACGGGAACTTGGACGACGTCGTGGTAACGACTCTTTTGGTGATTTTGAAATTAAGAAGAGTCGCAACCTAATGATTTGAGATGCATTAGGACACCTATTCTAAGTTTAAAAAACCTAGAAAGATCTAAGCCTAAGGTTAAAATGTACCAGAGAACGGGTAAGGGCTCAAGTTACCTCGAAGGGAAAGTGTTAGGCACCCTTTGAGATCCGCAAGGTGGGTCCCAACCGTATCTCGCATTTATGTGGGGGTTTACAAATAAGGGTCTTTATTTAATTAACCTAGTAAAAATGCCTAAGTGATAAAATATAACAAGATAATCAAAGCAATAATTAATTAATCTACCCAATAAATAAATAAATAAATAGACGAGAAGAAAATCAAACTAAGTAAATTATATATATTTTTACTACTCGGATCAGTCGCACTTGGCTTATTACCAAGCCCAAGGACGGAAACCAAGGTTTTGCTCCTATTTAGGGTCAAGCGTAGATCATCAGTTCCGAGGTCCTATCTACCCCTACCCCTCCTAAGTTGGTTTATTATTTGTTAACTTAAAAGCGGACTAAAAAGGTAAAATCCTAACGTTTCCTAGATTGCCTATCGTCCCTTCTTATGGTCCAAGAGGCATTGGACTTCTAATTATGGTGAGTTCTAGACTTAAGGGAATATAGGGCTTTCTAAAGGACTTTAGGACAAATAATTAGCAGGCAAAGTCTCAAATAAACCTCTAACTAACTAATGGTACTTGAAAACACACGAATAATACAAAGTGCATGATATGCTAAGTGTGCAACATTCAAACGTATGAAAAGGAAAACATATAAACTTTAACATCTTTGACTATTCTTTTAAGCATGAAAATATTTATCGATTTAAAATGGCATGTTAAATCCAATAAATCCAAAGAATATATTAAAAAATATTTAGACATGATAAGTATTATAGCATACTAAGAGTTACTTATTATTTAAGTAGAAGAAAAAAAACAAGTATCATGAATCATGTGATAGGCGAAAAGTAAACTTATTAACATAATAATTTTGAGTCATAAAGTAAACTTAAAAACTTATTTTAAAACTTGTACATTTCTTAAGTATTTTTTTTTTATAACTTGAAATCTTGTATTATGACTCTGTGGAATAACATTTAGACTTTAAATCCATGATCACAATGCGACTTAACATGTCAAAAAATATATTTTAAGTGTACGAACAAATTTCTTAGGTAACTTAATTGTTTCAAAAATATTTTACAAGTCTTATTGTTACTTTATGTCAAAGATGTTTTAATTAGATATATGAATACTTACCAATTTAAAGTCATGATGAATAATAAAACAAATCATAATCGAATAATTAGATCCTATAAGCAGATTTTCTAACACACGCGAATAAATTGTGATGAAATAAAATAAACAGGTAGCACGTTATTCACATAACTCTTTTTTTATCGGATCCTAGATTAAAATTGCCTATGTGAATTCCGCAGATAAAATAAAAAATGTAGCACGTATTCCTTTCCCCCTTTGACTAGATCCCCATCTTTACTATTATGTTATTACAAGATTTGCAAAAAATAAAAAATACAACATGAAATAAATAGAAATAGAAATAAAACTTCAAGCCCCCTCCATTCCATCCCCTGGCGACTCTTCGCATTCCAACTTAAACTCCGAAACCTGCTAAATAAACAAAGGAAGAGTAGTGTACGAAAATAATAATATGATAAACAAGAACCTCACCAGTCAGGAAAAGAGGTGACAAAATTTGGATGGAAAAATCGTAGATATTGAGATCACTAGTTTCGCCGCCTTCTTCTTTTGTTTTTTGTTTTTTTTTTAGAAAAGAGGGAGGACAAATATAACTTCTTTTTTCTTTCTAAACGTGTAGAGTGTAAAGTGTTATGTGGAGTGTTGTGAGTTTCTGAGATTTCGTGTGTAGAAAAAGAGTGTTTGAGGGGGGGGGGGGGAATTGTCAAAGTCTGGAATGTGGTTTTCGTATTGGGTCTATTTGAGGGAGGAACAATGTGTATCTTATAGAACTGTAGAATTGTCTAGAGATATGAAAAATCTTCCTCTTTCGGAATAAGATGAGGTCCTGTTTATATAGTGATTGGGTGATCATCATTAGAAGGAAGGTAAATAATTTAAGAGTTAATCAAGGAAGCATTTCTTAATAAGAATAGAGGATTAAGCAAATCATATGACTAATTATGCATGAAAGAAAATCTGTCTATAATTAAATAAGGTAGGAGAATCAATTAGGAGTATCAATTAAATCAATCAAAGATTAAAAAAAGAAAATAAAAAAAATAAAAAAAGAAACTCACATGCAAAAGCTAATAAAGTCTCTTACTCATTAGTGCATTTCTTTTAAAATTAATAAGGGAAGGAGATCAACTTAAAAGTGAAATAAAATTACCTTCCTAATTTCAAAATGGATTATTCGGATGAAATTGGATAAAATTGAATTGAGAATTTTAAAAATTAGACCATAAATTGACTTAATTCAGGCTAAACTTGAAAGGCATTGTGAATGAATTGGTTAAAATTGAAATAGATTGTGAGGATTCTGACTAAAATAATAATAAAAAAATAGATAGAAAAAGCTATGAATTAAATAAAATGGGATGAAATTGATTAGATCGTCATCTAATTATACGCACTTATAAAAATATATAATAATTTAAATAATCTTTTTTTTTGAAAAACGTAATATATGCTAAAAATGCTATGTAAAATATTTAAACGTATTAAAATTATTATTTTAAATTAAGAAATTGATAAAACAAAAAATGTTAAAGATTTTATTTAAAATATGACACTAAAATAATAGTAATAAAAATGAGTATATTACTAACACTAAGTAAATAATAATGAAAATAACAATAATAATAAATAATAAATTAAAAGTATTACTACTACTATTACCTACTAAAATAATCATTTTTATAATAAAGTAAATAATAATAATAATAATAACTTATAATAAAATATATATATATATATATGTATATATATGTATGTATATATTTTTAAATGATAATATAACAAACGCATTTTGAAAGTTAAATTTTTTTTATTAAAAATGCGTAATTACTGGATAAAATTGAAAATAAACTTATTTCAGATTTTTTTAAAAAAAATACCTATTTAATCAAATGGTAATGTAAAATATGTTATAGGTCGGTCAAAATTGGGTGTCAACAGCTGCCCCTTCTTTGCTCGGGAATGAAGGATGAATTATTGAGCAAAGAAAGTTGACGGAGTAGCTGATTTTGTCCAACCGATGAAATATAATCGAAGGGACCAAATAGAACAAAAAGGGTTGTGAAAGACATTAACGGCCGAGACTTCGATTTTCACGTTGCCTACATATCTCTGGTTATACGAGAATCAGGCCATGTGTAGTTCTGGATTTAGGAATAAATGAAATCCCTAAAATAAAAGTTAACAGTACGTGACTTGAAGTAGGAACGATAGTAACTTGAATTGGAAGGATAAAGTATAAGGCGGTATAAGTGGTAAATGAAAGTGCGAGAACAACTTATGATAAGCAATTTCGTTGGAATAAGGAATTATGTATACGGGTTGAGACTCATTTCGACCATCTTTTGCTTTTAAGCATTCCATACCTGCAATTTCTAATATAACTAAATGAAAATGGTTAGCTTTTTGATTTACAGACATAATTAAAAATATGAGTGAAATAAGAGATCATATCTGTTTAGAAGGAATATGCTTAGTCCATCTGGCATTTAAAAGATGGTGCTTGACCCTGTGTGGCTTCTTGAAAGGTAGAGTTTAACCAATCAACTTTTAAAGAACGATGCTTAAGTTTAGGCAGCTTTTCAAAAGGTAGAGCTTAACCAATCGACTTCTGAAGGACATTGCTTAGTTTCGGGTATCTTTCTTGAATGGTAGAGTTTAACCAATCAACTTCCAAAGGATAGTGCTTAGCTTTGGGTAGCTTTTCGAAAGGTAGAGCTTGACCAATCGACTTTCAAAAGACAATGCTTAGCTTCGGGTAGCTTCTTGAATGGTAGAGTTTAACCAATCAACTTCCAAAAGACAGTGCTTAGCTTTGGGTAGCTTCTTGAATGGCAGAGCTTAACCAGTCAACTTCCGAAGGGCAGTGCTTAGCCTCGGAAAACTTCTTGAATGGTAGAGCTTAACCAGTCAACTTCAAAGGGCAGTGCTTAGCCTCGAATAGATCTGTTCCTGTAATTCCTGCACTCAAAGAAAATTGTAAGTTTTTAAAAAAATGGGAGATTGATTCGTGCCTCCACTCAGTGTTTGCTTTCCTTTTTCACCACAGCTTTGTTGTTCCTAAGCTTGAACTCAATCTGGATGTCTTTATGTGAAACCTTTAATGAAATTTTTGAGGACCTCTAAAAAATTTCTGCCCCAGTTCGTTGTTATGTCAAGCTCGAGTATGTGGAGGTGCTTACCAATAGAATTTTTGAGAATTTTCTCAAAAATTCTGCCCCAGTTATTCTCCAAAAGAGAGATAGAAAATTTTATTATGATGTGACCAAGCCCCATAGGAGCGCCTACGTATCCCTCTTAGACGGGAATCAGGTCAACCGTAGTTCATATTACATCAAAAGGAGTCATAAAGAAACATAACCTTGCCCCAAGTACCAATTGAGAAAACTTAAAGTAATCATCTAATGCTTGAAAATTTGAGGAGGAGCAACAACTCAACTTCCTCTTTGTTGATGTCTATCAGGTGTTGATTCATGCTCAGAAATCAATTATAATCGTGATAAGAATCTTTCACATGTATCGCTTTGGTGTCGATCAAAGTTTGAATTTGATCTTTCAATTTTTGACATTCTTCCGTGGTATGCCCCTTCATCCCCGAATGATAGGCACAAATTTTGGTGAGATCGAGCCACTTAGAATGTGTCTTCATCAGTATTTCAGGAACAGGAGAGATATAGCCAGCAACCCTTAGTCTTTCATACAATTGACCTATGGGTTCAGCCAAAGGAGTATACTGCTTGGGTAGACATTTTTCCATATTGGCTCGTGATCTAGCATATTGAAAGGATCGTTGACGCCTTAACGGTTTTCCATGAATCTTTCGTTCATTACCTGCAGGTGGAGGGACTTGATATATGGGTGCAGGTTGCTGGAGTAGGGGTGGAGCCGCTTGACGACTCACAACATTCACTTCTTTCTCGACTTTTTTCTCATTGGTCCCACCAAGTTGCGAAGTCTTGCTACTAGCTTGCAATGCCTCTAAATCTATTATGGTACCATTTTTTATGCCTTCTTCGATCTTCTCACCCAACTTGATAATATCAGAAAATTTATGATCTTCGATGAGCATTATTCTCTCATAGTACTGCGGCTTTTGGGCGCGAATAAAGAAATTTTTCATTTGAGATTCCTCCATCGGAGGTCGGACCCTAGCAGCTTCAGACCTCCATCTTATTGCAAATTCTCGAAATGATTCTGTAGGCTCTCTCTTTAAGTTTTGAATGTAAAACCAATCGGGAGCGTTCTCAATATTAAATTCAAACCTCTTCATGAAATTAGAGGCCATATCAGTCCATTTTGACCACTTCTTTGAATCTTGTGCAACATACCATGATAAAGCCTCTCCAGTGAGACTTCTCACAAATAATTTCATTCGAAGTCGTTCATTTTTTTCAACTCCAATTAACTTATCACAGTATATTCTCAAGTGTGCCTTTGGATCTCCAGTCCCGTTGAACACCTCAAATTTATTAGGTTTATATCTCTCAGGCCACTCGATGTCAGGATGTATGCACAAGTTTTCAAAACTTATCTCTTCTATCTCCTTATCTCCTTCAACATGTTGCATTCGACTGCTCAACTCCTCCAATCGCTTTGCCATTGCTTGTATCAACATGTCTTTTTGATGGGATTCGACAGAAGTAAAATTGTGTTTTTCTGAAATAGTAGCGATAGACGTTGGTGCTATATTTTGAACATGAGAAGTAGCTTGGGAATGTGAGGCATTTGGTGGGGCTAAGTAGGTGATGTGCGATGTATTAGGCTTGTGTTGTGGAGGATATATGTAATATGGATATTGCTTGTTTTGTGGGAGCATTGGATTTGAAGTACTTTCAGGGTATAAGGTAGGATGGGGTAAAAAGAGAGGATTCGTAAAGGTTGTTGGAGGCATGGTTATAGCATTTATTCCAATAACCGATGTATTCAAATTGCGAGCATTAGAGAGTTGTTCCTGCATCTCTCTAATCCTTTGTTCTAACCTTGATATCACCTCATTTTATGCAGGTGGATACTCTTCTCTCGAAATATTCAAACCATCATTTGAGTGGTCATACCAATTGTGTCGATAGCACTATCATTATTCTCCATGCAGTAGAGCGAGATAAAAGTAGAGAACTTCCAATTGAGAGCGATAGGCACGAATCAACCTTAGGGAGGGGAAAACATATAAAAAGAAAGGAAGAAAAACAAGAAAGAACAAAAAATATCAATTTAGTAACATGATAATATATAATGCAAAAATAAACATATTGATTTTTTAAAATTAAACGCCCTAAATGCAAGGAACCTCGTTGAGCCAGAGGTAGGCCTAAGACGATACATAAATAATTCATGATAACTGATTCAAGCCTTCGATTTGTTATTTGGAGTTTAGCGTTCGGAAAATACAATAAAATAATAATTTATTATTTATTTATTATTATTATTATTATTATTATTATTATTATTTTTAAAAAAACTATTTTATTAATAACAACTATTACAATCTTTAAATGGTAGAATATATATAAAACCTAACAAATGGAAATAAATCTTAAACTATATAAACCTAATGAATAAATCCTAAACTCCCTTTTTAAAATCTTAGGCTTGAATTGATTATCGTGATCACAAAGACACATAGTATACAGTATTTCGTCATGGAGGGTGATTGGACCCTCTAGACTTAACAAGGTGGCTACTATTATGTAGATTGGACCTTTTGGGGCCAAACTAACTATGATTTATGCATGCATGATCTTAATTTTGGGTGGGTAGCTCTATCCTAAGTTTCTAAAGAGTGGGTTGGACACGGACTGGGTAATCCTATATGAGAAACACGTGGTCCAACAATAGTAAGACTATCCGCCATTCACCACGCATGCGCTTACTCTCTAAAATTTGGGTTTGAAAGAGGCCGAGAGAAGTGCAAAGGCACAACATCACCTTAAAAGAAAATAAAGAGGATCCCAAGTGGGGGAATCTATGAACGGAATACCAGTTATTTTAAAGCGGTAACATTTAGCAGTATTAACCAGATAATTTAAAGCGATAAATGAATAAATAAAAGGGGAGGGGAAAGAGTTAGAGGGAAAGGGAAAGGGAAAGGGAAAGGGAAAGGAAGTTAGCGGGGATCAAGGGAAAAAGAAAAAGAAAATATATTAGTAAGAAAAGACAAAAAATAATAACGGTAATAGTAAACAAATAAGGTAGGTAAAACAATTACGGAATGCGTATAACCCACATAAATATAGACACGTAATGGTTAGAACCTAATATCCCCAGCAGAATTGCCATTCCGTCGCGCCCCATTTTTTCTCGCGAAGAAACGGGAACCTGGACGACGTCATGGCAACGACTCTTTTGGCCATTTTGAAATTAAGAAGAGTCGCCACCTAATAATTTGAGATGCATTAGGACACCTATTCTAAGTTTAAAAAAACTAGAAAGATCTAAGCCTAAGGTTAAAATGTACCAGAGAACGGGTAAGGGTTCAAGTTACCTCGAAGGGAAGGTGTTAGGCACCCTTCGAGGTCCGCAAAGGCGGGATCCCAACCATATCTCGCATTTATGTGGGGGTTTACAAATAAGGGTCTTTATTTAATTAACCTAGTAAAAATGCCTAAGTGATAAAATATAACAAGATAATCAAAGCAATAATTAATCAATCTACCCAATAAATAAATAAATAAATAGACGAGAAGAAAATCAAACTAAGTAAATTATATATATTTTTACTACTCGGATCAGTCGCACTTGGCTTATTACCAAGCCCAAGGACGGAAACCAAGGTTTCGTCCTATTTAGGGTCAAGCGTTGATCATCATTTCCGAGGTCCTATCTACACCTACCCCTCTTAAGTTGGTTTATTATTTGTTGACTTAAAAGCGGACTAAAATGGTAAAATCCTAACGTTTCCTAGAATGCCTATCGTCCCTTCTTATGGTCCAACAGGCATTGGACTTCTAATTATGGTGAGTTCTAGACTTAAGAGAATATAGGGCTTTCTAAAGGACTTTGCGTCAACCAAAACAAACAGGACAAACAATTAGCAGGCAAAGTCTCAAATAAACCTCTAACTAACTAATGGTACTTGAAAACACACGAATAATACAAAGTGCATGATATGCTAAGTGTGCAACATTCAAACGTATGAAAAGAAAAACATATAAACTTTAACATCTTTGACTATTCTTTTAAGCATGAAAATATTTATCGATTTAAAATGGCATGTTAAATCCAATAAATCCAAAGAATATATTAAAAAATATTTAGACATGATAAGTATTATAGCATACTAAGAATTACTTATTATTTAAGTAGAAGAAAAAAAAAAACAAGTATCATGAATCATGTGATAGGCGAAAAGTAAACTTATTAACATAATAATTTTGAGTCATAAAGTAAACTTAAAAACTTATTTTAAAACTTGTACATTTCTTAAGCAATTTTTTTTATAACTTGAAATCTTGTATTATGACTCTGTGGAATAACATTTAGACTTTAAATCCATGATCACAATGCGACTTAACATGTCAAAAAATATATTTTAAGTATACGAACAAATTGCTTAGGTAACTTAAATGTTTCAAAAATATTTTACAAGTCTTATTGTTACTCTATGTCAAAGATGTTTTAATTAGATATATGAATACTTACAAATTTAAAGTCATGATGAATAATAAAACAAATCATAATCGAATAATTAGATCCTATAAGCAAATTTTCTAACACACGCGAATAAATTGTGATGAAATAAAATAAACAGGTAGCACGTTATTCACATAACTCTTTTTTTTATCGGATCCTAGATTAAAATTGCCTATGTGAATTTCGCAGATAAAATAAAAAACGTAGCAGGTAATTCCCCTCCCCCTTTGACTAGATCCCCATCTTTACTATTATGTTATTACAAGATTTGCAAAAAATAAAAAATACAACATGAAATAAATAGAAATAGAAATAAAACTTCAAGCCCCCTCCATTCCATCCCCTGGCGACTCTTCACATTCCGACTTAAACTCCGAAACTTGCTAAATAAACAAAGGAAAAGTAGTGTACGAAAATAATAATATGATAAACAAGAACCTCACCAGTCAGGAAAAGAGGTGACAAAATTTGGATGAAAAAATCGTAGATATTGAGATCACTAGTTTCGCCTTCTTCTTCTTCTTTTGTTTTTTGTTTTTTTAGAAAAGAGGGAGGACAAATATAACTTCTTTTTTCTTTCTAAACGTGTAGAGTATAAAGTGTTATGTGGAGTGTTGTGAGTTTCTGAGATTTCGTGTGTAGAAAAAGAGTGTTTGAGAGGGGGGGGGGGGGGGGAAAGGAATTGTCAAAGTCTGGAATGTAGTTTTCGTATGGGTTCTATTTGAGGGAGGAACAATGTGTATCTTATAGAACTGTAGAATTGTCTAAAGATATGAAAAATCTTCCTCTTTCGGAATAAGATGAGGTCCTGTTTATATAGTGATTGGGTGATCATCATTAGAAGGAAGGTAAATAATTTAAGAGTGAATCAAGGAAGCATTTCTTAATAAGAATAGAGGATTAAGCAAATCATATGACTAATTATGCATGAAAGAAAATCTGTCTATAATTAAATAAGGTAGGAGAATCAATTAGGAGTATCAATTAAATCAATCAAAGATTAAAAAAAGAAAATAAAAAAAATAAAAAAAGAAACTCACATGCAAAAGCTAATAAAGTCTCTTACTCATTAGTGCATTTCTTTTAAAATTAATAAGGGAAGGAGATCAACTTAAAAGTGAAATAAAATTACCTTCCTGATTTCAAAATGGATTATTCGGATGAAATTGGATAAAATTGAATTGAGAATTTTAAAAATTAGACCATAAATTGACTTAATTCAGGCTAAACTTGAAAGGCATTGTGAATGAATTGGTTAAAATTGAAATAGATTGTGAGGATTCTGACTAAAATAATAATAAAAAAATAGATAGAAAAAGCTATGAATTAAATAAAATGGGATGAAATTGATTAGATCGTCATCTAATTGTACGCACTTATAAAAATATATAATAATTTAAATAATCTTTTTTTTTTGAAAAACGTAATATATGCTAAAAATGCTATGTAAAATATTTAAACGTATTAAAATTATTATTTTAAATTAAGAAATTGATAAAACAAAAAATGTTAAAGATTTTATTTAAAATATGACACGAAAATAATAGTAATAAAAATGGGTATATTACTAACACTAAGTAAATAATAATGAAAATAACAATAATAATAAATAATAAATTAAAAGTATTACTACTACTATTACCTACTAAAATAATCATTTTTATAATAAAGTAAATAATAATAATAATAATAATAACTTATAATAAAATATATATATATATATATATGTATGTATATATTTTTAAATGATAATATAACGAACGCATTTTGAAAGTTAAATTTTTTTTATTAAAAATGCGTAATTACTGGATAAAATTGAAAATAAACTTATTTCAGATTTTTTTTTAAAAATACCTATTTAATCAAATGGCAATGTATAATATGTTATAGGTCGGTCAAAATTGGGTGTCAACAGTCTCGAGATGATCAACATAGTTCTAAAGAAAGCATCAAACCTTGTGGTAGAGGCTATACTAAGGGGGAGGCCATTGAGGTCACTTATGCGGCTCCAGCCCAATAAGAGGCCGAGGTGATAGATAATATAATTACAGGTATGATTATTTTATATCAGCAACCATCTTCAGCTTTGTTTGATCTCGGGTCTACATATTCCTGTGTATTTATTTATTTCGCTTTCTATTTGGGGATGAGATCTGAGCCTCTGTCAGATCCACTTCATGTTTCGACTTTAGTAAGTGATTCTGTAGTAGAAGATCGAGTGTGTAGGGCATGTACAGTTAATATTTAGGGGCAGGACACCTAGGAAAATTTACTATTGCTTGATATGCTTGATTTTGACTTTATTCGTAGTAAGGACTGGTTGGCTCCTCATCATGGGGTACTAGATCATTATGCAAAGACTGTTACCTATTAGCCATGCCTAGTGTACCTCTAGTGGTGTGATAAGAATTTATTACCCGTGCACCAGTTGCTTTATCTCTTACGTTCGAGCCTGAACGTTGATTTCTACTACTTATTTAGCTTATTAGCCCATGTTAGAGATGTTTTAGCTGAGGCCCCTTTTGTTGACTCGGTTCCAATTATTTGTGAGTTCCCAAATATGTTTCCTGCTTATTTCCCAAGGTTACCTCCAAACAGGGATGTTGATTTTCCTATTGATTTGGATCAGGGCACTATGCCCATATCTGTTCCTCCTTATTGGATAACCCTTGTTGAGCATAAAGAGATATGTGTTCAATTACAGTGTCTTCGAGATGAGGGTTTTATTCGGGGTGCTTTAATTCTATTTGTTAAGAAAAAGAACGGGACTCTGTGCATATGTATCGATTATAGGCAACTAAATAAAGTAACGATGAAGAACCATTATCCTTTGCCATGTATTGTTGATATATTTGATAAATTATAAGGAGTCGCTACGTTTTCAAAAATTGATTTAAGGTTAGGTTATCATCAGTTGAGGATCAGGGTAGTAGATATTTCTAAGACTACCTTTTGGATCTGTTATGTCCATTATGAGTTCTTGATTATGTCGTGTGGGTTGACTAATGCCTTCTAGCTTTTATGAATCTAATGACTCATGTGTTCAGGTCATATCTAGATTCCATTGTGATTGTTTTCATTGATGATATTATGATATATTCCCGGAGCCATGAGTAGTATGCCCAGCACTAGAGGACCGAACTTCAGACAGTGAGAGATCACCAATTTTATGCCAAGTTTTCTAAATGCGAGTTTTGGTTAGAGTTCATGGTATTTCTAAGGTGTGTGGTGTCCAAAGACAGTATTATGGTGGATCCAGCTAAGATTGAGGTTTTCGTGATTGGGCTAGGCCCACATCTATTATTGAGGTCAAGAGTTTTGTCGGTTTATATGGGTACTATAGACAATGTGTCAAGGGATTTTCTTCTATCACTGCATTTTTGACTTGATTAACTCTGTAGGGTATCCCATTTGTGTGGTTAGAGGAGTGCAAGTCCAGCTTCTAGAGGCTTAAGGAGTTAATGACTATAGCTCTTATTCCGACTCTTCCAGTTGAGGGTGAGGGATTGCAGTGTACTGTGATGCCTCCAGGATTAGCCTTGGATGTGTGTTGATACAACGAGGTATAGTTATTGTTTACACTTCTAGATAGTTGTGGCCCTACGAGTGAAACTACCCCTCATGATTTAAAGTTGGAGGTGGTAGTTTTTGCGCTCAACATATGGCAACATTATCTATATAGGGTCCACTGTAACATTTACACTGATTATCGCAGCCTATAGTATATTATGAGACAACGGGATTTGAATTCCATGCAGTGCTATTGAATTGAGTTGTTAGCATATTATGATCTCTATATCCCCTATCATCTGGGCAAGGCAAATATAATAGCAGATGCCTTGAGATCTAAGTCGATTAGTGTGGGTAGCCTAGCATATTTGCCTACCGTGGAGCGACGTTTAGCTCTGGACATCCAGTCCTTATCTAATAGGCTTGTGAGGTTGGACATTTTAGGCTTTGTATCTGTAATAATTGATGTTAGGGCTTGGTCTTCCTTATTTGATCAAATTCGTGCTAGAAAGTACAATGATATGGAGTTAGAGACTCTCAGAGATCGAGTTTTGCGATTAGGTAACGGCCAGGCTACTATATATCAAGACCGGGTCCTCAAATTTGAGGCCCAATTGTGTGTTCCCAAGGTTGGGGATTTGATATAGTTGATTCTGCATTAGGCCTATGACTTTCGATATTTCATCTACCTGGGCACAATGAAGATGTATCGAGATTTGAGGCAGTATTACTGGTAGGATGGTATGCAAAGAGATGTAGCTGATTATGTATCATGTTGTCTCAACTGTCAGCAGGTAACGACTGAGCATCAAAGACCTGGTGTAGAGTTGTAGAGACTATCTATTCTCGAGTGGAAGTGGGAACAAATCACCATGGACTCCGTGATAGGCTTGCGTTGGACTTCCAAGGGTATTGACAACATTTAGGCCATCGTTAATCGACTGACTAAGTCAGCTCATTTTTTACCAGTTCGGTCTTCTTATAGTGCTGAGCTATTAGCCCATATATACATTCAAGAGGTAGTTCATTTTCACGGGGTACCGATATCTATTATATCAGATTGGGGTTCATAGTTTACCTCCAGCTTCTAGAGAGCTTTTTAGAGAGAGTTGGGCACTAGGGTTGACCTGAGTATAGCATTTCATCTATAGACCGATGGCTAGTTGGAGTGTACTATCCCGGTCCTTAAGGATATGTTGTGGGCATGTGTCTTAGAGTTTTGAGGTCAGTGGGATCAATTTATTCCTCTAATAGAGTTTGCATAAAATAATAGCAACTATTCTAGTATTGAGATAACACCATTCGAGGTTTTATATGGCAGGCATTGCCACATTCCCATTGGGTGGTTCAAGTCCACAAAGCCCAGACAGTATAACACAGATTTGCTTCAGGAAGCTTTATCCCGTGTCGATGTGATCCAGAGAAGATTGAGGACAACCCAAAGTCCGCACCAGAGTTATGCTGATCATAAATGCCTACCCTTATGTTTTGATGTTGGCCACCAAGTGTTTGTGTAGGTATCGCCCTTAAAGGGGTGATGAGATTTGGCAAACGGGGTAAACTAAGCCTAGTATATCAAGACATTCAAGATTTTGAGGACAGTTGGCGCAGTTGCCTATGAGTTAGCTTTGCCTCCACCAAATTCGGCTATATATCAAGTTTTCTATGTTTCGATGATATGTAAGTATGTGCCAAATGAGTCCCATGTGTTACAATATGATTTGGTGGAGTTAGATGACCAATTGGCCTTTATTGAGGAGTAGGTAGCCATATTGGCCTGAGATGTCAAGCAACTACGCTCCAGAGTTATACCCATGGCTAAAGTCCAAAGTTTTCGTGGATTTTCGAGCCATATTGTGGTGTATTTGATATGGTGGCTGTGGGAAGCCCCTATTTCTTGGTTAGTTTTGGCTATATTAGCTATTTATGTTGGGGTTATTTCGATAAAATAGTTGCTGCTTTTTTTCTGGTTCTTTCGAATGTAAATGTTATTACTAGTTGGGCTGTTTTGCATTGTTTTGAGGATCAAATTGAGCCCAAATTTGAGGTATGCGCTCAAGTAGCTGCAAGGATCATTATACAGGGTTGGTTTTGGAATTTTAGGTGCAGGCCCCATTTTTTCGCTTCGTGGCTCTGGATTTTGTTTAAGTCCATTTCTTATAATTTTAATGTCGAAATGATGACATGATGATGTGATCTTATTTCTGATAGTTTCGCATCATTCTAGGATTGTTCAAGACGTTAAAATCCCAGTATAATGATTAGGGACGCACACGATTGACATATAGGTGGGCTACAATCTTTCCCTCTTTTTAGATTGAGTTAAACATGTGAATGTTATCTAGGAGAACATATACAGTAAGGAGGGGAATGGTTAAAGGCCACATATGTTGACATAATTGTACTGGTCGATTATATGGGTATTCAAATAGCTATGTAATATCTTTAAAACACTTGGGGTTGGTATACTGGTATTTGTGATATTCTTGATTATCTGGGCTGACAGAGTATCTGTTGACATGTTGAGATGACTGAGGGTTGTTATACTGGTTTCCGTTATACAATTTGATAGTTTGATTTATGTATAACTATCTACTATATTTATGATTATCTGTCGTTGTTGGGCCTTAGTCTACCCTTAGGCTAGTGATGCCCCAAACCTGCACTGGTCAGGATCGGTAGATGACTATATTGTATTTAGTCTGACTTAAGCAACGTAGATCCTTGTAGACTGAATTAGCCGAATTGAGTCTATAGAGTTGAGCCTAGATAGGTTGTGATGTAATTCGGCTTAGATATAAGGGGGAAAATGATGTCACCCTGAGAATTTATAGTATTACATATCCTCCCACTAAAAAGTGTTTAAACGAGGATAAGCTATAGTCTCTATACCCCTAGTTAGAGGTTATATAGTTAAATGCTATACAGTTAAAGGCTACCTGGTTAGAGGCCATATAGTTAAAGTCTATACCATTATAGGCGACATTGATGGAACGTATTTTAGACTAGTTGAGGCCTAAGAGCCTAGGCAGACCACTGGCCACATCTGACCTTATCCTGGTAAGTCTAGGGCATAGCCTAGGTTAAAGTCCAGGTCATAGATTCAATTAAAGTTCGAGTTGCTTTGGTTAAAGTATAAGTGGTAGCCTCGGTTAAAGGCCGGGTCAAGGTATACAGTTGAGGTTAAAAGCCCAGTTAAATAGTTCTGTCAGAGTTGTGGTCATGCATGCATGATTGGGTTATGAGCTCAGTTGTCACGACCCAAAATTCAGGCGTGATGGCACTCACCTAACCCACCAAGGCGAGTCAGCCCAATACCTACTGATCCAAACATAACAATAATAGCGGAAGAGAAAATAGTCTAATATGACAAGTAATCATAGGAAGACCAAATTACAACCATCCCAGAACTGGTGTTACGTGCACAAGCCTCTAAATACATAGTACTCGAATAAAATAAATGTCTCAAATATCTAGTTCTCAAATAGAACGTAACATAATAATGGATCCCTTGAAGGTCCACCGGTGACATAAGCAGCTACCTTAAGGATAATCCGGAAGCTCAATCTTGCAATGAGAAAATTCTAACTAGAGGGACCGGGCTCGCAACCTACAAAAATGTAACAAGGGGTAAGTACCAAAACAACGCGGTACTCAGCAAATGGATCTAACCTAAAGTAAAACAATGAAGAACCAAGTAACCTCTTCACACCCAACCACATACCGCCAAACTACAAACCTGCACTCAGAAAAGTCCTAGCCCAGCAACACATAATACACAATAGAGATAGTTTTTCAGTATATCACAATTATCAGATCACAAGCCATAACTCACAAGTGATAACATAATCAATCACATAAATAACATCATGCCACATAATAATATGCAAGGATGAGATGCAATGTCGTGCAATGCAAGGTGGTATCAAGACCGTTGCACAGCCTTTCGTATATACCCCCGTCGAGCTAAGGCTCCAAGACTAAGGGGACCCATGGGGACCTCGCAGGCCATATACCTCAATCACAATATATCAACTACCTTGCCACCCAAGTGCTCGTGGTCAAGGACTCATGATAAGAATCTCGATGTATCAACTACCTTGCCACCCAGGTGCTCGTGGTCAAGGACTCATGATAAGAATCTCGATGTATCAACTACCTTGCCACCCAGGTGCTCGTGGTCAAGGACTCATGATACGAATCCCAATGTATCAACTACCTTGCCACCCAAGTGCTCGTGGTCAAGGACTCATGATACGAATCACCATTAAAAACTTCTCAAAATGTCATGAGTATGAGGATGCATGCAATCAAGACACAATTATAGGAGCAATATTCCTCTCAATAAGTACAATAAATATCAAAGTTCTCAATGTTTAGCAATTATAATATTCACCCTCTTTTATACATATTTGGGTACAATTCTCTTTTAAGATATTTCACCCCATTTTAGTAACTTTATTTCCTCAAACAACCCATGATCCTCAGTATATATCACGATTATCTCTCTTTCTCAACACGTCATATTCACACTATTCTCAGTTTAGGATTCACATGCTCTCGAAGCAACACATAGACAATTAAAGCCTTCACACTGGCATCACAATAAGAATTATCAACCTAACACATGATACGATCTCATCCCATAGATTACAAACATAAGGAAGCATACGAGGTTCAACATATTTAACAAAAGTTTAGAAATCCACTTGCCTTAATCAATCGAATGACACTCCAAACCTTGAGTCTTTCGTAACGCTTTTAGATGGTCAAAATCTGTTCAAATACATAATCTACATAAGAACACGAATCCAATGACAACCATATTGCTACATTTATTTTTGGCTCAAAAATCGGGTCAAAAAGTCACCCCGAGCCCTTAAATTCGAATCTGAAAAATTCTTTCAGATTATATTTGCCCATAATAAACTAAACGTATATGTCAAATTTCAGCTAAAACGGACCATTATTCGACCCCCAAATCAAAATTTTATTCTAAGAATCCTAGGGCTATATTTTCTTAATTATACACGTTCTACCCTAAAAATTTATTCATAATCTCATGAAAACTTAATAGAAAGGATAAGAATAATTACCTTGATGTTTCGAGATGAAAATCACAATTTTTCTCTATCTTTTTCCCTTTCTTTTTCCTTCCCGTAACTTTTTTCTTCTCAATTTCTGCACGTCGTTTATTTTGCTTTCTGCGTTTTCCAACTTTCTGCTTTCGTTGCTACAGGGCTGCTGCTGCGCAGCCCTTCAACTTAATATATATTTTCTTTTCTTTTCTTTTCTTTTCTTTCTTTCTTTCTTTCTTTATTTTTTAATTTCGTTCTTAATTAATTAAATACATATATAGAATAAACGGTATAGGTTATTAAGTAAATTATCAATTTAAATCCATCAATTAAATTAATTATTCGAAATTATCCTTCAACTAAACGACCGTAATTATCGAATAGCTCCAAATTTTCAATTTAAATTCACGAAAAGAATCTTTTATGAAAGAAAGAGTATTTATTTTTTAAAATAACCTAACGGGTCATTACATTATCCACCGCTAAAAATCATGTTCGTCCTCGAACATAAGAAGGAGAAAGGAAGAATAATCGACATTACCAAAATACAAAGTTATGATCTTCCAAAATCAGTATTTATCTCTCCAAGTGAGTTCCTCCTTAAGACGATTCCACCAAAATTCACTATTAAGAACCGAATTTATTTATTTATTTATTTTTCGAATCAAACCTTGATAGGTTTACAATTCAATGGTGATTTTCAAGCCACTGGCTAACTCATGAATTCGATATGAATAACAACCCACTAATCCATAACTCAATAAATTCTTTCTCACATAAACATGATGAAATTCTAAATCAGTACCAACCATAATCAAAGCAAACTTAAATCAACCATCTCACACTTTCAATGCACAAACCCTCATAGATTTTGTTAAGATTTGATTCTCATAGTCAAATCTTCCCACGATCTTACGTTATAAAATGTGATCTCTAGACATTGGATACTCATCATAGAGAATCAAATTCTTTCCTGACCCAACGAAGGAAAGGATCAAGTAATAACTATGCGAATGATTCATTCAAACATACAGAATCTCTAACAACACTACCAGGAACACTATATCAATAATAGTGATCAAAAACAACCATTAAGAGTGGTAAAGCTAGACCCAATATGCCTCACATTAATTCATACATAGCCAGAACATAACCTCAATGACAAGATGAGCCTTAAAACTACTGGACAACTATAAGTATTTATGGTAGCTCTTTTATAATTCACATAAACAAAGTTGTGTGTGTAGAATCACTTGTATATTTCAACTGTCCCAAATAATACTAAATATGTCGAAATTGAAATAATCAAGTCCGTACAAGCATCCTATCTTACTAAGAGAAAATTGCAGGATCGGTTCACCCGATCCACCACTAAGGATTCGTCTACAAAAGTGAAGACATGAGTGGAAATAGGCGAGGAGTAATACTCTAAAACATGCTCTTAATGAGGTAGGTAGTTACATAAGACTGCACAGAATCGAGGTCGAATAATACAAGATACTCCTTTCATAGTGCTCCTATCAAACGTTTTCATTCATCTCATGCCAAAACTTAGAGAGATTCAGTCACCTTAATTATTCAGCATGCCATAAGTACATAACCTCTAGTCGTCATCAAGTGTCTATGTAACGCATCACAATAATTTATGTAGTCCCATTAATAAAGTCATTTCAACCCCCTCAATATCCTCAATAAGCGTGTAGAGCTATAGGTCTATATTGCAGCGCCCTCATAAGTCATCTATCATAATTGGACAATCTAAACCAATATAAAAATGTAGCATACTTCAAACATTATTATTTGTCACTCGAATTCAAAACTCAGTCTTCATAAAGGTCACAAGTACATCCTAGAAAATTTGTGCTAAACAAGTCCGCATTGCATTATCATGTTTGAGCTCAAAGGCAAAATAAGTAAAACCTTTAATTCCGAACCAAGGGTCCATACAAGAGGTCTTATTCCTTCACGTTCTTAAATTCTTCCTATGACACAAATTCCGAATACCCTGAACTCTTCAATATTAGATTCTCGTTCCTTCACCCACTCACTTATCAACTTTATTCTCTGACCAACAACACATGACATTTCACCTCATGCTCTAAGCCAAATTTTTAAGTGGGGCACTTCTTTAGGTCCTTCAACAAAAAAACAAACTAATTTTATGACCCAAATCACATGCAGGTTCTTCCAAATGTTGAATACTCATTGCTATCCATTATTTCTTATCTTATCAATAAATATCTTGGCAAAATATATATACTATCAAAAATATACACTAACAATGAAAAACTCGAATCTTTATTTTAACTTGTACCCCAATTTCTTTATCTATTGGCATTAACTCATAGTTGAGATCTTTATGAATTCATATATCTTAACTTATGATTGGTCCCCTCTTTATCGACCCTACAATATCCTTTATAAAAAGTTTTAATGTACTAATTACCATACTCAAAATCACAAAAAGAGATTATCACCATATTCAAGCCCAACATCGTAGATTTTTTTTCTCAAATATTATCCAACAGTTTTCTAGCCAAGACCAATGATACTTAATACTATCACTATAACCAACGCAAAATAAATAAAACTGGGTGACTTTAAATTCAATTCTCCATTCTCTCAAAAGATATATCTTTGATTTATACCACCAGAGTGAATATCCCTACATCTCACTAATTTATTCACTTATGACACTAGCTCATTTTCAATTCTATTTAACCAGTATCTCAACACATTTTACATCTTTATTATGATCACGTTACTCATCACATAGTAGCAAACGTAACTTTTGATACCCGCAAATTGTGTTTACCATACTAAATTCACTCAATCAAAAATAATCATCGTATGATTGCATCTTGATCATAATCCATCACAAACTTTTATTATTATTATGCTCTATAGCCATTGCCATCATCTCAAGGTTACCCTCATCATTGATATGACACCAAAACTATATCAGTCAAATATAAAGAACTTCACTTGATCTTATCATGGAATAATAGTCCTCATTTAGAATTCCCCGAATACACCTCACAACTTAAATATATTAATTGTACCAAAGATCCACCACTAAAATTTTCCTTATAAATAATACTTAACCCAAGCATCCAAAGTAGAAAAGTAGTTGATTTCTCGAATATGAATACGACATTAAACCTTATTAAATGAGCCCATGACACACTAAAAATTTCTAAAATAGTTTGTATTCACGCTTGACAATGGACATATCCATTTTCATATGTCACTAGTACTATATCATGAAAGTCCATTAGATCCACCACTAGAACACATCATACCTATCAAGAAGGTAGCACCAAACTAGCCCGCATGCTTCTACCTATCCTTTTAACATTCCACCTTAAATTGTTAAACCATTTTCGATATCATATATATACCACATTAATAATATTTGTGTTGCTGCATAACTAACCCCAAAAAGGATAACACATTCATAAAATCCCTCAGTTCATTGGTTGACCTCACCACTCAAATATCCTCAAGTTTATTATTGAGTCATCACCTTACTCAACCTCTTCTAATCATTGAATCTTTTAAATATAACCACACTCCTTTTTACAAGTATGCCACTTACACTTTGATACTACATCTAACATTCAAGTCTATATACAACCCACTAACTACTCATATAACGAATCACGCACGAATCATCTCTATAAGTGAGAGAGAATGGAATAAAGCGGTAAGAATCACACCGAACCACGGACGCACGATAGAGAAAGAATAAACAAAAGGAAGTTTCCTAACAGTCTTCATAACCTCTCGAAGATAAGTATGGACGTCTCCATACCGATCCTCGAGACTCTACTAGACTCGGCTTATACACACGTGAGACCTATGAACCTGGGGCTCTGATACCAACTGTCACGACCCAAAATTCGGGCGTGATGGCACTCACCTAACCCACCAAGGAAAGTCAGCCCAATACCTACTGATCCAAACATAACAATAATAGCGGAAGAGAAAATAGTCTAATATGACAAGTAATCATAGGAAGACCAAATTACAACCATCCAAGAATTGGTGTCACGTGTACAAGCCTCTAAATACATAGTACTCGAATAAAATAAATGTCTCAAATATCTAGTTCTCAAATAAAACGTAACATAATAATGGATTCCTTGAAGGTCCACCGGTGACATAAGCAGCTACCTTAAGGATAATCCGGAAGCTCAGTCTTGCAATGAGAAAATTCTAACTAGAGGGACCGGGCTCGCAACCTACAAAAATGTAGCAAGGGGTGAGTACAAAAACAATGCGGTACTCAGCAAATGGATCTAACCTAAAGTAAAACAATGAAGAACCAAGTAACCTCTTCACACCCAACCACATACCACCGAACTACAAACCTGCACTCAGAAAAGTCCCAGCCCAGCAACACATAATACACAATAGAGATAGTTTTTCAGTATAGCACAATTATCAGATCACAAGCCATAACTCACTAGTGATAACATAATCAATCACATAAATAACATCATGCCACATAATAATATGCAAGGATGAGATGCAATGTCGTGCAATGCAAGGTGGTATCAAGACCGTCGCACAGCCTTTCGTATATACCCCCGTCGAGCTAAGGCTCCAAGACTAAGGGGACCCATGGGGTCCTCGCAGGCCATATACCTCAGTCACAATATATCAACTACCTTGCCACCCAAGTGCTCGTGGTCAAGGACTCATGATAAGAATCTCGATGTATCAACTACCTTGCCACCCAGGTGCTCGTGGTCAAGGACTCATGATAAGAATCTCGATGTATCAACTACCTTGCCACCCAGGTGCTCGTGGTCAAGGACTCATGATACGAATCCCAATGTATCAACTACCTTGCCACCCAAGTGCTCGTGGTCAAGGACTCATGATACGAATCACCATTAACAACTTCTCAAAATGTCATGAGTATGAGGATGCATGCAATCAAGACACAATTATAGGAGCAATATTCCTCTCAATAAGTACAATAAATATCAAAGTTCTCAATGTTTAGCAATTATAATATTCACCCTCTTTTATACATATTTGGGTACAATTCTCTTTTAAGATATTTCACCCCATTTTAGTAACTTTATTTCCTCAAACAACCCATGATCCTCAGTATATATCACGATTATCTCTCTTTCTCAACACGTCATATTCACACTATTCTCAATTTAGGATTCACATGCTCTCGAAGCAACACATAGACAATTAAAGCCTTCACACTGGCATCACAATAAGGCATCACAATAAGAATTATCAACCCAACACATGATACGATCTCATCCCATAGATTACAACATAAGGAAGCATACGAGGTTCAACATATTTAACAAAAGTTTAGAAATCCACTTGCCTTAATTAATCGAATGACACTCCAAACCTTGAATCTTTCGTAACGCTTTTAGATGGTCAAAATCTGTTCAAATACATAATCTACATAAGAACACGAATCCAATGACACCCATAATGCTACATTTATTTTTGGCTCAAAAATCGGGTCAAAAAATCACCCCGAGCCCTTAAATTCGAATCTGGAAAATTCTTTCAGATTATATTTACCCATAATAAACTAAACGTATACGTCAAATTTCAGCTAAAACGGACCATTATTCGACCCCCAAATCAAAATTTTATTCTAAGAATCCTAGGGCTATATTTTCTTAATTATACACGTTCTACCCTAAAAATTTATTCATAATCTCATGAAAACTTAATAGAAAGGATAAGAATAATTACCTTGATGTTTCGAGATGAAAATCACAATCTTTCTCTATCTTTTTCCCTTTCTTTTTCCTTCCCGTAACTTTTTTTCTTCTCAATTTCTGCACGTCGTTTATTTTGCTTTCTGCGTTTTCCAACTTTCTGCTTTCGTTGCTACCGGGCTGCTGCTGCGCAGCCCTTCAACTTAATATATATATATATATATATTAATTTTCTTTTCTTTTCTTTTGTTTCTTTCTTTCTTTATTTATTTTTTAATTTTGTTCTTAATTAATTAAATACATATATAGAATAAACGGTATAGGTTATTAAGTAAATTATCAATTTAAATCCATCAATTAAATTAATTATTCGAAATTATCCTTCAACTAAACGACTGTAATTATCGAATAGCTCCAATTTTTCAATTTAAATTCACGAAAAGAATCTTTTATGAAAGAAAGAGTATTTATTTTTTAAAATGACCTAACGGGTCATTACATCAGTCAAACTTGATATCTTGAACCTCACACATATTCACCCTTTCTTGTTCATGGGTGTATATTCTAGGCTTATAGGGGCTCACTAGGCATACAAACATAGACAGTAGGCTCTTGCACCCACGTATATCACTACATAGCCATCTAGTCTCTAGTTACTTCTATGTTTGCCGGTATACGTACCTGGTCTTGTGATTAGACACTTGTAGAGTTATATTTTGGGTTATCCTTACTTTATTTACTATTCTTACTCAGTCGGCCTATGATGCCTATTGGGTACCATATTTCTAATACTCACCCCTGCTTTCTGCATCTATTTCATGATGCAAGTCCTAGCACAAGACAACAACGCTGATTCATCCATGGTATTTGTCATATTCATAGACTAGTCGTGAGCATTGAATGTCCTTGGTGTAATGCCCTAGATCTTTAGCTAACACTCGAGTCGTTTCTCCTATGCATATAGGTTCAACTTGATGACTTCTAATGTGGTGAGATAAATTTCTTGGTATTCAAAGTTGATTACATGTGGTTTGGGGTCATGAGGCATCTCTTTCCTCGAGCCAAGACCAAAGAATTCCTATTGAGAAAGTTTCAGTGTGAATTCATATAAGGGTCAACTTCAAATGGGCATATCTCTTAGAACATAATGAATTAGGTGACTCACTACCTACCAAATTGTAGGTCTTTGAATTAGCTTTCCAACGCATCTGATTTCACCTCATTCTGAGTTCGGAGTAAAAAGTTATGACCATTTTACTAAAGCCTTTTTGGGCTGTCAAAAAGGGCGACAACCAGTTTGACTGCCTAATGCATTCGGCGCATCGTCAAATAGGTCTTCGAATTGCTCCGAAAAGTTTCAAATACTATCAAAAAGGCCGGTCCAAAGGTCCCATTTCTAGATCGTCGATTTTGCCGATGGGACTCTTCAAAACATCATTTTTGACCTTTTGATGATATTTATACTTTCCCAAGATAGGGTTTCGGCTCATTTTACTCTTATACCCTTTTGTAAGCCATTTTAGCCCTAATCATCTCCCAAATCCTCCCCAAAAACCTTCCATTCAATCTCAAGACTTCAAGAAACATTTGTTGGAATTCAAGAATACAAGTGAAGCCCCAAGTCTTCCTCAAATTATACTTCAAGAAACCCCAAGTCTAAGGTATGTGGGTTTCATTCATGGGAATTCTTTCACCCATGAATCCCAATCCTCCTTTTAAATGAAATTTTCATGATTTTAAGGTTGAATGCTTTATGGGTAATTCTTATTATGCATTGAACACATGCTTTAAGTTTGAATTCTTCAAGTAATGATTTAATTATGCTTGAATACCATTGGGTTTGATATTATGATGGATTTTATGATACTAAATCCATGTACTTTATGATTCCCTGAAAGCTATGAAGAACCAATGAATTTTAGTTGGATTTCTGGATACCCAAATTGGGGTTTTTACTATTGTATTGGCAAGTTGGTTCAAATGACTTTAAAATGAGTTGATGTCACTCCTCCCATGTATTATACACTTGAATTGCATAATTCCAAGCATGTGTACATATACCCACCATGTTTTATCAAGCTATGTGACAAGTCTCTTGAGTTGATAAAGGCCTTGTGGCAAGACATGTGAATTACGAATATTGTGAATGTTGAAGGGCTATTATGCATGCTACGAGCTCATGAGAATTTTACTAATGTTATGAATGATATGAAGCCCTTTCTTTGATATTATGATATGCTGGTTTGATGCGCTACTCTTATGATGCTACCATGAGTTGTGAAATTATGTAAGATATGAATATGCATATGAATTGAGTATTCCATGAAATTGTTGATCTAGCACCGAGCAGACCTTGGTTTGTAGCCATTGTTCCATAACTATATGCCACCATAGGGTATTGTGTGATATCTTCCAAAAGGTCATACCATAAGGTAGAATACATTGTAACTCCTATCAAAAAGATTATATTGTAAGATAAGGACATATCATAATACCTTTCGAAAAGGCTATGCCGTAAGGTAAACATAACTTATGACACCTACCGAAAAGGCTTTTCCATAAGGTAAGGATATCTTGTGACACCTTCCAAAAAGGTTATGCCATAAGGTAAGGATGTTTGACAACACTCTTTGAAAAGGTTATATCGTAAGGTAAGTGGATGGTTTATCTTTGCAAAATAGACCCATTTTTTGATGTGGAGTGAACATCGGGATCCACGTAAAGTATGTGGATGGTTTACCTTTATTTTCTATGTTATCCATGCTAATTCTCTTCCCTATAACATCCCCATAGCGTGAGTCCAAAGTCCCATTTCCCCTAAAACTATTCGCTACTTGCTTATTGCTTAATTATGCTTCTGCAAAACCAAGGATATGCCATGTATGCTTAAGAGGCTTGTTTGGGGTCCTGTTGGGGTCCCCATTCCTTGTGTCATTGATGATATTTTGGTTACTCCTGAAGTGAAGAATAGCATGTGAAGCATTTGGGGTTAGTGTTGCAAACTTTGAGGGATGAGAGGTTGTTTGCTAAATTTTATATATTTGAAGTTTGGTTGAAAAAGGTTGCATTCTTAGGGCATGTGGTGTTAGGTGATGGAATTAAAGTGTAAGAAGATGGAAGTGATAAGAAATTGGCCTAGGCCGTTGACTTCAATAGATATTAGGAGTTTCTTGGGTTGGGGGGGGGGGTACTACTAGAGATTTGTGAATGACTTCTCTTTAATTGCTCCCCCTTTTGCAAAATTGACACCAAAGAAGTCCAAATTTGTTAGGACCGATGAATGTGAAAGGAGTTTCTAAACTTTGAATGATAAGCTTATATCCGGTCCTATTTTGGCATTATCAGAAGGGTTTGTTGTGTATTGTGATGCTTCAAAAATTGGTTTGGGGTGTGTATTTGTAATGACCTGGTTGGTCTTTTGTCCTTGTTTGTGAAAATTACTATTTTACCCTTTTGTAAGGTTTTTCGGGCCTAATTTAAACTATCTGTATGGTTGGAATTGAACTCCTGAGTTCTAAAAGTTGAACATATAAGTTTTGGCATTTTTGAAACTTAAGTTGTTGAAAAAGTAAGTTTTTATACATTCTGAGTTTCGAATGTCGTATAAGGGATCTGTCAATCCCATTAGCTCTGGAACGTTGAAACATATTATAAGAAGTTACAGAACTAAATTTGGAGTTAGAATGAGGATTTTAGTCCCAAAGTTGTGATTTTAGTCGTTTCCGGAATCAAAGTTCGACTTTGGTCAACATTCAGAGTTTGAAAGCTCGGATCAGAATTTTGATAGTTCCACTAGTTCTGGATGGTAAAATTAATGTTAGAAATGATCTTGTAATAATTATTGGAGTTGTCGAGGGCAGTTTTGATATTTTGAGTTTTTAACTAGTTTTATTGGGTTGCATTGGTAAATGTGGCGAGAAGGCCTTGGAACTGATTTTTTGATGATCTCGTTGAGTCTAGATCAATATTTCTCGTATGAACAAATGTGTAGTTTGTGAAATTCTTAGTTCGGATGAGTTTTGAGGGTCCATTCCGAGTAGAGAAATTGGACTTCGATTGCTGGTTTTTACTGATATCTGGTGCAGGTGTCCTAGACCTCGCGTTTGCACTTCTCTCCACGAGATCGCAGAGGGTCAGATGCTTTGACCTCTACATTTTCGGATGCGGGCCCACTTTCACAGAGGGTTGGCTATCTTGATCCCTGCGTTCAGGGTTCCATGTCCGTGGTAACGAAATACTTTTTATACCTTGATAATTTTAAACTTGTAAAACACCATTTTAAATCCATTTTCAAACTTTCAATCTCTTTAAGGAGATTTTTAAGAAAGGTTTTTGAAGATTTTTATTGGGTAAGTAGTTCTAACACTAAACTTATCATTTTCCATGAGTTTTAAATTCATTAAATTGAACACCCCCCATTGGGAATTTTTAGACTATGATTTTCAAACTTTAAATGCTAATTTCTCATTCAATTTAAGCTTGATTTTAATGAGATTTTCACCCATGAACTCTATTTTTTTTTGTAGAGAACTTGATTTTAAAGTTATTTTTCAGATTCAAGAACTTTAGATTTTAGCCCTAAATTTGATCATTTTCCCCCTAAGCCTAATTCATGCCAATATGAGTATCAAACTTCACCTCTTGATGCATAATGTCTATTGTTGATAGTGATTGATCGATCTGAGGATCATTTAGAGACTTGAGTTGATTGAAAGCTTGTCCGAGTGCGGTTTCGACATCGAGGTAGGTTCGACTAACTTTTTAGGACGGCATCGAGGTAGGTTCAGTTAACCTTTTGGGACTGGATTTGAGTTGTTGATCATGGCCAAATGGTAAATGTGAGTTTTAGGTGGATAATTGTGTAATTGAGTGGATGCATAGGGATAATGATGGAAAAATGATTCTGGTTGAGCGGAATTGTGATCCATTGATGAACTGAGATGAAATATGATGGAATGATAATGACTTGAGATCAAATGTGACTAAATTGGACTTGTGAGACTAATAAGGACAAGGTGCGGTATTATTGATATACTTGTATTTTTGGGACGAGTTAGGTCCAATATCATTGATATTCTTGTATTTTTTGGACGAGTTAGGTCTGGTGTCATTGATATTCTTGTATTATTGAGATGAGTAAGGTCCAGTATTATTGATGTTCTTGTATACTTGGTGTTGCACCTCATTTTCGAGCCGGTTGAAATAGTTCGCAACATCATGTGGTCATGCTCTTTTGGTTTTTGAAAAATATGTTTTAGAGTCGCTACCTAATTTTAAAAAAATATTAGCAAACCAATTTAAGAAAATATAGATGTAGACTCTATTTTGATTTGTGAAACCAGTAAAATTCTAGGTAAGGGTTTTGGTTACTCGAGGGGAAGGTGTTAGGCATCCCTCAGAGCCTATTCTAAAATAGTCCTTAAACTTAGCTTAAGAAAATAATTTATTGATAAATTATTCATTTGTTATTTCTTGAATTTAGTGATGAGAAAATTTCATTAAGAACAAAAATACAAGGTATATCATATGTATGTCTATAATATAGTAGAAACAATTTCAATAATGACATATTTAGTATACAACAAAATTAACGACTAGGTAAGTAGGTAATAAACAAATAAACTGGAAATGTAGAAAATTTATATATTGAAAATATAGATGTATGTTTAATATTATAAGGAATAAGTGAGCACATAGAACTTATCGTAAGCAATATATTAAAATGTTGAGTATGACAACTCATTATTTTATTTACAAAAATAATGGATAAGATGCAAAATATAATAATATACGCAATTTGAGTAAAATTAACTAAGAATAATTTTTTAATAAAATAAACGAATGAATGAAATAACATAACATAAAGTAAAATAATATAAAGAATGCCAAAAGTTATGTAAAACTTGTGATAAAATATGCCATCCAAATATAAGAAAGTTCGTTATTTTATTTATGCGGGTCAAATTATATGCGATAACGTATATGTCGACGTATAATGATTTGTTTTTATTTTACAAGAAGAGTGAATAACATTCGTAAAGAAAAGGAAATAGAAAAGAGAATAATATAATTCATATAACAAGATGATATATCAAGTACATAGAAAACTTAAGTTATACACTTTTATGTGTATATAAAGCACGTATAAAAATAAATTTTTTGAAAATTAAATATGTTATCACACCGTGAAATAAATAATCAAATAAATATACTTGAAATGTATGAAGATCTTATGAAGATCTATGTTTAAAGTCATGTAGGGTAAATAGGCTTATGTAAATTAGTCATAACTCATATATATTTTAAATATGAAAATTTATCGCTTTATTTATATACATAAAATAAAATAACATAATAATATCAATAATAATAAGAGATGAAATGTAAAATAGCAATATAAGATAGGGAATGAATATAATTCGAGTAGAAGTTCAAATATAGTTTCAAGGAAAGAAAGGAAAATGAAGAACCTTAAAATATTATGTAAACTTATTGTCTTATATGCATTTCTTATGAAGTAAAATATATCTACGAACATTGTTCAAAATATACGCGGTTTCATTATTTTATTTATAGTGATAAAATAACAATAACTATACGTTGTAAAATTATAAGATGCAAAATTTTATGTTTCATTTATAAGTAACTAACATTCAAAAAAGATAATAATATGATGAGTAAAATAATATACTGAGTGTAGAAAAAAAATGAAAATATATACCTTTATATGATGTATACATTTACATACCTTGTACATTTTGAACTTGTTAAGAAAAATCTAAAATTTTGAAACATAATTAAAAAAATACTTGAGTCATATTTGATTTAAAATGATATGATAATGCCTTATAAAGAAATTAATCAAATAAAACTAAGATAAACCAAATATATATTATATCTTTTAAAAATCAACTAAAGGAGTTAAAATTGACTCAAATGGTAACATTATATTGTATTTTGAGAAAATTAATTTTAAAACCTCAAGTAGCCTAATTATGGGATTCATTCTATAATTAATTTTATACTTTATAAGGTCAGTTTTTACTACGATAAATAATTAATTCCTAAAGGTGATTATTTAGGACTTTGATTACTTGGAAATATTAAAATAACATTTAACATGATTGTTTTCCTAAGAACTTTAACTTATTTCAAAAGGAACTTTTAAACGGCGATTATAGAAGAAATTCCAAGTCTATAAACATCATACTAGATTCGTTGGCAAATAATACTAATCACAAAATAATCATCAAAATAAAACAATGGTAGCGAATGTATCAACATTCAAAACAAAACATTAATTGATTTGTACGAAATAAATGTAATCAAACGGCGACGGAAAAAGCCAAGAAATGCCGACTCCTAATTTACGAGACTCCGAGCGTGGTGACGATCCTAATAGCTATTGACCCAATAGCTCTCAGTAGTGTACATGAAACGTAAAAAGGAGGAAATGGTTAGAAAAATATCCTAGACTAATAATAATGTAAGAAGCCCAATTAGTAGAATATGTCTATTGTTTGAGAAAAAAATAAAACTGAAAAATCACTACTAGACGATGAGTGAAGAAGAGTAGCACCTTAAGACTGGAAGTAATCAACATAGAGATAAGCATTAACCGACCTTAACAATATTTTAGAGTAGGTCGCGCATCTAAACACCTAATAATAAGTAAAGAAATTTTACACCAAATAAATGTTGAAGCTAACATGAGTTCAAAATATAGGCTATTATGCTGACATTGAAGGCGCCTACCAAATAATAGCTCAGAGATAGAATGCAAACGAAAATAATTTTCTAGAGCCTTTGAACCAAAACTTGCAAATTGAACTGAACAAACTTAATGTTAGCCAAAATCTTTTCAAACATATTTACACCTCACACAAGCAGAAGAACTAGGAAAAGAAATAGCTACAAGCTTAGATAATAACGCTAATTGAGCTAAACTAATCTCGAAAATATGCCAAAAATGACAAACACCAACTTGAGCAGCAAATCTCAACAGCAACAACTCTTTTTTAGAACAGAACTTGAACCTTAAAGCGGCAATAGAGCTTAAAGCTAGTTCGCAGTCAATAAAATCGAGCTTAAATCAACTTAATGGACCAAAATACTATGCAAGTCATTGAAAAATCAATTCTAGAAAAAGAATTACGTAAGCCAAAAAATTTCTATCAAAGAGAGAAGAATTTCATACTTATCGATACAAGATAAACCTTCAACAAATATAAGAGCATACATTCTGATATATTGGGAATACAAACAGAGTAGGTTTCTGTTAACATTAAAGCAAACGATAGTATTGCTATCTCATGCATATTAAGAGGGTAAAAGCAAATAAAATGTAAGGTTTAGCTAGGCTAAAAACTATTGTGTGACTGGTTGTTGAAACGGGAAGCAAAACAGAGGCGATGAACAGAAAACACAGGCATGGAATTCCTTAGAACTACTAGTAACCTATATATACATACACAACATGGGTCAAAAGCTGGTCTTTTACAAACATAATTCCTGAACGAATAAACTAACCAAAATGATCTCATAAGGTTCACATTTTCATAGCTGGTTACAGAGCTTACATGAACACAACCAATGGAGACTGCTACTTAGATTTGAGCCTAAAATTTAAGTGATACAAAAACTCACTATGATACCGATTTAAGGAGAATGACAGAAAGGGAGGGATACCTCATATTCTTATCATTTAAAATGGGAAAGAAACATTAAAGTTGAGCTGCAGGGAACACAATTAAACTACTAACCACATAACAAACACAACACACAAATCATGTCATAGGAAAAATAGATCTAGAAACTAGTGAATACTTGAAGAAAGAAGATAAAAAAGATCGCCTAAGACATGTTTAGGCAAAGTTATGGATATCTCTGTGGTGTTTAAGATAGCAGTATCCTTTCTAAAGGGCAAAGGCAAAGCAATATAAGATTGATTTTATAAAGAAAATCTGGTATATGTAAAAAAGGGATGATAATCTTTCAGTTGCTTATTAGATTTCAACAGAATGACATGATCTATATGGCAACACTAAATGCACATATTTCTTTCTCGAGGCATATAAAGAAGGACTATTCGTCCGGCTGCTGGTACTCAAACTGCTCGGTCCCTACATGGTAAAATCATGTAGGCATAGAGTATGCTTTAGTACGTTTGAATGTACTAAGTATATGGGCATGCAATGCATATGACTTACTGAACCTACATATCAATGTTAGATAACAAGGGCACATAATATACAAAGATCATATAAGCAAGGGAATTTAATATACAAGATGCCATGGAATGCATGATGCGTGCAAATGCGATAATGCTCCTATATATATATATATATATATATTACGGGGATGGACTATAACCGACAACCCAAATCCATGCGAGCTATTACATGAATTGGACCGATTGGGACCTCTCACCGGTAGGGAGAAGATTACTTGCCAAGGGTAATCTACATCACACCTTACAGAACACACCATTTCGGGGATGGTCACCTTCCTTACGGGCTCCCCATTTCGGAAGGATTTACAAGAATCATATCAAGATATGATAAATGAATAGTCATTCCTTACGACCTGGCCATTTCGGTAATGGCAAAGTTCCTATGTTCGCACATAGTTCAAGGAAAGGGAGAGGGACCTTGGGGATATCCCTAACGCCCCTAATCTATCAGTGCTAAGTCTTACACATCCCACAAGAATACTTTAATATATATACATATGCTTTAAAGAGAGTCATATGTCCATTTAAACGTTAAATGCACAAGTAGGCTCAAAATGCCAAATCACAAGGTCAAGATCACATGATTCATGCAAGGAATAGCTCATCTACATGTACAAGATGGTGCAAGCAACCAAGATGCTCAAAGAGCCAACATACAAGGTGGTGTAAACACCCAAGATGCTCCAAGAGCCATAATCATAGACATACCGGTGATCACCTTCTTGTCATATCCCATTTCTTACAAAAAAATCCTATCACAATTCCCTTTTAGGACAAAGTTGGGCTTAACTCCACATTCCCAAAATTTCCATGTATCAATGCCATGAGTATGATGCAATGCATAATGTAGGGAAGGCATGGGTAATGTAGAGAATAGCTAAAACATAGCAATAAAATGTAAAGACTAAGAAGTCCATAAATAAATTAATAGGAAATGGTAGTAAATATCACCCATGCATAATAACATCTTTAAAGGGACATGCATGTTCATAGTTTCATAATCCAAGTAGCTCATCATAATAAGACTAACATAACTCAAAATTCGGAGTCTTAAATAGCACATGCATTGTTCAAGTAACCAAGATCAAGTATCCAAGTAGACAAGTTCATAAAATAGTTTGAAAGGAACTTGGGTCTTCTTGGTTGAAAGGAACCAAGAATCAAAACCCACATACCTGATTTGGAGACAAACTTGAGGAGGAAACGGACTCCAAATTGAAGGTCTTGACTTGATAAATCCTAGGGAGATTGGGGAGCTTGAAGGATTCTTTTGAGAGAGAGAGTGAGAGTGAAGTGAGGGAAAAATGGCTGAAATTGGTGAAGTCCAGCTTATATAGGGAGCTTAGGAGGGGTGGAAATGACCAAATTTTCGTTTGGAACACCCAATATTTCAAAAATACCATTAATGAAACGGACCTGAAATTGGTCCGTTTGGGGCATACGGTATGGTACACGGTTCGTGTAGTGTCACGCGGACCGTTTACTGTCCCGTGGCCCTGGACTTAAAATTCTCGGAGGCAAGATTTCCAGACTAAGTATCACCTCATGGATCGGTACACAGACCATCTATGGTCACACGGGACGTGACTTGGTCCGTGTGAAGGTGGCTCTACGCACTGTACCATATGGAAGGCCACACGGACCGTGTAGCTTTACACAGACCGTGTGGAGGCCCGTCTACCCTACATTTCCCAGGAGTCACTCCACGGGAAGGCCACACGGACCGTGTAGCCTCACACGAATCGTGTGGAGGCCCGTTTACCTTCAAATTCCTAGGCGTCACTCCACGGGAAGGCCACACGGACAATGTGACTCCACACGGGCTGTGTAGGCCGTTCCGTGAGGCGATGCCTGGTAGATTTCTGGGCAAGTTTTTGGACCTCAAAGTGACGTCAATGATCTGGGGCCTTTCAAAGAAGATAAAGAAGATCGCCTAAGACATGTTCAGGCAAAGTTATGGATATCTCTGTGGTATTTAAGATAGCAGTATCCTTTCTAAAGGGCAAAGGCAAAGCAATATAAGACTTATTTTATAAAGAAAATCTGGTATATGTAAAAAAGGGATGATAATCTTTCAGTTACTTATTAGATTTCAATAGAATCACGTGATCTATATGGTAACACTAAATGCACATTCTTCTTTCTCGAGGCATATAAAGAGGGGTCAATTTTTGATTATTATTTTTTCGGAGATACTAGTTAAGGTTCTGAATTAACATAGCTGCTCCTCCATTTTCAATAGTCATAAATTAACCTTAAAGTGCTAAAGATTTTAAAATGGTATTCCAAGATCAATTCTAAAGGTGGAATAGAATCGCTAGCAATGATGCATCCCAATACCACACATTTTTTTGCAGTCATCCTTCATATGAAGCAAGAGTAAACATGAATACCAAAATTCCCATACATACTACTCCGATGTTAAACCACAATATCCTCGTAACAAACCAAATATTGCATACTTCAATCTCAAAACAACAATATCTCTGGAACAAATGTCAAAACAAAATTGTGTTCCAAAAGCCACATTTTAACAAAGAATAAGTAATCTTGATATGTAACTAATGCAAATTATATGTTCAATGAAAGAAATATCAAATCAGATGAGGTAGAGTAAGACGAAGAGGAAATAAGAGGTCGAATTTTACCTTGTGTTGTGCAACAAACTAAGGCTTTAGCGTCAAGAATTTCCACTTCAAACTCGCTTTCTGTATATTTTCCTCTCCTTTTCGATGCATTTTCCTGATGATTTCTAGTGATTTCTTGCTCTGTTTTTCAATCTCTATGTTTGGTGATTTTTCAATCTATTTTTTTTCTCGTCCCCTGGAGTGGAAAAAAACCACTCCTATTTATTGGCAAGACTGGAATTTGTTTTGTGGGGAAATCCATTGAACGCTTTTTGAAAAATTTCAAAACTTGTAATGAGAATAGGTGTGTGGGAATGGTGAAAAGATGGAGGAGAAGAGGTCTAGGGTTACCTTTTCAATCGATTTGAAAGGATGAAGACGTTTTGAAGGCCATTAATGGCAGACATTATGGATAAATTTTGAAGTCCAACATCTTTTTGAGTCTTCTCCTCCTTCTCAAAGTATGAGGGAGACGTTGGAGGTGACGGAGCATTGCTCTTTTGCGCAAAATCTGGCGGATTTCGGTGGAAAGAAAAGGAGAAAGTTACAAGGCATGGAGGTCTCTTCTTCTGGGAAAGGGAAAAAAGAGCTAAGGTTTTAGGAAGTAGGAGAATAGGGTATAGGGGCGTGGGTGAAGGCTTTGTTGCCGCTTGCTCATTTGTCCGCCGGTCTAGAGGCCAAATCCGACAGACTTCTGGAAAAAGGATGAGGCCTTAGCGTGGGGTTTCTGGAAAAGGAGAAGTGTAGGTGAGGAAGAAGGGTGTGGACGCCCTGTTTGGAGAAGATGGTCTAAATTAATCAGGATCGTCCCATTATTTTTATCGAACGGCTTTAAATAAAATAGGAAATAAAAAAATAAAATATATCCGAATTAATATGGTCCATTGGATTAAAATTTAAGGGCTGAGATTAGAAATAGAGAAGCACAATCCATGTGCTTTCCTATGTGGCACAGACAGATTGGCTAATTTGAAGTGACTTAGATTGCCAAGGTTTGCTTAATTAATCCTTTTTTAAATTATGACCAATTTATTTATTAAATAGTCAGATTTCAATAATGAAAAAAATATTATTTTGCAAGATCAATTATTTTCACAAAATTTGGTCATTCTTAAAACAAAATTAACATGGGTTGGTAGTAAAATTAATTAGTCAGGCTCGCCTTTTGAAAAATGTATGAAGAATACTTATTTTAATTAAAAAAAATAACTAAAAAAAATATTGTTTAGTCAAAATTCGATTTAACATTTTAAAACGATATTCATCTATCATAAGTTTCTCAAAAATGATAAAAGCAAATAGTAACATTCGTATACATATTTTTTAATTTAATTTTTTATGAGAAATAATATTCGTAAAATAATTAGTCGAACCAAAAAAGAAAAAAGAGAAGTTTATCAATAAAAAAACAACAACAATAAAATAATAATAATAGTAATAATAGTATCCGTAGTAGTAAAATATTTCATATCTTATAAAGTTTTATCATCCCTTAAAAAGAAAATCCTTTTCCTTTCTCTTTATTGTTATTTTTTTTCAAGTCTAACTAATTGAACACGGAGAGCCGAAACTAAAAATTTAAAATTTAAAATTACCAGAGAGCCAAAATCGAGAGGATAAAAAAATGAAAAGCACAAAAATCGATTACTTTGTAGGATTAAGTTATTTGACAAGAATTAAATAAAATTAGAATGGATTAATAATAAAATTAAATCAGTCAAGCTTCTTCATTTGAATATCATAAGAAAATATTTACTCGTAACAATGAAGAATCATATTCGATTAACAATAAAAATAAAAATAAAAATTGATTGAGTACTTAAAGTGGTATTTGTATGACATAAAATTCTCAAAGATGCTAAAGAAAGTAGTGAATAATATATATATATATATATATATATATATATATATATATATATATATATATATATATATATATATATATATATATATATATATATATATATATATATATATATATATATATATATATATATATATATATATATATATATAATCTTTGCAAGAAATAATATCCATAAAAATGTTTGTCGAACATAATAAGAAAATTTTATCAAAATACTAGCAACGACAATAATAGTAATAGTAATAGCAAAATTTGTAATGACAACAACAATAATAGTAGTAGTAGTAAAAATATTTCGTAAAAGTTTTTATTATTATTTTTTTCTTTTATAAAAAACTTCTTTTTTATAAGGAGATTAGACTAATTAAATATGGCGAGCCAAAATCGGGTGTCAATAACTTGCCCTTTTCTTTGTCCATGGAAGAATGTAATGAAGGCGTGGACAAAGAAATATTGACACAACCCAATTTTGGCCGATCAAACAATCTAATTAGCAACCACTTGAAATTTTATGGAGTTATGGCCAAACTCTTGGTTTCTGAGTTGCCAACAAATCTCAGATTTCTTGAGAAATCAGGCTATATGTAGTTCAGGAGGGAAAGATCATAACAAATTTTGACTGAATTCAAAATTTGCCCCAGTGCCGAATCATGGCAATATTGGGTTTTCTCAGGTGATGGAGTATGAAAAGGTTAGCACGAATAAAAATGAAAACAACCATACTCAAGCTAAGGTAAGTTACATATACTGAGACATGAGAATCAGGTCGAATGTAGTTCTAACTGATAACTGGGAAAGAGAAATGCTCCGCGGCAATCTCTATTGGAAACCTATGGTAGAGTGGAGAAAAAATATTTGCCCCATTATCGAGTTATGATGATACCAAGCCATGAAAGTTAAATAGAGAGTCGAACCTGAATCTAGTCGAATTGAGTTTTGAAAGTGAATCATTGAAATAGCTAGGGATGCTTGACATTTAACTAGCTTGCCCTAGTTTGCTGCTAAGATTCCACGTTGCGTTCCTACAAAATAAGCAAAAGGGTGAGAAGTATCTGTTGTGGTTCGAAATTATAAATGAAAGTAATAATGTAGAGAGTAAAGTGTAGATATTCAAACGATTGTTGATGTCTTTGTCTTGTGTCGCGAATGCGATGCAGGTAAAGTAACTTGTAGTGTAGGGGCCTTTGATTGACAAGCATATTGCAATATGACGCCTTTATCTGGAAAAGCAAAGCTTGTAATGTAATGCCTCCAACTGTCGGGGCGATTGTAATGTAACGTCTGTATTCGGCGATGCAACACTTGTAACATAATGCCTCCAGCTGGTGAGGCAATTTTAATGTAATGCCTGTATCTGGCGTTGCACAACTGGTCATGTAAAGCTTCCAGCTGGTGAGGCAATTGTAGTGTAATGCCTATATTTGGTGGAGTTTTGACGTTGTTGCTATATTGCAGTCCTTGACCAGTCGAGTGTCGCTTCTTTTGTTTATATGCAGGCTTTGATTGGCGGAATCTTGATGACGCTTGCTATGTATAGCCTCAAAATTGTAGAGTTTGAACAATGTTTGCTATGTACAATCCTTGATTAGCAGAGATTGGACGGTGTTTACTATATATACATCCTCCAATTGGTGGAGTCTGAATGCGTCGGCGATGTGTAGGCTTCGATTGGTATTGAAAATGTTTTTGCTATATACATCCTCCAGTTCGCGGAGTTTTGACCGCATCTTCTATGTACATCCTCCGATTGGCGGCGTTTGGACAGTGTTTGCTATATACAACCTCCGATTGATAGAGTTTGCATGACGTTGGCTATGTACAGCCTCCAAGCGATGGAGTTTGACGCAATAATCTGTAATTCTCTGATTTGTGAAATTCTTTCGACGTAGTTAGACGACGGTCTCCCTTCGGCAGAGCTTATTCGACGCAGTCAGACGGTGGTCCCCAATTGGTGGAGTTATTCTTGATAAAAAGCAAACTATCCTATTTGTCTTATGGGGCCCTTTGTATTTTGATCCGGATCTCAAGTGTACCTGCAAAGATTTAAAATGGAATTGTATTAGATAAAAAACATATAGCATATCAGGAAAGTAAATAGGGAGAAAATATTTTGGCTTATGTTTGGAAAAAGTCGAATGGCGTCTCCGGTCGTGCCACCAGACTTGATGTTCGCTTCCTTGATTTCCTATCTTCCTGCGCTCAAAGAAAAGTTTTGTTTGGGACGGGGTGTTAACTTGTGTCGACTTGCGAGCTTTAGCTTCATCATCGAAAAACTTCAACATTTCTCCAAACCGCCCTCTATCCCATGACCTGGAGACTCGGCAGGTGGAATAGTATAGAATCATTTTGAAGAAGAAAACAAACAAATAAATAAATATATAAAATAACAAAAATAATAGTATGTTCTTTATAAGGGAGTATATAACGTATATATTAGATATATAAGAATATGTGTATATATATAGTAATCTTCAATTATTCTAAGGTTATGACACGTTTTGAGGTCCACCAAGCTTCTCCATATCCAAATGTAGCTCTTCTCATGCTCTTATCTCCTGATGACGCTTCTCTAACTTTTTTGGGTGATTTGTTGCTTCCCAATGATGCATAATTAAAGGAGGGTTTCCTATGGGTACGATTGAATCTTAAAGGTTGCCTACATATCCTCAAATGAGAATCAAGTGTCTATGTAGTTAAGGGGTAAAAGAATGAAACTTATGCAATGCAACAACTGAGCCTGACTCGAGCTGCCTACGTATCCAAGTGGAATCAGGTGAAAATGTAGTTCAAGTACAAAGGGAAACAAAAATAACATGTAATGCAATGACCGCGCCTGACTCAGGCTGCCTACATATCCTAGCGGAATCAGGTCAAAACGTAGTTCAGTACAACAAAAAAGTAAAATATGAAGAGACCAAATCCAACAAGGATTGCCTATGTATCCCACCAAGGGAAGTCAGGTCAGCGTAGTTCTAAATACATAGAAATAATGCTTTTGGATTTTCTAGGGAGACCGAACCTGATGCGGGCTGCCTACGTACCTCACCCTGGGAAGTCAGGTCGAGACGTAGTTCTGTTACATAAAAAAATGCAAAATAAACTAGCCTTGGTATCTTCAGATGTAGTACTTCTTGATGGCATTTGAATTGATTGGCGTGGTGCTCACTGTACCGTCCATTTCTGCTAAGATTAGTGCTCCTCCAGAGAGTACTCTATGAACCATATAGGGACCTTCCAGTTTGGTGCAAATTTTCCTTTGGCATCTCCTTGGTGGGGGAATATCTTCTTCAATACTAACTCTCCTGGTTTGAACTGTCGAGGCCTAACCCTTTTGTTGAATGCCTTAACCATTCTGTTTTGGTATAGTTGACCATGACAGACTGCATCCATCCTTTTCTCATCAATGAGCATCAACTGTTTGATCCGACTGCGAATCCATTCTGCATCATCCAGACCAACTTCTTGGATAATCCTCACAGATGGTATCTCTACCTCAGCAGGTATTACTTCTTCTGAGCCATAAACCAACATATAAGGAGTTACCCTCGTGGATGTTCTAATCGTAATGCGATAACCGAGCAAAGCATACGATAGTTTCTCATGCCATTGCTTGTGACTATCTATCATCTTCCTCAAAATCTTCTTGATATTCTTGTTTACAACCTCAACTGCTCCATTCATCTGTGGCCAATAGGTTATGGAATTTTGATGAGCGATCTTGAACCTTTCACAAATCTCTTGCATAAGATCACTATTAAGATTCGCTGCATTGTCTGTAATGATTGATTCTGGAATTCTGGATCAACAAACTATATTGCCGCGAACAAAATCTGCCACCATTCTCTTAGTCGCTGCCTTGTATGTCGAAGCTTCAACCTATTTTGTGAAATAATTGATAGCTACTAGGATGAAACGATGTCCATTTGATGCTGCGGGCTCTATGGGTCCAATTACATCTATGTCCCAAGTGATAAATTTCCAAGGAGAACCCATCGCATTGAGCTCGTTTGGTGGGACTCGGATAAAATCTCCATGCACTTGGCATTGGTGGCACTTTTACACATATCAAATGCTATCTCTCTCCATTGTCATCCAAAAATATCTAGCTCTTAAAATCTTCTTCGCCAGAGTGAACCCGTTTATGTGAGGCCCACATCTTCCTCAATGTATTTCTTCTAAAAGTCTTGTCGCTTCCCTGGTGTCGACACATCTTAGCAATCCTAAATATAAAGTCCTCCTGTATAGGATTTCCTCGTTAAGAAAGAAATGATTGGCCATTCTTCTCAAAGTCTGTTTTTGCGTGTTGCTAGCATTTTCAGGGTACTCTTGTGCTTCTATAAATCTCTTAATGTCGTAGTACCATGGTTTTCCATCCAATTGCTCATCTAAATGAAAACAATATGCATGTTCTTCGTGGCTCAATAGGATTGATATAATTCTTATCCGGATGCTTAATCATTGAGGACAATGTTGCTAAAGCATCGGCAAACTCATTTTGAGTTCTAGGGACATGCTTGAATTCAATCTTTGTGAATCTCCTACTCAACTCCTTTATGTAATGCAGTAAGGAAGGATCCTAACATCCTTAGTAGCCCATTCTCCTCGAACTTGATGAATCAACAGATTGGAATTCCCTATCACCAAGAGCTCTTTGATGTTCATGTCTATAGCCATCCTGAGTCCCAAAATACAAGCTTTATACTCCGCCATGTTATTTGTACAATCAAATCTGATCTTGGCTAAAATTGGGTAATATTGGTCTGTTTTTGAAATTAAGACCGCTCCTATTCTGACTCCTTTGGAATTTGACGCTCCATCCAAGAACATCCTCCACCCATCGTATGATTCTGATGTGTCTTCTCCCATAAACAACACCTCTTCATCAGGGAAGTAGGTTTTGAGCGGCTCGTAATCTTGATCCACTGGATTTTCTGCAAGGTGGTCAGCCAAGGCTTGTCCTTTGATGGCTTTCTATGTCATATACACAATATCAAACTCATTCAACAAAATTTGCCGATTTGCCAATTCACCAGTAGGATCGGCTTCTGAAAGATATACTTGAGTGGATACATTCTTGATATCAAGTATGTGGTGTATGCGGATAGGTAGTGCCTAAAACTTTGTGCAATCCAAGTCAAAGCGCAACAGGTTCGGTCTAACAAGGTGTATCTTGCCTCGTATGGGGTGAACTTCTTGCTTAAGTAGTAAATGGCTTGTTCTTTTCTACCTGTCTCATCGTGTTGGCCCAGCACATATCCAAATGCACTATATATGACAGATAAGTATAATAGTATAGGCCTTCCAGGCTCAGGTGGGACCAATACCGACGGGTTGGACAAATATTCCTTGATTTTGTCGGAAGCCTTTTGACATTCCTCCGTCCATTTTGTGGCAGCATCTTTCTTCAGCAACTAGAACATGGGTTCACATATTATTATGGACTGAGCGATGAATTGGCTGATGTAGTTGAGTCTCCCCAAGAAACTCATCACGTCCTTCTTGGTCCTAGGAGGAGGTAGTTCTCGGATTGCTTTAACCTTGGACGGATCCAACTCTATGCCCTTTTGACTGACAATGGATCCTAGTAATCTTCCTGCAGGTACTCCAAATGCACACTTTGCTGGATTCAATTTTAAGTCATACCTTCGCAATCTTTCAAAGAACTTTTGTAAATCACCCAAGTGGTCTAAACTCTTCTTCGACTTGATAATGACATCATCCACATATACTTCAATTTCCTTATGGATCATATCATGGAAAAGAGTGGTCATCGCCCTCATGTAGGTTGCTCCAGCATTTTTGAGACCAAATGGCATCACCCTATATCAATGCACGCCCCATGGTGTGACAAATGCCGTCTTCTCTGCATCATCTTCATCCATCAAGATTTGGTGATATCCCGCAAAACAATCCACAAATGACTGCAACTCATGCTTTGCACAATTATCAATGAGTATGTGAATATTTGGAAGAGGAAAATCATCCTTAGGACTGGCTTGATTGAGATCTCAATAGTCCACACATATTCGGATTTTCCCATCCTTCTTTAGCACTGACACAATGTTGGCCAACCACGTGGGGTAATTCGTGATCCTTAAAACATGGGCTTCGATTTGTTTAGTTACTTCCTCTTTAATCCTCAGACTCAAATCAGGCTTGAATTTTCTTGTCTTTTGCTTGACGGGTGGACAAGTATGATCGATTGGCAACTTGTGTGTGACAATGTCAGTGCTTAATCCTGGCATGCCATTGTAAGACCAAGAAAATACATCAACATATTGCTTAAGCAAATCTATCAATTCTTGCTTCCTTTCGCTATCTAAATGTATGCTGACCCGTGTTTCCTTTGTGACTTCTTTATCTCCTAAGTTGACAACCTCTGTCTCTTCCATGTCGGGCTTCTTCTGACTTTCAAGCTGCTCAATCTCGTGTGGCAAATTTTCTGGCAACATGCTTTCATTATATTCTTCGTGATCCAACTCGTTGATTCTGGTTTGCTTGATGAATTCGTGACATGTCATAACTGTTGAACTAGAATTTTTATTAATTCGAGTGCTGAAAAATATAAATGGTAAGTAATAACAAATAAATAAAGAAAGAAAGAAATAGATACTTTTAAAATAATGAGATGTTTTAGGAAAATTAAGACTTTTTTTTCAAAGGCATTCTAGCTTTTCTAAAGAGGCAAGCGACAAAAAAAAGGGTCAAGCATGATTCAAGCCTCTATTTTGATCATGCAAATTTTAAAAACTACTATATCCACACTACCAAGATTTTCATTAAAACGGAGATGGGCTGATGGTCCAGTTATGCAACGCTTCTCCAGGCTTAGCATCATAGATGGTCAATTTGCTGAGATCCATCTCTTTCTCTTCTCTTATCACGACCACGAAAAAATTTCCTATTCCTTCCATGATGTCATCTTCAACTGCTAGACCTAGGGTTGGAGCCTGTTCTGGTACAAATGTCATCTTGCTTGACCCCCCATTGCAGACTCTTGGCGATATAGGTTGATATCCAAGTCCAGTGGTATCTTTCTGATGCTTCAGCTGGATTGGTTCAACTATGGCATTACACTTGAGTCCAAGTCCCGTCCTAGGCCGATACCCATACTTCAACATCTCTGAGGCAACCATCTTTGCCGCGCTTGACAATTTTACTTTATTTGACCCTACTTTCTCATCAACTTTCGCAACTTGCATAATTTCCAAAGTATGAAAGATAGCTCCATCTAACTCGCCAGTGACCAGAAGAGAATCAATAGAACAGATGGGGTGACTAAGCTCCCCATGGATGGTAACTTCCACGCGACCCTAATCAAACTTTATACACTAATAAAGAGTTGATGGCATGACTCTCGCCATGTGGATCCATGGTCTTCCCAGCAACAGGTTGTAGTTAGACGACATATTCATCACTTGAAACCAAATAGGGAATTCAGCTAGCCCCACCTGCAATGTGAGATATGTTTCTTTAATAACACTTCTTTGTGCCCCATTGAAAGCTCTAACTTTCACACGCCTCTCTCTTACCTCTCCCATGTTCACACCCAAATCCCTCAGTGTTGTGAAAGGGAAAATGTTGCATCCAGAACCACCATCAATCAGAACTCGAGTCACAATCTAGCCACAACATTTGATCGCAATGTGAAGTGCTTTGTTGTGTCCAACCCCTTCTGCCGGTAGTTCATCATCATGAAAAGAAATCTTGTTAGCTTCCACAACTCGTCTGTTGGTTGTAGCTAGAGCTTCACTTGCAGTCTTCTTTGGAATGCAAACCTTACTTAATACTTCCATCAAAGCATTCCTATGGGTTTCAGAACTCATGAGCAACGACAAAATAGATATGTGGGCCGGTGTTTTCTTTAACTATTCTTCAACTAAATAGTCCTTGGGTTGCGTCTTCTTCCAGAACTCAGCAACTTCGGCATCAGTGATATTTCTCTTCAAATTCTGTTCTTTTCCAATAACTTCTCGATTAAGATCTCCGGGAGCATAACATCTTCCAGACCTAGTCATTCCTTGAGCCACAACGGTATCGATCATCTTACCCATAGCTTTTGCTTGGTAATCCCATGGGACAACTTTGGTGTCATACTCAGACTTCTCGGTGATCAAAGTGGTTACCACAGCTCTTGGCAAGTAGGTTTTGCACAGTCAAAGGTTCCCTTAACTGAACTGTGATAACAGGCTGCACCAGAGACGCAACAACAACTTCTTCGGTGTTCCAACCACGCAAGATAGTTCCTTCCAAGTCATATTCCCCTTCTAGGGTAACCATGTTGACTTCTCGATTCTCGTGATTTGGCAAAGGGTTATTGTTCGCATTCGAAGGTGCTGGAGTGCATTTTATAATACCCCTCTTGATTAGAGACTCTATCTGATTCTTCAGCCCATAACAGTCCTCCATATCGTGCTCTTGGATCCCTAAATGGTAAGCGCATCGCTTGTTCCCATCAAAGTTGCGAGGAATTGGATCAGGGAGTTTTCCTTCAACTGGCCGCAACACTCCCTCTGCCATCTGTCTTTCAAATAACTGGGCATAAGGTTCGGCAATGGGCGTGTAGGTGCGAGTGTTTTTGGCTTCAAGATTCGGACGCAGTCTTGGCGCATACGCTGGCCTATTTTGATATATTGGTGCTTGGACATGGACATATGGTCTTGGTGGATTTTGGTGTGCCGGTGCTCGAGGTGGATTATAGTGGGGTTGGGTATTATATACTGGGTATGGGGTGTACGGAGCATGTGCAACAATTTGAGGATTGTTGGGGTATCGATGAGATGAACCTCCATGGTAGTAGGTGATAGTCTGGACATCCTCCTTTTTCTTTTGACGCCACTGATGGATCCCGATTGTATGGCCTTACTTGTAGCTTGCAATGCAGCCATGGACCGAATCTTCCCAAATTTGATGCCTTCCTCTATAAAGTCTCCCATTTTGACCAATTCTACAATTTTTTGGCCCATCATCAACATTATCTTTTCAAAGTAGATGCCTTATTGAGCTCGAATAAAGTATTTGGAGAGCTTACTCTCATCCAGTGGTGGTTGGACCCTGGCACCCTCAGTTGTCCAGCGTCTTGCATATTCTTGGAAGTCCTCAGAGGGTTTCTTTTGTATGTTGGCTAATGAGAACCTATCTGAAGTGATTTCAGTGTTAAATTTGAAGCGATGAAATCCTCGGCCATTTCTTGCCAATTATGCCATTTGCGAGGATCCTGACGAGTATACCAAGTCAAGGCTTATCCAGACAAACTTCAAACGAATAACTTCATCCTTAGCTTTCTCAGTTCTCCCCACATCGACTAACTTATCACAATATGCCCTTAAATGCGCATGAGGGTCACCTTTTCCATCAAATAGTTCAAACTTCGGCGGCTTGTATCCTACTGGCATATAGATGTCGGGGTGAATGCACAAGTCATCATACTCCAGGCTCTCTGCACCCCTAGTGACTTGCAAGCTTTTTAACGCCTTACCTGGACCCGGAAGTTGGGCATTTATTGACTCATCTTCTTTCAAGCGAGCGTCTTTCTCCATTTCTGCATATTGATCAACCTCATGCGGGACTTTAACCATGGATGGGGTCATGAAAGTAGGGGCTTCAACAGCACATACAAGTTGCACGTATGGCTCATAAGGAGCGGCAACGTGTGCCCCGAGTATCTGCTGCATCACGGGATAGGGGGGCATCGTGTGAACTTGCAGAGGATGGTCAGGAGTAGTCTTGACCATTGATAAAGCAACTAGCAGTGCTTGTCCATGAATTGGAGCATGTTGGGTATGCCTAGGTAGTTTCGGTGAGTCGGTGGAAGGCAGGTCAGCTTTTGGAAAGTAAATAGGTGTTTTGAAGGTTGGGAGAGTAGTAGCTGAAAGCTTGTCCATGTCTCGTATTTAACGCAATTCCTCCCTTAGGGCTTCCAATTCTTGTGCCATAAGAGCCATTCTCTCGTCATGTTGAGCGGTATTTTGAGAACCTTCGGGGTGTTCCATGGGTATTATTATATTTGCAGCGGCGTCAAATTCTTCTCCGTTGGTCATCTTACTTTTGGATCAAAGGTTGTATCGTGAGTCAGCCAGTTTTCACGTCGATACGAATCAACGTTCTTGTCGGGATTAATAATAACAAAAAAAAGGAAGAAAAGAAAAGGAAAACTATGTTAGTTTGGGAGATATTGTAAAGAAAAGGAAAAGATGTATGTAGCAAATATGTAACACATATATACGCCAAGTTCGCGACATTTAAAATACGTCCTAATATGGGGCCTCTTTTTTGCTAGAGATTAGCCTACGTTGCAATTAATTTGATGATAAATGATCTAATTAAACACATTTTGGATTCGGAACAACATAGTTTCCATTGATAGAAAATGTCTTTGGTCATACAATAGGGCAACTAGGTAGGAAACTAGATAATGAGAGCGAAGGAAGGGACGATCATGCAAAGGATGAGTCGTGTGACCCTACAATGGAATACGATAAAGTACAAGAGATAAATCTATGGCCAAGTTGGACCATCATATCATCATCGTCCCAATCATAGTATGGCATTGAGTAGTATTTTGGAGAGTTTGAACCCATCTCCGAATCTTTTATACGATCAAACTCTATGGATGCATACTCAACGTGCTCATCTCTTGTTCCAAGGAAGGTCCATCTCCCATGACTTCGTCTTCTTCTGGATCCTCTTCGGGCTCTTCTTCCGAATCTTCCTCAGGGTCTTCTTCTGGGTCTTCCTCTAGAACTTCCCCTGGATCTTCTCCTAGGTCCTCCTCTGGATCTTCTTCTACCCTTTGGATCAAATGATCCATGGATCATGGAACTATTTGATTATACATGGGTGTCGTGAGTTCCATACGAGGAAGTACCTCTCCTTTGATCCAAGTGGCCTACTGATTGTCCACAAAGCCCCTGAATCCCTCTGCACTGGGTTGGACTATGTGGCTCACAGTGGTGCGCCAGGCGTAATATTCTGGTGTGCACCATTTCTCATTTCCCACATTAGTCGTGATCAAGTAATCCCATTCTAGCTATAAATTCCTTATCCGTATAGCAGGGACTGAAACAAGATCATCCTCGTGTAGTACCATGCATGACCACAGTGGCACGTCCTGGATAACTCTGCACTGTCGCATGACCCGGAGAGGTGCATACAGTTGGACACCTCTTAGCCCAACCAACTCAATGAAATATAAGTGTTGAGTTCTAATGAATGCTAACCCAGATACCAAATGAAACTTCCACTGAATGAAATCCCAAGTGAGATTTGTCAAAAATGTGCGCCACTCTTCTTCTCCGATTGGTGCGTCCCAATATCGGAGACGGTCTTTGTGACTTTGGATCATATTGTGGGCATCAACCGTATAGTACATTTATGGGGATCGCCGATAGAAGTGCTCAATCGCCCAAACCTATAGCAATAAGTTGTATCCCCCGAAGAAGTCATGCCCTCTCGTGCATGCAGACAGCGATAGAAATACCTTAGCGAGTACCATGTGCACCAAGGAGCAGGCTTGCAGCGCAACAAATAGGTCCACAACTATGGGTAGGATGCTGATGTCGATGAAATGAAGTCTCATTGGGAAAACTACTACACCCAAAAAGGCCAATACAAAGATCTTCGGTCGCGTGCTTATCCATTGCCCGCGAGTGCAAGAAAATTCCTCACGATATTCATCGAAACTCTTAAGTCGGCCAAATCTCTTGAAGAGATAATTTAGTTTAACTTTTCCACCTTCTACCTTCCTCAGTGATGTAAAGGTGTGCAATCCTAGGAGCTTTAAAAATTCCTTTGCACTTTTGGTTGACGGGCATATTGGTAACCTCCCGCTGATGGGTAGCTCCGTGAATATGTAGAACTCCTCCAGAATAGGAGTGATTTCAAAATCCAAAAACTTGAAATTCACTGTGTTAGGGTCCCAAAATTCCATCAATAGGGTGAGGAGCATTTTATTTGCCCGAACCTTTATCAGCGATAACAATCCTCTTAGATGTCTCCTGATTTCGGCTCCATGCGCTCTGTGGATGTTCCGCCATCGGTTCTGCAGGATATACCAGGCGGAGGTGACCATCTTAATGTTTGGGAGGTTCTGGTTGATGTTCATCTAAACAAGAAAAGGTATGATAAGTATGTCTATTCCGAATCCATCATGTGTTTTAGTTTGGATCATTCATATCGACTTTCACAAAAATATGTCGTCGGGTGTGTAACCTTTGACCAAAGGGTGGCTTCCTAATCGCGAAGATGATGCCTTGAATTGTGTCGCCTAAGGTGTATGCAACATGACCTATTTTCTAGAGTAAGAGTTTTCCCTAAGCGCTTGAGAGTGGCTGAAGGTTTGCGAGAGGAACACTAAACTTATTGCACCAACTCTGAAGCTAAGGAATCCAAATGAAGGTTTGGGGGAATGTGAAACACTCCCCGCGTGAACCAGTGTGTGTAAGTATACGGCCGAGGACTCGATAGAAAGTGTGGATGACAATGCAGGAAAGCAGTAACAAATAGTGTTTTCAAACAAATAAGGAATGCAAGGTTGGATTTGACTTGCGACCTTTCAATCAAAGCAATATATAAAACAAATAGCTGACTAATGAATAATCATTAACATCATTCCTAAAGTTGGTGTATCAAGATTAAAACCTAAAAGTCCCCAGCAGAGTCGCCACTTTGTTGCACCTCATTTTTGAGCCAGTCGAAATAGTTCGCAACATCATGTGGTCGTGCTCTTCTGGTTTTTGAAAAATATGTTTTAGAGTCGCTACCTAATTTTAAAAAAATATTAGCAAACTAATTTAAGAAAATATAAATGTAGACTCTGTTTGAATTTGCGAAACCAGTAAAATTCTAGGTAAGGATTTTGGTTACTCGAGGGGAAAGTATTAGCCATCCCTCAGAGCCTATTCGAAAATAGTCTTTAAACTTATCTTAGAAAAATAATTTATTGATAAATTATTCATTTGTTATTTCTTGAATTTAGTGATGAGAAAATTTCACTATGAACAAAAATACAAGGTATGTCATATGTATGTCTATAATATTAGTAGAAAAAATTTCAATAATGACATATTTAGTATACAACAAAATTAACAACTAGGTAAGTAGGTAATAAACAAATAAACTGGAAATGTAGAAAATTTATATATTGAAAATAAGATGTATGTTTAAAATTATAAGGAATAAGTGGGCACATAGAACTTATCGTAAGCAATATATTAAAATGTTGAGTACGACAACTCATTATTTTATTTCCAAAAATAATGGATGAGATGCAAAATATAATAATATACGCAATTTGAGTAAAATTAACTAAGAATACATTTTTAATAAAATAAACGAATGAATAAAATAACATAACATAAAGTAAAATAATATAAAGAATGCCAAAATTTATGTAAAACTTGTGATAAAATATGCCATCCAAATATATGAAAGTTCGTTATTTTATTTATGCGGTCAAAATATATGCGATAACGTATATGTCGACGTATAATGATTTATACTTTTTATTTTGCAAGAAGGGTGAATAACATTCGTAAAGAGAAGAAAATAGAAAAGAGAATAATATAATTCATATAATAAGATGATATATCAAGTACATAGAAAACTTAAGTTATACACTTTTATGTGTATATAAAGCACACATAAAAATAAATTTTCCGAAAATTAAATATGTTATCACACCAGAAAGAGTTGTTGTTAGAATGTGGTAGAGCGTACTCAAACTAGAAGGAAGTTATGTTGATGTGTTGTAGTATTATACTATTGAGGTTGAAGTGTAGATATTGAATAGGGACAAAGAGTGCTTTCAATGTGATAGATCTAGATTAGGCTTATGATTTTAATTGTGAGTTCATGAGAATCATCGAGTTATGAGATTAGTCAAATAAGGAGATATGATTGAATAGGTGAGTTGCACTAAGTTATGAGGAAGGGATATGTTGATTAAATACTCGCCATGAAGTCATAGTGGGCTTATGTTCCCTAAATGTTTACCTAGTAGTTGTAAGTTGGAATTAGAGAGATGTGTGATAAATTCACATGTTAGTACCAGACCCTAAGCTTGAATTTTGAGGAGTCGTGTTAAAAAGGAGACAACATCGTGAGAGTGATAGTCTTAGTTGGATATTTGCTCTAAGAGGCCTGACATAGTGTAGGTTCAAAGCTTAAGACGTTGATTCGTGAGGAAGTGATGCTATGGGCAGGGTACAAGTTCCCCGTAGGTAAGATGAGTGAGATGAGGATAGCTCAATAGATAAGAACAGACTTGAGATATGTATCCATAATTGTGTAAAGATGTGTAAAGCTCTAAGTTATTACTTCTATAAGAATCTAGATAGTATATTTGAGTTGTCGATGTAGAGTATTCTAATGTAAGTAATCTTTGTCATCACGAGTAGCTAAATTGATTTGAGACTTATAGATAGATAATGACAAGCTTTCTATGACAGATTAATTCTTATGCAATTAAATTTATGAGAGCTTAGAAGTTAACTGTTAGCAGACTAAACAAAGAGGTTAAATGACAAGAGTTGTAGAAAGCTATTATATATGCTAATAAGAGTAGTAAGTATAGGAAGATGCCCATAAGGCTAGGAGAAAGCCAAGAGTAGTACCTCAGAGGAAAGTTCTCACAACAATTTTATATCTATGAGTATAGTAGAACAGGAGATTCTAAGATGTTCTTATAGATAGTAGTGCCCCAATCGTGTGGGGAGCTATACCTGTGGCTTAGTAAAGAGGATTGGTTCGCAGAAGTAGGGAGTGGATCTTTGAGCTATGGGGGAGATGAGGAGTTAATAAACTAAAATGAGACTTGAATTTTCGATGGTTATGAGTTGAATCGGGATGAGACATTAATGCTTTTCTTTCTCTTTGCATCTTAGTTAAGGTAATTCTTTATTCCTATCTTGCCTATGAGCACCGTGCCCATGACCTAGACTCATACACTTGATGTCGATACGCGCTCATATTGAGTTCTGAGGATGAGGAGTGACAGTTGTACTTTTATCTTGCGAAATCTCAGAGTTCCCCGCCTTATGTCATACGAGATGTGAATTGAGCTTCACGGCATGTTCAACTCCATCAACACATGACGTGTCCTTAAAGTCTAATGAGATGGTATCACGTTATGAATGCTCTCATATCAAATTTCCTCAAAATTGCACCGTGCATATGACCCTTTCACTCTAAACCTTTCTAATGATCCTTCCATCCAGTCTTAATAGCGATGTTGATGATAGTAGATGAATCATTGCTGATGAGTAATGGGGATTGTTCTTTGATGTGATGATTATGATATCTTTCTTTCATTAAGGGTATGGATGTGGAGGAGGAAAGAGATGAGATCGTACGATGCGCAATAGATAGGTAAGAGTATGATGGCGTGACAAAGAGCTCATTGAATGGTGGAGGTAGAAGTGACAAGTAGGTTTGAAAATCCTCAAATATAGTTAAACAAGTTAGAATGATAGGCTTAGATTTGTGGATGTCATTATATAGGTTATTGGAGAAGGATATTGATGACTTTTTAGTGAGTGTTTTAGGTAGATGCATTAGATTAGTGAGGGAGAGTCGCATTCACCAAGAGAAAATCCCTGAGGAGGTATAGAGCTTGAGTTGAGGGTTAGCTTTATAGGAATATGATCATCTTAAGAGTAGCAATTCAAGGCTTAGGATTAGGCACGAACAAAATAAGAGGATGTGGTTAGGTAGGGATTTGAATATGAGTTATAAGTTTTAAATTTATGAGGTATAGTGCCATGATGGGGAGCATAGTTTTGATGAGGTGCGAAGTTTGGGAGATTACGCATAGAGTATTATGCATCTTGATGGTCCCATTCTCGATTAGAGTTGATGACTTTCTTCTTGAGTCCGAACAATTGACTGATGAGATGTTTGAATGACCGATTCGATGTTTCATGTGTGCCTACCCCTGAGGATGTCTAAGGTATAAAATGAGAAGCTTATGGGATAGATTGTAGGATGGTTACTAACTTGCGAGGTAGCCCAAGGAACTTTGACTTAGGCTTGAATTTGGAAAGGGTATGCAACGAGACTTAGGCCTTGACGAGAGTTATGAGATGCAGATGATGATGCCCTCTAATGAGTTGAGTTCTCTACTCTTGAGTCGATGTTTATCCATGTGTTGGAGTATTTGAGTAATTACGTTCTTGATGTGTATATTCTTGAGTCTGTATAGAGAAAGTCAAGACAGATGGAGAGTTAAGAGTTTAAGTTGTTGAATGAGTATCGAGATGAGTCTTGAGTCTATTCATGCCATAATACCACTCCTACTCATTTTTCGAGGACGAATGATCCCAAAGGGGAGATGATGTAATGCCCGATAAAATTACAAAAATACTCCTACAGGAGAGATGTGTGCGTAACGTGTCTTCCGATACTCGTATGGAAAATTCGAGACTAGATTTGTGATCAGCACCAAAAGGTGAGTGGGGAAAGGTCTCGGTTGATTTTTAGAGCGACAGAGTCAAATGATAATTTTTTGTTACGAGATGCAAAACAGTGAGGGTTCGCAATAGAGCCGCGTCGCGGGCCTATCGCGGAGAAGAACTTATGTTTCTTAAAAAAAATTGACGGGATTGGGAAAACTAGTTCAAAAACTTTTTGCCAAAAATGTACTGTTCGCGACCAGTCTGCGACTGGAGTATCTAGAATTTTTTAGGGGCATTCTGGTCCATTTCTAACATTTTCTAAATTCCATATATGACTAATAAAAGTCGCTTTCACGAAGAAATGTTTTAAACCCATCCTAAATCCCCTTCCTAGAAAAATTATCAAGGAAAGGATTGAAGAGAGTGGAGGAGAGTTGAGATTGAGGAGTTCAAGAGGAGATCCCATGAGAAATTATTGTAAGCAATCATCTCAGGCATGTAAGGCCAACCTAAAGTATGGGATTGTTCTTCTATGTGTCCCCATTCTGATTGACTTGAGTCCATAATCGAAGATAATGAGTCTATATGTAAAAATCCTTGAGTATTCTACTGAGATTTTACTTATTTCATGTATCTTTTTTAAATTGATGATCATCACAAACTTGATTTACTGCATAAATGGTTTTCATAAATGATTTCACAAAAGTCTATGTGTAATTTACTAAAGAATGCAAGAATGAACTTAGGGCATAAGTCTAGAGCCTTAACAATGATGATGTGCTTGATGTTATAATTGTGGTCTGATTGTTGAGAGTGTTGATGATGATGTTGATGAGAATGATGTTCTTTGAGTCTTAAAAAGCTTGAAACTTAATTCTAAAAGAATGTTTCGAGTCCATGAGTTGATATTGATGAGACGAGTTGATGGATGTATTGTGTCCCTATGGGACTGATGATGAGAAATCTTAGTGTTGGTGTATTATGTCCCTATGGGACTGATGACGAGAAATCTTGATGTTGATATAATATGTCCCTAGGGACTAATGATGAGAAATCTTGATATTCATGTTTTACGAGCATGTCGAGTTCTAGGAGGACTATTGACCACCGAAATAGGTAAGAGTGAGTCCCACTCGAACTCAGTAACTACGTGGCCAGCCTAGGAAAGGATTGAACCGCAAGATGGATGTTTCCTTGTCCCAAAAGAGGACTTGATGTTATTTATTTTGGATCCACTGATGTACTAGACGGATGCCGCAATGACATTGCTTCGTTGTATCATCAGTGGCTCATAGTGATGGTTCGATTGGAGAAACTCTCAGTTAGGTTCCTCACTGATAGAACTCTGATGTTGATGTAACGGTATGAGTCTTGATGGATGCTGATGATTTACTGTCTACTCTCTATCCTTTTCCTAGAAGGGCATTGGTCCTTCGAGTTGAGTCAAGTTGAGTTTCCTAGAGATGATTCTGATGTTGAGATGATGTTGGATGAGATGTTGATGAGTCATTTGTCTACTCTTTATTCTTACTTTAGATAGACAATGACATCCCGATGGAGTATGATGTTGAGTTGATGTTATGCCTATATTATTCTTCTTGTGTTGTTATATTCAGCCATCTTACATACCATACATTCCACATACTGACGCCACTCGGTGCTTCATGATGCAGATATAGGGGGTAGAGCTTTTCAGCAGACGCATCGTTCAGGTTCCGAGGTTTCTAATTCCTGCCATTGTTGAGCCCTCCTTGTTATCCGGAGGAGCCTTTTTCCTTATTAGTTATTTGATTTCATTGAGTTGGGTAGCCATGGCCTGCCATGGTACCATCTTAGACTGTTGAGTTGAGGTAGAGGCTTCACAGACTAGAGTTGAGGACTTGACGTTAGAGTTTTCCCTTGTTGAGTTGAGTTAGTAAAAATATTTACTTACCTTAGATGTTGAGACTGAGATTGTTAGCCTATGGCCCTTTTTGTTATGGCCCTTTTTGTTGATGTAGAATTGACCAAGAGGCTCACTTCTTTTATTCTTCTATCTCACTACTTTTCGCTTTGTTTGATGTTGAATGACTGGCTTGAGATCGAGTGGTTCGCTTTGGGACTAGCAATAGTCTCTGGGTGCCGGCCACGTCTTGGCTACCCTCCCAGGGCGTGACATGAAGGATATATTCGAGAATTCCTTTTTTATTATTCCTTATACTAAAATTGACACAGGTATGCAACTTATGTGAGAGAGCAATGGACCTTTTCTTTATCCTCTATCGAAAAAGCTTTAGTATCTATATCTATCTATATTCTATATATTATTAACAGGAGAGGATACAATCTGCACAATTAGATAGTGGCAGCATAGTAGAATGACATGTAGCAATTTTAGGAATAAATTAGTTAATTAGGTAATAATTAGTTAATATTTGTTATCTTTAATAGTTCTTAAAAAGCTAGCCAAGTGGCAGCGCAGTAGAATGACATGTGAAAATTTTAGGATAAAATTAGTTAATTAGGTAATAATTAGTTCATAGTTATTATCTTTAATAGTTTTTAAAAAAAATCAAATTATAAAGGCACATTTAAAATTAAAAACGCTGTTATATTATTTTTTAAAAATTGAATTTAAAAATGATTAAAAATAACTATTAGAAACAAATAAAGTATTTTTAAATTTTTTTGTATGTGCATTTTTAAAAATAATTGCAAACATATTTTTAGATACAATTTTGAATATAAAATAAAAAGTATTAAGTTGAGAAGGACTTTTTTTAAACAGAAAAGTAAACTATCGATTGATAAAATTACACAACTTTGAAATATATTTTGTTAAAAGAAAAACTATGTCAGTTTTATAAATTTTTTTAAAAAGCTAACTGATATCTATCTGTTTAATCATTAAAATTGAGAATTTATTTTTAATTATTAATTACAAAAAAAAGTCTAGAAATCAAATTTGTAACCAACTAAAATATGAGCTTAACTTTTAATCAATCCGCTGTAGAATCAAATAATTTTTTTTTTACAACCAATCAACTAGTTATATTAATGTACAAAAAAGTTCTGCTAGTTAAAGGATGCGATAGAATCATTTACAATCCAACTAGGGCAAGTAGAAAACTAACAGTTTTATGTAATAATGAAAGAGATAACTTTACTAAATTATGTGCCACTATACTCCAAAATCATGGAATATATATCACATTGATTTCATCAAAGATCCTCATAAGTTTCCAAATATCTTCACAAGTAGTCTCTATCTCCCATGAGACTATAGCTCTTTATAGTATCATATCCACCACACTTTTTGCATCCAATAAGACTTGCACCTTTGTCCGACCCTTTTCCTTGGCTCTTTCCGATGTCGTACGAATTGCAATTGTTTCAGCAGTGATGGCTTTCCCAATGAATTTGATTGGAGCGCCAAAGATGTGAAGCACATTACCACAACTCTCCATAGCTGTCATACCAATGCATGTCATCTTCTTCTCCTTATGTACACTTGCATCTGCAAACAAAACAATACCATCTTTTGCCAAAGTTATATGTCTATCACTATTACAAACATGTATTCCTTTAGGAGACAATGTAGGTAGCAAATTATTTTCATATTCATGAAAATCAAAAAGAGCTTTGTTAACAATATCTGTAGGCTCTAAAATTTCTCCATTAAAGATCTTCAAATTTCTAGCCTTTCAAATTTGCCACATGATGGAAACACTTAATTTTATATGATTAATAAATTCAGGATATTTTTAGCGCTCATAATAAGATCCATCCACCCTCTCACAAAATTTATAGCATTTTCTAAGTTACAATACAAAATTACAAAGAAAAAAAAGTTGAATACTTCTGAAAAATTAATTAGTAACAAACTAAAAAAGGAGTTTAATTTTTAAATAGTAAAATTAAAAATAAACTGATTTAGTAACCAACTAAGAGAGGAGTCTTAATTTTTAACAGATAGATAAAAAGATAAAATAATCAACACTCACACTATTTTCACACTATTTAAACTATTGGTTCTAAGAGAACTTTCATCCTTATGGATCGAATTCGACACCATTCATTTAATTTATCTATATGATGAATCAGATTCGAACAAGTAAAGAATCTTTGGTGTCGCTTCGATCAATATCCAGTAGTCCCATGAAAAATAATGGAGAGATGTAGTATGCATTTTGTCAAAATCCGAATCCAAGGCCTAGAAGTGACACGGCAAATGGGACTCTAGAGTCCCCAAACAAGCCTCAAAGTATCCAAATCCACATCATTGGTTCGGAAGTGCATTTAAATAGTAAACAATTAGTTCTAAGAGATGGAAAAATAGGACTCACGCTATGGGGATATCGAAGGGAAAGGGATTTACATGGATTCACATAGCAACCCCCTTACGGGAACACATCCAATTTCGGTAAGGATTTCTCATATAGCATATCATATTACATAGGATTCTCATTACTCATGCTAGGCACATAATTCGAGGAAAGGGAGAGGGCCCTTGGGGATAGCCCTAACACCCCCAGTCCATATGTACTAAGTCGGCATCCCACAAGAATACTTATACATATACGTTCTTTCAAAGAATACAATATTCATTTCAAACTGTAATTCATTTCATAACCATTCGATGCATATTTAGGCTCAAATTCCAAATCATAAGTCATAATTATGATACTCATGCAAGGAATAGCTCATTCACATATACGAAATGGTGTAAGCACCCGAGATGCTCAAAGAGCCATAATCATAAGACATATCTGTGATCACATTCTTGTCATAACCAATATCTTATCAAAATCATATCATAATCATTTCATGAAACATAATTGCGCTTAAACCATTTCATAATTTCTATATAAACCAATGTCTATGAATGCAAATGTAATGCATGATGTGAGAATAGCATGGGTAACATAGTTTCAAGTTAAAATCGACATCATAATATGAAATTGAATAAAATCATATTATATCAACATTTAAATTATAATATAAGTCACCCATGCATAAATCAACTTTAAAGGGGACATGCATTTTAATAACTTCATAACTAAACGTAAATAATCATAATAGTGATCAAAGTGCATTAAAAAGCATAGGTAAAATATAGCCTAAACATCGATTGGATTTAATAAAATCAAATAATGAAAACACACATTTAAAGTAAACTAAAATTCATGAAGTCAATTGAAAAGATTTTTGGATCTTCTTGGTTGAAAGGGACCAAGAATCAATCCCGCATACCTTGATTAGGAAGATAAATTTGAGAAGAATTTAGATTGAATTTAAAACCCTAATTGAATTCTAGCTTGAATCTTGAGGATGAGACTTGGAGAGAATTTCGAGAGACTAATTCTAGAAACTACGTATTTGTCTTGAATGAGGGTTTAGAATTAGTGTAGGAGAAGTTTAGGAATATAAAGGGGGGGGGGGGTTAAAAAGGTCTTAAAAGCCTTGGGGATGGGTCAAAATATCAAAAATACCTCAATAAAACACCCTTTTAATTTCAAACTGAACATGACACGGTTGGCTTCACGGTCAGTGAAGGCTTCCCATCTAGCCCAGGCAGATTCTACGAAAAAGGGCATAACTTCTTATTCCGAACTCGAAATGAGGTGAAACTGGATGCGTTGGAAGGATAATTCAAAGAGCTCCAATTTGATAGGTGTTGGGATACCCAGTTCATTTTGTGCTAAGAAATATGACTATTTAAAGTTGACCTTTCTATCGGTACTTGTGAAAAAATTAGCCTATGGAATTCCTTTGGACTTGACTTGATGTAGGAGACCCATGATGGCCTTAAACAATATAATTAAGCTTAAATCAAAGGCTTGAAAGTTCACTTAGCTTGAACTTGAAGATCCAATACTTATAATTTTTCACGAAGTCACCTTCACGGGAGGTTACACGGGCCGTGTAGTGTCACATGGGCCGTGACACTGCCCGTACCCCTCTCCTTAGAAACATTCCACGATCACGTTAATAATCAAATAAATATACTTGAAATGTATGAAGATCTTATGAAGATCTATGTTTAAAGTCATATAGGGTAAATAGTCTTATGTAAATTAATCATAACTCATATGTATTTCAAATATGAAAATTTATCGCTTTATTTATATACATAAAATAAAATAACATAATAATATCAATAATAATAAGAGATGAAATGTAAATATAGCAATATAGGATTGAGAGTGAATATAATTCGAGTAGAAGTTCAAATATAGTTTCAAGAAAAGAAAGGGAAATAAAGAACGTTAAAAATATTATGTAAACTTATTGTCTTATATGCATTTCTTATGAAGTAAAATACATCTATGAACATTGTTCAAAATATATGCGGTTTCATTATTTTATTTATGGTGATAAAATAACAATAACTATACGTTGTAAAATGATAAGATGCAAAATTTTATGTTTCATTTATAAGTAACTAACATTCAAAAAAGATAATAATATGACGTGTAAAATAATATATTGTGCGTAGAGGAAAATGAAAATATATACCTTATATATGACGTATACGTTTACATACCTTGTATATTTTGAATCTGTTAAGAAAAATCTAAAATTTTGAAACATAATAAAAAAAATACTTGAGTCATATTTGATTAAAATGATATGATAATGCCTTATTAAGAAATTAATCAAACAAAACTAGGATAGACCAAATATATATTATGTCTTTTAAAAATCAACTAAAGGAGTTTAAATTGACTCAAATGGTAACATTATATTGTATTTTGAGGAAATTAATTTTAAAACCTCAAGTACCCTAATTATGGGATTCATTCTATAATTAATTTTATAAATTAAAAGGTCAATGTTCATTACGATAAATAATTCATTCCTAAAGGTGATTATTTAGGCCTTTGATTAGTTGAAAGTAGTAAAATAACATTTAACATGAAAAATCACTACTAAACGATGAGTGAAGAAGAGTAGCACCTTAAGACTAGAAGTAATCAATATAGAGATAAGCATTATCCAACCTTAACAATATTTTAGAGTAGGTCGCACATCTAAACACCTAATAATAAGTAAAGAAATTCTACACCAAATAAATGTTGATTCACTGCTAAAGACAAGCTGAAGCTAACATGAGTTCAAAATATAAGGCGCCTACCAAACAATAGCTCAGAGATAGAATGTAAACGAAAATAATTTTCTAGAGCCTTTGAACCAAAACTTGCAAATTGAACTGAACAAACATAATGTTAGCCAAAATCTTTTCAAACATATTTACACCTCACACAAGCAGAAGAACTGGGAAAAGAAATAGCTACAAGCTTAGATAATAACGCTAATTGAGCTAAATTAATCTCGAAAATATGCCGAAAATGACAAACACCAACTTGAGCAGCTAATCTCAACAGCAACAACTCTTTTTTAGAACAGAATTTGAACCTTAAAGCTGCAATAGAGCTTAAAGCTAGTTCACAGTCAACAAAATCAAGTTTAAATCAACTTAATGGACCAAAATACTATGCTAGTCATTGAAAAATCAATTCTAGAAAAAGAATTACGTAAGCCAAAAAATTTCTATCAGAGAGAGAAGAATTTCATACTTATCGATACAAGATAAACCTTCAACAAATATAAGAGTATACATTCTGATATATTGGGAATACTAACATAGTAGGTTTCTGTTAACATTAAAGCAAACGATAGTATTGTTATCTCATGCATATTAAGAGGGTAAAAGCAATAAAATGTAAGGTTTAGCTAGGCTAAAAACTATTGCTGACTGGTTGTTGAAACGGGAAGCAAAACAGAGGCGATGAATAGAAAACAGAGGCATGGAATTCCTTAGAACTACTAGTAACCTATATGTACATACAAAACATGGGTCAAAAGCTAGTCTTTTACAAACATAATTCTTAAACGAATAAACTAACCAAAATGATCTCATAAGGCTCACATTTTCGTAGCTAGTTACAGAGCTTACATGAACACAACCAATGGAGACTTCTACTCAGATTTGAGCCTAAAATTTAAGTGATACAAAAACTCACTATGATATTGATTTAAGGAGAATGACAAAAAGGGAGGGGTACCTCATATTCTTATCATTTAAAATGGGAAAGAAACATTAAAGTTGAGCTGCAGGGAACACAATTAAACTACTAACCACATAACAAACACAACACACAAATCATGTCGTAGAAAAAATAGATCTAGAAACTAGTTAATACTTGAAGAAAGAAGATAAAGAAGATCGCCTAAGACATGTTCAGGTAAAGTTATGGATATCTCTGTGGTGTTTACGATAGCAGTATCCTTTCTAAAGGGCAAAGGCAAAGCAATATAAGACTACTTTTATAAAGAAAATCTGGTATATGTAAAAAAGGAATGATAATCTTTCAGTTACTTATTAGATTTCAACAGAATCACATGATCTATATGGCAACACTAAATGCACATATTTCTTTCTCGAGGCATATAAAGAGGGGTCAATTTCTGATTATTATTTTTTCGGAGATACTAGTTAAGGTTCCGAATTAACATAGCTGCTCCTCCATTTTCAATAGTTATAAATTAACCTTAAAGTGCTAAAGATTTTAAAATGGTATTCCAAGATCAATTCTAAAGGTGGAACGGAATCGCTAGCGATGATGGAGCCCAATACCACACATTTCTTTGCAGTCATCCTTCGTATGAAGAAAGAGTAAACATGAATACCAAAATTTCCATACATACTACTCCAATGTTAAACCACAATATCCTCATAACAAACCAAATATTGCATACTTCAATCTGTAAACAACAATATCTCTGGAACAAATGTCAAAATATTGTGTTCCAAAGCCACGTTTTTACAAAGAATATGTAATCTTGATATGTAACTAATGAAAATTATATGTTCAATGGAAGAAATATCAAATCAGATGAGGTAGAGTAAGACGAAGAGGAAATAAGAGGTCGAATTTTACCTTGTCATGTGCAACAAACTAAGGCTTTAGCGTCAACAATTTCCACTTCAAACTCGCTTTTTGTATATTCTTCTCTCCTTTTTGATGCATTTTCCTGATGATTTCTAGTGATTTCCCGCTCTGTTTTTCGATCTCTATGATTCTCGTCCCCTGGAGTGAAAAAAAATCAGTCCTATTTATAGGCAAGACTGGGATTTGTTTTGGGGGGAAATCTATTGAACGAATTTTGAAAAAATTCAAAACTTGTAGTGAGAATAGTTTGTGGGAATGGTGAAAAGATGGAGGAAAAGAGGTCTAGGGTTACCTTTTCAATCGATTCGAAAGGATGGAGACGTTTTGAAGGCCATTAATGGCAGAAACTATGTGTAAGGACCCGAAATTTTGGACGACCTCAAGAAAGAATGAAAATTGATTTCGGAAAAGTTTTGGACCAAGGTGGCACTTCATGGGAGCCATCACGGCCGTGAGGTCATCCGTAAAGCTTCCGGAGTGGGATATTTCTAAGTACGGGACCTTATGATCAAGCTAAATTCACTCTCAAGCCTTCAATTCTAGCTTATCTATGTTGTTTAAGATCATCATGGGTCTCCTACATCAAGTCAAGTTCAAAGGAATTCCCTTGGCTATATTATTCTCAAGTGCCGATAGATGTGCCAACTTTAAATAAGAATATCTCTTAGCTCGAAATGAACTGGGTGGACCATGACATATCAAATCCAAGCCCTTTGAATTATCTTTCCAATGCATCTGGTCTCACCTAATTTCGAGCTCGGACCAAGGAGTTATGCTCGTTTTCGTTCAGCCTGTTCGTGCAGGAAATCCACACGGCCAGCCACACGGACCGTGTGGCATCAAACGGTCCGTGAGGCTGCTTTGGCCCACGAAATTCTTGCCAAAACTTTGTTCTAAGCGTGTTTACTTCCTTGGTACCTTCATACGGACCATTGTACGGTCCGTGTGACCCCAGACGGTCCGTTTACCGGACCGTGTGGTGATACTTGGTCCGGAAAATCTTGCCTCCGAAAAATTAAAGTTTGGGACCACGGTACAGTAAACGGTCCGTGTTACTCTACACGGACCGTGTACCGGCTCGTATGCCTCAGACAGGCCAATTTTGGGGTCCGTCTCATTAATGGCATTTCGGTAATTTTGAATATTTTAAATGAAAATTTGGTCTTTTCCCAACCCTTCTAAGCCTCCTATATAAGCCTCTCACCCTCACACTTCAGCCATTTCTACTTCATTTCTCTCCCTCTCTCTAAATTCACTCCACCAAGACTTGCCAACATCTCTCTAGGACTTGTCAAGCTTAGGCTCTCAATTTGAAGTCCATCCTTCTTAGTGTTGTCTTCAACCAGGTATGTGGGGTTTGATTCTTGGTTCCTTTCAACCAAGAAGACCCAAATTCTTATTAAAACTAATTTGTAAACTTGTGTACTTAAAATGTGAATTTTTAGTACTTGTTCTTAGTATTTTGAACCATGCCTGTATTAGTTAAGGCTCCTTATCATGATTTAGGGCGGTTTTGTGGAAATGAACTATTTGGATTATGGAATTATGAACTTACATGTCCCTTTAATTATGTTTTATGCATGGGTGATGTTACTACCATTTTTACTAATTTTACTATGGATTTTCTAGTTTTTACCTCTTATTGCTACATTTGAATATACTCTACATTACCCATGCCATTCTTACATTTTGCATTGCATCATACTCATGGCATTGATATATGAAAATTTGGAAATGTGGGTTAAGCCCAAATTTTGTCCGAAAAGGAAACTATAATGTGAATTTTGGTAAGACATAGGATATGACAAGAAGGTGATCATACTTAGAATTTTTCAACAAAGTCACCTTCACGGGAGGTTACGAGGACCGTGCAGTGCCACACGAGCCATAACACTGCTCGTACCCCTCTCCTTTAGAAAAATTCCACGATCAAGTTACGAGATGGTGATTCCATGCTTAGAAAAATTTCACTCTGGAAGCTTTACGGATGGCCTCACAGGCCGTGCCACCCCACTCGGGCCGTGTACTTGGCCGTGTAACCATACTTGGTCCCAAAGCTGTGGGATCTCAAGCCAAGGCCATCACACGACCCACCGCATGGTCCGTGAAGTGTCACACAGACTGTGAGGGGTCCAAGTGTGGTGTGCCTTAGTTTAAAACATCACGTTTAAGAGCCAAACCTCCTCCATGGGCCAAATCCCACTTTTTGGAGGCTCCACATGAGCCGTGAGACTTTACACGGACCGTGATGGCTCCCATAAAGTGTCACTTTGGTCCAAAACTTTTCCTAGACCGAATTTTCATGCTTCATTGAGGTCGTGCAAAATTATGGGTCCTTACATCATCTCCCCCTTGGGTACATTCTTCCTCGAATGTGGTGGAACGAGGCTTGAAAGGCTTGACTTAGAACATGAAACATCAAAACTCAAGGTACCATGCATAACTCATTATTTGAAAATCATAAAGCCTTTAAAACCCATATTAAAATGTATTCAAATCATTCAAAACTTCATAAGAACATCATTTTCGTGCACATGTATGCATGTCATGTCATGAAACTCAAGAGTAAAAGAATAATGACCACCAAGAATATGAAGAACCGAATATCATAGGCTTGAGTAGATTGGAAAGGATAAAGGTATCGTCGCATCATACTTGATTCCACTCCCCACGGAGAATTTTCCACATGTTGATTTCTCCAAAGTACGTTAACGGAAGCCACATCCTTGTTACGAAGCCACTTCACTTGTCTTTTCAAAAATCTCAATCAGAGTTTCCTCCATAAGACAAGTTCTCCCCAACCTCAACACCTTCCAAAGGAAAAATAACACTAGTATCACCAACAACTCTGTCAACATAGATATACGCAAAATCGAGTGACTAGAGCTCAATTTCGGAGGCAAATCCAATCTATAAGCTACATTCCTAATCCGCTTTAACAATCTCTTAAGGATTTACAAACCAGGGATTTAGCTTTCCCTCCTTCCCGAAATGCACCACACTCTTCATAAGTGAGACCTTCAAATACACCCAATTACCAACATGAAGCTCAAGGTCCCTCTTTCTAACCTCCAAATAAAACTTTTGATGACTTCAAGCCATCTTCAACCTTTCCTTAATCAGTTTCACTCTTTTGTAGACTCCAACAATAAATCTATGCCTATGGAAGTCATTTCATCTTAACTCAAACCACTCCAAAGTAGAGATCTCAATGTATTGCGCCACATCACTGGGCCTTTTGTGCTCTACCTTCACTTGTTGACAACTTTAGCATTTGGGTACAAACTCGACTATGTCCTTTTTCATACCATGTCACCAATATACCTCCTTTAAATCCTAACACATCTTAGTAGATATGGGGCGAATCAAATAATGAGAGTTATAGGCTCCACTCATGATCATTTTTCCCTATGATCACCTACATTCGGAACACATAACTGACTTTGATACTGAAATGCACCATCTCCCCCTTGGGAGGTTGCCTCTATCTTATTATTTTGGCAGCCAACCTCTTCAATCTAACCAATGATAGATCTAGATCTTGTTATCCTTAACATCAACAACCATAACCCAAACCAAGAAGCGTCACAATACACCACAAACCTATCTAGGCCATCCCGTAAAGTCAAAACAGAAGCAGATGTAACTGGACCTTTCAAATGCTAAGAACCCACCTCACACTCATCTGATCATACCAACCTGGACTTCTTTCGAGTTAACCTGATCAATGGAGATGCAATAGATGAGAAACCTTCAACAAACCTTCCATCATAACAAGCCAACGCAAGAAAACTTCGAATACCCAAAGAAGCAAGCATGCCGAACAATGCACATCCTTCACCAACTCCCGTTTGGAACTCATCTATACGCTCACTACACTATCTTCCTCCCCTGGATTGCATTATGAGCTCAAGGTAACTCACCCTATTTGATAGGGAGGGATGGAGATAAGAAATCTTAAGACACGCAGCATGGCACGATTAAAATCATGAAAAGTGAAACATTACCTAAAACACCTTGTAGCCTCCTACCCGTAGATGTGGCGCGCTTCATTCCCATGAATAAGACTCTACTTGAAGTGGCATGTTAGACTCCGAGGACCATTTATAAACCTAGTGGTCTGATACCATCTTTTGTCACGACCAGGACCTAGGGCCTAGATGTGACACTATGAATGGGAACCCGAGAGTCCCCAAACAAGCCTCAAAGAATCCAATTCCACATCATAGGTTCGGAAGCGCATTCAAATAGTAAACATATAGTTTTAAGGGATGGGAAAGTAGGACTCACGCTCTGGGGGCAATACAGGGCTAAGGATCTTCCACATTTCCACATCAAACATACATACATATCATAATTCCGATAATCAATTCATGCTAGCCATATCCAATTGTAAGGACCCGAAAATTTGTTTAACGGCCTCAAAGGAATTCCCTTGGCTAAACTCTTCTCAAGTACCAATAAGAGGGTCAACATTTGGTGGGCATATCTCTTAGCTCAAATTGAACTGGGTGGCCCATGATATACCTAATTAAAGCTCTTTCAATTATCTTTCCAATGCATCTGGTTTCACCTAATTCCAAGCTTGGACCAAGGAGTTATGCTCGTTTTCGTTCAGACTGTTCGTGCAGGCAAGCCACTCGGCCAGCCACACGGACTGTGTGGCATCAAACGGTCCGTGAGGCTGCTTTGGCCCACGAATTTCTTGCCAAAATTGTGTTCTAAGTGTGTGTACTTCCTTGGTGCCTTCATACGGACCCTTGCACGGTCCATGTGACCTTAAACGGTCCGTTTACCGGACCGTTTGGTGACACTTGGTCCGAAAGAAAATTTTTGCCTCTGAAAAATTCTAAGTCTGGAGAGATGGTCTAGTAAACGGCCCGTGTGACACTAGACGGTCCGTTTACTGGACAGTGTGGATCAACTTAGTCAAAAAAAGTGTAGCCTCCGAAAAGTTTAAGGGAAGGGCCACGGACCAGTAAACGGCCCGTGTGAGCCCAGACGGATCGTTTACCGGTCCGTATGCCTCAGACGGACCATTTCCTGCTCCGTTTCATTAATGGCATTTTTGAAATATTGGTTTATTCCAACGAAAATTTGGTCTTTTCCCACCCTTCCTAAGCCCCCTATATAAGTGAACACCCTCATTTTTCAGCCATTTTACACTTCAACTCTCTCTCTCTCTCAAATTCTTTTCTAAGGAACTCTCCAACATCTCTCTAGATCATTCAAGCTTGGGGTCAAGATTTTGAGTCTATTTTCCTTCTCAATTTGTCTACAATCAGGTATGTGGGTGTTGATTCTTGGTCTCTTCCAACCAAGAAGACCCAAATTCCTTCTTAAACTATTTATGAGTTTGTCTACTTAAAATGTGAATTTTACTACTTGAACTTGATATTTTGAACCATGCATGAGCTAGTTAATATTCAGAAATTTGAGTTATGTTAAGTTTGAACTATGGTGAGTTACTTGAGCTATGAACTATGAAGCTTGCATGTCTCTTTTAAAGATGTTATTTTGCACGGGTGATTTATACTACATTTTCATATGAATTTTACTACGGAATTCCTAGTCTTTACATTATATTTCTAATTTTGGATATATATACATTACCCATGCCATTCATACATTTTGCATTATAACATACTCATGGCATTTATACATGGAAATCTTGGAGATATGGGCTAAGTCTAATTTTGGTCCGAAAAGGGAGATTATAATGTGAATTTTGGTAAGACATGGGATATGACAAGAAGGTGATCACCAGTTTGTTTATGATTATGGCTCCTTGAGCAACATGGGTGCTTGCACCATTATGGTATATGGGTAGGTGAACTATTCCTTGCATACGCATTATGGTCATAGATTGGGATTTGGTAATTGAGCCTATTTGTATAATTACGTTTTTAAATGGATGTTAGCTCTCTCTTGATAAGCATCTGTATATGTATAAGTATTCTAGTGGGATGTGTACTTAGCACCGATGGATTGGGGGCGTTAGGGATATCCCCAAGGTCCCTCTCCCTTTCCTTGAACTATGTGCCAACATAGGAACGATCACCATTTCCTAAATGGGTGTCCCCGTAAGGAAGGTGGCCGTCCACCGAAATGGGAGTGCCCGTAAGGTGTGATGGTTAGTCGTTATAATGTTTGTGATATGATTCTGTAAACCCTTCCGAAATGAGTGTCCCCGTAAGAAAGGTGGCCATCCACCGAAATGGGTGTCCCCGTAAGGTGTGATGTGGATTACCTTTGGCAAGTAATCCTCTCCCTACCGGTGGGAGGTCAAAATCAGTCCAATCCATGTAATAGCTCGCATGGATTTGGTTGTCGGATAAAGTTCATCTCCGTTAGGTATATAGGAGCATTATCACATTGCACGCACCATGCATCTCATGGCATCTTGTATATTAAATTCCTTTGATTATATGATTCTTGTATATTACGTGCCCTTGTCATCTAACATGATTAAGCAGGTTCAGTAATTCGCGTGCATTGCATACCCGCATACTTAGTACATTCAAAAGTACTAACGCATACTCTATGCCTGCATGATTTTACCATGCAGGGACCGAGCAGTTTGAGCCTCATCCGCAGGGCGAGTAGTTCCCCTTTTCGCAGCTATTTTGTGGTGAGCCCCGTCTTCCAAGGGCAAACCTTATTTCCTTGCATTCTTTACGTACATCTGTATTTTTGCTGAGGGTGAGCCCGAAACCTGTCCTGGCCCCCGTCCCTCTTTAGAGGCATGTATTGGGTGATGTAAAGACTTGTTATTTTGTTATCTATAAAATATGCTCTTCTTGGATTTAGAACTTCCCTTTTGATACTTGTCTTTAGTTTTCTGCAAAAATTGAGGCTTGTTTGGGGACTTACGGGTCTCCATTCGCCGTGTCACATCTAGACCCCGACCCCGAGTCGTGACAAAAGGTGGTATCAGAGCCTTAGGTTTTCAATGATCCTCGGAGCCCAATGTGCCGCGTTAAGTAGAGTCCTATTCATGAGTGTGAAGTGCACCATACCTATGAGTGAGAGGCTACGGAGACGTCTTAGGAAATTCCTTCCTTCTTTGTATCTTGTATCGTGCTGTGGCTAGCTTATGAATTTCCTTACTTATTGGTGTCGTTAATCTATTTCAGAAAATGCCTCGAGGAAGACCTCCACTCCCTAGGCCGACTCCGGTTTTCGAGGATCAGGCCCCTCCCGATCCTATGGAGGAGCCTATCTCTAATGGTGAATTTCGTGCCGCTTTCGCCATGCTTGCGCAGGCGGTGACATCTCAAGCAAGGCAGGCCAACTTGCCACGGGACCCTGCACCCGCTTCTATTGTGAGGGATTTTATCCGGATGAATCCTCCGAAATTCTACGGGTCGAGGGCTGATGAGGATGCTCAGGAGTTTATTGATGAGCTCACGAAGATACTGAACATTATGGGCGTCTCTTCTGAGGACATAGTGGGGTTGGCTACCTACCAGTTGAAAGATGTGCCCCAGGTATGGTATACGCAGTGGGCTATGGAGCGGGTTGATGATAATGCCGTTGAATGGGGAGAGTTCAAAACTGCCTTCCTGGACCGCTTTTTCCCACTTGAGTTGAGAGAGGCCAAAATGACCGAGTTTATTAACCTCAAGCAGGGGAGCATGAGTGTGAGGGATTATGCCCTCAAATTTACTAAGCTGTATAAATATGCTCCATCCCTGGTGGCCGATCCCCGTGCGAGAATGCACAAATTTGTTTTAGGTATTTCTGACTTTCTAGTGAAAGAATGCAGGACTGCCATGCTGATTGAGGACATGGATTTTGCCCGACTCATGGTGTATGCTAATTAGATCGAGGGGGAGAAACTCAAGGAGAAGAGGGCACACGATCCCAAGAGAGTCCGGGTTGATGGTAGGTTCTCCGGAGCGAAGAATGCGGGTTTCGGTCGCCTCCAACAGGGCCAAGGCTCGGGAGCTCGGGTGGCTAACGCCCGGGCACCCCCTCCCGGGGTACAGGTGGGTGGTGGACCAGGATATCTAAGGTGTGACAAGTGTGAGAAGTCCCACACGGGTGTTTGCTGGAGGGGATTGGGACTTTGCTTCGGGTGTGGAAGCAAGGACCATAAATTTGTTGATTGCCCGAGGGGTGCACGTGGAGGTCGAGGTCAGGTAGCCCGAAGCAGGCAGGGTCAACAAAGGGGTCCCCAAGGTGTTGCCCCAAGGAACAACAGGTTTTATGCACTCCATGCTCGCCAGGACGTCGAGGAGGCTCTAGATGTGGTGACGGGCATGTTAAAAGTTTTTGATTTTGATGCTTATGTTTTGCTTGACCCAGGTGCAAGCTTGTCTTTTGTGACTCTGCTTTTGGCCGTTAAGTTCGGTTTGAAACCTCATATTCTAAGAGAGCCTTTCTCGGTCTACACCCCCGTGGGTGAATCTATTGTTGCTCATAGGGTCTATCATGGGTGTCCTGTTGCTGTGTTGCATAAAATCTTTCCATGTGATCATGTGGAACTTGAAATGTTTGATTTTGATGTGATTCTTGGAATGGATTGGCTGCATGCATCTTATGCTTCCATAGATTGTAGAACCCGGAAGGTCCTGTTCCAACCTCCCGGTGAGCCAGTTCTTGAATGGAAGGGTACTGATTCCTCGGTTAAAGGTAGGTTTATTTCCTACCTCAAGGCATTGAAAATGATTTCTAAGGGGTGTATCTACCATATGGTAAGGGTCCGAGACGCAGATTCTGAGGTGCCTACTCTTGAGTCAGTCCCTGTGGTGAATGAATTATCGAATGTGTTCCCAGAGGACTTACCGTGCATTCCTCCGGATAGAGAGATAGATTTAGGCATAGCTTTTCTTCCAGATACTCAACCTATTTCTATCCCTCCGTATCAGATGGCCCCGACAGAATTGAAAGAGTTGAAGGAGAAGTTAAGGGACTTATTAGAGAAGGGCTTTATTCGGCCTAGTACATCACTATGGGGTGCTCCCGTGTTGTTTGTGAAGAAGAAGGACGGGTCTCTCCGCATGTGTATTGATTACAGGCAGTTGAATAAAGTGACAGTTAAGAACAAGTACCCGTTGCCGAGGATTGATGATTTGTTGGATCAGCTACAAGGTGCCACTTACTTCTCGAAAATTGATCTCCGCTCCGGATACCATCAGTTGAAGGTTAGAGAGTGTGATATCCCCAAAACAGCTTTTCGGACAAGGTATGGGCACTTTGAATTTGTGGTGATGTCATTTGGTCTAACTAATGCTCCGGCCGCATTTATGGATTTAATGAATAGGGTGTTTAAGCCTTTCCTGGATAGCTTTGTGGTGGTATTTATTGTTGATATCCTCGTTTACCCCCGAAGTGAACAAGAGCACGGAAATCATTTGAGGATGGCCCTCCAAACTCTGAGGGAAAAGAAATTATATGCCAAATTTAGCAAGTGCGAGTTCTGGTTGGGCGAAGTGGCTTTCCTCGGGCATGTGGTGTCCGGGGATGGTATCAAGGTAGATCCGAGGAAGACAGAGGTTGTGAAAAATTGGCCTAGACCGTTGACTCCTTCGGATATCCGCAGTTTTCTTGGGTTGGCCGGGTACTACAGAAGGTTTGTAGAAGGTTTCTCCTCTATTGCATCTCCGTTGACCAAGTTGACCCAGAAGCAGGCGAAGTTTGTATGGTCGGATAAATGTGAGAGGTGTTTCCAAACTTTGAAGGATCGGCTTACATCAGCTCCTATTTTGACCTTGCCAAGTGGTTTAGATGGGTTCGTGGTGTATTGTGATGCCTCGAGGGTCGGCTTGGGTTGTGTGCTTATGCAGAATGGTAAGGTGATAGTGTATGCATCAAGACAGTTGAAGGTGCATGAACGAAACTATCCCACTTACGACCTTGAATTAGCAGCGGTGGTGTTTGCTTTGAAAATTTGGAGGCATTATTTGTACGGGGTCCATGTTGATGTATTCACCGATCACAAAAGTTTACACAAAGGGATCTTAATCTCAGGCAAAGGAGGTGGTTGGAGTTTTTAAAGGATTACGACATGAGCGTGTTGTATCATCCTGGCAAGGCCAATGTCGTAGCCGACGCTCTTAGCAAACTGTCTATTGGCGCATGTTGAAAATGAGAAAAGGGAGCTAGCAAGGGATGTTCACCGGTTGGCTAGGTTGGGTGTCAGGTTGACTGATTCCAGCACGGGTGGTATACGGGTTCAGAACAGGTCAGAATCGTCAGTGGTGAATGAGGTGAAAGCAAAACAAGATCTAGATTCGTCGTTGTGTGAGTTGAAGAAGTTGGTTGCTGCAAAAGAGATCGAGACTTTCTCCCAAGGGGGAGATGGTGTACTCCGGTACCAAAACCGGCTTTGTGTTCCTGACGTGAATGACCTTAGGAAGGTGATTATGAGCGAGGCCCACAACTCTCGTTACTCTATTCACCCGGGGTCTACCAAGATGTACCGAGATCTGAGAGAGGTTTATTGGTGGCATGGTATGAAGAGGGATATTGCCAAGTTCGTGTCAGAGTGTCCGAGTTGTCAGCAGGTAAAGGTTGAACACCAAAGACCTGGTGGTTTGGCCCAAGACTTTGAAATTCCCACTTGGAAGTGGGAGGATGTGAATATGGACTTTGTGGTTGGATTGCCTCGGACCCGAAGGCAATTCAACTCCATTTGGGTTGTTGTGGATCGGATGACAAAATCTGCCCACTTTTTACCGGTCAAAGCTACTTTAGTCCCGAGGATTATGCGAGTTTGTATATCCAAGAGATGGTGAGGTTGCATGGTGTACCTAGGTCCATCATATCGGATCGTGGTACTCAATTCACTTCCCACTTTTGGAAATCTTTTATGAAGGGCCTTGGGTCCAAAATTAAGTTGAATTCCGCTTTCCATCCTCAAACCGATGGCCAAGCGGAGCGGACTATTCATACCTTGGAGGACATGTTGAGAGCATGTGTGTTGGAATTTAAGGGGAATTGGGATGATCATCTTCCATTCATCGAGTTTGCTTATAACAATAGCTTCCATGCTAGTATTGGCATGGCGCCGTTTGAAGCCTTGTATGGGAGAAGGTGTAGATCCCCGGTGGGGTGGTTTGAAGTGGGGGGAAATGGCCTTGGTTGGCCCGGATTTGGTAATGGATGCTATGGAGAAGGTAAAGGTAATTAGGGAGAGATTGAGAGCGGCCCAAAGTCGCCAAAAGTCCTATGCGGATAGTAGGAGGAGGGACCTCGAATTTCATGTAGGGGATTGGGTTTACGTGAAAGTCTCTCTCCTATGAAGGGCGTTATGCATTTCGGCAAGAAGGGCAAGTTGAGCCCCCGATATGTAGGTCCTTATGAAATTGTTGAGCGGATTGGAGATGTAGCTTATAAGTTGGAGTTACCTCCGGATTTGGGTTCCATCCATCCGGTCTTCCATGTATCTATGTTGAGAAAGTTTGTTGGCGATCCTAGCTCCATTGTGCCTTTGGAAGGGATTGAGATTGAGGAAAATTAAACTTATGAGGAGGTGCCGGTGGCAATTTTGGATAGGCAAGTTAAACGGCTTCGCAATAAGGATGTGGCTTCGGTAAAGGTACTCTGGAGAAATCAACTAGTGGAGAGTGCTACTTGGGAGGCGGAGTTGGACATGATGAAATGATACCCCCATCTTTTCCAATCTACTCAAGCCTAAGGTACTAGGAATCTTTTCCTAACAACTGTGTCATTTTCTTGTCCTCTTGAGTCTTATGGCATGACATGCATATGTGTGCATTAAAGAATTTTCCTTTCTTGGCAAATCAGTTGAATACAATTTTGACATGAATTGATTTTGAACTATAATTTGATTTGTGACAAAAGCTTTTATGTACGAACCTTGTAATTTGAGTTGAATTGTGCATTATGTCTTGAGTCGGAACTATCTTGCTTAAACTCTAACTTTTCAAGCCTTGTTTTGCACATTCGAGGACGAATGTTCTCAAGGGGGAGATGATGTAAGGACCCGGAAATTTGTTTAACGACCTCAAAGGAATTCCCTTGGCTAAACTCTTCTCAAGTACCAATAAGAGGGTCAACTTTGAGTGAGCATATCTCTTAGCTCAAATTGAACTGAGTGGCCCATGATATACCAAATTAAAGCTCTTTGAATTAGCTTTCCAACTCATCTGGTTTCACCTGATTCCGAGCTCGGACCAAGGGGTTATGCTTGTTTTCATTCAGACTGTACGTGCAAGCAAGCCACATGGCCAGCCACACGGACCGTGTGGCATCAAACGGTCCGTGAGGCTGCTTTGGCCCACGAATTTCTTGCCAAAATTGTGTTCTAAGTGTGTGTACTTCCTTGGTGCCTTCATACGGACCCTTGCACGGTCCGTGTGACCTTAAACGATCTGTTTACCGGACCATTTGGTGACACGGTCCGAAAGAATATTTTTGCCTCTGAAAAATTCTAAGTCTGGTGAGATGGTCCAGTTAACGGCCCGTGTGACACTAGACGGTGCGTTTACTGTACAGTGTGGATCAACTAAGTCAAAAAAAGTGTTGCCTCCAAAAAGTTTAAGGGAAGGGCCACGGACCAGTAAACGGCCCGTTTGAGCCCAGACGGACCGTTTACCGGTCCGTATGCCTCAGATGGACCATTTCCTGCTCCGTTTCATTAATGGCATTTTTGAAATATTGGTTTATTCCAACGAAAATTTGGTCTTTTCCCACCTTTCCTAAGCCCCCTATATAAGTGAACACCCTCATTTTCAGCCATTTTACACTTCAACTCTCTCTCTCTCTCTCAAATGCTTTTCTCAAGAACTCTCCAACATCTCTCTAGATCATTGAAGCTTGGGGTCAAGATTTTGAGTCTATTTTCCTTCTCGATTTGTCTACAATCAGGTATGTGGGTGTTGATTCTTGGTCTCTTCCAACCAAGAAGACCCAAATTCCTTCTTAAACTATATATGAGTTTGTCTACTTAAAATGTGAATTTTACTACTTGAACTTGATATTTTGAACCATGCATGAGCTAGTTAATATTCAGAAATTTGAGTTATGTTAAGTTTGAACTATGGTGAGTTACTTGAGCTATGAACTATGAAGCTTGCATGTCCCTTTTAAAGATGTTATTTTGCATGGGTGATTTATACTACACTTTCATATGAATTTTATTATGGAATTCCTAGTCTTTACATTATATTTCTAATTTTGGATACATTCTACATTACCCATGCTATTCCTACCTTTTGCATTACAACATACTCATGGCATTTATACATGGAAATCTTGGAGATATGGGCTAAGTCTAATTTTGGTCCGAAAAGGGAGATTATAATGTGAATTTTGGTAAGACATGGGATATGACAAGAAGGTGATCACCGGTTTGTTTATGATTATGGCTCTTTGAGCAACATGGGTGCTTGCACCATTATGGTATATGGGTAGGTGAACTATTCCTTGCATACGCATTATGGTCATAGATTGGGATTTGGTAATTGAGCCTATTTGTATAATTACGTTTTTAAATGGATGTTAGTTCTTTCTTGATAAGCATCTGTATATGTATAAGTATTCTAGTGGGATATGTACTTAGCACCGATGGATTGGGGGCATTAGGGATATCTCCAAGGTCCCTCTCCTTTTCCTTGAACTATGTGCCAACATAGGAACGATCACCATTTCTGAAATAGGTGTCCTCGTAAGGAAGGTGGCCGTCCACCGAAATGGGAGTGCCCGTAAGGTGTGATGGTTAGTCGTTATAATGTTTGTGATATGATTCTGTAAACCCTTCCGAAATGGGTATCCCCGTAAGAAAGGTTGCCTTTCACCGAAATGGGTGTCCCTGTAAGGTGTGATGTGGATTACCTTTGGCAAGTAATCCTCTCCCTACCGGTGGGAGGTCCAAATCGGTCCAATCCATGTAATAGCTCGCATGGATTTGGTTGTCGGTTAAAGTCCATCCCCGTTAGGTATATAGGAGCATTATCACATTGCACGCACCATGCATCTCATGGCATCTTATATATTAAATTCCTTTGATTATATGATTCTTGTATATTACGTGCCCTTGTCATCTAACATGATTAAGCAGGTTCAGTAATTCGCGTGCATTGCATACCCGCATACTTAGTACATTCAAAAGTACTAACGCATACTCTATGCCTGCATGATTTTACCATGCAGGGACCGAGCAGTTTGAGCCTCATCCGCAGGGCGAGTAGTTCCCCTTTTTTCAGCTATTTTGTGGTGAGCCCCGTCTTCCGAGGGCAAACCTTATTTCCTTGTATTCCTTACGTACATTTGTATTTTTGCTGAGGGTGAGCCCGGAACCTGTCCTGGCCCCCGTCCCTCCTTAGAGGCATGTATTGGGTGATGTAAAGACTTGTTATTTTGTTATCTATAAAATATGCTCTTCTTGGATTTAGAACTTCCCTTTTGATACTTGTCTTTAGTTTTCTGCAAACATTGAGGCTTGTTTGGGGGCTTACGGGTCTCCATTCGCCATGTCACATCTAGACCCCGACCCCGGGTCGTGACACCAATAGATAACAAAACTCATAAACTCCAAATACAACACATAGCATATAGAATCTAGGAGAGTCTACAAGATATCAAACAATGCCTCTAGTCATACGATGGGATGGTGGCCAAGACATGTCCCAGCATCACCCTCAATTAAGAAGATAAACCAAAACCAACATAGGTATAAGGAAGGTGGCTTGTACTTGGAAGATAGGACTCACCACAATATCAACTCTCCAAATTTGAGCAACCCGTCAAATGGTGGATGCGTATCACATGTCCCTACATGATAAAATCATGTAGGCATAGAGTATGTGTTAGTACATTTGAATGTACTAAGTATGTGGGCATGCAATCATATGACTTACCAAACCTGAATTTCAGTGTTAGATGACAAGGGCACATAAAATAGAAAGAATCATATATCCAATGGAGAAATATACAAGATGCCATGAAATTTGTGATGCATAAAATGCAACAATGCTCATATATAGTGGGGATGGACTATAACCGACAAATCAAATCCATGCGAGCTATTACATGAATTAGTCTGATTGGGACCTCCCACTAGTAGGGAGAAGATTACATGTAAAAGGTAATCTATATCACACCTTACGGAACTCACCATTTCGGTGGATGGTCACCTTTCTTACGGGTCGACAATTTCGGAAGGATTTTCCATAATTGTTTTACAGAATATATCAGAATTATAAACGAATAACCATTCCTTACGACCCGGTCATTTTGGTAGTGGCTAATGTTCCTATATTGGCACATAATTCAAGCAAAGGGAGAGAGCCCTTGGGGATAGCCCTAACACCCCCAATCCATCGGTGCTAAGTCGATAACATCCCATTTGAATACTCATACATATACGTGGTTTCAGGAGATACAATGTTCATTTTAAACTGTTCAATACACATTTAGGCTCAAATGCCAAATCATAAATCATAATCGTAATGCTCATGCAGGGAATAGCTCATTCATATATATACAGGATGGTGCAAGCACCCAGGATGCTCAAAGAGCCAGAATCATAGAAATATTGGTGATCACCTTCTTATCCTGTCCATTATATTATAAGAATCATCTCATAATCGTTTCATAAAACATAGTTGGGCTTAGCCCACTTCATAATTTCCATTTATCAATGCTCATGAATGCATTGCAATGCATGATGTGAGAGTAGCATGGATAATTTAGATTCAATCTGAAATCAACAATATAAAATGAAATTAAGGAAATCCATAATTAAATCCACATGTAAATCATAATATTGATCACCCATGCATAAATCAACTTTAATGGGGACATGCATGTTCTTAACTTTATAACTCTATGTAAATCATCATAATAGGGATTAAAATAACTTAAAATCATGAATAATGTACTGCCCATACATCAATTGAATTTAACAAAATCAAATAATGAAAATCCACATTAAAATAACTAAAATTCATGAAATAGATTGAAAGATATGTGGGTCTTCTTGGTTGAAAGGGGCCAAGAATCAATCCCACATACCTTGATTAAGAAGATGAATTTGAGAAGAATATAGCTTGAATTTGAAACTCCAATTGAGTCCTAGCTTGAAACTTGAAGAGAATTTTGAGAGTCTAATACTAGAAACTAAGTGTTAGTCTTGAATGAGGGTTTAAAATTAAGGTTGGAGGAGTTTAGGAATATAAAGGGGGGGGGGGGTTAAAAAGGTATTAAAAGCCTGGGGGATGGGTCAAAATATAAAAAGTACCTCAATAAAACGCCCCCTTAAATTCTATATTGCACTTGACACAGTTGGCTTCATGGTCCATGAAGGCCTCCCGTCTAGCCCATATAGATTTTACAAAAAAGGGCATAACTTCTTGCTCCGAACTCGGAATGAGGTGAGACCGGATGTGTTAGAAATATAGTTCAAAGAGCTTCCATCTAATAGGTCGTGGGCCACCCAATTGCTTTTGTGATAAGAGATGTGACCATTTAAAGTTGACCCTTCTATCGGTACTTGTGAAAAAACTTAGCCAATGGAACTCTTTTGAACTTGACTTGATTTAGGAGACCCATGATGTCCTTACACAACCCGTGTAGTATTATGAGGACCGTGTAGTGTCCTACTGGCCGTGACACTACCCGTACCCCTCTCCTTAGAAAAATTCCATGATCAAGTTACGAGATGGTGATTCCATACTTAAAAAAATTTCACTCCGAAAGCTTTACGGATGGGCTCACGGGCCGTGCCAACCCACACGGGCTGTGTACTTGGCCGTGTAACCATACTTGGTCCCAAAGCTATGGTATTTCAAGCCAAGGCCATCATACGACCCTCCACACAGTCCATGAAATGTCCTATGGACCGTGAGAGGTCCAAGTGTGGTGTGCCTTAATTTAAAACATCATGTTTAAGAGCCAAACCTCCTTTATGGGCCAAGGGACACTTCTTAGAGGTTCCACACGGGACGTGCGACTTCACACAGACCGTGATTGCTCCCATGAAGTGTCACCTTGGTCCAAAACTTTTTCGAAACCAAATTTTCATGCTTCATTGAGGTCGTGCAAATACTTGGGTCCTTACAGTACCAAAATCTAGTGAAGGGGTAATTTTCTAATATCGAGTCTATGAACATGCAAACGAACCGTAAAAGTTTCTACGAGTTGTAGACTTAGTGCCGTACCCTGAGGATCAGCAAGTAAAGAGTTGTTGAATAGTCATCAGATGAAACCCTCCACCTGCTGTAAAACTTTATACGGCCCATAGATGAGTCTCGTAGAAACCATCCCCAGAATTGTTGAAGGAATCCACGAAGCCCCAACAACAGGCTGTAAAACTTTATAGGTCCCGTAGAAGTTTTCATAGAACCTTTTGACCTAGTTTTCCTATTTCATTTTGGTTTTGTATTTTTAATACTAGAAATAGTTTTTAGGTCATTTTTCATACGAAACATTAGAGAAAACTACCGAACTTGAGAAAACATGGTGAGGCACTTGTGAAACACTGTTTTGTGTTCTTAATTCAATCTTGCGATTTTTGGTGAAGAGCTTGGATTTATCGTTCTTAATTCTATTGTGTAAGTGCTCAATTATGTTATTCAAATTCATGATTCTTGCATCTACAAATATAATGAGTAGCTAAATTCACAACTAGGGTTGTGGGAACCATAAAGAACTAACATGGTAAAACTGGGTAATTTATAATTCTCGAAAAGTGTGCATACATGTATTAATTAATTCTCTTTTGTTTGAATGCTTTTCAATAGCGGCCAACATTAGAACTGCCTAGTGTTACTGACTTGATCAAGGTAGAAATGAATACAAAAAGATATTAATTAAAATGATTCAATTGATGTTTCTTGTCTAATCAACCAAATTTGATCAAGGGGAGGTTGTATTGGAACAAATAGGTAAGGGTTAGTAATACCACCTTGCGGGGATGGATCAAATCATTCAGCAAAATTTGCCTCTCGCCAGGATCAAAGGGTTTGGTAAATATAACTTATCATTCTGCAAGCTATACACTGGAAAAGAATTTTATTATCTGATAATACCAAGATAGGGAATCATGTGGAACACAATATCCTAGTTTCTCTTCATACTGATCTCACACTTGTCTTAGTGTAAGATACTTTTCATAATTTTTACAAAACCCCCTTTTGGGGTAGGTTAATCCACCCGAACTGATTGAAATTTCTCTCAAATTGCCCTATTTCTTGTGGGATCAACCCTAACCTTGGTTATGTTATATATCTTTACGATCTTTAACCTTTAAAAATGAGGTGTAGCTTGGACATCAAGATTTTTGTGCCATTGTCAGGGAATACGGCTAGACCCATTTAATTTGAGTAGTTCGAGAATTAATCCTTATTTCCCTCTTTTTATGTTTTTGTTGTTTTTATTTTGTTTCAGAATGCAGGTGCAGTATATGCAAAACACGCGGATTCGAGGCATTCCCTTGACTCTATTTGATCCAGAGATCTAGAGAACATTGAGAATGACGGCCTAAGATAACAAAAATAATGCGGTTTGCACAGCTCTAAATCAAAAACAGAATCAAAATGAGAATGATAGTAACCCACCTCCGCTTGAGTACATTGATCCATAGTTATAAACAATTGGATGACTGAAATAAAAGAAAATTGCTTTATTTTCCCAATTTCACGAAGATTTGTCTAAGTCACTTCATTTCTTTTTGTCCAAGTCACTTTGTTTCTGTTTGTCCAACTCACTTCTTTTTTTGTCCAAATTGCTTTTATTTTTGTCTAACTCATTTCCTTTTTTCTGTGTGAGTTTTAGAAATTCCTTTTTGCTTTCTACAATAATGAATTCGAAAGTAAGCAAAATATTACAGGCCGAGAGGAGAAGAGATCTATCATTCATCCGTCTTCTCGATCACCTTAAGTTGCCTTGATGGAAATCTAACTTCCTCCATAAGACGTCAATGTGGAACTTATCAATGGAATCAATATCAACTAAATCCAATGGCTATGGGTGTTACTAGAGCTATTATGTTACCGCCACTACCGAATGACACAAAGTTCATGGTTTCGAGTGGGTTGCTTCAGATGCTAAAGAATTGTGGGTTGTTTGTGGGCCTACTATTAGAAGATTTGCATAGCTATCTACACAAGGTTGTGTTTGTCTGTAAAAGTGTAATAGGAACTCAGAATCTATCTATGGATACTGTTAGGGTTTGTATCATCCCATTGTCTCTAATAGGCAATGCATCGCTATGGCTATCTTAACTCCCATAGAGTTCTATCACCACCTAGGCTGAGTTGTAAAAGGCCTTTTTGGAGAGGTTTTTCACAAGATCAAAAAAGCTCAAGTTGTAGAATCAAATCAACAACTTCGATCAACTTCATGGTGATTTGATTAGTACCCCATGGGAGAGGTTCACAAAGTATCTTAGAAGTGTCCCTGACCATAAGATAGTTGATGATGCCTTGGTGGAGATCTTCTACCGCGCGCTGGACAAAAATAGCCAAACATGCCTTGATACCATTATGGGTGGCACATTTTTGGATCAGCCATTTGCAAGGGTTGTTGAAAAGCTGGAAAAGGTTGTCAAGACAAATTGTGCATAGGAGCCGAGAGATAGGTGCTTTACCAAGAGCTCGTGTGCAGTCAGTAGTTGTTTAACACAAGCTAAAATAAATAAAGAGATGATACACGAGCTTTCATAGATTAGTACCAACATGGAGCTGTTAATGAAGCAAAATCAAGAAGGGGTTAATGTAGTTGCTCATTAGCCTCCATTGGCACCCATATATGAGGAGCATTACTATGAGAAGGACACTTTCTTCATTGTTGATCAGATGGGGGGTTTCCAGACCAACACCCAAGGGTCCAATCAAAACTTTTTGCACCAAGGTCAAGCAAATCAAGGTCAGAACTATAATAGGGATGGTGCCTTTAGAGATGATATTCATGGAGGTTACTATGACAGAAATGTGTGCCAGGATAGAGATGTTGATTGGGTCGCAGAGATGGTTATAGGAATGATCCTTATGTGCCATCACATAATCATGATATAGGTTCTGGTAGTTCCAAAGTTGAGGAGATGTTTGATCGACTGTTAAAGAAAGCTGACACATAGGATGAGACCTTGAGGGTATGAAGTCTAACATCTCTAACATTAATCAGAAGATTAAGTCTCATTTTGTTGCTATGAAATAGCTGTAGCAAGAATTTGCTCAACTATCAACTCAATGAAACAAGTGACATAGAGGTACATTACCTAGCAACATAGTCTAGAATCCAAAAAATTATAGATAGTTTATGGCGGTGACTACTCGTGGTGGTAAGCAAACCATTGATCCTCCTATAGTGATTGATGATGATAATGTTCAAAAGGAGACAATTAAGGCCAAAGATGTAGAAATCGGAGATGATCGTACCAAGGATGGGGTGACTGATGCTGCACTGATGCCACAGAAGTTGAATCCCATTCCAAGACCTCCTTCTCTCTTTCCACAAAGAATCAAAAAGAAAGAGGAGAAAGGTAAGTTCAAGCATTTTCTCTCCATGGTGAAGAAACTCTCCATCAACATTCCTCTCATTGAGGCATTGGAGATGATTCCACGGTATGCAAAGTTCATGAAGGACTTGGTCACTAAGAAGTGGACTGTAAGCTAGGAGCTCTCCCAAGAGCTTCAACATTGCAGTGTGATTGCTACGTGGTCCTTGGTGCAAAAGCAAGAAGATGACGACGCATTTACCATACCCTACACTATTGGAGATGTAGAGTTCACAAGGGAATTGTGTGATCTTAGTGCCAGTATAAATATGATGCCCCTTGCAGTCTTCAAGAAGCTAAGATTGGGAGCCCCGACTCTGACGAGCATGCAATTTTTGATGGCTGTCTGCACGGTGAAGAAGACTGTGGGGTTATTGTATGATGTCCTTATTAAAGTGGATACATTCATATTCCTTGTAGATTTTGTGATCCTTGACTATGAGGTTGACTTTGAAGCCCTAATCATCATTATAAGGCCCTTTCTAGCCATTGGACACACTGGTGGATATGGAGATGGGACAATTCAAGTACAAATTAGGTAAATATAAGGTCTTTTTCAACATATGCCAACATGTAAAGGTAGATGATGGTATGAAGGTTATCTCTATTATTTAGAGTGTTGATGATGCAGAACCAAAGGTACCACTTGAGGAGAGATTAGGTGTCGACACCCTGGAAGCAGTGGTGATGAACTTTGAGGGTGATGGCATCCTAGATCATGAGGAGACAGTGAAGGTGCTGGGGGTATCTTACGCGTTTAGATGCCAAACTAAGATGGAGCTGGACTTGTAGAATCGAGAATCACCACCTTATAAACTATCCATTGAAGAGCCACCGGTGCTGGAGTTAGAGGCCCTTCAATCCCATTTGAGATATGCATTATTAGGGTCTATTATCACCTTGCAAGTCATAGTTACTGCAAACTTGAATGACGAACAGGTGAATGATCTGGTCATGGTACTTAAGTAGTTCAAGAAGACCATTGGGTGGACGATTGCGAACGTCATTGGTATCCCTCCTGGGTATGTACTTAGAAAATCTAATTAGTCAAGGAATAAAAATCGAGTATTGAGAAACAAAGGCATCTCAACCCATCTATGCAAGAGGTTGTGCGCAAAGAAATCATCAAGTTGTTGGCCGCAGGGGTGATCTATCCAATCGTCGACAATGAATGGGCGAGCTCGGTTCAGTGTGTTCCAAAGAAAAGGGGTATCACTATGGTCCCAAATGCTAGCAATGAGTTGATTCCCATGCGACCAATGACTAGGTGGAGGGTGTGCATGGACTATAGAAAGCTCAATACAACGACAGAGAAGGACTATTTCTTGATGTCGTTCATGGACTAAATGCTAGATCACTTGGCTTAAAAGGGTTGGTACTGCCTTCTAGATGGTTGCTCGGGCTATAATCATATCTCTATTGATCTAGAGGATCAGGAAAAGACAACATTCATATGCCCCTATGGTACCTTTGTATTCAAGAAGATGCCATTTGGTGAAGGAGGGCATTGTGTTAGGGGCACATAATCTCCATCAAGGGAGTCAAGGTTGACAGAGCCAAAGTGGAGGTGATTGAGAAGCTTCCCCCACCCATCACTGTTAAGGGTGTGAGGAGCTTCCTAGGCCATGTGAGATTCTACAGGAAATTTATAAAGGATTTCTCTAAAATATTACTTGTGCAAACTAATCGAGAAGGATGCTAAGTTCTTGTTTGATGAAGCATTCCTAAAAGACTTTTAAGGATTAAAACAGAAGTTGATTTTGGCTCCCATCATTGTAGCTCCAAACTAGTCAAAGCCTTTTGAAATCATGTGCCATGCAAGTGAGGTCGCACTTGGTGTAGTGTTGGGATAGTGCCAAGAGAAGATATTATATCCCATATGCTAACTATCAAAGCCCTAAATGCAGCCTAGAAGAACTACACTATCACTAAATAGGAGCTACTTGCAGTGGTCTTTGCATTCAAAAAATTCAGGTCTTATCTCTTGGGGACCAGATTCATTGTGCACACAGACCACTCCACACTGCGGTACTTGATGGCGAAGAAGGATGAAAAATTGAGACTAGTTCAATGGGTGCTTCTTCTTCAAGAGTTTGAATTTGATGTTATAAAGGGGACCGAAAATCAGGTTGCAGATCACCTCTCCAGACTAGAAAATAGAGCCATGGCAAAGTTTGATGATTGGATGGAGATCGATGATTCGTTCCTAGATGAGAGAGTATTTGAGGCTTCTCATGATTTGATACCACGGTTTGCAGACTATGCAAACTATCTAGTTAATGATATTATGCCACAAGATTTGAATACTCACCAGTGCCATAAGTTTATCTTGGTTGTGAGAAAGTTCTTCTAAGATGGTCCATACTTATTTCATGTATGTGTAGATGGGATTATTCATTGTTGTGTCCCTGAGGTCGAGATGATTGGTATCTTGAAGCATGCCATTCGTCTCTAGTAAATGGGCACCCTAGTGGATTACAGACAACTCATAAGATTTTACAGTGTGGCTATTATTGGCCAACCATCCACCAAGATGCCCACAACTATCCCAAAGCATGTGACAGATGTCAGAGAGAAGGTGGTGTCTCCCGCAAGCATGAGCTCCCTTTAAACCCTATCATGATGATTAAATTATTCGATGTGTGGGTGATAGATTTCATGGGTCCATTTTTTTAGGTCCTATGGGAACAGATATATCTTAGTGTTGTGTATTATGAATCAAAATGGGTGGAGGTAGTCGCTCTCCCCAACAATGAAGGCAAAAGTGTCACAACATTTCTAAAAAGAAATATCTTCTCAAGGTTTGGCACGCCTTGGGCAATCATTAGTGATGGAGTGTCCCATTTCTGCAGTAGATTATTCAAGGATCTGCTTGAAAAATAAGAAGTAAAGCATCAAGTGGCAACACCCTACCATCCTTAAACGAGCGGGAAAGTGAAGATGCCCAATAGATAAATCAAACAGGTTCTATCCAAGAATGTAAATGCAAACCGGACAGATTGGTCGTGAAAGCTTGATGATGCCTTATGGGCATACATGACTACATTTAAGATCCCTATAGGCATATTTCCTTACAAACGTGTCTTTGGTAAAGCTTGTAACTTGCCAGTGGATCTTGAGCACAATGCGATGTAGGCGCTCAAAAAGTTGAATATGGACTGGCATGATGCGGCAAAACTCTAGGCTAAGCCAACTCAATGCGCTTGATGAGTTTTGACTGAGAGCTCAACCCTATATAAACAAAGGATGAAGCTGCAGCATGATCGTTGCATTGTGATTCGCCAATTTGCACCAGGGGACTTAGTGTTGCTATATAACTCTAGATGAAGTTGTTCCTCGGGAAACTCAAGTCCATATAGTTGGAACCTTTTAGAGTATCACATGTCTTCGACCATGGGGCAATTGAGTTAGAGAAAATCAATGGTGCAGTATTCAAAGTGAATGGCTAAAGACTCAAATTGTATCTTGGCAATATGGAAGAAGTGAAACGGTGGAAGCAAGGACACTTAGTGAAGTATGAGTACCCAAGATATTTAACCCCTATGGTTTATTATTCTATTTTTGACCCCAGGTATGTCCTTTTAGATCCCTATGCTTTATTATTCTATTTTTTGCATTTGGGATAATGCAAGTCTTTTTCTATAGGGTGTGGGTAGTTATAGACCTCACTGAAGTCTGCATAACCTTGGGCTATAACTATCAAAAATTTTGAATCCTGGGGTTTTCTTGCCTTTGTTCTTTTCCCCCAAGGATATTTAATTTCTGTTGAACCAACATGTTTAGGATGTGTAAGTAGTATTAGTAGCAGGTAGTATTGATATCTATGGCATATGTTTTTTATTAGGAAAAATGATACCCAGCAAAATTTTGTTAGTTAGTCTTGATAGCAACCATGCATGCTTTGATTATTTGAAAGTGGTTGTGCTGATAAGTGAGGTTAAATTGTGATGAAAAGTATGATCTGATAATCTTTGTTGATATTGTAATCAGTGCCATGTATGTGTGAGCTTTCTTTGCTAAATTCATATGTTATGTTTCAATTCAGAACTTGCCCTGTTACTCTGACATGGACTGTAGGTTAGTTGGTTAGGAAAGGATTTTAGGCTATTGTTCATATTAGTCCACTCAGCCTAAATAACCAACCAAATGCATAATGTATCTTTTGATCCTAATATTTGAGCCTTGCATGTACACTTTTCTTTGTAAAAACCTAGGTTACCTAGCCTTGTTAGATGTAAAACCCTGAAATCAGTCCTGATCCTTCCTTGAATATTGTGCACCTTGACAGAGGCAAAAAGCTTAAGTTGAGGGTGGCTACCAAAAGTGGCAGTGGTTCCTAGGTTGGATATTGTACTTCTCAACTTAGGCCAAAATACTAAGTTGAGGGTGGATGGTGTAAGGGTAAACACAAAATGAGGTGTAAGCTAGTAATTCATGGAAAAAGGATAAAAATACGTTCTAGGTGAAAGAAAAATGAGTTGATGCCTAATCAATGAGCTAAAAGTAAAAATGTGAAAACAAAAGGCAAAAAGCTGAAAAATGAGAACAAGGCACAAAAATTGCTTGAAATAAGAAAAAGGGAGAATGAAGTGAAATATGATAGAGTTGGTAGGGCGAAAGTGTAGAAAAACGCAGCATCAAGGAGGGCCTTTTGTCACTATGCTCACAAAATATCACACCAAAGCCCCCTGAGCCTACGTTACAAGCTAATAAAGTCCTATAGTGATCCTAGTCCAAGTAGTCAAAGGTCATAATCATGAGTATAGAGGAAAACATATGGTATTGAGCATGGTATTTGAATGTCTTTTGAGAGAGTGAGAAATCATGTGTAGTCCCAAGCATTGAATCTTAAAAATATCACCATGAGAGGGATATATGACTTCTTTACATAAGGGCACTCACATTACATTGTTGGTATTGGACTAACTCAGTGAGTATTGCTTATTGAATTGCCTTACTGGTCATAGTTGTACTGTCACATGTGTTGATCTATATTGATTTGCTTGACAGCTATTTGATATGCTTTTAAAAGTGGTGCGGGTATCTGTGCTTGAGTTTGATATGAAGTATGCCATTAGGTTGAGGTCTATGTGTTACTGTACCACTTTTGTAGATTGAGTCCATCGCTTAAGAACAAGCAATAACTTTAAGCTGAGGGTGTTGATGTGCTGTCAAATTACATCACTTTTTATGCTTAAAACTTGGAATTTATGTATTCTCATAGCAATGTTAGTGGATTTGATGTTATTTTATGTTTGTTTTGTAGGATTACATGGTTGGTATGATTTTTGGGTTAAGTGTGCAAAATTTGCATAAGAGGATATTTTACAACACCCTTTACGGGTCGTGGAAAATTTCATGGGTCGTAAAGTTGGTTTTGTAGCAAAAACCAGTGAAGAGTGATTTTCTTAAGTTCAATATATAAGCATGCAGACGAGCCGTAAAAGTTTCTACAAGCCGTAGACTTGGTGTCATACTCTGAGGATTAAAAAGTAAGGTGTTGCTGAAAAGTCATTAGATGTAAAACTCCATAGGCCGCAAAACTTTATATGGCCCATAGATGGGACTCGTAGAAGCCATCCCCAATATTGCTGGAGGAATCCATGAAGACCCAACTACGGGCCGTAAAACTTTATACGGCTTGTAGAAGTGTTCGTAGAGCTTGCCAATCCAGTTTTACTATTTTGTTTTGGTTTTGTATTTTAAATACAATAAATAGTTTTTTTAGGTTATCTGTTTTTGTACGGAATAGTAAAGAACAGTACAGAGAGAAACATTGCGAGACACTTGTGAAACACTATTTTGTGTTCTTAATTCAATCTTGTGATTCTTGGTGAATAACTTGAATTTATTGTTCTTAATTCTATTGTGTAAGTACTCAATTATGTTATTCGAAATCATGATTCTAATATCTTCACTGATAATGAGTAGCTAAATCCACAACTAGGGTTGTGGGAACCATGAACAACTAACAAGGTAAAATCAGATAATTCAAAATTCTTGGAAAGTGTGCATGCATATATTAATTAATTCTCTATGGTTTGAATGCTTTTTAATGGTGGCCAATGTTAGAACTCGCGTAGTGTTACTAACTTGATCAAGGTAGTAATAAAAAGGAAAATAAATTAATTATCAGGAGTCAATTGATGTTTCTCATCTAATCAACTAAACTGGATCAAGGGGAGGATGTATTGGAATAATAGGTAAGGGTTAGTTTGCCACACTACTGGGATGGATCAAATCACGTAGTGAAATTCGCCTCTAACCTAGATCAAAGGGATCAAGGTAGTAATGAAAAGGAAAATCAATTAATTATCAGGATTCAATTGATGTTTCTCATCTAATCAACCAAACTGGATCAAGGGGAGGTTGTATTGGAGCAATAGGTAAGGGTTAGTATTGCCACACTGCTGGGATGGATCACATCATGTAGTGAAATTCGCCTCTAACCTAGATCAAAGGGTTTGGTAATCATAACTTACTATTCTGCATGCTACCACTGGAAAAGAATTTGATTATCTAGTAATACCAAGTTAGGGGATCATGAGGAATACGATACCCTAGTTACTCTTTATACTGATCTCGCACTTGTCTTAGTCTAGGATTACTTTTCATACTTTTTACAAACCTCCCCCCCTCCTGCCCTTTGCGAGAAATAAGTAGGTTAATCCACCCAAACTGTTTGAACTTTTCTAAAGTTGCCCTATTCCCTTTGGGATCGACCCTAACCTCAGTTAGGTTATATATCTTGACAATTACCACTTTAACCTTCAAAAAGGAGGTGTAGCCTGGGGGACATCAGTTCTAAGTTGGACTTTGTAAACTATTGTAAGCATATAATGGAACAATAATAGGCTAGATACTCCATGTATTTGAAAATGTGTATTAGAAAAATATGATTAGAGAACAAAAGGTTGAAAGAACACCCTTAGGTTGATAATTACGAGCTTGCTGCCGGAGCATTTTTTTTGGGTGAGATTGGACTGCCAAAACATGTTTATTAGCAACTAACACTAGTTTTATCATCCACTCTATTGTAGATAAATATTTGGGGGAAAGGTAGGTTACTTGGAGGTAATAATAAGGTGGCACAACAAGGTATGTAAGGCTACTAGGTTCCCTATTATTTGGTATGAAATCTATATTCTTCCTTGGCCCATAGAGGCACTTACAAACTCCGACATAACTAATAACCTTGTGACCACTCTTTAGCACATCCATATGTTCCAATACATAGTCATTGTCAAATCTGCATATATACTTTGGATACCAAAATACATGAGTTCTCTTTTATCTAAATAAAGTCCATGTGTTATTTCAACTACTATGTATTTCATTAATTCTGTCATCTACTCTGTCCTTTGTGGTATTGTCTTAAATGATTATTTACATGTCACTTTTTATGTCTATAGTCCTGCAACTCAAAATGTTATGACCACCAAAATAATCATCCAAAATGTAAAAAAAAAAAAAGATAATGTGAAGTTACTTATTGATGGGTGGTATCCTATGGTTGAAAGAATCACCTAGCATGGGTCGATCCCAGTATTATGGGGGTTATCCCAGTAGTGAAAGGAAATTCTAGCATGGGTCAATCCTAATATAGATTTACCACTAATTAGCTGGTCATTTGTATTACATATTGTGCACAGATTGTAAAGTAAAGAAGTTAAAGTAATGAAATGGACATAAAGTACATGATTCCCCGATATGAATAAAGGTAGTCTTTTATCATTACATCAGTGCATGATTTCAATTGTCTTCTTGTTTCACACATGGTACTTTTTTCCTTACATATTCAGTATATTATCTCATACTAACATCCCTCTCGAGGGAATTCTATTTCTTGCTGTAGGTACAAGAGCTAGTAGATCTTATCAATAGGAGTATATGATATCTAGCTGCTATTACTGAGCTCCAGCTTGCTTCAGTGCTTTTTGTGTCTAGAGCACATATTATTGTATTTTATAGTAGCTAATCATAAGGCGAGGTCCGTTTTGACCTTCATCAGATAGTGTTTCTTATCTAAAGGCTTTGTAGACTATATAAAGTAAAGTATGGTCATGTCTCATATTTTAGACGCTGTAGCTCCAATAACCTAGTCATATGTATATCCTTTTGGATTGTTATTACGGTCTACTTTCCTAAAAGAATGTTTAGTATGGAAGCACCTTCTAATGTTCATGGATCATACATGATTACAGGTTGGTTGTCCTGAGCCTTTTCGAAAATAGGTGTCAGTCCGCCTTAATGGGATTTTAGGCGTGACACTTGAAGGTTTGAAAACTCCTTTCACATTCATGCGTCCACACAAAATTCACCTTCATTTGGGTCAATTTAGTCAATTGATATGAAATAGAGGAGAAACCTTCAACAACCATTCTATAATACCCAACCAGACCCAAGAAACTCCTAATGTCCATAGAAGTCAATGACCTTGGACAATTTCTTACCGCCTCCATCTTCATAGGATCAACTTTGATCCCATCACTTAATACCGCATGCCCAAGGAAGTCAATCTCTTTCAACCAATATTCACACTTTTCAAATTTTGCAAATAGTCTTCTTCCATCAACATTTGCAAAATTTCCCTCAAATGCTCCATGTGTTCCCCTTGCATTAGGGAATAGATTAGGATATCATCAATTTCCACCACAACAAACATATCAAGGTAGTGTTTAAACACCCTATTTATAAGATCCATGAAGATTTCTAGTGTATTAGTTAGGCCGAAAGATATCACCACAAATTCGAAATGTCCATACCTTGTTCAAAAATCCAATTTAGGAATGTCACTCTCCCCTACCCTTAGTTGGTGATATCCAGACCACAAATCGATCTTAGAAAAATGTGTGGCTACTTGTAGTTGATCTAATAGGTCATCTATCCCCGGGAGGGGATACTCATTCTTAATGGTGACCTTGTTGAGTTATCAGTAGTGTATGCACATACGGAGTGACCCATCTTTATTTTTCATAGAATACCAAGGCTCCCCATACAGACCTATTAGGTCTAATGAAATCCTTTTCAAACAAATCCCTCAATTGTTCCTTTAACTTCTTTAACTCCATAGGAGTCATTTTATAAGGGGTAATGGAGATAGGTTGAGTGTCGGGCAAGAGGTCTATACCAAAATCTATTTCTCTTTTGGGAGGAACACCGAGTAACTCTTCTAAGACATTGGGGAACTCATTTACAATGGGAATCAACTAAAGAGAGGGAACTTTAGAAGTGACACCTCTAACCCTCACTAGATGATATATGCACCCCTTAGAGATTTTTTTTGGGCTTTTAGATATGAGACAGACTGACCTCTACATGAGGAACTATTACCCTCCCACTCAAAAATAGGCTCATTTGGAATCGAAACTTGACTTTTCAAGTCAATCAATCTATATAAGCATAATAAGCATGCAACCAATCCATCCCAAGTATGATAACAAACTTAACCAAAAAGACTTCCACCAAGTCACAAAAAACAACCATATGCAAAATGGACATGGGACAATTTCTATAGACCCTTTGTGCAACTATAGAATCTCCTATGGGGGTACACACTTCAAAAGACTCATCAAGAACTTCAGGGCATGCATGACTTCTATTATTAAAGAATGGAGTTACAAAAGACAAATTTGCTCCCGGATCTAATAATGTATATGCATTGAAGTCATAAACATTTACATATGGGGTAACCACATCTAGAGCCTCTTCTACTTCTTGGCAGCCATGAAGAGCATAAAACCAATTGGTCCTTGGGGAACCTTTAGCTTGGCCACCTTGTCCTTGAGGCCTAGTACCACTGCTCCTATAATCTTTTGTATGGTCTTCGAGCTTGCCACACTGAAGCACACATTAAAGTTGGCTAAGCACTCCCCCTTGTGAGGCCTTCCACATTTTGGGAAACTGGGAGCTTGAGGCTTTGGATTTTCCCCCTTGTCCTTGATGAATTAGGGTGGAGGAATATTGGTAGACCCTTTTCCTACTTGTTTTTTGCCACCTTGAAATTTTTTGCGGCCAATGCTCTTTTAGTGAGAATATCCTCCACAATCCACCTAAGTCCTCTTAGATTTTCTAGCACACTTCTTAGCTTTTCCTCCTCAATTCGTTCAACATAAGTCATCAAATGGGAGATGTCCATCTCCTTCACAAGCAATGCAATTTTGCACTCTTTAGACACCAAATTTGACACACCGGATATGAACATAGTAATTCTAGCTCTTGGTTTTGCTACCATAAATGGTGCATACTTGGAGAGGTTGGTCAATTAGAGAGAATACTCCCTTACGCTCATGTGCCCTTGCTTTAGATTTAAGAATTCTTTCACTTTTGCCTCTCTTAGCTCTAGTGGCAAAAACTAGTCCAAGAATGCACTTTTGAGTTCCTCCCACTTGACTTGGCTCGCTCCTTGGCCCCTCTCATCAACCCATTGCTCATACCATATCTTCTCCATGCCCTTGATTTGGTAGGCCACAAACTCGGCCTTTTCCTCCAATGGTACTCCCATCACTGCAACGATCTAGTATGCCTTATCAATGAAATCTATTGGATCTTTATCCACCTTGGATCCATGAAATTTTGATAGGCTCATCCTCATAGAATCATGAACCTTTTGGGTGGTGCGGGTACTTGAAAAAAGATCTCCCTATTTGCTTGGTCAGCCAAAGCTTATACTAATATGGTAAAGGTGGCTCTAAACACCGCATGAGACAATCCCTCGTCTTGTTGCAAAAGAAAAGCTTGTTCTTTAGGCGCATTCCTTGGTTGAGGGGCTCTTCTCAGTGGCATGATCTAGAAATAGAAAATAGAACACCGTTAGACAAAGGAGAACCTTAGATAACTCTAAAGGCATAACATGAGTTATGAAGAAGGGAAAATCTTTCTAAAATGCTTCATAGGTATCCTCCATGGTTGTGGCACGCTTCACAACCTTGAACGAGACTTTACTCGACATCATATGTTGGACATCTAAGGAACATTTCAAAACTTTGTGCTCTGGTACCATGTTTTTCATGACCCAAGCCTAGGGCCTAATTGTAACATGATGAATAAGGAACCCATGGGCACCTCATCCAAGCAATCTTAGCATAGATCAAGCATTCATAGGTAAACATGTACATAATGCGGAAAAGAATTTGAAAGAGACTAAGGGAAATAATTTGAGTTTAAAAGAAACATTTCAACATACATGATTATCCAAAATATACCATCTACACATGACTTAATAAGAATTAGTGCACGATTTTAGTTTCCCTCAAATAAAAAAGAAATGAAAAGAAGAAAGAAAGTAAAAGCCTCTAGTTATAAAATAAAAAATATACAACCATCTCAAAGGTACAAGCATGAAGAAAATAGGTGAAAACCCAAACTAAGGGCTCTCCACTACAACTAGTCTTGAACTACAACGTACTAGACATATACCGGTGGAGGAGGAGCATCAGTCCCTACATGGTGACATCACCTAGGCAAAATATGTACATTAAAATGTATTAAGTATGTGAAATGCAATGCAAACAAAAAATTGCATTGCCATCGTTCATAAATTCAAAAGTCTACATACATGAATTGGTAAAGTATTTATTTAATGAACTTAAGGTTGCACAAGGAATAAGACTCAATATAAAGTAAAAGCAATGCATTATATGGAACGCATGTGATGGAATGATGATATCAAATCTCACACTTTGTGGGAATGGACCATAACCAACATATAAGACCACGGGAGCTACTACATGGAATCCAACATAACCCCTTAAATTGGCATGGGGAGGCCACTTGTTAGGTGGGACTTCATCACTTAGCATGCATCATCATATACATAAATCACCTACATGGATCCAGTAGCGTAGCCTACAAGAGCTCCTATAGTGGCACATAGTTAATGCGGCAAAGGGTTGCTTCTAGGGTTCCCTTATCGAACCCCACCTCAATGCCTTATTTGGTGCTAAGTCATCCCACGGAGTACTTTACAACATTTACTTATTCAAGTAATGAAACAGAGAATCATAATTAGCAATTTCATAAGAGTAATTCGAAATCTTAGGAACCACCAAGTGAGAATTGTCCTTTTACCTTGGGGACCATCATAAACATCTTTTAAGGGCATTATTGACATGATTATATCTTTAAAAAAATCATTGACATAATACCTTTGTTTTATTCCCTCATCATCATATCATGCAAAAATCACCTTAAACTTAGTGGGCGGATACATTAACTTGGAAACTGATGAATCACGAGAACAATGCATACAATTGGAAAATATGTGACTTTAAATTAAATACTAAGCAACCTACACATCATCAATTAATCCCCAAACATTAGAGTCATAGTCATCAAATCAATACTCATGGAAATATACGTTAAAACATTACATGGTATTATTGGAGATAAAATATATGGTAGTGCATCATAAAATCATTATTTAAGTCATAGGTATGCGTAATGGTATTCTTAAGAAACTTAAGGAAAAGGTAAAAGGGTTTAAGAAAGGACTTTGTTGGTGAAAGAACCCATAAATCAACTTAGATACCTTGATTAGAGCCTAGGAAAAATGAACTTGGAGTTTGGAGAAAAACCTTGGAATTCCTAGCTTTTGCCTTACTCTTCTTGAGAGTGTTTTCCTTAGAATATTTTGAGACGATGGGAGAATGAACTGATTGAGAGAATCTTTTAGGTTTTTAGGCTTGATAACGGGCTTAGGGAACCATAAAAACAACAAAGCTTAAGCCTAGGATATGCGTAAAGTACAAAAATGCCATGCATTAAAATTGCCAGATCAAATCCATGAAATCCCGATTACGGGCCGTGGACGATACAACGAATCGTGGTTTGAGTCATCCTATTCTTCTTTTACAATGTTCAATGTTAGGTTTCCAACCATCCATTCCATGACACCCATCTCAGGGTTGTGGACTGATCTACGAGTCGTGGATTAACTCATGGTATCCTCCAACACTTGGCCAATTTTCCATTCTTCAAGGCCCCATATATAAAGCCAAATCATAGACCACAAACAGGACCACATGTCATTCTGTTGATTGTGGCTTCATTTCATGAAACCCAAATTTTCTATCAACTCAGGTCTTTAAACTATGACTACTTTCTACGGTCTGTATTTCCTTCCACTAGCCATAAATAGCCTTCGTAAACCCCCTTGACACTTAGTAAATCTTAAAATTCTGAAGCCTCTATCCGCGAGCCTTGTCTACGACTCGTAGATTGTACTATAGGCTAAGAATTGGGCTCGTGAATTGCCTCTGAACTTTTATAGTCCCACGTTTTGGCACTTCCTAACCTTCTAACTTGTGTGTCCTTACAAAAAGGGCTTCATGAAATACTTTGCATCTTTCCTAAATTTTCAATAACATCTAATTGAAGACCCTTATCCCTCATAACTTGCTTCATTTTAACATAACATGAAACTTGATGGTTTTAGTACATAGAAGCTTTTTAAAAGATATAATCCAAGAGGAACATGCTTAAACTTCATAAAACTCATTAGTTCAAATCATTTATAAACAATCCACCTTAACATTCAAAACCCTAGATATCCATGCATGAAAAACGTCTTATAATTCATCAACTCTCATAATCATATTATAACATTACATCAACAAAACTCATATAATTGAAAATACATCATAATATCAACATTTAAAGAGATTTTATGCAACTCATAAAGTTTCTATAACATGAAAGCTAAAAAAGTAAGAAACATACTTGATTTTTGTGTGTGGAAAGAACCCACAAATCAAAACCTACATACCTTGGCATAATGATAAAAGAGAATTTTGAGATTTGGGAAAAGAAGACATTGAAAGCCTAGTTGCCTTCTTGAGCCTTGAGAGGAGGAATTGCCTTAAGAGAATTTGGGTGGAATTAGAGTAAAGAGTGAATGAGAGTGTCTTGGTACGGAATGTGTTTGATATGGGAGGCGCGAAGCTTAAAACAACACATATTAGCCTTAGTATGTGAGAAATATCAATTTTCCCAAAGACTAGAAAGCACTTTGATTCTATTTGGGTTATCGCTAATAAAATGACAAAGTCAGCTCACTTCCTGCTGGTTAAGATGACTTATAGGGCCGAAGATTATGGCATGTTGTACATTCTGAGTTGGTTAGATTGCATGTGGTCCCATTGGATATCATTTTGGATCATGGTGTTTAATTCACTTTGCATTTTTAGAGGTCTTTCTAAAGAGGCCTTGGTACTGAAGTTAAGCTTAGCACGACGTTTCACCGAAAAACAAATGGTTACGCTGAAAGAACCTACTTTTGAGGATATCTTGGGGCTTGTGTATGGAGTTTAAGGGTAGTTGGAATGAGCATCTTTAACTTATAGAGTTTTCATGCAACAATAGCTATCACTCTAGCATCGAAATGGCTCCCATTGAAGCTTTACATGGTAGGCATTGTAGATCCTTGGTTGGGTGGTTTGAAGTAAGGAGAAATGGTTTTTTAGGATTGGATTTGGTTATGGACGCTTTGGATAAAGTGAGGATGATAAGGGAAAGGCTGAAGATGGCTTAGAGTCGGCAAAAGTCTTATGCTGATATTAGAAAAAGAGGCCTTGAATTTGAAATTGATGATTGGGTGTACTTGAAGGTTTCGTAAATGAAGGGTGTAGTCTATTTTGGCAAGAAAGGTAAGTTAAGCCTTAGGTATTTAGGGCCTTAATAGATCTTAACATGTGTTGGTAGAGTTGCATACGAATTAGAGTTGCCCATAGAGATGAGCATGGTTTATCTGGTCTTCCATGTTTATATGTTGAGGGGGGTGGGGTGTCGGAGACCCAAATTCCATTGTTCCCGTAGAGGTGGTGAATGTACAAGAGAATTCTACTTATGGGAAAGTTTAGGTAGAAATCATTGATAGGCAAGTAAAGACGGTTGAGAAACAAAAGACATAGCATCCATCAAAGTCCTTTGGAGGAACCAATAAGTCAAAAGCTACTTTGGAAGCCAAAGCTAATATGAAGAAATGATACCCCTATCTCTTCTATTCTATTCAAGCTTGGGCTAGTAAGATTTTCCTACTTGAGAACCTCCCCTTCCTTGCATGTCATTTTTGTGTCATCTGTGCATGATTATGTGATTTTGAGGTTGCATTGTGAATGGCATTTGAAGCATGGTTTGAAAAGTTTTCAAGATGTATATGTCGCATTTTACATATGAGCCATATGTTCTTTTCTGTATAACCTACTTTTAGCACATTCGGGGTCGGATGTTCCAAATGGGGAGATATTGTAAGGCCTCACATGTTGGAAGGTATTAAAATTCCTAATAAATGACGTCTAGTAAATTTTCTAAGTATAAGTGAGTTTAACGGAATGGTTATGGGTCGTAGGTGGTTCCACGATCCATACCTTGGCTTAGGGATAATCAGGCTCGAACTGATGACTTCCACCACTTCAAGGTGACACTCTACCGCTGAGTTATATCCCTTCCCCGCCCCATCGAGAAATAGAACTAACTAATCCTAAGTCAAAGGGTCGAGAAACTCAACGCCACTATTCTTGAACAACTTGGAGCCAGGCCTTCTTTTCACACTATTACGGATATGAAAATAATATGTGGAAGTATCGACATAATTTCATAGAGTCATTCGGTCTGAATGCTACGTGAAGAACATAAGCCAGATGACGGAACGAGAAGACCCAGGATGTAGAAGATCATAACATGAGTGATTCAGCATATTTGGATTCATATATATATCCACCCATGTGGTACTTCATTCTACAATATATATAAGATCCATATGTATAGATATCATCATCTACATCCAGAAAGCCGTATGCTTTGGAAGAAGCTTGTACAGTTTGGGAAGGGGTTTTGATTGATCAAAAGAAGAATCTACTTCAACCGATATGCCCTTAGGCACGGCCATACATAACATAGAAATCACACTTGGAAAGGGTGGACAATTAGCTAGAGCAGCGGGTGCTGTAGCGAAACTAATTGCAAAAGAGGGGAAATCGGCCACATTAAAATTACCTTCTCGGGAGGTCCGTTTGATATCCAAAAACTGCTCAGCAACAGTCGGACAAGTGGGGAATGTTGGGGTGAACCAGAAACATTTGGGTAGAGCCGGATCTAAGCGTTGGCTAGGTAAGCATCCTATAGTAAGAGGAGTAGTTATGAACCCTGTAGACCATCCCCATGGGGGTGGTGAAGGGAGAGCCCAGTCCTAAACCCCTATCAAACACTCCCAAGTTCTTCAAGTCCTTCAAGAGAAGAGAGCAAACTAGGGTTTTTGGTTTCTCTTCATTTCATCTCCAATCACACCAAGGTATGTGGCTTTTGATTTGTGGAGACCTTTCCTCCACAAAGCTCAACCATTCCTCTTTTTCATATATTTTCTAGTCATGGAAACTTATGAGAATTTTATGAACTCTTTTATATGATGCAATTATGACATTTTTAACAATGTTTATCCTTGTATTTTATTATGAAATGAAATGCCATGTGAAATCTATGATTTAAATGAGTGTTTGATGGCACCCTAGCCAAGTCTTCTTATGCTTTTGGTGGGTTGTTTTGAGTAATGCTTATGTGATTCTATTTTACTCCTCTCAAGTTATTTACTCTTCAAATGCATGGTTTAAGATTATGTACATGTACCCCACATGATTTGATTAATGATGCATGCCAATTTTCTTATGTAATGAATGCCTTATGGGAGGATACATATGTTATGCATGTTGAGACTATTATGAGGGCCAACAAATACGCTAGGAGCTCATGAGCATGATATGAATCCAAAGAATGATGTAAAGCCTTATCTTTGTTGTTACAAGCTATGTCTTAATGAGCTACTCTAAGAACTAAATTATGATGTTTTGAGACTATGATTAATATGACTATGACTATGTTTCAAGTATTTCATGGGGTTGCGGCCTTGCACCGAGAGGACCTTGGTAGTCTCCCATTATCCCTAAACTATGTGCCACCACAAGTTCATGCTATTAATTCCCTATATGGGATTGTATCTACCGAAAAGGCAATGCCATAAGGTAAAGATGATTGATGAAACCTACCAAAAAGGCCATGCCATAAGCTAAGGGGTATATGGGCACTTCCCCAAAAGGCTATGCTGTCAGGTGAGTGTCTGATTTACCTTGGCAAAGTAAACCACTCATTGTTTTGTATGAAGTGAACATTAGAATTCCAAGTAGTAGCTCTCTTGATGATGTCTCTCAACCTTGCTACTTAAAGGAAGCATGGGCAGTCATCATTAACATAATAACCCAGCTGAGAGGTTGGGGTCGAATCCAACAGGGAATCATAGTTCAAGATAGAAGGGGTTGGTTGGACTAAGTAATTGTAGGATCTGGGGGTTGCAATAATTGAAAGTAAGAATCAAAGTATACGATATCTAATTAATAATTTGATCAACAAATAATGGAAGTTGTTGGGGATGTGCAAATATGGGAATCTATCTACTAGCTGGTTCTAAATATTTGACTAAATGAGTTGATAATGAGTGAATAGGCTAGGTTGCTTGTAACCCATATTCAACTATGATACATGAGTGTTTCATATGGTTCAACTATGATATCATACATGGACCCCCGAGGACACGCTTGGCCTAAGAAGTCTCAGCAAAACCCCTATTACCTTATTCATTGAAACCATGGCAGTGGAATTCAACTGGAACCCCAAGAGATTTCCAACCATTACATCCATTCCATAGTATAATCATTCAAGCTAAGGTAACTATCAAATATCTAAAGCAAACCCTATGTTTGCAACATTGAAATTATAGATTAAACTTAAGAATGAAATTCACTCAAATCAACTACAAATAAGTCAAAATATCAAAGACCCATTAAGCAAATCAAAAACCCATATCAATAGCACACACCCACCATGGGGGGTTTTAGTCGCACGTGTTATAAACTAAAGATTTGATACCCAATATATTTGCTGCATTTATGCATAACAAGATTGAATAAAAATGGATGATTATCACCAGCAAATCTACTCCAATTTTGATTCCCAAAAGCTTGAAAAATCCTATCAATCCTTATACTCTAAAGAAGGAAAGGTGTATGTACTACTCTCTATGTAAAACTAAGAAGAATGATATGTTCTAATATGGTATGTAGAATGTCCTTTTTAATTTGCTTATACAGTCTAAGGAAATGTGTGAGAATTTATAATACGAATCACCATATGGCAATCAAGGCCGACCATTGCTGAGCACTCCAACAATGCACCAAATATGCACTTGACTTCTTTCCTCTGCATCTTCATGTGGATTCATTTCTGCAACATTAGGCGATGGTTCTTCACTCCGCAAATTAAATTTGGAGATTCGCCAAAGTTCCTACCACATCGCCTTCTTGTCAAGGTTTTGGAACTTTGAGTACTGCAACTTTAGGCGGTCTTTTGTGTAATTTGGCGTAGCACCGAATATGACTTGCAATATCAATTCTGATTGCATTCCCAACTTGAGCTTGAATATTGGTTGCTGTAATCCTAAGCGGTCTTTCTAAGTGTTCGACAAATCGTCGATTGTGTAGGTGACGCCACTTTTCTCCACCTTTTTGCAGTTTTGCTCCCTTTCAATGATTTTTTCCAAGTATTGTTCATTTGTGCACTTTTAATCCTATTTCTTGACATAACACATGAATATTCATTAGAGATCGTAATTAATCGCCCACTTAGGATAATGTTTCTTTGCAAGCTAGCCCTAAAATAAGTCCAAAACATGGATTCATCAACAACCCCACATAAAAGTTAGGGAACTCCACATGCTCATCCGCTCCTAAAGAAACATTGCCCTTAATATGCAAGGGACATTAGAGATTAAGCATAAAAAGAAAGAAATGAGTATTAGAATCCCCTTGGTCTGATCAATCCTATTATGGTGGTGGTGGAGCTAGAGAAATGGTCATGGGGACATCAATGTCCTCATCTACCGTGAACTCCCGAGATAAATCAAAGGTCATGCGGGCTCAGACTCACTTATATGGATGTGCCTATCATGGACTTGTCTAGGAGAGATGATGCTTTCACAGTGTCCACAATTTGGCTCTCCATCCAAGCTAGCTCCTCATGGTCCTATTGTGTAGGCTCCACTGCCACTGTTACTTCATCAGTCCCTAGGGCGCTTACCTCTTGGGTTTCTTCACCTCCATCACCAGAAAAATTAATGTTCAACTCATCATCGGAGACCACATCCATATTCATTTTTGGTGGATTTTCTAGTCAGCCAAGGAAATTGCTCAAGTCTGTGGACCAAAGGGCTACCACCTCCTTCTTTAATAAATCAAAATTTTCTCTTTAAAGACAATGTGTCTGCACTACCACCACCTGCCTTCTCTACAATAGCCACTCTATTCTTTAAGTTGGCCAACTCCTTCCCATGGTCATCAATCATAGACTCGAGTCTATCCATCCTTAGTTTGTGTGCCTCCATTAACTCTCGTTTTTTTGCCTCAGCCTTAATATATGGCCCTAGAGCTTTGGCTATGACTGCCTCAGCTAGCTTAGGCATATATGACTCAACCTTAGTGGCACAAAGATTGACTATTTTGGCCAGCCGACCAAAAGCAAAAATAGTGGCATTAGTGAGTGAAGTTTGGTCATCTGTGTCATGTATCTCTGTTTGTGCCTCAACAGAGGGGATAGGGATAGAAGATGAGTGTAAAATAGGCGAACGAGAAGTTATACTTGCCTCAGTGACCAGCTCTGTAGCACCAGACTTGAGGGCCTTAACATCTACCATCAGCATTTTGTCAGTCGGCTTCTTCCCTGCCCTATCCTTTTCGTCCCTCAAAAACTCTATATCAATCCACCATGTCAGTGGATTCTGTTGAAGTTACCGTCATATTAATCTTTTTGTTCCTAGGCACCATGACCATCTTACACAAAGTTGTGATGAGGATTGGGAATGAAAATGAGGTTTACTCCTCTTTTGCCTTGGTGAGGATTTCTAGAACGATAATTGAATCAAGATTAAATTATTTCTATTCATAATACAACCAACTAACGCAACTTTGGCATGTCGAAGTATTGACACATTCTGAGGCATCAAATTGCTGCTAATGAATCCAAACCAGAATCTCGCTAGTATGTTCATCTCCTTCTTCTCAATAGTTTCTCCCTCCTTCAACCACGAGGGAGCTGGAATTTCAGTAAACAGGGCCAACCATGCTTTGATTTCCTTAAAAGTCTGGAGCTACATTAGATGTTTCAAGTAGCTCTGGCTCTAGAATGTGCAACCCAAGATATCATTAATTTCAGCCTCACCGCATGGTACTTACATACCCCTAACCTCTACAGTATCAAGAGGTTTCAACAACACTGTCACTCTGCCTTTACTCTTTGGAAGGGCTTGGCCATAAGCTTCATAGTATTTGCGAACTAGGCTAGGCACGTACAGATCTTGAGGTTTGGTGAAGTTTTGGAAATTATAAAATATGAGGAATTCCCAAACCCATGGATACCAATCAATTACTCCCTCAGTTGATAACTGCTTCTATTCGAAAATTGTCTTGTGCCCATCAGTCGTAAGCCTACTTAGAAATCTTGGGGTCATTTCTACATGATTTCTCTGTGAATATTGCGATAAAGAGCCATGTATGGCCTTAGTCTTAGATTCATTTTTATATCTCTTAGGACTAGACTTCGCTGGAAAAGGTGATGGTCTAGTAGACTCATCTAGAATATCTTTCATCTTGGTCATCCTGCAAAACACACTCCTATATGATGTAAATAGTAAATGTGAAAAAATTAGGTGCAAAATTTAAGCATAAGAGAATCACTTAGGGTGGACAGGACCGTTTAACCATAAAACATACTTGGTAATACGCCGAATCGATTCAACAGTCAAATAGACTATCACCTTTTTGCACAAATTTCATACTCTAGGCCGCTTCTACTTTCAACGATGCTCATGCACATTCGGAGATACACCAAATTGCAAAAGTTACAATGTTCAAACAAGAAGATCAGTCAAATAAGGCAGTGCATATGGAAATTAGGCGCATCGCCAAGTTCACTTGGGCAGTCAAATGATCACCGCCAAGGTGATTAGCATGACCATTCATCCATTCAATAAAAAATCAAAAATTTTACACAAAGAACATGGATGAGAGTCACATACTAACCCATAATCAAACATCAATGCATGCTCATCTTTTGATTATCACAATCACATGGTTTCTATGGCTATAAACGCAATGAAGTGACTACTTACCCTTAAGAATAAGATTTCCCAATCCATCATCGAACAAGTTTACTCCACTTAAAGGAGTTTAAGGGTTACTCAGACTTCACCCGTAGCCCATAAGAACAATCAATTCAAACAAACAAGTATTTTCAATTAAGCATTCTCAATATTATGGTACTATCTCAAGTGAAAGCATTCAAGCAAAGTGACAACTAGGAAATTGAGACAACACCCACATACATTTTACGGTTGGGCAACAAATCATTCATTGATAAGCTTAGACCAAATCATAGGCACCACTAATTTCAATATATTTAGAGGGAATCAAAACTCACAATAAATCACTCATATATTCAATACAGGGTTTTAGCGTCACCATAGTAATCTACCCAATACAATTTCCAACAAGATTTTAAGCAATGAAGTATGATCAACACATTCACAAACCCTGATAAACTTTTTAATCAATGGAACAGTTCTAAATTAACTAAAGAAATGACTGAAAACATACCTCTTAAGTGGTGAGACAGAATGAGAATACTCAAAGATGCTTTGGTGATAAATATCTTGAACTTCTTTGTAAAGATTTTCAAAGAAAAAGATAAAGGGGGTGTTGGCGTGTGAAAGTAGTGCAAAAGAAGGGAAGGTGGAAAGTTAAAGGACTAAGGCATTTAGAAAGCCTTAAGTAGGTCGGTGAGCTGTGCATGTTCATCGATACCGAACACCACCACCTATCACATTTGGCACTACGTAAAGTGTGCTAGGGACTGCCTTTTTTAACATTATGCATACAATTATTTTAGCCTTGAAGGGCACTGGAATTGACCATCACACATTAGTTTTAGTGATTTGTTGAGTTGCCATTGAGTCCACAGAATTCGCAGCACCTCAGGAGTCATCAAGTGACTCATAAGGCAGCCAAACTAATGGCCTCTTTTTTGACTCCGCGATACTCTGATTGGTTTCATTGGTCGCCTTCTTAGCTCTCCGCTCCAATTTTTACTTTTTCAACCCGACACAATTTAACACTATTATTTGAAATTAAAATCAGTAACTACTCACCTTGGTTTGCCTCTCAAGAATTGCCTTAGTTAACATCATGGCACGACGTTATTCCTCTTCTTCATCAAGTCATCTCTGACTAGTTTATCACTAACACTTCGGTATCATCTCCCGGCTTCAGAGTTTTGCCTATGCCGAACACTACTTCCTCATCATTCACTCTGAAATTAAGATCTTCACTCTCTACATCCACAACAACTCTTTCGGTGGCTAAGAACGGCCTACCCAATATAATTTCCACCTTCGTATCCACCTTACAATCTAAGATCACAAAATCAACAGGATGAATGAACTTGTCCACCTTCACCAATGCATCATGTAAAATCCCAACTAGTCATTTGATATAACAATTAGCAACATGTAGCTACATTTTTGTCGGTGAAGGGGTCTCAAACCTCGATTCTTCAAATATGCCTAGGGGCATGAGGTTTATACTTGCACCCAAGTCACAGTGCCTTACTAAACTTTAAGGCTCCAATGGTGCTTGGAATAGTGAAGGCACTTGTGTCTTCTTTCTTCACTACCAAGTTTTGTGTTAAGATTGCACTACCAACTCCTTTATGACTAGCATAACCTGGCATCTTGATCAATGCTTTCATAAGTGGAACATTTATCGAGAATGAGTTGAACATAGAGAGGAACTTTTTAAACTTTCATCCTTCTCTTTCTTCTTCAATCTTTGAGGAAAAAGTGGGTCAACCTTGACTTGAGATGTTTTCTACCTCACAGCTGGACTTGAATTTTTAGGATATACTTTCTTTACATTCACAACATCGTCCCCTCACTTCTCTTGTTTGTCACTCTCGGGGTTGCCAAGAGTGTCACAATCTTCATCATTAGCTACACACTCTTCAAATCATAATTGCACCTTCATTTTCTTCCACTTCATTAAAGTCTTCCTCAATAACAAGAGATGGCTTTGTGCCTCCTACCACTTTTCTAGTACTACGGGTAGTAATGGCTAAGCATTGCTGATTATTTCTCTTAGGATTGGCCACTTTGTCACTAGGAAAACCTCTTTTTGGACTGATTTAGCTGAGGTGATATGCTTCCAAGCTAAGTTTCCAACTGCTTAATAAACGCTAAATGTGTTGTCACTATTTTAGTCAACTGAGAAAAGTCAGACCTCATCTCCTTCAAGACTTTATCAGAGGCTTTCACCTTGCTCAAGATTTGGGTGAGCATATCTTCTGTCTAAAGATTCTCTTTATTAACCATAGGGTCAACAACTTTCACCCTATAATAAGGTGGATCATACCTATCTCCTATTCTATCATGATTTCTCCAACCCCCAACATGAGGTTAGTCAGGCCACACACGATCTCTCCATCCAATGTTATTATTTTAATGTTGATTCTCGGGTGACCTAAGAAAAGTCGGTTGAGAATGCACTATTTAATTTCCCATATATTGTACCCCCTCGTTGTTACCACCTTCAAATGGTGCACCATCATACATTACATCACTAGAAGCTCCCACAACATTCACACTTTTAGAGTTTCCTAACATGACATGCTTATTCAAGAGATCAAGCTGAGTTAACATTTTAGCCATGTTCTCATCCCTTTCTTGTTCTTTAGAGAGCTGCTCTTTGAGCGGACCCCTATGCTGTGAAGGTATAGTGCCATATCTTATGTACCATGCTCGGTTAATCTTTGTCATGCCATCTAAGAGGTCATCAACTTTAGTGGATGCTCATGTTGTTAGTCCTCCTCTAACCAACTAATCACCTACTCCTTTGTTAATCGCGTCGAGACTTACGTAGAAGTATTTGCAAAATCATATGGTCCAAAAGTCCATGGTTAGGACATTGAAGTAGGAGTTTCCGAAACCAAATCTATGTTTTATGCAATGGCTCACCTTCGATCTACTTGAAGGTCACAATACTTCTTCTAAACTTTATCATCTTCGTGGGACAGAAACATCTTTCAAGGAATGCATTTTGAAGCTCTTCCTATGAAGTAATAGAATCATGAAGTAGCTTTGCAAGCCACCTCACTGCCTCTCCAGTGATGGACAAAGGAAATAGCCTCAACAGAATGGCTTCTTAGCTCACTCCCGTGAAATTGAATGGGAGACACACATCAACAAAGTTCCTTAGGTGTTCATGATGATCATTGTAGCCAAGTCCTTCAAACAATCCCTTCAGCTAGAGGAGTTGCAAATAGTGTTTGTTACGTAAAAATTAACTCCTCTCGCCAACAAGGGTAGTCAAATAGCACTTGTGCTTCCCACTTGGTCCTAATTAATACCTTGTATATCATTCGCATCTCCAACATTCTCACCATGGAAACTCCCATCATCCTTTATTTTAACACCTATTTTTAATAGAAAAACAACAAGAAAATAGTAAAAATAACTCTAACTACAAGAGCAAATCTTAAGAAACACTCTCGGTGATTTCGCGGCAACAACGCTATTTTTTTTTGCTCAACCTATCTACTCAAAGAAAGCAGGGGCAGTGGTCATCAACATAATAACCCAACTGAGAGGTTGGAATCAAATCCCGTAGGGAATCATAGTTCAAGATAAAAGTGGTTCATAGGACTAAGTAATTATAGGATTTGGGGGGTTGCAATAATTGAATGCAAGAATCAAGTTATACAATATCATATTAATGATTTAATCAGCAAACAAAGGAAGATGTTGGAGATGTGCAAATATGGGCATTGATCTACTAGCTGGGTCTAAATATTTAACTAAATGAGTGGATAATGAGTGAAGAGGCTAGGTTTCTTGTAACTCATATTACGCTATGATACATGATCGTTTCATATGATTTAACTACAACATCATACACAGACTGCCTATGACACGCTTTGTGTAAGAAGTCTCAGCAAAACCCCTATTACCTTGGCTATTGAATCCATGGTTGTGGACTTCAACTAGAACCCCAAGAGATTTCCAGCCATTCCATTCATTTCACACTCTAATAATTCTGGCTAAGGCAACTATCATAGATCTAAAGTAAACCCCATGTTTGCAAGCTTTAAATTATAGATTAATCTCAGGAATAGATGCAAATTCACTTAAATCAATTGTAAATAAGTCAAAATATCAAAGACCCATTAAGCAAATCAAAAACTCATATCAATAGCACACCCTTACCATGGGGGTTTTAGCCACGCGTGCTAGAAATTAAAGATTTTATACCAAATATGATAGCTGCAGTAATGGGTAACAAGATTGAATAGAAAATAGTTGATTATCACCAGCCAATCTACTCCAATTTTGCTTCTGAAAGCTTGAAAACCCTATTAACCCTTGTACCCTAAACAAGGAAAGTTCTATGTACTACTCTCTATGTAAAACTCAGAAGAATGTTATCTTCTAATATGATATGTACAATATCCTTTCTAATTTTCTTGTATAGTCCATGCAAATGTGTGAGAGTTTGTGCTTCGAATTGCCATTTGGCGCTCAAGGCCGACTATCAACGAGCACTCTGGTGATGCGGCGAATATGCACTTGACTTATTTCCTTTTTTCATCTTCATAAGGTTTCATTTTTTGCAACATTAGTCAATGGTTTTCATTTCGCCGATTTAATTCAGCAATTTGCTGAAGTTCCTATCACATCACCTTCTTTTCAAAATTTTGGGGCTTTGAATATTGCAACTTTAGGCGATCTCCTTTGCACTTTGGTGATGCATTGAATATGATTTGCGATTTCAGTTCTGAATGCATTCCCAAGTTGAGCTTGAACCTTCGTTGCTGCAATGCTAGGTGGTATCTCTTGAGTGTTTGACGGATCGCCGATTCTGTAGGCGATGCCACTTCTCTCTACCTTTTTGCACTATTTCTTCCTTTCCAAAATTTTTCCAAGTATTGTCCATTTGCATGCTTTTAATGCCATTTCCTGACATAAAACATGCGTATTCATTAAATAATGGAATTATCACACACTAAGGACAATGTTTCTTTTCAAGCTAGCCCAAAAATGAGTCTTAAATATAGACTTATCACTTGGTCTTACATATAGATTATGGTCCTTTCCCACTATGTATATGGTGTCATGTGATTTCATGATTCTTCATACATGATTTTCCACTCATGACATATTGAGCCCATATTCATTAATTATGATTATTTATATTGTTTAGTAATGGCTTATGTTCCTTGTTGCATTTTCACCCCTCATACTTAGTACATTCCAAGTACTAATACATACTTTTTGCCTACATGATCTAACCATATAGGTACAAGAGCTCCTATTCATCTTCCCCCTTCATGTGGTTAAGTAGACCGATTCATGATTGCTTGGTGAGTCCTCCATTTAGAGGACAATATCAACTTACTTTCATGCTTTAGTAAATACTAGTGTGTTATGGATATATATCTTTTCAGGGTGAGACCGAGAGATGTCTTGGCCCCCTTACTTTTGTATTAGAGGTATTGTTGGATACAAATTTGTAGATTATGAGCTCGACTCTTATTATGCTTATGTATTATGAGAGACTCCCTTAGTCCTTATCCACTTCTTTTGCTTGTTGTATATGTTGATGAGATGGATGTCCTAAGTCCCTATTTCTCCCTATAGTGTGAGTCATACTTACCCTCCCCTTGAATGTTATTTGCTATGTGTTTATGGCAATTCTCTCCCCTATAATATCTCCATAGTGTGAGTTTAAAGCTCCGTTTCTCCTAGAATTATGTGTTTGTTTCTTTAGCTATGCTTCCGCAACCAAGGCTATGCCATGTATATTTAAGAGACTTGTTTGGGGTATCTTCGGGTTCCCATTTGTCATTTTACACTTGGGCCGAGGCTTGAGTCATGACAAATCTCTAGCTCCGTAGCTATGTGCTACTGTGGCTTACCTTATTGGTTTAGCTATTAGTAATATCCTGGAAGTTGAAAAGTTAGAATAAGGAAGAAAATGTAAAGAATATGATACTTTCTAGGGCCCACGATTCCTATCTATGGGGTGTGGATGCAACTATTGATCGAAGATGGTGGACGGAGATGACATTTGAGACATCGGAAAATTTTTGGAAAAGTTTAGGTTCTACAAGGAATGGTCATTGGCCGTAAGAGAAAATACAAATCATAGAAAGGGGTCGTAATGTGGATAGTTCTATGGACTATAGTTGGGGCATGTAGAACACACCAACACTTTGAAAATATTAGAAATTAGAATACCCCGAGCATTTTAAAGGTTTGAATATGATATAATAAGGCAAAATATTGGGAAAATAGCCTTCATATATTTTCTGGAAGTGTACTTCACAAAATATAATTTTCAAAAAAATTGCTTATGTAGAAGAGTTTGCGACAACAACGCGTCGCAGATATGCTTCAAGATGGTTCAAATTCGTCCTTAACCGAAATCTTGCCAAAACTAGAATTCACTTTAAAATGACTTGAGATCAGCATCTCTACATCGCGGACATGTTCCCCTACTATTGTCCGACTTTTAGTTTTATGTTAGGGTACTTTGGACTTTTTCCTATACATTATTTAATGAATTTGGATGGTTTTTGGAATTAAATTTCATCCTATAAACTACCCTTAACCCCCAATTTTACCCCATTCTTCAATAATTCAGTCATTATAAAATTTCTTTCTCTAGAGAAGCTCCCCAATCTCCATTAAAGACCTTGAAGCAATTCCTCCAAATTCTTCATTAAAGTTAAGGAATTTCTTAGGTTTCTCCCAGTTTCTTGTCCAAGGTATGTGAGCCTTCATCTATGGAATCCTTTCTTCTATGGAACTCCTTCAATTTCTCAGTTTTTATTCAAATTCAAGCATGTATTTTTAGGAGTATTCTCAATTTCTTCAATCTTGATCTATATTATGATTATTGATCCTTTTTAATGTGAATTTATATTAATTGCATAAAATTGATTATCTTCTTATGAATTCACTACACATTATATCTAGGATTCTTGATCTCATAATGGGTCTTACACAATTCTTATCCAATTGCATGAATATTTTTTTAATTAATGTTTGTTTACTCAATTAAGCATAAATTATTATCCAAATGCATAATTTTGATGATTTACAAGTAATTTTCTTACAACTTCTTTCTATGGTTGATGATGACTAATGTAGGTTATTAAAATTATGATTTCAATTGACAATATTTATTATTACTATGCATAATTTCATAAAATTACATATTTTTAACATGATTTGAGATTAAACACACTCCATGTCCCTAGTTTATGATGAACTACAATTATGAATGAAAATTTCTTCTTTTAAGGTCTATGAAAGTTACTCAATTATGTTTTTATGAAAATGAAGTTCCTTCAATGATGAATGAATGTGGTTGAAAGAAAAATTATCATCTAAATATGGATTCATTTGTGATAAGAACGACCCTCACATTGATGAATCACCCAAGGTTCTAATGAGATACGTTTTTGAATGATGATTTTTAATGACTCAGAGCTCTGGTTGATTTAAGAATTACTATGATATTATGATGTACTATGTTGTGGTATTCGACTTAGCATTGATGTACTATGTTGTGGTATTCGACTTAGCATCAATGATAATTTTTAATGACTCAAAGCTATGATTGATTTAAGAATGACTATGATAGTATGATGTACTATGTTGTGGTATTTGATTTAGCATCGAGAAGGCTCAAGGTGGTGTTCAGTACTGTGGATATTAAGGTTATCCACCCAAAGGACTTCAAGTAGGAACCTCTCGTCTAAAAGTATGTGCCACCATAGGTTGTCGTATTAGGCCTAGGCTAGTGGATCTACATTTAGCGCCTAATTGTTGAATGAATTAATGTACCATGATGGAGTCTACCTAAGCAAGTAGTCTCCCCCATTCTCAATATAGTGGTTAAATTGGATTCCAAGGTTATAGTAATATCACACAAAAGGATTATGTTACTTCAATCTTTTACATGATTTTGATGTTTAGACCACTCAACTTATGACAATGTCTTACTTTAAGTTTTGCTTCATGCCTATATTATTGTGATATTGTATTTCATGACTCATGAATGTTTTGTTCATGTTTTATACATATACATACATACCTATATATATATATATATATATATATATATATATATATATATATATATATATATATATATATATTATCAAACCCGGTCACACACCATGAACTCCAAGGGTCGAACACATCTGCCAGCGTAACTCTTTTGACGACTCTAGGTTGACAATAACCGTCTCTGAATCAAGAGAACTTGCTCCATAGAATTCTTAAGCAAGTTTATGTCAAGTCTATCAACTGCAACAGAGTCAAACCAACCTATGGGAAATCTAGATCTCCACCAATACAAGGCATCAAAAGATGTCATCTGGATATTGGAATGATAATTGTTGTTGTAACAAAACTCCACAAAGGGAAAATGTTAATCACACCTTGCACCAAAGTCAACAATTTAAGCCTTGTCATATCCTCTAGTACCTTAATATACCTCTCTGTCCATTTGTCTAAGGATGAAATGGTGCACTTAAGTCTAATCGGGTACCCACACCAAGATGTAGGGCCTTTTAGAAGTGGGAAGTGAATAGAGTACCTCAATCAAACACTATAGAAACCAGTATACCATGAAGTCCCACGAGCTGAATGATATATAAATGAGCCAATCTCCCCGATGTGAACCTGACCTTAACAGAAATGAAGTCAGCAAACTTTGTCAAGCAATCCACAATAACCCAAATAGAGTCATATCCGTCCACTTTAGTGGGTAACACAACTATAAAATCCATCATGATCCGCTCTCATTTCAAATTACGAATGGCCATCCTATATAACTCGCCCCCATCTCTGAAGCTCACACTTGATTTGTTGGCAGGTCAAACACTTGGAAACAAAATTAGCTATGTCTCTTTTCATGCCACATCAGCAGCAGTGCTGGCTCAAATTATGGTATAGCTTTGCCGCTTCGGGTTGAATAGAATATCTAACACAATAGGTTTTCTCAAGTATTAACCTAACCAAGTCACCTACCTTAGGCACACAAATTTGGCTCTCGATCCTCATAACCCCATCTGCATTAAATATGGCCTCCTTGGCCTCACTCCTAGTCACCTTGTCTCGAATGAGACACAATCAATCAAATAATAGATAGTAAATGGGTTGGTTGGAAAATAAATGAATTGCTAGTTGTAAAATATTATTCTCGTCAAACTTAAACCTCAGACTAAAACCAAGGGCTCCATTTTTTCCTCTTTTCAAATGAAAAATCTTTCTCAGAACATGGAGTGTGAATCAAACCCATGTTTGAATTGAAATTGAGATACTGATGCAAGTTCTTCCTCAAATGAGACACAGCTTCTCATCCTTGAACTGTCGCTCATAGATCAGATCCATCAAAGAAGATAAGTCCTCTAAGAAAGCTATCCCACAACCCTCATTAGTAAGTTGAAGCCTCACTAACCCGTTTGCTAATATCTTAACATCTCTAGCCAAGAGTCGCTCCTCTCCTCGGATGGCTACAAAGCTACCCATACTTGAAGTCATCCTACTCAAAGCATCGACCACTACATTGGCCTTTCCTAGATGGTATAGAATGGACAAATCATAATCGTTTAGAATCTCAATCGATCTCCTCTGCCTTAGATTAAGGTCCTTCTGGCTGAAGATATACTCTAAGTTGTAGTGATTATTAAAGATCTCACAATGAACCCCATACAAATAGTGTCGTCATAACTTCAATACAAAGACAACATTCGCTAACTCTAGATCATGGGTAAGATAGTTCTTCTCATAGATCACTACCACCTTCCCCTTCTGCATCAACACACTACCCAAACCAACACCCAATGCATAATAATATATGGTGAAATCTACAGCCTCCTTAGGCAAGGCCAAAACAAGCACAATAGTCAACAATTCCTTGAACTTTCAGAAGCTCTCCTCACACTCCTTTGACCAAACAAATGCTACATTCTTTTGAGTGAGTTTAGTCTATAGAATGTGTATAGTAGAAAATTACCTTAACAAATACCAATAATACACAGTAAACCTACAAAGCTATAGATCTCTACAAATGAAGTAGATCTATTCCATCCTCTAATAGCCTCACTCTTCGCTGGGTCAACCTTGATGCCTTCCTTGGACACCACATGCCCTAGAAATGCTACTAAACTAAATGAAAACTCATGCTTCAAAAACACCTTTGCACCCTAAAACTAGCCAAACAATTCATCAATAAGAGGGAAAAATTACTTATTCTTTTCAGTTACCTTGTTCAACTATCTGTAATCAATACACATTTTCATCGACTCATCCTTCTTCTTCATAAATAGAACTAGAGTACCCTATGGTGACACACTAGGCTAGATGAACCCCTTGCTTAATATGTCCTGAAGCCGATCATTTAGCTCGTTTAACTCAGCAAGAGCCATATAGTCAGGAGGAAAGGCATCCACAAACTCATGAACAACAAGAGTAGACTCCATAAAAGGTAAATCGGTGCTGCGAATAAAGGACAAGTAGGATAACAACCCCTACTAATTGACCTCTAAGACCTAATATAAGAGATACCTTGCTAGGATGAGAACCACATGAACCCTTCCACTCGACCCTCGATCCACATGCACAACCAAGCTATCCGTCTTGGCGAAAGTATCAAGAATAGCATAATGCGGAGGCAACCAATTCATACCCAAAAAAATATTAAAATCTATATATCACGAATAATCATGTATACCTAAGTATCATAACCTTCCAAAGATACAAGACAGGATCAATACACTAAATACACCCTCTATCGTATGTTACTCCATTAATTGCCGATAAGTTAAAAAAGGTACAAGAATTATTGACTAAACCATTTGAAGTGTCTACACCAATCGGTGAGTCTATTATAGCTAAAAGGGTCTATCATAATTGCATAGTAACTATTTGTGATCGTGACACATTGACTGACCTTGTCGAGCTAGAAATGATAGATTTTGATGTTATAATGGGTATGGATTGGTTGGCTTCTTGTTATGCCATGCTGGATTGCCGAGCTAAGATGGTGCAGTTCCATTTTCCAAAGGAGGCAGTCCTTGAATGGAAAGGTAATATTGGGGCGCCAAGAGGTAGGTTTATTTCCTATTTTAAGGTAAGGAAGATGGTGTCCAAAGGCTACATATGCCATTTCGTTAGGGTAAGAGATATAGATGCAGATCCCCCAACCCTTCAATCTATTATGGTGGTAAATGAATTTCTTGATGTTTTTCCTGAAGATTTCCCAGGGTTGCTTCCTGAATGAGAGGTTGAGTTCGGTATTGATGTGCTTCCAGATACACAACCTATATCCATTCCCCCATATAGAATGGCCCCGACAGAATTACGGGAGTTAAAGGAGCAGTTAAAAGATTTGCTAGAAAAGGGATTTATAAGGCCTAGTATGTCCCCTTAGGGAGCACCAGTTTTATTTGTACGCAAGAAGGATGGTTCGCTGAGGATGTGCATTGACTACCGACAGTTAAATAAGGTGACAATAAAGAATAAATATCCCTTCCCTAGGATTGATGATTTATTTGATCAGTTACAGGGTGCTAAGTATTTCTCAAAGATTGACTTGAGGTCGGGTTATCACCAAGTGAGAGTCAGAAGTCAAGACATACTCAAGACAGCTTTTCAAACACGGTACGGTCATTTTGAGTTCTTAGTTATGTCATTTGGCCTAACAAATGCCCTTGCTGTTTTTATGGATTTGATGAATAGGGTGTTCAATCCATTTTTGGATGTGTTCCTGATAGTATTCATAGATGACATTTTGGTGTATTCGAGATCAGAAGGAGATCATGGTAATCACCTGCGACAAGTATTACAAGTTCTTCGTGATCGTAAGTTATATGCAAAGTATTCTAAGTGTGAGTTTTGGTTAACATCTGTGGCATTCTTGGGGCACATTGTATCTGATGAAGGAATAAGGGTTGATGCCCAAAAGATAGAAGCTGTGAAGAACTGGCCAAGACCTACAACACCAACGGAGGTTCGTAGTTTTCTTGGGCTGGCAGGTTATTATCAGGTTTGTTGAAGGATTTTCTTCTATTTTTGCACCTTTAGAAAAGCTAACAGATAAGGTAGCTAAGTTTTAGTGGAGTGATGCATGTGAAAGAAGCTTCCAGAAGCTAAAAGATAAATTAATGACTGCACCTGTATTGGTACTTCCTGAAGGGACAGAAGGTTATGCAGTATATTGTGATGCTTTGGGACTGGGCCTAGGATGTGTTTTGATGCAGCATGGTAAAGTAATAGCCTATAACTCGAGGCAATTGCGTCCACATGAGAAAAACTATCCAACCCATGTTTTGGAGTTAGCAGGAGTTGTATTTGCTTTGAAGGTATGGAGCCATTATTTATATGGAGTTCATGTTGGCATATTTACCGATCACAAGAGTCTACAATACATCTTTAAGCAAAAGGACCTGAACCTAAGGCAACGAAGATGGCTTGAGATATTGAAAGATTATGACATCGATATTTTGTATCACCCAGAAGGGAAAATGTAGTAGCAGATACTTGAAGCCGCAAAACAATGGCAAGCACTTTTGGAAAGTCCGCAATAAGACAAGGGGTAAGTAAGGATCTACAACAATTAGCTAGCATGGGGGTTTGCCTTCTTGAATCTCCAGATGAAGCAGTTATTGTGCAAAATGCAGCGGAATCATCATTGATGACGAAGGTGAAAGAGAAACAGTATAAGATCCTATTCTATTACGGCTTAAGGAGAATGTACAACAAGGTATGACAAAGGCATTTGAACTCATGCAAGAAGGAATACTTCGATGTCAAAACAGATTGTGCGTACCTGATGTAGATGGGCTAAAAAGAAGAATTATGATGGAAGCACATCATTCAAGATATTCAGTGCATCCGGGCTCAACCAAAATGTATCATGACTTGAAAGAAGTGTATTGGTGGGGGAAAATGAAGAAGGATATTGCAGAATTCATGGCTCAGTGTCCAAATTGTCAACAAGTTAAGGTAGAGCATTAAAAGCCTGGAGGTTATTTGCAGCACATAAAACTTCCAATTTGGAAGTGGGACATGGTCAACATGGATTTTGTTACTAGTTTACCTCACTCATTTCGGAAGTTTGACTCCATATGGGTAGTTGTTGATAGGCTCACTAAATCAGCACACTTCCTGCCGGTCAAAACTACTTATAGAGTCGAAGAGTATGCAAGATTGTACATTAAAGAGATAGTTCGACTGCACGGAGTGCCAATCTCTATTATATCTGATAGGGGAGCTCAATTCACTGCAAAATTTTGGAAGTCATTTCAGAGAAGTTTGGGGACGTAAGTGAATTTAAGTACAACCTTTCACCCTCAATCAGATGGTCAAGTAGAACGCACAATCCAAACGCTTGAAGATATGCTTCGGGCTAATCATTTGCCACTTATTGAATTTGCTTTCAACAATAGCTACCATTCGAATATCAAAATGGCACCTTAAAAGCCTTGTATGGAAGAAAGTGTAGATCACAAATCGGCTGGTTTGAAGTAGGTGAAACTGCCTTATTTGGACAAGATGTTGTTGATCAAGCTATAAAGAAAGTTAAGCTATTACAATAGTGACTGCCGGTGGCTCAAACTCAACAGAAATCATATGCAGATATTAGAAGGAGAGGACTAGAATTCTCCATAGGAGATTGGGTGTTCTTGAAGGTGTCTCCAATGAAAGGTGTAATGAGGTTCGGCAAAAAGGGAAAGTTAAGTCCACGCTACATAGGACCATATAAGATTGCTAGAAGAGTTGGTCAAGTTGCATATGAACTAAAGCTACCCCGGAAGCTCTCCGCAGTTTATCCGATGTTTTACGTTTCAATGCTTCAAAAATGCATAGGTGACCCCTCCCGTACCACTCCAATCGAAGATTTACAGGTTACAGAAGATCTCACTTATGAGGAAGTACCCATTGCTATTCATGATCGACAAATTAAGAAGTTAAGAAATAAGGATGTAGCTTTTGTGAAAGTACTATGGAGGAACAAACAAGTAAAAGTGGTTACTTGGGAAGCAGAAAAAGCAATGAAATTGAAGTACCCCATCTCTTTAAGTCCATTGAGAAGGAGGAGGATAAAAGGGTCGGAGTTGAGGCATTGACAAGTAAGTATGTGTCTGTATGTATCACATGATTAATAGTAGTATGTAGCTTAGGCTTGAACTTGTTTGGGCCGACTAACTATACTATCATTCGAGGACAAATGTTCCTGGGAGGGGGGGAGGATGTTACACTCCATATTTTCTATGTGTTAGTCCCACTTATGTGACACTTGGCATAGGCTTATGGTACAAGTGAGGGACTACATTTTTCTTATAAGGGTGGTAATAATTTGAATTGGATCGAGAGTTATTGTGATATCCCACATGTTTCAGCGGGTGTGAATCCAAGATAAACTCGACGAAAGCATTTAAATCTGAAACAATAAGGTGTTATTTGAGCTAAAAGTCTAAAGTGGAGTATTAAGATGCAATATATGGGATTATGATTTAGAAAAGAGGTAAGATAACAAGCTGCTTTCTTGACTTAACGAGGCAAGTTGGTGCATCACCTATTTAGACTTTTTGACCAGCCCAAAGGGGCCAAGTAGGTGTACCACCTACTAAGACTTGTTTGACCATCTTATAGGGCCCAAGGTCACTAACCATTTACTTGAACTTTCTGGGCCAACCCAAATGAAGTAAAAACAAAGGAAAGAATGGGCAGCCAAGGCCCAATAAGTAGAGACCCATAAAGGTCCAATTTAAAAGGCCAAGTAGGTGCATTACCTACTTGGTAAAATGTGGCAAAAAATAAAGGATAAAGTCGGCCTAAGCTGGTCCCTTTAAAAGGGAATGTAACCAGCTCTTTTTAGCCATTTTGCACTTAAGGAAAAATCTGATTTTTAAGGTTCTCTTTCTTCCCCTTCTATCTTCATATAGCAGCCATAAAATAAACCTTAGGGTTCTTAAATATTATCCTCATCTCAAGATAGGATTGAAGGAGAGTTTAGCCTTTGAAAAATATAAGTTAAGAGAGCAAGAATCACTCACGAGTAAGGTAAGTTACTGCACTCTACTCCGTCTCTTGTCCTTGAGTTAATCAGGGGATTTTGTATGTGTCAATGACGTTGGAGCGGTCCTTTTTATATGAGGTAATCTTGTGGGAAGGTTTGTTGGTGGTTTGTGCATGCTGGGACAGCCATGGAGGGGAGTCCCCTGTTACTTTTATTGTTAGATCCTTTTTGGAATTTAAAGTGAAATGTTAGTAGAAACTCATGAGAAAGATAATTGGATACCATAAGTTCACATTGCTCCTGCTATATGATAATATTTAGGGGCTGTTTTGTGAATATAATGGTAAGAGGTGTGACCATAAATGCAATTAGAGGAGAAGAAGTTGAAGGAACACACTTAGGTTGGTAGTTACAGGCTTGCTGCCCGGGTATAACTCGTGCGTGTGAGTGAACTGCCTACATGTGTTTATTCACTACTAATACTAGTTTTGTCACCTACTCAATTGTAGATAATTTTTTGAAAAATGGGAGATTACATTGAAGTGATAATGAGGTGGCTCGACAAGGTATGTAAGCTATCCTATTCCATATTCTTTGGCATGAAATCCAATACTCATGTCACTATCAACTAGTGAGCTTTCTAAGAGCTATTCCATGGCAATGTTGTTCATTAATAAATTTGTAGCTTACTCTCCTAAGCACTAGCATGAGAGTCCACTCTCATTCGTGAAGCCAATCTTGTCATTAAAACTCCTAAGTAGTATGTCAATATCACACTTGTTTCCTATATTGTGCTGTCTTAAGAGACTATGATTCTATCGTATGTTACTTGAACATAGTTCCGAAGCTTGGAAATCATCGTGACCACCAACGTAAAAGTCTCAAAGTACTAAATAATAACTCAAAGAAATGTTCATAATGTGTGGGTGGCAGCCCAGGGGAAAAAGCCTAGCATGGGCTGATCTCACTTGGTTCATAAGAGTGGCAGCCCAGGGGCAAAAGCCTAGCATGGGTCGATCCCGATTTATATAGCTATGAGGACAGCATCCCAGGGGTTAAAATGCCTAGCATGGGTCATCCTCTTTTACTATTGATCAACTGGTCATTTATAATACATGCCCAATAGGAAATTATAAAGTACTAACGAGTAAAGAAAAGAATGTAATGTACATAACTCCATAAATATAATAAGGGTGGTCTTTTACTATGTGTTGTGCATTTATATCTTGCTACTTGATTTCACTTGAGTTCGTACTTTACATATACTATTGCCTTACATATTCAGTAAATTATCTCATACTGACGTCCCTTACGGGGGACCTATATTTTGTGCTGCAGGTACAAGAGCTAGTTAGTCTTCTCAGTAGGAGTACATAATATCCAGCAGCTGTTACTGAGCTCCAGGTTGCTTCGGGCCTTTGTGCGTCTAGAGCTTATATTTTTGCATTGTGTAGTTGGTTATGAGGTTGGGTCTATCCCGTTCCTTATAGATATTGTTCCTTATCTAGAGGCTTTGTAGACTGTAAAGTAAAGTGTGGTCATGTACCGTACTTTAGACATCGTAGCAGCAACGACCCAGTCATACGCGTTTCCTTTCGGCTTGTTATTGCCGTCCACTTTCTTGAAAGCATGTTGAATGTGGAAACCCCTTGTAATATTTATAGACAGTGTATGGTTATATGTTGGTTCTCCCGAGCCTTGTCGGTAACGGGTGCCAGTCCACCTTAATGGAACTTTGGGTGTGACAAATACCTTCCCTACCGAATCGAATTTGAAGCACTCTAATGTACTCAAAAATAAATTCACAATCAGAACACAAAATTGACGACACAAAAATTAAGCAATTCGAGAAAAAGGGCTAAATTATCTAAAAATTTAGTATCAGAAATCAATGCTAAAATTTGAATTTTTTTTGGATGAAAGTGTTTCTCTCATTATTAGAAAACCATCAGTGAAAACCAATTCAAAATGAAGTTCAACGTGAACACCATCATCAATTTCATAAAAATCCTAAAGATCATGAAAATCCCTAAACTTCTGAATTGAAACTTCCATATTTGATGTTAAAAGTAAGGAATAATCAATGAGTAATAAAAAGGAAAGTGTGGAAAAATACCTTTTTCAGTGAAATGCCTTCGAAAAATCAATTAAAAGTTGTGCAAGACAAGCTCTTAAAGTTTGAAACTTGGGGAATGTTCAAAAATAGGGTACATAGGGGTTTGAAAACCCCTTTCTAATGTCGCTATAGCCAAAAAAATGTTTTGTTGTAGCGATATCTACACTAGCTAGCAACCGATATAGCGAAGCAACGTCACTATAGCGACTAGGCCTTCGGTAAAGTGAGGCCAGTACCGGATCACATAAAAAACCTTTCCAAAATATTTCATGACTTGGAATAAATCCTCTAGATTTATTCAAAATCCCGTACAAAAAGCCATATATGCAGACCCACTAAATTTGACGTTCCAGACTCAATAGAGTCGTCAAAAATTAAATCCAAGGCTCAATGACCCAAAACCTGATCAAGCGCCTTAAATCTAACTTAGACCACTTGAAATACCAAAATGATACTGGGGCCCTAAAAAATTAAGCTAAATCTATTTCTAGAACTAAAATTACCTCCCGAGACCATTGGAATAGTCAGAAAACTAATTCTAGCAACAAAACTTAAAATGTTAACCAACGTCAACCCAAAATCAAACTTTAACTATATTTTCACTTTGGACTTAAAATCCATGAAACAACCCTAAATATGATTCCAATAACTCTCCTAGGTCAATTTTCATATTCCAAAACTGACGGAATTAATTGAATTTTATTTTGAGACTTGAATCTCCAAATGACTTAATATTTTAAAATTAGGCACTTAAAACCTCAAAAATCTCTACCTCTGCGAAACTTTTGAAAACAAATTTTAAATCAATCAATCATGACTCATGGACTCTAATGAGAGGGGTAAAGTAGTAATTTTTGCTTGAATAGTAAAAAATGACCTTCAGGGTTATTACAGTACAAGAGACCTCAATAATTATTTACTTGGAGTCATTTTGGTTATTACCCAAATTATCTTCACAACTCGGGATTAGGGCCTAGGAGTGACCTGGCGAATGGGAACATGAGAATTCCCAAACAAGCCTTGAAGCATCCATATATATATATATATATATATATATATATATATATATATATCATTAGTTCAAAAGTGTATAGTTAAACAACAAGTGCATAGTTCTAAGGGAAATGAGGCTTTGGACTTAAGCTATGGGGATAGAAGAATCTTATGATTTTCCACATTTTCATATCTCATTATAATCATATCCTCATAGCACTAACATCATGAGATTGACATAAGCATAGTATCCATAAATAGTAAGCATTACACATAACAAGCTTGTACATAGAGTTTTCATGATGTCCAACAATGTCTTTAGTTCATATAATAGGACAAGGTCCAAGACTAGTCCTCGGCTCACCCTCAAAGTAAAGATAATAGTGAATATAATATAATAGGTAGATAGAAGGTGGATCTTGTCCTTGGAGTAAAGGACTCACTACTAGCAAGCTCACAATCGAATGTAACAGTGAACAGGTGGATAAGGATAGTTTTCAGTTCCTACATGGTTAGATCGTGTTGGCAAAAGTATGTGTTAGTATGTTTGAATGTACAATGTATGCGGGCATGCAAATGGTTATGATCATATTAACCTACAATCAATGTTAGATGACAAAGGCAAATATATAGAATGAAGTATATGGGAAATAATATAATACCAATATGCCTTGAAATCCATGATGCATGAATGCCATAATGCTTCAACAGATGGGGGTGGGACCATAACCGACATCACAAGCCCATGCGAGCTAATACATGAATCCTCTTAGCGAAAGCCTCCAACCAGTAGATTACTTGTCAAAGTTAGCCAACACCAAACCTTATGAGCTGGTCTTTTTTGTATGATGGCCACCTTCCTTACAACCCAGCCTTTTCGGAAGGATTTTCATAACATAATCATCCCTTAAAAAAAATATAAACATATGCTGGCAAGTAGTTATGAGAAGAGAGACTTTACTTAAGGACCCCTTAGGTCGAGCCCCTATCTCCAATCTCATTCGGTGTTAGGTCATCATCCCACGGAAATAGATGTACATATACATGCTTGAAAAAAAGGCATAAGTCTTTCAAATCATCTTCATGCATACTTAGGCTTAAAAGCCAAAAATACTACATAATCATATATTTTGGCTAAAAAACTGAATCATACTTCAATTCATAAATTCAGGCGTAGTAGTTGTTCTTTCATACTTGAACATGTTGGTGAATCCTCATCCATAAATTCTTAAAAGCAAGAGCATAGATATTATGTGATCACATGTCATGTCATAATCATACTTTCCTGAAATCATAGTCATAATCATAATTAGGTTATAACTCACATCATGAATCTCAAATAAATACTTCTTCGTCCATGCATATGCCATTTGGTGGTTTGTGTGAGTGTACTTTGCCTTGAAAACCATATTTTGGCCAAGTCTTGTACCATATGAACCTCTCACAGACCATATAACCCTTTCACGATCTGTATGAGCCTCCATTTGGGTGTTGGTGTGAAATATTTCTAAGTATGGAATCACCGTCATGGAACTTCGGTAGTGAAACATTTTCTAAGTATAGCTTCACAGAAGGCCACATGGTCTGTGTGCCTTCAAACGGTCAGTATGCCCTCCATACAGGTCCCCTGGCAACATTTTTACCTTCCATTGCATTAATGGTGTTCTTGTACTTTTGGCTGCTCCTAAGGGTCTTTTCTGACTTTCTATGCTATCCTAAGACATTCAAATGACCTATACTCTTCATCTCTAAACCAAATTCATTCAACATTTGGAATTTATTCAAGCTCTCTCTTAAGAACTCCCCTAAAGTGGACCGTTGAAGATTTGTCTTGGTGATTAAGGAAAGGCTCTCGTCTTCAAAAAATTCTTCTTTGTTAACTAAGGTATGTGGGATTCATTCATGGTCCCTTTCAGCCATGAAGACCCCAAACTCCTTTACTTGATTTTCATGAAATTGTAAATATGAGTTTTTAAGATTATTGTTTATTTGATTCAATTAAGATATGAGCTATGTTTTATTGTTGATATAAAATTGCTTTAAGCCCTAATATGTTGAACTGCATAAATATTATGAAGATTTAAATATGCATTATCTCTTCAAAGTTTGATCTAAGCATGGATGATCTAAATTATGACTTGAATGTGGATTCAACTTATAGATTTTCTTGAATTCCATATTGTATTATTGATTTATGATTGAATCTCTATTGCTCATTGCTATTCTCATATCATTCATGGCATATGCAGACATAAGCGTTGGATTTTGAGGAAAATGGATTGGTGGGTTAAGCCAACATATGTTTATGAAAATATTCGTGACAAGAATGTGATCATATAAATGTCTATGATATGGATCACTGAGAAACATTGGGTGTTTACACCATATTGGAAATTGTGAATGGGCTATTCCTATGCATGAAAAGAATGATACGACTTATGATTTCTCTTTTGAGCCTAAGTATGAATGATTATGAAGAAAGTTGGGCTTTTAAGCTCAAGTATGTATTGAAATAATTTGAAATGACTTGCACCTATTATGAAAGCATGTATACATATATATATTCTAGTGGGATGAAAAATTAGCACCGATGAGATTGGAGGCGTCAGAGCTATCCCCAAGGGTCCTCTTCCTTTCTCTTGAACTATGTGCCAGCATAGGTATATGTATATGGTAACCTCACCAAAATAGGAGGCCTGTAAGGTGCAGTTACATATTTTGATATGATATGATATTATGTGAAAATCCGAAATGGGAGGCCATAAGAAAGGTTACTTCTCCGAAATGCGAGGCCCATAAGGAGAAATATGGTTTACCCTTGGCAAGTAAACCACCTCTTTGCCAGTGTGGGGATAACATCAGGATTCCAAGTAATAGCTCACTTAGTCTTATATGTAGGTTGAGTCTCATCCCCTCTTTATATAAGCATTGTGGCAGATCATGCGTTATGGATTTCATGGCATATTGTTATATATTCTTCTTTGCTATATATCTCTTTCTATTATATGCCTTCGTCATCTAATATTGAATACAGGTTTGATAAGTCCTATGCTTTGCATGCCCACATTCTTAGTACATGCAAATGTACTAATGCATACGTTTTGCCTACATGATCTAACCATGTAGGGATCAGAGACTACCTTCATCCACCGTTCGACGGCAAGATCGGATTTGAGAAAGTGTTATGGTGAGTCCTATCTTCCAAGGACAATCCACCATATATTTAACTTATGTTTCTTCCATTTATACTATTTACTTTGAGGATCAGCCCAGGGCATGTCTTGGCCCCCGTCCTATTTTATGATTAGAGGCATTGTTGGACATTTTATTGACTCTTGTACGAATATATATGCTATATGTTGACATTTGGAGTTTATGATTATGTCTATCTATTGGATATGATTATTATGATTCAGATATGATATGATGTGTATGTATGTTATGATGTGGTATGTTGAAGATCCTAAGTCCCACTTTGCTCCCCACAGGGCGAGTCATACTTACCCACACCTTACTTCTTATGTATTATGTGTCATATGAATCCATGTTAATCCCTATCCCTATGACATCCCCATAGCGTGAGTCCTACTTTCCCGTCCCTTAGAACTATGTGTTTACTATCTTTTATACGCTTCCAAATCGATTATGTGAATATGGATACAATGGGCTTGTTTGGGGACTCTCGGGTTCCCATTCACCATGTCACTCCTATACCCTAGGTCCGGGTTATGACATTGTAGTTATTCCACTGCTTTTTAATGTTACTTCATTATCAAAATTGACCCTTAGCCCTTTTACCCCTATTTTCTTCTGCAAAGATTTTACTTGATGCTTATGAATTCTTAAGATGCAAGAGATGGTTCGGTGAGGTGCCCTCGGGTATCTCATGTATCTCATTCACCGTGTTATGATAAGGCCCCAAGGTTGAGTCATTAGGTGAATAATGAAGGAATAACATGGGTATTAGGAATACATGATTAAAACAACATAATAAGAAGAAATCATATGAAATCCATGATGAAATCAATAATTAAAACATGCTTGAATTTACCCATGCAAAGATTCATCAATTAAAGGGATATGCATATTTGATTCTTCATAAAATCTATGTAAATCATAATAATAAGGATTAAATCATCATAAAAACATTAATTAAGTTCAGCCTATAGCTCAATTTCAACAAATTAAAAGTAATTTAAAAGGCTCATTCGCAATTCATACTTAGAAATAATAAAATTGAAGAAATAGATTTTTGAGTCATCATGATTAGAACGGAATCATGATTCAATCCCATATACCTTGAAGAACTAGAAGAATTAGGATGGAGTTGACTTGAATTGAAAGCCCTCTTGAAATCCTAGCTTGGATCTTCAAAGCTTTGCTTGAATGGCATCTTAGGAGATGAAATTTCTTACAGTCTAAGCGTTTAGAATGAGAATGAATACGAATGAATCAGTGAGGGGATGATTTAAGGATCTTAGGATGGCCATAAAAGTCATAAAAGGCCTTAGAAGTGAACCAAATTACCATAGGGTCCTTAATGAACTGAAACAAGAAAATAATTCCGGACACATGCACTTTTGGCTTGATAGCTCATGAAACCTTGTAATGACAATAGCATCTGTGAATAACTCCCTTCATTATTTAGAAAATATTTTCCAAGGGTGTTTCCATTGAAGGCTTCATAGTCTATGAAACTGTGCATGGTCTGTGCTAATGTTCGTGAAAAATCCCAAGTTCTGAGACAGTAATTTCATACATAGAAAACTTTATCATGGGATCCTTTCGTGGGAGCCCACCACGGTCAATGGTGGGTTGTACGGTCCTAAAACTACTCTTGGTGGCTTCCATAGCATTTGAAGGCAAGTTCACCTTCCAAGAGCATCTTTCATGGTCAGTCGTGAGGACCACGAGCCATGAAAGGCTCCATGGAGGCCCACTTGGCCTTGAATATCTCCTGAAGCCACAAAAAGCAACGTAAATGGCCAAGGGTCACCCCAAGTCTTCCTCCATGGCTCGTGGGGTGACCCTAGAGAGGCACCTTGGTCAAAAATATTAGAAACCCAATTTTTTTAGCATCATTAAGGCCTCTCGAGGTTCGGGTCCCTACATCATCTCCCCTTTGGGAACATTCATCTTCAAATGAGCTAGAACATGGATTGAAAGGCATGAATTAAGCATGGAATATTTTAACATGGGAGACATAATGCATAACTCATTACTTGAAAATTCATGAAATCATTAAAACTCTCGTCAAAACACAATTTAAACCATTTTTGTGCACACGTATGCATGTCATGTCATGAAAGCATAAGAGTGAAAAAAGTACGACCATTTATAATAGGAAGAACCTAATAACTTCAACTGAAACACTTTAATCTAATACTTTTCATGTCATGAAATTCATATGTTGATTCCTATAAAGCACTTTAACTGAAGCCACATCCTTGTTGCGAAAACGTTTCACTTGTCTATCTAAGATTTCAACTAAAACCTCTTCATATGTAAAGTTCTCTTCAACCTCAACACCTTCCAAAGGCATAATCAAACTAGGATCACCAATCAACTTTCTTAACATTGAGAAATGGAAAACCAGGTGGATAGAAATCATATGTAAAGGCAAATCAAACCTATGGGACACCTTGCTAATCTGCTCAACCATCTTATAAGGCCCTACATATTGGGGACTTAACTTGCCATTTTTACCGAAACACATTACACCCTTCATTACATCCAGAAAACACAACCAATATTGATATCAAAACATGCCATCTCCCTCTTGGGAGAAAACCTCTATCTTCCCCTTGGGAGAAAACCTCAGGATGAATATCTATGCCAAAGTCCACTTCCCTTCTAGAAGGAATACTAGGAAAATCATTAGGAAAAACATCTAGAAACTTATTAACCACTAGAACTGACTCAATAGTAGGTGACTCAGACTCCATACCTCTAACCCTCATGATATGATAGATGGCCCTTTAGAAATCATTTTTTGAGCTTTGAGACAAGAAATAAACCGACCTTTAAAAGAAGAGTCACTGCCATTCCACTTAAGAATAGGATTATTCGGAAACTAAAACTTAACCATCCGGTTTCTACAATCAATAGATGCATAAGAAGCATGCAACCAATCCTTCCTACGAATACTGAAAAATCAAACATCTCAAGTTCTACAAGATAACAAGGAAGGACCTTATGCATGACAAAAACAGGACAACCCTGATAAACCTTTCGGGCAACAATAGACTCACCCATGGGAGTATAGAATAAAAAGGGCTCCCTCAAGATTTCAGGACTCAAACAAAACTTTACAGAGAAAAGAGGAGTCACAAAAGATAAATTTGCACCTTGATCAAGCAAAGCATAAGCATCAAAATCAAAGACTTTTAACATACCAATCAACATATCCATAGTCTCCTGCACTTCCTATCGAGCATGCGAGTCATTAAACCTGTTGTTCCTCGTAGCACGACCTTGTTGACCCTTTGGTTGGCCTTGATCATCTTGAGCCATATGGCCTTCACCATTCTTAGAAGATTTTGGATAGTTAGCAACCTTGTGACACATATCACCACACCCAAAATAGGCACTCGTATCTTTTAAACAAGCACCCAAGTGACTTCTTCCGCACCTGTCACACCGATGATGCATTGGCCCATCCCCAACCTATGCCTAAGGAAGACACACTCTATTATTTGTAACCCTTGTATTTGAACCTTAGCCTTGTTAGGAGAGACCATTTCCACTACCACTCCTAGAGTTGGAGAACTCACTGTCTTAATGGTCCCTCTTAGAATCCTTCAACCTCTCTTTTAGTTTCTCCCCCTTAATCTGCTCAGCATAAGTCATAAGTATGGAAATTCCCATCTCCCTAATAAGAATAGCTGTACAAAATTCTTTAACAACCAAATTAGAAATCCTAGAGATAAACTAGTGCATTATTGCACGCGTCAGCCAATAGCGTAGGGGCATACATGGAGAGCTTTGTAAATTTGAGGGTATATTTCCTCACACTCATACCAATATGCTTGAGGTTAATAAATTCTATCATTTTGGACTTCCTAAGCTCAAGAGGGAAGAAATGCTCCATAAAAGAAAACTTAAACTCTTCCCAACCACCTCATTATCACCAAGCCTCTCCATGAACTATTAGGTGTACCATACTTGAGCCACATTCTTCAATTAATAATTAGCTAGTTTAGCTTTCTCTTCTGATGTCACTCTCATGATAGTCAACACCTTAGATAGTTCATCAATGAAGTCTTGGGCATACTCTTTGGCTTTTGACCCACTACGTCCCATAAGAACCTCACATCTTTCACTTCTTTTAAGGTTGCAATCTCCTCAATTTGACTTAAAACTTATATACACTCACTCATCTTAAACGTTAGACGTAAATATATCCCTTCAATCTAAAAGTTAGGCACTTTTAAAATTGGTGCTCCTTCGACCGAATCATATCATGTCCTATATTCATAGGACTAGTACACGTAAGATGTGGGGTGTTACAACTTAATAGGTACTTCTCTTTTTCATGTGTATCATATTATAGTTTTGGTTTTAACATACTACTATACGTAATTAAGTATTAGATGTATTGTATTATATAAGTATCATTAGAATTGTATTATTTGGAGGAATTAAGATTAAACCCTAGGCTTGAAATTTAGCAACTAGATTATTGAATTAGATAAATTTTTGAGTCTAGACTAGATATATTACAATATGGGTGTCTATGGACTCGTTTGCTTACGAATATTACATATTTCATAGATTCAAATGTTCGAAGATGTTGATGAAAGGGAAAACACTGGTGGATTAGCTTACTTAATTTCAGTTCTTCAGTTCATGTAGGTTATGGTTTGTTCTATTTAATATAAAGACTCTTAATAGTTATTGATAGTCATCGTGTAAATCTATGAAATTTTATATGATTTTAATTCTTGTGGTTTGGTTGAATGATATATTGTTGTTATTGGTATGCAATCCTGAGACCATGAAATCCATAATCTTGAACTTGATCTCTCAAAGTGATACCTTGAACTAAGAAGGCTTGATGAAATATTGTTGATGAAGTGGAAAGTAAAGATAAAAAGTGATGAACTAAATATATTTGGAACAGGTGTAATGTTCCGACATGATATTATGGGATCGGGTGTCATGTTCCAACACGATATGACGGGATTAGGTGTCACATTTTGACATGATATTATGGGATCGGATGTCACGTTCCGCACTTTAATGCCCGATAAAATACCAAAATACCCCTAGAGTGAGGATATGTGCGTAATGCATCTTTCAATAGTCGGATGGCAAATCCGAGGTCGGATTTGTGATCATCACGCAAAATTGAGTGGGGAAAATGGTCTCGGTCGATTTTTAGAGCGACCCGATCAAAAGATGATTTTTTTATTCGAAGCGCAAAATAATGTTGGTGCGCGGCAAGAGCATGTCACACCTCTATCATGGACCAGCTCTTATATTCTATTGAATGTTCTTTACGGGATTCAGAAAATTCATTCAGAAACGTTTTCTGAAAATGCACGGTGCGCGATCAGTCCGCGTCGTGGACTAGGTCTTTTCCTAGTTGAAAACTTTCTAATTTTTGTATGAGGAGCATTCCGGTCCATCCGCCAACCCTTCCTAAACTCTATACACGGTCTAATAAGGTTGTTTTGACATAAAAAGGGTCTAACCCCCCCCCCCTCCCCCATCTTAAGTCATATTCCATAACCTAACAAGACTAGGGATTGAGGAAAGAGGAAAAGAGCTTAAGTTTGAGAGATTTGAGAAGAAACCCTTGACGTGACTGGTTGATAGCTTCATCCCAGGTATGTAAGGCTAAACTATAAGCATGGGATTATTTTCTCATGAGTGCCATAGATGGTCATAGATGAGTTGATGGTTCAAGATACTACATGCATGAATCCTTGATGGTTTTTCTTAAAATTTTATTTGATATTACATGTTTTTCTATGTTGATGATCATAATATATTTGTTTTTTGAAATTGAACATTTTCATGTGAATTTGCATAACCCTACATGACTAATTCAAAAAGCATGCATAATGAACTTGAGAATTGAGTGTAGAGATTTGAGTTGAGATTGTTGATTGTGATGAGGGAATGATGATGAGTTGATAGAATTTGATTATCTTATGAGTCTCTTTAGATGAACTCAACCAATTTGTCTATCCGATTGTTTCCTAATGATTATTTTAAATCTTGAGACATTGATGAGATTGATTGATGAAAGGGTTAGAGTCCCTATGAGCTTGATTGATGAAAGGGGTAGATTCCCTATGAGATGAGTGATGATGAGGGTTGAGTCCCTATCAAATACCGATCGATGAAGGGGTTTGAGTCCCTATGAGATTGGTTGAGATAGAGATTTTATGAGCATTGAGTCATGGGAGGAGTATCGAGCACCGAAAGAGTGAGAGTTAGTCTTACTTGAACTCGTCAAACTACGTCGTCAAACATAGGTGAGGTTAGAACCATCACATATATAATATGGTTCCCTTGTGAGTAACAACCCCTGAAAGCAATAGTAGACCTATTGATTACTGACTCTATATTGGGTGAGCCAATATGGTTTCAATCGTTCCCTACCTGGCAAGTTTGGAACGGCTTAGGCAACAACATCGAGATTGTTGTACATTCACTGGCTCATTAGTGATTGTTGTTGGATAAAAGCAACTCGTATAAATTTCCTACCTTGAGTACTTTGAGTTGAGATGAGATAAGATGAGAGGTGGTGAGCTCCTCTGAGATGAGATGAGAGGAGGTGAGCTCCTTTGAGATGAGTTTGAGATGAATAATGAGTTTGAGTTGTTGACTGGCCGGTTGTCTACTCTCTATTCTTGCATAGATGTACAGTTGACAATTTAATGTTATTTGATGATTATATTGAGTTGATATTGTTTCCATATTATTCTACTTGTTTCGGTTTCACTCAGCTATTTTACATACCAGTACATTCCAAGTACTTATGTCCCTTTTAGACTACATTTTATGATGTAGAGGCAGGTACTAGAGGTCGTCAATAGGTGCTCCGTTGATGATCCAAGACTCGCAGCAAATTGGTGAGCCTCCCCTATTTCGGAGGATCCAATACTTTTATTTCATCATGCTTTAGAGTTAGATTAGACTATTTCTTTTATTTTATTTTGGGTAGCCATGGGTCTGTCATTGGCACCACATGATTAGTGATAGAGGCTTCATAGATGATGGTTGAACATTGACGTTGAGATTGTGAGCTAGTTTCTTTCTATTAGCCTTTATTATGATCTATGCATTTTGAGACTTTAGATGTGAAGTGCCCATTTACTTATTTTTAATTTTTCTATCCATAGTTATTTGATAGACTGAATGTGATGAGGCTAAGTAGTTCATTTGGGGACTAGCTATAGTCTTCTAGGTGCCCACGCCAAGGGTACCCTCTAGGGGCGTGATAGACACGATATTATGGGATTGGGTGTCACGTTCCAACACGATATATATTGGATCGGGTGCCACATTCTGACACAATAATAATAAAGGGAAACATATTAAAATAATTTAATATACTCAATTTTAAAGAACCTATCTCCCAAAAGAAGCATGGTGTGGAGGCTTGAGTCCTCATGTGTATTCTTGATTTTGTTGATTGGTTATGTGTTTGTGTCTTCTTGTTTCCACATGTTAAATGTTATTGTTGATTTCCTTCTATGATACCTACTTAGTACATGTGGCTCATACTGACTCCTACTTGTATTTTAATTTGATTTGCTATTATGGTGTGCAACGACTGATCAATTGACTTCGACTTGTTGTTGTTGTTGTTGTAGCTGTTACTACTATATTAACGGTGCATGACTTGAAGTAGGAACGATGATAGCTAGAATTGGATAGGTCGAGGTACAGTGAATGATTCAGGTATTGAAAGAAATGCAAAAGGTTTGATGTAATTGATAGCGAAATAAAAGGCATATTTTGAAGTGAAATACGGAATGTACAAAAATCCGTGAGTTTTACAATCTGTAACTAAAAGAAACACTATATAAAATGGTTAGAGCATATATATTAAATAGTGAAATAATTATAAACATGTTGTGAATTCCCACTTAGAGCATGATGTTTTCCATAAGATGATAAGGATGACATCTTAGGCTATGATGTCTTGGGCCATGCTAATCGTAAATTATATCATCATGTCATGAAATGATGTCCATAGGCCATGAAAAATGATGCCTTTAGACGTGACACCTTCGAATTATGATAAACATAAATTGAATCCCTTGGCCATGAAATGATGTTTGTAGGTCATGAAGGATGATGCCTTTGGACTATGACGTTGTAACGGCATGATAAGTAGAAATTAAATCCCAAGGCCATAAAATGATATCCTTAGGCGATAAAAATGATGCCTTTGGACTATAACGCCATAGGGGTATAACATGTTTTTTCATGTGATTTTTCAAGCCAATGCAAGATTTCCAAAAGAACGTAATGTAATTTCAGTAGACAAAAAATGTAATTTTGAAAAGCCATGCAATTTCAGTAGGCTATATGCAGAACGCCATTTCAGTAGGCCATGCAATTTTCAATGCAACTTCAGTAGGCCATGCAATTTCAATGCATTTTCAGTAGGCCAAATGTAAATTCGATTTATGCAAATTTTCGTTCAATTTTAGTGGGCCAATGCAAAAATGCAGTTTTATGCAAATTTCATGAAACTTTTAGTAGGCCAGTGCAAAATGTAAATATACAAGGCCAATAAAAATGCAATTTCATGCAAATTTTTATACTATTTTGGTGGGTCAAATGTAAATTCAATTTTATGCAAATTTTGGTAGGCCAAATGCGAATTCAATTTTATGTAAATTTTGCAAATTCAATTTCATGCAAATTTTGGTATCCAAATGCAAATTCAATTTCATGTAAATTTTCGTTCAATCTTAGTAGGCCAATACAAAAATGCAAATTTCATGCAACTTTTAGTAGGCCACTGCAAAAATGCAATTTAATGCAAATTTTCATGCAATTTTGGTAGGCCAAATGCAAATTCAATTTTATGCAAATTTTTATGCAATTTTAGTAGGCCAACGTAGAAAATACAATTTTATTACGCCAATTCAAAAACTCAATTTGGGTAGGCTGATGCAAAAGTGTCATTTCAGTAGGCCAGTGAAAAAATATTTAATTTCATGCAGTTTTAGTAGGCCAATGTAAAAAATACAATATCAGTAGGCCAAGACAAAAATACAATTTCATGCAAATTTTTATGCAACTTTAGTAGGCTAATGTACAAATGCAATTTCAGTAGGCTAAATGCAGTTTCGGTAAGCAAATAAAAGATAGACCAAAATCAAAGAAAGCAAGATAGTTTAACCTTCATCTATTGTAGGAAAAATGATGAATGATTGCATGACATGAATAGGTCACTCCTAGCATCTATACTTGTCTTTTCTGCGTTCAAAGAAAAATCATTAGTTTTAAGAATAGGAGGTTGATCTGTAGCTCTGCCTCAATCTGCACGTCTTGTTCTAAGTGTAATATTATCAAAAAGAATTAGTACCACTCGCGAATTTCCTACCCCAATTTAGAAATTTTGATTGCTTGATGCCTCCTCTATTTTCATGAATTTTTTAGTTCCTCTCAAAAATTTTGTCCTAGTTTCTATGATTCGATAAGAAATGTGCTGTTTTAGAAGAATTTTGAGTTCCTCTAAAGCATTTTGCCCCAGTTAATGATCATAAGGGGAAATAGATATTTTATTATGATAAGACCGAACTCCATAGAAACGCCTACGTATCCCTCTTAAATAGAAATCAAGTCGGACGCAATTCTAAATACAGAGTGGAAGAGCATTACACAAACAGTACTTTGAAATGAAAAATTCTGGACAAATCTTCTCATTTATTTTGCTAATATACATGTTTCTCCCATAGGACTCAAGCAAGGCAACCCTTTCCTTAGACGGCGCATTTCGAGATCGAACTTCATTTTTTCAACATACTCATTTTTGATTTTGGAGTTGGTTATTAGATGTGTTTTGCGTAGGATCCTTCAAGTTTATGACTTTAGAATCAATCAGGTCTTAAACCTTATCCTTCAAAGCGCGACATATATTAGTGGTGTGTTCTTTCATTCTTGAGTGATATGCATAAGTCTTATTTGGATCATACCATTTGGATTGAGTCTCTGGATTCAAAGCTAGAATATAAGTGATATAGCCAGCCTCTTTCAATTTTTCATAGTGTTGGGCTATGGGTTTGGCCAGAGGAGTATAGCTTTTGACGGGTTTTCTTTCAAAGCCGGGGCAATCACTATAATTTGGCCGTTGAGGGGTGGTGTGGAGGTGTTTGAAAGTATTTTGGTTGGCTATGATAAACAGTATATGTGAGTTGTGCATATGGAGGGAGATGAGTTTGATAGGAAGTAAATGGTGGATAAAAGGGAGGAAGTGCAGGGTCTGGTGATGTGGGATAGTGACGGAGTGGTGGAGTCTGTATTTGGTGTCTTGGAGGAGCTTTATGTGTTATCATTACTGAACACATTTCTTTCTTCTTTTGATTTCAGCCATACCTTCAGACTGGAAGGCTTTGTTTGTAGCTTGTAAGGCCTCTAGGTTGATAATGGTGCAATGTTTTATTCCTTCTTCAATTCTTTCACCCAGCTTGATGATGTCAGTGAAGCTCTTTTCTGACACAAGCATCATTTTATCATAATATTGAGTTTGTTGGGTACGAACAAAATAATTCTTAATTTGAGATTCCTCCATAGGAGGTTTAGCTTTAGCAGCTTCAAAACTCCATCTTATATCATAATCTTAAAATGATTCATTTGGCTTCTTCTCTGGGTTTTGAATATAGAACCAGTTTGGTGCATTCTCAATGTTGAACCCAAACCTATCCATGAAATTAGAAGCCAAATCCTCCCATCTTTTCAAAATTCATGAGGCTTTTTCTATATACCATGTCAGAGCTTCCCCTATGAGGTTTCTTATGAACAACTTCATTCTAATTTTCACATGCTTCCCAACTCCTGCCAATTTATCACAACACATGCGCAGATGAGCCTTGCAATTTCCGATAATATTATATAGTTCAAATTTTGGAGGTTTGTATCCCTCAAGTAACTCAACATCTAGGTGCATACACAAATCTTCATAGCTCAAACCAATTAGCCCTCTTCTTTCTTCTACAATTTGTATTCGATTGGTTAGACTATCCAATTTCTCGAGAAGGGATTTAATCAGCATATCCTGTTAAGAGGATTCCAAATCATGATAGTTATGGATAAAAGGAGAGTTCTCACCATATGTGGCATTATGGGCATGAGTTCCAGAAGAATGGGCTTTTAAAATGTTGGTAGTGGACTTAAGACGCATATCTTGAATATGGGTAGGATTTCGTGGGTGCAATGTTGGTTCATAAGTGCTTAATTGAGATGAATTTTGATGACTGCAAATTGAAAATTAGATTTTTGAAGGTGGTATATAAGTAGGGTTGGATTGGATTTGGGAGGTCGGATAAATCTATGGAAGATGACTTGGGAGAGTGGTTTGAGTTGTAATAATTGGATCATCCATATCTTCTCCAAAATAGTGCTGAGTGAAATGAATACTCTGGCCAAGTTGCACATGTTGGCACTTTCATCCTTCAGTTCTTGAATTTTCCTTTCTAACCTTAAAGTCAGATCATTAGATTGAAATCCCCTTTCAAAAGTCTCAATTCTTTTGATAGCATTGTTGTTAGTCATTTTGTCTTTTCCTTTATAAGTCAAATTTGAGGGAGTAGGAGAAGGTCCTTTCAATCGTGTGTGGTAGGCCAGAGTGCACAAACAGATCAACATTTGGGAACGGAAAAACATGTAAAATAAAAATAAGAAAATAAAAGAAAATCAAGTTAGTGATATGATAAATAGCACAAAAACAACACACTAGTTTGTAAAAGTATGCACCCCAAATGCAAGTAGTCTCGTTGAGCCAGAGGTAGGCCTAAGACGACGTATAAGTGATTCACAAGAACTAAATTAAGCCCACCTTTGTTAATTGGAATTTAGACTTAGAAAATAAAATAAAAATAAATAAATGAACTATTCTATTAATAATAACTATTACAATTTTTGTATGGTAAATGACATATATATAACATAAGGGGTGATGGGGTAACAAATGGGGATAATTCTTAACTTTAAGCTCACCTCCATCATGGATCACAAATTTGCAAAAAGGAAGGTAGATTTTCTAAACTCCATTTTAACAACATTTTAGGCTTGAATTTGTTATTGTGATTCACATTGGCACATAGTATGAAATTTTTCTAAAGGGTGATTAGACCCTTTAGATTTAGATAGGTGGTAAATAGTATGTAGATTGACCCCCAAGGGTGAAACTACCTAAGGCTTATGCATGCATGACCTAGTTTCAGGGTGGATAAAGCTCTATCTTAGGTTTCTATAGGAGTGGGTTAGGCATAGATTGAATTATCTATATGAGAAGGCGTGTGGTCTCATGGTAGCAAAAGTATCAGCTTACACCACACTTATGCCATCTCGATCCCTATACTTTGGGTTGTGAAGAGAAATTTGTGAGAAATGCAAAGGCACAACATCATGAGAAAGAAAAAAAGAAAGGGTCCCAAGTGGGGGAGTATATGAGCGGTATGCCAGTTATCAAAGTGGTAACAATTAACACATAAAGCAGTGTTAAACAAATATGTTAAAGCAGTAATAAGAACAAATAAAAGGGGAGGCAAAAGGAAGGGAAAAGGGGAAGTTAGATTAGTGGGGAATAAAGGAAAGCAAGGGGATGTTAGTAGAGAGGGGAGGAGGGAATAACAATATTAAAAGGGAAGGGAGAAGGGGAAGGAAAGGGTACAGTTAGAGGGGGCAAAGGAAAAAAATCAAGTTAGTAAAAGAGAAAATAATAATAACAATAATAATAATAATAATAATAATAATAATAATAATAATAACAACAACAACAACAACAACAACAATAATAATAATAATAATAATAATAATAATAAACAAATAAACCCATATAAAACACAAATACGTAATAGTTAGAGCCTAATATCCCCAACAGAGTCCTCATAGTGTCGGGCCCCATTTTTCTCGCAACAAATGGATACCTGTATGACGTCTTGGCAACAACTCTGTTGGGAATTTTAAAATAAGAAATTGAAGAGTAGCCACCTAATGAGTTTAAGGTGCATTAGGACGTCATTCTATCTGAAGACTAGTCTAATCCTAAGGTCGCCAAAGATCGAGTAAGGGCTCAACTTACCTCGAGGGAAAGGTGTTAGGCACTCTTCGAGGTCCACAAGTGCATGTCTCGGCCGTATCTCATGTCTTATGTGGGGGTCAAAACAAGCAAATAAGTCTCTTGATTAAATTTCCAAAGTATAATCTAAGTGATAAAGAATTAGGAAAATAAGTTAAGTAATGAAAAAAACAACAACCTTATTTTAAACAAATAAATTGATTAAATCTTGATAACTTTCCAGAAATTATTTATTGCGACGGATCTTTGACCTAGGTGACTCAAGCATAATATAACACAAAAGTTGTTATCATCATTTTATTTAATTTAATTTAAGAGTTAAGTAATCACGTAAATTTATTTTTTATGTTATCTATTAAAACTAGTGAGGGAAAACAATATTGAGGGAAAAACAAATAGTCAACCAATACAACTAATGAAAATTATTGTAAAACTACCCCAAAAGAAAAAACAAAATATTTTAAAAAAAAATTCTTGATTTCAAGGAAAAGATTTTGAAAGGTTTTTGAAAAAATGTTTGTTTCTTTTAGGGATGAAACTCTGATTCTGATTTACCATTTCTCCTTCACCCTAGAAACATTTTTTTTTATTTGAGATCGGTCTTAAAAAATAGTATATAATTTTTTGGTTGAAAGGTAGTAAAAAAAAACTTGATATAGTATATAGATATAAACACATAAATATTTACATATAAATACACATAACTTCTTTTTTAAAAATTTGGTAGGTTGTACTACCGGGGACACGCTAGTTAATTTTAAAAAATGAAATTAGATCTCATAATTCCTTTTAGCATTCACAGTAACTATAGGTTAGGAGATAGCTTTTCTTTATTATACGCATTGTAACGCTCGATTTACCAAAATACCCCTAGAGTGAGGGTATGCGCGTAACACATCTTCCAATGCTCATATGGCAGATCCGAGGCCAGATTTGTGATTAGCACGAAAAATTGAGTGGAAAAATGGTCCCGATCGATTTTTAGAGAGACCCGATCAAAAGATAATTTTTCGGTCCGAAGCGCAAAACAGAGTTGGTGCGTGACAGGAGCCCGTCGCCCCTCCATTGTGGACCAGCAGTTACATTTTTTTGAAATTTTTCTACAAGATTGGGAAAACTCGTTCAGAAACGTTTTTTGAAAGTACACAATGTGCGACTAGTCCGCGTCGCAGACTGGGTCTTTTTTGAGCTGAAAATTTCTAAAATTTATGAGGGGCATTCTGGTCTATTCCCAACCCCTCCTAAACTCTATACACGATCTAATTAGGTTGTTTTGACGTAAAAAAGGTCTAAAACCCCAATTCTAAGACCTATTCCAATAATCTAACAAGGTTAGAGCTTGAGGAGAGAGGAGAAGAGCTTGAGATTGAGCAATACAAGGGGAGATCCTTGACGTGATTGATTGATAACTTCATCCCAAGTATGTAAGGCTAAACTAAAACCATGGGATTGTTCTCTCGTATGCCCCATAGTTGGTCATAGATGAGTTGATGACTTGGGAGAATCTACATACATGACTCCTTTATGGTTTTTCTTGAAAATATACTTAAATTATATGTTTTCCTATGTTGATGATTATCATACTAATTGTTTTCTTGAATTATATATTTTCATGAGAATTTGCATAACCCTACATGACCAATTTGAAAAGCATGCACAATAAACTTGATAATTGAGTCTAGAGCCTTGAATTGAGATTGTCGATTGTGATGAGAGGATGATGATGACTTGATAGAAATTGTCTTAAGAGTCTATATAAATGAACTCCACCGCTGTGTTAATTTGATTGTTTCCTAATGATTGTTCTAAATCTTGAGTCATTGATAAGATTGATTGATGAGAGGGCTAAAGACCCTATGAGATGTTGATGATGAGAGGGCTAAAAGCCCTATGAGATGTTCATTGATGAGAGGATTAAAAACCCTATGAGATTGATTGATGATAGGGCCAAAGCCCCTATGAGGTTATTAGATTGATGGTTTTATGAGCATTGAGTCATGGGAGGAGTATCGAACATCGAAAGAGTGAGAGTTAGTCCAACTTGAACTCATCAAACTACGTCGCCAAACGTAGGTGAGGCTAAGAACCATCACATATATTGTGGTTCCCTCTTGATTAGAAGTCTCTGAAAGCAATAGCGGACTTATTGACGACTGACTCCATACTGGTTGAGCTGATATGGTTTCAACTCATTCCCTACCTGGCAAGTTTGGAACAATGGTGGCAACATCAGCGTGACTGTTGTATATTTATTGGCTCAAAAGTGATTGTTGTCGGATTAGAAAAACTCCCATAAATTTCCTATCTTGTGTACTTTGAGTCAACATGAGATGAGATAAGCTGATATAAGAGGAGGTGAGCTCCTTTGAGATGAGCCTAAGATGATTGATGAGGTTGATTTATTGATGGTTCACTTGTCTACTCTTTATTCTTGCATAGATAGACTTTTGACGATTTGATGTTATTTGATGTTTAGTTTGAGTTGATGTTGTTTCCATATTATTCTATCTATTTCTGTTTCATTCAACTATTTTGCATACTAGTACATTCCAAGTACTGATGTCCGTTTCCGAATGCATCATTTTATGATGCAGAGACAGGTACTAGAGATCCTCAATAGGCGTTCCGTCGAAGATCTGAGATTCGTAGCTAATTCGATGAGCCTCCGCTACTCCGAAATATCAACTATGATATATTTCATCTTGCTTTAGAGTTAGATTTTGGACTATTCTTATATTTTGATTTGGGTAGCCATGGGATTGTCAATGGCACCACATGATTAGTGATAGAGGCTTCATAGATGATGGCTAAACGTAGATGTTGAGATTGTGAGCTACTTTTTTCTACTAGCCTTTATTATTATCTATAAATTTTGAGACTTTGGATGAGATGTGCCCATTTACTTATTGTTAATCCCGTTATTTAGTAGAGTTATATGATTGAACGAATGTGATGAGGCTAAGTGGTTCGCTTGGGGACTAGCAATAGTCTCTAGGTGCTGGCCACGCTAAGGGTACCTTCTCGGAGCGTGACAAACTTGGTATCAGAGCACAGAGTTCAAGTGTCTTAGGGTGTCTATGAAGCCATGTCTAGTGGAGTCTTGTTTATGGGTGTCTTGTCGACCACATTTCTTGAGCAGGAGGTTGTAGGACATTAGGAATTGTTACACTTTTCTTCTCATTCCAATTCGTGCGATGGAGTTAAACTCTTATGAAAGCTCTCTTCTAATTTGTGCTCTACACATGAAAAATTGATATCATGCCTCCAAGAAGAGCCGTTAGAGGAAGGGGACGTCCTGCCAGACAAGATGCTAACCCACCTGACCCTCAAGTACACGAGGACCCTATGGGTGAAGCTATCCATGTTGAGCAGCCCCCTTATGATATGGTCTCCAATATGAGCTATGCCATGCTATTTAAGCTTTAACCCAGGCTGTTGCGACACTTTCCACGAGACAAGGGAAGGTAGTCAAGATGCTCATGACACCTCTAGAGTCTGGGAATTCCTGAGGATGAATTTGCCTGAGTTCATGGGGTCTGCATCCACTAAAGATCTTGAGAGCTACGTGGAAGAGCTTGAGAAGGTGTTCCAAGTGATACATATCGCTAATGTTAATAGGGTTGAACTGTCTGCCTACAAACTCAAGGGTGTAGCCAGGATGTGGTTCGACCAATGGAAGAAAGGAAGAGGGAATGATGCCCCATGTTTGACTTGGGCAGTGTTCAAGGAAGCATTCTTGGGAAGTGTTCGAGAAGAGAAGCTCAGGAGAAAGAGTTTGTGGATCTGAAACAAGGCTCTATGACTGTGCAAGAGTATGCGTTGAAGTTCACGCAACTATCTTGTTATGCTCCCAACATGGTAGTTGACATGAGGGAAAGGATGGGAATGTATGTTGATGGGTTAAATAGAGGACCCAAGAGAGATGGGACAGAGCAAATCTTGTGAGTGATATGGACATTAGGAGACTGATGACATTTGTGCAACAAGCTAATGAGGAGAGAGAGCATGACAGGGAAGAGTTCACGCATAAGAAGGCTAAGACATCTAGCCATGAGGTTGGGAGGAAAGGTAATGTCAACCGATTTCCAGCACCATTATCTGCTAGTTCACCTACGCCTAGAGGCAGGTATGATCAGATCTCCAAATGTGGGAAATCATGGACCTCAATTGCAAGCTAGTGTGGCCCCAGGTTCGCGGGGCAAGCCACTGTTGATAAGTATGGAAAAATGCACTTGGGGAGGTCTCGTGACGAGAATGATGTGTGATACAAATGTGGCCAAGCAGGTCACTACCAGAAAGATTATCCAAAGTGGGTTGACCGGGCTGAATCTTCAACACCAGCCTCGCCCAGTTTGAGGAAACCAGAGGGCCACTACGTCAGGCGCCGGCAGAGTAACATACCACTTGTATGCCATGGGTAGTCGCCAAGATCAGGAGAACTCGCTAGATATTGTGATGGGTATGATTCGAGTCTTTACTTTTGATTGTTATGTTTTGATGGATTCAGGTGCCACATTTTCTTTTGTATCTCTTTATGTGGCCAGTAGCTTTGATATAACCACTGAGAGTCTTATTGAACCCTTTGATGTTTCTACTCTAGTGGGTGAGTTTGTTCGAGGTGAGAGAATTTGTAGAGCTTATGTAGTGTCCATCCATCATAGGGATACTCATGGTGATCTGGTTGAGTTGGAGATGGTTGATTTTGATTTTATTCTTGGCATGGATTGGCTTCACGCCTGTTGTGTCTTTATTGATTGTAGATCCCAAACCGTTAAGTCCCAATTTATGAATGAGCCAGTTCTAAAGTGGTAGTGTGATTATGTTGCACCTAGAGGATAGATTATCTCATATCTTAGAGCCAGAAGGTTGATTTCCAAAGGTTGTATCTATCACATCGTGCGAGTGACATCTAATGATGTTGAGTCCCCATCTCTTGAGTCAGTCCCAATTGTTAATGAGTTTCTGGAAATGTTTCCTGATGATCTGCCTAGAGTCCCTCCAGATAGGGAGATTGACTTTGGGATTGATGTTCTTCCTAAGACCCAACCTATTTTGATTCCACCTTATAAGACGGCCCTCGCTGAGTTGAAAGACTTAAAAGAGCAATTGAAAGATTTGTTAGAGAAAGGCTACATTAGGCCAAGTGTTTCTCCTTGGGGTGCACTTGTCCTATTCGTGCGAAAGAAAGATGGGTCCCTCAGAATGTGTGTTGACTATAGGCAACTGAACAAGGTCATGATAAAGAATAAATATCCTCTCCTAAAGATGGATGATTTGTTTGACCAACTTCAGGGTGCCTCTTGTTTCTCAAAGATAGACCTTAGATCTGGCTACCATAAGTTTAAGGTGAGGGGATGTGAAATTCCAAAGACAACCTTTAGGACTAGATATGGCTATTTTGAGTTCTTGGTCATATCCTTTGGGTTGATGAATGCACCTGCAACCCTTACGGACTTGATGAATAGAGTATTCAGACAATATCTTGATATGTTTATGATTGTTTTCATCAACGATATTTTTGTATATTCGAGAGATAAGGAGGAGCATGCTAATCATCTCAGAGTTTTCCTCCAAACTTTAAGGACCATGAGTTGTATGCGAAATTCTTGAAGTGTGAATTCTGGCTTAAGTCAGTAGCTTTCTTAAGCCATCTTATTTCCGACGATGGTATTCGAGTGGATGCCAAAAAGATTGAAGTGGTTAAGAACTCGCCCAGACCAACCACTCCGACTGACATAAGAGGTTTCTTAGGGTTGACAGGCTACTACCATAGATTTGATGATGGATTTTCTTCCCTATCCGCACCATTGACTAAATTGACTTAGAAAAAGGTCATGTTTCAGTGATCCGATGAACGTGAGAAGAATTTCCAAAAGTTGAAGACGAAGTGGACTACTGCACTGGTCTTTACCTTACTCGATGGAACAGAGGACTTTGTAATTTATTGTGATGCTTCGAAGGTTGGATTGGGATGTGTACTGATGCAGAGAGGAAAGGTGATAGCCTATGCTTCAAGACAACTCAAGGTTTATGAGAGGAACTATCCAACCCATAATCTTGAGTTGGCAGCAGTGGTGTTTGCACTTAAAATCTGGTGCCACTACTTGTATAGAGTGCATGTGGATATGTTCACTGACCACAAGAGCTTGCAGTATGTCTTCAGTCAGAAAGAGCTTAACTTTCGACAGAGGAGATGGTTGGAGTTGCTCAAGGATTATGACATGAGAATTCTCTACCACCTAGGTAAAGCTAACGTTGTTGCTGACGCTCTTAGTAGGTTGTCAATGGGTAGTACAACCCATGTGGAGGAAGGAAAGGAGTTAACCAAGGAAGTGCATCGATTGGCTCAATTGGGAGTTCAACTTGAGGAGAATAATGAGGGAGGAGTTAATGTTCAGAATGAGTCTACTTCATCCTTAGTGGTAGAGGTGAAGGAAAAGCAAGACCAAGATCCTGTCATACTCCAATTGAAGGAGGTTGTCCACAAACAGAAAGTGACGGTCTTCTCCAAAGGGGGAGATGGAGTGTTGAGATACCAGATTAGATTGTGTGTTTCAGATGTTGTTAGTATTCAAGATAGACTCATGGCTGAAGCCCATAACACTAGATATTCCATTAATTTTGGCTCTACCAAGATGTACCATGACTTGAGAGAAGTCTATTGGTGGAGTGGAATGAAGAGGGATATTGCTAAGTTTGTTTCAAAGTGCCCTAATTGCCAGCAAGTGAAAGTTGAGCATCAAAGGCCATGTGGATTGGGTCAGAATTTTGAAATTCTGGAATGGATGTGGGAGATGATTAATATGGACTTTATTACTGCTCTACCAAGGTCTCGAAAGAACCATTATATGATATGGGTGATTGTAGATTGGATAACTAAATCGCCTTACTTTTTGGTAGTTAAGATGACTAACACTACAGAAGAGTACACCAAGTTGTACATCCAGGAGATTGTGAGGTTGCATGGAGTTCCCTCGTTCATTATCTCAGTAGAGGGGATCAATTTACTTCCCTTGTTTGGAGATCGTTCCTAAAAGGATTGGGTACTAGGGTGAACTTGAGCATAACCTTTCATCCACAGACAGATGGTCAGGCAGAGCGCACTATCCAAACATTAGAAGATCTGTTGAAAGCTTGTGTTCTTGATTTCAAGGGGAATTGGGATGATCACTTACATTGATTGATTTTGCATATAACAATAGTTATTATGCAAGCATTCAAATGGCTCCCTATGATGCCTTGTATGGGAGGAGATGTAGATCATTGATTAGGTGGTTTGAGGTTAGAGAAGTGGAGTTCATTGGGCTTGATCTTGTCCACCAATCAATGGAGAAGGTCAAGGTCATTAGAGAGAGATTAAAGACTGCCCAGAGTCGCCAGAAATCATATAATGATATGAGAAGAAGAGACTTGGAGTTCGAAGTAGATGATTATGTGTATTTCAAAGTGTCACCTATGAAGGGTGTCCTAAGATTTGGGAAGAATGGAAAGTTGAGTCCACGCTATGTTCGACCGTATCAGATTGTGAAGAGGGTTGGTAAGGTTGCTTATGAGTTAATGTTGCCTTCCGAGTTAGATGGAGTCCATCTGGCATTCCATGTGTCGATGTTGAAGAAATGCTTTGGAGATCCTGCCTTGGTGATCCCTGTTAATAGAATTGGAGTGAAAGATAGCCTATCTTACAAAGAGGTTGCGGTCCAAATCCTTGACTGTCAGATCCGTAAGTTGAGGAACAAAGAGATAGCCTTGGTCAAAGTCTTGTGGAGGAATTAACTCATTGAGAAAGCCACATAGGAAGCCGTGGAAGAGATGAAGGCCAAATATCCGCACCTACTCGTGCCAAATGATGAAAGTGTTAAAAGTAAATTTCTTACCCTTCACTAAATTGATTTACCTATTCTTGATATGACTTTTTATTCCTGAGTCTGAGTAGTATTGATTGAGGTCGAGGAAGAGTCGGGAGTTTGATTGATTGAGTCAAGGATTAAGATAAGTTTTGAGTCTATTTGTGCCTTGATATCCACCTTTACCCAACATTCGAGGACGAATGATCCCAAGGGGGAGATGATGTAATGCCCAGTAAGGGTATGCGCATAACGCATCTTCCAATGCTTGCATGGATAATCCGAGGCCGGATTTGTGATTAGCACAAAACATTGAGTGGGAAAATAGTCTTGGTCAATTTTGAGAGCGACCCGATCAAAAGATAATTTTTTATCCGAAGCGCAAAACAGTGTAGGTGCACGACAGGAGCGTGTCGCGCCACCATTGCCGACCAGCACTTATATTTTTTTTGAAACTTTTTATGGGATTGAGAGAACTTGATCAGAAATGTTTTCTAAAAAATACATGGTGCACGACAAGTCTGGGTCGCGAACTTGGTCTTTTTAGAGCTAAAAATTCCTAAATTTTACGAGCGGAAATTTTACGAGCGGCATTCCGGTCTATTCCCAACCCCTCCTAAACTCTATACACAATCTAATTTGGTCGTTTTGATGTAAAAAGGGTCTAAAACCTCAACTCCAAGTCCTATTCCAATAAACTAACAAGGCTAGGGCTTGAGGAGAAAGGGGAAGGGCATGAGGTTGAGCAATTTGAGAGGAGATCCTTAACGTGATTGATTGATAACTTCATCCCAGGTATGTAAGGCTAAACTAAAAACATGGGATTGTTCTCTCGTGTGCCCCATAGATGGTCATAGATGAGTTGATGATTTGGGAGAGTCTACATACATGAATCCTTGATGGTTTTTCTTAAAAATCTACTTAAATTCATATGTTTTCCTATGTTGATGATCATCATACTAATTGTTTTCTTGAATTGAATATTTTCATGAGAATTTTTATAACCCTACATGACTAATTTGAAAAACATGCATAATGAACTTGAGAATTGAGGCTAGAGCCTTGAATTGAGATTGTCGATTATTATGAGAGGATGATGATGAGTTGATAGAAATTATTTGTCGTATGAGTCTATATAAATGAACTCCATCTATGTGTTTATTCGATTGTTTCCTAATGATTGTTCTAAATCTTGAGTTATGGATGAGATTCATCGATGAGAGGACTACATTCTGTATGAGATGTTGATTGATGAGAGGGTTAAAACCCCCATGAGATTGATTGATGATAGGGCCAAAGCCCTTACGAGTTGATTTGATTGATGGTTTATGAGCATTGAGTCATGGGAGGAGTATCGGGCACCGAAAGTGTGAGAGTTAGTCCGACTTGAACTCGTCAAACTACGTCGCCAGACATAGGTGAGGCTCAGAACCATCACATATATTACGGTTCCCTCTTGATTAGAAGTCCCTGAAAGCAATAGGAGACTTATTGACGACTGACTCCATATTGGTTGAGCTAATATGGTTTCAATTCATTCCCTACCTGGCAAGTTTGGAACAACTGTGGCAACATCATCGTGACTGTTGTACATTCATTGGCTCATAAGTGATTGTTGTCGGATAAGGGAAACTCCTATAAATTTCGTGTCCTGAGTACTCTGAGTCAGATGAGATGAGATGAGACGAAGTGAGATGAGATGAGAGGAGGTGAGCCCCTTTGAGATGAGTCTGAGAGGATTGACGAGGTTGAGTTGTTGATGGGTCATTTGTCTACTCTTTGTTTTTGCATAGATAGACATTCAACGATTTAATGTGTTTTGATGTTTAATTTGAGTTGATGTTGTTTCCATATTATTCTACCTGTTTCTGTTTCACTCAGCTATTTTACATACCAGTACATTCCAAGAGCTGATGTCCGTTTTGGATTGCATCATTTTATGATGCAGAGGCAAGTACTAGAGATCATTAACAGGCACTCCGTTGAAGATCTGAGATTCTCAGCTGATTTGGTGAGCCTCCCTTACTCCAGAGGATCCACTATGATTTATTTCATCTTGCTTTAGAGTTAGATTTAGGACTATTCTTATATTTTGATTTGGGTAGCCATGGGTTTGTCATTTTCACCACATGATTAATGATAGAGGCTTCATAGGCGATGGTTAAATGTTGATGTTGAGATTGTGAGTTAGTTTCTTTCTACTTGCCTTTATTATTATCTATACATTTACATACTTTAGAGGAGATGTGTGCATTTACTTATTGTTAGTCCCGTTATTCAGTAGAGTTATATGGTTGAACGAAAGTGATGAGGCTAAGCGGTTAGCTTGGGGACTAGCAATAGTCTCTAGGTTCTGGCCACGCCAAGGGTACCCTCCTAATGTGTGACACGCATTGCCTAACTCAAGTTGAAAAAGAGTTAGAGAATGATTTTTTTAAAAACGATTTCAGTAAAATCTAGTTGAAACAACAATAATAAAATAAAAAAGAAAAAAAGAAAAGCATATGGCACGTAATCCCCGCCCCCCAATCAATAATAACTCTGATTTTCACTATTGTTTGTTTACATCGTTTTGCGAAAAATAAAATACAAAAATACAAAATAAATAGGCAATCCTCCTCCCATCTAATAACATGCAAAGCATTGATAACACCAGCATGAGTGGTATGTACCTCTCAAGACCATTCATAAGGAGTCAAAACAAAATATCTCAAAGACCTACAAGCAAGGTTGATGAAAAATGGAAGCATTAGAGGAGCTTAAGTGTCACACACCGGGAGGGTACCCTAGACCTGGCCGGCACCCAAAGGCTATTGCTAGTCCCCAAGTGAACCACTTTGCCTCATCACATTAATTCAATCAAATAACTCAAGACAATCAGTGGAAGACAAAGGAAATTAATGGGCACATCTCATCTAGTCTCAAAATAATATTAAAAAGGGCTAGTAGAAAGAAACTAGCTCAACAAGTCTTATCATCAACATTTGACTCTAGTCTATGAAGCCTCTATCACTAACATATGGTACCAATGACAGACCCATAGCTACCTCAAAATAAAGTAAAGCTAACTCAAAAGTCTAACTCTAGTAAGCAAGATAAAATAAATGTAATGAATCCTCCGAAGTAAGGGAGGCTCACCAATTGACCGAACTGCTCAAATCCTCCACGACACAACTATTGGTGATCTCTAATCCTTGTCTCTGCATCATTAAACAATACAGCACTGAGTGGTGTCAGTATTTGCTATGTGGGGTATGTAAATTAGCTGAATGTAGCAGAAACAGGTAGAATAATATGGAAAGAACATCAACTTAGAATAAAAAACAAATAAGAATGTCACATGTCTATCTAAAGAAAGAGTAAAGAGTAGACAAGTGATCCATCAACAAATCAACCATCATCAATGAAATTAGACTCAACTCAATGGAACTTAACTCAACTCATCTCATCTCATCTCGTCTCAACTCAGAGTACTCAATGGGGAAACTTTGTAGAAATTTCTCTTATCCAACAATAATCACTTATGAGCCAGTGATTGAACAACATTCTGCCGATGTTGCCAGGACCGTTCTTTACTTTCCAGGTAGAGAATGGATCAAAATCATAATGGATAATCCAAAGTGGAGACGGCAATCTACTGGTCTACTATTGTTTCAGGGACTTCTATCTAGAGGGAACCTTAATATAATGTAGGGGTTTCCAATCCTCGCCTATGCTTGTCTACGTAGTTAATGAGTGTGAGTTGGTATTACTCTTACCTATTTCGGTGCTCGATACTCCTCCCAAGACTCAACGCTCATAAGACAATCCATCTCAATCAAACTATCTCAATCAAATCATCTTAATCAGCCTCGTAGAGGCACTATCATTTAACCAGTCTCATTGAGACTCTAATCATCTCATCAACCAACATTTCAATCAATAACTCAAGGCTTAGAAGAATCATTAGGGAACAATCGAATAGACAATTCATGGGTGTTCATTTATGGAGACTCATAGGACTATCAAGTGCTATCAAGTCATCATCTTTTTCACATCACAATCACAATCGACATTCTCAAATCAAGGCTCTAGACTCAATCCCTACATTCATTCATTCATGCTATCAAAAATAATCATGTAGGGTTATACAATATCTCATGAAAAGTATGCAATCCAAGAAAACAAGTTTATGATGATCATCAACAAAGGAAAATACATGTAATCAATATAATTTCCAGGAAAAACCATCAAGAATCATGTATTATACTCTTTACACTGTCAACTCTTCTATGAACATCCATAGGGCACATGAGAGAACAATTCCATGCTTTTAGTTTAGCCTTACATACATGGTGTGAAGCTTTTTGACAATCAATCCTCAAGAACTCTTCTCGACTACTCAATTTACGCTTCTCGTCTCTCCTCTTTGACCCTAGTCTTTTTGAAGGACTTAGAATGGGGTTTAAAAACTTTTTTATGCTTAAAATGATCCATTTTTATCATAGTTTGGGCCTATGAAGGGTTTGGAAAGGTCTGGAATGCCCCTTGCGGAATTCAAAAAAAGTTCATCTCGGGACATAGATTCCATGACCCAGACAGTGTCAATTTTCAGTGTTTTTCACTGAAAATTCTCCGAACGAACTTTCCAATACCGTAGAAATATTTTGGAATAAAACCAAGTGTTGATCCACGATAGGTGCGCATCGCACACTTGTCACGCATCTTCACTGGTTCATGTATTCGCATCAAAATATTATCCTTTGAATAGATTTCTATAAAAATCTAGGGAGACCACTTTTACACTCAATTTTTCATGTTGATCGCAAATTCAACCTTGGATTTGCCATCAGAGTATGAGAAGATACATTATGCGCACACCTCTCCTCTAGGGTAATTTTGATGATTTTACTGGGTGTTACATTGAGAGTCACTAAAAAAAGGCTTACAATCTGTGGAAGGTCCATCAAGATCAGGAGAAAGAAGAAAAGAGGCCATGTGTGCAAATGGATATTAATTGAATTCAAGTATTTGAAAAGAAGACAACCAAACAAGGCCCTTACTCATTAAGGGTTAAAATTGTAAAGAAAATATCTTCTTTAATTTACTTATTATAAATAGTCATATTTTACCATTTGTAAGATATAGACTATATTGAATATTGAATCCTCAAAGTGTAGTATCTTCTTAGTAAGTAATTAGTGAGTAATTCGGGTGAACTCTTGGAATTGTAAGTTGACTTATTTGCTTGATTAATTTAAGTGCTACCCATTTGTGCTTCTTGATTTCCTTTAATATTTCTTGCTATGGTTTTATTTGAGTTGTTGAAATCAATTGGGAGGTGAGGGTTTTAGTCCATTGTTGCCCATAATTTCAATAATTTGAGTTTAATCGACATATCCTTTTATTTTGTTCCCTTTTCCCTTCCTTTCTTGTTTGATCTTTATCATTTGGTATCAAGAGCTTAGGTTTAGGTTTGCTTTCACAAATCTAGGTCTTGGACTTTTGATCCATTCAAAAATCCAAAAAAAAAATAAAATTATTTTTATTTAATTTATTGTTTCTGACACTATATTCTTGCTCACTTGTGTTTTTTATTCTAAATCTCAAATTTCATTCAATTTGGAGTTGTGGAAGTGAATTTACCATTGAAGGGTTTTAAGCATTCAAACTTTTCAAATCTTGAAAGTGGGTTCTTTTGACTGAGAAATGTTGAAAGTTAATGATTATTGCAGTTTGTTCTCTATGTCAAGGGGAAGTTAATCCTAAATTTTGAGTTAATTCCGAGTTGATTTGAAGGTGTTAGGATTTAGCATGTGTTCTAGGTGTTCTAGGTGTTCTTGAAGATCTTCAAGTATTCTTGAAGAAGAAAAATACCAAAAGGTACATTTGATCTACTTTTCTGAAGTCAAAGTTGGTCAAAGGCGTTTATTGGCCCTTACTAAAAATTTGGAAAAAAAATTCCACGTCAGCTCCAAATCAGCGCTAATCAGTGCCACATCAGCAGTGGGTTAGCATCTACCCCCACTCCAAACATGCCACATGGAGCGTGTACTTCAAATTTAGAGGCTAAATCTGAAGGTTTTTTATTAATACCCAAAAAAAACTTTGAAGTATGGGAGGTTTTATGGACATAAATTTTTTTTTTAAGTGTCCAAACGATGTGATTCTTTTTTTAAATTTTTTGTGCTTCGATTCTCCAACTATTTAGAAAGTAATTAACATATTTAACTACTTTTTAACTAGTTGTAATCATCAAATCAAACTCCTTTCAAGTCATGAACACCATAAGGCTTCAAAAAGCTTTTAATGAAGTGTCCGAACTCAATTCTTCTTCTTTGTCACTCGTGTATTTTTTATCTCTCAAATATTTAACAACTAATTAACATCTTTAATTACTTCTTAACTAGTTTCTAAACATAAAATCATCTCTTTGATTCTTCAAATCAGGTAACAACAAGTAATCTCTTCTACTTTTGTTAGTTTTTTTTAGTCTGATATTTCTTATGGCTCTTTCTTCTGGTTTTCTTCTTTTTATTCATGTTCCTAAGCTTTGTTAGAGTCATCATTCTTTCAAGATTCATAAGAATCCAATCCACCATAAAGGAAAGTTGACCTTGAATTGAATGAGTGGAGCTAGTTCACTATTAATTTTTAGACGACGCCATATATAGTGTGTTGAGAGTTACATACAAGGGACGTGAGGCTTTTGCTACTAACCGTTTTTTATTAGTATTGTATGTATCATGTATAATACATGTCTAATTGGGGAAGGTTCAGTGAATATCATGGAAACTCTTGCTTACATCTCCAAATAAATAGCAAAAATGAATGGAAGGATGGGAGGTATGGAGGAAAGGTTGGTACGGTGGAGAATGAAAATCGAGGGAAAGCAATTCAACCCAAAATTGAGGAGATAAGGAGGGCATCAATACATCCCACCACCATTACCCCTAACAAGCTCATAATCTATGTTTTCCTATAAGAAGCTGAACTCGAAGCTACCAACACCCCACTTTCTAAATGAACAACAATCTAAACCATCCTAGACAAGCTACACCACACCAAAACCTAAACCCACAACCCTATTACCCTCCACAAGAGAATCTATTTTTGCGGGGAACCAAGTCCATCACCAAACTCCATTCTGAAATGCATCAAATGCATCTTCTCATGAATTTCACCCATCACCTCTACGAAATGCACCATAATCCCTACCAAGATTACCAATACCAAAATCCTCTCTATGATGATATGCATGGAGATCTCAACAATGATGAGTTTTGGGAGCAAGGGGGTAGGGATACCTATGGAGTACAAAGGGAAGGAGTTCGATCTCGAGACTTGGGGGGATCATGGCATGGGAGACCGAGATTATGGGTATAGATAGATGGAATGGGGAATAGAGGAGATAGGATGGGATATAGAGGAGATAGGATGGGAAATAAAGGAAATAAGTTTGGAGAGAGGAATGATCAAGATAAGGTCTTGAAAAATATCAAGTTCACACTTCCAAGGTTCAAAGGAAGTAGTGACCCCTGATGAGTTCTAGGAGTAGAAAATTCAAAATGAGCAGATCTTTCTCACAAATAATATCTCAGAAACTTTGAAGGGAAAGTATGCTCTCACAAAATTAAAAGGGTATGTAAACACTTGGTGGGAGTCCAAGAGTAGGGAAAGGGAGAGTCATCACATCTATGAGTTATACTTGGCAAGAGTTGATTGCACTTGTAGAGTTGAGATACTTGACTCCAAACTACTACCAAGAGGTACTCAAAAAGGTGTTTATGTTGAGGCAAGGTCCCAAAAGTGATGAAGTGTATTATGATGAGTTTGAGAACTTGCGGATGAAGTCTGAAATTGAAAAGGACATGCACTGTACGGTGATCCAATTTGTGGCCAACTTGAGGTATGATATCTTAAAGCCATTAAAGCTTAAGCACTATGAAACTTTTGAAGCATCTTTACATGATGCCTCAAAAGTAGAAGTGGATTTGAAAAAAGAAAAGTCATACAAGCCCAAAGGTTCTTCAACTTTGACATGGGACAAAGGTCGAGGTAATTGAAAGACAACATCTTCTATGGAGCAACCTAAGGGTGGTGGTCAAGCTACTCAAGTCAAGCTTGATTACAAATCCAAGGCAAATGAGAAACCACAAGAAGGTAACTATGCTAAACCTAACTTTCCTCGTCACTCTACAATTCAATGCTTTAGATGTCAAGGGAGTAGACATGTTGCTAGTGAGTGTCCTAATAGGAGGACGATTATTGCTCTTCAGGAAGGGTATAAGGCTGAAGATGAGGAAGAGGAAGATGAACAAAATTACAAAATTAGAGTGAGGAAGATAGAGGTGAGGTAGATGCTTCAGAAAATGAAGAAGAAAGGTTGGATGAGAGAGTAAATTTTTCTTGCTTATTGGAGAAAGGAAAATCTTTGCTTGATAATAATGAAGACTTGAAGGTGAATTCTAATCTTTCATGTGTTGTGAGAAGAATTATAGGAGCCCTTGCCAAAGAAGAGCTTGATCAAAGGGAAAATATATCTCATGCTAGGTGCAAAATTCAATTCTTTAATCATTAATAGTGGAAGTTGCACTAATGTGGTGAGTAGTTCTTTTGTGGAACGTATGAGAATTCAAACAACAAAGCATCCCAACCCTTACAAGCTACAATTTCTCGATGAGAGTGGAGAAATAAAGGTCGTCAAACAAGCAAGGATCCGATTTAGTGTGGGTAAGTACAATAATGAATTTACTTGTGATGTTGTACCCATGTTGGCATGTCATATCTTATTGGGGAAAGCATGGAAATTTTATAGGAACGTTGAGCACCAAGGAAGATACAACAAATACACTTTTGTGATTGAAGGTAGTAAGTATGTTCTTGCACCTCTCACTCCATACGAAGTAAGTGAGGATTATCAAGCTATGAAGGAACTACAAGAGAAAATAAAGGTGGGTGGGGGGGTGGAAGTTCCATTATGGTTCTAATGGTAGGAGGTTCCTTGGCGAAAAATAAGAAAGATATATGCATGATAGCAAAGCCAAGTAAGTGTTTAAAGGGTGTGGATGAGGGACGCTTTCTAGTATTCCTTGTCAACACCCATCTTTCATTGCATGCTAACAAAAATACTAGCACTTTGCCTAGTATTATTTCTTCTTTTTTGTAGGACTATGATACGCATGGCAAGGAAAATGTGGTAGCGAATGCTCTATCAAGAAGGTTTATGTTGGTGACTACCTTGGCTTCTAGAATGATGGGATTTGAAAGCTTAAACGAATTCTATTCTAGGGATCCCGACTTCAAAGATACCTTTGACAATCTTACCCAAGGGATGTAGGTTGATAGGTTTCAATTAGCTGATGGTTTTTTATTCAAGGATGGACGAGCTTTTGTTCCTATCAGCTCATGGAGAGAGCTACTTTTCAAAGAGGGTCATAGTGGTGGTTTGATGGGACACTTTGGGGGTACCCAAAACACATGACATTTTAAAGGAGCAATTCTTTTAGCCCAAGATGAAGCATGAAATGAAGAGAATTTGTGGACAATATCTTGATGATAAGTGTGCCACATCGATGACTCAACCCCAAGGTAAGTATACCCCTCTCCCTACTCCTAATGGCCCATGGATGGAAATCTCTATAGATTTTGTGTTGGGTCTTCCTCGAACTAAAAACGGACATGATAGCATATTTATGGTAGTGGAAAGGTTTTATAAAATTACTCATTTTATTGCATGCCATAAATGTGATGATGAATCCTATGTAGCATTTTTATTTGTCATCAATGTTCTTAAATTGCATGGAGTCCCTCAAACCATAGTTCGTGATATGGATTTCAAATTTCTTAGTCAGTTTTGGAAGAGTCTATAGGGTATACTTGGTACCAAACTTATGTTCTCTACTTCTTGCCAACCTCAAATGGATGGACAAACTAAATTAGTCAATAGGACCCTTGGACGCATGCTTCGGTGTATGATTTGAGGGACCCCAACTACTAGGGAAGACCGTTTACCCTTAATTGAATTTGCATATACTCAGTCTTTCCACTCCTTTATTAGAATGTCGCCATTTGAGGCATGTTATGGCTTTAAACCTTTGTTTCCACTTACCATGACTCCATTATCTAGTAATGTTGTTTTGAACCTAGATTTCAAACAAAGGGCAAAGGAGATTATGAACATTCATCCCAAGGTTAAAGAGGCCGTTGAAAACAACAATTCAAAGGTGGTTATTCAAAAGCATTATGGGAGAAAGAAGTGATCTTCAATCCAAATAATTGGGTGAAGAGAGGTTTCCACATGTTCGAAAGGAAAGCTAAGCCCAAGAGGAGATGGACATTTCAAAGTAGTCAAGAGAATCAGACAACACCTACATGATTGACTTGCCAGCTGAGTATAATGTTCATAATGTTTTCAATGTTAGTGATTTATCTCCTTGTGTTGTAGGTGAATCTTTGGATTCGATGATGGATCCTTTTCAAGAAGGGGAGGATGATAACATGCAAAGCATAGATGACACCAACATGAGTGGCATGTACCCCTCAAGACCATTCACAAGGAGTCAAGCAAAAGATCTCTAAGACCTACAAGCAATATTCATGAAAAAGGAAGTATTAGTGGAGCTTGAGGGTCACCAAAGAAAGGCATACACTATGTGGAAGTTCTATCAAGGTGAGGAGAATGAATAAAAGAGGACATGTGTGCAAATGGCTATTACTTGAATTTAAGGATTTGAAAAGAAGGCAACAAAACAAGGCCCTTACTCATTAAGGGTAAAATTATATGCCTTCTTTTATTTATTTAGTATAAATAGTCATATTTTATCAATTGGAAGACTTAGACTATGTTGAATATTGAATCATCAAATTGTAATATCTTCTTTGTGAGTAATTAGAGAGTAATTAGGGTTAACTCTTGTAATTGTTAGTTGACTTTACCCATTTGTGGTTCTTGGTTTCCTTTAATTTTTGTTGCTAGGATTTTATTTGAGTTGTTAAAATCAATTGGGAGGTGAGGGTTTTTGTCTTCATTGCCCGTAATTTAAATAGTTTGAATTTAATCCACATAACCTTTTATTTTGTTCCCTTTTCTCTTCCTTTCTTATTTGATCTTTATCTCCATCCCAGGCGACTCTTCATATTTATTTGTAACAAACTAAAAAGAACCTATAAAACTACAAACACACTACCAGTATCAATAGCGAAAATAAAGAAATAGTAAATGAAATAAATGAGCAAGTTAGACATATATAGATAAAAGTAGATAGGGAAAACTTACCTATTTATCTAAAAATAATTAAAACCAACTTAGATCTTGACAGAAAGAGACTACAGAGAGTAAACCTTTTTTTAATTGAAAGAAAGCAGAATATAAAAGAGTGTTAGGAACAATTTTCGTGTTAAAGTGCTATGGAGGATTTTGTGTAGAAAAAGTGTGTGTAACTCTGTATGTGTAACTTTAAAATTGCATAGAAGTTATGAAAGTTCTGTGTGAAGTATTCCTTGTGTAATTGCATGAAATAGTGAAGAGTATTGAACCTCTCAATTCGTGTAGAAAAACCTATGAAGAGTGATGGAGGAGATTTGTTTATACATAGTAGAGGTGGAAGACCAATTAAATAAAAGGAATCAATTGGGGTTGATAAAAAAGGGAGAATCTAAAATCAGCAAAGAAATTTTACCGTAAACAAGCAATCATAAAATAATAAGATATGTGAAAAGGGGTCATTTAAGGCAATAAGATATTCTGACATATAAGACAAGGAAGGATTATCCAAAAGAAGGAAAACAACCATATAACCAAATTTTTTATTTATTTTATTTTACCAGAATACAGGTAAGTAATAATTAGTTTAAAGTTAACTAAGGCAAGACAAATCAATTAGTAGCAGCAAATTACTACCAAATAGTAGAGTATACAAAAATTACCAATTTCAAATTTTTACAGAAAAGAAATATGATTAGTAATTATCCAATAAACCAGTAAAAATTGAACAGAAAAATTTGAGTGGATCACTGAAATTCCAATCATATACTAAAACTAATTTAGAAGAGAAAAAAAATCATAATTATGCACCAAAATTAACAGAAACAAACATCAGCTCCTACAATCATAGAGTCATCTTTCATAGCAATTCAGCTCAATTGAGAGTATTATAGCAAAATCGTGAATGCACATACATAGGACTAAGCACAATAGCATTAATCAAAATTCAACAATTTAAATAAAAGTCTCATGCATAATTTCATAACTTTGAATTCAAAACAAGAAAATAGGTGACAATTATGTAAAAGGAATCAAACCTGATTCGCAATGCAACCAAACCCAGAACATTTTCTATCAATTCATGTTGTTTTCCAATGAATTTCCACCAGAGCTTGTGGGTGAATTTTTACTGGATCATTAGTGAATGTCATTGTTTGTACGGGGTTTTCCTTCACCTCTTTGGAGATGAAGGTGAAGGGGGCGTTTGGTGGTTCTCGATGGTGGGTGTTGCGGCAAGGGAAGGAGAGGGAAAATGGGTTCGTTGGGTCAGCGGTGGTGTTACAAGTGGAGAGAAATGGACGGAGCAAGAGGGAGAAAAGGAGATGTAAGAAAGGGCAGGACGAGGGAGAGGGGCGGCAACCCACGAGTTCAAAGAGGTGAAAGAGAGAGAGAAATGGAGGTGCCGACTGGGGTTGTTTGGTGGCGACTGGTAGCAGGTTGGCGTAGCTTGCCGGTGATGGGGTGTTTGGTGCGGCAGTGGAGAGAAGAAAAGGAGGCGGTAGCGGGTGACTCTCCGGTGAGGTGTTTCGCCGAGAAAGGAGTAAAGGGCATATGGGCAGTCTTCCAGCAGACTAAATTCACTGGTGATCGAGGAGATGGGTAGATGTGAGGTGGAAAAAAATAGTGGAGAAGAGACACGGAGGCCATGGTGTTGAAAGGGGAAAATGAATTAGGGATCTTTTGTTAAAAAGGGTTGATAGTAGAGATTTAATCTCAACCATTAGATGGGAATGGTGGATGGTCATGATTAAACATTGATACATGGGTCGGATCCAGATAAAAGATGGGTTATCTAGATTTGATTAAAATGAAATTGGATTGGGAATTTAAAATTAAGCCGCAACTTGACTGAGTTATGTCAAAATTGAAAGGAATTATGAAGGAATTGACTAGAATTGAAATAATTTGTAAAGAGATTGATTAGAATTGAAATAAATTGGATAGGAAGGACTATGAATTAAATAAATTATAATGAAATTGAATAAACTATCATTAAATTAATATATATAATAAACACACTTAAAAACGTACGATATTTTAAATTATATTTTTTTATGAAAAGAAAATACATAATATATGCTAAAATTGTTATGTATTGAAATTATCATTTTAAATATAAAAATGATAGAGGTATAATGCATTTAAAATATTAAAAAAAAATGGAAAACAATAACAATAAATAGCATTAAAGAATAATGAGTACTGCTTGAATTGTCGAAGTTCAAAGGGTCCTTGGCATGGCCAGCACTCAGAGATTATTGCTAGTCCCCAAGCAAACCACTTAGTCTCATCACATAACTCAATCAAATAAACACTACTGAAAAATGGAAAATATAAGTAAGTAATGGACACATCTCATCTAAAGTCTCAAAAGAATATATAAAATAATGAAGGCTAGTAGAAAGAACTAATTCACAATCTCAACATCAACGTTCAACCATCATCTATGAAGCCTCTATCACTACTCATGTGCTTCCAATGACAAACCCATGGCTACCCAAATCAAAATAAAGAAATAGCTCAAAATCTAACTCTAACACATGATGAAATAAAAGTAGTGGATCCTCTGGAATAGGGGAGGCTCACCAAATTAACTTCGAATCTTAGATCTTCAACGGAGCGCCTATTGACGATCTCTAGTACCTTCCTCTGCATCTTAAAATGATGGTCCAAAGTGGACATCAATACTTGAAATGTACTGGTATGTAAAATAGCTAAGTGAAATAGAAACCGGTAGAATAATATGAAAACGACATCGACTCAAAATAAATATCAAATCACATCAAATTGTCAAATGTCTATCTATGCAAGAATAAAGAGTAGACAAGTGACCCATCAATAACTCAAACTCATCAATCATCTCAGACTCATCTCAAAGGAGCTCACCTCCTCTCATCTCATCTCAGAGGAGCTCTACAAGGACCCGAATTTATGTACGACCTCAATGAAGCATGTAAGTTTGGTTTCAAAAAAGTTTTGGACCAAGGTGACGCTTCATGGGAGCCCTCAAGGTACGTGTGACATCACACGGCCCGTGTGGAGCCTCCATGGAGTGGCCCTTAGCCTTTGTAGGATGTTTAGCCCATAAACATGGTGTTTTTAAACTAAGGCACACCAAACGTGGACCTCTCACAGTCCGTGTGACACTTCACGGATCGTGTGGTGGGCTGTGTGGTGGCCTTGGCTTGGAATCCCATAGTTTTGGGATCAAGTATGGCTACACGGACAAGTTCACGGCCCGTGTGAGGTGTCACAACCCGTGAGGCCATCTGTAAGGCTTCCGGAGTGAAATTTTTCTAAGTATGGAATGTCTTATAACTGGATCATGGAATATTTCTAAGGAGAGAGGTATGGGCAGTGTCACGGTCCATGTGACCCTACACGGACCGTGTAATCTCCCATGAAGGTGACTTCGTTGAAAAATTCTAAGTATGGGATCTTCAAGCTCAAGCTAAGTTCACTTTCAATCCTTTAACTCAAGCTTATTTATGTTATTTAATGCCATCATGGGTCTCCTACACCAAGTCAAGTTCAAAGGAATTTCATTGGCTAAGTTTTTCACAAGTACCGATAGAAGAATCAACTTTAAATGGGCACATTTCACAGCCCAAAAGGAACTAGATTGTCCACAACCTATCAAATTAAATCCCTTTGCATTAGCTTTCCAATGCATCTGATTTCACCTCATTCCAAGTTCGGAGCAAGAAGTTATGCCCTTTTTCATAGAATTTGCCTAGGCTAGATGGGGAGCCTTCACGGACTGTAAAGAGCTTCATGACCCGTGAAGCAAACTGTGTCGAGTTCAGTTTAAAATTTAAAGAGGTATTTTATTGAGGTATTTTTTATATTTTGACCCATCCCCAATGCTTTTAATACCTTTTTAACCCTCCTTTATATTCCTAATTTTCTCCTGCACTAATTCTAAACCCTCATTTAAAAGTAACACTTAGTTTCTTGAATTAGACTCTCAAAATTCTCTCCAAGTCTCATCTTCAAGATTCAAGCTAGGATTCAATTGGGGTCTCAAATTCTAGCTTAATTTATCTCAAATTCATCTTCCTAATCAAGGTATGTTGGATTGATTCTTGGTCCCTTTTAACCAAGAAGAGCCAAAACTCTTTTAAATTGATTTTCATGAATTTTAGTTTACTTTAAATGTGGAATTTCATTATTTGATCTTATTAATCCAATTGATGTATGGACTGTGCTTTACCTATGATTTTAATTTATTTTAATCCCTATTATGATGATTTATATTGAGTTATGTAGTTATGAACATGCATGGCCCCTTTAAGTTAATTTATGCATGGGTGATTTATATTATCATCTAGATGTTGCTTTAATTATGGATTTACTCAATTTCATATTATAATGTTTATTTTAGCTTGAATCTATATTACCCATATTATTCTCACATCATCCATTGCATTTGCATTCGTGAACGTTGGTCTTTATAGAAATTATGAAGTGGGTTAAACCAAATTATATTTTATAAAATGATTTTGATAAGATATTGGTTATGACAAGAATGTGATCACATATATGTCTTATGATTATGGCTCTTTGAGCATTTTGGGTGCTTGCATCATTCTGTATTTGTAATTGACCTAGTCCTATTCATGAATATTATAACTATGAGCTATGATTTTGCATTTGAGCCTAAATGTTGTATCCTTTGAAAGTTTGTATATATACATTATATGTATTCTCGTGGGATATTGACTTAGCATCGATGGATTGGGTGCGTCAAGGCTATCCCCAACGGTCCTCTCCCTTTCCTCGAACTATATACCTATCATATGTTATGAGAATCCTATCCGAAATGGAATATGTTCCCATAAGGAAGGTTGCTTCATATGAAATGGGGTATGTTCCTGTAAGGTGAAGTATTATGATATGATAAGAAAATCCTTTCCGAAATGGGATATGCTCCTGTAAGGGGGTTGCTTCATACAAAATGGGATATGTTCCCGTAAGGTGAAGTATGGTTTACCTTTGGCAAGTATACCACCTCTGTACCGGTGAGGGGACTTCGTCAGGATTCCAAGTACTAGCTCACTTGGTCTTACACATACTGGTTGAGGTCACATCCCCGCTAAATATGAACATCATTGCATTCATACATCACGAATTCCATGGCATATTGTATACTACTCTTCCTTGGATATATAATGCTTTCTATATTATATGCCCTTGTCACCTAACATTGCAATGCAGGTTTTATAAGTCATATGCATTGCATGCCCGCATACTTAGTACATTCAAATGTATGAACACATACTTTCTGCCTACATGATTTCACCATGTAGGGAATGTGTGTTACGATCATCCATCGCTTGATGGGTAGCTCGAATTTGAAGAGTTGATATTATGGTGAGTTCTATCTTCCAAAGACAAACACCTTCCTTCTACCTATGTTTTTTTCTATTTATCTTCTTAATTAAGGATGAGCTCGGGAGATGTCTTAGCCCCCATCCCATCTTATGACTAGAGGCATTGTTGGACATCTTGTAGACTCTCGTAGATTCTATATGTTATGTGTTGTATTTGAAGCTTATGATTTCACTTATCAATTGGATATGGATATCATGGATTGATTATGGAAATCATGATATGTATGTATGTTTGATGTGGAAATGTGGAAGATCTTAAGCCCCGTATTACCCTATAGAGTGAGTCATACTTACCCGCCCCTTAGTTCTTATGTGTTATGTGCTATGTGAATCCATGTAAATCTTTTTTTCCTTCGATATTCCTATAGCGTGAGTCCCACTTTTCCATCCCTTAGAACTATATGTTCACTATTTGAATGCGCTTCCAAATCGATGATGTTGATTTGGATACTTTGAGGCTTGTTTAGGGAGTCTCGGGTTCCCATTCGTCATGTCACTTCTAGGCCCTAGGCCCTGGTCATGACAAGGATGGTATCAAAGCACTAGGTTTATAAATAATCCTCAAAGTCCAACATAACGCATCAAGTAGAGTCTTATTCATGGGTGTGAAGCGTGCCACATCTTTGAGTAGGAGGCTATAAGGCGTTTTAGGAAATGTTTTACTTTTCATGATTCTAATTGTGCCATGGTGCGTATATTAATAATTTTTATCTTTATCCCTACCTGTCGAATAGGGAGAGTTACTTTGAGCCGGTAATGCAAACCAGGGGAGGAAGATGTTGTAGCAATCATATAGATGAATTCAAAAAGGGAATTGGTGAAGGGTGTGCGTTGTTTGACATGCTTGCTCCTTTGGATATTGGAAGTTTTCTTGGGTTGGCTGGTTATGATGGAAGGTTTGTTGAAGGTTTCTCAGCTATTGCATCTCCGTTGATCAAGTTGACTAGAAAGAAGGTCAAGTTGTATGGTCGGATGAGTGTGAGGTGAGTTTTCAGACCTTGAAAGGTCAACTACATTGGCTTCGACTTTGGCACTACTAGAGGGCTTAGATAGGTTGGTACTGTATTGTGATTCTTCTTGGTTTAGGTTGGGGTTGTATATTTATGATCCATGTTAGGGTGATAGCCTATACATCAAGGCAATTGGAGGTGCATTAGCGTAACTACCGGACTCATAATCTTGAGTTAGTGGCGGTGGTGTTTGCCTTGAAGATTTGGGAGATACTATTTGTATAGGGTGCATGTCAATGTCTTTACCGACCACAAGAGTTTGCAATATGTATTCACTCAAAGGGATCTTAACTTGGGACTAAGAAGAGGGTTGGAACTCCTTAGGGGCTATGACATGTGTGTACAATGTAATTTCGGCAAGGCAATTATTATAGCCAATGCTCTGAGTAGGCTATCTATGGGAAGTGTGGCTCGTGTTGATGAAGGGGTGAAAGAGCCGACAAAAGATGTTCACCATTTGGCTAGATTAGTTGTTAGGTCAACCGACTCTAATAATGTTGATGTTCATGTTCAAAATGGGGTCGAATCTTTTATGGTTGTTGATGTTAAGGCTAAGCAAGATCTAGATATGTCATTGGTTGGATTGAAGAGGTTGGTTTCCAAAATAATAAGATAGAGGCTTCTTCCTAAGGGGGAGATGGTGCGTTTTGGTATCACAGTCAGTTATGTGTTCCGAATGTGGGTGATCTTAGGGAAAATGATCATTGGTGAAGCCCATAACTCTCCATAATTGATTCACCTAGAATCTACTAAGATGTGTTGGGATTTGAAGGAGGTGTATTGGTGGCATGGTATGAAGAAGGACACAGCCGAATTAGTACCCGAGTGCTCGAGTTGTCAACAAGTAAAGGTAGAGCACCAAAGGCCCAGTGGTGTGGCTCAAGACATTAAGATCCCTACTTGGAAGTGGGAGGATGTAAATATGGATTTTGTGGTTGGTTTGCCCCGGACCGTAGGTAATTTAACTCTATTTGGTTATCATTGACCGGTTGACTAAGTCGGCTCATTTCCGACCACTCAAGACTACTTTTAACGCTGAAGATTATGCAATGTTGTATATCCAAGAGTTAGTGAGGTTGCATGATGTGTCTAGGTCTATCATACCGAATTGTGGTACTCGATTGACTTCTCACATTTGGAGGTCGTTTCAAGGAGGGCTTGGTCCTAAGGTAAAGTTGAGCACCGCCTTTTAGCCTCAAACCGATGGAAAAACTGAGAGGATAATTCAAACTTTGGAGGACATGTTGTGGTCTTGTATGTTGGAATTCAAAGGTTAATTGGGGAGGGGCGAATCATCTACCACTTCTTGAATTTGTTTACTACAATTTCCTTCATGCGAGCATTGGTATAATACCGTTTGAGGCTTTATAGAGTAAAAGTGCAGACCTCCAGTGAAGTGGTTTGAGTTAAGATGAAATGACTTCTATAGGCGTGGATTTTGTATTGGAGGCTACAAAAGGGTGAAATTGATTAAGGAAAGGTTGAAGATGGTTCAAAGTCATCAAAAGTCTTATTTGGGTGTTAGAAAGAAGAATCTTGAGTTTTGTAGTAATTATTGGGTGCTTATGAAGGTCTCACCTATGAAGGGTGTGGTGACTTTTGGGAAGGAGGGAAAGCTAAGTCCCTGGTATATAGGTCCTTATGAGATTGTTGAAGTGGATTGGGAATGTAGCTTATAGGTTGTATTTGCCTCCGGAATTGAGCTCTAGTCACTCAGTTTTGCATATATCTATGTTGAGGAAGTTTCTTGGTAATACTAGTGTTATTTTGCCTTTGGATGGTGTTGAAGTTGAGGAGTCCTTGTCTTATGGAGGGAGCTTCGGTTAAGACTTTAGATAACACAAGTGAAGCGACTTCACAATAAGGATATGGCTTCGGTAAAGGTATTTTAGAGGAATCAAAACGTGGGAAGTACTACGTAGGGAGTGGAATCAAGTATGATGTGAGGATACCTTTATCATTTCCAACCTACTCAAGCCTATGATATTAGGTTCTTCCTATTCTAAGTGGTCCTAATTCTTTCGCTCTTGATTTTTATGACATGACATGCATACATGTGCACAAAAATGATTTTTATGATGTTTTGAATGATTTGAATACATTTTAATATGGGTTTTAAAGGCTCTGTGATTTTCAAATAATGAGTAATGCATTGTACCTTGTGTTCGGATGTTTCATGTTCTAAGTCAAACTTTTATAGCCTCATTCCACCACATTCAAGGACGAATGTTCCCAAGGGGGATATGATGTAAGGACCTGGATTTTTGTACGACCTCAATGAAACATGGAATTTTGGTTTCGGAAAAGTTTTGGAACCTCAATAAAGCATGGACTTTTTGTTTCGCAAAAGTTTTGGACCAAGGTGATGCTTCATGGGATCCCTCACGGTTCGTATGAGGTCACACGGCCTATATGGAGACTCCATGGAGTGGCCCTTGGCCTTTGGAGGATGTTTGGTTCTTAAACGTGGTGTTTTAAACTAAGGCACACCATACTTGGACCCCTCACAGTCCGTGTGACACTTCACAGACCATTTGGTGGGCCATATGGTGGCCTTGGCTTGAAATCCCACAAATTTGGGACCAAGTATGGTTACACTGACAAGTTCACGGCCCGTGTAGGGTGTCACGGCCCATGTAGGGTGTCACGGCCCACGAGGCCAGCCGTAAGGCTTCTAGAGTCAAATTTTTCTAGTTATGGAATCAACGTCTGGTAACTGGATTGTGGACGTTTTCTAAGGGGAGAGATACGGGCAGTGTCACGGCTCGTGTGACCCTGCACGGCTCGTGTAACCACCCGTGAAGGTGACTTCGTTTAAAATTTCTAAGTATGAGATCTTCAAGTTAGAGCTAAGTTCACTTTCAAGCCTTCAATTCAAGCTTATGTATGTTGTTTAAGGCCATCAAGGGTCTCCTTCATCAAGTCAAGTTCAAAGGAATTTCATTGGTGAAGTTTTTCACAAGTACCGATAGAAGAGTCAAATTTAAATGGGCATATCTCTCAACACAAAAAAACTAGGTGGCCCACCACATATCAAATTGAAATCTTTGAATTAGCTTTCCAACACATCCGGTTTCACCTCATTCCGAGTTTGGAGCAAGAAGTTATGCCCTTTTTCGTAGAATTTGGTTGGGCTAGACGGGGAGCCTTCACGGACCGTGATGAGCTTCACGACCTGTGAAGCCAACCGTGTCAAGTTCAGTTTAAAATTTAAAGGGGTATTTTATTGAGGTATTTTTTAATATTTTGACCCATCCCCAAGGTTTTAAGAGCTTTTTAAACCCCCCCCCCCCCCTTTATATTCCTAAACTTCTCCTACACTAATTCTAAACCCTCATTCAAGACTAACACTTAGTTTTTAGAATTAGACTCTCAAAATTCTCTCCAAGTGTCATCTTCCAGATTGAAGCTAGGATTCAATTGGGGTTTCAAATTCAAGCTAAATTCTTCACAAATTCATCTTCCTAATCAAGGTATGTGGGATTAATTATTGGTCCCTTTCAACCAAGAACACTCAAAATTGATTTTCATGAATTTTAGTTTACTTTAATTTATGCATGGGTGATTTATATTATGATCTAGATGTTGATTTAATTTTGAATTTACTTAATTTCATATTATAATGTTGATTTTAGCTTGAATATATATTAACCATGCTATTCTCGCATCATGCATTGCATTTGCATTCATGAACATTGGTCTTTATGGAAATTATGAAGTGGGTTAAACTCAATAATGTTTTATGAAATGATTTTGATAAGATATTGGTTATGACAAGAATTTGATCACATATATGTCTTATGATTATGGCTCTTTGAGCATTTTGGATTCTTGCATCATTTCGTATTTGTAATCGAGCTAGTCCAACGCATGAATATTATAACTATGAGCTATGATTTGGCATTTGAGCCTAAATGTGCATTGACGGTCTTGAAATGAATGTTGTGTCTTTTGAAAGTATGTATATATACTATATGTATTCTTGTGAGATGTTGACTTAGCACCGATGGATTGGGGGCGTTAGGACTATCCCCAAGGGTCCTCTCCCTTCATCAAACTATGTGCTTAGCATATGTTATGATAATCCTATCCAAAATGGAATATGTTCCCGTAAAGAAGGTTTCCTCATACAAAATGGGTTATGTTCCCGTAAGGTGAACTATTATGATATGATATGAATATCCTTTATGAAATGGGATATGTTCCCATAAGGTGACGTATGGTTTACCTTGGGCAAGTAGACCACCTTTGTACTGGTAAGGAAATTGCATCGGAATTCCAAGTACTAGCTCATTTGGTCTTACAAATGTCGGTTGAGGTCACATCCCCACTAAATATGAAGATCATTGCATTCATACATCATGAATTCCATGGCATATTGTATACTACTCTTCCTTGGATATATAATCTTTTCTATATTATGTGCCCTTGTCATCTAACATTGAAATGTAGGTTTAATAAGTCATATGCATTGCATGCCTGCACACTTAGTACATTTAAACATATGAACGCATACTCTATGCATACATGATTTCACCATGTAGGGACCATGTGTTACAATCCACCGCTTGACGGGTAGCTTGAAATAGGAGAGTTGATATTGTGATGAGTCCTATCTTCCAAGGAGAAACCACCTTCCTTCTACCTATGTTATTTTTTGTTTATCTTCTTAATTGAGGGTGGGCCCGGGACATGTCTTGGCCCCCGTCCCATCTTACAATTAGATGCATTGTTGGACATCTTATAGACTCTTGTAGATTCTATATGCTATGTGTTGTATTTGAAGCTTATGATTTTAGTTATCTATTGGATATGGCTATCATGGATTGATTATAGGAATCATGATATGTATGTTTGATGTAGAAATGTGGAAGATCCTAAGCCCCATATTGCCCCCATAGAGTGAGTCATACTTACCCGCCCCTTAGTTCTTATGTGTTATGTGCTATGTGAATCCATGTAAATCATTTTCCCTTCGATATCCCCATAGTGTGAGTCCCACTTTCCCATCCCTTAGAACTATGTTTTCACTATTTGAATACGCTTCTGAACTGATGATGTGGATTTGGATACTTTGAGGCTTGTTTGGGGACTCTTGGGTTCCCATTCTCCGTATCACTTTTAGGCCCTAGGCCGGGGTCATGACAAGCTCACCTCCTCTCAGCTCATCTCAGACTCGGTGTACTCAAGGTAGGAAATTTATGGGAGTTTCTCTTATCCGTCAACAATCACTTATGAGCCAATGAATGTACAAAAATCATGATGTTGCCACAGTGGTTCCAAACTTTCCAGGTAGGGAACACTCAAAAACCATATCAGCTCACCCAATATGGAGTCAAACTCAATAAGTGCTCTATTCTTTCAGGGACTGTTACTCCTGAGGGAACTATAATATATGTGATGGTTCCGTCTCAACTACGTTTGGCGACGTAGTTTAACGAGTTCAAGTTGGACTAACTCTCACTCTTTCGGTGCTCAATACTCCTCCCATGACTCAATGCTCATAAAACCTTCATATCAACCAATCTCATGGGGACACGAACCCCTTCAACAATCGGTATCTGATAGGGACTTTAACCCTCTCATCAATGCATCTCATCAATGACGCAAGATTTAGAATAATCATTAGGAAGCAATTGAATAAACACATCGGTAGAGTTCATTTATAGAGACTTATAAGACAATCAAACTCTATCAACTTAGCATCATTCTCTCATCACAATCAACAACCTCAACTCAAGGCTCTAGACTCAATTCTGAAGTTCATTATGCATGCTTTTCAAATAATCATGTAGGGTTATGCAAATTATCATGAAAATATTCAATTCAAGAAAACAAATAGTATGATGATCATCAACATAGAAAACATGTAATTTCAAATCGATTTTTCAAGAAAAACCCTCAAGTATTCATACATGTAGACTCTTCAACCATCAACTCATCTATGACCATCTATGGGGCACATGAGAGACCAATATCATGCTTTTAGTTTAGTCTTACATACTTGGAAAGTTGATATTACAATCGAAATTTGATGAATACTAGCCTTCTTGGAGAAAATCCCCGATCTCGGTAGTTCTTTTATAGTGGAAGAACTTGGAAAGACATTGCTTGAAGGTCTTATATTTGATTCTTGAATTCTTGACTAAGAATCTTTAAAGTTCTCGAAGAAGAACCCAAATACTTGAAAAAGAAGAATCAAGGAATCCTCTCTTAAAATTCTTGAATTCATTTTTTTAAAACCCTAGGTTATGATTTAAGACTCTATTAGAGATTCATGAATAGATGAAGAAATTTTGGTTGGGTATATTGAAATTTATGAAGAATAGTTTACCTTGATGATGAATCTTGAAACCTATCCCTAACTTGATGATTTTCTTGGTGATTCTTGAGCGTTTATGGTTTAGGAGTGAAGGAGAGAGTTTTAATTATGAAAATTTGTGTATTATGCGTTTTCGGACCTTAAATAGACACCCAAAGGTTTTGGGATAAAAGTACCTCAAAATAATATAAAAGGACGTCATTTAGCTTATCTAGAAAGGGTTCGCGATAGGTCTGCGACGCGAAGCTTTCGCGGATCTTCATACAACTCTGCAGGTCTTCAGTAAAATGGTCATAACTTTCTACTCTAAACTCTGGTTAGGGCAAACTAAGATGCATTGGAAAGCTAATTCAAAAATCTTTAGTTTGATATATTATAGGTCACCTAACTCGCTACACTTTAGGATATATGGTCATTTGAAGTTGACCCTCATATCAACTCATATGAAAACTTAGTCAGTAGAAATTCTTTAGACTTGACTTGATGTAAAAGATCCCTTATGATTCTAAATCACATATAATATACTTTAAATACTTAGGAATTGATCCTAGCATGTATATACAACCTAAAAGTCATTGGTCCATATAAGTTTTATAATATCTTACATTAGAACTGCAACCCTTTATCATCTCCAATTCTATTCCACACTAAGAAATTGTCTTTAGCATTTGTGCTCAATTAAGAATCATCAATTAAATTCCTCTGTCATATGAAGGATGACTCGGTCATAGCTTAGAAAAATATTGAGGTGTTACACTTATGCAGATGATACTATTCTATCCTTGTCTGGGAAGAAAGGGATAGTGAGGCTGATGATAAGTGTATTGAGAAAATATGAATTGATGTCTGGTCAGTTTATAAATAAAAGAAAATGTTTCTTTTATATACATGAGAAGAAACCTATTGTAGTTTCATGGAAGTTGAAGAAATGGACTGGCATAAATCAAAGAACATTCCCTTTCATTTATTTAGGGTACCTATATTTTATGGGAGGAAAATTGCATATTTTGAGGATATTATTGCTAAGGTGAATAGAAGAATCACGGGCTGGAAAAACAAAATATTTTCTTTTGGAGGGAGGTACATACTGATTGCTAATGTTTTTTAATCTATGCCTATTTATCTTCTATCATCCACTAATTCTCCTAAAGGAGTTATAAGCAGAATCCACTAGTTGCTGGCCAAGTTCTTTTGGGACAGAATTGCTGGGGTAAAGGGGAAGCATGGGGTGACATGGGACTCAATATGTTTTTATTAAAAAAGGTGGCATTGGTTTCAGATCTTTATTTGATATGTCAAAGGATTTATTTGCTAAATTATGGTGGAAATTTAGAGTGGGAACAAATTCTTTATGAGGTACTTTTATGCGGAATAAATACTGCAAGAAAGATCATCCTATTCTTGCTCAGGGGAAGGCTGGTTCACATGTGTGAAAGAAATTGATAGAGGTAAAGGAAGAAATAGAGCATCAGATCTGGTAGAAGATTAAGGGTAGTTCATTTAACTTCTAGTATGACAATTGGACAAAACTAGGTGCACTATACTACATAGAGGAGGAAGGAGAAGGGAAATCTGAACTAGAAGTTAAAGACTTCATGATGGGTACTGGTTGGAATTCTTCAAAGCTAAGGGAGCATATTTTTGCAGACAAAGCTGATCATATTGTGAGTAATGTCAAAGCAGTAATTAATAGGGAAAGAGAAATAGTATGGTGGATGGGGAATTCTAAGGGGGATTTTTCGGTTAAATCTTGCTTTCAGTTAACTAGGAAAAAGAATGAGGAGTGGGATTGGTTATCAAATATATGGGTAAAGGGGTTGCCATACAAGATTAGCTTTTTCTTATGGAGATTATTGAAAAGAAGGATTGCCACAAATGATAATATGCGCAAAATGAAGATGAGCATAGTTTCCAGGTGTTACTATTCTGAAGAGTATCAACAGGAAACTATGCAACATCTCTTCCTAAATCCACCTACAACTCAAAAGTTATGAGGGTATTTTGCTAGTGCAGACATTACCACTACAGGAGTACATCTTTAACAGATGGTGTTATGATGGTGGAATGCTAAAGGCTCAAGTAAAATAAGGAATATTTATAGAATAAGTCTTACTGTGGTTTTATGGGAGTTGTGGAAGAGAAGAAATGCTACAAGACATGACAAGGATGTAAGCTTAAAGAACCTGATTTAACAATGTGAAAACATTGTCTCTTAGTTGATTAAGATAACCTATCCTTGGATTCAATGTCCCACCAATTGGAAGAAGATTGTGGTCATTTTCAATAGTATAAACCTACTCTACATGCTCTAAATGTTATTTGGAGGTTTCTTCATAGAGGTGAGATTAAATGCAACTGTGATAGTGCATCTAAAGAAAATCTAGGTGAGAGCTCGTATGGCTTTTGTGTCAGAAATCATACAGGAGATCTGATTTGGGCTGAAGCCCAGCAAATAGGCATGGCAACATACAAAATGGCAGAAGCTACAATGATTTTACAATGTCTAAGATTTTGTGCTACAACAGGCTTCCCTAAGGTTACTTTGGAGACTGACACTTTGTCTATGAAACTTATTTTAACTAGAGAGCGGAAAATCCCTTCGGAATTAGCTGAAATCAAGTAGGAACCTAGGTATATCGTTGATAAATTACAAGTAACCATTTAGCATGTGTTCAGGGAGGACAATTTATTAGCGGATGCTTTAGCAGCCACTGCTTTCATAGAGACTAACCGAAACAACTACAGTCATTTCTACCAATTACCCAAACTATGTAAAGCACTACTGAACATGGACAAATTGCAAGTTGGATGTCTACGCATCAGAACAAGGCGAATAAAGAAGCAATAAAGAGCAGGTGAATATATAGACAATTCAGGTTTGCATGTTAGATTACAGGCTAATTACAAGCTTCATTGTGGTATTGGCCATATACATAGCCAAGCACACTTTAGCCTATACAAAATATACGAAAGCCACACAGCAAAATATTTACAAAAGATTTCAACCTTCTAGTTCAAATCACTATGGGCACCTTAGTCTAGGACTTAGTCAAAAAAGACAAAGAAGCATGTCAAAAGAAAGACCTGCAATCTGTCAAAAACACCTTCAACTACTACAACATTATTCAACAATCATAGGTTTCATCGGGGTCAGCAGGAGTAGAAGACCTTGCAGCATTCACTGGTTTAACAATGAGTAGGTTAATAGTGATTCGAAAGGTTCGCTTTTAAAAAAAATACATTTTTGAAAGTAGAGTGAAATATCTGAATTCGATGTAAAAAGACATTCCATTGTTCTTGAAATGGATGATAAAGGTTCTACCGCCTAAAACCAAAAGATTAGAGGGGATCTGGAAGCTAAGGTTGATAAGTGACGAGACAAGAGGGATTTCATACCTGTAGGAAGATGTTGGCAATGTGAAGTCTGGAAGCTTGGTGGAGTTCTGGATCCGCATCAAAAAGGAAGAGGAAAAGAAGAGTCTTCCATAAGGAAGACATGTCTCGAGATCTGACAAGAAACATTGAAGATGGAGTAGTCTAGAATATAGTGTATAGATTAGTCTTCAAGGGATAAATAGTGGGCTAATTTGTTGGGTTTAAATGGGCTAAGTTTAATTCGTACATTGTTAATTTATGACATCTTGTTTGTTTCAATAAAATGACACCCTCTATTTATAGCCAATAAAGGGTAATATAAACAGATGGTTGATGTGGCTTAATATCTAAAAAATCAAACCTTCGAAAAAGTTACAATCTTTTAATGTGAAAAGATATTTTTTAATAATAGTAAATAAACAGAAAATAGAAAAGACATACTAATTTTTCTTTTTTTTAATTCAGAGTATTGTAGTAATTTATATTTAAGTTTGGGCACATAAAAGCATACTCGATTCATAGTATTGTAGCAACCTAATATTCAAGTTATGGAGTACTTTTAGTTGAAAGTATTATAGTAAATTAACATTCAAATCAGGAAATTCATATTTTTAAGGTAACTAATTTAACGGCTCGCGCGTTGCACATGTAGACCAGATCAAGTAAAATATAATTTTGTAGATAAATACTATTAAAATAAAATTGAGAGTAAAGTTGTAAATGATAGTATAAATTGTTAGTTTTTGTGAATTGTCATATAGAGATTATTTCCTGAGGATAAGATGATTGATTGTTGGCTAAATCTCCGGAGCTGAAAAATCAAACTTTAATTAGATACCTATAAATTTATTTCATTAATTATTATGTTTTTTTAGGTACAAATATGCAATTAAGCGCAATTGACGAAATACGTTCTTATCGATGAGATTCCTAGTGTATATTCTTTTCATCATTTTTTATTGTTAGAGGATACAGTCTTTTTGTCAATATTGATATCTCTCCTGAAAATATAGCATAGTTGATCACATTAAAGAATATATGTAGAAGACGCAATTTAACGTAAACAATTGATTAACTTTGTGTTTTATTTATCATCACATAAGACTGCATAGTTAAAGTATCTTTTTAAAATTTTGAGATAACTTCCGGTTCACTTTATGCCTATTCTTAATTGGATATAATATTAACTTTTTTGAAAAAAGAAATATCAAAACTAATATTAAATTTGTCAAGAAAAGAAATGTCCCCCAATATTAATTTTATCAAAAAGAGAATTGTCCATTTTCAAATGAAGTTTGTTCCAAAGAAATGTCCCCTAATGTTAATCTTATCCAAAAAAAAATTGTCAATTTTCAAATGAAGTTTGTTCCAAACAAACACCAAACATAGATATAGTATATCCTTACAAAATATTTGGTGCACTACAAAAAAATAATTAATTTAAGTAAAAAAAGAATTTATTGCTCACTAAATCAACTCTGTACACATGATATTGACTTAAAATGCAAAACTTGTTTTAAAAGAATTAAAACAAGTATACACATTGTGTGTATACTTGTGTGTGTCCAAAAATAACTTATTTCAAGTATAACGTAACATCACATTAACATTTAAGCAAAATTAAAGTTTTCAAATTTGTTTTTTAAAGGAAAAATAGCAAGCGAAACACAAAAATTGCACTCTCTCTATTCTAATTTATGTGACACGCTCTTTTTTGTTAGCTCCAATAAAAATGACACATTTGCATATCTCATAATAATTTAGTTATAGACGATAAAATTTCGCATTGAGAAAGTAATAATGAAGAAGAAAAATATCGCAACATTTATATTATTTAATTTCAAGTATGTGAGTGTTACATTCTCAATAAATCCTTTGATTCACCTTTTCAAGTGTAAATTCAAGGGCTCTTGAGCTTGATCTTGAATCTGACTCGATCTTGAAATTTTATTTTATTCTTGATCTTGTTCTTGATTTTGATCTTGAAACTTGAACTTGTTCTTGAGTTCAAGAGCTTTTAAGCTTGTTCTTGAACTTAATGCTTGAATATTTGAATTCTTGAACTTGTAAAGAAATTTGTGGTGTTTGATCCACGATCTTTCTCTAGTTTTTTGTTAGAATTCTTGATTTTTCTTTGAATTATGAAAACCCCTATATATATATATATAGTTGAAGAATAGAGGAATTATAATAGGAAAAACTTCCCTTCAGCCAATCAGATTTAAGTGACATGGCATATTGGGATTTAATGAAATAGGCTTGTCATTTCGAGACACGACGTGATCTTATTGGTTTCTTTGTTTGACTCGGTGTGCCACAACATTTGACATGTGGCACCAGGATGGATCTCTTCGATGAAATAATATTGCGCTTATTAATTTGGACTCTTTTATGGTAACACAAATCAATTAACATGGATCTTATTTAAATTCTTATTTATTAGGCTTATTAATTTGGACTCTTCTATGGTGACCCAAATCAATTAACATTTACTTTAATTAAATTCTTATTTATTGGACTTAAATAAATAACCCAATTATATAATCAATAACATTTATTTGGACTAATATATTCTTGAATTTAATATAATTCGAATAATTTTAAAATTATACTTAATAAATTTTAAATGATTACAAATGTCCTCCACTTCAAGTTTGGTAAAAGTATTTTATCATTTAAAGACTAGACTTGAAATATTAATTTAATATTATAATAATAGTTATTATAATATTATAGAGAAGCATTGACATAATATTTTAACTTTATTATTATAATATTATGTAGAAAAACATTATTCTCAACTTTACTTTATTTGAAAAAAAAAAAAGAAATTTGACATTTTCTTTTTCCCTTTTTTTGTCCTTTCCTTCTTTCCTTTTTCTTTTCGTTTCTTTCTTCTTCTCACCCCAACCCCCCCCCCCCCCTTTTTTTTATTCCTCTTTTAGGTGGTCAACCAACCACTTTTTTTCTTTTTATCTTCTTTTCTCCCTCTTTCTTTCCTTTTCTTCTTTTTTTATTTTCCTTTTTCGTACCACATTTTTTTATTTTTTTTCTTCTTCTTCTTCACGGTTTTTTTTTCCTTTATTCATTTTTTTCTTTTTTTCCTTTTTCTTCTTAGACAATACCCTATAAATGGGAGTATGCTTCTTCATATTTTTCAATCAAAACTAAAGTTCAACCCCAGGTGTCTTTATGACCCCCCCCCCCTTTTTTTTTCTTTTTACTTCTTTTTCTTTTGTCCGTCCCTCCTTTTTTGGTAGGTCAAAACGAGCAACATTTGCATTTTGCTGATTTTATAACACAAGAATTTGTTATTGAAGTGTGAAAGGGTATGTTCTATGCCCCCGCCTAGAGATCACCAATTCGAGGCTTTACAATGTTTCCAAATGTTTGAACATATGAGATTATCAATTCGAGGTTTTCCAATCTCCAAATATTTAAACATAAGGGACCACCAATTGGAGGTTTTACATTGTTTCAAATGTTTGAATAAAAATGATCACCAATTCAAGGCTTTACACTAGCAAAATGTTTAAACATAAGGGATCACCAATTCGAGGCTTTTACGATGTTCCCAATGTTTAAACATAAGAGATCACCAATTTGAGGCTTTACAATGTTCTCAATGTTTAAACATAAGTGATCAATAATTCGAGGCTTTACAATGTTTCAAATGTTTAAATATAAGGGATTACCAATTTGAGGCTTCACAATGTTCCAAATGTTTAAAACATAAGGGATCGCCAACTCGAGGGTTTACAATGTTTCAAATGTTTAAACATAAGGGTTCACCAATTTGAGGTTTTACAATGTTCCAAATGCCCCAATTAGCTATATTTTTATCTTATTTTGATTCTTGTCCCTTTTTTTATGTACTATTATTGAGGAAGGGTAACACTTTACTTTCATACAGCTTCAACAATGATTTTCTTCAAAGACTACACTTGCTCATCTTCTGGATTCAAACACCTTATAATTGGTACACAAGATAGCAAGGTAGAAACAAAGTTTTTGGTCCAAGATCCTTTAATTGGTCGTTATGTTGATGCGTGGATATATTTGAGAAACACACTTCATAAGGTCAATTGGACCTTAGAATGTGACCACAAATCTAACAAAGCTTCCAAAGTATGGTATCTTGAGAAACCAAATCTTCAAGGCACAAATCTTGCAAGCACTTTTTCAAATTTAGGGCGCCGCATGATTCAAGAAGAGATATGCTAGAGAGATAAAATTATGTTTGAAGGTAAATATCGTTGCATCTTGGGATATTGGGAATGGACAGAAGATTAGCAAAAATGGGCAAAGTTTGAACAATACTAATATCCAAAATGTTATATTTTCTTCTATTTTACCTATGATCGGAACTACAATATCATGCAAGCCTTTTGTGAGGCTTGGTGTGCCCAAACAAATATACTACTTACTTCTCTTGGAGAAGCATCTATATCCCTTTGGGATTTGCATACTCTTGGCGATTTGCTGATTAATGGGTGTCCTTATGAAGAAGTGATACCTAATGCCATAGAGCTTATAGGTTATGATGCCAAAAGGGACAAATTTCTTCCTCAAACTTGTGAGTATTTATTTGCTTCCTTTCGTCATCTTAGAAAGGAAAAAGGTGGTAGCTCAAGGACCTTTTTTAGTGAATGGATACAATTTTGGTGTAAACAAGACATCAAGTATGAGCTAGCTCTCCTAAGAAAAGAGAAGAAGACTCGATGTCTATCATCTACACATAACCCAACAGGCGAAAGATCAATGGAGGTGAACACATGGTTAAGCTCTCAAGAGATGGCATTATAACAAAACACCAAAAATATGAGACTTATTTAGCAACCTTCTTGTCATGTTGGTTATGTGCCTTTGTATTTTCCTCTAAAGAAGGGAACCTTATTCGACCTAAAACTTTTAAGATGGAAAGCTTGATGGAAAGTGGTTAAAGGGTTAGCCTTACAGTCCTAGTTCTAGGAAGCATCTATCGTGGCTTAAACAAGATTTCAAATTCTTCACAACTTGGTCACATTAAAGTTCCTTTCCCTATTTATTACATTTATGATTGGCTTGCTTATTATCTCAAGGCACATATCCTCTTACTGGTGGACCTTTTCTCCCACAAATGGTGGTATAGGCAAGTTTGTTGCAAAATATTTTGACAAAGACGAGGCACGAAAGCACATCCATTTAGGTGAAAACTTTGTATGGAATGCGAGCATGCTTAATAGACCTCACCAAACTTACTATGTTGATTATAACAAAGCTTTGGAGTTGGAGTTATCTTATTTTATGAGCCTCTGCTTTAATATCTTATCTTAAGGAGAGGAGACTTCTTCTTCATCGACCCATATAGTCCCCATCGATTTAGTTGTTAATTTGGATTTTATCAAGATATTCCTAGACATCTCAAAAAAAATATTCGTGCTGAATCTTTTGATGAGGGACTTAGGTATTGGAGAATCTGTGTCTCGTGTACTACTATGTCAAAAACAACCTTTCCACCTGCGATTACTTTTGCGAAGAAACTTTACATTGCTCAATATCCCTATTGGTGGGAAAGATCCAATAGGAAGTTTCTTGATGGTAATTTGAAAACTTTGGTGGAAAACAGTGGGCCAGAATTTACCACTCCTTTAGAAGAAAAATGTCAAGATATTGGAGAGGAGCTCTTACAAGTTGATACCCCACTTGCCCCACAACCTCAAATTAAGAGGCTCAAGTCCTCTAAGGGATCTTAGAAAAACGTAGCCTGTACTTCTAATGATATAGAAAGATGCCCCTTAATTATGCCATCTAGAAAGCAAGCTATAACACCCCACATCGTACATGTACTAGTCCAACGCAGATGACACATGATATGGCGGGGTCAAATTAGCACACATTTTTAAAAGCGCGTGAATTTTAGATTAAAGGGCTATATGTATGTCTAATTCTTAAGATGACCAAGCGTATATAATTTTTAAGTCAAGTTAAGGAGAGTGTGACCTTAAATGAAGTGAAATAATTGAGGTGCTTGTGGGACTCAGGAAGCTAGTAGGACAGTCACCTATGTGCTTAGCTTAAATAGGCTCGGTAAACGGAGACAAGGCCCAACACCAAATTTGTTCAAGTCCGATAAAGAATAAACCCCGAGTTAAGGATGTCATTTGGGCCCATGGTTTAGCATCATAAAAGGACAATATTTTCAGCCCAAGATGAATAGGAAAAGGGCCAAATTACAATCACAACCCAATTCACAACTAGTTCCCAAACTAAGTGGGCTTAAGGGAGAAATGTTTGCAACAAAGCGCATCCAATTGGAGCCCAATAAGGCCCAAGTGAAAAGGCCAAGTTGCTTCCCCATAACCTTAATAAAATAAGGCTGAAAATCCAAAAGAAAGTCGGCCAAAAGTGGCCTATAAAATGGAGCAACAACCAGCAACCTTTAGTCATTTTCTCAAGCCAAAAATTCAGATTTCTCTCTAAGTTTCTTCTTGCTCTCTCTTCATTTTCTAAAGCAGCCAAGGCACACCTCTAGGGTTCTTGAAGAGAACCTAATCCTTGAGGGCTAAGGTAAGTAAAAATACCTATGGTTTGGTGTAATTTCCATGAAAAACATGAAGAGTATATTGGTTGTATTGTGCAGGAATTTTGGGACAGCATGTGTTCCAAAGATTGTGGTTCACTTTTCTTGTTAATTAAGAGACTTTTATCTTGTTGGTTGGCTGAATTATGAAGTAATATGTGTGTTTTTAACAAGTCTTGGGTCTGTAATGATGTAAGAAGGCTGCTGGACCACTGTTATCTTCCGTAAAAATAAGTTCTTGAATGGTATCTTAATTCCGCTTTTAGTAAGAATTCGTGGACTGAATATTGGGTATTGTTGTCTCATGTTTTCCATATACTTAGGGACTGTTTTTGGCCTGTTTTAGGACTATAATTGTGCGTAAATATGTTGAGGACAGTTTGGTTGAGGTTGAAACGGATTTGGAATGGTTGACGTCGAAATGTAGCGGAAGGACGCAATGTTGCGATGTCTACTTGCGTGTTGTGTAGAGTTGTTGTATGCTGTACTGTATGAGTTGTTGTAATGCTGTTATGGGACTAAAAATAGCTTGATATGACATGTATATGGGAATGTGTATTAGAAAATACGATTAGGAGCGAAAATGTTGAAAGAATACTCTTTGGTTGCTAATTCCGAGCTTGCTGCCCGGATAATATTTTTGGGTGAAATTGGATAACCAAGATGTGTTTATTAGCTGCTAACACTAGTTTTATCACCTACTATATTGTAGATAAGTGTTTGGAGGAAAAGGATACTACTCCGAGGTAATAACGACATAGTACAGCGAGGTATGTGTTATTACTTCGCGTGAAATCTATAATCTTCCTTAGCACATAAAGGCACATACAAATTCCGACATGGCTGCTAACTGTGTCTCCACTCTTTACCATGTTCATATGTTCCCATACATAGCCGTTGTCAAACATGCATATGTACTTGAATACCAAAGATACCTGAATTTCGTTTTACCAAACAAAGTCCATGCATTGTTTAATCTCCTATACGGTTCATTAGTTGTGTATCTCTCTTTTTATTGTGGTATTATCTTGTATGGTTGTTCATATGTCACATGTCTATATTCCCACAGTTCTAAAGGTTATGACCACCAAAAGAACCATCTCAAAGTAAATAAAAGATAACTTACAGTTGCTTATGAATGGGTGGTAACCCGAGGGGTGGAAGAATCACCTAACAAGGGTCGATCCCATTTACGGGGGTATTCCAGGGGTGAAAGGAAAGTCTTGCATGGGTCAAACCCGTTACTGATTTACCACTGATCATCTGGTCATTTACATGATATATTATGCACAGATCATACAGGAAAGAAAGATACAGTAATAAAAAGACATAAAGTACATGATTCCACAGTATGACTAAAGGTGGTCTTTTTTATTCTTACACACCAGCATGTGATTTCATCTGAGTTCTTATTTCATATACAGTATTTGCTGCCTTACATATTCAGTACATTATCTCATATTGACGTCCCTTACGGGGGACCTGCATTTCATGCTGCAGGTACAGGAGCTACTAGATCTCCCCAGTAAGAGTACAGGAATTCCAACTGTTGTTACTGAGCTCCAGGTTGCTTCGGAGCTTGTGTGTCTAGAGCTTGTATTTTGTATTGTATAGTTGGTCAGGAGGCGGGGCCTGTCCCGACTCATATGGATATTGTTCCTTACCTAGAGGCTTTGTAGACAATGTAAATTAAAGTGTAGTCAAATAGTGTATTACAGACATCGTGGCTCCAATGGCCTAGTCTTATGCATTTACTTTTGGTTTGTTAATGCAGTTTACTTTTTTTAACAACATGTGGAATATGGAAATCTCTTAAATGTCCATAGCAGGTGCATAGTTATATGTTGGTTCTCCCGAGCCTTGTCGGCAACGGGTGCCAGTCCGCCTTAATAGGGCATAGGGCGTGACACAAGCCCCTCAAGAGACAAGCAAAAGTAGCAAATGAGATTAATGTTGGGTTGGAGATCTCGGAAGAAGAAGGAATAGATGGTCCTTCAAAAGCATTAGCAATTCAGAGTGAGGAGGTTTTCCCTTTGACCACTTATCTCTTTTTTTGTGAACGTTATGGTTAAGTAATTTGCTAAATTTCTTCCCTCCCATTTTGTGTAGGAAACCATTGTTGACCGTCCAAAGGAATCACTACAAGAGAGGTCGCAGATTAGTGATGAGTCTATCGCAACATCAAAACCTGAGGCAGGGTCAACTTAAGCTATTGAACAAGGCTATAAAATTACATCCACTTCTTGTGATCAAGCTTTAAAATGGTTGACCCTTGATTCCTATGGTACTCCTCCACTCTTTTCAAAGGCAAATGGGGCTAAGTCTATTTTTGAAGGAAAAAGCATTATTTCGGCTCACAAAAAGAAATATATCTTAGGCTTTCGGGAAGAGATTTGTAGAAAACTTTCTAGAACTTCTCTAGACTCAATTTCATCTTACAAAGAAGATATTTATGAGTTTCTCCAAGAGATGAGTGAGACGCATTTCATAGATCTTTCTTCCTTGGAGCATTTGGTGGGTTCTCTTTCTGATTGTGTTGCCTCCTATGATCAAGAACGCTCTAATTTTGTAGATAAGGTTCATGAAGATAAGAAGCTAGAGTTGCTTTCCAAGGCCAAGAAGGGTCTTGAGGCACTTAGAGCAGAGGAGGGTGAGAAGACTAAACATGCCTCTTCTAAAAGAAAATCATTAAAGAGGGTCATAAGGAAGTTAGCAACTCTACAAGCAGAAGCGAGAGGAACTTGAAGCTATTGTATATGCTTCCAAGAAGGAGATTGAAGAGGTTCTAGCCAAAATTTTAGTTGTGGAGAACAAGGTGTCCTCTTATAACAACATGGACTTCTTGACAACTGATGATTCGACTCACTTAGAGCACAAGAGAGAGAGCTTGGAGGCTAGTCGTCAAGATTTGATCAACCACAAATTATGCTTAGATTAGGCTCCCTCCCACCGCTTTTTTTACTTCCTTTCTTTATTTTCTCATGTTTTAGATTGATATGTTAGACAATTTTAGAGCAATAAAGTTTCTCTATTTTTTTGTCTCATATATTGCATTTGTGGTTTTAACCTGAATTTTCTCACATGTTTTCTTTTGCTACAAGCTTTAGTAATTCAAACTTAATTCATGTTTGGCACGCTAATAAGAATGAAAACAATAAAAGTTCCTCCTCTTTTAGAGTTTGTGCATTCGACTTTGCAAACTTTATGGAACTTAATGCTTTAACTTGGACAATCGACAAATCTCAAGAGTATCAACACATAAACATGAAGGCTTGAGGACCATCACTCGCATAATCGCTTAATTTGAGAACCATTTTGTATACTTGGGGACTTTAACTTGCAGAGTTGAGGAGCTTGAAAAACTCTAATTTGCAAACTAACTTAAATTTAAAGACTTCAAGCATGTCGTTGAAGAAGCTCACATTCCATAGGAGTTTGCCCCCCTAAGGAATCAGGTAGGGACATTTAGTTTTTCAACACTCATGCAATTGAACTTAGAATATAATTCCAAGTACTTACCTAATTGTCAAAATACAACACTTTTGATGCTTACAACTTGGATTTTATGTGTTCTCAATGCGATGTTAGTTGGTTTATGTATTTTTGTGTTCTATTTGTAGGCTTCTAGGGTTGGCCTTGATTTTTTGGGAGAAAACATAGAAGTTGCTGATTTTGGTAAAGTACGAGACCTTTACGGGCCATAAAGCATTCTACGAACCATGAAGGAGGTTGCGTGTACAATTCTAGTGAGGGACTGATTTTCTGAAGTTGTTCTACGAACATGTAGACTGGTCGTGGATTAGTTTACAAGTCGTAGAACATGGTTCGTGCCCTCAGGATCAAAGATGAGGGACTTTTTGAAGATTCACCAAACACTTTATGGGTCGTAGAGGGGTATCGTAGATCCCAAGCCTAGTTTTCTAGCAACACCTTATAAGACCTCGATTACGGGCCGTGGAATGCAATATGGCTCGTAGACCTGTTCATGAGGAATGTCGAACAAGCTATTCTATTTTGTTTAGGACTTGTATTTTAAATAATATAAATAGATTTTTAGGTTATTTTCATGAAGTACACAAAGAGCTTGACAATTAGAGAGAAAAAATAGTGAGATTGAGTAGAAAACATTGGAGAGTTGTGAGAAACACTTGTACTTTGATTTTGATCTTTAATCTTGTGATTCTCATTGAAGTTGGGATTCACTTGTTCTTAGTACAATTGTGTAAGTGCTCTATTATGTTATTCCTATTTATAAGTCTTGCACTTACACAAATCATAAGTAGCTAAATCCACAACTAGGGTTGTGGGAATCATGAAGAACTAATAAGGTAAAAATTGGGTAATTCATAATTCTTAGAAAGTGTGCATGCATGTATTAATTAACTCTCTTCCTTTTGCATGTTTTCTGATGGTGCCCAACATTAGAACCTACCTAGTGTTACTAACTGGACCAAGGTAGTAATGAATAGGAAAATATAATTAATGTGTTCTCATCTAATCAACCGAACTGGACCAAAGGGAGGTTGTACTGGGACTAATAGGAAAGGGTTAGTAATGCACACTGTGGAGATGGGCCAAGTCACTTAGTGAAATTCGCCTCTCGCCTGGACCAAAAGGCTTGGTGAACTTAACTTACATTATGCATGCTACACACTAGAAAAGAATTAGGTTATCCGGTGATATTAAGTTAAGGAATCATGGGGAACACAAAACCCTAGTTTCTCTAAGCTTTTGTGTTAGTTAGGCTTACTTTTCTACTAATTATTCCAACCCCCCCCCCCCCCCCAAGAGAAATAAGTAGGTTAATCACTCAAATTGTGTTAATTGAATTCTCCTAAGTTTGCATATTCCCTTGGGTTCGACCTTAACCTTGGTTAGGTTCTATTTCTTGACAACGACCTTTTTATCCTAAAAAAGGAGGTGTAACTTGGGTGACATCAATATTTTGGTGTCGTTGTCGGGGAATAGGGATAGACTTGGTTAATTCATAGTGATTTTGGTATCAATCCTTGTTTTCCTCATTTTACGTTTTTTGTTATTTTTGTTCTTTTTATGTGTATAACTGTAGTGTATGCCCAATACGTGGAGTCGAGGCAAACCCTTAACTCGTTTGACCCAGAAATCCATAGAACGTTGAGAAGAATGGCCCAATATAACACCAATAACGCGGCTAATTCAGTTATGAGCATGAATAATAATGAGAATGTTGATCATGAGAACCCACCTCCTCTTGAGGATATTTCTCCGTAGCCACAGGACATCAATGCCAGTTCTTGTCAGTGGAATCAAATACAGGCTGAATCCTATGGCTATAGAGGTGACCAGAACTATTGTGTTGCCACTACTACCGGCTGAGACAAAGTTCATGATTTTGAGTAGGTTGCTTCAGATGCTGCAGAACCATGAGCTATTTGGGGGCTTACCATTGGAGGATCCTCATATCTATCTACACAATGTTGCATTTGTCTGCAAGGGTGTGATAGGAACACAAAATTTGTCTATGGATGTTGTGGGACTTCGTGTCTTCCCATTGTCTCTTATATGTAATGCAGCACTATGGCTATCTAAGCTCCCGCAGAGTTCGATCGCCAGTTGGGCTGAATTATAGAAGGCCTTTTTGGAGAGGTATTTCCCATGATCAAAGAATCTCAAGTTGAAATATTAGATCAACAACTTTGAGCAACTTCATGGTGATTCAATCAGTACTATATGGGAGAGGTTTACTAAGTGCTTGAGGACTATCCTGGAGCACAAGATAGTTAATGATGCTTTGGTGGAGATCTTCTACCGCGCTCTTAATGAGAACAGTCAGGCTTGTGCTGACACTATCATGGGGGGAATATTCTTAGATCAACCATTCATAAGGATCGATGGAGAGGGTAGTCAAGACAAATCGTGCATGGGGGCAAAGAGACAGGGCATCTACCAAAAGTTCATCACTGTCAATGGTTTTGAGCAAGCTAAAATAAATAAAGAGATTATGCAAGAGCTTGTCCGAATTTGCACATGCATGGAGGTGATGATGAAACAGAATCAGGAGCGAGTCAATGCAGTTGTTCATCAGCCTCCACGTGCACCCATGTATCATGAGCCTTACTATTAGGAAGACATTTGTTTCATTGCTGACCAGACGGGGATGGGAGGGGAGGGGGGTAGAGTTTCTGAACCAACACCCAAGGGTCCAACCTAGACTATTGGCACAAAGGTCAAGGAAACAAAGGTTAGAACTTCAACAGAGATGGAGCTTTTAGGGACAACCACGGAGGATACTATGACTGAAATAGGGGCCAAGATAGAGAAGCAGATTGGGGTCGCAGAGATGGTTACAAAAATGTTCCATATGTGCCACCACACAACCGCGACGTAGGTGCAAGTAGCTCACGAATTGAGGAGACGTTTGATCTCTGTTAAAGAAAGCTGAGACACGGAATCAGACTCTGAGGGGGATGAAATTTAAGATCTCCAGTATTAATAAAAAAATTGAGTCTCATTCTATTGCTATCAAACAGTTTGAACAACTATTCGATCAAGTATCGACTCAACTTAATCAGTATCAGAGGGGAACACTGTGGAGCAACATAGTTTAAAATCCTAAAAATGGAGGGCAGTGCATGGCAGTTACTAATCATGGTGCCAATATCACCATTGATCCTCTTATGAGGATGATGTTCGAGAGGAGATGGTTGCAGCCGAGACTACAGATACCGAAAATGATCGTGGCAAGGATGGGGTGAGTGAAGCTGCTGATGCGCCACAGAAGTTGAAGCCCATTCCTAGGCCTCCTCCTCCCTTCCCACAAAGAATCAGAAAGAGGGAGGAGGATGGAAAGTTCAAGCTTTTACTCTCTATGCTGAAATAATTCTCCATCAACATCCCTCTCATCGAAGCGTTTGAGAAGATGCCAGGGTATTAAAAGTACATGAAGGACCTAGTTATGAAGAAGCGCACTGTAAGTCAGGAGCTCTCACAAGAACTTCAATATTTTAATGCGATTGCTATGAGTTCCTTGGTCCAAAAGCGAGAAGATCGTGGCCCTTTTACCATACCCTGCACCATTGGAGGTGTGGAGTTTGCAAGGGCATTATGTGATCTAGGTGCTAGCGTTAATCTGATGCCTCTTGTGGTCTTTAAGAAGCTAGGGTTGGGAGCCCCTACTCCAATGAGCATGCGGTTGTTGCTGGCTGATCTCACGGTGAAGAAGCTTGTGGGGATACTATATGATGTGCTTGTGAAAGTTGAAAAGCTCATATTCCCTACAGACTTTGTTATCCTAGATCGTGAAGTTGACTTCAACGTCCCAATCGTCTTGGGTAGACAGTTCCTAGCCATTGGGTAAGCACTAGAAGATATGAAAACCAGTCAACTCAGGTTTAGATTGAATGACGAAGAGGTTGTCTTCAATATATGTCAGTCTATGAAGAGGCCAGACTATTTGAAGAATGAAGTCTGGGAAATTGGTGAAGTTTGTGTAGTCAAGTTGTCCAAGTCGTGTCGCGATAATAAATCAGGCGCTACTTGGGAAGCAACCCAAGGTTTTTGATGTAATAATTGTAGTTATATCTTTATTTTCCATTTTTGAACTCATTGGTAGTTTATCTTTTTGTATTTTTGTTGTAATTTTGGATTTGGGCTGGTTGCATATAGGGTAATAGTGTGTTTTGTGAAGGATGTACAAGTACATGGCTAAGTCAGCTACTTTTGGCTAAGAAGGGCACTAGGAAGTGCCTCTACGGGTTGTAAATCACATTACAACCTGTAAACCATCTCATAGACATTTCCAGTGAGAAAAACATTATGAACTCCAGTCCACAAGACAACTTTATGATCCGTAGACAAAACTATAAGTCGTGAATGGGGCTCATGGACCCAGGTAGGTTTATGAACAATTCACTAAGTGTTGGGGTTTGCACGACCAACTCTAAGAGTCATACTTCACTTTACGAATCATAAACTGGTCGGTGAAACCCAATCCTGAAAACTATGGTTTAGATATTCTAAGAAACCATAATTCACGAGCTGTAAAATACTTTACTATCTATAATTGGGGTTTCTTAGAGTCTAGGCCCATCAGTTTTAATTGAACCAGTCAAGCTATAAATATTGGGGTCAAAATATTTTGACCCCATTTTTAGCCCCAATTTACAAAAAAACCCGATCAACCCCCACTTCCAAACATTTCAACCACTGACGGCTATCACCACTACCATTGTCCAACCAAGTTTTCCAGCGACCTAGGGTTTTAGTGTCATTCCACAACCTTCATCTTTTATAGTTTAGTATACAAATCGGTAAGTTTTTGGTTAACCTAATGCCAATAATTTGCCTAAATTTATATGATTAAATTAGAAATTATGTCAGGAAAGGTTATGTTAAACACAAACCTATTTGTGCAATTGATGTGTTGTTAACCAAAATTATGGTTGCCCGTTTTTGAAACATTTCTCTAAAATCGAAATTGGGTGTGGCCGCTTTGTTGTATGATTCGAATAATATATTTGGCACCTATTGAATTACCCACCATTTGTGATGAATTGATTGTGTTTGTAACTTGGTGGGTGATGACATGGGTACATAAATTTGTTGTAAAAGTTTTCATACATGGTCGGAAGGGTTGGGAAGAATGCTCAATTATTTTCGATGGGGTATATGCGTTGGGGTGTTGATTACTGTGGTAAAAATCATGTGGGTGTGTATGTGTTTCTTCGATGCTGTTAGAATAAGATTGAAAAGTTGCATGGGTTCCATTTTGATGGACTTAGAAACTCAAGTGACTGAGTTTTCTGGCTCACGATTGGCTTTTACGACCTGTGGAACATTCCATGAGTCGTAATTGCTCCTTATACAAGATTCCAGAAACTTGAAGTTTTTGTGTACCCATCAGATGAGACCTTTTACGAGTCGTAAATCATTTTGCAAGAGTTTTTCAGTGAATAAATATTCTAAGTCCACTATTTTACAAGAGCCTTCTACGGCTCGTAATTTCCACTACGGCCCATAGAAGTGCTTTCGTAGACCCTTCTGCAACCAAATCTGAGTTGTTATTGCATTTGATTTATCGATCTGTGGGGCTAACCAAAGTGCGCCAATGCTCATGTTTCAGGTACTATGGCCGCGAAACCAAAACGTGATAAGATCAAGGCCCTATAGAGAATGATCAGAGATGAACCCTTGGAGGATGAGCATACTCCCGCACTGAGTGGTTCACTAGATGACCTTGTTGTCCACCCAGACTGAGAGGCTGCTAGACCTCAAACTAGAGCTGTTGTCAGAGCTTATCATACTCAAGCCCTTGATTGTCTGCACTCCCCAGGCTGATGAAAGAAGCCACGATGGGAGCGATTCTACTCAGATGACTCCATCCAGAGAGGATTCCAGCTCGAAGACAAAATCTTCAGTTGTACTGTGAGCATCACCATCTCCACCAGATGCACTTACTAGTCGGTGGTGTGTCGCGGGTATGCGGGACATCTATGTGGATGACTCACAGACTATAGAATGGGGCAAGCCATCCCGCTCCATTTGTGAGAAGTCCCGAGTCATCCCAGCCAGACTCGACAGTGTCCCTGGTCTCTAGGATATGATGATTGGATACAAGCTTAAGTGGCTAACAAAATCACTCGGGCGATACTCCCCGACCATGGTGAGGGAGTTCTATGCGTCATATGCAGCCACAATTCACAGCACTCCACTCCTCCCAAAGGGAAGAAACCCCTCACTCAACCTGAATTGACCGACAGCAGAGTGAGGGGCTGGCAGGCAGACATATCGGAGACCACCATCCATTGCATATTATTTGGGCCAGAGTTCCCTGCCCCCAGATCCACGAGTGAGTTCGACTACAAAGTGGGGCAGACGAGTGACATGTTGGTGATGAGAGATCTAGAGCGCACAACCAGCTTGATGAGATGGGTGCCTGGTTTAATTACTAAGCAGCGTCCGGAACCTACATGGTTTGTCATGCACTCGAAGCCTACTATCAAGGCTTTGCTACATCCCCAAGTTTTCATGGGTGGTTTTCAGATCACACCTTCAACCGACACTTGCTAATAATACCTTGACACCGCAGCGTGTTGTACTAGTTGCCAATATCTTGGCTGATTATGAGATTGATTGGGCGTGCCTCATTGCCGAGTAGATTCATGAGGCTTCCCTAAAGAGGTCCACCTCTATCCCTTTTCCTTACTTGACATACATGCTCTGTCTAGAGTCAAGGGTGGAGAGTCTGCACCAATTGGACTCACTGATCGAGGTCTAGTGAACTTTGGATGTCAGCTTGATCAAGGCTGAGGAGAACCTAGTGGCACTTTGGCGAGCGTAGCACCAACCCACTCTTATGCTAGAGATGTTCGCACCAGCGGTACCGCCTAAGGTTCCACACACCACCGCCATTGCTACATCTACTAAGGATAGGCCCCCATAGACTAGGGCTTATGAGGAGAGGGGGCCCACTACTTCTATTCCTACACCGTAAGCCACGTCTTCACAGGCTACTCCTATAGGCATCGTTTACATATCTGTCATATCTATATAGGCCATGGCACAGAGGTTATCACATGTTGAGTCGTAAGTTGACTCAACTAGTTCAACAGATTAGGCTATAGGTTCGCCAGGCGATTTCAGATTAGGAGGGTCGCATGAAGGCATACACGGTTCCTACTATTCAGGAGCATCATTCCGCCATGGATGCCGATATTGATGCCTTTGCAACAAGAGTAGAGTAGAGCCGGAATACGACCCAACCAACAGACTTGCCATCTATCTAGATAGAGATCCAGTGACTCCAGATTGATATGACAACAACACTAGCAGCATCAGTGGTACTACCTTAGACCACACTCCCGGTGCCAGTAGCAGATCTTTTTGCTCCTGATGAGCATATCTAGCCTTCCCACTGGAATAGAGCCTACACAAATGATGGTGATCCAGATGTTGTATGCTCACGTGCGGGGCTGATTGGGCAGGGGGAGCTCAATTTCTTCTTTAGAGAGTCGAGACAGGAGGCAAAGATATGACAGGCTTGAGAGCTTAACAGGGTAAGGGGTGTTGGACCTTCTAGATAAATTTCTACTACTAAGGAGGCCACTATGCAGTTTAAGGGTGGTCAACTCAGCCACACATTGGCGCTTAGATGCCCAGGTATGATTTTTGACCCCCTAATACTCTATTTTGCTTTGATTGTGTGCATTGCGGACAATGCACCTCTTTTTCGATGCGGTGTGGGTAGTTATGGGCCTCAGTGAAGTCTGAGTAGCTTGGGTCCATAACTACCCCAATTTTTTATCTTGGGGTTTTCTTGCCTGTGTAATTTTTTCCCATGGATATTTAATTCTATTGAACCGACTGTTTAGGATGTTTAGGTAGCATTTGTAACATATAGTACCAATAGTTGTTGCATATAACATGTTTTTGTTTTTTTGTGAGAAAAATGATACCACCAAATTTTGATTTTGATTAGTTAGTCTAGATAGCATCCATGCATGTTTAAGTGTGTTTTCAATTCTTGTTCTGATAAGTGAGGTTAAAAATTGATATAAAAGCATTATCTAAGACTCTTTTGTTGATAATGTAGTCAGTGCCATGTGAGTGTGAGCTTAAATTGCTAAATTCATGTGTCGTCTGCTAATTCAGAACTTGCCCTGTTACTCTAAGTTAGATTGTAGATTTATTGGATTAGGAGAGAATCTTAGGCCATTGTTCTTAAAAGTCCACTTAACTTAAATGACCAACCAAAATCGTAGAGTATCCCTTGATCCCAACGTTTGAGCCTAACATGTACCTATTCTTTGCCGACACCTAAGGAACCTAGCCTTGTTAGTTGTAAAATCTTGAGATGGATCTTAGTCCTTCCTTGAACGTTGTGCACCTTACCTGAGGTAAAAAGCCTAAGTTGAGGGTGTCTACCAAAAGTGGCCCTGGTTCTGAGGTTGAATATTGTGCACCTTGACTTAGACCAAAAGCCTAAGTTGAGGGTAGTTGGTGTAAGGGTGAAACACAAAAATGGGAAGAAGTTAGTGATGTAGAGAAAATGAGAAAAATCATGTATTGGGTGCAAGTTGAATAAGTGATGCCTTAGTTGTGAGTTAAAAAGAAAAAATGAAGTGTAAAAGCAAGGCAAAAAGCTGAAAAATGAAAACAAAGAACCCAGAAAAGCTTGAAATAGGAGACAGGGAGAAAGAGATGAAAAATAATTGTGTTGGTAGGGAAAAAGTGCAGCAAAACACAGTGTTAAGGAGGGCCTTTAGTCACGATGTTCCCAAAATATCATACCAAAGTCCCCTGAGCCTATGTTACAAGCCTATAAAGTCCTAAAGTGATCCTAGTCCACATGGTCGAAGGTCTTAGTCATGAGTATAGGGGAAAGCCTATGATATTAGGCATGATGTCTGAATTCTAATGTTAGGGTGAGTGATTTTTCATAGTCCCTAGGTAATACATGAAAGTACTATTGAAAGTGAGATATGAGACTTCTTTCTATGAGGGCACTTGCATTGTATTGCTAGCATTAGACTTATTCAGTGATTGTGGATTATTGATGGTACCTCACTTCTCATAGTTGTGTTGTCATATGCATGGGTCTATATTAGTTTGCTAGAGGACTGTCTGATTCTGTTTTGAAAAAGTGGTGTGGGTATCTGAGGTCAAGTTTGATGTGATATATGTCATTGGGTTGAGGTCTGTATATTACTTTATTACTTATGTAGATTGAGTCTGTCGCTTGAGGACAAGCAATAATTTTAAGTTGTGGGTATTGATGTGTTGTCAAAATGCCATACTTTTGATGCTTACAACTTGGAATTTTGTGCTCTCTCAATGCGATGTTATGTGTTTATGTGTTCTATTTGCAGGATTCCAGGGTTGACCTTGATTTCGGGGAGAAAATGCAGATGTTGCTGATTTTGATGAAGTACGAGACTATTTATAGGCCACAGATTATTCTATGGGCCGTGAAGGAGCTATTGTGTACAATTCCAGTGAGGGGCTGATTTTTAAAGTTATTCTACGAACATGCAGACGGATCATGGATTAGTTTACGAGTTGTAGAACATGGTTCGTACCTTGAGGATCAGAGATGAGGGACTTTCTGAAGATTCATCAAACGAAACCCCCTACAAACCGTAGACCACTTTACGGGTTGTAGAGGGGTATTGTAGATCCCAAGCCCAGTTTTCCAACAACACTTTACGAGACCCCGACTACGGGTCATGGAATGCAATACGACCCATAGACCTGTTCGTTAGGCATTCTGAACTAGTTATTCTATTTTGTTTAGTACTTGTATTTTAAATATTATAAATAAATTTTAGGTTATTTTACATTAAGTACATAAATAGCTCGACAATCAGAGAGGAAAAACAGTGAGATTGAGTAGAAAACATAGGAGAGTTGTGAGAAGCACTTGTACTTTGATTTGATCTTTAATTCGCTTGTTCTTAATTCAGTTGTGTAAATGCTCTATTATGTTATTCCAAGTCATAAGTCTTGCATCTACACATATCATGAGTAGCTAAATCCACAACTAGGGTTGTGAGAACCATGAAGAACTAACAAGGTAAAAATCAAATTATTCATAATTCTTGTAAAGTGTGCATGCAGGTATTAATTAACTCTTTGCGTTTTGCATGTTTTTTAATGATGGCCAACATTAGAACTCGCCTAGTGTTACTAATTGTACCAAGGTAGTAATGAATAAGGAAAGAGATTAATCAATAGGATTCGATTCATGTGTTCTCATCTAATTAACTAAGTTGGGCCAAGGCAGGTTGTACTGGGACTAATAGGTAAGGGTTAATAATGCACAGTGCGGAGATGGGTCTAGTCACATAATGAAATTAACCTCTCGCCTGGACCAAAGGGTTTGGTGAACATAACTTACTATCCTGCATGCTATACACTAGAAAAGAATTAGGTTATCTAGTGATACTAAGTTAGGGAATCATGGGGAACACAAAACTCTAGTTTCTCTCCATATTGGTTAAACTCTTGTGTTAGTTAGGTTTACTTTTCTACTGATTATTGCAAACCCCCCCCCCCCCACCTTAGGGAATTGAGTAGGTTAATCACTCAAATTGCATTAATTGAATTCTCCTAAGTATGTGTATTCCCTTGGGTTCGACCCTAACTTTTGTTAGGTTCTATTTCTTGACAACGATCGTTTTATCCTAAAAAAAGGAGGTGTAACTTGGGCAATATCACCTACTTACCTCAATGAAGAGGATCATGTCACAACTTAGTTCTGGGGGGACGGTTCTTGTTTGTCCTAACTTTTGCCTAGGCTGCCTCTTCGAGATTTTTAACCTAGCATACACAGTTTATACTCTTATAGGTGAGGAGTATCATGCAGATTTATACTCTACTTTAAGGAGCATCATTTTCCTTAAGGATAGTACCTCTTAATAAATTTTGCATTTGTAGGACCAATCCTTATGCCATCAGCATCAACAAGCTTGTAAGCACCATTAAATATACTTCTTGTACCACATATGGTCCATCCCACTTTGAGGTAAATTTGTCCCCGGACTTACATGGAGTCATAATAGGCCTTCATACTACAAGGACTTAGTCTCTAACTTTAAAACACCTTGAGAGATCCTTTTTGTTGAAATCACAAGACAAATGTGCTTGATAAAACTCAAGGTTTTCCTGGGCTTCTAATCTCTTTTCATCAAGTTCTTCTAATTCATCAAGATGTAGTCGTGAATTTTCTTCTTCAGTGAGCCCTTCTTGGATATCAAGACATAAGGAAGGTATTTGATGCTCGATGGCAGGACTGCTTCAACTCCAAAAGCAAGTAAATATGGGGTTCCTTGAGTTGGTGTACGATATGCTGTCCTATATGCCCACAAGGCTTCTTCCATTCTTTCGTACTAATCTCTCTTAGACTTAGAGATGACTTTCTTCAATAGAATGCATGGAGTCTTGTTGAACGCCTTGGTTAGACCATTGACATCAACATTGTACGTAGAAGATTTCCGCTACTTAAATCCAAAGAGATCATATATTTATCAACTTGTTATCAAATGGCTTGCATTGTCCATTATTATGTATCGTGGAATGCAAAATCGATAGAAAATGTTTACTCGAATGAAGTTTGCAACATTCTCCTTCTTAACTTCTTTAAGAGGTACAGCTTCAGCCTATTTTAAGAAGTAAGTTGTCACCGCCAAGATGTATAAGTGCCAACCAAAAGATTTTGGCAGTGGTCCAACAACATCCAATCCCCAAGCATCAAATGGCCATGTTGCAATAGTAGGGTGTAAAACTTCAGGCGGTTGATGTATGAAATTGGCAAGCCTTTCACCTTCACGCGTAGTCTAACCAATCTTTTACCATAGTTGGCCAATAATACCATATTCTTTTTATGTAAAAGTGGAGTTTTGGTCCAGACTGATGTGATCCATATAATCCTGAATGTATCTCTTGCAAGGCTTGGTCCAGTTCCTCCTCCCCCAAATATCGCAAGAGCATCCCTTCATATGATCTCCTACACAACATGTTCGTATAGTAGAGAAAACAATGGGCCCGACGTTGAATGTTAGTTCTTCTCCTTGTATCTTGTAGGAGTATCTGATAACACAAGTAGTTGATAATAGCTTGGTGCCAATCATCTTTATCAACCTCAATCACAACAATGAGACGCTCTATTTCATGTTCATCTTCATTTTGTCGTACAACCCATTTTTGACAGTCAGTAACTTATGTCTACTTTGGAAGTGTTAGAGTCGAAGCTAAAGCAGCCAGGGCATCAACTCTTTTATTTTCTTTCCTTGGCACATGTTGTAAAGTCACATCTATGAGCTATCCTATCAACTTCTGGGTATAACAGTGATAGGGATGAAGTTCAAGCTTTTTGACCTCATAGTTTCCTAAAAGTTGTTTGATCACCAATTAAGAGCCACCAAAGACTTGCAATAGTAATTACTTCATGTCAACAATCATTTCAAGTCCAAGTACTAATGCTTAATACTCTGCGACATTATTGGAGCCACACTGTTTCAAAGTAAAAGAGAATGGTACGACCTCCTCTTTTGAAATAACAAACACTATGCTTATACCAGCTCCACCACGATGCGCAGCCGCACCAAAGTACATTTTTCAAGGAGGTTGAATTTCGATGGCCAACACATCGCCTTGGGGAAGCTCATTAGTCCATTCCTAATTGTCTGGTATAGGATGGTCTACCAAAAAGTCTACTAATGCTTGTCCCTTCACAGCCTTTTGAGGGATGTACACAATCTCGAATTGTTGGAATTGAAGGTACCACCTTGCTAGTCGATAACTAAGGACTAGTTTCGACATAATAAATTTGATGGGATTTTCTCTGGAAATAAGAAGGACAATATGGGCTTGAAAATAGTGCTTCATTTTCTGAATTGAAAAGACTAATGCTAAACACAATTTCTCAATTGGTGAATAATTCATCTCATTTGGTGTCATAAACCTGCTCAAGTAATAAATGAAATTTTCTTTGCCTTCACTATTTTCTTGAGCTAGTAAGGCTCCCACAGACCTTTCTTGTGCCGCAATGTAAAGTATCAATGGCTTTCTAAGTATAGGAGCCGCTAGAACTAGAGATTTCTTTAGATACACTTTGATACCTTCAAAAGCTTTGCTACATGTTTGATCCCACTTGAAAGGGACCCCTTTCTTCATGAGATGACTAAACGGTTGGCATCTTCCAGCTAGATTCGAGATGAATCTCCTCAAGTAGGCTAACCTTCCATGAAGGCTTTTCAACTTATGAATGTTTCAAGGCTCAAACATCTTCAAAATTGCATCAACTTTGGCTTGATCAATCTCAATTCCTCAATGTCGTACAATGAAGCCAAGGAACTTTCCAGAATTAACCCCAAAGGCACATATTAATGGATTCATCCTCAGTTGATATCTTCGAAGCAACTCAAACACCATTCTTAAGTCTTTCAAATGGTCATTCCTCTTTTTTGAATTCAACACCAGGTCATCAACATCACACTCGATATTTGTTTGGAGTAAATCATCAAATATATTTTTCATAGCCTTTTGATATGTGGCACCAGCATTCTTTAAACCAAAACGCATTACCTTGTAGGAATAAATACGTGTAGGTGTGGGAAATGTTGTGAGTTCTTCATCCTTGGGTGACATTCGGATTTGTTCATAGTCAGAAGAACCATTCATGAATGACATTGTCTCATAACCAGTTATAGCATCAATCATTTGCTTTGGAATAGGCAGCAGGAACTCATCTTTAGGGCATGTATTATTGAGGTCTCTAAAGTCAACAAAAACTTGAATTTGGACATTCTTCTTACTCACGGGAACAATACTTGAAATCCACATAAGGTATTTAACTTCACGAATGAAGCCTGCCTCAATGAGTTTGTTAACTTCTTTCTTGATCAATTGGACCAAGTCTAGCCTAAAATGTCTTTGAGCCTGCTTGACAGGACGAGTTATGTGCTTGACTACAAATTGATGGACCACTATTTTAGGATTTAGGCCAAACATTTCTTTATATCTCCAAATGAAGACATCCCTATATTCTTTGAGTATATTTATATAAGCCATTTTTGCACCCGCTTCTAGAAAAGCACTAAGTAAGTTGGCCTCGGGTCTTCATCAGTGCCAAGGTTAACTTCCTTTAAGGGATCTGTCATAGTCTTTACTCTTTCGAATTTTAGTAGGTTGTGTCCCCCAAGTTACACTTAGTTTTTAGAGGATAAAGCGGTCACTGTCAAGAATTAGAACCTAAGAAAGGCTAGGGGCGAACCCATAAGGAATACGTAGACTCAAGACAATTCAATGATTGCAATTCGAATGGTTAACCGACTTACTTTCCCAAAGGAGGGGTTTTTGCAATAGTCGATGAAAAATAACTATACTAACTAAAGAGAGAAGTCAATATGGAGAGAAACTAGGATATTATGTTCCCCATGATTCCCCAACTCAGTATCACCACATAACCTAATTCTTTTCTAGTGTATAGCATGAAGGACGGTAAGTTATATTCACCAAGCCCTTTGGTCAAAGATGCGAGGTGAATTTCACTATGAGACTTGGACCATCTCCATAGTGTGCATTATTAACCCTTACTTATTAGTCTCAGTACAACCTCCCCTTGGCCTAGTTTGGTTGATTAGACGAGAACACGTCAATCGAATCCTGTTAATTAATCTCTTTTCTTATTCATTACTACCTTGGTCCACTCAGTAATTAATACATGCATATACACCTTTCAAGAACTATGAATTATCTGGTTTTACTTTGTTAGTTCTTTATGGTTCCTACAACCCTAGTTATGGATTTAGCTACTCATGTTTTGTGGAGATGCAAGAATTATGGGTTGAGAAACATAATTGAACACTTACACAATGGAATTAAGAACAAGCAAATCCAACTTCAACAAGAATCATAAGCTTAAAGATGAAATTCAAACACAAGTGTTCTCAAAGACTCTCCATTATGACCTCACAATTTTCTCTCTGGAATTAATGAACTCTCTGAGTACTAGGCGAAAACTCAAAAATAACCTAAAAACCTATTTATAATAAGTAAAAACAAGTCCTGAAAAAAATAGGTGAACTGGTCGACACGCCATACGAAAGGGGTTTACGGGTCATATTGCATCCCATGGCCCATAATCAGGGCTCATACTCCGTTGTTGGAATTTTGGACTTCAACTCTATGGCACTCCTCTACGACTCGTAAAGTGGTTTACGACCCATAAAGGGGGTTTCGTCTGAAGAACTTTAGAAAGTCCCAATCTCTGATGCTTAAGGCACGAACCATCTTCGATGACTCATAAATCCTTCTACGGCTTGTGACTCATAAACTTCAGAAAATAGGCCCTCACTAGAATTGTTCATAAAATCACCCTACGGCCCGTAGAATGATCTATGACTCGTAAAGGGTCTCGTATAACAGCAAAAATCAGCAACTTCTGCACTTTTTTCCAAATTAAGGTGAACCAGTAATCCTACAAATATAAACACAAAAACACATAAAATTAACTAACATCGCATTGAGAACACACAAAATTCCAAGTTTTAAGCATCAAAAGTGTTGTATTTTTGCAACATATCAGCACTCTCAACTTAAAATTGTTGCTTGTCCTCAAGCGATGGACTCAAAATATATAGATAATACAGTAATACACAGACCTCAACCCCATGGCATACATCACATAAATCTCAAACTCAATTACCCACACCAACTTTTCAAAACAGGATCAAATAGCTTTCTAGCAAACCAACACAAACTAGAGCATGTGATAACACAACTATGACAAGCAAGGTAGTATCAATAATTCACAATCACTAAACAAGTCTAGTGCTAACAATGCAATGCAAGTGCCCTCAAAGAAAGAAGTCCTATATTTGACACTCAATGATGTTTTCACGTATAACCTTGGGACTATGCAAAATCACTCACTCTCACAAAAGGTATTCATCCATCATGCCTAATACCATAGGCTTGCCGCTATATTCATGATTACGACCTTCAACTAACTGGATTAGGATCACTTTAAGACTTTCCAGGCTTGTAATGTAGGCTCAAGGGGCTTTAGTATGGCATTATGGGAACATAGTGACTAAAGGCCCTCATTGACACTGTGTTTTTCTACACTTTTGCCCTACCAACTCTGTTATTTTCACCTTATTCCCCCTTTTTCCTATATTCAAGCTTTTCTGGATGCTTTCTTTTCATTTTTCAGCCTTTTACCTTATTTCTACACTTTATTTTGCGTTTTAGCTCACAACTAAGACATCACATGTTTTTCTTGCACCAGTACATGATTTCTCTATATGACAAATTCACCCCCTCATTTTTGTGTTTCAAACTTTCACCAGCCACTCTCAACTTAGGCTTTTAGCCTGTATTGAGGTGCACAATATCCATCCTCAGAACGAAGATCACTTTTGGTAGCAACCCTCAACTTAGGTTTTTTGCCTCAGTCAAGGTGCACAATGTTCAAGGAAGGATCAGGGCCAATTTCAGAATTTCACAACTAACGAAGCTAGGTTAATCAGGTGTTTTCAAAGAATAGGTCCATGTTAGGCCCAAACATTAGGAACAAGGGATATATCATAGTTTTTATTGGTCATTTTAGGCTAAGTGGACTATTAAGAACAATGGCCTAAGATCCTTTCCTAATACTACAAGAAAACTTCTCAATAGCAAAGGGAAAACTGGTCCCTAAAAGTGAGAATTTGGTGCCTAAAAGGAATTAGGGACTAGCATTTGCGGTACTTACAGCCTTGGTCACTACTGACCTTTAGGACTAGTTATTAACTGGTCTTTAATACATTTGCATGACCATTATGATTCTGGTCCTTAAAATGCTTTTGATGGACCAATTTTCTGGTGCCTAGATCAAATCATATATTTAGAGACCAAATTTTGGTCATTTTACAGGTTTCTAGACCAGTAATAAGATAGTCGTTAAACACAATCCAAACCAGTTAAAAGCTGGTCGCTAATACATTTTTTGGACGGTATAAAACTAGTCATTAAACACATTTCCAGACCAGTTCTAATAATTATTTCATGACCAGTTCGATGTTGGTTCATGAATCATTACAAAATCATATAAGATTAACTACTCCCAAAAAAAAATTTTAAGGACTAACGATCTAGTCCCTAGACAAAATTTAATTTGCACCTAAAAGATATGATAATTAATATAATGTTTATACAAAAAAATTTAATTACAAAAACTATCAGCAACAATCAAGGCAATGTACATCAATGATGTATGATAGTCAGAGTTAAGTGTGCATAAAATCATAGCAAAAAGAATCACCTACTATAATCTAAAGTTGTCTTGAAATTCGCAGCAAAGTGATGGTCAATCTATATTTTATAAAAAATTGCTTCTTGTATACTTTAGTCTCCAAAATCTGTAAAAGAATTAAAATTATCAATTAGACAACCTATAAAATAAATGGAAGAAGCTATTAAATCAAATTACCATTTCCAAAAGCCCTTTCAGAGATCACTTAACTATACAAAGTTAGAAACACATTGTCATAAAACAGTCTGAATTCGCTCAGATTAAAGTTGCTATAATCATCGGCCAAAAACATATCAACGTGTACATTTAATGTGATGAGACAACTGTTCTTTTAAGCAAAAATCCTATTCAGTGCTTTCAGTAGCCGTAGGCCGTGGATCAACCATTATCTATGAATGACAACTCGAAGAGTCTGTCAATTATTTACATAAATAATGATATACTAGTATACCAATGCATGAAATTTAAGAGAGGAAGAAGAGCTGAGATGTTCTAAATGGTGTTTCCTATCCTTACTTGAGAAACTTGGAATAATCAAATGGAAGTTTTTTCTCCGTAAAACATCATAGTTAAATGAAATCAATACCGTAACTTTAATTATTTCTTTTTTTGTATTTGTACTGGTTGTCCGAGTCTCTTAGATCCCCGATTAATTCCGGGGGTGCTCAGGCCCTCGGAAAGGAGTTTCCCGCAAGTGCACCACGGTTAATTTATGTTTTATCGAGTCCGATGACTCTCAGAAATTGTTTGCACTCAGTGGGTTTTGATATTGAGACCTTGAAAGGGAGCAAACCCCACGGCTCAAGTCTATTACCACTAGGCCAACCCCTCATGGTTCATATAGTACATACTTTCAATTAATTATTTCTTATCCATTTATATAGTACATACTTTCAATCCACACATCTATATAAAAGGAGGATCTCCCTAGAATATGTGCCCAAAGAGTGCTTCATGGATGATCTAGAAAAAATTTAAACCTGCAAGATATATGCATGATGCAGTGTTCACCTTGAATAACATGCAACAGCTGGACTTTCCTCAGTTAAAAAGGTGTAACCACAAGCTTTATGGAGTGAAACAAAAAGTGAAATTGGGGGAAAATAGTTTGCAACAACAAGAGTGCAGCAAAGTAAAATTTTATCCTAAGGTTGGTTGTCTACTGCAGGCTAGCAACTAGGGACAGTTTTACATAGGGTGCTGCCACTGGCTCTTTGTGTCAGTATGCATTAATGAGGATAAATCTCTCCAAGACTTGTTCTTTAAGTGTGGCATAGCAGGGAACAAATGTCTTAGATAAGAATAATGCCAGGGAATGACTAGAGCTAACATTGACTAGCAAGCTGAGGTAAATTGGATGGTGGCTAAAGCAATGGTGCGAAAATCTTCAGGATCACATTCATAACCACTATGTATTACGTCTGGCAAGAAAGGAACTGGATGATCTTTCCGAAGAAAGATAGATAGAAGAAACTATCCTAAGAGTGATTATCCAGGAGGTAAATAATCTCAGGAACTAGCTACAGCATAGATGAGATCCTAAAGCAGCTTTTCCATAAAAATATAGAAAATCAAAGTTCATTAAGCAGAGAAAAAAGTTCTGGAACAAGATTGAGTTATGCTGTACATGTTCTAAATGAGGAAATCAAAATCTATTCATAAAAAAGGGGCCACTATAGGTTCATATAAAATTACAGCTATCACACTCTAGGGTGCAACTAAGATAATTCAAATATCTAACTTTTAATTAAGTCAAGATTCAGATCACACCGTACTCGAAGCTACTTGTGACGACCAAATAAAAAGCTTCTCTTGAAAGACGAAAATCACATCCAACAATACATATAAGGCATGAAAATAGAACAAAAGTCATATGAAGACAACAGTAGCCCAACCTATGTAGACAATAGTAGCTCTCTCTTATGTATACTGAAATCGCATCCAACTCATTGGTTCTCACATCAGATATAGAATAGACGAGCTTATGTAGACAGCAATACCCCAACCTAAACATAGATTTGTTCTCTAGCTAGCTGCAAGGGGGAGACCACTTACAAAATCAAGACTGAGACACTTGAACATATCTACAAACAGTGACAAAGGTTGCTTATGTGACATGAAGACTACAAAAACACCTGTGCACCTATTTGTAGATTGTTCTTGGATCAAGCCATTGAGAATTGATTTATCAAAATTGCCTGCAGATACCACTTCAAGCTGGTTTTACTCAAAAAAGTCAAGCTGGTGAAGTTAAAATTTTTCTGGAGAGAATTAGAAGGAAGCACCAAAATATTTCAAAAAAGAGATTGTAGCAACTTCTTATGGAGCAGTTGTCTACTATACTTGTAAAGCTAAACACTGGACTACTTTCAGGCATCAGATCGAACTGCCTAGGACAATTTTGATATTAGTTAAGGACATTAAAAAAAGTCTAAACTTGTTAAAATCTAGTAGGAGAGCTCGTCATTCTAGAGGTTTTCATTCTCATATTATTTGCATCAGTTTTCATGTTTCTTCAATTGTTCTTATTCAGAACTGAATCTAAGAAAAGCAGGAATAGTCAACAAATAGTTAATAGATTGTCTATGCACAACCAGCGAAACAAATTGATGTTTCAAAATGTACATGTTCAATCAACCATATGCACTTATTTTTTTAATTATTTTCAGAATCAACAAGTTATGTTGTTCTTCTTGTGAGTCTCAAAGAAAATTTCTTACTTTGTTTGGGATGATTTAGTAACATGGATAAGAAGAAGGATTATGGCATGAGGACACGATTCTTGACAGAGCATATATATACGAGGAGTCCACCTATGTATGTTGTATCACTAAAGAAAATAAGCTAAATGGCTTAGGTTATGAAATTAGAATAAATGAAGGCCATGTATGCTGCCTAGTGCTATTTGGCCAGCAACTAATTGATATAATTCTAAAAGAAATAGAAAGAGCATTGTTTTTACTTGAAGCATGACATTCACGTTGTCTATTGAAAACTACCTCTCTACTAAGTAAGGTTTTGTGCACACCATCATCTGCATAACCCACTTATGGGATTACACTGGGAATGCTTTTATTATTGTTGGATGGGAATAAGGAAAGATAGATCTACCAACCGGAAAGAACACAGAAAATGGATCAGTAAGCAAGTCCAAGGGAAATCACAAGCACCCATGATCTTCACGCTTGTTTGTACTAAATTTGTACAGTCTCTCTCGATTAAGAATACATGTATCTTTGAAAAGAAGTTGGAGGAAAATACTCAACTAATTAGGAAGATTGCTTAAATCTAGAAACAACACATACAATGGATCACTATGCAAGTCAAAGAGAAATCAAAGGCAACAAAGATCTTCAAGCTTGTTTATATAAAATTTGAACACTATTTGGATTGAGAGGAATACACGAATATTAGAAAAGGAGAATACTCGATTGATTAGGGAGATAACTTACATCTGATGTGATAGGACAAACACTAAAACAAAACCTATAGTTGACTCTAACTTGAGTCATGGTAGGCATGGATTTAGATATCTGTTTTTGGTCCTCCTATTAGATAGTAAGTTGTGTATAAGGATGGACTATGGAGCATGTAACGAGTGTGTATAAGGATGAACTATGGAGCATGTAACGAGTACTAAAGTGATTAACAAAAACTACTAGTTACCAAGAAGAAAATGTGACTAGCTTTGGTCCTTACCTAAACAAAAATCTTAAAAACTAATAGAACATTACACACTATGAATTAAAATTAATGGAGCTAAGTTTAACTTTTCACCCACATGAATGAATGACCTTTTCTGTGTTTCACAAAGCCAAACTCATCATCCCTTCTCCAATATAAAAGAACATAGCCAAACTACACAAGGATCTGAGCAACTTCAATAAAATGTTGTAGAATAAAATTAAAAACAACAATCAAAAAACAACTTAAGTAACAAGGAGCAATGACAAACAAACACAAATTTTAAAGTAGCTTAAGATTTCGACATTGCACCATGAGAAGTAACTTTAGAAACAAGAATGCAGCACTAGTTTTGGGAAGAAAATAACAATTAAAAAGGCATTCGAAAAATTAAACTAAAGGTTACTACGCTGAAGTATATTATATGAAACACATACTTCTAAAGTTCTTGGGATAAATTAACTTTGATCCAAAATTGAAAGCTAGTTTCGAGTCAAAGCTGCACGCGAAGATTGCCAAAGCTTGAAAGCAGAAAGTAGGACTGCCCGTTTGGATGGGCTTATTGTTTTTGACTTATAAGCCAAAAATCATAAGTTAGTATTTCTAGCTTTTGGCTTTATGACTTATTTTATCTTTTTGGCTTAAAAACAAGTTCTTATAAGCATTTTATTAATTTACCCAAACACTCCAAAAATGCTTAAAAACTATTTTGACTTAAAGCACTTAAAATAAGCCAATTCAAACAAAAGAATGCTACTAAATAAAAATATTCAATGACAGCTCGCTAGAATCCTTAGGCTATTGAATTAAAAGTCAAAAAAAAAAATAATATTTGAGATGCTTTAATAGAAATCATCCACAACTTAGTTTCTTTCTCATCTAATATTTATAATGTCAGATTCGACTTACAAAATTGAATAAAATAATTATACAATAAAAATTCATCTAAATTCAAAGCACAGAAACTGGGAACTTAAATTAAAGACTAATGATAAAAATATTCGACCAATTAATCATCTGATAAAGAACAAAAAATACCAATAACAGTCCTAAAGTATTTTTTTTTTTTTTTTGCACTTCAAGCATCTTATGAAACCCTAACCGAGAAATTCAAAAAATAAACTCTCAAATATCATGTGGTATTTAGTCCCGCTGAAATATTTTATTTTAGGGACCAGTTTTTATGTTTTTAAGGAATTAAATAACCAATTAGTGACCAGTAAATAATATCATCCTTATAAGTATATTTTAGGCACCGTATTTATAATTTTTAAATTTTGGTCCTTAATAACCTCTTTTCTTGTAGTGTAACCCAATTAATTTATAATCTAACCTAGAGTAACAAGGCAAGTTCTGAATTAGAACAACATACATGAATCTAGCAAATTAAGCTCACACTCACATGGCACTGCATACATCATCAACAAAAGACTCTCAGATCAAGTTTCTTATCTCAATTGTCCTCACTTATCCATTGTCACACAACTAAACATGCATGGTTGCTATCTAACTACTAATCAAACTAAATTTTTGGTGGGTGCCATTTTTCAAACAAACACAATAAACATGCTATATGCCACAAGTTTTGGTACTATATGCTACAAATACTATCTAAACATCCTAAACATGTCGATTCAACAGAAATTAAATATCCACGGGGAAAAAGAACACAAGAAAGAAAACCCCGGGATAAAAAATTGGGGTAGTTATGAACCCAAGCTACTCGGACTTCACTTGTCATGCCCTAAGTCCCATTAAGGCGGACTGGCACCCATTGCCGACAAGGCTCGGGAGAACCAACATATAACTATGCACCTGCTATGAACATTTAAGAGGTTTCCATATTCAACATGTTGTCAAAAGAAAGTAAACTGTATTAACAAGCCAAAAGCAAATGCATATGACTAGGCCGTTGGAGCCATGATGTCTACAGTACGCTATTTGACTACACTTTAATTTACATAGTCTACAAAGCCTCTATGTAAGGAACAATATCCATATTGGTCGGGACAGGCCCCGCCTCATGACCAATGATACAATACAAAATACAAGCTCTAGACACACAAGCCCCAAAGCAACCTGGAGCTTAGTAATAGCAGCTGGAAATCATGTACTTACTGGGGAGATCTAGTAGCTCCTGTACCTGCATGCAGGTCCCCCGTAAAGGACCTGTCAGTACGAGATAATGTACTGAATATGTAAGACAGAAAACACTGTATATGAGATAAGAACTCAAATGAAATAACACACTAGTGTATAAGGATAAAAGACCACCTTTAGTCATACTGTGGAATCATGTACTTTATGTCTTTTTATTATTTTACCTTTCTTTACCGTATAATCTGTGCACAATATATCATGTAAATGACTAGCTAATCAGTGGTAAATCAATATCGGGATTGACCCATGCTAGGCTTTTCTTTCACCCCTGGGATACCCCTCGTAATATGGGATCAACTCATACTAGGTGATTCTTCCACCCCCGGGATACCACCCATCAATAAGCAACTTTGAGTTATCTTTTATTTACTTTCCAGATGATTCTTTTGGTGGTCATAACATTTAGAGCTGTAGGACTATAGACATGACATGTGACATATAAACAACCATACAAGATAATATCACAATGAAAAGAGAGTTATACAACTAATGAAACATATAGGAGATTAAACAACAAATGGACTTTATTTGGTAAAAAGGAACTCATGTATCTTTGGTATCCAAGTACGTATGCAGATTTGACAATGACTATGTATGGGAACATATAAACATGGTAAGGAGTGGAGACACAGTTATTAGTTATGTTGGAGTTGGTAAGTGCCTTTATGTACCAAGGAAGAACCTAGATTTCATGCCAAGTAATAGGAAATCAAGTAGCCTTACATACCTCGTTGTACTACATCGTTATTACCTCGGAGTAGTATCATCTTCCTCCAAATACTTATCTACAACATAGTAGGTGATAAAACTAGTGTTAGCAGCTAATAGACACATCTTTGTAGTCCAATTTCACCCAAAAATAATATCCGGGCAGCAAGCTTGGAATTAGCAACCAAGGAGTATTCTTTCAACATTTTCACTCCTAGTCGTATTTTCTAATGCACATTCCCATATACATGTCATATCCAGCTATATTTAGTCCCATAAAAGCATTACAACAGCTCATGAAGTACAACATACAACAAATCTACACAACATGCAAGTATGCAACACAACATTACGTCCTTTCGCTACATTTCGATGGCAACCATTCCAAATCCGTTTCAACCTCAACCAAACTGTTCTCAACATATTTACACACAAAGATAGTCCTAAAAGAGTCCTACAACAGTCACCAAGTAGATGGAAAACATGAGACAACAATTCTCAATATTCAGTCCACGAATTCTTACTAAGAGCGAAATTTAGATATCATATAAGAACTCATTTTGCGGAAGATAAAAATGGTGCAGCAGTCTTCTTACATCACTACAGAACCAAACCTTGTTAAAAACATACATATTACTTCATAATTCAGCCAACCAACAAGATAAAGTCCTTTTAATAAACAAGGAAAATGGACAACAATCTTTGGAACACATGCTGTCCCAAATTCCTGCACAAGTACAACCAGCATACTCTTCATATTTTTCATGGAAAAATTACACCAAACCATAGGTATTTTTACTTACCTTATCCCTCAGGGATTAGGTGCTATACAAGAACCCTAGAGGTGAGCCTTGGCTGCTTTACAAAGTGAAGAGAGAGCAAGGAGAAACTTGGAAAGAAATATGATTTTTGGTTTTGAGAAAATGACTAAAATTGCTGGCTGGTAGTCCCTTTTATAGGGCCACTTTTGGCCGACTTTATTTTGTATTTCAAGCCTTATTTTATTAAGGTTATGATGCAGCAACTTGGCATTTTCACTTGGGCCTTATTGGGCTTCAATTGGATGGGCTTTGCCGCAAATATTTCTCTTTTACACCCACTTAGTTTGGGCCCTATTTGTGAATGTAATTTGGCCCTTTTCCTATTCATCTTGGGCTGCAAATGTTGTCCTTTTTTGATGCTAAACTATGGGCCCAAATGACATCCTTAACTCAGGGTTTATTCTTTACCAGACTTGAACAAATTTGGTGTTGGGTCTCGTCTCCGTCTACCTAGCCTATTTAAGTTAAGCACGTAGGTGACTCACCTTTTAGCTTCCTAAGTCTCACAAGCACCTCACTTCTTTCACTTCATTTAAGGTCATGATCTCCTTAACTTGACTTAAAACTTATATACATTCGGTCATCTTGAGCGTTCGACGTACATATAGTCCTCTAATCTTAAATTCAAGCACTTTTAAAAACGTGCGCCGCTTTGACCCCGCCATATTATGTTTCATATGCATTGGACTAGTGCATACTAGATGTGGGGTGTTACATCACTGAACCCCCATAACTACCCACACTACATCGAAAAAGATGTGCATTGTCCCCAATGCAAAATATCAAGGCAAAATAAACCATAAGGGGTCAAAAACCATACCTAGGCATCTAAGCGCCTGTGTGTGGCTGAGTTTGGCCACCCTCCTCTTGCGGGGTAGTCTGATCTCCTCAGCAATAGTTCTTTGTCCGGAGGGGCCAGCACCCCTTACCTGCTCTACCTCTTGAGCTCGTTGTATCTCCGCCTCTTGTCTGGATGTCCTCAAGGCAAGCTCGAGCTCCTCCTTCACAATCATTCCCGCCTGAAATCGTACAACATCGAGAACATCGTCCTGGCGGGGTGTCTTCCCATGGGAAGATTGAATAGGCTCCTCAGGAGCAAAAAGATCAACCATTGGCACTGGGGTGCAGTCTCTGGTAGTGCAATCAGTGCTGCCGACGTTGCTGTCATGTCAGCGCAGAGTTGCTGGATCTCCTTCTGTAGGGTCGTCAAGTCTGATGGTTGGGCCGCGTGTAGGATCTGTTGTGCCCTCTCCTTGAAGGCATCAATGCGGGCATCCATGGTAGAGATATGGTCCTAAATAGTGGCGATTATAAATTCCTGCATATGACCCTCCGAGTCTAAAATGGCCTAATAGACCCATGGCCTAATATGATAAACAAGCTGACCCAGCGTGAGATAACCTCTGTGCCAAGGCCTGTATAGATGCAGTAAACATATAAATCATGCTCGCGGAAGTATCATGTGGTGTCGTGGCCTGTGGTGCAGGGACAATATTAGTGGGCCCCCACTCCTCATCTGTCTTAGGCTGCAGGGGCGTCTCCTCAGTAGTAGCAACTGTGGTAGTAGTAGACTGTGAACTCTTAGGTGGTGGCGCTGGAGCGAACATCTCAAGCTTAAGTGGAGGTTGTGCTCGCCGGAGTGCCACCGGGTTCTCTTCAGCCTTGATTATGTCGGGATCCAATGTATGCTGGTCCTCAATCAAATGATCCAACTAGTGCAAATTTTCCACCCGTGAATCTAGATAGAGTTTATATATCAAGCACGGGAGTGGGATAGAGTTGTACCTCTTCAGTGCGGCCTCATGAATCTGCTTGGTGATGAGGCGGGCCGAATCAATATCCTAGCAAGCTAAGATGCTGGCAACCAAAATTGCACGCTCTGGTGTCAACGTATTATCAGCAAGTGTAGGCTGGATACATGAACGAACAACTGCCCACCAAAACTTGACGAGGAAACTAAGCAAAGCCTTGACAATAGGCTCCAAGTGAGTGGCGACTTATGCACGTTCTAGATCCTGCTCAACTATATACTCAGCCACCCATCTCATCAATCTAGCTCTACGCTCTAGATCCCTCATCAATAGTGGGTCCCTCGTCTGCCCCACCCTATAGTAAAACTCTGTTATGGATCTTGGGGCATGGAATTCTAGCCCAAATAACATCCGACGGATGGTGGTCTCCAATATATCCACCTGCCGACCCCTCACTCTCGCCTCTATCAGTCTGGGCTAAGCGAGGAGCTTCTTCCCCTTGAGTAAAGACCCGTGATCCGTGGCTGTATATGAAGCATAGAACTCCCTCACCATGGTCGGGGAGTATCGTCCAATGGATCTGGTCAGCCACTGGAGCCTGTATCTGACCATTGTGTTCAAGAGACCCGGGACACTGTCGAGTCTGTCTGAGATGGCTCAAGTTTCCTCATAGACGGAGTGGGTAGGCTTACCCCGCTCTGTTTGCTGCACATCCTCAACATAAATAGTCTGTATGCTCTCGACGCACTACCGACTAGTAAGAGCATCAGGTGGTGATGAGCGAGGCAATGTGAAGGACTCTATCTTTGATGTATCTCAGAAACTTGAATCAGAACTGGACTCCTCCATGGATGGAGTCATCTAAATAGAATCGATCCTGTCATTGCCTCCCTCATCAAACTAGGGAGTGTGAATGACAAGAGCCTGAGTCTATCCAGCTCTGGCGGCTGCTCTAGTCTGAGGTCTAGCAACCTCTAGGTCCTGGTTGACACCTAGCTCCTCTAATGATCCACTCAAGGCCAGAGTCTGCTCATCACCCGAAGACTCATCTCTAAGCCTCCTCTTTAAGGCCCTGATCTCATCAGGTCTAGCTTTCTCGGCTATATACCTGAAACATGAACATCTATGCACCTTAGTTAGCCCCACAAATCAAAAAACAAAATGAAAAGATATTTCAGACTGAGTTGTAGAAAGGTCTATGAAAGCATCTTTACGGGTCGTTGTTGATACTACGAGCCGTAAAAAGCTCTCGTGAAATAGTGGTCACAACAATTTTTGGACACTAGAAAAGTCTACAAGACCAGGTACATTTACGAGTCGTAGAAAGTTTTAGTGTCTAAACATATTCAAGGTAGGGATCTACGATACCTGTCTACAAGCCATAAACTATTCTACGACTCGTAGAAGGTCTCCTCTAATGTATACTCAAAAACTCTAAGTTTCTAGAATCTTGTACAAGGGGCAATTACGACTCGTGGAATGTTCCGTGGGCTGTAAAAGCCACTCTTAGACTAGAAACTCAGTTACTTGAGATTCAAAATCCATCACCACAGACCCCATATGACTTTTTCAACTTTATTCTAACAACATCAAAGCAAAAACGCACACACCCATATGATTTTCAAACCACAACTAAGACCCCAACATGTTATTCAACGTGTATACCCCATCGAAAATGATTAAGCATGTTTCCCCAACCCTTCTGACCACGTATGACAATTGGCACCACAAAATTATGCACCTATGTCATCACCCAACAATTTGCACACAAAATTCAATTTATCCCACATGGGTAATTCAATAGGCGCCAAATATATTATTCAAATCACACTATCAAGGCAACAATATCTAATTTCGGACTTAGACAAGCATTCAAACATGGGAAACTATAATTCAAGTTTCACACATAGGTTTTGTGTCTAAACTACCATTCCCAACATAATTTCGAATTTAACCATACAAACATAGGAAAATTATGGCTCGTGGATTGTTCAACGGGCCGTAAAAGCCACTCTTGCAATTTTTCTGCTCACTTTAAATCTCTACAGACTGGGTTACGAGTCGTAAAGTGTTTTACGGCCCGTACATCCAGTCGTAGAGACATTTCCTATCTTCAAAGCAAAAATGGTTGATTTAGTCTTGTACCTGTGTACTCTTTATAGAATACACTGTTACCCTATATGCAACCAGCCCCATGTCCAAAATTACAATCAAAATACAAGAAAACAAACCACTTATGAATCAAAAACTAAAAATTAAGCCTATAACTATACTATTACATCAAGAACCTTGGGTTTCCTCCCAAGTAGCGCCTGATTTATTATCACGGCATGACTTGGATAAATTGGTTACTCAGACTTCACCAATTGCCCATACTTCACTCTTTAAATCATTTGGACGCTTCATGGACTGACAAATATTGAAGATGACCTCTTCGTCATTCAATCTAAACCTGAGCTGACTGGCTTCCATATCCACTAGTGCTTGCCAAATGGCTAGGAACGGTCTTCCCAAGATGATTGGGACGTCGAAGTCAACTTCGCAATCTAGGATCACAAAATCGGCGGGGAATATGAACTTTTAAATTTTGACTAGCACATCGTATAGTATCCCTACAGGCTTCTTCACCATGCGATCCTCCATGAACAATTGCATGCTAGTTGAAGTTGGGGCTCTCAATCCAAGCTTCTTGTAGACCGCAAGGGGCATCAGGTTAATGTTGACTCCTAGATCACATAGTGCCCTTGCGAACTCTACATCTCCAATGGTGCAAGGTATGGTGAAAACACCTGAATCTTCTTGCTTCTGGACCAAGGACCTCATAGCAATAGCACTACAATGTTGAAGCTCTTAGGAGTGCTCCTGACTCACAGTGCATTTTTTTGTGACCAAGTTCTTCATGTACTTAGTGTACCTTGGCATCTTCTCCAATCCCTCAATAAGCGGGATGTTTATGAAGAGTTGTTTCAGCATAAAGAGAGAGTGTTCCAATTTGCCTTCCTCCTCTCTCTTTTTGATTCTTTGAGGGGAAAGAGGAGGAGGCCTAGGAATGGGTTTCAACTTCTGTGGCACGTCAGTGGCTTCACTTACCCCATCCTTGCCATGATCATCACCTATCTTCGCATCCTTAGCCGCATCCATTTTCTCTCGAATATCTTCTTGCCACCCCGAGTAGTAATCTCTATACACTGCCCTTCATTTTTTGGATTCTAAACTGTATTACTAGGCAGTGTACCCCTCTGACGCTGATTAACTTGAGTCGACACTTGACCGAACTGTTGTTCAAGCTATTTGATAACCACAGAGTGGGACTCTATTTTCTGATTTATACTTGAAATTGCTGATTTCATTCCCCTTCAAAGTCTCATCCTGTGTCTCAACTTTCTTCAACAGGTGATCAAACATCTCCTTAATTTTGGAGCTACCTGCACCTGCATCATGATTATGTGGTGCCACATAAGGACCATTTCTGAAGCCTTCTCTGCAGCCCCAATCTGCACCTCTCTCTAGACCCTTGTTTTTGTCATAGTAACCTCCATAGTTATCCCAGTAAGCTCCTTCTCTATTAAAGTTCCAACCTTGGTTTACTTGACCTTGGCATCAATAGTCCTGCTTGGACCCTTGGGCATTGGTCCAAAAAACCTCTGTCTGATTAGCAACAAAACACATGTCATTATCATAATATGGCTCATCATACATGGGTGCATGTAGAGGTTGATGAACCACTGCATTCACTCGCTCTTGGTTCTACTTCATCATCACCTCCATACCTTTGCAAATTAGAGCAGTTGTTGTATGATTTCTTCATTGATCTTTTCTTGTTCCGCATCCACACTAACAACACATGAACTTTTGGTAGATGCTCTATCTATCTTTCCCATGCACGATTAGTCTTGACTACTCTTTCCATTCGCTTTGTGATCTGTATAAATGGTTAATCTAAGAACATGCCCCCATGAAAGTGTCAGCACAGGCCTGACTGTTCTCATCAAGGACACGGTAGAAGATCTCCACCAAGGCATTATCAACTATCTTATAGTTAGGGACGCTCCTAATACATTTGGTGAACCACTCCCAAGTAGTACTAATCGAATCACCAGTGAGTTGCTCAAAGTTATTGATCTGGTCTTTCAACTTGAGCTTGTTCGATCTAGCAAAGTACCTTTCCAAGAAGGCCTTTTGCAAGTCTTCCTATCCGGTGATCAAACTCTGCAGGAGCTAAGATAGTCATAATGTTGCATTGCCTATAAGAGACGATGGGAAGACACGAAGTTCCACAATATCCATAGACATATTCTGTGTTCCCATTACACTCTTGCACATGAATGCCATATTGTGTAGGTGGCTATGAGGATCCTCCGATGGTAAGCCTACAAATAGCCCACGGTTCTGCTGCATCGGAAGTAACCCACTTGAGACTATGAATTTTGTGTCTGCCGGAAGTGGCAACAAAATAATAGCTCGAGTAACCTCCATAGCCATGGGATTCAGCCTGTATTTATTCCGCTAGTAAGCATTGGCATTGAAATCCTGAAGCTGTGGAGCAATATCCTCTACATGAGATGGATTCTCATTCTCAACATCCTCATTGTTATTCTAGTCCAGAGCTACATTTGTGCATTGTTTTGGGTCATTCTTCTCAACGTTCTATGGATCTCTAGGTCAAATGGAGTTAAAGGATTGCCTTGACTCCTAGTGTTGGGCATAGACTACACTTACATCCTGAAAAAGAACAAAAATAATAAACAAAAGTAAAACAAGGGAACTAAGGATTAACAATCGAATTACTTATAAATTCACTAAGTCTAGCTGTATTCCCTGGGAAAGATGCCAAAATCTTGATGTCGCCAAAGTTACACCTCTTTTTATAGGACAAAGTGGTCGCTGTCAAGAAATAGAACTAACAAAAGTTAGGGTCCAACCCATACGGAATACGTAGACTCAAGAGAATTCAATGATCGCAATTCGAAAGGTTATCCAACTTACTTCCCCGGGGGGGGGGGGGGGGTTCTTGCAATAATCGATGAAAAATATAACTAAACTAACTAACATAAGAGAGAAGTCAATATGGAGAGAAACTAGGGTGTTGTGTTCTCCATGATTCCCCAACTCATTATCACCAAATAATTTAACAGTTCTAGTGTAAAGTATGCAGGACGGTAAGTTGTGTTCACCAAGCCCTTTGGTCAAAGGTGAGAGGTGAATTTCACTATGCAACTTGGCCAATCTCCATAGTGTGCATTACTAACCCTTACCTATTAGTCCCTGTATAACCTCCCCTTGGCCAAGTTTGGTTGATTAGATGAGAACACATTAATCGAATCTTGTTAATTAATCTTTTTTCCTATTCATTACTTCCTTAGTCTAGTCAGTAACACTAGACGGGTTCTAATGTTGGCCACCATTAGAAAACATGCAAAGTGAAGATAGTTAATTAATACTTGCATATACACCTTTCAAGAATTATGAATTATCCGGTTTTACTTTGCTAATTTTTCATGGTTCCTACAACCCTAGTTGTGGATTTAGCTACTCATGCTTTGTGTAGATGCAAGAATTATAGACTGAGAAAACATAATCAAACACTTAGACAATAGAATTAAGAATAAGTGAATCAAACTTTAATAAGAATCACAAGCTTAAATATGAAATTCAAACACAAGTGTTCTCAAAGACTCTCTAAGAAGATCTTATAATTTTCTCTCTCTAATTACTGAGTTCTCTTAGTAGTCAAAAACTCAAAACTAACCTAAAAACCTATTTATAATAAGTAAAACACAAGTCCTAAACAAAATAGGAAAACTAGTCGGCACGCCATATGAAAGGGGTTTACGGGTTGTATTGCATTTCACAGCATGCAATGGGGTCTCATATTCCGCTGCTGAAATTTTGAACTTCAACTCTATGACACCCCTCTACAACTCGTAAAGTGGTTTACGATCCATAAAGGGGGTTTCATCTGATGAACTTCAGAAAGTCCCAATCTATGATCCTCTGGGCACGAACTATCTTCTATGACTTGTAAAACCTTCTACAGCTCATCTGCATATTCATTGAATGAACTTAAAAAAATAGCCCCTCACTGGAATTGTTCATGAAACCACCCTACTAAAGGGTCTCAAATAACAACAAAAATCAGTAATTTTTGTGCTTTTTCCCAAAATCAAGGCCAACATGTAATCCTGCAAATATAAACATAAAAACACATACTACCAACTAACATCATATTGAGAACACACAATATTTCATGTTTTAAGCATCAAAAGCGTTGTATTTTGGCAGCACATCAGTGGGACCTCTTCAACATCCTCCTCTTCATGTGGATCGTTGTCATTAATAGATATATGATAGCACTAAACAATACCTCCCAAATCTTCATCAGTTTTCATTTGACAGGAGGCATCATTCTCAATCTGAGTTGTAACATGACATGAGGAGCCTACACTTTCTTCATCTTTCTCATGCTCTTTGGTGTAAACCATAGTGTGAGCCTTTGCGTTTAGCACCGCTTTACACAAAACTATGAGTTCCACTTGTTGCTTCATCTTGGAAGGAATTACACTTTTGAAATCCTTTTGTATCATAGGTGAAGCAATTATTGTTACTCGTAGGTAACTCTTTCGATGCTTCTTATTCCTATTCTTCAATGGACTCAACCTTTTAAACACAAAAGCTCTCCCAGTAGACATTTGAGTCGATCAAAGATAGAAGGCCTTTTATTGGAAAAAACACACACATCTTCTATAGTGATGTATTTATTTATTTCTCTTCTTATAGAGATTCAAACTAGTGGTAGTTAGATATAACCTAAGCCTTCACGTGCTTGCCTAGTTGTGCCTTTTGATGAGAGTTTCTTTAGCATAGACGGCTCATTGGGGTTGTACCCAGCCTTTGCAAATAACTTTTAAGCATTTGGATCAAAGCCTTCCGTATGTTTTGTAGGGAGCGACACATCTTGTGATGGATTTTGAGCCATAAAACTTCCTACTAGCTTTGAAGAAAAGTTTATTGCATCAATCCATTTAATAGGAAGAGTCAATCCTCCTAATCATTACCTTGCATGCTGGATGATCGGACCTCCTATTTCTTAGGTTTCGAGATGTACTGAAATGTAGAGGTCGGCTTTTTTTTAGGGCATAGTCTTCCCTTTATTTGGAAAAGAACTAGGCTCCTCGATATCGACTTTGGCCCCTTCAATAGCCATATCAGTTGTTTCACATTTCATCTTATCAAATTTGGTTGGTTTGATTCCCTCAAGCTTTGCCTCTTTTACAACATAACTATTCAAATAGAACTTTGCAATTGGCCAAATAAGATTCAACTTCAGTAAAAGGGTTATCATCAGCAATTGTTTTCCTTTCAATTCCATCATCGAGGTATTTTAAACATTGATAGTAAGAAGATGAGATGATTTATTCTCATGCACCAAAGGCCTTCCAAGTAATATATTATATGAAGTATTTACATCAATCACATGCATCCATGCACTTGATCGCAAATCATCCACATGAATTTCCAGGTTAATAGAGCTTATAGACCTCTTCCCCCCTTAATTAAATACTTGTATCAACAAATGACTTTCACTAAGTACTTCAGTCATGATGGCAAGCTTTTTCAATGTGTGGATGGACAGAATGTTGACCCCAAGCCCTTCATATATCAAGATTCTATTTATCTTCTTTTCTAGCACATGACCTACCATATACAAAGGACGATTGTGTAGAGTTTCACCAAATAGAAGATCATCGTCTGTAAATGTGATCTTTGTATCACATGCATGTACTTTTTGAAGAAGGGGTTTCATAGACTTTTTGGGAGATGAGGGGGTTGCTTTCGATGGGATTTCACCCATTGCTTCTTCCTTGTCTGCAGGAGACATCCTTGGTGAGATTTCACTTGTCGTTTTCTTTTTGTTGACAAGAGACACCTTTGATGAAGATTCATTGATTCTCCTTTTCCAGCACTGAAACATGATACCTCAATATTGTCTTGAGTAGCCTTCATGCGAAATCGACTTGGTAGGAATTTCCCTGAAGTCACTGGACGTTGCTATTTTTGGTAGTTATGTACTTTTACCTTTAACCTCTTTGGACATTTGATCGACTTTTGCTTCTTTGATCTCTTCACTACCCTTTGTTTGATCAGTTTTTCAAATGATTCTTTGCGTCTCTTCCTAGTCACAAGAATCCATCCTTCGTCATTATCTATATCAATTTGGGACTTTTCTTGATCTAATGAACCTTCTTCTTCAAATGCACATATTTAAATTGGGTCAAAGCGAGCTGAATATTATCAAAATTTAATTAGAGCTTTCCTTTCCATCATTTCATATCTAGCTTATTCTGCTGATGGGTTTTTGTGACGAGGGTTCTCAGGAAACAGCTTCTCTACCTCTATGAGGTAGTGGTAAGTTTTGTATACATTCTACCCTCCCCATACCCCACTTATGGGATTCCACTGGGCATGTGGTTGTTGTTCCTTCCCATCATTAAGGACAATGTTCTTTTTGTTAGATAATTGCATAACTTTAACCTTGAAGACAGAACACTTTTCAAGACGGTGACCCACAAGTCTATGATGCTTGCAATAATTTGGGTCATCTGTCTTCCCAGCTTTATCGGGTTGTTTCATCTCCAGCAAATCAATGAGCTTTAGCTCAACCAGTTCACCAAAAATTTCAAGAACATCATAGTCTTGAAAAGGGTATTCCTTTTTTCGCATCCTCCTCAAGGTCAACTTTCGATTTGGATGCTCTTGAAAAGTCATCTTTACACTTTTCTTCTTACTTTCTTTCGTAGTAAACTTCATAGGCACCATAGTAACATTCATGGATTCTTTGTTCTTATTCCTGGGCACAAATTTGCTCCATTTTTTGGGTTCCTATTGTAAGGACCCAGAATTTGTATGGCCTTAATAGTGCATTAAATTTTGTTCCAAAAGGTTTTTGACTATGGTGACACCACATGGCCACATCCACGGGTTGTGTGCCTCATTAGGAGCCATGTGGAGGAGCTTTGAGGTGGCCCTTGGCTTTGTATATAGAGTGTTGGCTTTAATGTGGAGTTTAAGACCAAGGCATATGAACTCCACACGGCTGATATAACATCTCACTAGCCGTGTGGTGGCTTGTGAGAGGAGCCTTGGCCTTGAAAACCACATTTTGGCCAAGGTACTTCACATATGAACCTCGTACGGTTCGTGTGACCCCTACACGGGTCATGAGATAGCCCGTAAAGGTGTTGTTGTGAAATTTTTCTAAGTATGGAATCACCATCTCAAAACTACATCAGTGGAGATTTTGTCTAAGTGGAGCCTCACGGATGGCCACATGGTCCATGTGACCCTTATACGGGACCCCTGGCACCTTTTGATATCTGTTTCATTAATAGCTTTCTTGTAATTTTGGTTATTCCTAAGGGTTCTTTTTTTAACCTGTGCTAAACCTCTCAAAAGACCTAATACTCTTCTATTCTTATTCAAATTCAATTCAACACTTAGAATCATCAAACTCTCTGATCTAAAGACTCCCCTCAAGTGAGCCTTGAAGGTTAGCTTGGAGGTTAAGAAAGGGTCTTCTTCTTCTTCACTAATTTCTTCTCATTTCTTCTTGGTTAACTAAGGTATGTGGGATTGATTCATGTTTCCTTTCAATTATGAATACCCCAAACTCTTTACTTTGATATTCTAAAATTGAGCTTACTTTAAACATGGGTATTTTAGATTATTTCTTATTTGATTCATTTGAGATATGGGTTATGCTTAATTGTTGTTTTTAAAGCAATTTAAGCCCTAATATATTGAATTGGATGAACCCTTTAAAGTTTGATTTAAGCATGGGTAATCTAAATTGTGATTTAAATGCGGATTTACTTATGGATTTACTTGAATTTCACATTGTATTATTGATTAAAGTTGGAATCTCTATTGCCTATGCTATCCTCATGCCATTCATTGCATATGCAAACATGAATATTGGTTTTAATGAAAATTATTCAGTGGGTTAAGCCTACATATATTTATGATTAAGATTTTTATGAAAATCATTAGGTGGGCTAAGCCCACATATGTTCATGAATATGATTTTGATGAAAATAGTTATGACAAGAATGTGATCATATAAATGTCTATGATATGGCTCTTTGAGAGACTCTGAGTGTTTTCACCATTTTGATATATGTGAATGAGCTATTCCTATGCATGAAAGTATAAATTGAAGCATGATTTGGATATTGAGCCCATGTGTTCATGATTATGAAGGCCGTTTAGCTTTTGATCCTAAGTATGCATTGAAATAACTTATGCCTCTTTGCAAGCATGTATATGTATGTGTATTGTTGTGGGATGATGACTTAGCACTGAATGAAATAGGAGGCATTAAGGCTATATCCAAGGGTCTTCTTCCTTTTTCTTGAAGTATATGCTATCATAGGTATATGGTAACCTTTACCAAAATGATCGAGTCATAAGGTATGGTTACAATTATGATATGATATGATATGATATGATATGAAAGCCCTTCTAAAATTACTGAGTCATAAGAAAGGTGGCCGTCACACTGAAATGATCGGGTCGTAAGGTGTGTTGTAGATTGCCTTTGGCAAGTAATCTTCTCTCACTCAATGGTAGGCTTTCATTGGGCAAAGTCATGTAATATCTCTCATGAGTAAACATTATGGAATTTCATGCATCATAGATTTCATGGCATATTGATATATTACTCTACTTTGTCTATATAGTTCTTTCTATATATGTGCTTTGCCATCTAACATTGAATGAAGGTTTAATAAGGTCATATGCATTGCATGCCCCCATACTTAATACATTCAAATGTACTAACGCATATTTTATGCCTACATGATCCAACTATGTAGGGGTCGAAGACTATATCTATCCACCTTTTGACGGCTAGACAGATTCGTGAAAAGTTGTTTTGTAGTCCTATAATCTAAGGACAAGCCATCATCCATCTTTCTATTACATTGCTATCGTTTATGTTATATTTACATTCATGGTGAGCCCGAGATATGTCTTGTTCCCCGTCCTATTCCATGGCTTAGAGGCATTGTTGTACAATATGTAGACTCATGTATGGATATATGTTACGTTTTGCTATTTGGAGATTATGATTATGACTATCTATTGAATATGGATATTATGATGTTTGTTATGATATGATGTTGTAATGATCCTCGGGGTCATTTATCTGAATTTGTTGTTATTATGTGACTTGAGCATATGTATAGTGACCTCGGGACTATTGGGGTGATTATTGATTGGGTTATTTGGGAGTTGTGGATTTTTGAGTTAATTGGGAAGTTATACCTATAAAATGAGTTTTTGAGTAAAGTCCTAGTAAACGGACTCGGAAAGGAATTCTGACGATTCCATTAGCTCCAGAATGATTAAATTAGGCTAGGAGCATGTCCAATGTAATTATATTGTAGATTGCAAATTTGGCCGCCAGAACTGATTAATAGTTGACCCAGTCAATGCTCTCGAGAATCGTGACCCAGATGAGAATTTTGATAGCGCAGTTACCTCCAGATGTCAATTTTGGTCTAGGGAAACCCCTCATTTGATTCTAGGGATGTTTGGATGTGGTTTGACCCCTAGGGGTTTTTCATTAAAAGTTGCATATAAAATAGTGGGACCCTCACTTTGCCGTAGGAAGCTCTTTTGGTAATTGCAACTACACCATTGGATCCAAAACATCGAATCAATAGGAATAGATAGTTTGTTTGCAAAAATCAAAGTCCTGACGAGCCTGAAACGATGAAAAAGAGATTGAAAGATTAATGAAAAGAGAAGAGGTGTGACATGGAAAGTTTTTGGACTACCATGTGGTGTGACCTGGCGCTGCCACATGGCAGTGAGTTGGAAGCTACACACCATCACATATATAAGATTATTTTCCAGGGAATTAAGGAGATATATATATCCTTCAAATTTTGGACTTCATTTTCGAGCTCATTTTTTATCCAATTTGAGTGATTCAAAAGGCTATGTGACTTGATTTTTCACAGGAAACGCCATGGTGAAGTCAGATTCACGATTTAAAACATTTTTCTAGGTAAATCTCTGCTTTTTTTGTTGATATATCGAGAATGAGTATAAACTTTACATTGCAATATCTCGGTCATATCTTAATAGAATTAAATGAAAATTATGTCTAAATTGTTCTACATTCTCAGAGGGACATTATGGTATGTTGGGTGTTCGCTGATTTTGTCCAATTTTGACAGAGAAAGTTTTGAAAAGAATGTATTTTTGGTAAAGTTTTTAACTTTATTTTCGGCCTTTTCTTGGTCTTCTAGCGTCCGTTTGAAGCCAAAATTCTTGCTATGAACTCGAGGTGACATGGGAATTATTTACAAGGATTGGTTTGGTATTTAAAGTGTGGGCCTTGATTTTCCCTATTTTAGTCGTAATTGATGTGATTTCACCCATTTTCTGAGATCTTACGGTCAAACCAGTTGTAATGATCTTGTGACTTATGTTTTGATAGCTGAGCAACACTGAGAGGCGATGTGGAGGGGAAAATCTTAGTTGGATTGACTTAGTGCAAGAGACGTCAGATGCTAGGTAGGCTAGGCTTTCTCTGAACCCTAGACTGAGCTGAATGTTTGGATATTTGAGTGGTAATGTGTAGGAGTGTACTATTTATAGAATAAGTTATGGAGTATATGTTGTGTAAGGTTGGATGTGATCTGTGTGTTGTGTATATATAATGTCATGGGGCAATAGTTGTTTTATCGAGGGTTGTGTTGACTGTAGTGGCTATATTACCTAAATTCTTACATTACATGACTTAGAAATGGCCAGAAAGGAGTTGGTTGGAGCGGTGAACATGTGATAGGTATGTACACTGAGCTTGACTCTTGCTTGTATGTGTATGTGGTTGAGGCTACTGTAATATACTAGCTATTGAGGTAGATCTGCCTTTGATAGAATTCCCTAATCAAACAAGATTCCATGTTGCCCTATGGTTTATATGATCCTGTGTATTGTTGTTGTTTTTTATGTACTTATGCCACTAGCTAGATGCACCATGTTCTGGGGATGGTCATAGTTGTACTCCTAATTTAAGGAGCCTTGTGACCTGTAATATGAGATGCGTTGATGATGCCACTAGCGGGTTAGTGATGGGAGTGTGACCCTGTTAGTGAGGTGTAGGTGGTATCCTTGTAGCAGCTGGGCTGCAATGTGATTCAGGGTAGGTGGCATCACTCTAATTGTCTAGCCTCTTGCGGCTTAGCTTAGGTTACACCAGCATTGTCCTATGAGTTATTTTGCATAGTAAAAGGGCTTGATAAGGGTCGAATATGAACTAGTTCCTGGGATAGGCATGTGTGCTTACTCGACTTATACCTGTATAAGTGTGTATAGCCTGTTGCTATAGAGATGCTGACCAGGGGACTATGTATTGATTATATGCCATGTGGTGTCTTGATACTGGTATAAATATGACTCTAGGGGTTTGGTCATCCTGAGTACTTATGGTATAACATTATTGTCCATGATTTCTCTGGGCACTGTGGATTGCTGAGGTTATGGTATACATGGCCTTCGTTTTGCATTATTATGCGGTAATATGTATATATATATATACACACACAACCTAATGTATTATTGATAGTTGTTGTACACTAGTTCTCTCCATCTGATGCCGGGGTATCTGTTATACTTGATAGAGGTGGTAGTTACTGGTTCTTGGACTGGATTGAGATTATGAGATACCTGCATTTTGAGGTTGTCGCTTGTGTTCAATCTGGGCACGATATGCTTGTCGTCGCCTATGTTCACTCTATGCATGACATGACTTTGGAGTTCCAGATCTGGATATACTGGTTGAGTGAGTGACTATTGACATCTCCTCCCTGATGCGGATCTCCGACACCGTTGAGCATTGGTGGTCACGTCTATTGAGTTTGGGACCTTGGCGACACTCCCCGTGGACTTGTGTCCTAGAGGTCGTGCCTGTGATGCAAGTAGGCGGATGTAGATTCTGAGGACTAAGCACTGGCTGAGTTTTGGGTCAAGGACCCCATGATTAATGGTCCATGGGGCTGGGCCCTATGATTGATACTCTAATGATGACACACTGCTAGTATGTGAGGGGATTCTTTCCCCCATAGGGTATGCACCCCACTGTTATATTTATGGTCAGACCACTTGGCCCTGGCTTACTGCCCGACTGGAGGACAAGTCGAAAAACCTAGGGGTTAGAGCCCGTGTGACACTACTTTTGATGGGTCGGGGACCCGATTACTGTTGTGATGTTGGGAGCTGGGGGCTAATTGCTTACCCATGCATCCACTTACCTATTCTCACCTTGATTGTGATTGGGTATACCCTCTGGGATTATTGGGGCCTAAGGGGTGTTCAGGCTTAGATACTAGGGCTTTACACCCACGTACAACTGACCCTTGTTCTGATGATATAGAGAGCTAGGCTCTATGATGGTTCTATGGGATTCTGTGATTATCTATCGGCATGATTATGGTGTGCAGGTGTAACTTTTGGGCTTATAGGGACCCAATTGGCATACAGGCATACATACTAGGGCCTTGCACCCACGTACAACACTATGCCTCTGTTAGGGGCCATTGTGGTACGAGCCTACGTAGTTTTCATCAGTGGTATCGATGTTTATCACTTGGGTTGATTTAATTATCATTGTTCACCTCCTTGGTTGGCTCAGTGGTGGTTTGAGGGTTTCCAGACATGTTTATGCCTTGATCTGAGTTTGTTTTTATACACTTTTGTAAATCTTTATATATTTGGACTTTATTTATGTTCACTATTTTACTCGGTCAGTCGATGATGCCTACTGGGTGCCTTTTCTAGTACTCACCCTACTTCTATATCTTCCCATGGTGCAGGTCTAGGAACGAGTCATGATAGCTAAGTTGGGGGACTTTGGGAGTGCTTAGGAGACTTTTGGTGAGCATCGGTACCTCTAGTTTTTTCGTAGTCTCCATCCGATTGATAACCGTCTATTGTATTTGGACATTGGCCTTGTATAGTAGATCTTGGTATTTGTAGGATCACTCCTAGTTTTGTATATTATCGTGATTATTGATATATGTATACAATATGTCCTTTTGTCTATTGTAGCTCTGTATAGCTGACTTCTAGGTTCTAGGCAGTTTTTGGTGTATATGTTATTGTTGTATCGATTTGGTTTGGACTAGAGAGCTAGGATAGGTACTCTTAGATTGGGAAATGGCTTGTCTATAGGTGGGACCTAGCAGGCACCATCATAACCATGACGGGGTGGTGACAAGGTGGTATTAGAGCTTAAAGTTCACTAGTCTCAGCTGTACAGAGCTACCATCTGGTAGAGTCCTACGGATGGCTGTGGAGACATCTGTGGCTTATCTCAAGGAGGCTATGGGATGTTTAGGAACTTTCCCATGTTATTGATTCTGGTTGTGCATCTTGACAATGGTTCTTCAAATTATGAGAATTTTGCTTCATTCGTCCCTCCTCGTGGATGTCGTCCTTCTAACAACTTATGCATTTTGTTATCATTTCCAATCGGATGATCCATTAATCCAACTAGTAAAGGATTATAAATGGGTCGATTTTTTTTATTTCCATTGGAGATTAGGAATAGATGGACTTTCTATAGGACCAGTGTAGAGGCCAAACTCTGTGCAGGGGAAGTGCTGCGTCGTCAGTCCCAAATAGAAAGCATCCCCTAGAGCCTATTAAGTAAAGGCTAGATACCCTCGAGCTGTAACAGCCAAATAAGGAAGCTTACAGGCAGTGAGAATATCGAAAGGCCTCAGCGACAAGCTTTGTGATTACTACTTCATTGGTGGTGGCTATGTATTGTGCTATGAGAGAGGTTGTTAGGGATATAGTTCTGTGATATGTATATTTGTATGTCAGTTATTGGTTAAAGGTTATATAGGTGGTGAGCACTCTTAATAGAGACCTTGAAGGCGAGATAAGTTGTGACTGAGTTAAGGCTGAGCATTGGTGCCTTCTGGATGTCGATATTTGATTATTTACCTACTGGTTTGTCCTATTGGGTTTTCTGATGTTGATGAGTTATGTATCTGGTGGGATTCTGAGTAGTGGTCGCCTATGTTACGATTATACCCTATTGGTGGCAAAATGAAAGCCAAACCTTGTGATTTACAATTATGACTATTTTGATGCATGCCTACTGGGGTGGGTAGTTTGTTACTAGCATATATAGTATTTGAGAAGTTGGCTATCAGATATTCCCTTGGCTACACCTAGTTCCTTAATGGACACGATTTCCTGTGATGATTTATTTGGTATAAGGTTCTTCTAATTATGTGGTCACGAGATTGTGAGATGGATGTTATTCCTAGAGGCTTAGTTGGGCTTTCTATTGTTATATCGGATATTGTTGCGTCATCAGCTGAGCTGCCAGCCACTCTATCCTGGGGACTTGTTATGAGTTTTAGCTCACTGAGTCTGTGTTGTTCGGATTCCTGTCTTTGCTTGTCAGTGGGGATGTTGATCATTTTCCTAGATTAGCTGGTACTTGTGTTATGGTTATATAGTGTTAGGTGCATTGTTCTGCCCATTCCTTAGTTTAGTATGAGTTTCTAGCTTCTCTTATATTGGGTGAGATATTGTGGTAGTGGAAAGTCCCTTTTATTAGTGGGGGATTACTATGATGATTCTTAATGATTGTGATACGCGAGTTGAGTGATATTGTTGGATGGCCTCGATTTTGATATATCCTTGGGGGTGGACTGACTTGTTTCTATTCTATGGTTGCTAACGTTATACTCCGATTAGATGGTTTGAGCATACATCGCAGGGCCTGTATGGTATACACTTGTTACCGGACGCCTTAGCCAAGGTTCAGAGTTTTCGAGATAGATTGAGGATAGCTCCAAGTCGGCACCCGGGGTTATGCCAGGCATGGACGCCGATTTGTATAGTTTGAGATTTGGGACAGAGCGGTTATAAGGGTGTCACCCATGAGAGAAGTCATGCGGATTGGAAGGTGAGGTGATCTTGGGCCTGATATGTCAACCCTATTGAGGTTTAAGAACGAGTTGGATGGTAATAACTACCGAGGACCATGTTTTTAAGAAGTGAGATACGGATGTCTGGGTATGATGGGAGGTATTGAGAGTCATTTAAGTGGGTACCCTGTTGGGTGTTTGTTGCATTGGTGAGTGTTTGGTTGCGATACCGGGTGGACTGGACAGTGAGGGAAGGGGTTGTTTTTGCCTTAGGTGTGAATGAGAGCATATTAGCTAATGTCTACAGTTATTTGGTTAGCATATGAGCCATTTGTGGTTGATTGTTGGAATCGCTTGTATAAGGAAGCCAAGAATAGAGTAAAAGCCGTATTGGTAAGCCACGACTAGAGTTATGAACATCCATGATTATCCAAACATATGATGATGTGGTATGGGCAGGTATGTCTTGGCAATTGATCCTCATGACTTGTTAACTGATTAAGCGCGGGGGACAAATAATGGATTCTTGAGACTTCCTTGTTGAATTACCGCACCGACTCACTTTCACATACAGTTGGGTGGTAGGATTTCTGGATATTGAGGGTGGTACTGAATTATTATAGACTACAGAATATGTTTATGACTTATATTCTCGTGGTGTGGAGTGAAGCCTATAGGTATGCTTGTGTTCGTATTTTCAAGGACAAAAGTCTTATTAGTGTGGGATGTTGTAATGATCTTCTGGGTCATTTCTATGATTTCGTTGTTATTATATGACTTGAGCATATGTATAGTGACCTTGAGACTATTGGATGATTATTGGTTGGGTTATTCGAGAGTTATGTGGATTTTTGAGTTAACCCGGAAGTTATACCCATAAAATGAGTTTTTGAGTAAAGTCCTAGTAAAAGACCTCGGAATGCAATTCTGATGATTCCATTAGCTCCATAATGGTTGAATTAGGCTAGGAGCATGTCTGATGTAATTATATCATGGAGTGCAAATTTAGCTGGCAGAACTGATTAATAGTTGACCCAGTCAATGCTCTCAGGAACCGTACCTTGGATGAGAATTTTGACACTGTGGTTAGCTCTGGAACATTGATTTTGGTCTAGGGTGACCCTTCATTTGATACCAGGGACGTCCGGATGTAGTTTGACCCTCGGGGGCTTTCCGTTAATAGATGTGTATAAATAATGGGACCCTTACTTTATCGTAAGAAGCTCCATTGGAAATTTTGATTCTAGCGTTGGATTAAGAACATCAAAATCCATAGGGTTACATAGTTTGTTTCAAAAATCAAGGTCCGAACGAGCCCGAAACGAGGAAAAAGATATTTAAAGATTAACAAAAAGAGAAGAGGGGTGATGCGGCAAGCTTTTGGACTGCCACATGGTGAGACCTGGCGCTGCAATGTGGCATTGAGGTGTCAGCAGCACACTATCACATATATAAGGACATTTTCCAGGGAATTAAGGAGATATGTATACGTATTTCGTTGAATTTTGGACTTCATTTTCGAGCTCATTTTTCATCCGAGTTGAGTGATTCAAAAGGCTACGCAACTCGAGTTTTTGCAGGAAACGTCGTGGTAATTTCAGATTTGCGATTTGACATGTATTTCGAGGTAAATCTCTACTTTTTTTGTTGATATATAAGGAATGAGTGAAAACTTTACATTGCAATATCTCGGTCATTTCTTAATGGAATTACGTGAATTTATGTCTAAAATGTTCTACGTTCCGAGAGGGACATTGTGGTATATTGGGTGCTCTTTGATTTTGTCCAATTTTGAGAATTTTGACCGAGAAAGTTTTGAAGAGAATATTTTTTCGGTAAAGTTTTTAACATCAATTTGGGCTTTTTCTTTGTCTTCTGGGGTCCATTTTGGGCCGAATTTATGGCTACAGAATCGGGGTTATGTGGGGATTATTATACGAGGATTGGTTTGGTATTTTAAGTGTTGGCCTCGATTTCCTCATTTTAGTTGTAATTCATGTGATTTCACCCATTTTTCGAGATTTTACAGCCAAACAAGCCGTAATGATCTTGTGACTTATGTTTTGATAGCTGAGCAGCATCAGGGGGCGATTTGGAGGGGAAAAGCTTGGTTGGACCGACTTAGAGCAAGAGATATCGGATGCCTGGTAGGCTAGGCATTTTCTAAACCCTAGATTGAGCTGAAATGTTTGCATATTTGAGTTAGAATGTGTAGGAATGTATTGTTTATGGATATAGTTGTGGAGTATACGTTGTATATGATTGGATGTGACATGTGTGTTGTGTATATGTATTGTTATGGGACGGTAGTTGTTTTACTGAGGGCTGTGTAGGTTGTAGTTGTTATATTACCCAAATTCTTACATTATATGACTACGAAAGGACCTGAAAGGAGTTGGTTGGAGTGGTGAACATGTGACAGGTATATACAGAGAGTTTGACTCTTTCTTTTATGTGTGTGTGTTATGAGGCTTCCGGAATATACTACCTACTGAGGTGGACCTACTTTAGGTAGAATTCCCTGATGAAACATAATTCTATGTTGCCCTGTGGTTTATATGACCCTGTATATTGTTTTTATCTATTATATACTTGTGCCACTAGTTAGTGACTAGAGATACAGCATGCTTTAGGGGACGGTCATAATTGTACTCCTGAAGGAGCCTTGTGACCTGAAATACAAGATGCATTGAAGCTCAGCCACTGGCGGGTTACAGATGGGAGTGGGATCCCTTTAACGAGGTGTAGGCAGTATCCCTGTATTTACTGGGTTGCGATATGATTCGAGGTAGGTGGCATCCCTCTTATTGTGTAGCCTCTTAGGCTGTAGCTTAGGTTACACCGGTGTTTCCCTATGAAGTATTTTACACAGAAAAAGGGCTTGATAAGGGCCAAATATGAACTAGTTCCTGGGACAAACATGTGAGCAGACTCGAGTTGTACCTATATGAATGTGTATAGCTTGTTGCTATAGAGATGCTGACCTAGGGGCTGTGTACTAATTATATGCCATACGGTGGCATGATACTGGTATAGATGTGACTCTGCGGGGTTTGGTCGTCCTGAGTACTTATGATATAACGTGATTGTCCATGTTTTCTCTGGGCACTAGGATTGATAAGGTTATGGTATACTTGGCCTTCATTGGGCATTATTCTGTGGTGATATGTATATGTATATGTGTGTGTGTGTATAAATATATATGTGTATATATATATACACACACACATACATACATACATACATATATATATAAACACACACACCCGATATACTACTGATAGTTGTTGTATACTGGTTCTCTCCATCTGATGTCAGGGTATTTGCTGTACTTGGGAGAAGTGGTAGTTATTATTATATGGGTTGGATTGAGATTGTGAGATACGTGGGTTATGAGGTCGTCGCCTACATTTACTCTAGGAACGCATGACTTTGGAGTTCTAGATTCGGATATACTGGTTGAGTGAGTGACTATTGATATCTCATCCTTGATGATACTCCTCGTCACCGTTGAGCATTGGTGGTCACGTCTATAGAGTCTAGGTCTTGGGTGATGCTCTCCATAGCCTTGTGTCTTGGTGTCCATGACTGTGATGCTATGACAATAAGTGTACCGATGAGCCAAGATTGGCTAAGTTCTTGCTATGGCTTACTATGTGCATTCAACATTCATATCATACATTGCACGTTATGCATGGACTTGAGCTATAATCGAAGGTATGGGACCTATTTGCCTAACTATATATATGTATATGATATAGATGGCCACAGGTTGGCAGATATGATACCGGTTAGCTACTGAAAAGGACCACCAGTGCTAGCATTTGGTTGGGTATGTCATGCATTTGCATCTATATATATGTATTCACGACATGCGATACTCGAGCATACCATGCATTTTTTTATCACTAAGAGGTGGCTTATTGGCCATTAAGGCTACCTGAGTTTTAGTTACAGGTGGTATTTTTATTAACCTTATTACTACGATTATCTATAATTTTACTTCCTGCCTTACTTACCAGTACATGTTTATTCGTATTGACGTCCCTTTGCCTGGGGATGTTGCATTTTATTTCGTGTGTGCAGGTTCAGGTAGGGGTTCTGATTTACCCCTCCACTAGGATCCCCATTCAGCTATGAGTTGGTAAGCTCCACCTCTTCCTGGAGCTTTCACATGATGTTTACTTTTTATTGTACAGTTGGGTATGTCGGGGCCCTGTCCCGACAGTGTTAGTGATTCTCATAGAGGCTATTATGGACATGTTATTATGGGTTGGTCCTTTTGTGTCTTCCAGTCTCCAGTCATATGATTGGCATGTATATATGATGTGTGCATGTACCTCTGTGGTGGCAGCCTTGTTGGCTAGCTAGTACTTTATCGTTTGGATTTACTTATCTTGATTACGTGATTTACTGTTGACCAGGTCATGACCTGAAATGTCCAGGCTTAGTTTTCAAATGTCATGCTGCCCGATTTTCTTCTGGTCCCTAGTTTAGTTAACTAGCATGTTTAGTGGCTTACCCGGCCAATAACGGTATCGGGTGCCAGTCGCGCCTCCCCTCACTTTGGGGCGTGACATGTAGTAATTAGGAAAAGAATCCTACAATGGAAATTTGGGGTTTTTAAACTAGTCTAAGTACTTGAGATCGAAAGGTGAGAGTATTCTGAGATCAAGAACAAAGGTTGAATTGCGTACCTTCTGAAACCAAAAGGTGACGAGTGAAATATAGCTAGGAAGGACCGGAAGGTCAACTAGGTATTATCTACTTTGTTTGATCTTCCATGCGTAGTCACGAATGATTTTACCGTGCCAGTTTGGTTATCGTATTAGACGTCATAGGGAACACAACCCTAGCTTCTCATTAATTGCTTGGAATCCAATATCAACATCCTCATTAGTCACTTTACAATAGGAACCTAATTGAAACATCGCAACCCCCCCCCCCCCCCCCCCCATTTACTTTATGCAACTTTATTTTGGGAATAAAATTTACATCTGAAAGAGGGTGCTAATAGAATCATTCTCACACTTTCCCTGTGGAATCGACCTCAACTCTGGTTGAGTTCTATATTTGACCAATGATCGCTTTACTCTTCCTTTTGGAGTGTAAATTTGGGCGTATCAAATTTTGGCGCCGTTGCCGGGGAATGCGGCGAAGAAATAGTCTATTAGTTACTACTTTCAGTTTGTAATTCTAGTCCCTAATATTACTTTTTTTCTTGTTTTTGCTTATTGTAGGGAACCAGCATTGCATGCCAAACACCCAAAGTAAGGGTGAAGCACTTATTCCCTACGACCCCGAACTCACTAAGTGAATCTAAAAAATGAACGCTCATAATCGTGAAGCAGCAATGCAGAGGGAGTTAACAGTGAATCCTGCTGACAAAGGACACAACAGGTAGGGTGAGGATGACCTCGCTGGTAATATGGTACCACCAGAGACACCACTTCGACAGGTGCCACTTGTACCACCACAGCAGCACCAACCCCCTGTGAGGCCTCAAGGCCCCAGTATCCCCGAGCAGTGAATGATGATGATGAGGGTGCTGGGATAACTTGGGCAATAGCGCTTCGACCTCTGCCTGCTCGTGTCAAGTTTACTATCACTAGCACTATGCTGCAAATGTTGTAGTTGAAGGGGTTGTTCAATGGAGCCATCACTTAGGACGCAAATCAGCATCTGATGAATTTCTTGGCGACATGCCAGGTGTCTGAGATCCTAGGAGTTAGTCAACAAGCACTGAGGTTGAGATTATTCCTGTTGTCTTTGTTAGGTGAGGCGATGAGATGGCTAAATGAGCTCCTCCATGATTCTATCATTACTTTGGGAGAACTAAAAGAAGCTTTCTTAGAAAGGTTCTTCCCTGCTTCAAGACAACTAAAGTTCAAAGACGAGATTGGATCTCAAAAGCAACTGCCAAATGAAGCACTGTACCAATCTTGGGAGAGATTGAAACAGAAACTCAAGCAGTGCCCCAACCATCATCTCACAAATGAGCACTTGAAGGCAGTCTTCTATAGGTCCTGCGACTTTGTAACCAAGTTGATCATCGATGCAGCTTGCGGAGGGCCGTACATGTCTAGAACGTTCCCCGACATCATGGTGATCTCGGATCAAGTAGCGAAGAACAACAGGGCATGGTACACCAGAGAGAAAGACTGCTCTAGGATGGTCTTTGAAATGAGTGCAGAACAATGGAAAAAGGAGGAAGAGTGAGATCAAGACATGGCCCATGCGCGGACCTAGATAGACTTGCTGACAAAGAGGCTACTTGGTGGAGGCACGGAGAAGGTGAAAGTGATGGACACACTCCTTAGGTATGATGATCAGGGCTACAGCTATGATGAAGAAGCTCACTTCTTGGGCAATCAGGGGGGTTACTGGACATTCAACTCTGGTAACCATGGTCGGAACTATGGTCGTGATAACTACCAAGGGAACTGGCAGAATAGAGATGGCTACAGAAATCAGGAGCACCAAAACGAGGGCGCCGGAATCTCAAGGCAAGAGGAGATGATGGCAAAGGTTCTTAAAAAGGTGGAGTCCACCGAGGCAGGGGTGCGAGATGTAAAAAGAGAAATGTAAAATATGCGGCAATTGGTAGACTCATACTCCACCTCGATCAAGCAGCTAGAGCAACAATTGGGGCAACTTTCAGCTTCACTAAATCAAAGGAAGGCTGGGTCACTTCCCAGTGATACTATGCAAAACCCAAAAAATGATGGCCACTGTATGGCAATCACCATGAGAACCGGTAAGGTACTTTCTGACCCTGTTGTTGCCAGTGATGCAGGTCAGGATAAAGTAGATGCAAGATACCTAGCCCCGTGGAGGTGCTTGATGATGATGGCGTTAACGAGATTGACGCAGCACCAACAGAACCAGAGGTTGCTAGAAAGGCAATAGATGTGGACACACCCATTACTCTGTGCCTGCCAGCCATCTCGAGGCCACCACCATATTCCCACAAAGGTTGAAAAATAAGGCCAAAGATAGCAAGTTTCAGAAATTCTTGTCTATGTTGAAGAAGCTGTCCGTGAACATTCCTCTAGTGGAAGCACTTGAGCAGATGTCAGGATATGCTAAGTTTATGCAAGACTTAGTCACCAAGAAGAGGAAAGCCACGATTGAGCAGACTAACAATCTTCATCACTGTAGCGCCATTGCTACAAGGTCCTTGGTCGAGAAGAAGGGCGATCCAGGAACCTTCACCATCCTGTGCACTATTAGAGCCTATGATTTTGCACAGGCCCTCTATGACCGGGTGCCAGCATAAACATAATGCGGCTAGCAGTGTATCAGCAGTTGGGCTTAAGAGCCCCCACACCCACTACCATGCGGCTACTAATGGCAGACAGATCAGTAAAGAGACCCTTGGGGATTTTGTGCAACGTGTTGGTTCGAGTTGGAAGGTTCATCTTTCCTACAGATTTTATCATCCTTGATTGTAAAGTAGATTTTGAGGTCCCCATCATCTTCGGAAGACCAGTTTTGGCAACTGGCAGGGCACTAGTGGATGTAGAGCGTGGAGAACTCACCTTCTGATTGAACGCCGAGGAGATAAAATTCAGTGTGTATGATGCCATGAAGAGGCCTAAAGATTTAGCCATGATGTCTGTCATGGATGTAGAGGATGACTGTTTCTAAGAGATCCCACTGGAGGAAAAGATGATCGTGGACACGCTGGCTACAGTGTTGATGAACTTTCCAGGAGATGGTGTCAATGAGTACAAAGACACCGTGTATGCATTACAGGGCATGGGAACCAGACCATTTGTCCCCCGGAAGCTGGACACGGACTTGAAAAATAGGCTGACACCACCGGCCAAACCATCTATCGAGGAGCCTCCTGCTGTGGAGTTCAAGGAGTTACCCCAGCACTAAAGATATGAATTCTTGGGCGATAATAACACTCTTCCTATGATTGTGGCCATAGATCTTCTGGAGGACGAGGTGAAGGCATTGTTGGGGGTCCTCCAAAAGTTCAAGAGAGCTATTGGTTGGACCATTGCAGACATTATCGAAATTCCCCTAAGAATCTCCACACAGAAGATCAAAGTGGAGGATAACTGTGTGCCTAGTATCGAGCATCAATGAAGGCTTAATACCCATGCAAGAGGTGGTAAAAAGGGAGATTATCAAGTGGCTAGATGTTGGGGTGGTATACTCCATCTCGGATAGCAGATGGGTGAGCCCTGTACAATGTGTCCCAAAAAAAGGGGGCATGACAGTGGTGGCTAATGACAAGAATGAGCTTGTCCATTTGAGACTGGTCATGGGGTGGCCAGTGGCGAGTGTGCATGGAATACTGGAAGCTGAATAGATGGACTTTGAAGGATCACTTTCCCATGCCCTTCATGGACTAGATTCTTGACAGGTTAGCAGGTAGAGAGTGGTATTGCTTCTTGAATGGGTATTCAGGTTACAACCAAATATCATCACCTCGGAGGATCAGGAGAAGACTACATTCCTTGCCCTTATGGGACGTTTGCCTTCATGTGGATGCCATTTGGATCTGTAATGTCCCAGCCACTTTCCAGCATGGTATGATGTCAATCTTTTCGAACATGGTCGAAGAGACCCTCGAGGTATTTATGGATACTTTTCTGTGGTGGGTGATTCCTTTGACGACTGTCTGTTGAATCTTAGCAGGGCACCACAACACTGTGAAGAGGCTAACTTGGTGTTAAACTAGGAGGAATGTCACTTCATGGTCAAGGAGGGGATAGTCCTTGGCCACAAAGTTTCGGATAAGAGCATCGAGGTTGATAAGGCAAAAATTGAGGATATCGAGAAGTTGCCCCCTCCCATATAAGTGAAGGGGGTCCAGAGTTTTCTTGGGCATGCAGGCTTCTACTGCAGGTTTATAAAAGATTTCTCCAAGATTCCACATCCACTGTGCAAACTATTGGAGAAAGATGCTAAGTTTCAGTTTGATGATACGTCGGCATGCCTTCGAGACTCTAAAGCAAAAGTTGATTTCTGCACCCCTGGTAGTTGCACCGGACTGGGGTACCCCGTTTAAGATGATTTATGATGCGAGCGGAATAGTTGTAGGTGTTGTGCTGGGGCAAAAGCAGAACAAGATCTTTCATCCTATTTACTATGCCAGCAAGACCTTGAATGACGCTCTAAGGAATTATAATGTGATTGAGCAGGAATTGCTTGCTGTGGTGTTCGCGTTTGAAAAGTTCAGGGCCTACCTATTGGGCACAAAGGTGATTGTGTATACAGACCACGCAGCACTACGGTATCTTATGGCAAAGAAGGATGCTAAGCCGAGACTAATTCAATGGGTACTCTTGCTGCAAGAGTTCGACTTCGAGGTGCAAGACCAACAAGGCATGGAGAACCATGTGGCAGATCATCTATCAAGGTTGGAAAATGAGTCAAAAGCTAAAGATTGGTTGAGCATTGATGATTTGTTTCCCGATGAGCAGGTATTTGCAGCTTTTGCTGACTTAATCCCTTGGTTTGCTGATTTTGCTAACTTTCTGGTGAGCGATATTATGTCCGAGGGCCTTAACCCTCACCATAGAAAAAGGTTTCTTCATGATGTTCACAGGTACTTTTGGGATGACCAATACTTGTTCAAAACATGCGCTGATGGGGTCATCAGGCGGTGCATACCGGAAGTAGAGATGTTGAGCATCATGGAAGCCCTCCACTCTTCCCTAGTGGGGGGCCATCATGGTGGTGCCAGGACAGCGAAGAAGATCTTACAGTGTGGATACTACTGGCCCACCATCTACAAAGATGTCCATGACATGGTGCGAGGTTGTGATTAGTGTTAGCGCCAAGGCAACATCTCTAGGCGTCAAGAGCTACCAATGACCCCTATCCTTGATATAGAACTGTTCGACATATGGGGCATTGATTTTATGGGTCTATTTTTGAGTTCCTATGGAATGAAGTACATCTTAGTGGCGGTGGACTACGTCTCCAAATGGGTAGAGGCAGTAGCATTTCCAAATAATGAAAGCAAGAGTGTTGTACAATTTCTGAGGCAGAACATTTTCGCCAGGTTTAGGACACCCAAAACTATCATTAGTGATGGGGGCTCCCACTTCTACAACAAATTCTTCCGTGTCTCACTAGCGAAGTACGGGGTACGATAACACAAGGTCACAACACCTTACCCTCACAAACGAGTGGGCAGGTTGAAGTGTCAAACAGGGAGATCAAGGAAATCCTGACTAAGTCTGTGAACGCCACAAGAACAGATTGGGCTCAGAAACTAGAAGATGCACTATGGGCCTTCAGGATGGCTTACAAGACCCCCATTGGCATGTCTCCATATCAATTAGTGTTTGGTAAGGCTATCCATCTACCAATGGAATTGGAGCACAAGGCACTCTGGGCTCTGAAGGCCCTAAACTTGAAGTGGGATGAGGCAACCAATGCGAGGCTTGATCAGCTCAATGAATTAGATGAATTTTTCCCCCAGGATTATGAGAGTGCAGCACTGTACAAAGACAGGATGAAGTCCCATCATGACAATCACATTGCACCAAGAAGTTTCTATGTTAGTGACAAGGTTCTGCTGTACAACTCAAGGTTGAGGTTGTTTCTAGGTAGGCTGAAATCTAGGTGGTCTAGCCCATACAAGATTGCTCAGGTATTCCCACATGGTGCAGTTGAGTTGGAAACTGACAAAGGGCATCGTTTCAAAGTTAATGGGCAGCGAGTGAAGAAGTATTTGGGTGTTGCAGATGAAACCTCATTGATTGAGGTCTTACATCTTGATGAATTCTGAGTAGTCAACGTAACTGCGTCGAGCCGTGACGTTAAACCAAGCGCTTAACGGGAGGCAGCCCATAAAAGAAAATAAGTGTATTTTATGTCATGCATTGCATTGTTTCTTATTTTTGGCTCAAGGGACGGATAAGCACTGTGGTAAGAAGCGTGAGCATACGTGTGGTGGAATGGTGTGACACCAAAAACACAGTGATCAACTGGCAAAGTAGAGCCACACGGAAGCCTGAACGGCCTGTGTAACTCCAGACGGACCGTCTCATAGACCATGTGGCACGTGCCCCAGGTAAGTGTTCCTATACTCTAAGGCCGGGATCATGATTGGTCTCCACGGACCGTGTCAAGTTACACGGACCGTGTGATGACTCGTTTAGGTGACATGCCAGGTAGGGTATTTATACCCTCTTTCCCACTCTCACTTTTTATCTTTTTACTCTCTCTCTACACCTCTCACGCCATTTTCCCTCTTCTCACCCCCGCAAAAATTTCTATCTCTTCTGGCATGATTTGTGAAACACTCTCACGATCTGTAGCACATCCCTTAGGCGATTTTCTAGTTCTAACATTAAGTCTCTCTTGTCAAGTAAGTTTTCTAGTTTTTCTTTTTTATTTTAGTTTAAATTTCTCTAGTCTATAGTCAGCTTCAATATGGTCCATTGCATGATAGAAGACACTATTTTGTACAATTTATTAGGATATTGTGTTGGGTTAGGTTAAACGCCATTGTTGAACCTTGTAGTCTTGACCATGGAAGATTTGTGATTTTAGGGTTTCTATAGTTAAATTAATGATGTCTTGTGTTCTGTAAGCGAGTAAGATGGTCGATCTTGTGTTCTATTGGCCGATTTGCATGAATGAATATGGGTATCTATACTGTAAGGATGATTGGGGGTGATGAGGGGTTTCACGGTGGTTTACACGGAGTGTGCCATCTTGCACGGCTCGTGTAGTGGTCCATGTCAAATCACTTGTTGCCCCAAAAAGGAGTACCTCTCACGCACCCTTTTCACGGACCGCGTTACTCTACATAGGCCGTGTAGTCGTCCGTGTCAGGTCACTTCAGCAACCCAATTCCCAAGTCCACTCACACGGGCCTTACCACTGACCGTATAATACTACGCAGCCCGTGTAAGGCCCTCCATCCAAGTTACTTTTGCACCTCATGTTGTACTTCATTGATCTTCGTTAGTTTCTATATGCATCCTAGTGAAAAATTCCTTATTATAGATCGGGTAATGCCACTCATAAGGGTTTTTGTCACTTTTATAACACAGGGGAAGTCTGAGTACCCATTAGTGTGTCGCCCTGCTTATTCTTCCACAACTAACCATATGATTTTTCGTGGAATTTACAGGCACAATGGGTCCCCGACTAAGGCCAAGCAAGCCTAGGGACGAGCATGAGTCACGTCTCTAAGATTCTATCACTGATTCTACTAGTGAGCACCAGGAGAGTGACCCAGGTGATGACTCCTCGGGAGGGTCCGAGGTACGGTTCACCGGCAATGTCTTCCCTCACTCCCCTCGGACTACAAGAGCTCGTGCAACGAGCCGACCTATAGCCCCTCAGTCTGAGGAGGGGGTTCCTGAGGTGGAAGTTGAGGGGGAAGATGAGGTCCTGGAACAGGAGGAAGAAGCGTGCACACCTGAAACAGCCGAGCACAACATAGAGGATGCGGACGACATCCTGGCCCTCAAAGACGATGATGATGAAGCCACACACCATGCAATTTCTCGGACGTCAGACCTTAAAACTGCAAGGTGGCTTCTATTGTTTCTGTGTGGATGATGGACAGTCCCTGGTGCTAAGGAGATATATGTGAATGGACTAACAAGAGCCTTCGGGGGATACCAACGACGGGCCATCGTCCCTGAGATGCGGGTCCTCGCTAATCAACTGGATAGGGTTCCAGAAATCAAAGATGTATTTGAGGCTTACTAGCTTGGGTGGATGGCGCAACCACCCGGCTACTGCGGGCCCAACCTGATTGCTGAATTTTACTTATGCTATGCTGCCAGCCTACTAGACTCCATCCAAGGTAACGAATCAAAGAAAGTGAAGAGGTAGTTTCCCTATAAACTATCCCCATGGGACCATGTCACCGTGCATGGGGAACAGGTAGATATTTCAACAACCACTGTCAACAGGTTTCCATTTCGGCCAGACTACCGAGCCCCACCGAATGGCCTATTCGTCACCAGGCATCTGAGGATCACTGATGAGACCCAAATGTCCGACCCCACTTCACGGGCCACCCTACTCAAAAGAGTTGTGGAGTAGATTTCGGTACAAGGAGCTGAGGCAGCCTGGGTTTCAAACCCCAAAATTCCTATTACTAAGGCGTCTCTCATATTTGTCGCAAAATTTTGGTGGTCGGTGGTGCGGGCCAAACTACAACCCACCACTAATAATAACACACTCCAACCTTCTCATGCTTCATCGGTAATGTGCTTGATTGTGTAGTATGGGATTAACGTGGGTTGGGTCATTGCCCTTGAGAAGCGGGACCGGGCCTTATCAGGCAGAGCAGGTATGTCCTTTCCATGCCTAATCTGGGGACTTTGCAAGCGGGCTCGTGGCCCTACCACACATTTCCTGGATCGAAAGATAGCTCCTAAGGGCACGGTCAACATTGCCATGATTAAATATGACCATAACACGCTGTTGCACAGTAGAGCTCGCAGGCTTGGATTGCCTGCACCATTTCCACAGGCGGCTCTACAGCAACCCTGGTCCTTTAAGGAGCACACCATCGCCCCACAGTCAGGTATGGCTTCTGAGTAACCCGAGGGTAGTGGTGCAGCTCCTCCGATGCAACAAGGGTATGCATATGTCCCTTATGAGTTTCTATCCCGAGTGGTGACCGACTAGTGGCAAACATGGGCAATTGTTGACAAAATAGTGGCACGGATACCTCAGGTGGTGCAGTCTCACTTCCAGCAGGCGGAGGATCATCTCCGAGCAGAATTACTGGGCCAAATCAACAACTTACAGGATCAGGTCAACACCTTGGAGGGATACTTCCATAACATGGTTGGGAGTATGTCCAGCGATGAAATGTCCATATTTGTGCAGACCATGAATGATATGGAGGCTCAAATTATCCAGCTGGAAACCCAGTATAACCGCACGGTGTCAGCGCTGGCCTCACCTCCAGATTCTTTGATGTCACTTTTCAATGCCCCGGTGGATCCGATTTTAGACAATATATTGGGCGTTCCACCCGCGCCAGCTGCTGATCTGTTTCAACCCATAGAAGCACCCAAAAGAAAGGACAAAGGCAAGTGGCGTATCCATCGAGGTTGCCCTCTACAGGACCCGTAAAAAGAAAAAGAGAAGAGGCTGCACAACGCTATAAGAGCCCAACATCGAGCAGCTGCAGAGCAGGAGGAGAGAGAGCGGCTTGCACGCGAGGCAGCTAGGACAGGAGCCTCCGGGAGCACCGTCGGATCGGATGCGACTTTTGATGACAGGGACCCAGGAGGTAGGTCTGACCATGACGGCCCGACTAACGCCTAGGGCGTCACAGGTATGTTCTACTCCTATCCTGTGCTTTATTTGTAATTATAGTGCGATGAGGGCATTGCACTGTATTTTTGAAGGGGGTGGAGCATCCTGCCACTTGAGAGTTTCTTGCCAGATTTCTTTTCTCTCAAGTGTATTATCTAGTAGAACTGGCATGTTTAGGTCGTGATGTTTGATGCTTTTGTAAATACATGTGCTTATATTTGTTTAGGGTAACCCATGTTTTGAGTTGAGCATTAAAAATGTTATAAAAAGCTTGTATGTGCATGCATCCCATCCTGATGAACTGTTATGCATTTTAAAAAGCATGAATGCATTGTATGGTTGTCTTATTGATAAATGAAGTGTGACTAGGTTGATGAGTACTAATTAGTGTAAGAGATGTGTCGTGTGCGTGTGAGCATGTTTGTGTAAAATCAGGCGGCACACTTGTACGCTAGAAGTTGCCTGGTTAGTCTCAATGAAACAATTGAATGACTAAATTAGGATGTGATCTTAGGACTTTTTTGTTGATTAGTCACTCTACCTAAAACTTCCAACCAAATGAAGTTTCCCATGTTGAACCAAAAAGTTGAGCCTGAATAGACCCTTTCTTTCAGAAACCAAAGCACCGTCCATATTTCTCTGTGAATTTTTACGTTGGCCCTGGTCTCTCCAAGGACATTGTGAATCTCAGCCTAGACCAAAAGCTTAATTTGAGGGTGGTTTACACCGACCCTAGTCCTTTAAAAGACATTGTGAACCTCAACCTAGGCCAAAAGTCTAAGTTGAGGGTGGCTATTGTGGAGAAAAGCAGAAAAATATATGAAGTGAAGATCCAAAGAAAAAGAGGGGAAGAAAATTGGGAGTGTAATTGAAAATAAAAAATTAAAAAATAAAAATAAAAATAAACAAATAAATAAAAAGAGTAAGATCTCAGAAATCACTCTCAAATGGCAGAAAAAACTGAAAAGTAGAGGTGTAGGAACTGAAGACCGAGGGTAACTGGCCAAAGCAAAGTAGTGTTGTGGAGGGGCCGATTAGTCACTTGATCCTAAATGTACCCAACCCTAACCCGAGCCTACATTACAAGCCATAAAAGTCCTAACGTGATTCTAGAACGGTCATTCGAGAGTTGAGGTGGCAAAAATAAAGGCAAGCATATGGTCAATACTTGTGTGCCTACTGAGAATCATTTGTGAGAGTGAGTGTGGCATTCCAGTCTCGAGTTTATATCTAATTGGTTGGGCATGCTAGACTTCGTTGTAGTAAGGGCACTATCTTTGTACTGATTGGCTGCTTACACAACTGATTCATCTTTATTCCTGATCATATGAAGGCTGATTGTACATGCAAGCTGCCTACCTTAATCTGTGTGGGTCGGTTTGGGGTGTAAGCATATTCAAAGTACACTGTTTGAGCATACATAGAAAATTTGAAGGGTTACCCATATCTTTGTACTGATTGGCTGCTTACACAACTGATTCATCTGTGTTCCTGATCATATGAAGGCTGATTGTACATGCAAGCTGTCTACCTTAATCTGTGTGGGTCGGTTTGGGGTGTAAGCATATTCAAAGTACACTGTTTGAGCATACATAGAAAATTTGAAGGGTTACCCATAAGTTTGATGAGGCACGTGTATTTATGAGTTGTTTAGTTGAGTCGTCATTACTTGAGGACAAGCAAACATTCTAAGTTGAGGGTGTTGATGAGTCGTAGAAATACGACTCTTATGACATTTTGAACGGAGAATTTTTGCACGTTCTCATGCAAATATGTTAGTTTGATGTATGTGTTTTGGTACGTTTCAGGAAAATGACGAACGCATGGAATGACGGAGGAATTGTGAGAAAAAGAGTGAAAAATGGATGAAGTAGTAGCATACAAAGACCCTCACGAGCTATGTAGCATCACACGGACCATGGAAGGCTACGTGAAGGGCTCCCAAGAAAGAAGCTATGAATTAAACCAAGTGAAGGACTACGGGGGCCTTCACGAACCGTGTCACGGTACACGGGTCGTGCACCCCTCCGTGACCTTATACTTGGCATGGAGGACACATGGAGATGGAACGAAGCTAAGGAAAAACTCGCGAGGGGCTCACACGGACAATGGAAACTGGCATGGGCCATGTCACGTGTCATGAGGTTGACGTGAATTGGAAGGATCATCGTCGAAAATAACAGACATCATGCAAGTGAAGGAAAACGAGGCCTGTCACAGACCGTGTGATCAACCACGGACCGTGGCATGGGCTGTGCCACAAGGAAAGGTTCACAGGCCGTTTTATGGTCCGTGAACCTCCACACGGGCTAGGCCGGTAGGCGTGAGAAGCAAGGACAGTGAAGACTCACGGAACGTGTGACGGTCCGTTTGGACCCACACGGCCCGTGTGAAGACCCGTACCCATGCCGAAGTCTATTTTCCTATTTTTTATTGGATTAGTTTTTCCTTGTATGTATATATATTTATTTTATTCCATTTTTAGTGTTGTTGAACACTGGAGTCAGAAAACAAGCAGAGAGCAATATTGTGCTATTACTTTACATTCAATTATTGTGTTTTGATCATCTCTTTGAAGATTGAAACACGTGGATTCATCATTTTTTCAATCGTAAGTCTATTATTATGATTTCTTTGTATTGTTTTGGGCGAATTGTATTGAACATGCTAGGCTAAACCCACAACCAGGGTTGTGGGAACCATGACAATTCAATAAGATAACACATGTTGAGGTAAATTTGTGGGATTGATCATCGTATGCAGTGTAGCATTCTTCACTTTAACTTCTCCTTAATGAGTCGACGTGTTAAGGTAAGCCCGTATTTGTTAAATGCCCAGGAGGGATGTAGTAGTTAGGAAAAGAATCCTACAATGGAAATTCGGGGTTTTTGACCTAGTCTATGTACTTGAGACCGAAAGGTGAGAGTATTTTGATATCTAGAACAAAGGTTGAAATTGCATACATTCTGAGACCGAAAGGTGACGAGTGAAATATAGCTAGCAAGGACCAGAAAGTGAACTAGGTATTATCTACTTTGTTTGATCTTGCATGCACAGTCACGAATGATCATACCGTACCAGTTTGGTTATCGTATTAGACGTCATAGGGAACACAACCCTAGCTTCTCATTAATTGCTTAGAATCTAGTATCAACATCCTCATTAGCCACTTTACAATAGGAACTTAATTGAAACATTGTAACCCCCCCCCCCCCTCCCATTTACTTTATGCAACTTTATTTTGGGAATAGAATTTACATCTGAAAGAGGGTGCTAATAGAATCATTCTCACGCTTTTCCTATGGGATCGACCTCTACTCTGGTTGAGTTCTATATTTGACCAATGCCTGCTTTACTCTTCCTTTTGGAGTGTAAATTTGGGCATATAATATATGGGGCTTAGTTGGTGTATAGGCATAGATACTAGGGCCTTACACCCATATACAACATTATGCCTCAATTAGGGGTCATTGTGATATGAGCCTATGCAGTTTTCATCAGTGGTATCGATGCTTATCACTTGGGTTGGTTCAATTATCATTGTTCACCTCCTTGGGTAGCTCAGTGGTGGTTTGAGGATTTCTAGACATGCTTATGCCTTGATGTGAGTTCGTTTTGATATATTGTTGCAGTTCTCTATATATGTGGACTTTATTTATGTTCATTATTTCACTCAATTAGCCAATGATGCCTATTAGGTGCCTTTTCTAGTACTCACCCCCTACTTCTGCATCTTTCCACGGTGCAGATCTAGGTACGGGGCATGATAGCTGAGTTGGGGAACTTTGGGAGCACTTAGGAGACTTTTGGTGAACACCGGTAGCTCTGGCTTTTTCGCAGTCTCCTTCCAGTTGATGGTCTTCTTTTGCATCTAGACATCAGCCTTGTACAGTAGAGCTTTGTATTTATAGGTGCACTCTTAGTTTTTTATATTATTATGATTATTGATATATGTATACGATATGTCCTTGTGTCTATTGTGGCTCTGTACAATTGATTTCCAGAATCTGGGTAGGTTTCGACACATATGTTATTATTGTATCAATTTGGTATGGACTAGACAGCTAGGACAGGTACCTTTGGGTTGGGAATTGGCCTGCCTATAGCTGGGACCTAGCGGGTTCCATCATGACTGGGATTAGGTCGTGACAGATGTGGAAATATGAAAAGTCCTAAGTCCCAATCTATCGCCATAGAGTGAGTCATACTTACCCGCTACTTAGCATCTATGTGTTATGTGCTATGTGGATCATGTAAATCCCTATCCCTATAACATCCCTATAGCGTGAGTCCTGCTTTTCCGTACCTTAGAACTATGTGTTTACTACTTCATTATGCGTTTCTGAATCGATGATGTGAATTAGATACATTGAGGCTTATTTGGGGACTCTCGGTTTCCCATTGCCACATCACTCCTAGACCCTAGTTTTGGGTCATGAAAATCTTGGTATTAGAGAATTGGGTTCATAAATGATCCTAGGAGTCCAACATGCCACGCTCAGTAGAGTCTTATTCATGGGTGTGAAGTGCACCATACCTATGAGTGGGATGCTATGATGGAGTTCTAATAATTGCCTCACTTTTTCATGCTTTAGACCGTGCATTAATTCTTTCTAACCCTGATGATTTCCTTGCTCCGTCACAAAAGATGCCTCCATGAAGATCTCTCCTACCAAGACAGGCCCCAGTTAATGAGGACCAAGCTCCTATAGAGTCTACAGGTGAGCCGGTTGTCAATGATGAATTCCATACTGCTATTGCCATGCTTTTCGAAGTGGTGACCATCAAGATAAGTATCCGTTGCCAAGGATTGATGATTTATTTGATCAACTTCAAGGGGACACCCATTTCTCAAAGATTAACCTTATCATTAGTTGAAGGTTAGGGAGTATGACATTCTTAAAATGGCTTTTAAAACTAGATATGGGCAATTTGAGTTTTTGGTGATGCCGTTTGGTTTGACTAATGCTCCAGTAGTTTTTATGGACCTTATGAATCAGGTGTTCAAGTCATTTGTTAATAGTTTTGTGGTTGTCTTCATCGATAATATCCTTATCTATTCCCGAAGTGAGCGGGAACATATAGAGCATTTGAGATTGGTTCTTCAAACTTCGAGGGAGAAGCAATTGTATGATAAGCTCAACATATGTGAGTTTTGGTTGGATGAGGTAGCTTTTCTTAGACATATGGTATCCCCCTAATGGCATTAAGGTTGACCCAAAGAAGACCTAGGTCATGAAGAATTGGCCAAGACCATTGACTCCCTCAGATATTGGATGTTTCCTTGGGTTGGCTAGTTATTATAGAAGATTTGTTGAAGGTTTCTCATCCATTGCATCTCCATTGACTAAGTTGACTCAAAAGAAGGCCAAGTTTGTATGGATAAATGTGTTAAGAATTTTCAGACTTTGAAAAATCAGCTTACATCGGTACATGTTTTGACTCTACCGGGTGGCTTAGATAGGTTTGTGGTATATTGGGATGCTTCTTGGATTAGGTTAGGTTATATACTTATGCAGCATAGTAAGGTGATAGCCTATGTATCAAGGAAACTAAAGGTGCATGAGCATAATTACCCGACTCATGATCTTGAACTAGCAGCCGTGGTGTTTGCTTTGAAGATTTGGAGACATTATTTGTATGGGGTACATGTTAATGTCTTCACTGATCACAAGAGTTTGCAATATATGTTCACTGATCTCAAGAGTTTGAAGATTTGGAGACATTATTTGTATGGGGTACATGTTAATGTCTTCACTGATCACAAGAGTTTGCAATATATGTTCACCCAAAGGGATCTTAACTTGAGGTAAAAGAGGTGGTTAGAACTCCTTAAGGACTATGACATGAGTGTTTAATATCATCCAACAAGGCAAATGTTGCAACCAACGCTCTTAGTAGACTATTTATGGGGAGTGTGGCTCATGTTGATGAAGGAAAGAAGGAGTTGGTAAACGATGTTCACCATTTGTCTAGATTGGGTATCAGATTGGATAACTCTAATGAGAGTGGTATTCATGTTCAGAATGGGACTGAATCTTCTATGGTTATTGATGTCAAGGCAAAGCAAGATTTAGACTCATTATTGGTTGAGTTGAAGAAGTTTGTTACCGAAAAGAAGATAGAGGTTTCCCCTAAGGGAGAGATGGTGTGCTTCAGTATCAAGATCGGTTGTGTGTTCTGAATATTGATGGACTTAAGAAGGTAATCATGAGTGAAGCCCATAACAATCATTATTTTGTTCATCTGGGATCCACCAAGAATTATCATGAATTGAAAGAGGTGTATTGGTGGTATGGTATGAAGAAAGATATAGCCAAATTTGTATCTGAATGCGCTAATTGTCAACAAGTGAAGGTAAAGCATCAACGGCCTAGTGGTTTTGCTCAAGATATTGATATTCCCACTTGGAAGTGGGAAGATGTGAACATAAATTTAGTGGTTAATTTGTCCCTACCCCGAAGGCAATTTGATTCAATTTGGGTTATTATTGATCGGATAACAAAATTGGCTCATTTCCTACAGGTCAAGACTACCATCAATGCCAAAGATTATGCTAGGTCGTATATCTAAGAGTTGGTGAGGTTACATGGTGTGTCTAGGTCTATCATATCGGATCGTAGCATCCTACTTACTTCTCACTTTTGGAGATCATTTCAAAAGGGACTTGGCACTAAAGTAAAGTTAAGTATCGCTTTTCATCCTCAAATTGATGGACAAGCCAAAAGGACAGTTCAAACTTTGGAGGACATGTTAAGGGCTTGTGTGTTGAAATGCATTGGTAATCGGGATGATCATCTACTACTTATCGAGTTTTCTTACAACAATAACTTTCATGCTAGCATTGGTAGTTTGAGGCCTTGTATAGTAGAAGATGTAGATCTCTAGTGGGATGGTTTGAGCTAAGAGAGATGGCTATAATTAGCCCGAATTTGGTATTGGAGGCCATGGAGAAGGTGAAGTTGATTACGGAGAGGTTGAAGATAGCTCAAAGCCACCAAAAGTCATATTCAGATGTTAGGAAGAGGGATCTTGAGTTTCTTGTTGGTGATAGGGTGTATGTGAAGGTCTCACCGATGAAGGCTGTAACGCGTTTTGGTAAGAAGGGCAAGTTAAGTCCCCAGTATGTATAGGACCTTATGAGATTGTTGAGTGGATTGGGAATATGGTCTATAGATTGGATTTGCCTCCGGATTTGAGTTCTAGCCACCCAATTTTCCATGTGTCTGTGATGAGGAAATTGATTGGCAATCCTAGTACAATTGTGCCATTGGAAGGTGTTAAGGCTGAGGAGAACTTGTCTTATGAGGAAGTGCCGATTGAGATCTTGGATAGGCAAGAAAAGTGGCTCTATAGCAAGGACGTGGCTTCGGTTAAGGTACTTTTGAGAAATCAACAAGTGGAGAGTGATACATCGGAGGCAGAGTTGCACATGATGAAATAATATCCCCATCTTTTACAATCTACTCAAGTCTAAGGCATTTGGTTCTTCCTATTCCAAGTGGTCTTATTTCTTTCAATCTTGAGTTTCATGACATGACATGCATACACATGCACGAAAATAATTTAAAGATGTTTTGAATGATTTAAAGTTGTTTTGATATGAGTTTTAATGACTTTATAATTTTCAAGTGATGAAATATGCATTGTGTATTTGTTTTTGGATGTTCATGTTCAAGTCAAGCCTTTCAAGCCTTGTTCTATCATATTCGGGGATGAATATTCCCAAGAGGAAGATGATGTAAGGACTCGGAGTTTGTGTGGCCTTAATAGTGCATGGAATTTGGTTACGAAAAGTTTGACTAAGGTGACACACCACATTGGCACCTCCACAGGTTGTGTGACTTATCACGGGCCGTGAGGAGGAGCCTTGAGGTGGCCTTGGCCTTGTGTGTAGAGTGTTGGATTTAATGTGGAGTTCATGACCAAGGCATTCACCACATATGGGCTATGCCTAATTGTTGTTTCTAAAGCGATTTAAGCCCTAAATATATTGAATTGCATGAATATTATGAAGATTTGAATATGCATTGTCCCTTTAAAGTTTGTTATAAGCATGGGCAATCTAAATTGTGATTTAAATGTGGATTTACTTGAATTTCATATTGTATTGTTGATTTATGTTTGAATCCCTATTGCCCATGTTATTCTCATATCATTCATTACATATGCATACGTGAGTATTGGTTTTGATGAAAAGTATTTGGTGGGTTAAGCCCACATATGTTTATGAATAAGATGTTTATGAAAATCATTCAATGGGTTAAATCCACATATATTTATGAATATGATTTTGATGAAAATATAGTTATGACAGGAATATGATCACATATTCTATGATATGGCTCTTTGAGCGGCTCCGGGTGTTTACACCATTTTAATATATGTGAATGAGCTATTCCTATGCATGAAAGTATGAATTGAAGCATGATTTGGCTTTTGAGACCAAGTGTACATGATTATGAAGAATGTTTGGCTTTTGAGCCTAAGTATGCATTGAAATTATTTGAAATGACTTATGCCACTTTAAAAGAATGTATATGTATATGTACTCTTATGGGATAATGACTTAGCATTGGATGAGATTGGAGGCATCAAGGCTATCCCCAAGTGTCCTCTTTCTTTCTCTTGAACTATGTGCCAACATAGGTATATGGTAACCTTTACCAAAGTTACACCTCCTTTTTAAGGATAAAGCGATTGTTGTCAAGAAATCTAACCAAGGTTAGGGTCGAACCCAAGGAAATATATAGACTCAAGAGAATTCAATGACCACAATTTGAGTAGTTAACCGACTTACTTCCCCAAGAGAGGGTTTTGCAATAACCAATGGAAAATAAACCTAACTAATACAAGAGTGAAATCAATATGGAGAGAAACTAGGGTATTGTGTTCCCTATGAATCCCTACCTTAGTTTCACCGGATAACCTAATTCTCTTTTAGTGTGTAGCATGCAAGATGGTGAGTTAAGTTCACCAAGCCCTTTGGCCAAAGGTGAGAGGTGAATTTCACTAAGCGACTTGGCCCATCTCCATAGTGTTCATTACTAACCCTTACCTATTAGTCTCAGTACAACCTCCCCTTGGCCCAGTTCGGTTGATTAGATGAGAACACATCAATTGAATCCTGTTAATTAATCTCTTTTCTTATTTATTACTACCTTAATCCAGTCAGTAACACTAGGCGGGTTCTAATGTTGGCTACCACTAGAAAATATGCAAAGCGAAGAGAGTTAATTAATACATGCATGCACACTTTCCAAGAACTTATGAATTATCCGATATTACCTTGTTAGTTCCTCATGGTCCCCACAACGTAGTTGTGGATTTATCTACTTATGATTTGTGTAGATGCAAAACTTATGAATTGGAATAACATAATAGAGCACTTACGCAATTGAATTAAAAACAAGCAAATCCAACTTCAAAGAGAATCACAAGATTAAAGATTAAATCAAAGTACAAGTGTTCTAAAAAACTCTCCAATGTTTTCTCACACTTTTCTCTCTCTAATTATTGAGTTTTCTGAGTACTATCCGAGAACATTTGAAAAATAACCTAAAAACCTATTTATAATATTTAAAAGATAAGTCCTAAACATATTAGGATAACTGGGTCGGCACGCCACACGAAAGGGTTTATGGGTCATGTTGCATTCCACAGCCCGTAATCGGGGTCTCGTACAGAGCTGCTTCAAATCTATGACACCCCTCTACAACCTGTAAAGTGGTTTTTGACCCGTAGGGGGGTTGCATTTGATGAATCTTCAGAAATTCCCAATCTCTGATCCTCAAGGCACGAACCAAGTTCTATAACTCATAAATCAATCTACGCCTCGTCTGCATGTTCATAGAACCAACTTGAAAAAAACATCCGCTCACTGGAATCTTCCACGAAACCCACTTCACGACCCATAGAATATACTACTGCCGGTAAAGGGTCTTGTACTGCACAAAAATCTGCAACTTCTGCATTTCTTTCCAAAATCACAGCCAACAATGGAATCATGCAAATTTAACACAAAAATACATAAAATCAATTAACATCGCATGAAGAACACACAAAATTCAAAGTTTTAAGAATCAAAAGTATTGTATTTGAACAGCACATCGACACCCTCAATTTAACATTGCTGCTTGTCATCAAGCGACGAACTCAATCTATATAGATAATACAATGACATGTATACCTCAACCCAATGGCATACATCACATCAATCTCAAACTCAGACACCCACATCACCTTTTCAAAATAGAATCAGATAGCCATCTAGAAAACCAATACAGATTAGTGCATATGACAACACAACTATAACAAGTGAGGTACTATCAACAATCCATAATAACTGAATAAGTCCAATGCTAACAATGCAATGCAAGTGCCCTTACAGAAAAAAGAAGTCTCATACTCAATGATGTTTCATGTATAACCTTATGACTATGCAAAATCACTCACTTTCACAAAAGATATTCACACATCATGCCTAATACCATAAGCTTTCCCCTATACTCATGACTAAAGCCTTCAACTACTTAGACTAGGATCACTTTAGGACTTTCTAGGCTTATAACGTAGGCTCAGGGGGCTTTGGTATGGTATTTTGGAAACATAGTGACTAACGACCCACCTTGACACTATGTTTTCCTATACTTTTGCCCTACCAACTCTGTTATTTTTATCTCATTCTCTCTTTATCTTATTTTAAGCTTTTATGGGGATTTCTTTTCATTTTTCAGATTTTTGCCTTCTTTTACACTTCATTTTCTTTTTAGCACACAACTTAGGCATCACTTATTTTTCTTGCACCCAGTACATGATTTTCCCTTTTTCTCTACATCACTAACTTCCCCCTTATTTTTGTGTTTTACCCTTACACCAGCCACCCTCAACTTAGGCTTTTGGCCTGAGTTGAGGTGCACAATATCCATCCTCAAAACCAGCGCCACTTTTGGTAGCCACCCTCAACTTAGGCTTTTTTTCTCAGTCAAGGTGCACAATGTTCAAGGAAGGACCAGGGCCAAATTCAGGATTTTACAACTAACATGGTTAATCAGGTTTTGCAAAGAATAGGTACATGTTAGGCTTAAGCATAACGAACAAGGGATGCATTGCAATTTTGGTTGGTCATTTAGGCTAAGTGAGCTTTTAAGAACAATGGTTTAAGATCATTTCCTAATCCAATTAATCTACAGTCCAACGTAGAGTAACAGGGCAAGTTCTGAATTAGCACACAACACATGAATTTAGCCATTTCAGGCTCACACTCATATGGCACTTACTACATTATCAACAAAAGACTCTCAGATTATACCTTTTATCTCAATTTATCCTCATTTATCAGAACAACATTGTCAACATACCTAAACAAGCATGGTTGCTACCAATTAACTAATCAAAAATTTTGGTGGATATCATTTTTCAAAACAAAACATAAAAACATGCAATATGCCAGATGTATTAATACTATATGCTACAAATATTACCTAAATGTGTTGGTTCAATAGAAAGTAAATATCCATGGGAGGAAAGAGCACAAGCAAGAAAACCCCAAGATCAAAAATTGGGGTAGTTATGGACCCAATCTACTCAGACTTCACTGAGGCCCACAACTACCCACACCCCATCGAAAAAGATGTGCATTGCTCCCAATGTACACAATCAAAGCAAAACAAAGTATAAATGGTCAAAAAGCATACCTGGGCACCTAAGCACCAGTGTGTCACTGAGTCTGGCCACCCTCACTCTATGCGGTGGTCTCCTTAGTAGTAGCACTCTGTTTAGAAGGGCCAGCACCCCTCAAACTCTCACGCTCTCGAGCTTGTCATCTCTCCTCCTCCTAACTCGACCCTGTCAAGACATCTGGACCATCATCCTCTGTGCGAGGTCTCTTCCCGTGGGATGGCTGGATAGGCTCATCAGGAGCAAAAATATCTACCATATGTACAGGGAGTGTGGTATCTGGTAGTGTAACTGATGCTACCAGTGTTGCTGTCATCTCAGCCTAGAGTAGCTGGATCTCCTTCTGAAGGGACGTCAAGTCTGATAGTTGGGTTGTGCTCAAGCTCTATTTTACCCTCGCCTTGAAGGCGCTAATACAAGCATCCACAGTGAATAGACGGTCTTGAACAGTAGCGACCATGAATGCCTGCATGCAACCTTCCGAGTCTGAAATCACCTAGCAAACCTATGGCCTAATCAGCCGAACAAGCTGAGTCAACTGTGACTCAACATGGATAATCGCTATGCTACGACCTCTATAGATATAGCGAATATGTAAACCATGCCCACGGGAGTAGCCTATGATGATATTGCCTGTTGTGGAAGAATGGAAGTAGTGGGCCCATTCTACTCATCTGCCTCGAGCTGTGAGGGCTAGTCCTTTGTAGCAACTGAAGTGGCGGTTGTAGTGTGTGGGACCTTAGGCGGTGGGGCTGGGGTGAATATCTCGGGCGTAGGTGCAGGCTGGTGCTGTGTTCACCGGAGTGCTATTGGGTTCTTCTCAACCTTTATCAAGCTGGCATCCAAGGTACGTTGGGCCTCAATCAGCGAGTCCAATTGGTATAAGCTCTCTACCCTGGACTCTAGACCGAGCTTGTATATTAAGTAAGGGAATAGGATGGAGGTAGGTCTCTTCAGGGCGGCCTTGTGAATCTACTCAGTGAGGAGGCGGGCCCAATCAATATCATAGACAACCAAGATGCTGGCAACAGTAATGCACACTTCGGTGTCAAAGTATTATCAGCAAGAGTCGGTTGGATGCGTGATCTAAAAATCACCCACCAAAACATGGCAGGAAAATTGAGCGCAGCTTGATAATGTGCTCCAATTATGTGGTGACTCATGTAGGTTCTAGACCCTGCTCAGGAATATAACCAGCTACCCATCTCATCAAGCTAGCTCTCTACTCTAGATCTCTAATCAATAGTGAGTGTCTCGTCTTCCCCACTTTATAGTCGTACTCAGAAGTGTATCTGGGGTAGGGAACTTTGGCCCAAATAACATCCGAAGGATGGTAGTCTCCGATATGTCAACCTATTGGCCCCTCACTCTCGTCTCGGTCAGTCTGGGCTGAGCGAGGGATTTCTTCCTCTTGGGAAGAGTGTTGTGAATAGTGGCTACATAGGATATGTATAACTCCCTCACCATGGTCAAGGAGTCTTTCCTGAGTGCATGTGTAAGCTAATAAAGCTCGTATCTAATCATCGTGTCCTGAAGATCGAGGATACTGCCGAGTCTGTTGGATATGACTCGAGGCTTCACATAAATGGAGCGGGTTGGCTTTCCCCGCTCTTTTTACTGCTGGCCCTCCATATATATCTCCTGCATGCCGTCGATGCACCACCAGTTTGTAAGAGCATCGGCAGTTGATAATCGAGGCAATGCCAAAGACCCTATCTCTGATCCTTCCTTGGAGCCTAACTCAAAGTCGGACTCCTCTCTGAAAGGAGTCATCTGAATAGAATTGCTCTCGTCATTGCCTTCCTCATCAGACTAGGGAATGTAGACAACAAAAGCCTGAGTCAGCCCAGATTTGGTAGCAGCTCTAGTCTGAGGTCTGGCAGCTTCCTGCTCCCAGTGGACACTAAGCTTCTCTACTGATCCAGTCGAGGTAAGAACCTGTTCATCCTCCATAGACTCATCTATGAGCATCCTTATTAGGGCGTTGATCTCGTCCCATTTAGCCTTTGGGGTCATAGCACCTAAAACATGAGCATTTATACATCTCGATTAGCCTTACAATCGAAATTAAAATGCAAAAACAATTCAGGTTGAGTTGCAAAAAAGTCTACGAAAGTATCTATATAAGCTATAGTGGGTATTAGGAGCCGTAGATAGCTTTCATGAAATAGTGATCATAACAATTTTTTGTCACGAGAAAAGTCTACGAGACCAGGTACGACTCGTAAACTGGTTTACAAGTCATAGACTAAGTCGTAGAAAGTTCCAGTGTCTGATATTATCCCAAGCAAGGATCTACGAGACCTGTCTATGAGCCGTAAAGTGCTCTACAACTCGTACAAGGTCTCATCTGATGGATAGGCAGAAACTCAAAGTTTGTAGAATCTTGTACGAGGGGCAAATACAACTTGTGAAATATTCCATGGGCCGTAAAAACCACTCTTAGACCAGAGACCCAATAACCTGAGATTCCAAGTCCATCACAATGGACCATATATGACTTTTTCAACTTAATTCTAACAGCGTTAGAGCAAAAACGCACATACCTTCATGATTCTTACACCACAATCATGATCCTAACATGTTATTAAATGTGCATACCCCAATTGAAAATGATTAAGCATGTTTACCAAACCCTTCCAATCATGTATGAATAATTTCACAAAATAATTACGCACTTATGTCATCACCCACCATCTTACACACAATCAATTCATCACATATGGTGGGTGATTCAAGAGGTGCCATACATACTATTCAAATCATACCATTAAGGCTACGATACCCAATTTCAGACATAAGCAAATATTCAAACATGGGCAACCATAATTAAAATTTAACACATGGGTTTCATATCTAAACTACCATTCCCAACATAATTTCCAATTCAATCATAAAGATATAGGCAAATTAAAGGTTTTTAATTAACTAAAAACTTACCAAGTTGTGTGATTAACTTGTACAAGATGTAGGAGGTGAAGGGGCACTAAAACCCTAGGTCACACGAAAACTTGCTGGAAAATGGAAGCACGGTCGCCATCAGTGGTCGAAATTCCTAAGGGGTGGGGTTGGTCAGGTAGTTTTGTAAATTAGGTTTGAAATAGGGTCAAAATAATTTGACCCCATTATTTATACCTTAATGGGGTCACCTGAAATCTAATGGGTCTGAACTCTACTAAACCGTGATTACAGACCATAGAGTGTTTTATGGCTCGTGAATTATGGTATCATAGAACATCCAAACTCTAGTTTTTAGGACTGGGTTTCATGGACCAGTTACGAGTCATAAAGTGAAGTACAACTCGTAGAGTTGGTCGTAAAGACCTCAACAACTTAGAAAATTTTCAGAAAACTTACCTGGGGTCCACGAGCCCCATTCACGGCCCATAGTTTTATCCATGGATCATAAAGTTAGTTCGTGGACTGGAATGCACAACGTTTTGCTTACTAGAAATCTCTATGGTGTACAGGTCATAAAGTGAATTTTACGGCCCGTAGAACCAGTCGTAGAGACTATTTTTAATGCTCTTCTCAGCCAAAAATGGCTAACTTAGCCGTGTACATGCATATTCTTCATAGGACACAATGTTACCCTATATGCAACCAGCTCAAATGTCCAAGATTACAACCAAAATACAAGAAAATAAACTACCTATGAGTCCAAAATTGAAAATAAAGCTACAACTACACTATTATACAAAAAAACCCTAGGTTGCCTCCCAAGTAGCACCTGATTTATTGTCGTGGCACAACTTGAACAAATTGGTTACTCAGACTTCTCTGATTGTCGAGACTTCATTCTTCAAATCGTTTGTCCTCTTCATGTATTGATAGATATTGAAGAAAACTTCTTCGTCGTTCAATATAAACTTGAGTTGACCAGCTTCCATATCCTTTAGTGCTCGCCTAGTGTCCAAGAATGGTCTTCCTAAGATAATTGGGACGTCAAAGTCGACTTCACGAACTAGGATCATAAAGCCTGCGAGGAATATGAAATTTTCAACTTTGACCAGCACATCATATAGTATCCCCAAAGGCTTCTTCACTATATGATCTTCCATCACAACAGCATGCTCATCGGAGTAGGGCTTCCCAATCTTAGCTTCTTGAAGAATGCAAGGTGCATCAAATTAATGTTGGAACCTAGATCACATAGTGCCCTTGCGAACTCCACATCTCCAAAGGTGCAGTGTATGGTGAAAGCACCAGGATCTTCTCGCTTCTAAACTAAGGACCTCGTAGCAATTGCACTGCAATGCTGAAGCTCTTAGGAGAGCTCCTAACTTACAGTGCATTTCTTAGTAACTAGGTCCTTCATGTACTATGAATAACCTAGCATCTTCTTCAATGCTTCAATAAGAGGGATGTTGATGGAGAGTTGTTTTAGTATGGACAGAAAGTGCTTAAAATTGCCTTCCTCCTCCCTCTTTTTGATTCTTGGAGGGAAGGGACGAGGAGGCCTATTAATTGGGCTTCAATTTCTGTAGTGCGTCAGGAGCTTCACTCACCCTATCCTTGCCATGATCATCTCTTATATCTGCATCCTTGGCTGCAACTGTCTCCTCTCAAACATCATCCTTGTCAACTGGCATGGGAGGATCAATGGTGCTCTTGCCACCCCAATTAGTAACCTTGATACACTTCCCTTCATTCTTAGGGTTCTAAACTATGTTTCTAGGCAGTGTACCCCTCTAATGCTGATTGAGTTGAGTCGACACCTGACCAAACTGTTGCTCAAGTTGTTTGATAGCAAAATGATGAGACTCAATTTTCTAGTTGATACTGAAAATCTCAGATTTCATTTCACTTATAGTCTTATACTGTGTTTCAGCTTTCTTCAACAGGCAATCAAACATCTCCTCAATCCTCAAACTACTTGCACCAGTGTTGCGGTTCTGTGATGGCACATTGGGACCATTTCCAAAATCGTCTCTGCAACCCCAATCTGCATCTCTCTCTAGGCCCCTGTTCTGATCATAATATCCTCCATGGTTATCCCTGAAAGCTCCATCTCTATTAAAGTTCCGACCTTGGTTTTCTTGACCTTAGCGCTAATAGTCCAGATTGGACCCTTGGGCGTTGGTCCGGGACCTCCTATCTGATCAGCAACAAAATAGGTATCCTCCTCAAAATATGGCTCATAATACATGGGTGCACGTGGAGGTTAATGAATCACTGCATTGACTCGCTACTGGTTCTGCTTCATCATTACCTCCATACTTGTGTAGATTCAGGTAACCTCTTGCATAATTTATTCATTGATCCTTGCTTGATCCAAACCATCACTAACAGCACTCTAACGTTTTCTAGATGCTCTGTCTCTCTGCCCCTATGCCCGATTAGTCTTGACCACTCTCTCCATCCGTTCTACTATCCTTGTGAATGGTTGATCTAAGAACATGCCCCCTATGATAGTATCAGCACAAGCTTGACGGTTCTCATCAAGGGCATGATATAAGATCTCCACCGAGGCATCATCAACTATCTTGTGGTCTGGGACACTCCTCAAGCATTTGGTCAACCGCTCCCATGTAATATTGATTGAATCACCAAGAAGTTGCTCAAAGTTGTTGATTTGGTCCTTCAACTTGAGGTTCTTCGATCTAGGGAAGTATCTCTCCAAAACATCCTTCTGCAATTTAGCCTAACTGGTGATCAAACTCTGCGGGAGCTCAGATAGCCATAACATTGCATTTCCCATAAGAGATAATGGGAAGACACAAAGTCCCACAGCATCCATACACAGATTTTGTGTTCCCATCACACTCTTGGAGACGAATGCAACATTGTGTAGGTGGCTATATGGATCCATCGATGGTAAGCCTGAAAATAGCCCATAGTTTTACAACATCTGAAGCAACCCACTCGAGACTATGAACTTTGTGTCAGCCGGTAGTGGTGGCAAAAAGATAGCTCCAGTCACCTCCATAGCCATAGGATTAAGCCTATATTGATTCCACTAATAGGCATTGGAATCAAACTCCTGAGACTGTGGAGTAACATCCTCAAGAGGAGGTGGGTTCTTATGATTAGCATTTTGATTCTCATTCCTGTTCAGAGCTGTATTTCCCGTGTTATTGGCATTATCTTGGGTCATTCTTCTCAATGGATTCTGGATCTCTAGGAGGGATTGGCTCGACTTCATGTGTTGGGCATACACTACACTTACGCCCTGAAAAGGAACAAAAACAAAAAAAAACATAAAATATGGGAAATAAGGATTAACACCCAAATCACTTATGAATTAACTAAGTCTAGTCGTATTCCCCGGCAACGATGCCAAAATTTTGATGTCGCCTAAGTTACACCTCCCTTTTTAGGATAAAGTGGTCGTTGTCAAGAAATAGAACCTAACAAGGTAGGGTTCAACCCAAGGGAATATGTAGACTCAAGAGAATTCAATGACTGTAATTTGAGTATTTAACTGACTTACTTCCCCGGGGGGCGGGGGAGGGGGGGGTTTGCAATAATCAGTGGATAATAAACCTAACTAATACAACAGTGAAATAAATATGGAGAAAAACTAGGGTATTGTGTTCCCCATGATTCCCTAACTTAGTATCACTTGATAACCTAATTGTCTTTTAGTGTGTAGTATGTGGGATGGTAAGTTAAGTTCACCAAGCCCTTTGGTCAAAGGTGAGAGGTGAATTTCACTATGCGACTTGGCCCACCTCCATAGTGTGCATTACTCTTACCTATTTGTCCCAATACAACCTCCCAATGGCCCAGTTCGATTAATTAAACGAGAACACATCAATCAAATCCTGTTAATTAATATCTTTTCCTATTCATTACTACCGTGGTCCAGTCAGTAACACTAGACTAGTTCTAATATTAGCCACCACTAGAAAATATTCAAAGCGAAGAGAGTTAATTAGTACCTGCATTCACACATTCCAAGAATTGTGAATTATCCTGTTTTACCTTGTTATTTCTTCATAGTTCCCACAACCCTAGTTGTGGATTTAGCTAGTCATGATTTATGTAGATGCAAAACTTATGAAATAGACTAACATAATAGAGCACTTACAAAATTGAATTAAAAACAAGCGAACCCAACTTCAAAGAGAATCACAAGATTAAAGATGAAATCAGAGTACAAGTATAAAAACTCTCTAATGTTATCACACACTTCTCTCTCTCTAATTACTGAGTTTTCTGAGTACTATCCGAAAACTTTTGCAAAATAACCTTAAAACCTATTTATAATATTTGAAAGTCATGTCCTAAACACATTTAGATAACTGGGTAGGCATGCCTCACAAAAGGTTTACGGACCGTATAGCATTCCATGGCCCGTAACCGAGGTCTCGTACACAGCTGTTGCAAAACTGGGATTCAAGTCTATGAGACCTCTTATATGACTCGTAAAGTGGTTTATGACCCGTTGGGGGTTTCATCTTATGAATCTTTAGAAAGTCCCAATCTCTGATCCTCAGGGCACGGACCAAGGTCTACGATTCATAAATCAATCTATGCCTCGTCTACATGTTCATGAAACCAACTTCATAAATTTAGCCCCTCACTGGAATCTTCCGTGAAACTTACGTCATAACTCGTAGAATGTTCTATGGCCCGTAAAGGGACTTGTACTACACAAAAATCAGCAACTTCTACATTTCATCCCATAATCATGGCCAACCCTGGAATCCTGCAAATGTAACACAAAATTACATAAAACTAACTAACATTCCATTGAGAACATAAAAAATTCTAAGTTTTAAGCATCGAAAGTGTTGTATTTTGATAGAACATCACCGGGTCGTAAGCTATGGTTTGATATGCTATGATATGGAAATCCTTTTGTAATAACTGGGTCATAAGAAAGGTGGCCATCACACTGAAATGACCGGGTCATAAGGTGTGGTGTAGATTACTTTTGGCAAATAATCTTCTCTCACCCGATGGGAAGCTTTCATCGGGTAAAGTTATGTGATTGCTCGCATTAGTTTGAGATGTCGGTTATAGTCACATCCCCTCTATCTGTAAGCATTATGGCATTTCATGCATCATGGATTTCATGGCATATTGATATATTACTCTTCTTTGTCTATCTACTTCTTTCTATATATGTACCCTTGCCATCTAACAATGAATGCAGGTTTAATAAGTTCATATGAATTTCATGCCCACAAACTTAGTATATTAAAATGTACTAATGCATACTTTATGCCTACATGATCTAACCACGTAGGGGCCGGAGACTATATCCATCCACCTTTTGATGGCTAGTCGGATTCATGAAATGTTATTGTGGTGAGTCCTATCATCCAAGGACAAGACATCATCCATCTTCCTATTACGTTGTTATCACTTATGTTATATTTATGTTGAGGGTGAGCCTGGGACATGTATTGGCCCCCGTCCTATTCCATGATTTAGAGGCATTGTTGGACAATATGTACGCTCTTGTACAGATATATGTTATGTTTTGCTATTTAGAGATTATGGTTATAGATATCTATTGAATATGGAAATTATGATGTTGGTTATGATATGATGTGGAAATGTGGAAAGTCCTAAGTCCCGTTCTATCCCCATAGAGTAAGTCATACTTACCCGCCCCTTAGCTTTTATGTGTTATGTGTTATGTGGATCATGTTAATCCCTATCCCTATAACATCCCAATAGAGCGAGTCCTACTTTCCCGTCCCATAGAACTATGTGTTTACTACTTCATTATGTGTTTTCGAACCGATGATGTGAATTTGGATGCTTTGAGGCTTGTTTGGGGACTCTCGGATTCCCATTCACCATGTCACTCCTAGACCCTAGGTCTGTTTCGTGAACAGATATAATATCCTTTCAGGCAGAAGACATGCTCAACTCCATATCATGGGCACGAGTAGCTAGATCTTCAAAAGACTTAGGCTTGATTCCTTGTAAGATGTAGAGAAGCCCCCAGTGCATCCCTTGGATACACATTTCCATAGTAGAAGCTTCACTAAGCCTATCTTTGCAATTTAAGCGTGCATTTCTCCATCGATTTATGAAATCAATGACTGGTTCATCCTTTCTCTTGCAAGTATTTGTGAGCTCGACCATGCTCATAGTGCATCTTATATTGTAGAAGTGATTAAGAAACTCAAGTTCTAGTTGCTCCCAACTATCAATAGATTTAGGCTCAAGATCAGTGTACTAGTCAAATGCATTTCCCTTTAAGGAGCGGAAGAAGTGCTTGACAAGATAGTCTCTTTTAGGCCCAACATTGTTACATGTCTCTATAAAGTAAGCAACATGTTGCTTTGGATTTCCTTTTCCATCGAACTGTTGGAATTTAGGAGATCTATAACCGGCATGCATTTTGAGGTTATCAATCCTTGCAGTGTAAGGCTTGGCATACATGTGGGAAGACTCGGTAGAAACCTCATATATTTTAACGTAAGAAAATTAATGATATTCCTTATGCATCAATTGTTGAGAGCCTAATGTATGCCCAGACATGTACAAGACCAGACATAAGTTTTGTTGTTGAGATGCTGGGGCATTGTCAAAGTAATCCAGGAATGGATCACTGGAAGGCTGCAAAGAAAGTGTTACAATACTTGCAAGGAACAAAAGATCATATGCTCACTTATGGAAGATCTGATATGTAACACCTGGTAAAATTACCAAAATACCCCTAAAGGAGGGGTATGTGCATAACACATCTTTCAATGCTCATATGGAAAATTCGAGACCGGAGCACAAAGTATTGAGTGGGAAAATTATCTCAATTGATTTTTAGATCGACCGGATCAAAAGATAATTTTTTAATCCGAAAACTAAAACACTGTCGGTGTGGAACGGAGGTGCATCATGCCTCTGTAGCGGACGCACACTTATATCTATTCAAAATATTTTGATGGGATTGGGAAACTCGTTCAGAAATTTTTCAAAGAAAAATACACTGTACACGACCAGTCCGCGTCGTGGACTAGGTAATCCCGAAACTAAAAAATTTCTAAATTTTGTGAGGGACATTTTGGTCAATTCCCAACCCTACCCAAACTCCATACCTGATCTAATTGGTCGTTTTGATGTAGGGGTCTAAAACCCCATTTTAAGTCATTGTCTAACAATCTAAAAGAGACTAGGGCTTGAAGAAGAGGAGAAGAGCTTGAGACTGAGAAAGTCAAGAGGAAAAACTTGAAGTGATTGTTGAGAGTTTCATCCCAGGTATGTAAGGCTAAACTAAAAGCATGAGATTGTCCTCTCATGTGCCCCCTAGATGGTCATAGAGGAGCTGAGTGTCCATTTGTCCCCATACATGTTCTTAAATTAATTCTTGTATATCTTTTTATAAATATGCCTATTTTCATGTACTCCTGTAAGGTGATGATCATCATAAATTTATTTTCTTAAATTGGATATTTTCATGAGAAATTGCATGACCCTACATGTTAACTCTTGAAAGCATGCATGAGTAAGTCTAGGGTTGAGTATAGAGCCTTGACGTGAGATTATTTGTTTTGATTGTGAATGATGATGAGTTGATAGAGCTTGATATCCCTAAGATTTTCCTTAAACGAACTCTAATGATTGTCTATTCCATTGTTCCTTAACAATTGTTCCAAGCCTTGAGCTATTGATTGAGATGTTCTTGATGAGAGGGTTAAAGTCCCTATGAGCTTGATTGATGAAAGGTTGATGATAGGGTTAGAGTCCCTATAAGATACTGATCGATGACAGGGTTAAAGTCCCTATGAGATTGGTTGAGATGGAGGTCTTATGAGTATTGACTCTTGGGAGGAGTATCGAGCACCAAACGAGTGAGAGTTAGTCCAACTCGAGCTTGTCAAACTACGTAGCCAAACGTAGGTGAGGATTAAAACCATCACATTGCATTGTGGTTCCCTCTTGAGTTGAGTTACGTCCCTGAAATAATAGAAGACTTGTTGAGGTTGTTTCCATTAGGGGATTTGATTCATTCCCTACCTTGCAAGTACGGAATGATTGTGGCAACATCAGCGAGAATGTTGTACAATCACTAGCTCGTAAGAGATTGTTGTCGGATAAGAGAAACTCCCAAAAGTTCCCACGTTGAGTACTCCGAGTTGAGTTGAGTTCTATCGAGTTGAGTCTAATTTGATTGATGAGGTTGAGAAGTTTATGGGTGAGATTCTGCCCCTATCTTTCTTAATATTCATTCATTTTCTATAACTACCTGAAGAAAGCAAAAGACAAAAAGAGAGAGAAGGGAATACAACTTTCTCTCTCTATGAACTCACCACTTTTTCGGCGTCTTCTCTCTCTCTCTTCGATCTCATCTTAACTTCAGCTTTGATCTTCTTCCGCTATATATATCTCTCTCTCTCCAGCATTGATTGGTTTTGTCTGCTGATCACCTTTTACGGCAAACTCGATCTTCTTCCACTGTGCATCTTCTTCAAGATCTGGTCTTCTTCTCCACTGTGCATCGTCTTCTCCACTGTGCTTCAGAGAAGACACGATTTAGGCGGTAATTATTACAGGTCTTCAGGCGGCGAAACTCTGGCTACAAGAGTTTTCGAACAACATCAGTCAAATTCTGGCCACTCCGGCGTGCAATTTCCGGCCAGAGGCAGAAATTCGGCGACCATTTCCGGCGAAAATCAACCCAGGTTCTATCATTCCTACTTATTCTTTACTTTTTGGCTACACTATCTCCTTTTGTGAGTCCTTTTCCTTTTCTTTTTCTACTGATCAGTCTCTGATAATATTTCTTTTCTTGCAATTTCGTGATTAGTTTGATATTAGTATATCTCATACTTGTTTAGTGTTGAAATTAGCACTGTTGCTGTATTAGTTTGATATTTTATTGGATTTTGCTTATCTGACTAATTGTAAGTGGTTAGTGAGAGTAATTCGTAGTTGGTGGCATACGGATCTGATGGTGGAGTAGGGTCATATCGTTGGTTGGGGTCGGGGGTAATAAGTAGGGGTGGTAGGAAGGGCACGCCTATCTAAATTAAGGGTAGGATCGTGGAATATAGGTACACTTACAGGGAAATCCATAGAGCTAGTAAAGTGTCTTAGAGGAGACAAATTAATAAAGCGTATGTTCAGGAGACTAGATGGATAGGGACTAAAGCTCGGGATGTAGACGGGTTCAAGCTATGGTATTCGGGGGGTTCTAGGGACAGAAATGGTGTAGGTATACTAGTAGATGAGGACCTTAGGGAATATGTGATGGAGGTTAGGATGTTTAACGGTAGGATGATGTCTATTAAACTGGTGGTGGGTAAGCACGTACTGACTGTAGTTAGTGCCTATGCGCCTCAAGCGGGTTTAGATGAGGAAGTCAAGAGGCTCTTTTGGGAAGAATTGGATGAGGTGGTGAGGGGAATACCAGTGACGAAAAAGCTTTTCATTGGGGGAGACTTTAGTGGACATATTGGGGCTACCAGTAGTGGGTTTGAAGATGTCCATGGAGGCTTTGGTTTTGGGGAAAGGAATGGAGGGGGGATGTCTCTTTTGGATTTAGCTAAAGCTTTTGAGTTAGTTATTGCTAACTCATGTTTACGGAAGAGGGAATGTCACTTGATAACCTTTCAGAGTGCGGTAGCTAAAACTCAAATTAATTACCTACTTCGACGGAAAGGTGATAGAAACCTTTGTAAGAATTACAAAGTTATTCCGAGTGAGAGTATTTCCACTCAACATAGGCTTCTAGTGATGGACTTAGAGATTAAGAGAGAAAAGAAGAGGAAGATTGTCTATGCCCAACCGAGGATTAGATGGGGGGGGGGGCCTAACTCCTGCCCTCTCCCATGAGATGGAAGAAAACTGAGAATCTTAGAGGCTTGGAGTAGTGGTGGAGATGTGAATAATATGTGGGACAATACTGTTGGGTGCATTAGAAAGGTAGCTTCTGAGGTACTAGGGGTTTCGAAGGGAACCTTCGGGGGACGTCAAGGTGATTGGTGGTGGAATGAAGAAGTTCAAGACAAAGTAAAAGCTAAGAAGGGGGCCTATACTAAGTGGTTGGAGTGTAGGGATGAGGATGAAAAACTAAGCTTAAGGAGATTTATAAGACAGCTAAGTCAGAAGCAAAGATGGCGGTGACGAGTGCTAAGACAGCAGCATTTGAGCGCCTGTATGAGGAGCTAAGTGATAAAGGCGTGGACAAGCGAATGTACAGGCTTGCGAAAGAGAGAGAAAGGAAAGCTCACGACTTCGATCAAGTGAAGTGCATCAAGGATGAGGAGGGTGAGGTGCTAGTGGATGTGACTGTTATTAAACAAAGGTGGCAAGCTTACTTTCATAAACTTTTAAACGAAAAAGGAGATAGTGATATTGAACTGGGCAAGTTTGCACAAGCTTACTTTCATAAACTTTTAAACGAAAAAGGAGATAGTGATATTGAACTGGGCAAGTTCGCACATTCCAAAAGTCACCGAGATTTTGGTTATTGCAGGCGGTTCAGAGTTGAGGAGGTTAGAAGGGCTATTAATAGGATGAAGAGAGGGAGGGCGCTCGGACCGGATGAGATTTCGATAGATTTTTGGAAGAACATGGTCAAGGATGGCACAGAGTAGATGACTAGACTGTTCAATTCTATCATGAAGACGGCCAAGATGCCGGATGAATGGAGGAGTACGATGGTTCCACTGTATATGGACAAGGGTGATATTCAAAACTATAATAATTACAGGGGTATCAAGTTATTGAGTCATACTATGAAGGCATGGGAGAGAGTGGTGGAGATGAGGGTGAGAAAAGTAGTTTCTATTTCAAAAAACCAATTTGGATTCATGCCAAGATGGTCAACTACTGAAGCGATCCACCTTGTTCGGAAAGTAAGAAGGACCTTCATATGGTGTTCATTGATCTTGAGAAGGCCTATGATAAAGTCCCAAGGGATGTCCTATGGAGGTGTTTGGAGATGAAAGGCATCCCAATGGCATATATTAGAGTGATAAAGGATATGTACGACAAGGCCAAAAATCAGGTAAGAACGGTGGGAGGAGACTCTGAATATTTTCCTGTTCAGATGGGACTTCACCAAGGATCTATGTTGATCCCTTTTTTATTTGCCTTGGTGATGGACAAGCTGACGCGATCTATCCAGGAGGAAGTCCCATGGTGTATGATGTTTGCAGATGACATAGTACTGATTGATGAGACCTGGACCAAAGTTAATGAAAGGTTGGAGGTTTGGAGACACGCTTTGGAGACCAAAGGATTCAAACTGAGCAGGACCAAAACAGAATACTTGGAGTGCAAATTCAGTGTCACGAGGGATGAAGCAGACATTGATGTGAGACTTGCAGCTCACCCTATCCCCAAGAAGGAAAGCTTTAAGTATCTGGGGTCCATCGTCCTGAGTAGTAGGGATATCGATGATAATGTCACACATCGTATTGGGGTGGCTTGGACAAAATGGAGATTGGCCTCTGGAGTATTGTGTGATAAGAAGATACCACCTAAACTCAAAGGTAAGTTCTACAGAATGGTGGTTAGACCATCTTTGTTGTATGGGGTGGAGTGTTGGCCAATAAAGAATGTACATGTTCAGAAGATGCAGGTCGTAGAAATGAGAATGTTAAGATGGATGTGTGGCCACACCAGGAGTGATAAGATTAGGAACGAGGTCATTCGGGAGAAGCTAGAGGTGGCCCCTGTAGCTGACAAGATGAGAGAAGCGAGACTGCGATGGTTTGAACATGTGCAGAGAAGGAGTACCGATGCCCCTGTTAGGAGGTGTGAGAGGCTAGATTTGGGAGCTACACGGAGGGTTAGAGGTAGACCAAAGAAGTATTGGGGGGAGGTGATTAGACATAATATGGTGAAACTCGATCTCACCAAGGACATGACCTTAGATAGGAAGGAGTGGAGGTCGAGAATTAGAGTAGCAGGCTAATAGGGTAGATAGGAAGGAATGGTTAATTGTCTACCTTTTATATGTTATTTATCTGTCTTTATATATTAACTATCATATATCTACGTATTATCATGTGTTGTTCTCTTTCTTGCCTGTTTATCATATCTACCTTATTCTGCTAATGGATTTTTGTGATGAGGGTTCCCAGGAAACAGCCCTCTCTACCTAAGGGGTAGTGGTAAAGTCTGCGTACATCTTACCCTCCCCAGACCCCACTTGTGGGATTTTACTGGGTATGTTGTTGTTGTTGTTGAGCAGTTGATGGGTAACTTGTCTCTTTTTTATTTCTTGCTTTAGAATAGACACTTGACATGTTGATTGTTTACTATTCTGAGTCAATTTCGTATTATATTATTCTACATGTTTCTGTTTCATTCAGTCATTTTACATATTGTACATTCAACGTACTTACGCCACTTGGAGCTACATCATTTTATGATGCAGATACGGGGATTGGGGATCATCAACAGGCACATCGTTGAAGATCCAGGACGTTCAGCTTATTGGTGAGCCTCCCTTAATCCGGAGGATCCACTATTATTTATTTCATCATGCTTTGAGTTAGACTAGACTAGCCTTATGTTTTGATTTTGGTATCCATGGGTCTGTTAATGGCACCACCTGATTAATGATAGAGCCTTCATAGATGATAGTCGGACGCTGATGTTGAGATTATGAGCTAGTTCTTCTTACTAGCCTTTATTATTAATCTATTATTATTTGGGACATAAGATGAGATGAGCCCATTTATCTTTATTTGCTTTCGCTGATCCATAGAGTTGTTAGATTAGATGGATGTGATGAGGCCAAGTGGTTTGCCTGGGGACTAGCAATAGTCTCTATGTGCCAGCCACATCTTGGGTACCCTCTCGAGGTGTGACTTGATCATCTTAATATGGTTGGATATTCAGATTCAGATTACGTTGGTTGTGTGGATACAAGAATATCCACATTTGGATATTTGTTCCTATTAGTTGGAGGAGCAATTTCATTTAAGAGTGCGAAGCAGTCTATTATAGCTACATCCACTATGGAAGCTGAGTTTGTGGCATGCTTTGAGGCCACAGTTCAAGAGAATTGGTTGCGTAACTTTATTTCAGTACTTGGGCTAGTCGACAGTATTCCTAGCTGCTGAAATTTTACTGTGAAATACTGCAGCAGTTTTCTTCGCTAAAAAATGATAAGTATTCAAAGGGTGCTAAGAATATGGAATTGAAATACCTTTCGGATAAGGAAGAAGTTCAGAAACATAAAGTGTCAATTGAACATATAAGCACCAAACTTATGATTCCTGATCCTTTGATGAAAGGATTACCACCCAAAACATTTGTTGAACATGTTGAAAGAATGGATCTTATGGATAGCAATGAATGACTTTTTGTAAAGATCTTATTATATTTATGCAATTGACACTTTGAGCTCAACTATATATGTTTCTATTAATATTACCTATTTTATCTTATATACATTATGTGGAGAACGATGTTGACACGTTTTAGTTTAGATAAAGAGATTCTAAACTATGGATTTAAAGGTTATGTTGAGTAATATACTAATATTGTGGTACATAGAAGGAATTATGCCAAAAAGGGGATATATGACCGCCATGACTCGTACTAGTTGACTTATCCAAAATGACAAATGATGTTAATTTAGTAATGTGCACATAGTAATTGAAATATTTATTAAACCATTAAGTTATTGATGGTATGTGTGCCAAGTGGAAGAATGTTAGTTTTATGGCTAACGTATGTTAATTTTATGGGTCACGTTAATATTAATCTTGATTTGATATTTAATTACTAACAAAATTCAAATAGACAATGTTTGGGGGAGTTACTAAATCGCCCACTACTCATGTCGGGGGAAGTTACGGTAACTTCACACCACCATCCATTATGATTGATAGAAGTTACTATGACTTTCCACCACCCTTATCCTAACTTGCCACCACCACCATTACCTATGTTAGTAGGAAATTATGGGTATAATAGTGGGAAGTTATGGGTGTGATAATGGGGAGTTAAGCCATGATAGTGGAAAGTTATGGCGGTTTATTACAGTTATAACTTCCCATACCTATGATGATGGAAAGTGGGACTGAAGCAACTACTCCTCTCTCTGCCTATAAATACTGAAGAATACTTCACTTTCCATCAACAGTCACTCTAAAAGAAATCAGTAAAATGTAAAGAGAGAGAAAAATTAACATCTTGTCAAGAACAAGAAAAAGACTTCCAAGTGATCAAGTCAAAATCTCATGGCTGATTCTGGTATGGTTTCTTGACTAAACTAATATATTAAGATGATTTATGTGAAAATCATATAGTTCTGCGATTTTGAATTCATGATAGAACTTACACGTTAGAACGTTTATGTTTGACAATCTGAATTATGGTAAATCCTTACATGAAACTCTATATTTTCTCGCATAAATTTGAAAGGGCTCTAATGAAAAAAAAGGAGAGGAAAAAAGAAAGAATTATATTTGCGCAAAAGTTCACATAGCTTTACGCAACTTTCGCAGACCTTGCGACCTTTTTTTTTTCCTTCTCGTTTCACCCCATAATATTGATACAATGTGGTATAATGTTGATCCAATATGAGAGAAAGATAGCAATAATGTTGATATTTTTAGTTGTAATTATAAAATGACCGTGTATTGTTAATGCCTTGGTATATGTTCCATAATTTATCTTTACATCATCCATATTTCTATTAAAATTTTGATAGTCCGAACTTGTATAGACTTTTAAAAAGTGAGATTGGATGATGTATTCTTTTATACAATTTTTTTAACATATTGGGTTGACATCATGTTCAATTGAAAATCAGAAAAGAGACTAATGATGTAACTAAAGAATAAAGAGGCATTTATGATAAAATGTGACAAATAATTTTCTAACTTTTCTATTTGTCAAAACTTTAAATATATTTAAATGAAATTAAATCAAAAATGAGAAAAATGTCCCTTATATTTTATAAAACATTTTCTCAATGGATCTTTCTACTATAAAGCATTGACTATTGCACGTGTAGTGTCGTTTGGCATTATAAAATTTATAACTTAAAAACACAAATTTTTCCATAGCACGTGTGTGTGTGTGTGTGTGTATATATATATATAGAGAGAGAGAGTAAAAGTACATACAAATTTAGCATCACATTTGCCACAACCCGATCCCGGTCATGATAGTGCCTTCTAGGTCCCACCTACAAGCAACCCAATTCCCAACCCAAGGGTGCTTGTCCTAGCTCTCTAGTCCAAACCAAATTGATAAAACAATAATATATATGCCGAAACCTACCTAGAACCTAGGAGGCAACTATATAGAGTTACAATAGACACGAAGACATATCATATACATATATCAATAATTATAATAATATACAAAACCTGGAGTGCACCTACAAATACCAAACTCTATAGTACAAGGTCGATGTCTGGATACAAAAGATGGCCATCAACCAAAAGGAGACCACGAAGAAGCTAGAGTTGTCGGTGATAAACAAAAGCCTCATAAGCACTTCCGAAGTTCCCCAACTCAGCTATCACAGTCCGTACCTGGACCTTCACCATGGGAAGATGCAGAAGTAGAGGTGAGTACCAGAAAAGGCACCCAGTAGGAATCATCGGCCGACTCACTCAAACAATAAACATATATAAAGCCCAAATATAAAGAGAACTGCAGCAGTGTATCAAAATTAACTCAGATTAAGGCATAGGCAGTCTAGAAACCCTTAAACCACCACTGAGCCAACCAAGGAGATGAACAATGATAACTGAACTAACCCGAGTGATAAACATCGATACCACTGACGAAACCTATGTAGGCTCATACCACAACGGCCCCCAACTAACGCATAGTGGTGTACGCGGATACAAGGCCCTAGTATCTATGCATGTATGCCAACTAGGCCCTTATAAGCCCAAAAGGTACACTCGTGCACAATAATCATGCTGACAAAAAATACATCCGCATCATTATAACAAGGGTCGGTTGAGGTGTAAGGCCCTAGTGTCTAAGACTGAACGCCTCCAGAGCCCCCATATGCCCAGGAGTTACACCCATGCATAGTCAAGGCATGAACAAGCGAGTAGATCCACGGGTATATAATCGATTCCCCGGCCCCCAACATCACAACAGTAACCGGGTCCCCGACCTATCAAAAGTAGTGTCATGGGAGGACTCGAACCCCTAATATCCCCCGGGGACTTAACCCCTAGGTCTTCTGACCTGGCCTCTGGTTGGGTAGTCAGCCAGGGCTAAGTAATCTGACCATAAATATAATAGTGGGATGTATCCCCTGCGGGAGAAAGAATTCCCCTAGCGTACTAGCAATGTGTCATTAATAGAGTATCAATCACAGGTCCCAACCCCATAGACTATCAATCACAGGGTCCTGCACCCAAAACTCAGCCGGCACTCAATCCTCAGAATTTGCATCCACCACTGGCATCACAGTCGCAGCCACCAGGACACAAGTCCATGTGGAGCGTCACCCGAGACTCGAACTCTACAGACGTGACCACCGGTGCTCAACAATGACGGGGAGCATCATCTGGGATAAGATGTCAATACTCACTTACTTAACCAGTATATCTGGATTTGGAACTCCAAAGTCATGTCATGTCCAGAGTGAACATAGGCGAAGACAAGAACATCGTGCTCAGAGTGAATGTAGGCGACGACCTCACAACCCAGGTATCCCACAATCTTAATCCAACCTACACAAAAGTAACTACCACCTCTCTTAGGTACAATAGATACCTCGGCATTAGATGGAGAGAACCAGTATGCAACAACTATCAATAGTACATGGAGATGTATAGAGACATATATATACATATCACATATCACTGTAGAATAATGCCCAATGAAGGCCAAGTATACCATAACCTCATCAATCCCCAATGCCTAGAGAAAATATTGACAATCACATTACATTGTAAGTACTCAGGATGACCAAACCCTGCAGAGTCATATCTATACTAGAATCAGGCCACCGTATGGCATATAATCAATACACAGTCCCCTGGTCAGCATCTCTATAGAAATAGGTTATACACCCCCATATAGGTACAAGTCGAGTCTGCACACATGTATGTCCTAGGAACTAGTTCATATTCGTCCTTACCAAGCCCTTTTTGTGTAAAATAACTCATAAGGCAACGCCGGTGTAACCCTAGCTAAGGCCCAAGAGGCTAGACAATCATAGGAATGCCACCTACCTCGAATCATCGCAGCCAAGTTGCTACAAGGATATCGCCTATGCCTTACTTACAAGGTCCCACTCCCATCTCTAACCCGCCAATGGCTTAATGTTAACACATCTCGTATTACAGGTCACAGGGCTTCATTAGGGGTACAACTATGACGTCCCCAGAACATGGTGTATCTCTCCGGTCGGTAATCAGTGGCACAGGTGCATAATAGCCAATAACATAATATCGGATCATATAAACCACAGGGCAACACAGAGTCATGCTTAATTAGGAAATTCTACCAGAAGTACTAAGAAATAATATAGATAACAATAGACACATCATGCATATACATACCAATCACATAGAGATACTAGATTCAGACAAGGTAGCATGTAATTGCAGGTCAACCTCAATAGCTAGTATACTTCTGTAGCCTTGGATCACACACATATACAAGTAAGAGTCACGCTTAGTGTACATACCTGTCACATGTTCACAGCTCCAACCAACCCCTTTCAGGCCCTTTCGTAGTCATATAATGTAAGAACTCAGGTAATACTGCAACTACAGCCAACACACCCCTCAATACAACAACTACCGCCCCATAACATTATATATAAAAAACACACAGATCACATCAAGCCGTATACAACATATACTCCACAATCCAATCCATTAATAGTACATTTCTATACATTTCAACTCAAATATACAAATATATCAGCTCAGTATAGGGTTTAGAGAAAGCATAGCCTACCTGACATCTGACGTATCTTTCTCCAAGACAATCAAACCAATCTTTTCCTCTCTAAATTATTTCTCGATGTTGCTCAGTTGTTCACAGATAAGTCACAAGATCATTATGAGTGATTTGGCTGTAAAATTTCAGGAAACAGGTGTAATTACACCAATTACGATTAAATTGGGAAAATTGGGGCCCATGCTAAAAATGCCAAACCAATTCCCACAAAAAAAAATCCCCACATCATTTGAGTCCATATCCAGACATTCAACCTAAAATGGACCCCAAAAGACCAAGAAAAGGCCCAAAAATAAAGTTAAAAGATTTACTGGAAAAATATTCTTTTAAGACTTTCTTGGCCCAAATTCTCAAAAACTGGACAAAATCAATGAACACCCAGCATACCACAGCATTCCTCTTGGAACGTAGAATAATGTAGACATAAATTTCACTTAATTTCGCTAAGAAATGACTGAGATATTGCAATGTAAAGTTTTTACCAATTCCCATATATACTTAGTGAAAGAAATAGGGATTTTACCTTGAAATATGTATCAAATCCCGAATCTGACTTCACCACGACATTCCTTGCTAAAAACCGAGTCATGTAGCCTTTTGAATTGCTCAAATCAAACAAAAATATAGCTCAAAAATGTAGTCCAAAGTTGGAAAAAATAACTATACATATATGTATAATTCCCCATATATATATATATATATATATATATATATATATATATATATATATATATATATATATATATGCTCAGAATTCAATGTGTATTCTTGAAACATTTCATTTATCAATTATTCAACCATTTCATTTTACCAAGTTCAATGTTAGCCAGATTAGTCAACATTTGTCTCTTTCGATGCAACAACAAGATCTTATTTGTAAGAAATGGTTTTGTTGGTTGGTTAATTGGTCTCATTTTATTCATGAAATGGCTTGGATTGGTATTAATCTGGATACGGCAAAATTATTCTGTTAGATCAAATGTATTCTTCAACTTAATTTCCATGTGGTAGCACTAGATCATGCCACATGACAGTCTCAAGGCATGCCACAACACTGCCCCTCCTTCAATAACCCTTCAATTCTCTTTTTCGTTGTTTCAGGCTCGTCCGGACTTTGATTGTTGCCAAAAAACTATGTAACCCTATGGATTTCGATATTCCAGATCCAATAATGTGGTCAAAATTTCCAACAGAGCTCTGTATGATAAAGTAAGGGTCCCACTTCTTTATACACAACTTTTAATGGCAATATCAGGGGGGCCAAATCACATACGGACGTCCCCAGTATCAAACAAAGGGCCGCCCCAGACCAAAATCAATATTTTGAACCTAACCGTGCTATCAAAATTCTCATTTGAGACACAGTTTCTGAGATCATTGACTGGGTCAACTATTAATCAATTCTAGTGGCTAAATTTGCAATCCATGATATAATTGCACTGGAGATGCTCCTAGCCTAATTCAGCCATTATGAAGCTAATGGAATCTTTGGTATTCTATTTCAACATCATTTACTAGGACTTTACTATAAAAAAAACTCATTTTATAGGTATAACTTTCCAATTAACTAAAAAATCCACAAAACTCCCAAACAACCTGACCAATAATCACACCAATAGTCCCGACATCACAATGCACATGATCAAATCAACATAACATCAAAATCATAGAAATGACCCAAAGGGTCATGACTACATCCCCCCTAATAACACTTTCGTCTACGAAAGTACAAACACGTGCCTACCTGTAGGCTCCAATCTACACCACGAGTATCTAAGTCATAAGCATGTTCCGTATTCTACAATAACTTAGTACCACCCTCACTATCTAAAAATCCCGCTACCTATATGTATATAACAACAAGTCGGTGCGACAATTCAACAAGGAAGTCTTAAGAATCCACTATTTATCCCATCCACTTAATCAGCTGACCAGTCATGAGGATCAATCAGCTAGACATACATGTCCTTACTACCTCACCAAATGTTCGAATAATCATGGTTGTTCATATCTGCACTCATGGTTTACGAATACAACTTTCACTCTATTTTTGGCTTCCGTATATAAGTGATTCCCATAATCCAACACAAATGGCCCATTGTAGAACCAAAAAACTTCGGATAATAGCTAATATGCTCTCATTCACACATAGGGCCAAAACCCCCTTCCCTTGTTGTCTAATCCACCCGGCATCGCCCCCAAACACTCACCAATGCAGCAAATACCCAATAGGCTACCCACTCAAAAGTCTCTTTGTACTTCCCTTCACCCCCAGACATCTGTATCTCACTTCTCAAACATGGTCCTCAATAGTTATTACCATTCATGCCCTCCTTCTATCGCATCTAACAATTAACCCATGGCAAGAACCGCCAACAGCATCCACCGGTTCTTACAACTCACCAAATCCTTACTATACAACATAGTAATCAGCCTGACATACACTATCAACCACTCATAATGGCCACCAAAGATCCGAGTACAATCCCCCCCCCCCCACCCAGAATGTTTTTGTTGAGTATGGACAAATATTATTAAAGGAGGTTTTTGTGGAAATGGGATAGATCCATGAAAAATTTGATTCAATTTTGTTAGATATGGAATAGATCAAAATGGGATGCTAGAAGAATTGATTGCTGAGTTGGGTCATTTCTATATTGCTCATCTCTAAGGTATAGAATGGATAATGACAAACATTCGATGTATATAAATTTGTACCTATTATTATTATGAGTTACCACTATAAGGGAATAAAGTTAATCATGAAATACCATACATAGGTTTATAAAATACTACAATTATATTGATGAAAAATAAAATTTATTTCTAACCAACTCTCTTTCTTGAAGCTTGTTATAAGATTAATAAGAAATCATTTGTAATGACCTTGTCGGTCATTTTTTAGCTTATCTATAAAATTACTATTTTGCCCTTTTGTATGTTGCTTTGAACCTATTTTGGACTATCTGTGTTGTTGGAACTGAGATCTTATTTTTTAAAAGTGGAAAATGTGAGTTTTAGCATTTTTGGAAGCTTAAGTTGTTGAAAAAAAATGAGTTTTTGTACCATTCAGAGTTTTGAGTGTAGAAATAGGAATATGTCAATTTCATTAGCTTCAGAAAGTCAAATTTAGTTAGGGAGACATGACAAAATTGAATTTGAAGTTAAAATGGAGATTTTAGATACAAAGTTATATTTTTAGTTAGTTTCAGAGCCTATATTTACCTTTGGTGAACATTTGGAGTATGAAAGCTCTAATAGAAATTCCGAGCTTTCCAGTGGCTGGTGAAACTTGTGCTAGAAATGGTCTCATTGTCATTTTGGAGTTTTTGATGGCAGTTTAGGTATTTTGAGGTTTAACGAGCTTTATCGGGAATCGGGTCAAGGAGACCTCGAAATCGAATTATGATAATTTCATTGAGTTCGGATCACAATTTCTGGTAGTAGATAATGTTTGGTTTATGTGTATCAAGTTCCGAACGAACCTCGGAGGTATGTTTTAAGTCTTGAATTTAGCTGATTTGCTGAAATCTAGTGCAGCTCCCCTCTCTTCTCCGTGCTCGCGAGATTAACCTCCATGTTTGCGGAGGTCTATTTGTGGGGTCCTCCATGTTCGTGGACCCTGTTCTGCATTCACAGAGCTTCGCCAGATCTATTCCTCCGCATTTGTGGGCCTCACCCATTCACAGAGTGTTAATTTCTGAATAGTTTTAAAATCATGAAACTGCTATTTTCATTCATTTTTGTCATTTTAAGGTTTCTTGGGTGATTTTTAAAGAGGATTTTTGTGAGAAACTTTTGGTTTAGAGAGTCTATCCTCAGACTTGTTGATTTCCATTAATTTTCTTTTGATTTTGTCTTGAATTTCATGATTTTGGGAATCAAAAATTGGGTTTTCCATGACTATGTTTTTGGAAACTTTAATTGTTGATTTCTCCTTCAATCTGAGCTCAATTTCAATGAGATTTTCACCCACAAACTCCTTTTCTCGTGAAGAATCATATTTCTAGTTAAATTTCAGATTCGTGAACCTCAAATTTTAGCGCTAATTTTGATCATTTTGCCCTTGGATCCAGCTCGTGACAATATGAGTATCAAAATTCATATCTTAACGCATATATCTATTTTTTATAGTGTTTGATTGATTCGAGCTCATTTTTTAGGCTTGGAGCGACCGAAGGCTTAGGTCGAGTGTAGTTTCGACATCGAGGTAGCTTCGGCTAACCTTTAGGAATAGATTTGAGTTATTTGATATGTTTATATAATAATTGTAAGATTTATATTGTTTCATGAGTAATTGGATTAGTATGATAGTATTTCGTCAAAAATATGATAACGGTTGTTTTGGAATTGGAGTAAACTGTGCATTGTTGGCAAATTGAGATGTATCATTGGTATTAGAGGCACGTTTGGATGTTGTTGTGATAATACAAGACTAGTGGAATCATTTAGGAAACTTTGTGGAAATTGATTGTATTTGAGATACTTTCGTGACTTATATGCATATTCCGGGACATGGAAAGTGAGGTATTATCAATTTATTGGGCTATTGGTGAAAGTATGGTAATTTGAGTTATGTTGATGACCTGTGGTTTTAGAAATGAAATCTGGTATTCCTTTCTGATTTTATGATTATTATTTGTTGGTTGTCATATTATATTTTTGTTATATACATTGATTTGTGGCATTGACATGCATACATTCATGTTGTATTTTTACCACCCCTTGACCACGCGGAGGCGGCAAAGTTGAGATATTGTAGCATCTTTTCTAAAACCCCTTGATTACGTGGAGGTAGAAAGGGTGAGATTGTACCACTTTTTAAAAATCCCTTGACCATGCTAAGGTGGCAAGGTTAAGAAATTATGACATCCTTGACCATGCAAAGGTGGCAAGATTGAGGGATTTCTCTATACGGTCAGAGAGGCCCCCATGGGTTCTACCTGGTAGCTTTAGCTTGGTAGATGTGTACACTGGCTATGTGATAGTCGTGATTCCACCCCATGCATTGCATTCATCCATCTCATTTGCACTGCGTCATTAAAATTATACTTATTATCTTTATCTGTTCTTATGTTATATATATTGTGTACTAACTTCTTCCTTGCAAGTGATTGAGTTTCTAATATTACATGCTTATTCAATTTCTCCTACCTAGTCGGTTAAACTTACTGGGTATATTTTAGTGTACTCACCACTACTATGTAGTTCCTCTTACAGAGCGAGCACAAGGACTCCCACATGGTAGTTGATCTTATTTGAGCAGACATTTCTTATCCTTTTCAAACCACAGCGGTGAGGCTCAAACTTTGACTTGTTGTATAATGAAGGCTTTATTTGTTGTCATTATAGCTTTGTGTTTTACTCTGTTTCATACTATGTAGAAGCTTTTGAAATCATGAATCCATGTTTTGGAATTTTTAAGTCAAGTGTTACGGTTGTTCTATTTTACTCTTTTTGTTAATTGTGATCCAATTTTGGGTCCTGACAAGTTTTGGTATCAAAGATCTAGGTTTGTGGGACTCGTGAGTCAAGAGAGGGGTGTTCGATAGAGTCTCGTGGATCGGTATGTAAATGCCTATGCCCATCTTCTGGGGACTACAAGGCACTTGATAGGAAAAACTTCCAGTCTTATTTTCCATTTGTGTGTTTCTTCATATCAATTGCTTTGAATGTATCTACTCTACTCCTTTTGCATAGATGTCGACGGTCGTTGAGTGAGTCTGAGCCAGCTAGCATGGCCTACAGTGTGGTTAAGGTTGGGTTCATAGTAGGGCCAGGGGTCGTAGACATGCTAGAGGGGCAGCTCCACCCAAAGGACAAGCTAGAGCAGCTTCACCAAAGCCTAAGATGAGTATGAGGGACCCATAGACCCTATTCCACCACCATCAGCCCCAGATGCCATGCCTTTAGTTTGGGAGCTACTTCTATGGGTATTTGCCAAACTTTAGAGATCTTCTCCGACTCTAGTTATTCTCGATGCACCAGCTCCTACAGTGTCAGTTAGCTCTTCTATAGCTCCATTTATCCACCTATGGTACATGTTGGTCCTTCATCAGCTTAGCTTGACCCTCATATAGCTTCTATTATTCTGCCTCAATCTTCTTAGCTGAGTATTGGGTCACAGCTTATGGGCTAGTCTATTGTACCATCTGTTCCACTGCCCAGGATTATAGTGCCAATAGCTTCTACCGCCCTTGCTTTGTATGCTATTGAGCAGAAGAGTTTAGATATATTTGTTCGGTTAGCTCCTCCCATGTTTGATGGTACCCTCAGGGCTTATGACTTTCTATCGGAGTGTTAGGATCGGTTGTGTAATTTGGCTATTGTTGAGACTCACGGAGTTGCTTACACATCCTACCAGTTCACTGTTTTGGCCAAGGAGGGGTGGAGATCAATTTTAGCTCACAGACCTGTCGGGTCACCAGCTATGACTTGCAATCAGTTTACTAAGTTTTTCTTAGAGAGGTTTGTGCTTTATAGTCTTTGGGACAACAAGCGCGACGAGTTTGACCAGCTACAATAGGGATCTAAGTCAGTGTCTAATTATGAGGTGGGATTTCATAAGTTGTCCAGGTATGTCTTATCTAGCAGCCCCACCGAGTTTGAAAGGATTCGATATTTTGATAAAAGGTTAGTAGGATATCTTCAGTGGGCTACAACTTCATTGGTCCTAGCAGGTGGTACTTTCTAGAGTGTGGTGTACCATGCTCGTATGATTGAGCATATTAGGCATGATTGCTAGGGTGGCAGGAAGAGATTCTGCCAGCATGGTTAGTTCAGTGGGCACCCACTACGAGATAGAGATTTCTAGAGATAGGGTCACTAGGGCAGAGCAGTTCATGCAACCATTCTAGCCACTAACAGTATTGACAGATCTAGGCCTATTCAGATGGGTAATTGATAAGTCTTTATGTACAGCTTGACGTGGTGGTTGGACAGTAATCTTAGGGATGGTATCCCAGGGCATGTTATGTTTGTGATGTGTTTGCATACTTGGCCAGACATTGGCCTCATCATGCACCTTCCGCTTAGCCATCAAGGACCCAACCAGCTTGCCCAACCCCAGCGCTAGCAGTGAAGTACACTTATCCGGGCATGAGAGGTGATACTAGAGAAGGTAAGGCAGTATGAGAGATGGAGCTCGTGGAGGCCCATAGTCTAGTAGAGGACGTAGAGTGTGTTATGCAGTTCCAGACTGGGCCAAGGTAGAGGCCTCCGATGTTGTTATTACAGGTATGGTTTTGTTGTTCCACTATTCTGCTTCAATTTTATTTGATCCAGACTCACCTTTTCATATGTATCAACTTATTTTGTCATAGACCTTGGTATTATGTGTGAGCCTCTTGCCAAGCCTATATGTGTTTCTACCCTGCTAGGTGAGTCCTTTATGGTGAATCAGGTGTATCGGGGTTGTATGGTTACTTTCTTGAGGAGAGAGACTATTGCCAACTTGATATTGCTTGATATGGTTGATTTCGATGTGATATTAGGTATAGACTAGTTATCACCTTATCATGTCATTCTCGATTGCCATGCCAAGACCCTGACTCTATCTTGTCTTGGTTTGCCCCAGTTAGTGTGGACTAGCATGTCTAGTTCTTATCCTAAGGGGGTGTTTTATTATATGCATGTTTGTAAGTTGATGGATAAAAGATGTTTATCATATTTGGATCATGTTTGAGCCTGTTCTCAGAAGTCACTATCATTGGAGACCACCAGAGTTGTGAGGGAGTTTATGGATGTGTTTTTGACTGAAGTGTCAAATGTTCCTCTAGATCATGATATTGACATCGCTATTGATGTAGAGCCAGGCACTAAGCCTATTTCTATTTCCCTCAGTCGAATGGCTCTAGCTGAGTTGAAGGAGCTAAAAGAGTAGTTAGAGGATTTTTTGAAATAATGGTTCATCCTTCTAAGTGTATCCCCATGGGTGCTCCTGTCCTGTTCGTGAAGACAGGATGGCACTATGTAGATGTGTATTGATTATCACCAATTGAACAAAGTGATTGTCAAGAACAAGTATCCTTTGCCTCGTATTGATAATTTATTCAACCAGTTGTAGGGTACTTTGGTGTTTTCCAAGAATAATTTGAGATTTAGATATCATCAGTTGAGAGTTCGAGAGTTTAACATACCAAAGACAGTCTTTAAGACCCGTTATGTGACATTCTAAGTTTGTGGTTATGTTATTCGGGTTGACTAATGCTCCAGCCGCTTTTATGGAATCGATGAACCGGGTGTTCAAGCCTCATTAGGACATATTTGTGATTTTGTTTATTATTGACATCTTGATTTACTCCAAGAATGAGTCTGACTATGTCCATCACTTGAGGATTGTACTTTAGAGGCTAGGAGAAGAAAAGTTATAAGCCAAGTTTTCAAAGTGCGAGTTCTGGATCGAGTCGGTAGCTTTCCTTGGGCATGTGGTGACAAAAGATGGCATTATGATAGATATGCCCGAAGTAGCGACAGTTCATAAGTGGGCTAGGCCAACATCTGTGATAGAGATTTAGAGTTTTATTTGTTAAGCGGGGTACTATCGGTGCTTTGTGTAGGGCTTCTATGCTATTGCAACCCCATTGACCAAACTTGCTCAAAAGGATGTGGCTTTTCAGTGGTTATAGGAGTGTAAGGTAATCCTTCAAAAGCTCAAAGATTTATTAACCTCAGCACCTATTCTTTTTTTGTCGGAAGAGGGAGTACCTTTTGTGGTATATTAGGATGCTTCTGGAGTAGGTTTAGGTGGGGTGTTGATGCAAAAGGGGAGAGTGATAGCATATGCATCTCGACTGTTAAAGGTGCATGAGAAAAATTACTCTACCCATGATTTAGAGTTGGTTGCGCTGGTATTTGTATTGAAGTTGTGGCGACATTATCTCTATGGGGTGCATTGTGAGATCAATACCGATCATTGGAGTCTCAAATATACCTTTTCACGGCCTAATTTGGACATGAGACAGCGTAGGTGGTTGGATTTGTTGAAATTCTATTACATCTTGATTCTATATCACCTGGGCAAGGCAAATGTAGTACAGATGCCTTGAGTCGGAAGGCCTATATTATGGGGAGTTTAGCATTCTTGAGGACGGAGGACAAGCCCTTAGTTGTGGAGGTTCAATCACTTGCTCGATAGCTGGTTCAGTTGGATATTTCTCCTGATTAGAGTATTTTAGCCTTTGTGAAGGCTAGGTCGTCATTGTTTTGATTAGGTGTGTGCTCACCAATATGATGATGCTAGTTGTCTGATCTGTGATAGGGTGTTGAAGGATGAAGCAAAAGTGGCTACTATTGATTCTCAGGGTGTTTTGAGGATTAATGGTCGGGTTTGTGTGTCTAAGGTAGGAGATTGGGTGATATCGATATTGGAGGAGGCGCATTGTTCTAGATATTCTATCCATCCCAGTGTGGCAAGGATGTATCATGATTTGAAACAACACTATTGGTGGTGTGGTAAGGAGAGACATTGTTGAGTGTGTGATCAAGTGCTTGAATTGTCAACAAATTAAATATGAGCACCAAAGGCCTAGAGATTCGATGTAAAGGATACCCATTCCTGAGTGAAAGTGGGAACATAGTACTATGGATTTTGTTGTTGGTTTTCCATTGGCTTTGGGCAAGTTTGACTTCGTTTTGGTGATAGTAGGTCGATTGACTACACATGCTCACTTCCTACATGTGAAGACTAGCTATAGTGCAGAGTAGTTAGCTAGGTTATATATCCCGCTAGTGCAGAGTAGTTAGCTAGGTTATATATCCGGGATATTGTTAGCTTGCAAAGGGTACCGGTGTTTATAGTGTCTGATAGAGGATTTTTGTTTACTTCATATTTTCGGAAGGATCTACAGCATGGTTTAGGTACTCAGTTTGATTTGAGTTCAGCTTTCCACCCTTAGACTGATTGGCTGAGCGCACTATTCAGGTATTGGAGGATATGCTTCGGGCATACGTGATAGATTTTGGGGCTTGATGGGATTAGCATTAGCCATTGGCGGAATTTTCTTACAATAACAGTTATCATTCTAGCATCCAGATGGCACTATTTGAGGCATTATATGGCTGAAGGTTTAGCTCACCTATCGGATGGTTTGATTTGGATTCAACTTATACTTTGGGTGTTGACTTTCTTAGAGATGCTATAGATTGGGTCCTTTGGATACAGAGTAGGTTGTTGACAGCCCAGAGCCACCAGAAGAGTTATGCCGACATGAGGACTAGGCCTCTAGAGTTCATGGTTGGAGATGGTGTATGGCTCAAGGTATCACCCATGAAGGGTGTGGTGAGGTTTAGGAAGAAAAGCAAGCTCTAGGTTTATTTGCCTGTTTGGGATCTTGAGAAGGGTAGGTGAGGTTGCATATAAGTTACCATTTCCACCGAGACTATTAGCAGTTCATCCAGTATTTCTTGTCTCCATGCTCCGCCCGTACATTCCGGATGAGTCATATGTGATTTCCTATGTTCAGTTGAGTTGGGTTCAGACTTTTCATATAAGGAGGAGCCGGTAGCTATTTTGGATAGGCAGGGTTGGAGGTTAAGGACTGCGGACATACATTCAGTGAAAGTTCAATGGTGACATTGTCCCAATGAGGAGGTTACTTAGGAGTTGGAGTTAGACATGCGGGCCAGATATCCAAGCCTTTTTTAGGCTTCAGGTACTTTTCTTTCTCTTATGTTCGAGGATGGACATTATTTTTAGTGGTGAATGATGTAATGACCTCGCCGGTCATTTTTGAGCTTATCTGTGAAAATTACTATCATGCCCTTTCGTAAGTTGCTTCGGACCTATTTTGCACTATATGTGTTGTTAGAACTGAGATCTTCTCTTTTAAAAGTGGAAAATATGAGTTTTGGCAATTATGAAAGCTTAAGTTGTTGAAAAAGTGAGTTTTTGTACCATTTGGAGTTTCGGGTATCACAACGAAAAATTCATCGATTCCATTAGCTTGGGTATATCAAGAAGTGGTAGAACTGAATTTGGAGTTAAAATAAGAGATTTTTGACCCAAAGTTATATTTTTAGTTGGTTTTGGAGCCTAAGTTTGACTTTGGTCAACATTCGGAGTTCGAAAGCTCTAACTAAAATTTCGAAAGTTCCAATGATTTCGAATAGTGAAATCAATGCTGGAATTGGGCTCGATAAATTTTGGTGTTTTCGAAGGCAATTTGAGTATTTTGAGTTTTAATGATCTTTATTGGGACTGGGTCAAGGAGACCTTGGAATCGAATTCTGTAATTCCTTTAAGTCTGGATCGCTATTTCTGGTAGGGATACATGTCTGGTTTGTGCGCATCGGGTTCTAAATGAACCCCGGGGTCCATTCCAAGTCTTTATTTTGGCCAATTTGTTGAAATCTGGTGCAATTCCCCTCTCTTCTCCGCATTCGCGAGATTGACGCGGAGGTCTAGCTTTTTCCCTTCTTCGCGTTCACAGTTAGACCTTCTGCATTCATGGAGGTCTATTTGTGCGAGCCTTCACATTTGTTGACTGTGTGCCGCATTCGCGGAGCATCGTCAAATCTGTTCCTCCACGTTCGAAGGCCCCACCTCACGTTCGTGGAGTTTTAATTTTCCTGAACAGTTTTAAAATTGTGAAACCATCATTTTCATACATTTTTTACATTTTCAAGATTTCTTGGGTGATTTTTGGAAAGTAGTTTCGTAGAAACTTTTGGGTAAGTGATGTTATCATCAAACTTGTTAATTTTTATTAATTTTCTCTTGATTTTGTCTTGAATTTCAAGATTTTGGGAATCAAAAACTCAGTTTTTCATGTCTATGTTTTGGAGACTTTAATTGTTTATTTCTCCTTCAATTTGAGCTCAATTTCAATGGAATTTTCACCCACAAACTTCTTTTCTCGTGTAGAAACATAATTTCTAGTTAAATTTCATATTCGTGAACCTCGAAATTTAGCCCTAAATTTAACTATTTTTCTCCTAAATCCAATTTGTGCCCATATTGATATCAAAATTCATCTTTTGGCGTGTATTATCTATTATTGGTAGCGGTTGATTAATTCGAGCTTATTTGTTAGGCTTGGAGCACCTGGAGGCTTGGCTCAAGTTATCAAGGTAGGTTCGACTAACCTTTTGGGATTGAATTTGAGTTATTGGATATGTTTATATGATAATTGTAAAATCTAGATTGTTTCATGAATAATGGGATTGGTTTGATAATATTTTGGCGAAAATGTGATCTGGTTTTGGAATTGGAGTAAATCGCGAATTGTTAGCAAATTGAGAGGTATCCTTGGTATTCGAGGCATGTTTGAATGTTTTTGTGATAATACGAGACTTGTGGCATCATTTGGAAAACTTTGTAGTAATTGATGGTATTTGACGTACTTTCTGGGACTTATATGCATATTTTGGTACTTGCAAAATCTGGTATTATCGTTCTATTGGGCTATTGGTCAAAGTGTGGTAATTTGAGTTACGTTGATGACCTGTGGTTTCAGAAATGAAATCTGGTATTTATTTCTGATTTTATGATTATTATGTGTGGGTTATCTTATTATATTATCATTATCTACAATGATATGTGGCATTAATATGCATTCATTCGATGTTGCATCTGCCACGCGGAGGTGGCAAAGTTGAGATATTGTACCACCTTTCTAAAACCCCTTAGACTACGCGAAGGTGGCAAGGGTGAGATTGTATCACTTTTTAAAATCCCGTGATCACGCTAAGGTGGAAAGTTTTAGATATTATGACACCCCTTGACCGCGCAGAGGTGAAGGTTGAGAGATTTATGTATACGGTTTGCGAGGCCCCCATAGGTTAACCTGGTATCTTTAGCTCGATACATATGTATACGGGCTATGCGACAGTCATGATTCCACCGCATGCATTGTATTCTTCCATCCCATTTGTACTGCATCATTGAATATATATATATATATATATATCTTGTGTACAAATCTCTTCCTTGCAAGTGATAGAGTTCTTAGTTGTCACATACTTATCTGATTTCTCCTACCTAGTCGGTTGAACCTACTGGGTACATTTCGGCGTACTCACCTTTACTATGTTTTCTCCCTACAGATCGCGCACATGGACTCTCACGTGGTAGTTGATCTTATTTAAGCGGTGATTTCTTACCCTTTCCAGAGCACAGCGGTGAGACTCAGACTTTGTACTTTCTTTATTGGACGACTTGTATTTTACTCTTTTTTGCACTATGTAAAAGCTCTTGAACTCATAACTCCATGTTTTTTGTCTTTTAAATTAAGTGTTGTGGTTATTTTTCGTTCACTCTTTTCTTCATTAGTTGCTATTCAGTTTTGGATCGTGACACCATCCCTATTTGGCTACAATAATATATTCTTGAATAAATTTTCATACTACAATCAACAAAAAAATTAGCATCAAAAGATTTTTACAGTCGGATACTATTTAAATAATCATCAAACAAAAATCCATTATAAGAAATAGAAAAGACTATTTTCAAATATAATTGAAGTTCTGACAAATAAAAAAACACATGAAACATAGAAATGATGGACAAGCCTGGAATATAAATAGCAAGAGGAGGTGTAAACTTTTTACTCATGAGATTCTTCATTTGTAACGACCTGTTAAGTCATTTTGAGAAATAGAGTTTCTTATGTTATAAAAGATTTATCTTATAAATTTTAAAAGATCTTTTTGGACTATTCAGTAACTAAGGTTTATTAATTGAAGGGCAATTTTAGATAACTAATATAATTAGTGGACTAAAGTGGTCATTTATGTAATACCCTATACCACGGATTCATTTTCTTACGAGTATTATATATTTTAAGATTCAAAACATTCGGAGGTATTGAAGAAAGGAAAAAGCAGTGATGAACTAGCCTGCTAAATTTTAATTCTTCTATTTTGAGGTAGGTTATGGTTTGTTCTATGTGTTAGAGAGATTCTTAATAGTAATTGATATTCATTAAGTGATGTTATGAAATTATTTCATGCATTTAATTATTGTAGTTTGGATGATTGATATGTATTGTGATTGGTCTACATCTCAAGACCATGAAATCCATAATCTTGAACTTGCCTTATCAAATTATGACTTGAATAAAGAAGGCTTAAAGAGATATTATTAATGAAGTGGAAAGTAATAATAACAAATGATGAATTAAATATATTTTGATCGGGCATCACATTCTGGCACGATATTATGAAATCGGATGCCACGCTCCGGCATGATATAATATGGGATCAGATGCCACGTTCCGGCGTGATATATAGATTTGCATCGGGTGTCATGTTTGATATGATAAATTTAAAGGAAAATATATTAAAATTACTTAATATACTCAATCTCAAAGATCATATTTCCTAAAGGAAGCATGGTGTGGAGGCTTGAGTCCTCACGTGTGTTCTTGATATTGTTGATTGATTATGTACTTGTTGCTTGTTTCTTGCCACTTGTCAAATGTTATAGTTGATTCCTATCATTACTTTGTGTATATTGATTTCTATTTTGAGTCGCCGATGATACCTACTCAGTACATGGTGCCCTGTACTGACCCCTACTTGTATTTTTCTTTATTTCTTTTTTGTAAAGGGCAGCGAGTGTTCTATCTACTTTGACTCGCCCTTAGCTCTAGCCGATCTTTAGTACATCATACTCCAGGTGAGCTATCCTCCTAGCTAAAATTTGGATTCTCTCGATCATGGAATAATGCCCTTAGTTTTCGAACATAAATTATTTTATTTCTTTATTTTGGTGTTGCTATTCTTAGACACATTATTTGAGATTAGATGTCCTTGATGTGATGACTTTCAGATTTTGGGAAACACTATGTAATAAACTTAGTGATATTTGGTTATTTCTTGCTTTATAAGTTTGAGCTTTTGACTATTATCATATTTTATAAGTTGAACTGATAATATAGATAGGGATTTGTATGTTGGTTCATCCACCTAGGAGGATAAGTGTTGGTGCCACTCAAGGCCCATCTTGGGTCGTGACAAACTTGATATCAGAGCGTAAGATTAATTGATTTCATCATACAAGGACGGGTCTAGTAGAGTCCTACGGAATGGTTCTAGGATTCATTTACTTTTCTTCATAGGCTAAAAGATCCAAAGAAAACTCCATTTCTTATTTCTTTCGCGCTATTACTTGAATCCAATTGGTATCTAGGTGATATAAATTGGTATTTAATTTTCTTCATTTTATTCCTAAGGATGGTAAAAACTAGAGCAACAGCAGTGGATGAGCCATTCGTCGAGATCGCAGGCCAAGAAGGAGTGACGAGAGGTCGTGCGAGAAAGCCCACATGGGTTAGAGGCCAAGCAACTGGTTCAACCAGGGAAAGAGCAACGACCCCTGCACCAGCTGATGAGGTACTTATAGGGGATGTTGAGGTGGTGGATTAGCAGACTCATGATAAGGAAGAACCACCCTAGCCTACTCCAAAGATGATCCACTAGGTTCCCACCTATCTCAGTAGGTTATTTGATCAGGGCCAAGCACCTCAAGTTCAGGGACAACAACATGCAACTGTTGCGGCCCCTCATATGGACGCATTCTTGAAAATATACATGTTCCCGATTGACTACAAGGCCTATAATAACTAGTGACCAGCATGATCTCTTTGTTAAGTTCTTAAAGTTGAACCTCCTATCTACAGAGGTACTGAATCTGATGATGCTTATGATTTTTGTTTATTTCCATGAGTTACTTCATAAGATGGATATAGTAGAGTGATTTGGTGTTGAGTTTGTGACGTACCAGCTTTAGGGAGATGCTAAAATATGGTGGAGGTCTTATGTTGAGTGTCAACCAGCAAAAGCACCACCTATGACTTGGACAACTTTTTCTAACTTCTTTATGGAGAAGTATATTCCCTTAACTTTGAGAGACCAGAGAAGAGATGAGGTCCTTAATATATAGCAAGGGAAGATGTTCGTTATAGCTTATGAGGACAAATTATATGCTCTACCTAGATATGCTGCACAGTTTTGTTTCAGCCTAGAGAATTTACTGCTTTGTGATGAGATGGTCAGATTTGCAAATTTCAGCTTTACAGGTGGCTACTTTAGCAAAGTTCTTTTAGGAAGTGGTTGATTTTATAATACACGTAGAGGGGGTGAGATGGTGACATTCAAGAAGTTTCATAAGGGAGGTGAGTTTAGCATTTCTTACTCCAGAGGGTAGAGTTCTATTCATTATTATGTTATTACAGGTTTCAAATGGGGTTCTATCAGGGACTAGCCAGCCTCTTCTTGATTTTAAAGGTGATATTTAGTCTTCTTCATCTTCACAGAGGCCCACTCTTGACCCTATGACTTGTTATGGGTGTGGTGAGGTTAGGCATGTTAGAAGGTATTGTCTAAGACTGAGTTAAACCTAGTATGATCAAGGTTTTAGGGCCCCAACAACTAGAGGTCGAGATAGCCATGGTATGGGCCATCATTCTAGATGATGTGGTGGCCAAGGTAATGGGGGTCAACAGTCTGACTGGGGTGGTGGGCAAGTAGAACTACTAGTACGCAGCCTGGCAGAGGAAATGATCAGATAGGTGATACAACCAATTGTTATGCTTTTTCGGGGAGGCCAGAGGCATACGCATCATATGCTTATAGTACATGTACTTTCTTGGTCTGTGATTGCATTGCTTTGGTATTATTTTATCCTGGATCCATTTTTTTATATGTATCTTCTGCTTTTGTTGATGGAATTGATTAGCATTGTAACTTACTTTACATGCCTATTCGTGTTTCAACTCTTGTTGGTGAGTCTGTGTTAGTTGAGAAGGTATATAGTTCTTGCCATGTGAATTTTGTGGGAAGAAGAACTTATGTATATTTGACTATTTTGAAGATGGTTGATTTTAATATAATCCTGGGTATGACTTTGCTCTCTCCAAATTTTGCTATTTTAGACTACAATGTTAAGACTGTGACCTTGGCTAAGCTGGGATGGATCAGCTGGTATGGGAGGGTGATTATTTTCCTTCTCTAGTTCGAATTATCTCTTTTCTGTATGCTAAAGAGTTAGTGAGTGACGGTTGTTTATCCTTCCTAGCACATCTCAGGGACAACAGTTCTGAAGGGCCCTCAGTTGAATCTATCTCGGTAATGCATGAATTTATGGATGTCTTACCTGTAGATCTACCCGGTATGCCACCGGATAAGGATATTGATTTTCTTATTGATTTGGAGCTAGATACTCGTCCTATTTCTATCCCACCTTACAGAATGGCCCCAACTGAATTGAGGGAGTTGAAAACCCAACTTCAAGCATTGTTGAGTAAAGGTTTTATTAAACCAAGGGCCTCTCCTTGGGGTGCTCTGATTCTTTTTATGAAAAAGAAAGATGGTAGTCTTTTTATGTGTAGAGACTATCGACGGCTAAAAAGGGTAACTATTAAGAATAAGTACCCCTTTCCTCGCATTGATGACTTATTCAATCAGTTGGAGGGCGTTTGTGTCTTCTCTAAGATTAATTTGAGGTCAGGCTATCACCAACTAAAAATACGGGTAACGAATATGCCAAAGACTGCTTTTCATAAAAGGTATGAAATGGAAGCTTTAAGCCATATTTGGATCTCGTTGTTATTGTCTTTATTGATGATATATTAATCTACTCAAAGAGCAAAAAGGATCATGAAGAGCATCTGAGAATTATTCTAGTGTTGTTAAAGGAGAAGAAATTATATGCCAAATTCTCTAAGTGTGAGTTCTGGCTTGATTCAGTTTCCTTCATAGGGCATATGGTTTCTAAGGATGGAGTTATGGTGTATCCTCAGAAGATTGAAGTAGTGACAAATTAGGCAAAGCCCATTAACGTCTCAAAAGTGAGGAGTTTCGTTTGTTTGGCTAACTATTACCGTCAGTTCGTCAAGGGATTTGCTTCCATTGTTTCCAAACTAACCAACTTGACCAAGCAGAATATTCCATTTATATGGTCAAATAAGTGTGAACAGAGTTTTTTAGAAACTCAAGACCCTGTAGACTACCGCACTGATTCTTCCCTTACCCATATAAGGTAATAGTTTCATTGTTTATTGAGATGAATCTTATTCTGGTTTAGGTGCAGTGTTAATACAGGAGAGGAATGTAATTTCCTATGCTTCAAGACAATTGAAGGTGCATGAATGTAATTATCCCACTTATATTTAGAGTTGGTTGTTGTTTTATCTGCATTAAAACAGTGGAGGCATTATCTCTATAGGGTCAAATGTGAGGTATATACAGATCATCATAGTTTACAAACGTATTCATGCAAAAAGACTTGAATTTGAGGTAGAGGAGATAGATGGAATTGCTAAAAGACTATGATATCACTATTCTCTATTACCATGGAAAAGCTAATGTTATGGCTCATGTGTTGAGTAGAAAAGCAAGAAGCATGGGGTGTTTAGCCCATTTATAGGTTTCTAGGCGTCCATTAGTTAAAGAGGTCCAAACTCCGGTTAACGACTTTATAAAGCTGGAAGTAACTGAGAAGGGAGGATTCTTGGCCTAGATAAAGGCAAAATCTTCATTTCTTAACAAGATTAAAGAAAAGTAGTTTGATGATGAGAAGCTGAGCCAAATTTTAGATATAATCTTGCAAAAAGAGGCTAAGGAAGCAGCGATTAATGAGGAAGGCGTGTTGAGGATTAAGGTAGGGGTATGTGTGCCCCGTGTTGATGATTTGATTCCGACTATTCTTGCAGAAACACATAATTTGAGGTACTCCATACATCATGGTCACCAAGATGTATCGTGATCTAAGGCAGCATTATTGGTGGGATAGAAAAAAGCATGACATTGCTAATTTCTTTGCACAATGTTCCTATTTCCAACAAGTAAAGTATGAGCACCAAAGGCCTAGAGGAACTCTCAAAAAAATGCCCATTTCTAAATGAAAGTGGAAAAGGATTGTCATGGATTTTTGGTTGGTCTTCCAAAGACATTGGGCAAGTTTGATCCGATATGTGTAATAGTTGACAGTTTGACCAAGACTACACGCTTTATTTCGGTAAAGGTGACTTATAATGCAAAGAATTTAGCCAAACTCTATATCAACTAGATTGTTCGTCTGTATGAAGTTCTGATTTTCATCATATTAGATAGAGGTACGCAGTTTACTTCTAAATTTTGGAGGACCTTGCAGGCTGAGCTGGTTATTAGATTAGATCTTAGAACAACATTTCACCCTTAGACCGATGTACAGTTTCAGAGGACAATTCAAGTGTTGGAGGATATGCTTCGTGCATGTATGATAGACTTTTGGTCACTGGGGTCAGTTCTTACCTTTGGCAGAGTTTTCGTATAACAATAACTATCACTTGAGCATTAATGTGGCTCAATTTGAATGATTATATGGGAGGAGATATAGGTCTCTCATTGATTGATTTGATGCATTTGAGATGAGACCTTGGAATACCGATCTTTTAAAGAAGTCACTAGAGAAGGTGAAATTCATTCAGGAGAAGCTTCCAGCAGCACAGTGCAGGCAGAAGGAGTATGCAGACCGAAAGGTCAAGGACATGGAGTTCATGGAAAGAGAACAAGTATTGTTTAAGGTTTCACCCATGAAGGGTGTGGTGAGGTTTGATAAGCGAGGTAAGCTCAATCCAAGATATATTATACTGTTTGAAGTTATTTAGTGCATGGGAGAGGTGACCCATGAGTTGGATTTGCCTCCAAGTTTGTCTACAGTACACTCAGTGTTTCATATGTCTATTCTTAAGAAATATCATAGTGATGGAAACTACATTATTCACTTGAATGTAGTCCTACTTGATGAGAACTTATCTTATGAGGAAGAGCCTATAGCTATCCTAGATAGGGAAGTCATAAGTTGAGGTCAAAATAGATGGGTAAATTAGTATCTAAACACGAAGAGGCGCCAAAACTTCAGGTTAAAACTTTACAAATCTCCTTTTGTTAAATGCAATTAAGGATTATGAGTATTATTTTCCTTTGTTTCAAGTATTCAGGCTTCTGATGAGAACATCATATAACTATAACTATATATATATATATATATATATATATATATATAGAGAGAGAGAGAGAGAGAGAGAGAGAGATATGATAGAAATTGAAGAAAGAAATAGGGTCAATTGTAGCAAATGTAATGATGGCATTTTTTTCTTTTGAAGAATAATACTTGGTAGTGGAATGATTTTGGTACATCTACTAATGGTTATACGGATTGGTTTGTTGCCTTAGTTCAAGTTAATTCCTTTTTAATTTATTCTCTTTTATTTATTTATTTATTTGCTATCACATTATGATTTAAGTTATGATATATTAATATAGGTAGTTAAAATTAGTTGTATTGCATTATATGGATACCATTAGAGTTATACTAATTGGAGGTATTAGGATCTAGTTCAAGGCTTGAAATTTGGGAACTAGTTATAGATTTGTGAGTTTTTGGTCTAGGCTAGATATGTAGTGATATGGTTGTTACGAATTCATTTTCTTATAATTATCATATATTTGATAGATTCAAAACATTCAGAGATATTGAAGAAAGGAAAAACAGTAATGAACTAGCTTGCTTAATTTTGATTCTTCGGTTTGAGGCAGGTTATGGGTTATTCTATATGTTAGAGAGACACTTAATAATAATTGATATCCAATGAGTAATATTGTGAAATTATTCAATGTATTTAATTATTGTGCTTTGGATGATTGATATGTATTGTGATTGGTCTACAATACCAAGGCAATGAAATCCATAATTTTGAACTTGCCTTATCAAAATTATGCCTCGAATAAAGAAGGCTTAATGAAATATTATTAATGAAGTGAAAAGTAATGATAAAGAATGATGAATTAAATATATTTGGATCGGTTGTCACATTTTGGCACGATATTATGGGATCGGATGCCACGTTCTAGGATGATATAATATGGGATCAGATGCCACATGCCAGCATGATATATATATTTGGATTGGGTATCACGTTCCAATATGATAATTTTGAAGGAAAACATATTAAAATGACTTAATATACTAAATCTCAAAGAACCTATCTCCCAAAAGAAGCATGGTGTGGAGGCTTGAGTTTTCATGTGTGTTCTTGATATTGTTGACTGATAACGTATTTGTTGCTTCTTGCTTGCCACTTGTTAAATGATATAGTTGATTTGTTGTCATTACTTTGTGTACACTGGTTTCTATTTTGAGTCAGTCAATGATACCTACTTAATACATGTTGCCCTGTACTAACCCCTACTTGTATTTTTTTATTTTCCTTTTGTGGAGTGTAGCGACTGTTCTGTCGACTTCGACTTGCCCTAAGCTCTAGCCGATCTCTAGTACGTCAGACTCCAGGGTGAGCTATCCTCCTAGATTGTACTTGGATTCTCTCAGAATAATGTCCTTAGTTTTCGAACATAAATAATTTATTTTTTTATTTTTGTATTTCTACTCTTAGACTTAGTATTTGAGATTAGATGTCCTTGATGTAATAATTTTCATATTTTAGAAAACGCAATCTAATAAACTTAGTGATTTTTTTGTTATTTTTTACTTTATAAGTTTGATCTTTCGACTATTATCATATTTTATAAGTTGAACTACTAATATAGGTTGGTATTTGTATATTAGTTTGCCCACCTAGGAGGGTAAGTGTAGGTTCCACTCATGGCCCATTTCGGATCATGACAAACTTGGTATCAGAATCTTAGGTTCATTGATCTTATCATACAAAGACAGGTCTAGTAAAGTCATGCGGAATAGTACAGGGACACCTTTACTTTTTGTCATGACCCGGACCTAGGTCCTAGAAGTGACACGGCGAATGGGAACCCGAGAGTCGCCCAAACAAGCCTCAAAGTATCAAAATCCACATCATAAGTTCGAAAGTGCATTCAAATAGTAAACACATAGATCTAAGGGACAGAAAAGTAAGACTCCGACTATGGGGATATCGTAGGGGAAGGGATAAACATGGAAACACATAGCACGTCGCACACAAGGACTAAGGGCGGGTAAGTAGGACTATAGGGGAAATACGGGGCTTAAGGCCTTCCACACTCCCATTTCAACAATCATCTCAATCGACGATTCCATAACATATACATGATAACCAATAAGAATAGGCAACCTTAGCAAAGTTTCATATACCACACGAAACGTAAAGAGTTGACAATAGTCAATGGGGTGTCCAACTATGTCTCTACTTTAAGATAGAATGGGGGCCAAGACATGTCCCAGGCTCACCCTCAATTAAGAAAGTAAACGTAAAACGACATAGGTAGGAAGAAAAGTGATTTGTCCTTGGGAGATAGGACTCGCCACTAGTACCAAATCTTCAAGTTCAAGCTAAGCAGTAAAAGGAAGATGATCGTAGCCCTCAGTTCCTACGTGGTGAAATCATGTAGGCAAAAAAAGTATGTGTTAGTACGTTTGAATGTACTAAGTATGCAAGCATGTAATGCATTTGACTTAATAAACCTGCATTTCAAGGTTAGATGACAAGGGCACATAATATAAAAAGAATCATATATCTAAAGAAGAATAGTATACAATATGTCATGAAGTCCATGATGCATGAAATGTCATAATACTCATATATAGTGGGGATATGACCTCAACTGACAAGAGTAAGACCAAGCGAGCTATTACTTGGAATCCTGATGAAATCCCCTCAGCGGTAAAGAGGTGGTCTACTTGGCAAAGGTAAACCATACTTCACCTTAAGGGCACTCCCATTTCGTATGAAGCAACCTTTCGTACGGACTACCCCATTTCGGATAGGATTTTCACATATAACATATCATATCATATCATACTTCACCTTACGGGCACCCCCATTTCGTGTGAAGTAACCTTCCTTACGGGCTACCCCATTTCGGATAAGATTTTAGGATAACTATGCTAGGCACATAGTTCAAGGAGAGAGAGTGAACCCTCAATCCATCGATGCTAAGTCGGCATCCCACGAGAATACGTATACTTATATATATATATATGTTTTCAGGAGACAATAGTCATTTCCAATTTTTTCAATGCACATTTAGGCTCAAAAGCCAAACATTTTTCATAATAAATCGTACTTAGGCTCAAATGCCAGATCGTAGCTCTTAGTCAAAACACTTATGCATAAGAATAGCTCATCTACATATACCGAATGGTGCAAGCACCCAAAATGCTCAAAGATCCATAATCATTGACATATATGTGATCACATTCATGTCATAACCAATATCAATATCAAAATCATATCATAAAACATAATTGGGCTTAATGCACTTCATAATTTCCATAAATTCCAATGTTCATGAATGCATATTCCATGAATATGTTGGAATAGCATGGGTAATTGAGATACAATCTAAAATCAATAATATAATATGAAATTGAAGTAAATCCATAATTAAATCCGCATTTAAATCATAATATAAATCACTCATGCATAAATCAAGCTTTAAAAGGAAACATGGATGTTCTTAACTTCTTAACTTCATAAATTTAATGTAAATCATCATTATAGGGATTAAAGTAACTTAAAAAATCATAGATAGGGTACAGCCCATACATCAATTGAATTTAATAAATCATATAATGAAAAATTCACATTTAAAATAAGCTTAATTTCATGAAAATCAATTGAAAAGAGTTTGGGACTTCTTGGTTGAAAAGAACCACGAATCAATCTCACATACCTTGTTTAGGAAGAGGAATTGGAGAAGAATTGAGCTTAAAGGTGACTCCTAATTGGATCCTAGCTTGAGTCTTGAAAGAAAGACTTGGAGAGAATTTTTGAGAGAGTTAAGATATGGGAGTGGATTTAGAGTATTATGAATAGGGTTTAGGGCATTAGGGAGTCTTTAGATAGTATAAGAAGTCTTAAAAGACCATTACGGTAAACCGGATTTACAAAAATGCCATTAATGAAACGATAGAAAAATGGCCCGTCGTCACTTCACTGGAGATTACACGGCCCGTGAAGCACTTCACTGGCCGTGAATAGTGCCCGTGAACCAACACTTAGCCAAATTTTGCCTGACAGAGGTCCGGAATCAAAATTTAACACTTAAAATATTTTGACGCGAGAGTTGTCACACGAATGGCCACACGGCCCGTGTGGAGTTACACAGGTCGTGTAAGTGGCCGTCCACTTACACTTAGGGGAAAATTTTTGCACAAAAAGTACAAGAAGGGTGGTTTCGTACTTAGAAAGATTTTTATGTCGGAAGCCACACACTGGACCACACGGCCCGTGAGCTTTCACAAGGACCATGAAGGTGGCCGTGTGACCACACTTGGCCTTAATTCTTGGTTTTCCAGGCTCAAGGCCATCACATGGCCCTCCACACGGTCTATGAGGTGTCACACGGTCTGTGTGGGGTCCCGGTGTGACATGCCTTAGCTCGAAACTCCCTGTCAAGTTCCCGTATTCAAAAATAAGGCCAAGTATCCCCTCATTGGAGGCCACTGGTCGTGTAACCTCACACGAACCGTGTGGACCTCCCTTGAGGCAACACTTGGTCACATTTTCACATGGGACGACATTACAAGGTCCAATAAAGACGCTAAAAAAAATCTGGATCCTTATACTTTTCTTCGAGAGGCTACAAGATCCTAAGAAAACTCCCTTTCTTATTTCTTTCGTGCTATTACTTGATCCAATTGGTATCTAGGTGATACAAATTGATATCTAATTTTCTTCATTTTATTTCGCAGGATGGTTAGAACTAGATCACAGCAGTACCAGTAGGCTAAGGAGGAGGAGTGAAGTAAGGCTGTGGCAGAGGTCATGGGAGAAATCCCACCAGGGGTAGAGGCCAAGCAGTTGGTCCAACTAAAGAAAGAGCAGTGACCCCTCCACCAGCTGATGAGGTAGCTATAGGGGATGTTGAGGTGGTGGATGAGCCGACTTGTGGTAAGAAAGAACCAGCCCAGCCTACTCTAGAGATGATCCACCAGGTTTTCGCCTATCTTAGTGGGTTATTTGATCAGGGCCAAGCACCCCAGCATCTCAGGTTCAGACTACAACATGCAGTTATTGCGTCCCCTCGTATGGATACATCCTTGGAGACATACATGTTTCCTTGATTGACTACAAGGCCTATAATGACTAGTGACAAGCGTGATTCTTTTGTTAAGTTCTTGAAGTTAAAACCTCTGTTCTTCAGAGGCACCGAATCTGAGGATGCTTATGATTTTCTTGTTGATTGTCATGAGTTGCTTCATAAAATGAATATAGTAGAGCGATTTGGTGTTGAGTCTGTGACATACCAACTTCAGGGAGATGCTAAAATATGGTGAAGGTCTCATGTTAAGTGTCAACCAGCAAAAGCATCACCTATGACTTGGACAGCTTTTTCTAACTTCTTTACAATCGAATATTGTTTAAATAATCATCAAAAAAATCAACTACAAAAAATACAATAACGCTATTTTCAAATATAATTGAAGTTTTGACAAATAGAAAAAGAACATGAAACACAAAAATGGTTGACTTGCCCGGAATATAAATAGCAAGAGAATGTGTATGTTTTTTACTCATGAGAATTTTCATTTATACACGAAAAAAGAAAGATTGATCGAACATAATAGATAAATATGAATAATTTGAAACTTCTTTTCTCTTTTTGCAACTTTTTAAATTCTAATTAAAAAGTAATAAAATTGGTTAATATGTGGTGATTTCCCATTTAATTGATTATTTATCATTTATTTGAAGGTAAGTATATTATTTGGTACAAAATATTATAAAATAAGCATTTAGATCAGCGATAATAACATCATCATTATCATTACCATTACCATCACCATCACCATCACCTCCACCACCACCATCATCATCATCATCATTATTTACTTTTGATATAACATCTTTTCACTTTTAATAATTAGTATAATATGCTATGATTAATATTTAATTATTTTATTAATTAGATGTTTTAAAATATTTTTATTTAGTGTAGGAATAAAATGATAATCCAACTTTACGCGCGCGCATATATATATATATATATATATATGAGAGAGAGAGAATAAAAATACATACAAATTTAGCTGCAAAAATATATTCTTAACTAAATTTTCAGATTGTAATCAACCATGAATAGCATAAAAAAAATTTACAACCGGATACTGTTTAAATAATCATAAAAGAAATCAATTACAAGAAATAGAACAACAACACTGTTTTCAGGTATAATTGAAATAGAACAACAACACTTCTTATTGTTATTGTTATTATTATTGTTATTGTTACTGTTGTTATTATTATTGTTATTGTAGTTATTATTATTATTATTATTATTATTATTATTATCATTCTATGTTGTAGGTTCGAACCTCAGCAACAATACTTTCATTTAGTTTCATATTACATAAGCAACAGAATTGAGTCCACTTGATTATTTAATTTTTCTTCATTTTCACATACCAACAATGCTGAGGTCCACTTACAAGGAGTACTTCTTCTTCTTCTTGTTATTGTTATTATTTTTTATCTTGTGGTAACATGTCATGTGAAAAATTAAATTTTAAAAGTTACCGAAAAAAGAGAAAAAGAGACATTCTTTTTTAGATGAACCAAAAAAAAAAGACAAACAAATTAAAATGAATGAAATGTCATATTTTAAACTTAAATTTAGTCATACGAATAAAAGTGTAAAAATAATCAAATATATTTTTTTAGCTGAACTAAAAAAAAAAGAAGACAAACAAATTAAAACAAATGAAATATCATATTTAAATTTAGTTATACGGATAAGAATATAAAAATAATCAAACATATTTATAGGGCCCGAGTAATGCCGGGGCTACCTTTACTAGTATATATCTCTCTATATATATATATTGTATGATGATATGATAGAGATAGATATGTTAGGGAAGTCCTCTATTTATAACCAACAGAAGATAGTATATGAACATGTGTTTATTGTGCCTTATTAGAAAAATCACAACTCTACATATAAATCACAATCCTTCAAAATAAAGTCATAACTCATCAAAAAAGTCAGAGTCCTTCGATGTGAAAAGGTGTTTGTTTTTAATATAATATAAATGAATAATTAAATAAATATATAGGAAATAGAGAAAACATACTAAATTGAGTGATTTTAGTTGGAGGTATTGGAGTAATTTAACATTCAATGTTACAAACTGCCCTCTTTGCTTCTCGCTGTCTAAAGAGTGTTAAAAAGACAGGAGACTCCATCTCTTTGGGTTTTTGTTTTTCTTTACTCCAAAATGCATGATAATTTGAGATGCAGGTCGCAACTGACATAGACCGAGAAGAAAGACCCACTGGACTTACCAAGGATGCATCTATAGTAAACTCACCAGTGAATCCCAGCCCCAACTTTTTTCTCAAGTTAAAGACTTACTTGACCTCACTTTCTGAAGGACTTCGGTGCAGGGCCAGGTGATATTGACTAGGGTAAATGAAACTTATTTTCTAATGCTACCTGAGAGATTGGAGAATGACATTATTTAGTCTCCTGAATTAGGAAATACCTCTCATCTATTCTGACAAATTCTGCTGCTGCAAGAAAATGAGAAGGGGAACTCGTTGACTTAAAAATTATATGGTCCCCCAAGTCAATGACTCATTTAGGCCAAACCTCATGGTCTCACAAAGTGCTCTCTATCATATCTATACAATAGCCAATTGATCTTCTTGAAGTCATGGCCTCTGCTAGTCTTGATCGAGCTTCCTGATGATTACTTAATAGTGACAAAGTGGTAACTACAGCCCATCTTACCAGAGAGTCAGCTTCATTCTCATTGAAGCACAACCACCTTAGCACTCTGTCCAACTGCCCACAGTTGATGAAAAAAGAAGTCAGCAACTAGTCCTACTTAGTTTCCACATCCATACAGCAAAATACTATAGAGTGCATGTGACCTTTTGAACATCCGAGTGAAGTAATTCTGAGTATCCAAATACCAGATGCTCCGCTGCTAACCCTCCTAGTATCACACACAAGAACCTGTTCAAAGCCTGCTAAGCAAAAAATACAAGTTATTTTATTGAGAGTTAACACCTTGTAATCATTTCGTCTTGTCAAATGATCCAGACTATAGAAAATTGTAAGATTCCAGAATAACAATAGCAAAAGATCATCATAACATCTCTTAAGGAACACACTTTCAACTTCACGGGCTTATCAGAAGAAAATTCAAGGGAAGTGTTATTCTTGTGTTCAAACTTCTTTCCATTTGCGTTTCATTTCTTCTTTTCGTTCCGATTGTTTGTATCTAGTGATGACAAATGAGGGTCAGGTTTGGGAGGATTGAAAACGGATTAAGTAAAAACATGTTTGAGTTATAAACTGTTCATATTAACACGGGCGTGGCTTGGGTAAAATATGGATTGGGTAAAAAATCATTCAGGTCCATTTTATCCTAAAGCCAAAAGCTTGCTGAAAAGATTTACTTTTCCAACAAAGATCAGTGTTATAGGTTGTGAACAAAGACCCTGTTATCAATGGTCCTATTCTCATTAAGTTTTAAGCTGTTTCTTTTTAAAACTCTCAGAATAATATAATTATGCCACCAAAGAAAAGTGATAATGCTTAAATATACTCCAAAATAATTAAATAGTACAGCGGTCGCTAGCAGTATAATTTACCCAACAAGAGAGTCGGGGTCGATCCCACGAGGAATGTTGTAATGATTCATTGTTCGAAGTAAGATTTGATCTAATTAATTGTAGGCGTAAAAGATGGTATAGCAACTTAACTAAGTACGATTTGTAACTAATTAACTAAAAATGAAGGATGATTGCATAACTTGAACTCAATAGAAGGGAACATGCTAAGGGTGTGCGTAGTTGAACATGAATCACATAAATTGGTCTTGATTATTGAAAATTAGCATTAATTGTGCATGGGTAGGCTAGATAGTTGGTAACTACAATCATTCATACATCGAAAGTAGTGTCTCAATGCGCACATCGCCAAACACATTCAACGCATCGCCGAATGTGCACATATCCGCCGAAGTTTCCAGTGATCCCAGGTGATAATCCTTACTCTAAAAGGCAATCAAAAGCAGGCTTGCCAAGTACACTCCGCAATGTGTCGAGTGTACACCAGCTCGCCAGCCTTTGACATTCTCCAACTCCTTTTTGTTTACCTACACAATCAACACACATTATTAAAAAATCATTAATGCCTTGGGTTGACTCCCAAGCAACACCTTATTTAATGTCGTGGCATGACATAGCCCATAACAATCAAGGTTCATCAACATACAAGACCTCTACTTTCTGAACACTTGGTGGTTTGCAGAAATACATCTTCAATCGCTGATCATTTACCTTAAACCGCTGACCTTTTTCATTCTCAACTTCCACAGCTTTTCCACTTAAAACTTGGCTCACCTTGAATGGCCCAGATTATCTAGATTTCAACTTATCCGAAAATAACCTCAATCGTGAATTATACAATAACACTGGGTCTCTAACTTTGAAGTCTCTTTGGAAAACCTTCAGGTCGTGCCATCTTATTATTTTCTTCTTGTACAAAGTCGAACTCTCATAGGACCTCAATCTGAACTCATCCATCAAATGAAGTTGGCCCAAGTGTGCATTAATAGCATCATCCTTATTGATGTTTAAACTATTCAATTGCCACAAGGCTCTATGTTCAAGCTCCACCGACAGACGACAAGCCTTCCTAAACACGAGTTGGTATGCTGACATTCCAATAGGGGTCTTGTATGTCGTACGATAGGCCCACAAAGCATTATCAAGTTTTCTTGACCAATCAATTTGATTATCATTCACTGTCTTATGCTTTTGATCTCCCTATTCGACACCTCCACTTGACCATTTGTTTGAGGATGGTAAGGGGTTACCACCTAGTGCTTCACTTCATACTTGCCAAGAAAAGAGCCAAACATCCTATTGCAAAAATGTGACCCACCATCATTGATTATGGCATGAGGTGTGCCAAATCAGGTCAATATGTCCTCCTTCAAGAAATTTATGACACTCTTCCCATCATTTGTAGGTAGTGCCACTGCTTCAACCCACTTGGACACATAGTCAATTGCTACCAAAATATAACAGATCCCATACGAACTCACACATGGTCTCATGAAATCGACGCCCCATATATCAAATAATTCAATCCCAAGAATAGGTGTGAGAGAAAGTCCATGCTTCCTAAAGATATTACTTTGCGATTGGAGGCATTACCTTGACAAAGGCAACATGATGTAAGGAAGGCCAAAAATAACCAGTTTGTAACACCTTTGACGCTAAGCGACTACCCCCATAATGACCACCCATGGGCGATGCATAACATTCCTCCAAAATCTCGTTAATCAATGACTCCGAGACACACCTCCTTATGATATTATCCATACATTCCCGGAACAATAAGGCCTCATCCCAATACTTTGGTGATGATTCAATGATACTGAAATGACCCCACACACAATGCAGTTCACAAAATCAGCATACCATAGAGTTTGGCTATGTGACATAGCCATCAAAGACTCATCCGGAAAGCACTCATCAACATCGTCCTCACCCACATCCACAACATTCAATTCAAGGTGGGAAAGATGATTAGCAACTTGAGTTTCACACCTTTTTCGGTCTTTTACCTCAAAGCCAAACTCTTGTAGCAACAGTTTTCACCTAATCAACCTTGGCTTTGCCTCCTTTTTGCCATCAAATACCTAATAGCAGCATGGTCCGTATGAATGATAACTTTGGACCCTAATAGGTATGCCCGATATTCTCAAATACAAATACAATCTCAAGGAGTTCTTGTTCGATCACTGTATAGTTTTTTGGGGTTGTGTTTAGTGATTTCGATGCATAATACACCAGATGAAATAACTTCCCCTTTCATTGACCCAAAACAGCCCCCAAGGCAACTCCACTTGCCTCACACATTACCTTAAAAGGCTAACTCCAATCGGCAGCCACAATAACAGAAGTCGTGATAAGTTTTTCTTTGAGACACTCAAACGCCTTGATACAAGACTCATAAAAAACAAAAGTGGATTCCTTCTCAAGCAATTTGCACAAGGGGTGAACAATTTTGCAAACTCCTTGATGAAACACCAACAGAATCCTGCGTGTACAAGGAAACTTCTTACCCCTTTAACAGAAATAGGAGGAGGAAGCTTAGCCCCAATTTTCACTTGGTCTACTTGCAACCCATCTCCCGAGATCTTATGGCCGAGCACAATACCTTCCTTCATCATAAAGTGACACTTCTCTCAATTGAGTACCAAATTCATCTCAACACATTGTTGGAGTACCTTTTTGAGATGAGTAAGGCCTTCTTCAACTGAGTCACCAACCATGAAAAAGTCGTCCATGAAAACCTCTAAAGACTCCTCCCCCATGTCGGCAGTAATAGATAGCATACACCTTTGGAAGTGTTAGAATAGGAATAGATAAATGCAATCCTACTTAGAATAAAAATAGGAATAACAATAGTATATAGAATCCTACTTGGAAAATGATTGTAATTGAAATTGTATTTACGAGACAAGGTACAACTCGTAAAAAAATCTACGATCATCTATAAACCGAGTCTCAATGTAATAACGTAGACAACAATTCAATAATAATTTTTCTCCTATATTTCTCACATGGTATCAGAGTTTCTATGGTCCTAGTAGAAAAACAAAGAGCTTCCGCTGTCGGTGGGTGACTATGACCCATATATGCTGTCTTTCTGGCCAATGATTATGTCAGCAAAATTTAGATCATTGTGTATCTTTCTAGTGACTATTTTCTCATATCTAATTTGCATAGTACCGTGCATTTTCCGGTGACTACTTTCTCATATCCGATTTGTATAGCATTGTGCCATCTTTCCGATGACTACTTTTCGAATTCAATTTGTGTAGCCCAACACCATCTTTCTGGTGACTACTTTCTTATTTGTGTTTGTCGTGCCATCATTCTGACCCTATCCATACAATTTTTCTTTTTCATTAGGGTTGTGCTATCACTACAACCCTACTTATATAATTTCTATTTTCTAGTAAGGTCGTGCTATCATTCCGACCTACCCATATAATTTTCTTTCTCAGTAGAGTTATGTCATCATTCCAACCCTACCCATATAATTTTATTTCTCAATTTGTGACCACTTTCAGCCATCAATCTAATAATTTGATGCATGAGCAAATTCCGACCAATTTTAAAATGACTTTCTTTAGCAATTTCAAGATGATCCATATTGTCATTCTCCATTGACCTTCTAATCAGTTGAACATTAAGAATACTTTTCTTTGTGATGATCTCAAGAAGAAGTCTATATACAGCAACCACCAGATATTTTGCATAAGTGGATCTTGATAGCCTTATATGTTGATGACAATCTTCTCAAGCTTGGTTTGATGAGTTCAACACTGCAATTCAGTATTTCATGAGAAGACTAAGCACATTGAGATTGACTGACAATTTTGTGAGGCGGGTGATCAACTTAGAGATATCTCACCAAGCCCCTAATCGTTTCTCTTATTAATTATATATGTAACAAGCTAGGTGCTTATGATTTGTATGCATCAGCTTAACGGAGAGTGTTATAATAGGAATAGGAGTATATAATCCTATTTAGAATTAGAATTGTATAAGTCACTCCATGGTATGAAATAGTCTTCTGAGCTTGGTTTGGGAAGTTCAACACCGCAATACAGGGTTTTATTACTCCATGTTTTATCGACGTTATGCATCTAATTTAGTATTTCATGAGAAGACTAAACACATTGAGATTGATTGTCAATTTTGTGAAATAGAGTGATCAACTTGCAGAAATCTTACTAAGCTCTTCATTGGTCATCATATTAATTATATTTGTAACAAGCTAGGTACATATGACTGTATGCACTAGCTTGAAAGGGAGTGTTAAAATAGGAATAGGTAAATACAATCTTACTTAGAATAGGAATAGGAATAATAATAGTATATAAAATCCTACTTGGAAAAGGATTGTATTATAGTATCCTTGTTGGAAAGGAGTCTAATATAGTATCTACAAATAGGGTCTCAATGCAATAATGTAGACAACAATTCAATAATAATTTTTTTCCTATACTTCTCACAGGAAGGTTGTCGATGCATTACATAAATCGAAGGGCATCCTCTTAAAGACAAACGCGCAATAAGGACATGTAAATATGGTCTTCTCTTGGTCCTCGAGGGCACTGAAAACTTGATTGTACCCTGACTAGCCATCCAAAAAGCAGTACCAACCTATACCAGTAAGTTGATCCAACATTTGGTCCATGAACGGCATAGGAAAATGATCCTTTTCCGTCCATGAATTCAATTGCAGATAGTACATACACACATCAACTGGTCATCGATCTAGTTGAGACAAACTGATTCTTCACATTTTACACCACCGTGAGATCGCCTTTCTTTAGTACACATTGCACCGAATTCACTCCAACTGCTGTTCTATTTTGGATAGATAACCCAGGCATCCAACCACTTGATGATCTCCTTCTCCAGAACTTCCTGCATTGGAGGGTCTAGTCTTCTTTGGTTCTCAATACTAGGCTTGCAATCCTTGATCAAATTGATTTTGTGAGAGCAAATACCCGAAGGTATACCCATGATATCTGTTATGGTCTACCCAATTAATTTGATGAGTCTCGACAAACCACTATTCAAAGTCATCACTTGATGATCCAATAAGTCAACCGCAACAATCACCGAAAGTGTTTCACCGCTCTCTAAGAATGCACACTTCAAATGAGAGGAAAGAGCCTTGAGCTCTAACTTAGGAGGCTCCTTAATGATGGGTTTGGCCAAAGGAGTCTCCCCATTTTGCAAGTCAATGTCTGGCTTCTTGGGGTTCCTATGATACGAACCCATACCGTTAAGAGCAGTTATAACTTCAGCATAATCTTCAATCACTTCCCCCATCATAGTTAAGCAATATCGCCGTAAGAGATTCACTTATGCTAAACACCTCTTCAACACTAGCCACAACTCCTTCGACAACATCACATAAGAAAATACTTGGTATTCTTTGGGTTGTTTCATAGACTTGCACACATTGAAGGTCACCTCCTCACTGTTCACCTTAAACCCGAGTTCCCCACACTCAACATCCACGAGCATCGATAAACAAAAATGGCCTCTACAAGATGATTGGCATCTCAATATCCAACTCACAGTCAAGTATAACAAAATCTGCAGGAAAAATGAGCTTGTCAACTCTTACCAAAACAACATAGAGAATTTCCACCGATTTTTTGATTGAACGATCCGCCATGAGAAGTCACATGGTTGTTGGTGATAGAACTCCCAAGCCTTGTTACTTGAAGATAGCAAGGGATATGAGGTTGATGCTTGCCCCGAGACCACATAAGGCTTTAGCAAATTAAAGCACACCAATTGTACACAGGATTATTGATGCTCCAGGTCTTCTTTCTTTACAATCAAGTTGTTTGACATGATAGTGCTACAATGATGCAACACGTCAATGGTTTCAAACTCCAAGTTCCTCTTCTTCATGGCCAACTCTTTCATAAACTTAGTATAGCCTGGCATTTCAAGGACTTCCACCAATGGGATGTTGATTGACAAAGTGTTGACACAGATAATAAGAATTTTCGAAACTTAATAACATTATTTTTCTTCCTCAATCATTGATGAAAAGGCGAGTTGATTGTGACTTGCGGAGTGTTCACATTAGGAAGAGAGTTTTTGGAAAGATTGGTCTTTGTTTGAAGACCCCTCCCCTACTTTTAGCTAACAATCACTCCCGGGACTGCTAAGAGTAAGATCCTCCACATCTTGCATACCATCATTGACATCTTTTGTTGCATCATCATCAACAACAATAGAGGCCTACCCTATAGCATTAGCTTCAAAACTCTACCACTTCTAGTAGTGATAGCCATGCATTGTGAAGGGTTATTCTTTGGGTTCACCGCAGTATCACTTGGCAAACCTCCCTTTTGCCTTTGATTTAGATGAGCCAAGATATTCCCAAGTTAAGTCTCCAATTGCTTGATTGAGGCAGAATGAGAAATCACTGTTTGATTCATGTTAGAGAAATCCGACTTTAATTCTTTGATCACCTTTTTGGTTTTTTCAACTTTGTTGAGAATGTGGGCAAGCATATCTTTGATTTGGAAACTTTTCAAGTTGGCAATAGGCTCCTCTGGTTTGGCATGATCATGTGGTGGCACATACCTATCACGATCATGCCACCATCCATTCCTATCTCTCTAATCCCGATCACGCCAATCCCCCTCACGATCATTCGTCCAACCTTGATTTCCGACTTTCCTTTGAAAGGTAGGCCGAGAACCCCTTACTTGGTTCCTAACATATTGTACTTCTTCATTATACATCACCTCAAAGTTAGCATCATCCGAATGAACAACCCCACTAGCACCAATAGCGTAAACACCTTATAAACCACAATCCAAAACATGCTTAGTCAACAAATCAAGTTGGGTCATAACTTTGACCATGTTCTCCTCCCGCTCATGCTCTTTCTCATTTGCTCTTTGGTTTTGCCCAACGTGAGTGGAGTAACAGCGTCATCCTTTGTATACCAAGCCCGATTGATTTTTGTCGTCTCATCAAGCAAAGCCGAGGCAGCGATAAAGGCTTGCCTCATAATACCACCACAAACAAGTTGATTTGTGATACCTTTATTCACTGCATCAAGACTCCGATAGAAATATTATAGCAAATGATCTCCCAACCCATGGTTAGGACATTTGAAAATAACTTTTGAAACCTCAACCAAGTTTCATGAAGCGGCTCCCCCTCAATACGCTTGAAATATTGGATGCTATCACACAGTTTCAGCATTTAGATAGAGGGAAAACCCTCTCAAAGAAAGCTTTGGTCAACTCGTCCCAAGAAGTTATTGAGTCCCTTGATAATTCGGCCAACCACCTTGTTGCCTCTCCCACCGGAGAAAACAGGAACAACCTCAGTCTTTTGGACTCTTGTGAGATATTCTTGAATGTAAACAGGCCACACAGATCCAAGAAATTGCAAATATGATCATGAAGATCCTCGTGAGCGAGGCCTCCAAAGAATCCTTTCAACTGTAGCAATTGAAGCATGGTACCCGTGACATAGAACACTACATTGCCCTCAATAGGAGGCAATCGCATTGCACTAGTACTCTCCAATTGATCCACGTTGATGTCATTCATGTTACTAACATCATCACCAACCACACTTCCTTGTACACTCATGTTTTCACATGTGATTGGCAAACAAAGGAAAAGAAAAATAAGTATTTTAAACTACAAGAAATTAGTTCAAGAAAATACTTCTAAACAAGAATCAATACACCATTCCTCGGCAATGGCGCCATTTTGATAACACTCAAATGTACTCCAAAACAATTAAAGAGTAACGGTTGCTAGCAATATAATTTATCCAACAAGAGAGTCGGGTCGATCATATGAGGAATGTTGTAATGATTCATTGTTCGAAGTAAAATTTGATCTAATTAATTGTAGAAGTAGAAGATGGTATAGCAACTTAACTAAGTATGGTTTGTAACTAATAAACTAGAATTAAAGGATGATTGCTTAACTTGAACTCAATAGAAGGGAACATGCTAGGTGTGTGCATAATTGAACATGAATCACATAAATGGTTCTCGAGTATCTAAAATTGGCATTAATTGTGCATGAGTAGGCTAGATAGCTGGTAACTACAATGAATATATCAAAAGTAGTGTCTCCACGTGAACCGACAATGGTCTCATATGCAAATCACATAAAAAGCCTAAAGTAATTTATGATATTACATAGCTAATCAATCCAAAACCTTAGTCAGCTAAACTCACATAGGACTTCCGCTCAAATCACAATTACCCATGACTATTATGCCATCCACCCACTTCAGATACTTATAATTATGCAGCATACAAAGATCTAAAATATAAAGCCTGAGTTTACGATTTTCAATGATATATGGTAGAAAACATAAAACCACACAAATTAATACATAAATAGCCAGTAATTCAAAGATCCATTAATGAATTCAGCATTCAACTACATTGCACACCCCGTAGCATGGAACTTTGCCACTCATAGTAAAGGAATTAAAAATTATATCCAAATGATCATCCATAGCTCTAAGTTTGAATTGAGAAGACAAATTGAAATCAAAATTCTTCCAAATTCTCCTTCCCCAAGTACAAGATTAAGTGCAAACCCTTCTAAGAAAACAAAATACAAGCTCAAAAAATTTCTGTGAAAATGTTTGTAGAAAGTGTACTCAAAATTTCTTTCCAAATTGCTGAAATACCATCTCAGATTTCACCCCGAAATGCACTTTGGTGAAATAAGTCAGGCATCACCTAACATGTCCAGCGATGCGTTGACCTACAATATTCAATCACCAAATGGTGCATCTAAGCTTTGATTTAACCCAAGCCGTCACAGACACTTTCGGCGATGTTCAGTAAGCTCGCTAACTTCATTCAGCGATGCGCCGAGTGTCGTCATCATAGCCGAGTTGACACGTACATTTACGTCCCCTTCTTGCTGGGTTTTGTTACTTTCGGTGGACTCATATTAGTCCACCAAGTACATTTAGCATGCACCGAATTACCCACTAATCGCCGACCTATGTTGATCCATTAGGGTTCAAGTGCTAGACATTTAGGCGATGCTTATGCCAATTCGGCGATGCGCCGAATTGCAATAGCGATGCACTTTTAGCTCGCTTTTCATGCCTTTTTGCCCATTTTGTCTTGTTTTTTGCTCTCGATTGCCCTTGACTACTTCTTGGTCACCAAACCTATCATTTGACCCCAAGTTAGTTCCCAAGGTAAACGGTGCATTTAGGACAATGTTATGCTCTGTTTAAGCCCAAATATGAATCCATATCTCGGAATCGTCAATAGGTACACAAAACAATTAAGTTCTATTATATATTTGTTGAGTAACGATAAAATCACTAATCATTGTTTTCCAATGATATGAGAATTTTACAAAGAAATGATTCGGTGGGCTGTACGAACAGTTGAATATGTAGCACTTAGCGTCAAACATATATTAAAAAACCAATATGTAGCATAACATTTTTTACCCATATATATCCATATTTTTATGGGTTAATATGGGCTGAACCCCAAATTTTACCCATCTAAAATATCATTCATACAACTCACTAAAATATGAGCAGTTGAGGGGGTTAACAAAATACAGGCTCATTTTGCAAGCACTATTTGTATCTAACCAAGGCTCATGCTACAACAACGGTTGTAGCTATCAGTGATGCTAGAGTTAGTCCTTTCAGCGACCTAAATTCATTATATTGGTGGGTCAATGGTAATGGTCTAAAATAAGGTTCACAACTACACCTAATATAACACAAGCATTGAGACACAACTTGGCACAAAAAACAAATAAAGTAATAATGATTTAAGGCTGGCAAACATTTATAAAAACAAAACATATCAAAATAACGAAATATCTGACCTGGGATGAGATTTTGGCCCTGTTCCCCTGCAAACACATTACATTTTAAGCTTGATGGTTAGGGAAACATGGAGATGTGAATTACTCAAAAAGCATACTATCCCTGCCCAAAACAATAATAATTAAGTGCATTTCCCACAAAGATCTTTAAATGTGGATGAATGTTGAAGTTCAGTCAAACATAAATCAATTAATTTTATACACTGTTGAAATAGTTTGTTTTCATTACAGCATTTCTTATAACAATTAGTACATGATAATAGGATTTCAAATTGTGATATCAAAAAGAAATTTGAAAAATCTGGTTCACAGGTGAGGATGCCTTCGGTGCACTTAGGATCCAGAAAGTTAAGAAATACAATATGGTGATAGGTCAAGATGGAACTCGAAGACAGCTTTCCTGCCTTGCATCTCCACTAAATCCAAGTATTTGTTCAATATTTTCCAGTATGCTACTGTTAACCAGAAATACAAATTTTATACACATTTATTTTTAATTCTAGATAATTATGACTTCCTTGTCCTTCAAAAAATGGTTTGTTTCTTTCTAGCCAATGTCCTAGAGATGCATAGAGGGAGTGTTCTCCAAAAACTGCTGCTATTTTTTAACTATCATTTAGATATTTCAACCCTCCAACATCCTCCTAACACTGTGAGGCATTTCCCAAGAAACTCCAGAAAATATTCAGGAAAAGATCACACACTGCCTTCAGATTTAACAATGAAAAAAATGGAGATTTACAGTTTCATGGTCTTCTTCACATATAGTACCAAATCCACATAGGTGCTCTAGTCTTCCAGAGTACCATCTTGAGGATGGATGACTATGTGGAAAGTTACTAAAACGAAAGAGACATATCACCTACAACACATACCAAAGGGGCTCAAATATGCCCTATTTGCTAAATCAGCAAACAGAACCAATTAAAAATAAACAAGAAATAAAAGGAAATTAGAAAATATTTTTTAAAAAAAAGAATCACCACTTCATCACCTCTAAAGATACCATCAGTCACCATCTACACCACCCCAAAAACATCATTAAACAAACTACATTTCAAACTAATCCATAAATTGAAATCCTTAACAACAACATACCAAGTGTAATCCCACGAGTAGGATTTGGGGAGGGTGGTGTGGACACAACCTTACCCAACCTTGAGAAGGTAGAAAAACTATTTTCGACAAACCCTCAACTCAAGTAAAGCACATCATAATTTAAGTATGTGAAGCAAATATACTAGTGAATAATCCATATTGAAACAATGAAGAAGCGAATATGAACAACAATAAACAAATAACATGATAACAAAAGCCAAGGAGACAATAAAATCGAAGAATAAAATAGCAAGAGAGTAATAAAAACAATAATGATAAGGAAACTAGACAACACTCAACTACCTCAACCTCCAAAACTTACTATCTAGGTCATGTCCTTAGAAAGTTGCTTGTCTGGTATGTCTTGTCTAAACATCTTCCCCTAATACTTGTTTGACCTACCATGACAGTCAACCTCTCACACCTCTTCACTGGAGTGTTTGCGCATCCCTTCTTCATTAGTACAGATTGTCTCAATCTCACCTCTCTCATCTTTTCCACTATGGAGGCTGCTCTCACCTTGATTCGGGTATCTTCGTTCCTAATCATATCTCTCCTAGCATGTCAATACAACTATCTCAACATCCTCATTTATGCGATCATAAGGACATATGAGTTCTTGACGTGTCAATACTCCGCCCCATATAGCATAATTGGTCTCACGAAAAACACATTTTTTAATCTACTAAATGGAGTCAACAAACTCGATACAGCATACATTTGGTTGAATCCCACAACCCCACATTTCAACAAAGAGATCTACAACATCTTAGTCAAGACCCATCCTAGCATACCCAAATACCATATTATTCCAAGACGCCACATTTCGTTCAGTCATCTAATCGAACACATGGCGAGCAGCTTCAATTCTTTCAAATTTCAAATGCATATTGATCAAAGCCTTGTAGTGGAAAATACTCAAATGGGATTTTCCCTTAACACAAACTGCTTTTAATTCTTCAAATTTCAAGTACATATTTGTTCCGGTTATTTTTGTAAGCATTGAAAAGGGTGGTTTATTGCCTGTTGTTGTCTACATTTGACTGGAATTATGCTGAAGAATTTGACGGGGGAGCAAATGTTGAAAGCAGAGAGATTATTTTGCCTAGCCTATATTGCCTTATATTGCCAAAGTAGTGAAGTTCGAAATCAGACTGATTGATGCTGCTAGATTTCTTGGAAGTAATTAACTGGGGGAGTTGTTTTTTGCTAGATTTCTTGGAAGTAATTAACTGGTGGAGTTGTTTTTTGTTAGTTTACTTTTTCTTATTTATTTTCTAATTTCCGTTTATTTCTTTTTTTTAATGGTTCCATTTGCTGATTTTGCAAACAACTCCATATTTGAGCCACTTGGGAAACGGCAATTTTAGTGGTGATCTCAACTATTAAAAGAGAGAAACTATACCATTTTGCACAGTTCAGGATCATTTTTGGCCCTTCGCACTTCCACATACCTTAAATTACCTCAGTAGCTTAAAGTTGACATATTTAACAAGTCATTCTTACCTTGATTTTTAGCTTGCCTTGGGTAAACCATTTACTTGATATAGTATTAATATCAACCTGCATTTATTTGGACCTGAAATGAATGACTATGCATTGAAATACAACAGACAAAAGAAACCAACCTAATTTGAAGATCTTCCTCTCCACAGTGCAACACATTTATGGGAAGTAGTTCATCTAAAGAAGTTAACGAAGGCTAGTAAGAAGTAATTTAAAAAATCCACGTGTAATACCTGTGTGCCTATAGATGCTTAAAGTAGTAATTATTAAGGAATAAATACCACAAATAAATAGCAGCAACAAGAAAAGACAAATATGCAGATTAATCCCATCACATAATTGGGAGTGTAGTCAGCAAAATTCAATGAATGGAGCTCCTTCACTTTAAGAAAAGAAAGCATATGGACACAGTAGACATATTAACATTTTAGTTAGTACGTACTTATTTCAAAACCTACATTATTTGTTTAAGAGAGCATAGACACCATGACATTCCATAGAGCATACAACTCATACATTATGTAAGAATAAGACAAGAAATTATGGAACAGGGAATTCAGATAGGATACAAAATTTCTAAGGTACTACAGCACACCAAAGAGATTAAAAAAAAGTGAAATTTAAAAAAAAAAAAAAAAAAAATCCTTTAGCCATTTGTTGCCATCATAGTAACTAATACAGCATTCTTACTTCTTTGAGAAATTCAAAGCCAAGAAACTGCACATTTCCCTGAGCAAACTTGTCCTGTGTTATATCTTGTACACTAGGTACTTCATAGCTTCTTGGTAAGACCCCCACCAGGTAACCAACCAGAAAATGGCCCACCTCATGCTGCACAAAATGCACCTTTTAAGCTACAGCTAGACTATATGAACTCCATGATTTAAAATGTTTTGAACAAACAATACCAAAATTAGTTGAATGAAAGAGAGGCAGTTCGAGATAACTTATATCAACAGAGAGACTTGCCGTGCACTTGACATGCAATAGCATACACAAATAATAGGTACTAACAGCAGAATAAATGCTTGTGTGCCAATAGGCATGCCTTAAATTTGTCAAAAAGATCCATTCAGAATTCCAGAAAAAGCAAGTGGCATCACTTATGCCCTTAAGGAGAAACGTCTCAGCTTGCCTGTGAATTGGATCATTTAGATATTGTCTTATAAGCATTACACTCTTGGAGTTCTCTACCAATTTGTCTTTGTTCCTTGCGTAAAAAATTCTACCAATTTGTCTTTGTTCCTTGCGTAAAAAAATCTATCATATTATAAAAAGTCTTACATGCAAACACATTTGATGATCTTCATAAGGGGAATTATCACTTTTACTCCCCATAGCATTTTCCATTCCCGTCAATAAGACCTACATGAATATAATCTAGCTAATCCAAATATATAAATAAAAAAATCCATTAACAATAGAGTTAAAAAGAAGAAGTCATACCTCCTCATCTGATAGACCAAACTTGATGCTATATTTGATTGAACACAGAATTGAGTCAACTAAAGATTCAAAAGACGATGAATCAACCATACGTAGTTCTTGTGCTGGTATTCTTTTAGGAATCTCCATAACAATGAATGAATCAGCATAGTTATTACTCCAGCAAAATGATTGTAATGGGAAATTTTGAATGAAAACGTTACTCTGTAAGAAAAAAAAAAGGAAATTACCAATTTGGCAGAACCGAAACCAAGTAAAACACCGGGCATGTGCTGTAATTGCTTCAACAGAGAGTGAGCAGCCTTGTAATTTCCCTTTGCTAACTCTTTATCAAACCTTCTCAACGCTCTACGGCGTCGCATTGTTTCTGAGTCCTTCTCCCAACCGAAGGCTCCAATCACCGGAACTGAAAGCTCTCTCACCGACGTCAAATTCATCGTTTGGTGATAATGGAAAAGAAGCCGTCTCAATTTTGTGGCTTGAGAATGGAACGTTTCTTTTAGGTCTGTTTGGAAATCAACATATTGGTGTAATTACTAGGATACAAAGCATAGAAGGCAAAATTAAACCTACTCTCGTTCGACCCGTCTAACCGGTTGAAGTTTATAATTTGTTTATTTATTAGTTTAATTTATCTCAACTTAATCTATTTCAATTCATTTAATATTGGATTAATATTCAACTAGAATTGACTCGAGAGAAATTTTGTTAAAATATTTTTAAAATACTTTTTTAAAATTTTATATGTTATAGCCAAAATAAAGAAGAATATTTAATTAAGAGTATTAAAATATTGAAAAAGAATAAATAAAGTAAGTAAAACTTAGTAAAAGTTGGGTCGGGTTGGGTCTTAACCTGCTCTATAACTCATTACTCGACCCATTTTGATCCAATCCATTTTGACCAAGCACATTTGGGTTGGGTTGGGTCTTGACCCGTTTGGCGCTTGGATGGCGGCTCAAGATCAGCCTCATGAAAACTTTATATTCCCTGAGGAGGTGTCTTGACCCATTACAACCCTGTCACGCCCCCGGGAGGGTACCCTAGGTGTGGCCGACACCCAGAGACTATTGCTAGTCCCCAAAAAGGAACCACTCGTTCTCTGGACAATCACTCAACGTCAGTATAGCGGAATAATAGAAGAAAGGCAGTGAGCTATCTAAAATAAGAAGGTTCAATGGCCAACATCAGTCTCAACATCAAGATAAGCAAATGCAAATGTTAAACTCAACTTATAAGGGAAAAACCTCAACATCAAACCTCGACTCATGTCTATGAAGCCTCTAACTTGACTCAACTGTCTAAGATACTACCATGTTAGGTCATGGCTACCCAACTCAATAAATAAAGAAAGCAAACAATAAAAGAGTCTCCTCCGGATAGCAAGGAGGCTCACCAATGACTGAACTCGGAATCCTTAACCTCAACGATGCGTCTGCTGAAGTCCTCTAACTCTTGTATCTGCTTCATGAAAAGATGCAGTACCGAGTGACGTCAGTACGTGGAATGTACGGCATGCAAAATAGCTGAATGTAACAGTACAAGTACAACAGTATAGGGGTAACATCAACTCAACATCATACTCCATCAAAATATCAAATGTCTATCTAAGGCAAGAAATTAGAGCAGACAAATGACTCATTAACATCTCATCTCCACATCATTAGAATAACAGACTCATCTTAAGGAAACTCGACTCAACTCAACTCAAGGAAACTCGACTCAAGGAACTCGACTCATACCATCACATCAATACCAACATCAGAGTACTATCAAAGTAAGACCTCATTAGAAGTTTCTCTAACCGACAACCATCACCTATGAGCCAGTGATGATACAATGAAGCGATGTCGTTGCCACATCCATCCAATACCCTGCCCGAGGTAAAGGACATCAACCTCAGTGGATCCACAAGAAAAAAACCTCAGTCCTCTTTGGGACAAGAAAGGAGCCATCCGCATTGCGGTTCAATCCTCTCTTCCTACGCGGGCCACGTAGTTAATGGGTTCAAGTGGGACTTTCTCTCACCCATTTCGATGCTCAATACTCTTCCCAGAACTCGACGTTCTCATAAAACATCCTCATCATCAGTCTCATAGGGACATATTACATCATCATCAGTCCCATAGGGACATAGTACCTCAACATTAGTCCCATAGGGACACAGTACCTCAACATCAACTCATGTCATCAACATCAACATCATGGACTCGAAACACTCTTTTTAGAATTAACTTTCAAGTTTTAAGACTCATGAAACATCATAACCATCAACATCATCAAGACTCTCATAAAATTTGAAACACAATCACAACTTCACAAACATCATCATCGTGAAGGCTCTAGTCTCGTCCCCAAAATTCATTCTTGCATTCCTTAATAAAATAATCATAGGGTTTTGTGAAAAACACTCATGAAAATAAATTATGCAATAAATCAGGTTTATGATGAATCATCAATTCATGTAAAATATATGAATTAAGTAAAACTCAGTATAGTACTTAACAATCTTCACATCAAACTCATTATCTTCAATCAATGGCTCAATTTACTCAAAGGGGCACATGGGAGAACAATCTCATGCTTTAAGTTAGCCTTACATACCTGGGAATGATTGCTAACAACAATTCTTTGAATGATGTCCTCTTAAATTCTTCAATCTCAACTCTCCTCAAGCCCTTACTTAGTGATTTTGTTAGGAAGAGGGTTTTCGGATGGGTTTTAGAACCCCTTTCTATGAGAAAACGACATATATTCATCGTATAGGAAGTTTAGAAGGTATTAGGGATGGACTAAAATGCCCCTCAAAATTTTAAATAAAAATTTCTAGACTTGAAGTAACACAATCTGCGATGCGGACCTGTCGCGGACAACACATTTCGGCAAAATTTAATAAAATATTGTAGTGCTAGCTATCAGAACTCAGGTCAAAAGATAAGCATATCTGGAAAAACATAGAACCCAACTGAACGAACCCAAGCAATGTGCAATGATATCAACTAATAGAATTCGAAGATCATGTGTTAACTTTATAGTCTTTTTCTGTAAGCACCTGGACTTTGTATGTCCTTAATAGTTTATCGAATTTGGTTTCAGATGTCTTTTTACCAAGGGGACACCTCATGGGCACCTCCACGGGTCATGTGACTCACTATAGGCTATGTGGAGGAGCCTTGAGGTGGCCCTTGACCTTGTGTGTAGAGTGTTGGCCTTAAGTTGGAGTTTAAGACCAAGTCTTACACCACATGAACCCTACATAGCTTGTCTGAGGCTTCACTGGCTTTGTGGTGGCTCGTCTGAGGAGCCTCGGCCTTGAAAACAAAATTTTTGCCTAGGCACTTCACACATGAACCCTTCATGGGCCGTGTGACCCCTTTACGGGTCGTATGACCTTCTATCTGGGTGTTGGTGTGAAAATTTTCCAAGTATGAAATCACCATCTAAGAACATCATCGGTAGAGAAATTTTCTATACAGAGTGACACGGATGGGCATACGGTCCGTGTGACCCCTACACCACTCATGGTGCCTCTATACGGGACCCCTGGCAACTTCATGACATCCGTTTCAATAATGGCGTTCTTGTAATGTTTTCTATTCCTAAGAACTCATCTCAAGTGAACTAGTGACTACTTAGCTTGGAGCTTAAGGAAGGGTCTCTTCTTCATCAAATGCTTCTCATTTCTTCTTAGTTAGCTAAGGTTTGTGGAATTAATTCATGGTCCTTTCTGCCATAAGACCCCATCTCTTTTATACTTGATTTTATGAAATTGAGCTTACTTTAAATATGAGTTTTTAAGATTATTGTTATTTGATTCGATTGAGATATGGGCTATGTCTAATTTTTTTTTTTGTAAAATGATTTAAGCCCTAATATGATAAATCTCATGAATATTATGAAGATTTGAATATGTGTTGTCCCTTTAAAGTTTGATCTAAGCATGAGTAATCTAATTTGTGATTTATATGTGGATTTACTTATATATTTACTTGAGTTTCATATTGTATTGTTGATTTCAGTTTGAATATCTATTGCATATGTTATTCACACATCATTCATGGCATTTTCATGCATGAGAATTGGTTTGATGAAAATTATTTGGTGTTTTAAGTTCACATATGGTTTTGATGAAAATTATTCATTGGGTTTAGCTCACATATGGTTATGATAAGAATGTGATCATATAAAAATGTCTATGATATGTCTCTTTGAGCAATTTTGCGTGTTTACACCATCTCGTATATATGTGAATGGGCTATTCCAATGCACAAAAGTATGATTTGAAGTACGATTTGGCTTTTAAGCGCATGTCTGAATGATTATGAAGAATGTTTGGCTTTTAAGCCTAAGTATGCATTGAAATGATTTGAGATGACTTGTGCATCTTTTGAAAGCATCTATATGTATATGGTTTAGTGGGATGATGACTTAGCACCGAGTAAGATTGGAGGTGTCAGGGCTATCCCCAAGGGTCCTTTCTCTTGAACTATGTGCCAGCATAGATATTTGATACTGTAACCCTCACCAAAATGGCATGCTCATAAGGTACGGTTACAACTTTGATATGATATGATATGAAAATCCTATCCAAAATGGGAGGCCCAAAAGGAAGGTTACTTCTCTGAAATGGGACGCCTATAAGGAGAAGTATGGTATATCTTTAGCAAGTGGACCACTTCTTATCCAGTGTGGGGATACCATCAAAATTCCATGTAATAGCTCGCTTAGTCTTATATATCGGTTGAGGTCTCATTCCATCTATATTGAAGTATTATGCATTGCATGTATCATGAAGTTCTTGGCATATTGATATATTATACTTCTTGCTTATGTACTTCTTTCTATATTATGTGCCCGCATACTTAGTATATTCACAAAAAAGGTACTAACACATACTTTGTGTACATGATCTAACCATGTAGGTACTAGGGACTATATCCATCAACCTTTAGACAGGTAGTCAAATTTGTGAAAGTTGTTGTGGTGAGTCCTATCTTCCAAGTACAAGTCATCATCTATCAACCTTATTTTGCTTATGCTTATGTTATATTTACTTTGAGGGTGAACTTGAGACATGTCTTAGCCCCCGTCCTATTTTATGACTAGATGCATTGTTTAATAATCTGTAACCTCTTGCACGGATTTGTGCTATGTTTTGGTCATTCAGAGATTATGGTTATGGCTACCTATTGGATATGGTTATTATGATTTGTATTTATGATATGATATGGATATGTGGAAGATCCTAAGTCCCATTTTGTCTCCGTAGAGTGAGTCATACTTACCCGCCCATAGTTGTTAAGTGTCGTGTTATGTGAATCCATGCAAATCTTTATCTTTATGATATCCCCATATCGCAAGTCATACTTTTTCGTCCCTTAGAACTATGTGTTTACTACTTTTTATGCAATTCTTAATCGATGATGTGAATTTCGATACTTTGAGGCTTGTTTGGGGACTCTAGGGTTCCCATTTTCCTTGCCACTCCTATACCCTAGGTCCGAGTTGTCAATTAAGTCCTATTCATGTGTGTGAAGTACACCATGCCTATGAGTGGGATGCTATAATGGCATTCTAGGAATTACCTCACTTTTTTATGTCTTATGTCGTGTTTTGGACCATCCATTAATGCTTCCTATTACAGAAGGTGCCTCAGCGAATAGCTCCCCTACTAAGATAGTCCCAGGTTAATGAAGACCAAGTTGCTCAAGGGCCTATGGAAGAGTTGGTCACTAATGGTGAATTCTATTCTGCTATTGCCATGCTTCCAAAGTGTTGACCACCCAGACAGGTTAATCTTCCTCCTCGTATTCCCACTCCGACTACTGGAGTGAGGAATTTTACCAGGATGAATCCTCCAGAGTTCTATGGATCAAATGATGATGAAGATGCTCAAGACTTCATTGATGAACTTTCTAAGGTGTTGACTATTATTGGAGTAATTCTCTGGAGAAAGCTGAGTTAGCTGGTTATCCATTGAAGGATATGGCTTAAGTGTGGTACACTTAGTGGTTGATGGAAAGGGTCTATGGTGCTGTATTTAATTTGGAAGAGTTCAAATTAGCCTTTCTGGATAGTTTCTTCCCTCTTACACTTAGGGAGGCTAAGATGATAAAATTTATGAACCTCAAATAGGGTGTTACAAGTGTAAGGGACTATGCCTTCAAGTTCATAAAGCTCTCAAAGTAAGCTCCTATGCTAGTTGCTGACCCCATGCAAGAATGCACAAGTTCATTTCTGGGATCTCTGATTTGGTTGTGAAAGAATGTCATTTGACTATGCTTGTTCAAGATATGGACATCTCCAGGCTCATAACATATGCTGAGCAGATTGAAGGAGAAATCCTCAAGGAGAAGAGGGTGCATGATTCTAAGAGGGCCCATTATGATGGTGGGTTCTCCAACTCCAAGGGTGGTGGTTATGGTCGCTTCCAATGAGGACAAGGTTCTAATACAAGGTTTGCAAATTCTAGGGTGCCTCCTCCTCCCAAGGCACCGATTGGAGGTGGGCCATTACTTCACTAGTGTGAGAGGTGCGGAAAGAATCATATGGGTGCTTGTTGGAGAGATTTGGGTGCATGCTATAGGTGTGGTGATTGGAGCCACAAGGTTGCTGATTGTCCTAAAACTTTCTAGAAGGGTCAGGGTCAAGTGGCCTAAGGAGATCAAGGCCAGCAGAGAGCTCCACAAGGTGGTTCCCCCAGATACAATAGGTTTTATGCTTTGCATGCCCGACAAGAAGTAGAGGAGACTCCTAATATTGTGACTAGTATGTTAAAAGTCATTGATTTTGATGCTTATGCTTTGCTTGATTCGGGTAAAATATATCTTTTGTGACTCCTCTTTTGGCTGTTAAGTTTGGTTTGAGTCCTAAGATCTTAAGGGAACCCTTTTCGATTTATACTCCCGTGGTGAGTCTATTGTTTCCCAAAGAGTCTATCGGGGTTGTCTTGTCTCTGTTTTGCTTAACGTCCTTCCGTGTGATATTTTGGAACTTGAGATGATTGATTTTGATATTATTCTCAGGATGGATTGGTTGCATGCTTCATATGCCTCTATAGATTATAGAACTTAAAAAGTCAAGTTCCAATTTTTGGATGAGCACATTCTTGAATGGAAGGGTAGTGACTCTGCTATTAAAGGTCGATTATTTCCTACCTCAAAGTCCACAAGATAATTTCCAAAGGGTGTATCTATAATATTGGTCGGTTAAAGGATATGGAGTCAAAGTAACCTACTCTTGAATCGCTTCTGGTGGTTAATAAGTTTCCGGATATGTTTCCCAAATATTTGCCCGATATTCCTCCCAAAAAGGATGTGGACTTTGACATAGATCTCCTACATAGATCTCCTCTCGGATACTCAACCTATCTCTATTCCTCCTTATCATATGGCACCGACCGATTTGAAATAGTTGAAGGATCAGTTTAAGTATTGGCCGGTTAAAGGTTTCATTGGGGTAAGTATATCACCATGGGGTGCTCCAATCTTATTTTTAAGAAAAAAAGATGGGTCTCTTCGGATATGCATTGTTTATAGCCAAGTAAATAAGGTAACCATCAAGAATAAGTACTCGTTGCCAAGGATCGATGTCTTGTTTGATCCACTTCAAGGGGCTACCCATTTCACAAAGATTAACCTCTGTTTTGGTTATCATCAGGTGAACAATAGGGAGTATGAAATTTCAAAAATAGCTTTCCGAACCTGATATGGTCATTTTGATTTTGTGGTTATATTGGTCATGTTTATTGACCTTATGAATTAGGTGTTCAAGCTATTTCTTGATAGTTTTGTGGTTATCTTCATCCATGATATCCTTATTTATTCCCAAAGTGAGCTGGAGCATATGGATCATTTGAGATTGAGTTTTCAGATTTTGAAGGAGAAGCAATTTTATGTTAAGTTCAGCAAATGTGATTTTTTGTTGGGTGAGGTAGCTTTTTCTTAGTCGTGTAGTATCCTGATGATGGTATTAAGGTTGAACCGAAGAAGACTGAGGCCGTGAATAATTAGCCTAGATCATTGATTCCCTCTGATATTCAAAGTTTTCTTGGATTGGCTGGTTACTATAGGAGATTTGTTCAAGGTTTCTCATCCATTGCATCCCCATGACCATGTTTACTCAAAAGAAGGCCAAGTTTGTATGGTCAGATGAATGTGAGAAGAGTTTTTAGACTTTAAAAGATTGGCTTACATTGGCTCCTATTTTTACTCTACCAGATTACTTAGATGGGTTTGTGGTATATTGTGATGCTTCATGGATTGGGTTGCATTGTGTGCTTATGCAACATTGTAAGGTGATAGATTATGGATCAAGGCAATCAAAGGTGCATGAGCATAACAACCCAAATCATGATCTTGAGTTAACAGCTGTGGTGTTTGCTTTGAAGATTTGGACGACACTATTTGTATATGGTGCATATTGAAGTTTTCACTGATCACAAGAGTTTGCAATATGTGTTCACCCAAAGGGATCTTAACTCGAGGCAAAGGAGGTGGTTGGAGCTCCTTAAGGATTATGACATGAGTGTTTAATATCATCTCAGCAAGGCCAATGTTATAGACAATAGTCTTAGTAGACTATCTAACGGGAGTATGGCTCATGTTTATGAAGGGAAGAAGGAGTTGGTAAAAGATGTTCACTAATTGACTAGATTGGGTGTCAGACTGGCTAACTCTAATGAGGTTGGTATTCATGTTCAGAATGTGGCTGAATCTTCTGTGGCTGTTGATGTCAAGGCTAAGAGAGATTTCGACTGTCATTGGTTCAGCTGAAGAAGTTGGTTGTCGAAACTAAGATAGAAGTTTTCTCCATGGAAGAGATGGTGTGCTTTGATATCAAGTTCGATTGTGCATTCCGAACATGGATGGTCTTAAGGAGGTGATCATGAGTGAAGCCCATAACACTCATTATTCTATTCTTTCGGGATCCACAAAAATGTATTGAGTTTTGAGGGAAGTGAATTGGTGGCATGTTATGAAGAAAGAAATAGCCAAGTTTGAATCTGAATGTCCTAATTGTCAACAAATGAAGGCAGAGAATCAAAGGCCAGGTGGTTTGGCTCAAGATATGAATATTCCTACTTGGAAGATGTGAACATGGATTTTGTGATTGGTTTTCGATAAACTCGAAAGAAATTTGATTCAATTTGGATTATTATGGATAGGATGACTAAATTGGCTCATTTTTTACTTGTCTTTTTTTACTTGTCAAGACTACCTTCAATGCCTAAGATTATGCAAGGTTGTATCTAAGGGTTGGTGAGGTTGCACGGTGTCGCTAGGTCTATCATATCGGACGTGGCACCCAGTTTACTTCTCACTTTTGGAGATCATTTCAAAGAGGACTTGGCACCAACGTGAAGTTAAGTACTACTTTTCATCCTCAAATCAATGGACAAGCCGAAAGGACAATTTCAAACATTGGAAGACATGTTAAGGGCAAGTATGTTGGAATTCAAGGGTAATTGGGATGATCATCTATCACTTATCAAGTTTGCTTATGACAATAGCTTTCATGCTAGCATTGGTGTGACACCGTTTGAAGCTTTGTATGGTAGGAGATGTAGATCTCCCGTGGGGTGGTTTGAGTTGGAAGAGATGGCTTTGATTTTCTTGGATTTGGTGTTGGAGGCATGGAGAAGGTGAAATTGATTAGGGAGAGGTTGAAAATGGCTCATAGTCACCAAAAGTCTTATTCGAATGTTAGAAAGAGGGATCTTGAGTTTAATGTTGGTTATTGCGTGTATGTGAAGGCCGCACGCATGAAGGGAGTAATGCATTTTGATAGGAAGGGCAAGTTATGTCCCTAGTATTTAGGCCCTTATCAGATTGTTGAGCGGATTGGGAATGTATCTTAAGATTGGATTTGCCTCTGGATTTGAGCTCTATTCAACTCAATTTTCCATGTATCTATGTTGAGGAAGTTGATTGGCGATCCTAGTACTATTGTGCCATTGGAAGGTTTTGAGGTTGAGGAGAACTTGTCTTATGAGAAAGTTTCGATTGAGATCTTTGATAGGCAAGTGAAGCGGCTTTACATGAAGGATGTGGCTTCAGTTAAGGTGCTTTGGAGAAATCAACATATGGAGAGTGCTACATAAGAGGTGGAGTTGGACATGATGAAACGATATCCCCATTTTTTCCAATCTGGTCAAGCCTAAGGTATTAGGTTCTTCCTATTCCAAATGGTCCTAACTGTTTCACTCTTGAGTTTCATGACATGACATGCATACATGTGCACGAAAATGAGTTAAAGATGTTGTGAATGATTTGAAGATGTTTTATATGAGTTTTGATGACTTTATTATTTTCAATTGATGAAATATGCATTGTGTCTTTGTGCTTGGATGTTTCATGCTCAAGTCAAGGCTTTCAGCCTTGTTCAAACACATTCGAGGATAAATGTTCCCAAGGGAGAGATAATGTAAGAACCTGGTCTCTGTATGGACTTAATGGTGCATGAAATTTGGTTTTGGGAAGTTTTTGACCAAGGTGACACCTCATGGTCACCTCTACGGGTCTTTTGACTCACTACGGGCCGTGTGGAGGAGCCTTGAGGTGACCCATGGCCTTGTGTGTAGAGTGTGGACCTTAAGTTGGAGTTCAAGACAACGACTTTCACCATTGAACCCCACACGGCTTGTGTGAGGCTTCACCGGCTATGTGGTGGCTCATGTAAGGAGCCTTGGCCTTGAAAACCACATTTTTTCCAAGGCAATTCACACATGAACCCTTCATGGGCCATGTGACCCCTTCACGGGTCGTATGGACTTCCCTATGGGTGTTAGTGTGAAACTTTTCCAAGTACACAATCATCGTCTTAGAACATTGTTAGTGGAGAAATTTTCTAAGTGGAGCTACGCGGACGGGCACATGGTTTGTGTGACCCCTACACGACCCATGGTTGCTCCATACGGGACCTCCAACAACTTTTTTACATATATTTTATTAATTGTGTTCTTGTATTTTTGGCAATTCCTAAGGGTCTTTTGTGACTTTATAACCTATCCAAAACCTCTCAAAAAGACCTATACTCTTCTATTCTCTTTCAAATTCAATTCAACACCTAGAATTGTTCAAACTCTCTCATAAGAACTCCTCTCAAGTGAACTAGTGAAGGCTTAGCTCGGAGCTTAAGAAAGGGTCTCTTCTTCATCAAATTCTTCTCATTTCTTCTTTGTTTAATAAGATATGTGGGATTGATTCATGGTCCCTTTCAACCGTGAAGACCCCAACTTTTTTACATTTGATTTTATGAAATTGAGCTTACTTAAAAAATGGGTTTTTTAAGATTATTGTTATTTGATTCAGTTGAGATATAAGCTATGTTTAAATATTATTTTTAAGTGATTTCAGCCCTACTATGATGAGTTGCATAAATTTTATGAAGATTTGAATATTCATAGTCCCTTTAAAGTTTGATCTAAACATGGGTAATCAAAATTGTGATTTAAATGTGAATTTTCTCATGGATTTTACTTGAATTTCAGATTGTATTGTTGATTTAAGTTTGAATCTCTATTTCCCATGCTATTCTCACATCATTAATGACATTTTCGTACATGAGCATTGAGTTTGATGAAAATTATTCGGTGGGTTAAGCTCACATATGATTTTGATGAAAATTATTCGGTTGGTTAAGCTCACATATGGTTTTGATAAAAATTAATCGGTGGGTTAAGCACACATATGGTTATGACAAGAATGAGATCACATAAATGTCTATGACATGGTTCTTGGAGCAATTTTGGGTGTTTACACCATCTCATATATATGTGAATAGGCTAATCCTATGCATGAAAATATGATTTGAAGTATGATTTGGTTTTTGAGCCCAAGTATGAATGATTATGAAGAATGTTTGGCTTTTAAGCTGCATTGAAATGACTTTTGCCTCATTTGAAAGCATGTATACCTATATGTATTAGTATGGGATGATGACTGAGCACCAAGTGAGATTAGAGGTGTCAGGGCTATCTTTAAGGGTCCTCTTTCTTTCTCTCGAACTATGTGCCAACATAGGTAGTTGATACGGTAACCCTCACTGAAATGGGAGGCCCGTAAGGTGCGGTCACACTTTTGATATGATATGATATGAAAATCAAATCCAAAATGGGAGGCCCGTAAGGAAGGTTACTTCTCGGAAATATGAGGCCTATAAGGAGAAATATGACCTTTGGCATGTAGACCACCTTTTATCCGATGTGGAAATAATATCAGAATTCCAAGTAATAGCTCGCTTGGTCTTATATGTTAGTTGAGGTTTAATCCCCTCTATATTGAAGTATTATGCATTGTATGCATCATGGATTACATGGCATATTGACATGTTATACTCATTGCTTATATAGTTCTTTCTATAGTATGTGCTGTTGTGATCTATCATCGAATGCAGACTTAATATGTTCATATGCATTGCATTCCCACATACTTAGTACATTACTAACACATACTTTTTTCTTATATGATCCAACCATGTAGGGACCAGAGACTATATCCATCCACCTTTCGACGGCTAGTCAGATTTGTAAAAGTTGTTGTGGTGAATCCTATCTTCGAAGGACAAGCCATCATCCATCTACCTTATATTGCTTCCTCTTATGTTATATTTACTTTGAGGGTGAGCTTGGGAATGTCATGGCCCCCCGTCCTATTTTGTGACTAGAGGCATTGTTTGACAACATGTAAAATCCTGTACGGATATGTGCTATATTTTGGTCATTCAGAGGTAATGTTTATAGTTACCTATTGGATATGGTCATTGTGATGTGTATTTATGATATGATATGGATATATGGAAGATCCTAAGTATTATATTTCCCCATAGAGTGAGTCATACTTACCCGCCCCTTAAACTTTATGTACTATGTGTTATGTGAATCCATGAAAATCCCTCTTCCTATGATATCCCCATAGTGCGAGTCATACTTTCTCATCCCTTAGAACTAAGTGTTTACTACTTCTTTACCCCCTACCGAACTGATGATGTGAATTTGGATACTTTGAGACTTGTTTTGTGACTCTTAGGTTCCCATTTACCATGTCACTCCTAGACCCTAGGTCCGGTTCGTGACATCTTCGCCCCGAGAATAAACCAAAATATCATCAATGTGTACCACCACAAACATATCGAGGTAGGGCTTGAAAACACTATTCATAAGATCCATATAAATAGTTGATGCATTGGTTTACCCAAAGGAAATCACTATAAATTCAAAGTGTCCATACCTTGTTTGTAATGCAATTTATGGAATATCACATTCCCTCACCCTCAACTGATGATAACCGGACCTCAAATCAATTTTGGAAATGTGTCTAGCCCCTTGCAATTGATAAATAGGTCATCTATTCTTGCGAGAGAATAATTATTCTTGATGATGACTTTGTTGAGTTGGCGATAGTCAATACACATCCGGAGTGACCGAACCTTGTTCCTTACAAACAATACGGGGGCACCACATGGGGACCTACTAGATCTAATAAATCCCTTTGCTAGAAAATCCTTCAATTGCTCCATTAGTTCCTTCAACTCCGTTAGGCCATTCAACAAGGAGGGATTTATATAGGTTGGGTGTCAGGCAAAAGATCTATGCCAAAATCTGTCTCCCTTTCAGAAGGGACGCTGAGCAACTTTTTGGGACACTCATTGACTATAGAAATCGACTCAAGAGACAAATTTTCGAATAAGTCATATCTAACCCTTAGAAAATGGTAGATACATCCCTTAGAAATTATCTTACGGGCTTTGAGATAGGAAACAAACCAACCTTTACATGAAGCACTACCACCTTTCCACTTAGGAGTAGGCTGATTTGGAATTTGGAACTTAGCAATACGGATTTGACAATCTATGGATGCATAAGATGAATGCAACCAATCCTTCCACATATAATATCAAAATCAACCATAGAAAGCTCTATCAAATCTAAAGGAATGACTTTATGCATGATGGACACGGGACAACCTCTATAGACCTTTTGTGAAAGAATGGGCTCACCAACAGGAGTACTAACTTTATAAGTCTCAAAAAGAGTTTTGGGAGATGCATGAAATCTATTAGCAAGAAATGGTATAACAAATGACAAATTTTCCCCCGAATTAAAAGTGCATAAGAATAAAAATCACAAACTTTCATCACACTGGTAACCACTTCCGGGACTTTTTCCACCTCTAGACGACCATAAAGGGCATACAACCTATTAGATTTTGGGGATCCTTATGCTTTTCCACCTTTTCCTTGAAGCCTTGCATTACCACTACTACCATTCTTTTAAAAATTGCAGGGCTTACCACATGTGAAGCAAGCATTAGGGCCGACAAGACGTTCACCCTTATGGGGCTTTCCAAACTTTGTACAATTTGGAGAACCTCGTGTACCAACATCTCCTTGGGGCTTTGGGTTAGACCCCTTATCTTTGTTAAACTTAGGAGAAGTAGCGTAGGATGACCCTTGATTCCCTTGCTTGTGACCACCTTGGAATTTACCATGGCAACCATTTCCCTTGAGGAAGAATCCAACACCATCCATTCTAGCTCTCTTGGAATCCCCATACTTCTCCCTCACTTTCTCATCTTGGATTTTATCTGGATAAGTCATTAAAGGAGAGATATCCATTTCTTTGATGAGCATAGTCATTTTGCATTCTTTGGAGACCAAATCCGAAACACCGGATATGAATTTACTCATTATAACGCTTGGATTAGACAACATGAATAGAGAATACTTGGAGAGCTTAGTAAACTTGTGTCATGACCTAAGCCTATCACCTAGGCATATAACAGTGAATGGGGTACCTAAAGGGACCCCAAACAAGCAACTAAAGTATACATGGCACATCCTTTATTGTGGAAGCAAAATTAAACAACTACCACATAATTCTAGGGGAAACAAGACTTTGCACTCACACTGTGGAGATGTTGTAGGGAAGAGGATTAGCATGATTCACGTAGAAATTAAAGTCTAAGGGGTGGGTAAGTATGACTCACACTATGGGGGAAATTACGGACTTAGGACTTCCATCTCATCAATACAACAAGCATTCAACACATAAGAGGGTATAAGGGACTAAGGAAGTCTTTCATAGCACATAGCATAAGAGGAGTCGAGCTCATGACATATATATCCAAATATCCAATAACACCTCTATTACGACTGGAAAGGCAGCAAAGACATCTCCCAGGCTCACCTTCAAAAGATAAATATCCATAATTAGGCAAGTCTCAAATGAGCATGAAAGTAAATGGCTATTGTCCTCGAATGTGGGGGACTCACAAAAAGAGATCTTCAACCAAATCATCTAGCCACGTGGAGGGGAGGATGGATAGGAGCTCTGAACCCTACATGGTTAGACCATGTAGGAAAAAAATATATTTTAGTACTTGGAATGTACTAAGTATGTGGGATACAATGCAACAAGGAACATAAACCATAAATAAACAATATGCATAATCATAATCAATGAATATAAGTTCAATATGACATGGATTCTCAATACCTTACTCATAATATGCACGAGAAATCATCAAGTCATATACCATATAATACATAAATGGGAAGGGATCATAACTGATGCAAAACCAAGCAAGCTACTACTTGAAATCTCGATGTTCACTCCACACCGGACTAGGAGTGGTCTATATTGCCAAAATAAATCACACACACACCTTATGGGAACTCTCCCATTTCGAAAAGTGCTTCATAAAAACCTCACTAGAACATCACCATTTTTGGTTAACATATGATAAGAAACATATGGGAACACCACCCTTTTTGGTCAATCAAGCAATACAAGCTATATGGATTCATTTGCTAATTCACAAACCTATGGTAGTAATAGTTATGGAACAATGATTATCTGCCAAGATCCTCTCAGTGCTAGGTCACAATCCCAAGGAATACTCAAATCATACATATAATCATAATATACAAAATATCATAATATCATAATAATTTCATAGAGTAGCTCTTCAAAACCAAAGCTTCATAATATCAAAATAGGGCTTCATATCATTCATAGCTTTCACAATATTCTCAGAGCTCGTAGCATGCATAATGTCCTTTCAAATTCATGACATTCATTGTTCTCATGTCTCGCCATAAGGTATTTATCAACACCAGAAGCTTGGTAGCTAACTTTGATTAAACATGGTGGGTATGCATATATACTCAAAATCATACAAGTCAAGATGTAGGATATGAAAAGATTAACTAAAGTCCTTTGCAAATCATTTAAAGTAACCCACCATAATACCACAAGACTTAGTTAGGGCTTCCTTAACCCTTATAAAAGACCATAAATTCACATGGAATTTCAATGCAATATGATGTACAAAGGTAGAATACTACAAATCTCTTCATAATGTCATCACATAAAATAGTTCATAAACTTCCATAAATTTACATAACTTGAAAATAGATGAGGAAGAAGGATAGTTGAGTCTTATGGAGGGGAGGTCCCCACAAATTAAAATCCACATACCTTGGTGTGATTTTAATGGATGAAATCTGATTGTGAAATGACGAATCCATAACCCTAGCTTTCATCTCAAAATTGAACACCTTGAGGAAGCTTGAGAGTATTTGGTAGGGATTTACACTTAGTAATATATTAAATGAAGGAGAATAAAGTAGATTAGAATTGTTTTAAGGCTGGGAAGGGCTTATTTGAAGGCTTAAACGATGTGATATAGGCATTTAATAATAGGAAATGTCAAATTTTCCCTCCTTAAAAATCTGCCGTACAGGACCACGAGACCCCAATTATGGGCCATGGTCTAGTCTACAAGACATAGAAGAGAGGTCTTGTCTAGTAACATTTTGTATCCTCAAAAACTGTCTCTGATCCTCAGCCCATGACAAGACTTATGGCCTGTAAGACCATGTACGGGCCGTCTGGTATCACGTATACTCAAATTCAAAAATTAATAATTTTACCAGGTTTGACCATCATTCCACGAGCTCAAGATACGACCCATGGGATTACTTATGGCCCGTTGTCCTCTTTGTAAAACCCATTGATACATAGAAAATTTGAAGATTTCATTTCTTAGGCACTTTACACCTTCCAACATATGGTACCTTACAATATCTCCCCCTTGGGAACTGTCGTCCACGAATGTGCTAAAGGAAAGCTCTAAGGAATAGAATACATGCATCACATGATAATACACAACATATACATCATGAAATATTTTTCAAACCACATTTCAAATAATCATTTAATTGTAAACTTAAAAATCACATAACCATGCATAGATGACATGAAAATGACATACTCGGAAGGGGAGGTTCTCAAGTAAGAAAAATCTTAGTACTTAAGCTTGATTAGAATGTAAGAGATAGGGGTATCGCTTATTCACATCAGTCTCGGCTTCCCAAGTAGCACTGTCCACTTGTGGTTCCTCCAAAGGACCTTTACGGATGCTATGTCTTTGTTTATGAACCTATTTACTTATCTATCAAAGATTTCTAATGGAATTTTTTCATAAGTCAAATTCTTTTAAACATTCATCACCTCTAAGGGCACTATGGAATTTGGGTCTCCAACACACTTCCTCAACATAGAGACATGGAAGACTGGATGAACCCATGCCCATCTCCATGGGCAACTCTAATTCATATACAACTTTACCAATGTGTCTCAACATCCGGTAAGGCCTACATGTCTAGGGCTTAACTTTTCCTCTTTTCCAAATTGTACAACACCCTTCATGGGAAGAATCTTCTAGTACACTCAAATATCAACTATAAATTCAAGGTCACTTCTTCTAGTGTTTGCCTAGGATTTTTGCTAACTTTGAGTTATCTTCAGTGTTTTGCTTATCATCCTCATGTTAGCTGATGCTTCCATAACAAAATCTGACCCTAACAAAGCCATCTCCTCCGCTTCAAAAAACCCAACTAGGGATCTATAATATCTTCCATATAGAGCTTCAAAAGGAGCCATTCTGATAATAGAGTGATAGTTATTGTTATAAGCAAACTCTATAAGTGGAAGATATTTATCCCAACTACCCTTAAACTCCAAGACAGAAACTCTAAGCATATCCTCAAGACTTTGAATGGTTCTTTCGATTTAACCATCCATTTGTAGGTGAAATGTCATGGTAAGCTTAACTTTAGTACCAAGGCCCCTTTGAAAGAACCTCTAAAAATTCAAAGTAAATTGAGCACCATGGTCCGAGATAATGGCCAATGGAATCCCATGCAATCTAACCAACTCATGAATGTACAACTTGGCATAATCTTCATCACCATAAGTCTTCTTAACAAATTGGAAGTGAGCTGACTTCCTCATTCTATAAACAATAACCATAATAGAGTCAAAATGTCTCCTAGTCTTTGGTAGGCCAATCAAAAAATCCTTGTTGATTTCTTCCAACTTTCAAGTAGGAGTCTATACATTTTTGGCGAGGCAACTGGGCCTTTTATATTCGGCTTTAACTTGTTGGAAATTATAGCAATCGGCTACAAACATGGAAATATCTCTCTTATACCATCCTACAAATGCACTTCCCTCGAATCTGAATACATCTCTATAGAATCGGGATGAGTGGAATAAGATGAATTGTGAGCCTCATTCAAGATCAAGTCCCTTAAGTCATCAACATCAAGCACACATAATCTTTCTTGATATCTAAGGATACCATCTCCCTCTTGGTGTCACGACCCAAGCCTAGGGCCTAAACGTGACATGGTGAATGAGGAACCCGAAGGAACCCCAAACAAGCCTCTCGAACTTGTCATCACACTTTATCGGTCACGGAAGTACAATTAACATTAAATAAAGGGAATTAGGGACTAAGGGCAACCCATTTCAAAATAATATCATAGATTAAGAGTCAAGCTCATTTGCAAAATACTTGTCCAACGTACACCTCTACATATATCGATAGAACGGGGGCCATGACATACTACCGGCTCCCCTCATAGTCAAATACAAATACAAGCTAAGATCTCAAAACATAGGAGTAGGAAACATAACATAGTCCTCGAATCATTGAGGACTCACCAACAATCCCGGATAAGCACCGCATTAGCCACGTGGATGGAGAGAAGGATCAAGAGCAGCTCCGGTCCCTACATGGTAACATCATGTAGGCAAAATATGCGTTAGTACTTTGAAATGTACTAAGTATGTGGGGTGCAATACAAGAATAGATAAGATACATAATCGAAATGCAAGAGATGGGTCATTAGACATAGTATATGATCAAGATGCATTTGCATGATCAATGTATAGTCAAATATGTTTAAGTAAATCCATCTTCATAATAGGTACCATATCTGAATCTCAGCCAAGCAAATTGATGACGCATAAACCCCTTCATCTGGGTGAAATAAGTATTATCCCTTATTTCTGGATAGTGGCAATCCCACCTTACCACACAAGGTGGATATGAGTACTTATCCCCCATATCATGGATAGTGACAATCCCACCTTGCCACCCTTGGTGAATATGAGTACTTATCCCCCATATCATGGATAGTGACAATCCCACCTTGCCGCCCTACGTGAATATGAGTACTCATCCCCCATATCATGGATATCTGGCTCTTTTCCCCCGGACCGGGCACAGTTGTGCAACACTTTATATAGGAATTTACAATAGGCTCTAATGCAATTCTCATGTAGAAATGAATATATACACGAGTTTAGTTTATCATCAAAATGTCATTGTAACCTCATTCATATCTTATCTCAAGCTTTAAAACATCAATTCCTCATAATTCCATAATTAGACATTTTGTCAAATACCTTGGGGGCATGTAGTGGGGATCAAAGAATGTGTGTAAAATGGAGTAGGTCTCATGCAGTAAATCAGTGAACCAACCATCAATGAACACTTTGACATACTCCCAAGACAACATGTAAAGCCCCACATCAATTCCAAGTTTAGATTCAAGTTCTAGAGTGACAACATGTTCAAGACATTCAATTTCCCATGCTAGAATTTCACTATGCAGAAAATTTATACAATGAACAAGACCAATGTATAAATCTTCACTTAAAATCATGAAATAATGAGTAATTTAGAGTTTAGGCACTATGGGTGGAAGGAACCATGAGTTCAACACCACATACCTTGAGTTCTTATGAAGGCCATGGAAGTGTCTTCAAAGGAGGCTTGAAACTTGGAGCATGGACCTCTTCAATCTTGATGAAGGTTTTTGGAGGGTTTTGGCTTGAGTTCTTGAGAGAAATATTTCTAAGTGTGGGAAATGTCTTTTCGGAAATGTTTTAAGGAATGGGAACTGATTTAGTGCTATATGGGAAATAAAATTCGTCTTTGGAAAAACAGTTCTAACACTTAGAAAAAATAATGGGGCGGGTGAACAGTAAATTTGCTCACTAGAATTTGCATTCTCTGCCGGGCGGAGATTACGAAAATAGGCATAACTTCTTCGTTCGAACTCCAAACGAGGTGAAACGAAGTGCGTTGGATAGCTAACTCTCAGGGCTTTCCATGGATATATTATGGGCCACCCAATTCTTTGTGTGCTAAAAGATATGACCCTCCAAAGTAGACCCTCCAAAAAGGCTTCACTTGGAAATTTCGAATTTTGATACGGTTGCTCTAAAATTCGGGTTAGACCTATTTCCCACTCCATTTGACCCCCTTAACAAGAATATGAAGTCGTATTTTCAAAATAACAAATGAATTTTTAGATATAGCTAAAACAAGTTTCCGGTGACTTCCGAAACACTTTTTTTTTGGGTTGTTTCAATATCTCCCCCTTGGGAACATTCGTCCCCGAATGTGGAAGAGGCATACAAGAAAAGACTTATCAAGAACATATCAGCCCCAACGTGAATGCAAGATTTCATTTAGAACATCACTTCAAAATTTCAAAAATTAGTGTGAAACACCCATAACTCATCATTTTAAAAATATATGCATATGAATGATTTAGGGGCTGAAACTAAGACTCAATGGAGTACAATGGACTTTATTTAATACCTTAGGCTTGAGTGGAGTTGAATAGATAAGGATAACGTCTTTGCATGTCCACTTCGGCCTCCCAAGTTGCACTCTCCACTTGTTGATTCCTCCAAAGCACCTTAACGGACGCCACTTCTTTGCTCCTCAACTTCTTTACTTGTCTATCCAAGATCTGAACCGGGACCTCTTCATATGTCAAATTATCTTCCACAACACCCACAACTTTAAGAGGTACAATAGCGTTAGGATCACCAACATATTTCCTCAATATCGAGACATGGAACACCAGATGAACTAATCCCATTTCCTTTGGCAACCCCAATTCATAGGCTACTTTACCAACCCTCCTTATTACCTCATAAGGACCAACATACCTAGGGCTCAAATTTCCATTCTTGCCAAAACGAACTACACCTTTCATTGGAGAAAGTTTCAAACAAACCCAATTACCCACTTTGAATTCAAGATCTCTTCTCCTCACATCGGCATAAGACTTTTGACGACTTTGGGCTGTTTTCAACCTTTCCCTAATCATCCTTACCTTCTCAAGAGCATCCATGACCATATCCGGACCCAACAAGTCCACCTCTCCAACTTCGAACCACCCAACCGGTGACCTACCCCATCTACCATAAAGAGCTTCGAAAGGAGCCATACCGATACTAGAATGATAACTATTGTTGTATGCAAATTCAATCAAAGGAAGATGATCATCCTAATTACCCTTCAACTCCAAGATACAAGCTCTAAGCATATCCTCCAAGGTTTGAATTGTTCTTTCAGCTTGGCCATCCATTTGAGGGTGGAAGGTCGTGCTAAGCTTTATCTTTGTACCAAGACCCCTTTGAAAAGATTTCCAAAAGTGAGAAGTAAATTTAGTACCACGATCCGAGATGATAGACAAAGGAATTCCATGTAACCTTACCAATTCATGAATGTACAACTTGGCATACTTTTTAGCTCCATAAGTAGCTTTAACCGGTAAGAAATGAGTCGACTTTGTCATCCGATCAACCACTACCCAAACCGAATCAAAACCTTTTCTAGTCTTGGGCAAACCCACCACAAAATCCATGTTGATTTCCTCCCATTTCTAAGTAGGTATCTCAATGTCTTGAGTAAGGCCACCCCGCCTTTGATGTTCGGCCTTGACTTGTTGGCAACTATGGCAACCCGAAACGAACTTTGCAATATCCTTCTTCATGCCACCCCACCAATACACATCCCTCAAGTCTCTATACATCTTTGTTGACCCCGAATGAATAGAATAAGAAGAATTGTAAGCCTCATCAAGGATTCTTTCCCTCACATCATCAACACAAGGAACACATAATCTACCTTGGTACCTAAGGGCATCATCTCCCCCTTGGGAGAAAAACTCCACCTTACCACTACTCACCAAAGCCTTCAATTCCACCAAAGAAGGATCAAGATCTTGCTTGGCCATCACCTCATCAACCAAGGAAGACCTTGAACCATCAACAACAACCACTCCTACACCATCCACCTCATCCAACCTAACTCCCAACCTAGCCAACCGATGAATCTCCCTAGCTAACTCCTTACTACCTTCCTTCACATGAGCCAAACTACCCATGGACACCCTACTCAATGCATCCGCCACCACATTAGCTTTCCCCGGATGGTAGTGCATACTCATATCATAATCCTTAAGGAACTCTAACCACCTCCTTTGCCTCAAGTTAAGATCTTTTTGTGTGAACACATATTGGAGACTCTTATGATCGGTGAAGATATCGACATGCACCCCATACAAATAGTGACGCCAAATCTTTAAAGCAAAACCACAGCGGCTAATTCAAGATCATGGGTGGGATAATTCTTTTCATGAACCTTAAGTTGCCTAGAAGCATAGGCTATAACCTTACCACTTTGCATCAACACACAACCCGAACCAATACGGGAAGCATCAAAATAAACCACAAAACCTTCTAACCCATCCGGAAGAGACAAAATAGGAGCGGACAAAAGTCTTTCTTTCAAAGTTTGGAAACTTTTCTCACAATCATCCGACCACACAAATTTAGCCTTCTTTTGAGTTAACTTAGTCATAGGGGAGGCAAGAGAGGAAAACCCTTCCACAAATCTTCTATAATAACCCGCTAAACCCAAGAAACTCCTTATGTCCGACGGGGTCAAAGGTCTAGGCCAATTCCTAATAACGTCGGTCTTCTTAGGATCTACCTTAATACCATCCTTCGACACCATATGGCCTAAGAAGGCAACTTCCTTCAACCAAAACCCACACTTTTCATATTTAGCATACAACTTCTCTTCCCTCAATCTTTGGAGTACAACCCTTAAGTGGCCCATATGCTCTTCCTTACCCCGGGAATAGATCAAGATGTCATCTACAAACACCACCACAAAAGAATCAAGGTACGGTTTGAAGACCCTATTCATCAAATCCATAAAGATAGCCGGAGCATTAGTTAATCCAAAAGACATCACCACAAACTCATAGTGCCCATACCTAGTCCGAAAAGTCGTCTTGGGAATATCACACTCCCTCAGCTTCACTTGATGATACCCGGACCGAAGATCAATCTTAGAGAAGTGATTAGCCCCATGCAATTGGTCAAATAAACCATCAATCCTTCGAAGAGGATACCTATTCTTGACGGTGACCTTATTGAGTTGCCGGTAATCAATACACATTCTTAGAGACCCATCTTTATTTTTCACAAACAAAACCGGAGCACCCCATGGAGAATGACTAGGTCTAATGAACCCCTTATCTAACAAGTCTTTCAATTGCTCTTTTAACTTTTTCAACTCCGCCGAGGCCATACGGTAAGGGGAAATAGAAACAGGTTGAGTATCGGGAAGGAGGTCTATACCAAAATCTATCTCCCTTTTAGGAGGGACACCGAGAAGGTCTTTTGGGAAGATATCTAGAAACTCACTAACAATCGGAATTGACTCAATAGGAGGGACTTTGGACTCCACATCATTGACCCTCACAAGATGGTACAAACACCCTTTAGAAACTAACCTATGGGCTTTAATGCAAGAAATGAATTTCCCCTTCACCACAACATCCCGACTCTCCCACTCAAGGAAGGGCTCATTAGGAAATTGAAACTTGACTCTACGAGTTCTACAATCAATAGAAGCATAATATGCATGCAACCAATCCATCCCAAGAATAACATCAAAATCCACCATGTCCAACTCAACAAGATCACAAGGCAACACTTTATTCAATATGCAAACCGGACAATTTCTATACACTTTTCTAGCAATAATAGAGACACCAATAGGAGTCGACACTTCATATGACTCATGCAACAACTCCAACTCAACATGAAATTTTCTAGCAATAAAGGGGGTAACAAAGGAAAGGGTGGCACCCGGATCAATCAAAGTATAAACATCAAGATCAAAGATTTGCAACATACCGGTCACCACATCGGGGGTCTCCTCAACACCTTGTCTACCGTGCAAAGCATAAAATCGATTGTGCCTTGGGGCACCACTTTGAGAAGCACCTCTACCCAAAGGAGTAGTATTAGCATTCCGAACCTTGCCACGAATCTTGGGACAATCCATCTTCTTGTGACCAATTTCCCCACATTCGTAGCATGCACCCATACCCCTCATACAAGAACCCCAATGCTTCCTCCCGCAATTAGAACATGGTGCATTCGGAGCACCCACACCCACTCCTTGGGGCCTAGGAAAGTTGTTCACAAACCCCCTACTAGCAACATGAGAGGACCCTTGTCCTTGGAAAGGCCGACTTTCTCTAGAAGGCCCACCACCAAATTGAGCCCTCTTAGCCTCATGTCCCCTCCTCTTCCTCAATTTCTCCTCCTCCATTTGCTCGGTATAAGTCATCAACCGGGACAAATCCATATTATCAATGAGCATCGTGGAACGACACTCTTCACTAACCAAATCGGAGACACCCATCATAAATTTATTCATCCTCGACCTAGAGTCGGCCACCAAGTGAGATGCATACTTAGAGAGTTGGGTAAATTTGAGGGCATACTCCCTCACACTCATAGCCCCTTGTTTCAAGTTCATAAATTCCACCAATTTTGCCTCCCTAAGCTCCAGAGGGAAGAACCTATTAAGAAAAGAAAGCTTAAATTCCTCCCACAACACTACATAGCCACTTCCCTTTTCACCCTTCCATTGATCAAACCAAATTTGAGAAACACCCTTGAGTTGGTAAGCCGCCAACTCCGCCTTCTGAATAGCCCCAACACCCATAATGGTCAAGATTTTGCATACCTCGTCAATGAATTCTTGTGGATCCTCATCCACCTTTGAACCATGAAAAATCGGAGGGTTCATCCTAATAAATTCTCTCACCCTTGCCCCCGGGGTGGTAGCTTGGGGAGCTTGGGGAGCTTGGGCTCCTTGTTGCACTTGGTTGGCTACCACTTGTGCAAGTATGGTGAGTGCATCGCGGAGCTCACTATTGGTGGGTGGTTCCTCCGGTGATCGGGCTCGTCTTCCTTTCCTATTTGGCATGACGATCTAGCATTTCAAAGAACAAGCGTTAAGGAGGAATCACTTATTACACTCTAAGCACGACATAGAACGGGAAGAAGGGAAACCTTTCCTACAAACGTTTCATAGCCTCCCACTCATAGTCGTGGAGCGCTTCACAACCATGAATAGGACTCTACTCAATGCGGTGTGTTGGACTCCGAGGATCAAACAACCTAGTGCTCTGTTACCTAGCTTGTCATGACCCAAGCCTAGGGCCTAAATGTGACATGCGAATGAGGAACTCGAAGGAACCCCAAACAAGCCTCTCGAACTTGTCATCACACTTCATCGGTCGCGGAAGTACAATCAACATTAAATAAAGGGAATTAGGGACTAAGGGCAACCCATTTCAAAATAATATCATAGATTAAGAGTCAAGCTCATTTGCAAAATACGTGTCCAACGTACACCTCTACATATATCGATAGAACGGGGGCCATGACATACTACCGGCTCCCCTCATAGTCAAATACAAATACAAGCTAAGATCTCAAAACATAGGAGTAGGAAACATAACATAGTCCTCGAATCATTGAGGACTCACCAACAATCCCGAATAAGCACCGCACTAGCCACGTGGATGGAGAGAAGGATCAAGAGTAGCTCCGGTCCCTACATGGTAACATCATGTAGGCAAAATATGCGTTAGTACTTTGGAATGTACTAAGTATGTGGGGTGCAATACAAGAATAAATAAGATACATAATCGAAATGCAAGAGATGGGTCATTAGACATAGTATATGATCAAGATGCATTTGCATGATCAATGTATAGTCAAATATGTTTAAGTAAATCCATCTTCATAATAGGTACCATATATGAATCTGGGCCCAGCAAATTGATGACGCATAAACCCCCTCATCTGGGTGAAATAAGTATTATCCCTTATTTCTGGATAGTGGCAATCCCACCTTGCCACACTAGGTGGATATGAGTACTTATCCTTCATATCATGGATAGTGACAATCCCACCTTGCCACCCTAGGTGAATATGAGTACTTACCCCCCATATCATGGATAGTGACAATCCCACCTTGCCACCCTAGGTGAATATGATTACTTATCTCCCATATCATGGATATCCGGCTCTTTTCCCCCGGACCGGGCACGGTTGTGCAACACTTTATATAGGAATTTACAATTGGCTCTAATGCTATTCTCATGTAGAAATGAATATATACACGAGTTTAGTTTATCATCAAAATGTCATTGTAACCTCATTCATATCTTATCTCAAGCTTTAAAACATCAATTCCTCATAATTCTATAATTGGACATTTTGTCAAATACCTTGGGGGCATGCAGTGGGGATCAAAGAATGTGTAAAATGGAGTAGGTCTCATGCAGTAAATTAGTGAACTAACCATCAATGAACACTTTGACATACTCCCAAGACAACATGTAAAGCCCCACATCAATTCCATGTTTAGATTCAAGTTCTAGAGTGACAACATGTTCAAAACATTCACTTTCCCATGCTAGAATTTCACTGTGCAGAAAATTTATACAATGAACAAGACCAATGTGTAAATCTTCCCTTAAAATCATGAAATAATGAGTAAGTTAGAGTTTAGGCACTATGGGTGGAAGGACCCATGAGTTCAACACCACATACCTTGAGTTCTTATGAAGGCCTTGGAAGTGTCTTCAAAGGAGGCTTGAAACTTGGAGCAAGGACCTCTTCAATCTTGATGAAGGTTTTTGGAGGGTTTTTGCTTGAGTTCTTGAGAGAAATATTTCTAAGTATAGGAAATGTCTTTTAGGAAATGTTTTAAGGAATGGGAACTGATTTAGTGCTATATGGGATATAAAATTCGTCTTTGGAAAAACGGTTCCAACACTTAGAAAAAATAATGGGGCGGGTGAACAGTAAATTTGCTCACTGGAATTTGCATTCTCTGCCCGGGCGGAGATTACGAAAATGGGCATAACTTCTTTGTCCGAACTCTAAACGAGGTGATTGGATAGCTAACTCACAGGGCTTTTCATGGATATATTATGGGCCACCCAATTCTTTTTGTGCTAAAAGATATGACCCTCCAAAGTAGACCCTCCAAAAAGGCTTCACTTGGAAATTTCGAATTTTGATACGGTTGCTCTAAAATTTGGGTTAGACCTATTTCCCACTCCATTTGACCCCCTAAACAAGAATATGAAGTCGTATTTTCAAAATAACAAACGGATTTTTAGATATAGCTAAAACAAGTTTCAGGTGACTTCCAAAACACTTTTTATTTTTTTGGGTCGTTTCACTTGGTATGTCTCCAATTCTGTCTTGCATCATCAATATGAGCCATACTCTCCATGGACACTTTATTTAGAGCATCGGCAACAACATTACCTTGTTGGGATGATAGTGCACACTCATGTCATAGTCTTTAAAGAGTTCTAACCACCTTCTTTGCCTTAAGTTTAGACTTCTTTGGTTGAACACGTATTGTAGACTCTTACAATCAATGAGCACATCCACATGAAACCCATACAAATAATGACGCCATATCTTCAACGCCAATACCTGGGTGCCGGCCACACCAAGGGTGTCTACCCAGGTCGTGACTAACTTAGTATCAGAGCACAGAGTTAAGGCGTTCTAGGGAGTCTATGAAGTGGTGTGTAGTATAATACTTTTATGGGTGTGTTGTACACCACACTTTATAAATAAGAGGCTATGGGGAATTAGAAATGGTTACACTTCCTTCATATTCTTATTTGTGTGATGGAGTTAAACTCTATGAAAGATCTCTTTAATTCATCCGCTATGCATTTGCTGAATGTGATCATGGCTCCAAGAAGAGCTGCTTGAGGAATAGGTCATCTGGCTATATAAAATGCTAACCGACCTAAGCACCAAAATAAAGCTGAATCTATATGCCCAGCCATTTTTGAACCGCCACCACAGGTTGGGATCTCCAATTTTGAGTTACGCTAGGCTATTCAGACTTTTCCCAAGCTGTGACAACACCAGTTACTAGACAAGGCGCAGGCAAAAAGGATGCTCCAAACATATCTAAGGTTCAGAAATTTTCGAGGATGAACTTGCCTATGTTCATAGGGTCTACACCCAATGGGGATCATGAGAACTACATTAATGAGTTGCCGAAAGTGTTCTAGGTGATGTGTGTGACTAATGTTAATAGGGTTGAGTTGGATGCCTTCCAGATAAAAGGTGTTGCCAGACTATGGTTAGATTAGCGGAAGATGGATAGAGGAGAGGGTGCTCTAGTTTTGACTTGGGCCATATTTGAAAATGCCTTTATGGGTCGATTTTTCTTAAAGGAGCTTAGAGAAACTAAAGTATAAGAATTTTTGAACCAGATATAGGGCTCCATGATGGTGAAGGATTGTGGTCTTAAGTTCACCTAGCAATCTTACTATCACTCCCTAGGAGGGTACCCTTGGTGTGACTAACACTCAGAGACTATTGCTAGCCCCTAAGAGAACCACTCAACTTCATCACATTCATTCAGTCATAATCTAATAGTGGAAGACATCAATTATTAAGAGTACTTAGTGAAAGAATAATAATTTAATAATGAAAGGCCAAACAATCTAAGAATCAATTGAGTAAGACCTGTATGAAAGAAGCTAGCCAAAAACATTATCCAATCACAACTCAACAGTCTAGTCTATGAAGCCTCTATTCATCGATAAGGTGGTGCCAATGGCAGACCCATGACTACCTCAAAATATAATAAAATAAGTCTAAATCAAAGCTAGAGAAGAACATGGTATCCTTCGTAAGTAGGGAAGGGCTCACCAATCATCTGAAAAGAAATAGGTCCTGAACGAGGCACCTGTTGAAGATCGCTAGTATCTGTCTTTACATCATGAAAAGATGTAGGCCCAAATTGATGTCAGTATGTGAAATGAACGAGTATGTAAAATAGCAAAAAGAAACAATGACCATCTAAAGTAAAATGCCAGTAGTAGGAAACTCAATAAACAAGTCAAGAGTCTAAAATAAAAATGAAGTTCAGACAATGACCACTCACATACTATCTAATCCTATTTACTCTGTGTACAATCAAGACCTATACGGGAGTTTCTCTAACTGACAATCATCACATATGAGTCGGTGATGATACAACGAAGCAATGTATTTACCATATCTATCCAATACCTTGCAAGTTTAAGGACATCCCATCAGTGGATCCATAATAAAAAATATGAAGTACTCTTTTTAAGACAATAGAGAAACATCCGATTTTATGATTCAGTCCTCTCCTACTCTAGCTACATAGTTATTGAGTTTGACTTGGACTTACTATTACTCAATTCGGTACTCAATACTACTCCCAAGACTCAATATGCTCATAAGACATCAACCCTATGATTTACTTATTCATCTAGTCTCATTAGACATTTGTTAATTCATCACATCAACTATCAACTCTTTGGTTAGCAACATTCCTTTAGGACTTAGCCCTTTGACCCATAAAGACCCTCCATCATCCATAGATCCAACATCATAGTATTTATCAAACAAGAATTAGGTTAAAGCATTTAGGAACTCTATAAACTCTTTAAACTCATTATACTCATGCATACCCATTTAAGAGCAATGTGTAAAACTAACAAAAATTCCTTCTAAGGTTCATGTAGAAAATTAAAATCATCTATTACAAGTATTTAATTAATGAAAACTGTAACTCATGCAAATTTATATAGAAATAAATTAGATTTAAAGAAAACCTTTCAAGAAATATTCATGGAAGACTCAATTCGTTCATCACTCCAACAATTCCAGTTATGAGGCACATGAAAGGAAAAAATCCATGTTCTAATTAGCCGTACATACTTGGAAGTTTGAATATTTGAACAACATGGGAGAATGCACAAAATTATCTTGAAACTCTAGCCTTTTTCTGTCTTGAAACCTTGCCCTAAGTTGGAGAAGGTGTTTTAGCGTGAAAAGGTTGAATGGTTATGTTTAGGGATGTGTTTAGGTATAAAAACATCAAGTTAACTCTTTGAGAGGGTGGAAAAAGAACAATATCACCCTTCTTAAAAATGTTTTCAAAGTTATCCATAGGCCAACCTACGACCCATAGAAACTTTAACGGCTCGTAGGAACCAATCCGATAACTTTTGGGAAAATTTTGGGGTCTTTGGATTGATTCCACGAGCCCAAACTATGCCTCATAGAAGAACTTACGACCCGTAGGTGGGTCTGTCAAGTTAGGGGATCAAAGATGGATTTTCTAAATTTTTCCATGAGTTGACGGTATGGGCTATAACTCAAACCATAGTTCGTAACTCATCCCATTACTCAACTATGCTATGACAATCTCTAGTAAAATGGCCATGACATTTCACTTTGAGCTCCAAATAAGGTGAAATCATTGGCAATGTAAAGCTAATACAAAGAGCTTTAATTTGATAGGTCATGAGTCATTTATTTCTTTATATGCTAAGAGTGATGGCCATTTAAAGTTGACCCTTGTATTATCTAACGTGAGAAATTCAATTAATAGAAATGTTTTGAACTAGGGTAAGTACTAGAAGTCTCGTATGATCCTATTCCACTTTCAACATATAAGAATGAGGATTGAAACATAGGTACATGTAAGAATAAAGTTATGAGGTTTCACACTTGCTATACTCCTGAGATAGTTCCAGGCATGAGAAGTAGGATGGGTTTGTACGTTAATGGGTTGAATAAGTAGTTGAAGAAAGATAGGAGAGGAGATATGCTTGTGAGTAATATGGACATAAGCAGACTGATGATCCATGTACAACAAGCTAATGAGAAAAGCCAACAAGATAGAGAGGAGATAAAAAGTAAGAGGGCTAAAACATCCATCCATGAGCTTGGGAAGAAAGGAAATGGGCATGGTAGCAAGTATTAGTTCGGGCCAATACCTTTGTCTGCCAGTGCACTAGTACCCGAAAATTGGAATGAACAGAAGTCTAAAAATTTTAGGGCCCAGGGATCTCAATCATAGGCTAGTGTGGCGCTAGGTTCACTGGGTAAGCTGCCATGTGGCAAGTGTCGCAAGCTACACTTGTGAAAATGTTGTAAGGGAGAAGATGCATGTTATAAGTGTGGACAAATGGGTCACTTTTAGAGAGATTATCCAAAGTGGGCTAACAAGGATCAATGTTCTGCACTGGCCCACAAGCAAGAGGAAATTAGAAGGGTGCTACTTTTGGTGAAAACGAGGCTCCAAATCATTTGTATGCCATGGGTAGTCGCAAAGATCATGAAGTTGCAGCAGATCTTATGAAGGGTATGCTTCGAGTCTTTGCCCTTGATTGTTGTGCATTGCTTGATCCGGGTGCCACTTTGTCATTTTTAACTCCTTATATTGCTAGTAGATTTGAGATTCTTCTTAAATGTTTTCTTGAACCTTTTGTTGTTTCTACTCATGTTTGTGAGTCCATCCTCGCCGAAAGGGTTTATAGAGATTGTGTAGTATCCATCCATCATAGCGATACTTTTGTTGATTTGATAAAATTGGATATGATTGATTTCGATGTGATCCTTGCCATGGATTTGGCTTCATGCATGTTATGTCTCCATTAATTATAGGACTTGAACTATAAAATTTCGATTCCCAAATGAATCAGTTCTAGAATGAGAGGGAAATTCTATTGCACCTAACGGAAAGTTTATTTCCTACCTTAGGGCCAGAAAGATAATCTCTAAAGGTTGTATCTACCACCTAATATGAGTTAAGATTGATGATATTGAGCCTCCTACTCTTATGTTAGTCGGGATTGTGAATAAGTTTGCTGAGGATTTGCCTGGAGTCACTCCTGATAGGGAAATTGACTTTGGGATTTATGTACTCCTTGATACTCAGCCTATCTCAATTCCACCTTATAGGATGGCCCTTCTTAGTTGAAAGGATTGAAAGAGTAGTTGAAATATTTGTTAGATAAGGGCTTCATTAGGCTGACTATTTCTCCCTGGGTGCTCCTATCCTATTCATATGAAAGAATGATGGGTATCTTAGAATGTATATTGATTATAGGATACTAAACAAGGTCACAATAAATATAAATAGATGACTTGTTTGGCCAACTTTAGGGTGCCTTTTGCTCTTCAAAGATAGAACTCAGATCTGGTTACTATTAGTTGAAGGTGGGGGAATGTGATATCCTAAAGAAATACTTTAGGACCCATTATGGCCATTTTTAGCTCTTGGTCATGCCCTTTGGGTTGACTAATGCGCCTGTAGCCTTCATGGGTTTGATGAATAGAGTATTCAAATAGTACCTTGATATGTTCGTGATCGTGTTTATTGACAATATTCTGATGTAATCTAGATATGAAGAGGAACATACCAATCACCTCAGAATCATTCTTCATACTCTTAATGAGAATGAGTTGTATGTGAAATTCGCAAAGTGTGAGTTTTGGCTCAAGTTTGTGGCTTTCCTTTGCCATTTTGTCTCTTTATAATGGTATTCGAGTAGACACCAAAAAGGCTGAGGCTGTTAAGAACTTGCCCCGACCAACCTCTCCGACTGACATAAGAAGTTTCTTGGGATTAATAGGCTACTATCGTAGATTTGTTAAAGGATTTTCTTCCCTATCCTCACCATTAATTAGATCAACTAATAAGAAGATCATGTTTTGATGGTCGGATGAATGTGAGAAAAGCTTCCAAGAGTTTAAAACAAGATCGACTACTGCACCAGTTTTGACCATACCCGATAGGTTAGAGGATTTTATAATATATCGTGATGCATCTAGATTTGGATTTGGTTGTGTGTTAATGTTGAGGGGAAAAGTGATAGCTTATGCTTCTAAACAACTTAAGATTCATGAGAGAAACTATCCAACCCATGATCTTTGGTTGGTAGTAGTGGTATTTACACCTTAAGATTTGGCGCAACTACTTGTACAAAATGCATGTAGACGTGTTCACTTATCACAAGAGCCTGCAGTACGTCTTCAGTTAGATAAAGCTCAACCAGAGGAAGAGGAGATGGTTGAAGTTGCTTAAGGACTATGACATGAGTATTCTCTACCACCCAGGTAAAGCTAACAATGTTGTATATGCTCTTAGCAGGTTGTCAATGGATAGTACTTCCTCTATTGAGGAAGGAAAGAAGGACTTAGCTAAGGAAGTGCACAGATTAGCCCCATTAGGAGTCCAACTTGAAGAGAATGATAAAGGGATTCCATGTCCGAAATGGGTCTGCTTCATCTTTAGTGACGCAGGTGAAAGAAAAGCAGACCAAGATCCTATTCTATTTAAGTTGAAGGAAGTTGTCTACAAACAGAAGGTGATAATTTTCTGTAAAGAGGGAGATGGTGTGTTGAGCTACCATAGTAGATTCTATATTCTGAACATTGATGGTGTTCGAGATAGAGTTATAGTTGAAGCCTACAGCTCTAGTGTCATTCGTCCTTGCTTCACCAACATGTATCATGACTTGAAGGAAGTCTATTGGTGGGGTGGAATGAAGAGGGATATTGCTTAGTTTGTTTCCAAGTGTCCGAATTATCAACAACTTAAAGTTGAGAATCAAAGGCCATGTGGATTGGCTCAAAACTTTGAGATTCCCAAATGGAAGTGGGAGATGATCAATATGGACTTCATTACTGGCTTATTAAGGTCTCGAAAGCAGCATAATTCGATATTGGCGACTGTGGATATGTGTATTGAGCAGTTAGGTCATTTTAAAAATAAATCCTCTCTCTTTTATAAATTATCCTTCTTGTAAATTTTTAATAGGCAATTTCGGACAATTCAGTAGCTATGATTATTTAGTTAAGGGATAATTTTTGGGTATCATCAGCTGAAGGTTAGAGAATGTGATATTCCCAAGACGACCTTTCGAACAAGGTATGGGACCTTTGAGTTTGTGGTGATGTCATTTGGCTTAACTAATGCTCTGACCGTGTTCATGGATCTCATGAATCAAGTGTTCAAGCCATTTTCTTGACAGTTTTGTAGTTGTCTTCATTGATGATATTCTCATTTATTATTGTAGTGGGCAAGAACATATGGATCATTTGAGGTTGGTTTTGCAAACCTTGAGGGAGAAGAAGTTGTATGCCATGTTTAGCAAATGTGACTTTTGGTTGGGTGAAGTAGCTTTTCTTGGTCATGTGGGGTTGGGGGATTGTATTTAGGTTTATCCAAAGAAGACCGGGGTTGTAAAGAACTGGCCTAGACCATTGACACCTTCGGACAATCGCAGTTTTCTAGGATTGGTCAGCTATTACAGGAGGTTGGTTGAAGGGTTCTCATTTATTGCATCCTCATTGACTAAATTGACTCAAAAGAAGGCTAAGTTTGTGTGGTCGGATGAATGCAAGGAGAGTTTTCAAACCTTGAAGAATCGTCTTACATCGGCACCTATCTTGACCTTACCTAGTGGCTTGGAAGGATTTGTGATGTAATGTGATGCCTTGCAGATCGGGTTCAGGTGCGTACTTATGCAACATTGTAAGGTAATAGCACATGCATCAAGGCAAGTAAAGGTGCACGAACATAATTACCCGATGCATGATCTTGAGTTAGCAGTGGTGGTTTGTGCCTTGATTATTTAGAGGCACTACTTGTATGGGGAACATGTTGATGTTTCATCGATCACATGAGTTTTCAATATGTGTTCACTCAAAGGGATCTCAACTTGAGGTAAAGAAGATGGTTGGAACTCTTAAAGGACTACGACATGAGTTATAAATATCACCCCCGTAAGGCCAACATTGTGGTCGATGCTCTTAGTAGGCTATCTATGGGGACTGTGACTCATGTCGGGGAGGAGAAGAGGGAGTTAGCTAAGGATGTTCACCTGTTGGCTAGGTTGGCTGTTAGGTTGGCCGACTCTAATGATGGTGGTACCTATGGTCAAAATGGGGCCGAATCTTCAGTGGTTATTGATGTGAAAGCTAAGCAAGATTTTGATCCATCACTGGTTGAATTGAAGAAATTGGTTGCCGAAAAGGAGAATGAGGCTTGCTCCTAAGGGGGAGATGGCGTACTTCAGTACCAAGACCGATTACGTGTTCCGGATGTGGATGGCCTTCGAAAGGTGATCATGAGCGAAGCTCACAACTCTCATTACTTTATCCATCTGGGGTCTACTAAGATGTATCAAGATTTTAAGGAGGTGTATTGGTGGCATGGTATGTAGAAGGACATAGCCAAGTTCGTACCTGAATGTCTAAGTTGTCAACAAGTGAAGGTTGCACACCAAAGGCCCAATGGCTTGTCTCAAGATACTGAGATTCCCACTTGGAAGTGGGAAGATGTGAGCATGGACTTTGTGGTTGGTTTGCCTCGTAGTCGAAGACAATTCGACTCTATTTGGGTTATCATCGACAGGATGACTAAGTCGTCTCACTTTCTACCAGTCAAGATTACCTTTAGTGTAGAGGATTGCAAGGTCGTACATCCAAGAATTAATGAGATTGCATGGTGTGTCTAGGTCTATCATATCAGATCGTGGCACCCAATTCACTTCTAACTCTTAGAGATCGTTTCAAAAAGGACTTGGCACCAAAGTGAAGTTGAGCACTGCCTTCCATCCTCAAACCGATGGGCAAGCCGAGAGGGCAATACAAACATTGGAGGATATGTTGAGTTCATGTGTATTGGAGTTCAAAGGTAGTTGGAACCACCACCTTCCCCTCATCGAGTTTGCCCATAATAATAGTTTCCATGCTAGTATTGGTATGGCATTGTTTGAGGCCTTATATGGGAGGAGGTGTAGGTCACTGGTGGGGTGTTTTGAGTTGGGGGAAATGGCATTGATTAGCCCGGATTTAGTATTGGAGGCTATGGAGAAGGTGAGGTTGATTAGGGAAAGGTTGAAGATAGCCCAAAGTCGCCAAAAGTCCTATTTTGATGTTAGGAGGAGGGATCTTAAATTTCATGTAGGGAATTAGGTGTATGTAAAGGTTTCTCCTATGAAGGGTGTGGTGCGTTTTGGTAAGAAGGGCAAGCTAAGCCCCTGGTATGTTGGCCCTTATGAGATTGTTGAGCGTATTGGGAATCTGGCTTATAGATTGGAGTTGCCTCCGGACTTGAGTTCCATTCATCTGGTCTTCTATGTGTCTATGTAGAGGAAGTTACTCGATGATCCTAGAACTATTATGCCCTTGCAGAGTGTTGAGGTTGAGGAAAAGTTATCTTATAATGAAGTCCCAATGGAGATTTTGGATAGGCAAGTGAAGCGGCGCAGTAACAAGGATGTAGCTTCAGTGAAGGTAGTTTGGAGAAATCAACACATAGAGACTGCCACATGGGACGCAGAGATGGACATGATTAAGCGACATCACATTTTTTCCAATATACTCAAGCCCAAGGTACTAGGTTCTTCTTCTTCTTAGTGGTCCTAATTCTTCCATTCTTGAGTCTCATGACATGACATGCATACATGTGCATTAAAATGAGATTTTTATGATGTTTTGAATGATTTTAATATACTTTGACATGAATTTTAATTAATTTATAATTTTAAATAGGTGAGTTATGTATTGCATCTTATGTTTGGAAGTTTCGTTTCCTATGCCAACTTCTCAAACCTCGTTATTGCACATTCAGGGACGAATATTCCCAAGGTGGAGATGATGTAAGGACTCGGATTTTCGAACGACTTTATTAGACTTTATAGTGTCGCCCTGTGAGAAAAATTGATCAAGTGTCACTTCATGGGAGTCCCACATGGCTCGTGTGATCTCCAGTGAAGGGTGACTTGGCCGAAATTCTGATTATGGGGACTCGACAGGGAGTTTCGGGCTAAGGCACGCCACACTGGAACCCCAGACAGGTCGTGTGGTGTGTCACAAGTTGTGTGGCCCCTCATTAACTCATGACGTGAAACTTTTTTAAGTATGAATAACCATCTCGTTTCTTTGCGTGCAAGAATTTTTCTAAGTATCATTTCATGGCCCTCGACACGATCCGCGTAGTGTCCCACGGGTCGTGTGGCTGTTCGTATGAAGTTCCTTTGCGTTGAAAAGTCTAAGTGTCTAGCATTGCAAAAATTTGTCAAAGTATCATCTCAAAAGCATTTTTCACAGCCCGTGAAGTGCCTCACAGACCGTGTCAGTGCCAGTTAATCCATGACGCCCAACTTCCCTCCGTTTTATTAATGGATTTTACATAAATACGATTTATTTTAAACGTGTTTTATGACTTTTTACCTATCCAAGACCCCTAAATCAGCTAATATCCTTTCACTTCAATTCATTCTCATTAGAAAAACTCTCACTCTAAAATCAATTCCTAAAAATCCGCTCTAAGTTCTTCTCTCAAGACTCAAGCTAGGATTCAATTGGGGTTTCAACTTCAAGCTAAATTCTTCTCAAATTCATCTTCCTAATCAAGGTATGTAGGATTGATTCTTGGTCCCTTTCAACCAAGAAGACCCAAACTCTTTTCAATTGATTTTCATGAAATTAAGCTTACTTTAAATGTGGGGTTTTCATTATATGATTTGTTAAATTTAATTGATGTATGGGCTGTACTATAAATATGATTTAAAGTTACTTTAAGCTCTATTATGAGGATTTACATTGAAGTTATGAAGTTATGAACGTGCATGTCCCCTTTAAAGCTTGATTTATGCATGGGCGATTTCTATGATAATTTGAATGTGAATTTAATTATATATTTACTAAATTTCGTATTATATTGTTTGTTTTAGCTTGAATCTATATTAACCATGCTATTCTTACATCATCCATGACATATGCATTCATAAATATTGGAATTATGGAAATTATGAAGTGGGTTAAGCCCAATTATGTTTTATGAAATGATTTTGATAAAAAATTATGGTTATGACAAGAATGGGATCACATACATGTCGATGATTATGGTTGTTTGAGCATTTTTGGATGCTTGCATCATTTTGTATAGGTAGATGAGCTATTACTTGCATGAGTATCATGATTATGATTTATGGTTTGGCATTTGAGCCTAATGGTGCATTGAACGGATTCGAAATAAATATCGTATCTCTAGAAAGCACACATTTGTATAAGTACTCTCATGGGATGTTTTGACTTAGCACTAATGGATTGGGGGCGTCAGGGCAACCCCCAAGGGCCCACTCCCTTTCCTCAAACTATGTGCCAACATAGGAACGGTAGCCATTACCGAAATGGGGTTCCCATAAGGTGTGATGTAGAGTAGGTTTGGCAAGTAATCTTCTCCTACCGATGGGAGGTCTTTATTTGACTAACTCATGTAATAGCTCATATGGTTTTAATTTGTCGATTATAGTCCTTCCACACTATATATGACCATTATTACATTTAATGCATCATGAATTTCCTTGCATATTGTATACTACTCTTCCTTGGATATATGATACCTTCTATGTTATGTGCCCTTGTCATCCAACACTGAAAGGCAGGTTGATAAGTCATATGCATTGCATGCCCGCATACTTAGTACATTCAAATGTACTAACACATACTCGATGCCCACATGATTGTACCATGTAGGGACTGTGTGTTACGATCATCCACCGCTTGATGGGTAGCTCGAATTCGAAGACTTGATATTGTGGTGAGTCCTATATTCCAAGGACAAACCACCTTCCTTCACATATGTTGTTTTTTGTTTATCTTCTTAATTGAGGGTGGCCCGGGACATGTCTTGGCCCCCGTCCCATCTTGACTAGAGGCATTGTTGGACATCTTGTACACTCTCGTAGATTTTATATGTTATGTGTTGTATTTAAATTTTTGATTTTGGTTATCTATCTGATATGGCTATCATTGATTGATTATGAGAATTATGATATATATGTATGTTTGATGTGGAAATGTGGAAGATCCTAAGCCCCGTATTGCCCCCACATGGTTAGTCATACTTACCCGTCCCTTCGTTCATATGTACTATGTGCTATGTGAATCCATGTAAATCCCTTTCCCTTCGGTATCCCTCTAGCGTGAGTCCTACTTTCCCGTCCCTTAGCACTATGCTTTTAATATTTGAGTGCGCTTCCGAACCGATGATGTGGATTTGGATACTTTGAGGCTTGCCTACTGACTCTCGGGTTCCCATTCACCGTGTCACTTCTAGACCCTAGGTCCGGGTCGTGACAGTTACTTAACATTCTTTGGATCTCTGTTCAAACGGAGTTAAGGGATTGCCTTGACTCCAGGTTTTAGGCATACACTACACATACACCCTAAAAAAGACCAAAAACAACGAATAAAAGTAAAATAAGGAAACTAAGAATTAACACCCAAATTACTTATGAATTCACTAAGTCTAGTCATATCCCCCGATAACGGCACCAAAATCTTGATGCCACCCAAGTTACACCTCCATTTTAGAGGATAAAGCGGTTGTTGTCATGAAACAGAACCTAACAAAGGTTAGGGTCAAACCCACAGGGAATAGGTAGACTCAAGAGAATTCAATGATCATAATTCAAATAGTTAACCGACTTACATCCCCAAAAGGGGGGTGTTCATAATCAATGAAAAATATCACTAAACTAACTAACACAAGACAGAAGTTAGTATGGAGAGAAACTAGGGTATTGTGTTCTCCATGATTCCCCAACATAGTATCGTCATTGGTTAACCTATTTATTTTCTAGTGTGTAGCATGTAGGACAGTAAGTTATGCTCAACAAGCTATTTGGTCAAAGGTGAGAGGTGAATTTCACTGTGCGACTTGGCCCATCTCCATAGTGTGCATTATTAAACCTTATCTATTAGTCCCAGTACAACCTCCCCTTGGCCTAGTTTGGTTCATTACGATAACACATCAATCGAATCTTGTTAATTAATCTCTTTTCATATTTATTACTACCTTAGTCTAGTCAAAAACACTAGGTGGGTTCTAATGTCGGCCACCATCAGAAAACATGTAAAACGAAAAGAGTTAATTAATACATGCATATATAACTTTCAAGAATTATGAATTATCTGGTTTTACTTTGTCAGTTCTTCTTGGTTCCCACAACCCTAGTTGTGGATTTAGCTACTCATGCATTGTGTAGATGCAAGAATTAAGGATTGAGAAAACATAATTGAACACATACACAATAGAATTAAGAACAAGCAAATCAAACTTCCATAAGATCACAAGCTTAAAGATGAAATTCAAACACAAGTGTTCTCAAAGACTCTCCAATATGATCTCACAATTTTCTCTCTCTGATTACTGATTTCTCTGAGTATTAGGTGAAAAACTTCGGGAAAATAACCTAAAAATCTATTTATAATAAGTAAAATACAAGTCCAAAATAAAATAGGAGAACTGGTCGGCACGCCATATGGAAGTGGTTTACGGGTTGTATTGCATTCCATAGCCCATAATTGGGCTCTACTACTCCACTGCTAGAATTTTGGACATTAACTCTACAACACCCCTCTATGACTCATAAAGTGGTTTATGACCCATATAGGGAGTTTCATCTGATGAACATCGAAAAGACTCAATCTCTGATTTTCAGGGCATGAACTATCTTTTACGACTCGTGAAACCTTCTACGGCTTGTCTACATGTTCAAAGAATAAACTTTAAAAAATAGCCCTTCTCTAAAATTGATCATGAGACCACCTTACGCCATGTAGAATGATCTACGACCCGTAAAGGGTCTCATATAATAGCAATAAATCAGTAACTTTTGCACTTTTTTCAAAAATCAAATCCAACTTTTAATCCTACAAATATAAACACAAAAGCACATAAAACCAACTAACATCGCATTGAGAACACACAAAATTCCCAGTTTTAAGCATTAAAAGTATTGTATTTTTGCAGCATATAAGAAATACGAGACTTAATACCTTCAATACTTCCACATCATAATACTCATAATGATTGATAACAACCATATCTTATACGTAGCCATAACCATGATCATAATCTTTGAATACAACACATAGCATATAATCGTACAAAAGTCTACAAGATATACAACAATGTGTAACGCTCGGTGAAATTACCAAAATACTCCTAGAGGAGAGATGTTTGCTTAACACATCTTCTGATACTCTGATGGAAAATCTGAGGCCAGATTTGTGATCAGCACAAAAAATTGAGTAGGGGAAGGGTCTCGGTCGATTTTTATAGCAACCGAGTCAAAAGATAATTTTTATTCCGAAATGAAAAATAGTGAAGGTTCACGATGGAGCCGCGTTGCGGACCTATCGACCAAACTTTTTGACGGGATTGGGAAACCTCATTCAGAAAATTTTTGCAGAAAATTTACTGTTCGCGACCAGCCCACGTTGCGGACTGGGTCACTTCGAGTTTAAAAAATTTCTAAATTTTTCGAGGGGCATTCCGGCCTATTCCTAAAACCTCCTAAATTCAGTACACGACCAATATAAGTCATTTTAATGTAAACAGTGTCTAAAAAACCCCGCTCTAAGTCCTTTTAGGAGAAAGCATCAAGACGACGGCTTGAAGAAGGTTGAGGAGAGCTTGAGATTGAGGACTTCAAGAAGAGATTTTCGAGGGAGATTGTTGTTATCCTTATACCAGATTTATAAGTCTACCTAAAGCATTGGACTATGTTCATCCACGCGTCCCTTTGTTTCTTGAGTCAAGATCATGAGTATGAATCACATGTTTTAAATCCTGTTATATCTTGAGTTTTAAATTCTTGTATATGATGGAGTTTTCATGAATTTACTTGAGTCAATTTATGAGTCGCATCACTACTATTATGAAATATGAATGTTATTTTAATGTTTGATACTCTAGTCCTAAATTTAGTTCTTACTTATGTACTGATTTGAGATGTATGAAATTACAACTTTCTAAACCCAAGAATTGAACCTGAAAAGTATATTCTCTTGTTTAATATATGTATATAGAGAATACCTATTTTATTTTATGAGTTGAGTCTAGATAATATGATTTTTTGACTGAAATCAGATAAAAATTGGGAGTCTTGCATTGTATGAGTTAGAGACATGAGTTGCATTGTATATATGATGGCCCTGAGTTACTGAGTTATTGAGACACTGAGTTGAGTTATTGAGAAACGAGTTGGCTTGTTGAGACGAGTAAAAGAGATGAGTTTGAGTTGATTTTCTATGAGCACATTTTAATCTTGGAAGGAATATTGAGCACCGAGGGGGTGATTAAGGGGCACCCCAAGAACAACGTAGCCAGCATAGGATGGTCACACAGTGTCACTCCCTAAGTCCCATTAAGGTGGACTGGCACCCGTTGCCGACAAGGCTCAGGAGAACCAACATATAACTATGCTTACCCTGCTATGAATATTTAAAAGGTTTCCATATTCAACACGCTGTCAAAAGAAAGTACACTGTATTAACAAGCCAAAAGTAAATGCATAAGACTAGGCCGTTGGAGCCACGATGTCTACAGTACACTACTTGACAACACTTTAATTTACATAGTCTACAAAGCCTCTAGGTAAGGAAAAATATCCATATGGGTCGGGAAAGGACCCGCCTCATGACCAACTATATAATACAAAATACAAGCTCTAGACACACAAGCCCTAAATTAACCTGGAGCTTAGTAATAGCAGCTGGAAATCCTGTACTCTTACTGGGGAGATCTAATAGCTCCTGTACCTGTAGCATGAAATGAAGGTCCCCCGTAAGGGACGTCAGTACGAGATAATGTACTGAATATGTAAGGCAGGAAATACTATATATGAGATAAGAACTCAAATGATATAACACACAGGTGTGTAAGGATAAAAGACCACCTTTAGTCATACTGTGGAATCATGTACTGCATGTCTTTTTAAAACTTTACCTATCTTTACTGTATAATCTGTGCACAATATATCATGTAAATGACCAGCTGATCAGTGGTAAATCAATATCGGAATCGACCCATGCTAGGATTTCCTTCCACCCCTGGGATACCCCCCATAATATGGGATCGACCCATGCTAGGTGATTCTTCCACCCCCGAGATACCACCCATCAATAAGCAACTTTTAGTTATCTTTTATTTACTTTCCAGATGATTCTTTTGGTGGTCATAACATTTAGTGTTGTAGGACTATAGACATGACATGTGACATATAACAACCATACAAGATAATATCACAATGAAAAGAGAGTTACACAACTAATGAAGCGTATAGGAGATTAAACAACACATGGACTTTATTTGGTAAAAAGGAACTCATGTATCTTTGGTATCCAAGTACGTATGCAGATTTGACAATGACTATGTATGGGAACATATAAGGAGTGGAGACACAGTTATTAGTTATGTCAGAGTTGGTAAGTGCCTTTATGTACCAAGGAAGAACCTAGATTTCATGCCAAGTAATAGGAAATCAAGTAGCCTTATATACCTCGTTGTACTACGTCGTTATTACCTCAGAGTAGTATCCTCTTCCTCAAAATACTTATCTAAAACATAGTAGATGATAAAACTAGTGTTAGCAGCTAATAGACACATCTTGGTGGTTCAATTTCACCCAAAAATAATATCCGGGCAGCAAGCTCGGAATTAGCAACCAAGGAGTATTCTTTCAACATTTCCACTCCTAGTCGTATTTTCTAATACACATTACCATATACATGTCATATCCAGCTATACTTAGTCCCATAACAGCGTTACAACAGCTCATGAAGTACAACATAAAACAAATCTACCCACCACGCAAGTAGGCAACACAACATTGCGTCCTTTCGCTATATTTTGACGGCAACCATTCCAAACCCGTTTCAACCTCAACCAAACTGTTCTCAACATATTTACACACAAAGAAAGTCCTAAAACAGTCCTAAAACAGTCACCAAGTAGATGGAAAACATGAGACAACAATTCCCAATATTCAGTCCATGAATTCTTACTAAGAGCGGAATTCAGATATCATATAAGAACTCACTTTCGCGGAAGATAAAAATGGTGCAGCAGCTTTCTTACATCTCTACAGAAAAAAACCTTATTAAAAACATACATATTACTTCATAATCCAGCCAACCAACAAGAGAAAATCCTCTTAATAAACAAGGAAAATGGACAACAATCTTTGGAACACATGTTGTCCCAAATTCCTGCACAAGTACAACCAACATACTCTTCATGTTTTTCATGGAAGAATTACACCAAACCATAGGTATTTTTACTTACCTTAGCCATCAAGGATTAGGTGCTCTTCAAGAACCCTAGAGGTGTGCCTTGGCTGCTTTACAAAGTGAAGAGAGAGCAAGGAGAAACTTGGGAAGAAATCTAATTTTCGGCTTTGAGAAAATGACTAAAATTGTTGGCTGTTAGTCCCTTTTATAGGACCGATTTTGGCTGACATTTTCTTATTTCAAGCCTTATTTTAATAAGGTTATGATGCAACAACTTGACCTTTTCACTAGGGCCTTATTGGGCTTCAATTGGATGGGCTTTGCTGCAAATATTTCTCTTTTACACCCAAAAACTTAGTTTGGGCCCTATTTGTGAATTGGGTTGTGAATGTAATTTTGCCATTTTCCTATTCATCTTGGGCTGCAAATGTTGTCCTTTTTTGATGCTAAACCATGGTCCCAAATGACATCCTTAACTCAGGGTTTATTGTTTATCGGACTTGAACAAATTCGGTGTTGGGTCTTGTCTCCGTCTACCTAGCCTATTTAAGCTAAGCACGTAGGTGACTCACCTGTTAGCTTCCTAAGTCTCACAAGCACCTCACTTCTTTCACTTCATTTAAGGTCACGATATCCTTAACTTGACTTAAAACGTATATACACTCGGTCATCTTGAGCGTTAGACGTCCATATAGTCCTCTAATCTGAAATTCAAGCACTTTTAAATACGTGCGCCACTTTGGTCCCGCCATATCATGTTTCATATGCATTGGGCTAGTACATGTAAGATGTGGGGTGTTACAGACTGGGTAGTCCTAGTGGCCCAAGTCCCAATAGATGGACATTCTTTTTGGATCCAAGAGTGAGGTAGAGTTTGAGGTTGACGCCCTATTCCATGGCAAGTTTAGGGCGGGCGTGGCAACAACGTCTTTTCATTGTATACCACCTAAGCCCTCGGTGGTGGGGAGTTTCCAGTTAGAGAAACTTCCAAGCAACACCTTAGTTGGGCCTATCATGATTTTCAAACTGAGTTGCATTAAATACTGAGTCAAATTCTAAATGCATGATTTTAAACTTTAAACTTGCATAATCTATTTGTGTTGAGATATGAGATGAGGAATGCATGAGTTTAAACTTTAAGCTTCCATCGTTTATTTGAGTTGAGCTATGAGATGAGGAAAGTATGGTTTTTAAACTTTAAACTTGCATTATTTATTTCAGATGAGACATAAGATGAGGAGTTGAGACTTGAGTCGAGTCAGTTGATTGAGTCTGAGCCTTACTTGTTGCTTGATCCATCTTACATACCATACATTTCACATACTGACGCAACTCGGCGCTGCATCATTTCATGATGTAGATACAGGTAATAGAGGACTTCAGCAGGTGCACCGTTCAAGTTTATAATTCCCGAGTTCCAGAGTTGGTAAGCCCTTCTTGCTATTTGGAGGAGCCTTTATTTTATTTGATTAGTTATTTTTGTTTTCTTTGAGTTGGGTAGCCATGACTTGTCATGGTATAATCTAGCTGTTAGAGATAGAGGCTTCATAGACATTGAGTAGAGGATGTTGAGTATTGTTTTTTCAAAACTATTTTTTATTGGAAATTCCCTTTTTCTTAAAGACTTGGTTTACTTACTTTACAGTCTTTTCTTGAGTATTGTTCTTCCACTGTCGATTTTGATGTGACGATGAGTCCAAATGGTTCGCTTGGGGACTAGCAATAATCTCTGAGTGCCGGCCACGCCAAGGGTACCCTCGGAGGGTTACAAACTTTGTATCAGAGCATAGAGTTCAAGTTTCCTTGGGAGTCTATGCAGTCATATCTAGTAGATCTTGTTTATGTGTATGTTGTGCACCACACTTCATAAGCAGGAGGCTATGGGAAATTACGAAAGGTTACATTTCTTTGATATTCTGAGTCGTGCGATAGAGTTTAACTCTATAAATCCCTGTTTAATTCGTTCGTTGCGCATTTGCAAGACATGCCTCTTAAGCGTACAACATCCCAATGAGATGCTCAAGCCTCAAACAATGAGAATCATCCACCAGATGTCCCTCCTTGGGCAGAAATGAAGAGACAAGGTCAACCTGCTAGGACTGCTGAAGTTCCGCAGGCACCTTCTATTTAGCCAGCCTCCACCTCAGAGGCAGACTTCAGGGGAGCCATTTCTATGCTCACTCGACTAGTGGCCTCCCAGAGTGATAGCCGATGTTCTCAGGCCCCTATCTCCACCTCTTAGGAGCCCACTACTGCAACTAGGCTTCAAGATTTCTTGAGGATGAACCCACCAGTCTATATGGGGTCTAAGGTTGAGGAGGACCCACAGAATTTCATTGATGAGATGTGCAAGGTGTTGAAGGCTATGCACGCGACGAAGATTGAAGCGGTTGAGTTTGCCACTTACCATTTTAAAGACATGGGCGAATGTCTGGTATAACCAATGGGAAGATAGTTGAGGTGAGGATGCTAAGCCTACTGAGTGGAGTGAGTTTGAGAGTGCCTTCCTCGACCACTTCTTCACCAAAGAGTTGAGGGAGGCAAAGATTGAGATTCATGAACCTAAAGCAAGAGAGAGTGACTGTCAAAGAGTACAACCTCAAGTTTATTAAGCTATCAAGGTACGCCCCGGAGATGGTTAAGGACATGAGGGCGAGGGTTAGGAAGTTCATGTCCAGGTTTGGGTAAAGAGGTGAGGAGGGAGTGCAAGAAAGCATTACTGATCCCGGGAATGGATATTTCCAGAATTATAGTATATGCCCAGCAAACTGAGGAAGACAAGAAAAAAGATAAAGAAGAGCATTTGAGTAAGAAAGCCAAGTCTACCGGGCCTGATCCTAGCTAGCACAAATCGGATAAGAGTGATAGGTCTTACTTTCAGAAGAGGCATTCGAGGTATGCAGCATCATCAGCCAGTGCACCAACTCCAAATGTCAGGTATGATCAAAGGTCCCAAGCTCAGTCAAACTTTGGATCACAGGGTTCGCAAGCTAGTGTGACCCTTGGCTCGAAGGGGAAACCACCGTGTGGGAAGTGTGGCAGGATGCATTTGGGAGAGTGCAAGGAAGGAGGAAATTCTTGCTACAAGTGTGGCCAGACAGGTCACTTCTTAAAAGAATGCCCACTTTGGGGTAATAAGGCACAATCTTCTACTACGATGCCACCACCCAAAGGTAACCAGAGAGGTACTACACCAGGGAAAGGCAGAGGGATGAACCGCCTTTATGCAATGGGGAGTCGACAAGACCAAAAGGTTCCCTAGATGTTGTGATGGGTATGCTTCGAGTCTTTACTTTTGATTGTTATGCTTTGCTTGACCCAAGGGCAATGGTGTCCTTTATGACACCATATGTGGCTAGGAACTTTGAGATTTCCCCTGAGGGTTTACTTGCGCCTTTCCTTATTTCTACTCCTGTTGGTGAGTCTATCATAGCCAAGAGATTCTGTAGTGATTGCTTAATGTCTTTCTATCACAGAGATACGCTTGCTAATTTGATTGAGTTAGAGATGATTGACTCCGATGAAATCCATGGCATGGACTAGCTCCACGTCTGCTATACCTCTATCGACTTTAAAACCCAAATTGTCAAGTTCTAGTTTCCAAATGAGCCCGTTATAGAATGGAGGGGAGATTCTGTTGCACCTAAGGGAAAATTTATTTCTCACTTTAGAGCTAGAAGGTTAAATTCGAGAGGGTGCATCTACCATCTCGTGCTAGTCAAGTATGATTATTTTGAGCCTCCTACTCTTGAGTCAGTCTCGATTGTAAGTGAGTTTCCAGAAGTGTTTCCCGAGGATCTACCAGGAGTCCCTCCTGATAGGGAGGTTGACTTTGGGATTGATGTTCTTCCTAATACCTAGCCCACTTAAATTTCACCTTATAGGATGGCCCCAGTTGTGTTGAAAGAGTTAAAAGAGCAATTGAAGGATTTATTAGAGAAGGGCTTTATTAGGCCAAGGGTTTCTTCTTTGGGTGCTCTAGTCCTATTCGTGCAAAAGAAAGATGGGTCTCTCAGAATATGCATAGATTACAGGCAATTGAACAAGGTCATGATCAAGAATGACGTCACACCCAAAGTCCCATTAAGGCGGATTGGCACCCGTTGCCAACAAGGCTCGGGAGCACCAACATATAACTAATTGTGCACTTGCTATGAACATTATAAGAGGTTTCTATATACAACATGCTTTAAAGAAAAGTAGATAGTAATAATAAGACAATAGGAAATGCATATGACTAGGCCGTTGGAGCCACGATATCTAAGGTACGATACTTGACCACACATTACCTTACATAGTCTACAAAGCCTTTAAATCAGGAACTATGTCTAAATGGATCGGGACAGGCCCCGCCACATGACCAACTATACAATACAAAAATATAAGCTCTAGACACATAAAGCCCCGAAGCAACCTGGAGCTCAGTAACAACAATTGGATGTCCTGTACTCCTACTAGGGAGATCTAGTAGCTCCTATACTTGCAGCATGAAATGCATGTCCCCCGTAAAGGACGTCAGTACGAGAAAATGTACTGAATATGTAAGGCAGGAAGTCCTGTATATGAAATAAGCACTCAAATGAAATCATAAACTAGTATGTACGGATAAGAGACCACCTTTAGTCATACTGTGGAACCATGTACTTTATATTTTTTTTATTACTTTACCTTTCTTTATTGTATAATGTGTGCACAATATATCATGTAAAGGACTAGCTAATCAGTGGTAAATCGGTATCGGGATCGACCCATGCTAGGCTTTCCTTTCACCCCTAGGATACCCCCTGTAATATAGGATTGACCCATGCTAGGTGATTCTTCTACCCCTGGGATATCACCCATCAATAAGCAACTTCAGTTAATCTTTTACCTACTTTTCAGATTATTCTTTTGGTGGCCATAACATTTAGAACTGTAGAACTATGGACATAACATGTGACATGTAATAATCATACTAGACAACCTCGTAATAAAAAGTGTAAGTTACATGACTAATGAATTACGTAGGAGATGAAATAACATGTGGATTTTATTAGCAACAAAAGGAACTTATATATCTTTGCACCGAAAGTATGTACGCATAATTGACAATGGCCATGTACGGGAGCATATGAACATGTTAAAGAGTGGAGACACGGTTATTAGCCATGTCGGAGTTTGTAAGTGCCTTTATGTGCCAAGTACTAACCTAGATTCATGCAAAATAATACGAAAATGAGTAGCCTTACATACCTTGTTGTACAACCTCGTTATTACCTCGAAGTAACCTCCTTTCCCCAAATATTTATCTACAATCGAGTAGGTGATAAAACTAGTGTTAGCAGCTAATAAACACATCTTGATTGTCCAATTCCACCAAAAAATAATATCCGCGCAGCAAGCTCGTAATTATCAACCAAAGAGTATTCTTTCAACCCTTACACTCCTAATCATATTTTCTAATACACATTCTCATATACATGTCATATCCAGCTTGTTTTAGTCCCATAACAGTGTTAATAGAGCTCACAAATCACAACACATAAAAAGTCTACACGACACACAAGTAGGCGGCGTAACATTACGTCTTCCAGCTACATTTCGAAGCCAACAATCCCAAACCCGTTTCAACTTTGAACAAACTGTATCCAACATATTTGCTCACAAAAACAGTCCTAAAACTTTCCAAAAATAGTCCCCAAGTAGATGGAGGACGTGCAACAATAATTCCCGATTATCAGTCCACAAATTCCTACTAAGAGCGCATTAAGATATCATATAAGAACTCATTTTTGCGGATGTTAAAATGGGTGCAGCAGCCTTCTTACATCACCACAGAACCAATCCTTGCTAAAACCATAAATATTACTTCATAATCCATTTAACCAAGAAGAGAAAAAGCTCATAATAAACAAGAAAAGTGTACAAAAATCTTTGGAACACATGCTGTCCAAAATTTCTGCACAAGCACAACCAGCATATTCCTCATGTTTTCATGGAAGAATTGCACTTAATACATAGGTATTCTAATATACCTTAACCTTTGTGATGTAGGTCTTCTACGAGAACCCTAAGGTTTTGTTGTGATTGCTTTTTAATTGAAAGAGAGAGCAAGGAGAAACTTTGAAAAGACATCTGATTTTTGGCTAGGTGAAAATGACTTAAAGTTGCTGATTTTTAATCCCATTTAAAGGGCCACTTTTGGCCGACTCTCTCTTGTGTTTTCAGCCACATTTTGTCAACCTGGTGATCCGCCTACTTGGCCCTTTCACTTGGGCCTTATTGGGTTTTAATTGGATGGGCTTTGCAAATATTTCTCTTTTACATCCACTTAGTTTGGCCCTATTTGTGAATTGGGTTTTTAATGTAATTTGGCCCTTTTCCTATTAATCTTGGACATCAAATATTGTCCCTTTATGATTCTAAATCATGGGCCCAAATTACACCCTTAACTCAGGGTTTATTCTTTATTGGACTTGAACAAATTCGGTGTTGGGCCTTGTGTCCGTTTACCTAGCCTATTTTAGCTAAGCACGCAGGTGACTCACCTGCTAGCTTCCTAAGTCCCACAAGCACCTCACTTCTGTCATTTTATTTGAGGCCGCGATCTCCTCAATTTGACTTAAAACTTTTATTCACTCGGTCATCTTGAACGTTAGACGTATATATAGCCCTCTAATCTGAAATTCAAGTGCTATAAAGAATGTATGCTAATTTGACCCTACAATATCATGTTTCATATGCATAGGACTAGTACATGTAAAATGTGGGATGTTACATCCTCCCCCCTTAGGTACATTTGTTCCTGAATGTTAGCATAAATAGGATAAGTCCTACAAGTTTAAATCTTCATTTGAACAAACTTTGGACAACATAACAAGTATTTATACATACATACCTCTTAATGCCCCAACTCTTCTTCTTGGACTTCTACTTTAGTTTCAAATAAATAAGGGTACTTAGATCTCATTGCTTTCTCAGCCTCCCACGTCATCTCTTCTACTTGTTTGTTCCTCCAAAGTACCTTTACTGAAGGTATGTCTTTATTCCTTAGCTTTCTAATTTGATGATCTAGGATAGCAATAGGCACCTCTTCATAGGTGAGATCTTTTGTAACCTGCATATCTTCAATAGGAGGGCTACGATATGGGTCACCTATGCATTTTCGAAGCATTGAGACATGAAAAACTAGATGAATCATTGAGAGCTCCTGCAGTAGCTCTAATTTATACGCAACCTGTCCAAACCTATTAATAATCTTATATGGCCCTATTTAACGTGGGCTTAGTTTCCTTTTTTATCGAATCTCATAGCTCCTTTCATTGGGGACACCTTTAAGAATACCCAATCTCCGACTGAGAATTTCAGTCCTCTCCTCCTAGCATCTGCATATGATTAGTGATGACTTAGGGTTGTTTCTAGCTGCTGTCGTATTACGTTGACTTTTTCCATGGCTTATTGGACTAGATCTGGACCAAGCAAGGTGGTTGCACCCACTTCAAACCATCCTATTGGTTATCTACATTTCCTTCCATACAAAGCTTTATAAGGTGCCATCTTGATGCTCGAATGGTAGCTATTACTATAGGTAAATTCAATAAGTGGCAAATGGTACACCCAACTACCTTCGAAGTCCAATGCATAAGCCTGCAACATATCTTCAAGTGTTTGAATGGTGCGTTGCTTGACCATCTGTCTGAGTGTGGAAAGCTGTACTTAAATTCACTTGTGTCCCTAAGATACTTTGGAAGGATTTCTAATACTTTGCAGTAAATTGAGCTCCCGGATCAGATATAATGGAGATTAGGACCTCATGTAGCCTAACTATCACTTTGAGGTATAACTTCACATACTCTTCAGTTGTATAATCACTCTTAACTGGCAAGAAGTGCGGTGACTTTGTGAGCCTATCAACTATCACCTAGATGGAGTAAAACTTTTGAAATGAGCGAGGCAACCCAGTAACGAAATCCATATCAATCATATCACACTTCCACGTTGGAAGCTCTATACATTGCATATAACCTCCTGGCTTTTGGTGCTCTACATTAACTTGTTGGAAATTCGGTTATTGAGCCACAATTCGACAAGGTCCTTTTTCATGCCTCCCCCCCCAACACATTCCCTTCAGGTCATGATACATCTTAGTTGATCCTGGATGGATGGAATATCTTGAATGATAGGCTTCTTCCATTATCCTCCTTCTTAGTCCATTAATATTAGGAACACATAATCTATTTTGGCAATAAAGTACTCCATATTGTGTAAGTTCAAAGCCCTTCATTGTACCTTGACCCACCTTCTCCTTAAGTCATCGTAGAATAGGATCCTTAAACTGCTTTTCTCTTACCTCCATTACTAATGAAGACTCTGTAGCATTATGCACAACAACCCCTTCCTTTGGAGTTTCAATGAGGTGAACTCCCAAATTGGCTAGTTTACATAGATCCTTAGTGACTCCTTGACTTACCACGGTCTGCTCACCAATATTCATAATTTCCTTACGACTCAGAGTATCAGCTACCACATTTGCTTTCCCTGGATGGTATAGTATATCAGCATCGTAATCGTTTATTAGCTCCATCCATCTCTGCTTTCTTAAATTTAGGTTTGTCTATTTAAAGATATAATGTAGGCTCTTATGATCAGTATATATGTCAACATGAACTCCATACAAATAGTGGCGCCATATTTTCAAGGGAAACACAACAACTACTAGCTCAAGGTCATGTGTTAGGTAGTTTTTCTCATGCGGTCGCAGTTGTCTCGAGGAATAAGCAATTACCCTACCATGTTGTGTCAGTAAACACCCTAAGCTAACTCCTGAAGCATCACAATACACCGCATACCCTTTCGTGCTTTTTGGAAGCACTAGCACAAGTGCAGAAGTTAGCATGCTTTTCAACTCTTGGAAACTCCTTTCACATGCATCGTTCCATTGAAACTTGGTCGCCTTATGTGTCAACTTTGATAGAGGTGCAAAAATAGAAGAAAAACCCTCAAAACACCTTCTGTAATAACCTGCCAACCCTAGGAAGCTTCGAACTTCTATTGGTGTTATTGGCCTTGGCCAATCTTTCACTACCTCTATCTTTTGTGAATCAACCCTTATTCCTTCATCGAATACAATATGACCTAAGAATGCTACCGATTTTAACCAAAATTCAAATTTGGAAAACATGGCGTACAATTGTTGATCACGAAAAACTTGTAATACCTGTCGTAAATGATTTTCATGGTCCTCTTCTGATCGTGAATTTACCAAAATATCCTCTATAAATACTATCACAAATACATCCAAGAATGGCTTGAATACCCTATTCATTAAATCCATAAAAACTGCTGGTGCATTTGTCAGCCCAAATGACATAACAAGAAATTCAAAGTTACCATAGTGTGTCCTAAAGGTTGTCTTGGGTATATCTTTCTCCTTCACCCTCACTTGGTGATAAGAATGGCTTTAATACCCTATTCATTAAATCCATAAAAACTGCTGGTGCATTTGTCAGCCCAAATGACATAACAAAGAAATTCAAAGTGATCATAGTGTGTCCTAAAGGCTGTCTTGGGTATATCTTTCTCCTTCACCCTTACTTGGTGATAACCTGATCTCAAATCAATTTTCGAAAAGTATTTGGCACCTTGTAACTTATCAAATAAATCATCAATCCTGGGGAGTGGGTATTTGTTCTTAATTGTCACCCTATTCAATTGTCGATAGTCAATATACATTCTCAAGGTACCATCCTTTTTACATACAAATAACACTGGTGCACCCCAAGGGGACACATTAGGTCTTATAAAATCCTTCTCTAGCAAATCTTTTAATTGCTCCTTTAATTCACGTAATTCTTCTAGGGCCATTCTATATTGAGGGATAGAAATCGGTTGAGTGCTTGGAAGTAAGTCAATACCAAAATCTACTTCTCGTTCTTGAGGTAAACCTAAAAGCTATTCAGGAAACACATTAACAAATTCATTCACCATTGAAACAGATTGAAGAGTTGGTGATTCTACCTCCATATCCCTCACTCTAACTAGATGACATATATATCCCTTTGACATCATCTTCCTTGCCTTAAAATAGGAAACAAACCTACCCTTTGGTGCCCCAATATTGCCTTCCCATTCAAAGACCGCCTCATTTGGAAAGTGGAAATACACTCTCTTAGTTCGGCAATGCACAGTGGCATAGCAAGAAGCTAACCAATCCATACCCATTATAACATCAAATTCCACCATTTCTAACTCAACAAGGTCAGCCAATAGGTCAGCCAATGTGTCACGATCACAAACCATTACTACACAGTTATAATAGACCCTTCTAGCTATAACAGATTCACCAATTGGTGTAGACACTGCAAATGGCTTGTTCAATAATTTAGGTGTTCTTTTAAGCTTCCCAGCAAGTAGTGGAGTGATATATCATAATGTAGAACTAGGGTCAGTTAATGCATACACATTATGTGAAAAGATGGACAATGTACCTATGACCACATTGGGTGAAGCTTCAATAATTTGCCGACTCTCCTAAGCATAAGTGCGATTCTGGGCTCCGCTAGAGCTAGCTGCCCCTCTACCACGACCTGTAGGTGTTTGCTGACCTCTACCTAATGGAGGAACTGATGATGATGATGTAACAGCTGACCTAGTAGGTTGTGCTATAACACCCATACGTCTTCTCGAGCAATCTCTCATCATATGCCCTGGTACACCATACCAATAAAAATCATCTATCCCAAATACGGCAAGTACCTAAATGAATCCTCCCACATTGTTTGCAAGGCTGCCTAGGAGGAATTTTCTGGCTTGCCGAATATCCTATTGACTGTGCACCTTGGCCCTCATTTCTTTGACTAAACTGATTACCTTTAGACCCTTAAAGTTGTGGTGGAGCACTAACTGCAGAGTAGGAGGATGATGTCCTAGGCAGCCAATTAAAAAAGCACTAACTGCAGAGTAGGAGGATGATGTCCTAGGCAGCCAATTAAAAAACTGAGGCCTAAACTCACCTTGGGATGGTACAAATTGCCCTGTAGATTTGGCCTTCTTAGACTTCCCGCTTTCTAACTCTTGAATCCTTCTTCTTTGCCTCTGATCTTCCAGTTTTTGTAAAAATGTTGGATCCTCGCTATATCCATGTATTTATTCAATGAAGCAATGGTACATACCCTGACTAGATATGATCTAACCTATCCACATATCGTTGAACTCTATCTGCCATAGTAGCGACTACATTAGGAACATACCTGGCCAGGGAATAAAATTAAAGGCTATACTCTCTCAGACTTATATTCCCTTAGTGGAGATTCAGAAACTGATCTACACGAGCCTCTCAGATCTCTAATGGCAAGTAATAGTCAAGAAATGCCTCTTTGAACTCGTTCGAGGTAGTTGGAGGTGCATCTATACCCTTAGATTACTTCCAAGCTTCATACCACTATATAGCCACACCCTTCAATCTATATGTTACCAACTCCACAGCTTCTGTATTTCTTACGTGCAAAACATTCAAAGTGCATTGGATCTGATCAATGAAGTCTTGTGGATCTTCATTAGGATCTGACTCAGTAAATGATAGAGGGTCCAAATTAAGGAAATCCTGTATTCTTGTGCTAGCTGCCCTATTCGCAACACCTGCATCTATAATTGGGCCTGCTTGTCTTTGACCTTGGCCAGCAATTATAAGAATCAATAATTGGACCGCATTCCTTAAAACTTGCTCAGTAGCATTAATAGGAGGATTTTGAGGTGTTGCTTCCCTCCTTAGCTCCTCTAGAAGTAGAGGAGTCAGGGAACTCTGTGATATGGGTTCATCTGGAATCTCACTTTTGTTAGGCCTAGCTCGTGATTGACTCGTCCCTTCTCCAAAATCTATTTGCTTACCTGTACTTCTTCTCCTTGTGACATACATCTTTTGCTATATGTAAGCACAAACAATTTAGGGGTTAGATATAATCTACCTACGATAATGGCTCTATGGCACGATCTAGGAAATGAGATAAAAGAGACAATTCCTATATGCCATATAGCCTCCTCCTTATAAATATGGTGCACAACACATCCATAAACAACACTCTACACAGACACGGATTTGTAGACTCCCTAGGACGACCCGCTCTATTACCACTTTTGTCATATCCAAAGTTCCATTATGGCGGACTGGCACCCATTGCCAACAAAACTCGAGAGAACCAATATATAACTAACTATGCACTTGCTATGAACATTATAAGAGGTTTCCATATACAACATGCTTTCAAGAAAAGTAGACAGTAATAACAAGCCAAAAGGAAATGCATATGACTAGGCCATTTGAGCCACGATGACCACACTTTTACCTTACATAGTCTACAAAGCCTCTAAATAAGAAACAATATCTAAATAGATTGGGACAAGCCCCGCCACATGACCAACTATACAATACAAAAAATATAAGTTCTAGACACACAAAGCCCCGAAGCAACCTAGAGCTCAGTAACAGCAGTTGGATGTCTTATACTCCTACTGGGGAGATCTAGTAGCTCTTATACCTGCAGCCTAAAATACAAGTCCCCCATAAGGGAAGTTAGTAAGGGAAAATGTACTGAATATGTAAGGTAGAAAGTCTTGTACATGAAATAAGGACTCAAACGAAATCATAAACTAGTATGTATGGATAAGAGACCATCTTTAGTCATATTGTGGAATCATGTACTTTATGTCCTTTTTATTACTTTACCTTTCTTTACTTTATAATATGTGCATAATATATCATGTAAATGACCAATTGATCAGTGGTAAATAAATATCGGGATAGACCCATGCTAGGCTTTCCTTTCACCCTTGGGATACCCCCGTAATATGGGATTGACCCATGCTAGGTGATTCTTCCATCCTTAGGATACCACCCATCAATAAGCAACTTCAGTTAATCTTTTATTTACTTTTGAGATGATTCTTTTGGTAGCCATAACATTTAGAACTGTAGGACTATGGACATAACATGTGACATGTAACAATCATACAAGACAGTACCATAACAAAAATAGTAAGTTACACGACTAATGAATTACATAGGAGATGAAATAACATGTGGATTTTATTAGCAACAAAAAGAACTCATGTACCTTTGAATTGTATATATGTATACAGAATTGAACATGGGCATGTGTGGGAGAATATGAACATTTTAAAGAGTCGAGACACGGTTATTAGCCATGTTGAAGTTTGTAAGTGTCTTTATGTGCCACGGAATAACCTAGATTCATGCCAAATAATACGAAAATTAGTAGCCTTACATACCTCGTTGTACGACCTCGTTATTACCTCAAAGTAACCTCTTTTTCACCCAAATATTTATCTACAATAGAGTAGGTTATAAAACTAGTGTTAGCAGCTAATAAACACATCTTGGTAGTCCAATTCCACCTAAAAATAATATCCGGGCAGCAAGCTCGTAATTATCAACCAAAGAGTATTCTTTAAACCCTTCCACTTCTAATCGTATTTTCTAATACACATTCTCATATACATGTCATATTCAGCTTGTTTTAGTCCCATAACAGTGTTACAAGAGATCAAAAATCATAACACATAACAATTTTACACGACATACAAGTAAGCGGCATAACATTACTTCTTCCCGCTATATTTCGAAGCCAACAATCCCAAACCCGTTTCAACTTCGACCAAACTATCTACAACATATTTACACACACAAACAGTCCTAAAACAGTCCAAAAACATTCTCCAAGTAGATGGAGGATGAGTAACAACAATTTCCAGTTATCAGTCCACAAATTCCTACTAAGAGCGCAATTAAGATATCCTATAAGAACTCATTTTTTCGTAAGGTAAACATGGTGTAGCAGCCTTCTTACATCACTACAGAACCAAACCTTTCTAAAAAAATAAATATTACTTCATAATGCAGCCAACCAAGAAGAGAAAAACCCCATAATAAACAAGAAAAGTGTACAACAATCTATGGATCACATGCTGTCCAAAATTCCTGCACAAGCAAAACCAGCATATTCCTCATGTTTTTCATGGAAGAATCGCACTAAATACATAGGTATTCTTACTTACCTTAACCTCCAAGATTTAGGGCTACTCCAAGAACCCTAAGGTTTTGTTGTCGCTGCTTTGTAATGGAAAGAGAGAGCACGGAGAAACTTTGAAAAAAAATCTAATTTTTGGCTAGGTGAAAATGACTTAAAGTTGCTGAGTTTTAATCCCTTTTAAAGGGACACTTTTGGCCGATTTTCTCTTGTGTTTTCAGCCACATTTTGTCAAGGTGTTGATGCACCTACTTAGCCCTTTCACTTGGGCCTTGTTGGGTTTTAATTAGATGGGATTTGCTTCAAATATTTCTCTTTTACATCCACTTAGTTTGGGCCCTATTTGTGAATTGGGGTTTTAATGTAAATTGGCCCTTTTCCTATTCCTCCTGGGCTGCATATATTGTCCCTTTAAGATGCTAAACCATGGTCCCAAATAACACCCTTAACTCAGGGTTTATTCTTTATCAGAGTTGAACAAATTCGGTGTTGGGCCTCGTATCTGTTTACCTAGCCTATTTAAGCTAAACACGTAGGTGACTCACCTTCTAGCTTCCTAAGCCCCACAAGCACCTCATTTCCTTCATTTCATTTGAGGTCGTGATCTCTTTAATTTGACTTAAAACTTATATACACTCAGTCATCTTGAATGTTAGATGTATATATAGCCCTCAAATATATAATTCAAGCGCTTTTAAAAATGTGTGTTGATTTGACCCTGCCACATCATGTTTCATATGCATAGGATTAGTACATGTAAGATATGGGGTGTTACAAATAAATGTCCTCTACCCGGGATAGATGATCTGTTTGACCAACTTCAGGGTGCCTCATGCTTTTCAAAGATAGATCTTAGATCGGGTTACCATCAGTTGAAAGTAAGGGAGTGTGACATTCCGAAGACAACCTTTAGGACTAGATATGGCCACTTTGAGTTCTTGATCATGACCTTTGGGTTGACGAATGCACCGGTAGCCTTCATGAATTTGATGAATAGAGTATTCAGATAATATCTTGATATGTTTGTGATTGTATTCATCGATGACATTTTAGGGTATTCGAAGGATAAGGAGGAGCATGCCAATCACCTTAGAGTTGTCCTTTAGACTCTTAAGGACCATGAGTTTTATGCAAAGTTCTCGAAATGTGAGTTTTGGCTCAAGTCAGTGGCCTTCCTAGGCCATGTTATTTCAGGTGATGGTATATGAATAGATGCCTAGAAGATTGAAATGGTTAAGAAGTGGCCAAAACCGATGTCTCCAACTGACATAAGAAATTTCTTGGGGTTGGCAGGCTATTACCGTATGTTCGTTCACAGGTCTTCTTCCCTATCCGCACCATTGACAAAGATGACTTAGAAAAAGGTCAAGTTTCAGTGGTCTAAGGAATGTGAGAAGAGTTTCCAAGAGATGAAGACTAGATTGACCACCGCTCTCGTTTTGACTTTGCCTAACGGGACGGAAAATTTTGTGATATATTGTGATGCGTTAAGAGTTGGGTTGGGTTGTGTGTTGATGAAGAAAGGAAAGGTGATGGCCTATGCTTCCAGGAAACTTAAAGTTCATGAGAGGAACTATCCGACCCATGATCTCGAGTTGGCGCCCGTGGTGTTTACACTTAAAATCTAGCACCACTACTTATATAGAGTGCATGTGGACGTGTTCACCGACCACAAGAACCTGTAGTATGTTTTCAATCTGAGAGATCTCAACCTGCGACAGAGTAAGTAGTTGGAGTTGCTCAAGGACTATGATATGAGCATCCTATACCACCCAGGTAAAGCTAACATTGTAGCTGATGCTCTTAGCAGGTTATCAATAGGTAGCACAGCCTATGTTGAGGAAGAGAAGAAAGAGCTGGTCAAGGAAGTGCATTGGTTGGCTCGATTGGAGTCCAACTCGAGGAGAATGACGAGGGAGGGATCAATGTTCAGAGTAGGTTTGCATCATCCCTAGTAGCAGAAGTAAAAGAGAAGAAAGATCGAGACCCTATCATACTCCGATTGAAGGGCTGTCTACAAACAAAAAGTGATGGTCTTCTCCAAAGGGAGAGATGGGGTGCTGAGATACTAGAGTAGGCTATGTGTTCCAGATTTTGATGGTATCCAGGATAGGATCATGGCTGAATCCCACAACACTAGATACTCCATTCATCCGGGCTCCACCAAGATGTACCACGACTTGAGAGAAGTGTATTGGTGGAGTGGAATGAAGATGGACATTGTTGAGTTTGTTTCAAAGTGCCCGAATTGCCAGCAAGTGAAGGTCGCGCATCAAATGCCAAGTGGCTTGGCTCAAACTTTGAGATTCCAGAGTGGAAGTGGGAGATGGTTAACATGGACTTCATCACTAGCCTACCGAGATCTCGGAGACAACATGATTCCATATGGGTGACTATAGACAAGATGACTAAATCAGCACACTTCTTGGCAGTCAAGACCACTAATACTGCGGAGGAGTATGCTAAGAAGTATATCGGAGAGATTGTGAGATTTTATGGAGTTACCTTGTCCATTATTTTGGACAGAGGAATCCAGTTTACTTCCCACCTCTGGAGGTCCTTCCAGAAGGGATTGGGTACCAAGGTAAATCTGAGTACAGCCTTTCATCCCCAGATAGATGGTCAGGTAGAGTGCACTATTCAAACGGTAGAGTATAGGTTGAGAGCTTGCGTCCTTAATTTCTGAGGGAATAGGGATGACCATCTACCATTAATTGAATTTGCATATAACAATAGTAATTATGTGAGAATTCAAATGGCCTTTTATGAGGCCATGTGTGGGAGGAGATGTAGATCACCTATTTGATGGTTTGAGGTTGGAGAAGCCGAGTTTTTTGTACCCGACCTTGTCCATAAGTCCATGGAGAAGGTGATGGTTATTAGAGAGAGGTAAAGACTACACAGAGCCATCAGAAACCTTACACCGATGTAAGGAGAAAGGACTTAGAGTTCGAGGTGAGCGATTTGCTATACTTGAAGGTATCACCCATGAAGGGTGTCATGAGGTTTTGGAAGACGGGGAAATTAGTCCTTGCTATATTGGCCCTTATCAGATCGTAAGGAGATTTGGGAAGGTTTCCTATAAGCTAGAGTTACCTTTGGAGTTAGACGGAATCCATCCGGCGTTCCACATTTCTATGTTGAAGAAGTCTTTGGGAGATCCTGCCTTGTGACCCCTATTGAGAGCATTGGAGTTGAAGATAGCTTGTGCTATGAGGAAATTCTAGTCCAAATCCTTGATCGATAGGTTAGCCGAGAAATAAGGAGATAGTATCCATTAAGATTTTGTGGAGGAATCAATTTGTTGAGGAAGCCATGTGGGAAGCTGAGGAAGAGATGAAAGTCAAATACCCATACCTCTTCGTGCCTGATGATGAGAACATCAAAGGTAATATCCTTATTCTTAACTTAAATTGATGTTCCCATCTTGAGTTGATGTGTCCATTCTTGATGATCTGAGTGGAGTTATTGAGGTCGATGGAGAGATGAGAGTTTGAATCATTGAGTGGGTGTCAAGATGAGTCTTGAGTCTATTTGTGTTGTAATACCACTCCTGCTCATCATTCAAGGACGAATGATCCCAAGGGGGGGGAGATGATGTAACGCTCGGTGAAATTACCAAAGAATCCCTAGAGTAGAGATGTGCGCTTAACACGTATTTTGATACTCGGATGGAAAATCTGAGGCTGGATTTGCAATCACGAAAAATTTAGTGAAGGAAGGGACTTGATAGATTTTTAGAGCGATCGAGTCAAAAGATAATTTTTCATTCCAAAATGAAAAAATAGTGCAGGGTTCGCGACAGAGCCGCATCGTGGACCTATCGCACAGGGAGACTTATTTTATTTTTCAAAACTTTTCAACGGGATTGGAAAAACTCATTCAGAAAAATTTTGCAGAAAATGTACTGTTCACGACTAGTTCGCATCGCGGACTAGGTCACTTAGAGTCTGAAAAATTTCTAAATTTTTTGAGGGGCATTCCGGTCTATCCCTAACACCTCCTAAACTCAGTACACAACCAATATAAGTTGTTTTAATGTAAAAAAGGGTCTAAAAAAAACCCATTCAAAGTCTTTGAGGAGAAACCATCCTGACTAGGGCTTGAGAAAGGTTGAGGAGAGCTGGAGATTGAGGAGTTCAAGAGAAGATTTTCAAGGGAGATTGTTGTTATCCTTATACCAGGTATGTAAGGCTACCTAAAGCTTTGGACTATGTTCATCCACGCGCCCCTTTGTGTCTTGAGTCAAGATCATAAGTATAAATTGCATGTTTTAAATCCTGTGATTTCTTGAGTTTTAAATTCTTGTATATGATGGAGTTTTCATGAATTTACTTGAGTCAATTTATGAGTTGCATCACTACTATGATGAAATATGAATGTTATTTTAATGTTTCATACTCTAGTCCTAAATTTTGTTCTTACTTATGTATTGATTTGAGAAATATGAATTTAAATTTTCTAAACCCAAGAATTGAACCCCAAAAGCATATTTTCTTATTTAATATGTGTATATACAGAATACCTATTTTATTTTATGAGTTGAGTCTGGATAATATGATGTTTTTGTCTAAAATCATTGGGAGTCTTGTATGGTATGAGTTAGAGTCATGAGTTGCATTGTATATATGATGGCTTCGAGTTACTGAGTTATTAAGACACTGAGTTGAGTTATTGAGAAACGAGTTGGCTTGTTGAGACGAGTCAAAGTGATGAGTTTGAGTTGATTTTCTATGAGCGCATTTTAGTCTTGGAAGGAGTATTGAGCATCGAGCAGGCGATTGAGGGGCACCCCAAGAACAATATAGCCAGCGTAGGATGGTCACACAAGGTAGTCCTAGTGCCCTATGTCCCAATAGATGGACATTCTCTTTGGATCCAAAAGTGAGGTAGAGTTTGAGGTTGACGCCCTATTCCATGGCAAGATTAGGGCAGGCGTGGCAATGACATCTTTTCGTTGTACACCACCCAAGCCCTCGATGGTTGTGAGTTGTCGGTTAGAGAAACTTCCAAGCAACACTTGAGTTGGGCCTATCATGATTTTCAAACTGAGTTGCATTAAATACTGAGTCAAATTCTAAAAGCATGATTTTAAACTTTAAACTTGCATCGTCTATTTGAGTTGAGATACGAGATGAGGAAAGCATGATTTTAAACTTTAAGCTTACATCATTTATTTGAGTTGAGCTATGAGATGAAGAAAGCTTGGTTTTTCAAATTTAAACTTGCATTATTTATTTCAGATGAGACATGAGATGAGGAGTTGAGTCTTGAGTCGAGTCAGTTGATTGAGTCTGAGCCTTACTTGTGGCTTGAACCGTCTTACATACCATACATTCCACAACTGACGCCACTCGGCACTGTATCATTTCATGATGTAGATACAGGTAATTGAGGACTTCAGCAGGCGCACCGTTGAAGTTCAAAGTTACCGAATTGGTGAGCCCTCCTTGCTATCCGAAGGAGCCTTTATTTTATTTGATTAGTTATTTCTGTTTTCTTTGAGTTGGATAGCCATGGCTTGTCATGGTACCATCTAGATGTTAGAGATAAATGCTTCATCGACATTGAGTAGAGGATGTTGAGTATTGTCTTTCCAAAACTCTTGTTTATTGGAAATTCCTTTTTTATTAAAGACTTGGTTTACTTACTTTACAGTCTTTTCTTGAGTATTATTCTTCCGCTGTCGAGTTTGATGTGATGATGAGTCCAAGTGGTTTGCTTGGGGACTAGCACTAGTCTCCTAGTGTCGGCCACGCCAAGGGTATCCCCCCGGGGGGTGTGATACAATGCTTCTAGTAATAAGATAGGATAGGGGCGAAGGCATATCCCGGGCTCACCCTCAAAGTAAATAACATAAACTAAGCATCATAAGAAGATGAATGGTGGTTTGTCCTTAGAAGAAAGGACTCACCACAACAAGTGTCTCAAATCCAATTTAGCCATCAAACAGTGGATAAAGGTAGTCTCTGGTCCTTACATGGTTTGATCATATAGGTAAAAACTATGCATTAGTATATATGAATATACTAATTATGTGTGCACGAAATTTATATGACTTACTAAACCTGCATTCAATGTTAGATAACAAGGGCACATAATATAGAAAGAGATATATATATATAGCAAAGAGTAGTAATATAACAATATGCCATGAAATCTATGATGCATGAAATGCAATAATGCTTGCATATATAGAGGGGATGTGACCATAATCAATATCTGAATGTCATGCGAGCTATTACATGAATTTTCCCAATGTATATCTCCCATCGGTAGAGAAGATTACTTGCCAAGGGTAATCTACACCACACCCTATGACCCAGTCTTTTCGATGTGATGGACACCTTTCTCACGACCCGGTCTTTTCATAAGGATTTTCATATCATATCATATCATATCAAATGTATAACGATTCCTTACGACCTATTATTTTTGGTAATGGATATCATATACCTATATTGGCTCATAGTTCAAGGAATAGGAGAGGACCCTTGGGGATAGTACTAGCGCCCTAAATCCATTCGGTGCCAAGTCAATATCCCACAAGAAAACTATACATATACATGCTTTCAAAGAGGCACAAGTCATTTCAAATAGTTTTAATGCACACTTGAGCTTAAAAGCTAAATCATATTTTAAATCATACCTTTCATGCATAAGACTAGCTCATTCACATATATCGAGATGGTATAAACTCCCAAAATGCTCAAAGAGCCATATATTAGACATTTATATGATCACATTCTTGTCATAACCATACTTTTATCAAAATTATATGCATAAACATAATTGAGCTTAACCCACTTCATAATCCTCATGAAATCCAATGATCATGAATGCATATGCCATTAATGATGTTAAATTAGCATGGACAATATAGATTCAATATAAAATCAACAATACAAATATCAAATTCAAGTAAATCTATAAGTAAAATCCACATTCAAATCACAATTTAGATTACCCATACTTAAGTCAAACTTTAAAGGGACAATGCATATTCAAATCTTCAAAATAATCATGCAATTCAACATATTAGGCCTTCAATAAATTTAAAATCAACAATAAAACATAGACCACATCTTAATTGAATTAAATAAATAATAACCTTAAAAATCGAAAATAAAGGTAAGCTTAAATTCCATAAATCAAGTGTAAACAAGTTTGGGTCTTCTTGGTTGAAAGGGACCGAGAATCAATCCCACATACCTAAGTCACTATGAAGAAACAAGAAGAATTTGATGAAGAATGGAACCTTTCCTTGCTTCACTAGAGTCTTTAAGAGGGGTTCATCAGAGAGTTGAATATAATTCTAAACGTGAAAATGAATTTGAATGAGAGAAGAGTATAGGTCATTTGAATGTCTTTAGATAGCATAAAAAGGCACAAAAGAACATTAGGAGTAGCGAATATTATAAGAATACTATTAATGAAACGGATAAAAAAAGTTGCCAGAGGTCACATATGGAGGGGTATACGGTCCGTGTGAAGGCATACAGATCGTATACCTCTTCCATGATCCAATGCATAAAAAACATTTCACTGTCGAAGGTTAGAGATGGTAATTTCATACTTAGAAAAATTGTATGCCAACACCCATACGGAGGGCTTCACGGCCCGTGAGAGGTCACACGTACTGTGTGGCCTCCCATGAAGATTCACTTGAAAAACTATTTCATCGATAAAGTTCTAAAACAATGATCCCATTTTAGAAAGTTTCACACCAACACCTATACGAAAGGCTTCATGGACCATAAAGGAGTATATGGTCCATAAGAGGTCCATGTGTGGAGTGCGTTGGCCAAAATATGGATGTTCAAGGCCAAGGCCCTCCACACAGTCTACCACATGGCCAATGAAGCCTGACATAGACCATGTGGGATTCATGTGAGGTGTTCCTTGGTCTTAAGCTCCACATTAATGCCAAGACTCTAAACACAAAGGCAAGCCCACCCACGGCACCTCCAAACGGCCCGTGGTGAGTCACACGACCAGTGGAGGCTTCCTTAAAGTGTGACCTTGGTCTTTACAGTCATGTTTGGTGTCTACTGCACTATCGAGAGTATAAAGGTTATCGAAAATGCTAACAAGTGGCGTGGTGATCATCATGTCTAATTCTAAGTATACGCCTGTCATGATGATAGTTCTTATAGTGGAGGTATATTTAATTTGTGTTATCGGGATGGGTCCTGAATATCTGCTGCACTAGTGAATGTTTTTGTTGCGATGCCAGATGAATTGGACAACAAGGGAAAGAGGTTTTTTCCATGTATGCAATTGTGAGCATTTTAGACATAGTCCACCATTTGTTTTGGTTAGCATGTGGGCCATTTGTGATTGATTGTGGGATACGGAGCATGTTTATGGTCGATATACTCGTGGTGTAGACTAGGGCCTACAGGTATGTCTTTGCTCGTACTTTCATGGATGAAAGTCTTATTATGGGGGATGTTGTAATGACCCTCCAGGTCATTTCCTATTTAAATTCTGAGGCTACTCTGTTGGTTGGAACTTTTGTATGGTGATCTCAGACATTTTATGGTGTATTGGGACTAATGAAATGGTTGTGGATGGTTTTGGTTAAGAATTATGCGAATTTGCGAGTTAATAAGAAGTTATAATTGCCAAAAATGAGATTTCTATCAAAACCCTAGTAAACAGCCTCAAAATAGAATTATGACAGTTGCATCAGTTCCAGAGAAATCGATTTAGGCTAGAAGAGTGGTTGGTCCGACGATGGAGGGCCCCAATATGATTTTGAGCCAAAAGTTGCAAAATGCGTTTAGCGGGAAGCTAAAATACTCAGCATCTACATTTGTTAAGAAATTTTGGTATGCTCAACATCTTGCACCGTTTAGCTTGAGGAGAGTGTTGAAGAATATGTTCTATTAGATAGTTAGATGTCTAATCAATCAGTGAGTTAGTTGGTTTAGTTACTACTGAGCTGTCAATAATGAGCTGACTATTGAAGTTAGTTTGGAAGATATTTTTGCATTAATTTAGCTTCACTTGTATATATACAGTGTACTGGTGAAATTGATTGAATAAGTTTTTCTCTCCTTTCTAGTTTCTAGTTTTCTCTTAAGAGTAACAATGGATGCCTGAAGTTTTCGAGCACAGGTTTTTTCATGGTGATTCATCTACCTTTATAGGGGTGAATACTAAAGAGATGAATATCAATAATTTATCCTTATTAACACATGATAAATGATTAATTAAATAACATCTAGGAATAAGAAGAGTAACTGTTGGCATTGCTGTTAGGGTGATTTCATGACGACGTTGTTGTTATCTTTCTCATATTGTTGTATAGCTCGACCATGCATCTTGTCTAACTTTGCCTTCCATAATTCTTACTACGTACCTTTCATGTGTCATTATTCAATTAGATCGTGTATCTTAACTATTTTTTATCTTATACTGATAATACCCACATTTTTTAGTTTATGTTTCTTTGTATGAAGAACATAAATGATTTTCTTTCCTTCCTCAGTGGATCTCAAATCTTCTTTTTTTCTTTTGAATCATATATTCCATTAGAAGGAAATAAAGCATCTCTTCTAATAAGTGATTCTCATACAAGTTATTCATTTAAGTCTTCTCAGAGACACAAGGCGATAAACAATTGTTTTTTTGTAAGGAAGTTCAGTTATTCTAACGACCTTTCTAGTTAGTTTATTTTCTATTTTTATTTAATAGAATTTTGATATTGGAATTTGATGTTACGTATTTATCCAAATAGAATTGATTAGTCGCATAGAATGTATCACTAATACATCATTATATGATGATAAGATCATTTTTTTAAGCACTATTATTCTATTAAAATATCCAACTCCTTGCTTTATTTTTTGTTTTTGCCTTTTAGGGTATTGTAAGATTTGGTCGAGAATATCTTCTTTCATCCTCTTTTTCTCCCCATTTTTGAGGCATTTTTAAGTATAATGATCGTCTAAAGTGTGTCTTTCTAGCTCATTTGCTTCACCTATAAATTATTCTATCTTGAGAATTATTTCATCAATGGTCTTCACGTATGTTTTCTCTTAATCTTTCATCTCTTTAGGAAAAAGAATCTCCTCAATAGTCTATCAGAACTCTTCTAGGATGATCTCATTCTAATCTTTTATAGACTAAAATTAGACCTCCCAGGGTGATAAATACATCTTAATCGTTAATTATGGCGTAGAAATACAATGTGCCCAAATTACACCTCAAAATAAAATCTACAACCATCGCTGGTGAATATAGAATCCAGCTATGTTGGGGTCGATCCCATGGGAAATATGGATAGAAATCAGGTTAATGCAATTATTCAATCTTTTATAGGGGTTTTTAATAATAAACATCAGTGCTCTGTTGCAATGTTTATCCTGCAAAATGATAAATTTGATACACCTGTCATTCAACCATATTTAGATAAATGTCATTCTAAATATCATACATTCTTTGAGTATTTTATTTCTAGCTCTTACCTCCTTTTTAGATTAACTTCTCCTTGTAAGATTTAAGTTATTAGATGAGGGTTGGTAGCATCAAATTAACGATAAAAAAAATAAAACAATTTTATGGCATATTCTTGGAATTTATGATTTTACATTTTTTGCTAAATAAAAACAGTCAAAATACATCAATACACATTTCTTTATTTATCCCCCTAACTCTTCTTTCTCTTTTTTTTTTTTTTAAAAAAAAATAATCAAAGAAGTAACTGTTTATGTCAATGATGATTTAAGCATGACATCAACAACCTTTTTAGTATAAATAATTAACATATAACTATTCAAACGATGTGATTATCACTAATTAATTCTAGATGAACCTAAATTAATTTTTTTTTCTTTCCAAACACAAAAGTCACATTAATGAAACGGTCAACTAAATGGCCATTGGCTCCCACTATATAAACAGAGAGGCATATAATAAATTATACACACAATAAGCAAAAATAAAATAAAAATATCAAGATTCTGAAATGGCAACCAAAGTGTTCATCATGTGTGCATACTTTTTTCTCTGTTTCAATTTCTTGATATTTATATTTATCTCTGTGTTTTTCTCCAAAATCAGTTTCTTTTTCAATTTTTAATACAATTTTTTGCAGTTACTATTCAATGTGTGGTCATGTTGAGAAGTTGGCTGAAGAGATCAAGAAAGGTGTTGCATTCATGGAAGGAGTTGAGCTAGGTTATGGCAGGTTGGTTACATGTTCAACGATTTTTTTTCTTCTTGGCATCCGTTATCTATATATATACATAGATCGATAGATAATTTTATTTTGTTTGAGTCTACTATATATAATTTTTAATTTTTTTCAAATAAAAGTTCAGTTCTTCAGTGCAACAAAGGTTGGACACCCCTACACCGAACATCGAATCGAAAACCCAAACTTTTAAAGAAATAACATCGACACCGAAAAATCGAAGAACCAAAACCAAATTCATTTGGTTCAGTTTAATTTTTCGATTTTCTCATATTTACTCCCACCCCTATAATGAGCTAATTTTATAATATTTAAATATTAAGAAAGAGATTTATTAATAAGAAAATTTTATTTTCAATTTGGAGTGGTTCTCTGGAGTTAGAAACTTTAAATGAACACATAAGGTTGAGCAGAATCAAAATATACCACATGTCTAATAATACTCAAAAGTACTAATTAAATTTTAAGCAATTAAATTATTCTTAGGAATGAAATAAAAGCTTAAAAGTAAATAAAATAGCAGGATATGAAAAATCATTTATGTATCGATACATATCAACAACTAAAATTAAAATTCAATTTTTTTATTTAAAAAAAAAAAGGAGAAAAAAATTGCTTATTGTACATCATGCTAAATAATTATTATCACATATATTGGTAGATCTTATGATAAAATAATGAAAGGTCTTATATGTTTATACTTTGGTCGAATTTATTATCATCATTAATTATACTACCTTATTTTAAACTTAAAAATAAGAAAATCTAATTTTATAGCCCTTTCATTCCTTTCTTCATCTCTTTCGTCCTCTTTTTTCTTCATATTCCTCTTCTACACCATCTTATAACCTCTTCAACGTGTCTACTTTTCAAACGTGATACCTTTTAGTCCCTTCTTCCTTTCATCATCTCATGCTCCTCCTTTTCTTCATTTTCCTCTTCCTCATCAATATCCTTTTGTTCAGCACATAAAATTTAAAGTAAATTTGTGGAAGAAGAAGAAAAGGATGTGGAAAAGAAAAGGAAGTATGAAAGAAGACGAAAAGGAAGAGAATGAAGAATGGATTAGGAAACAGAAAAGGTGCCACATTCAAAATGTTGACACATTTAGATTTAAAAAAAATACAAAGACTTCAATTATATATATATATATATAAACACATGGATGGAGAAATTTAAAACATATACTATCTATCAAATCATACCCACAAGGAGAAAAAAGGAAAGCAATTTATTTTTTTCGAATTTGTGATTTATTTTATATATGGAGCATAGAAGGTAAGTCCTTAAATAAAATTTAATTTATTCTCAAATATAATTTAAGCTGTAAAGAAATAAAGACCGTTATTTGACTAGATATGTATAAACCAAAATTAAAGATTTTACCTTGCAAGACGAGTCAACAAATCTAAGTGAGCTGAAAAAATATAGGAACTCAATAATTATTTTGATTAACTCGAATAGCCCCCTAAGCTTTGGAGTATAATAAGTATTTGTTTTTATCCTTAGATTTCGTTACATATTTAGTTTGTGGTGTTTAGTAAATATGTAGAAAAAGTGGTAGAGTATTGACTAAACATTCATTTTATCTCTTCATTCATATATTATTGGTTTTTTATAAAAATTAAATCAATGAAGTATATATTTTTAAAATGTCCTTAACTATACTTGAGTAATTATAATGATCTATTCATCATTATTAGGAACACACTTTGTTATGGGACCTCAAAAATTATTAAATATGTTATCGAATTAATTTGAGCTGACACAATAAAAATATTAATTGATCCAAGATGATGTCACTCCAATAAAGCGTATGTCAAATTGCTATGACAAAACTAACTGGGCCATTACTTAAAAAACACAAATTTTATAAATTATTGTGGAAAAACAATCTCCTACAACCTGAAAGTTATGGTTCCAAAGCTGTAAATATCTAGCGATGATTAATTTTCAGGTCTTTCTTCATCAGATTCTTCACCGAGAGAGCTCCCCATTGCCATGAGCGTCTTTTCCACACTTAGATCAATTTATTTCGTCATCCTTCAATTTTTTGGACTATACAACTTTTCCCGGTCTCTTTTACCTTTTTCAGATTGTTCTTCTTATACCCAAGTGTCCGTTGGGGGCCTAATTTATAAAGTGATTTGGGCTCCCACACTTGTAACATAATTGTTCTTTGAAATCCTTGTCCGATAATTTTTGGAAGTTCTTCCATTGGCTAGCCAGTCCGCTTTTTAGCATTCTTAAAACCTTTTACTCATTAAAGGATCGTTCTCTTCCTCAAAATTATCTATTTTGATTGCCTTGAGAATTAGATTCTTCTCTTTTGTCTTGTCCTCAGCTTACAATTCATAAATTATGAGATATCCAATGAGCTTATCCATCATCAGCTTGTCAAGATGATGTGCTTCTGTAATTATCTCTCTTTTGTTTTTTTACAATTCATGCAGAATACATAAAAACTTCTTTATTGCCTTTTTAGTTATCTCTTAGTAAGTAGATCAGATTAGTAATTATCATGAATTCAATGTATATGTCCTGGATTTTCTCACCTTTCATTATTCGGAATAGCTTATACTGCCTATTCATAAGGATTGAAAATCATACTACCAAAGACAACTAAATGAGTGTGAATTTATCAATTGAAGTAAATATTTAGATACTATAACTACAAAAAATATAACTCTTTATCTCATTTTATGTATCATCATTTAAATTGGAACAATATTTAAGATTTTTTTTTTAAAAAAAAGAATTGTGGTCCAAAACAACTCTTGAATAACTTAACTGTTAAATTTAGTGTTGGCCAAAAAGACAAAGAGAACTTATACATATTCTGAAATCAAAACAAATATTCAAAGGGACCTAGCGCCTGTTACTAATAAAGAAAGATATCATAGTTAGCAGGATGCTTGTTAACTATCTTCTATGTTGTCTACTCTTTTTGGAATACAGATGTAGTTTGAATACATCATAACATGACATAAAATTTTATCAAGATATTTATATATATCATCCTATCTATTTTCATAAAGCTCATGATAAATATTACATTTATTTCAAATGCTATAGATAATCCTCCTACAACCTCTATCTCCTTTTATTTTGGGCGACTCTTCTCCTATCGAAAATTGTATTAGAAGATTTAAATAAACAATCTTTCCTTCAGATTACATATGTTAGACAATAGTGTATTATTTTTTTTTATGAATATCTCCTAATTTGGTCCAAATCTTCTCATTTTATTTTTTCAAAAATATCATTATAACAATTGGAAGGTCTCAAAAGCGCTAAAATATTGGCAGAACTCATCAAGCCAAGAAAACTCAAATGGTTCTCAACAAAGATGTACATTTAAAAAATTTGGGAGGATGCCTACTCTTCAAACAAATGTTCTAGATCAACTTCAAAGAGGTCCAAAATTTTCATTTTCAACTCTCAATACCAACAAAGTTTTTGCTAGAGGTGAGATTTTAGTTTAACAACTCTATTATCAACAATATCATGTTTAACTTAACACTACAAATCCAATCAACAGGCCATATTTGTGTACAAAATATAATGTTGATAGTGGGATACAACAACAAGATGGCCCATTTTTTAGAATGCGAAGCTCAAAAGGACTAATTATTGAAAGCATTAATAATTAGCATGAGTTGGTGCCTAATTTCATGGGTGATCATGCTCAAAATGACTGTAACTTAAATATAAATGTTGTCAATGGAACAACATTTCCAGATTAAAAATCATGTCTAGTACAAATGTTGGAGTAGCAAATGCTAATTTTCAACATTTTAATGTACCAAACATGTTCGATCCAAGCAATATTGTCGTGGCACAAGATGTGGATGATTCAAATGAGAAGAGAACTTGTGGTACGTATTTTGATTTCGATAATGTACATTTTGATTCATATGATATAGATTTTCTCTGCCAATTTCTTGAACACTCATGTTTTAACTTATCGAGTGAGCAAATTGGTGAGTTTGATTAAAATTACTCTTATGATCAGGTTAATACATCTATCTTACATTGCTTAGTATCATAGAAGTTAATTTTTGAAAAATATTTTTTAGACAAAACCATTTACTTCTCTCTTATCCAACTAACTAGAGAAATTAAATTCTACTAGATAAATGGCAATTTCCTTCTATGAGAATAACTAAATGAAATTGTATTCTAAGATTAATTTATTCTTTTTAATGAAAATGCTTTTTATTTATATCAAATATACTGAAAAAAATATTTTTTAAAAATTATCTTTTATAATATTAAGCAAAGTAAGATAGATGTACTAATTTGATCATCAGAGCAAACTTGATCAAACTCGCCATTTTGCTCACTTGATAAGTTAGAACTTGAATGTTCAAGAAACTAGCGGAAAAAATCCATATCATCTTAATCGAAATAGACATCATCGAAATCAAAATATGCATCATAAGTTTTCTTCTCATTTGAATCACCCACATCTTGTGCAGCGACAATATTGCTTGGATTAGACATGTTTGGTATATTAAAATGTTGAAAATGCATTTGTTGCTCCAACATTTATACGAAACATCATTGTTTTATCTGGATGTGTTGTTCCATTGACAACATTTATATTTAAGTTATAGTCATTTTGAGCATGATCAACCATGACATTAGGCACCAACTCATGCTTATTATCAATGCTTTCAATAATTAGTCCTTCCGAGCTTGGCAGTTTAAGAAATGGGTCATCTTATTATTGTATCCCACTATCTATATTATTTTGGATATACAAATATGTGTCGTTGATTGGGTTTGTAGTGCTTAGTTGAACCTGATGTTGTGGAGGATAAAGCTGTTGAACTGAACTCTCACCTCTAGCAAAAATATTGTTGGTATGAGAGTTGGAAATGAAAACTCTGGACCTCTTTGAATTTAATCTGGAACATCTGTTTGAAGAGGAAGCATTCTCCCAAAATTTTTAATGGTACATCTTTGTTGAGAACCATTTGAGTTTCCTTGGCTTGATGAGCTCTGCCTATATTTTAGTGCTTTTGAAACCTTTCAATTCTTATAAAGACATTTCTAAAAAAAAGAAAATAAAAAGAGTTGGACCAAATTAGGAGATATTCTTTAAACAAAAAATAATAAACTATGGTCGAACATATATAATCCAAGGTAAAATATTCTGTATTTAAATATTCTAGTACAATCTTCTATAGTAGAAGAGTCGTTTAAAATAAAAGGAGACAACATTATAGGAGGATTATCCATACCATTTGAAATAAATGCTATATATTTATCATGAGCATTATGAAAATAGATAGAATGATATATATATTAATAAAAATTTTACATCGTGTTACAATGTATTCAAACTATGTATTTCAAAACAAGTATAAAACGTAGAAGATAGTTAACGACAATTTTTATAACCGTGCTATCTTTCTTTGTATGTAATAGAGGCTAGGTCCCTTGAATATTTGCTTCAATTTTAGAATATGTATAAGTTTTCTTTTTCTTTTGGGCCAACACTAAATTTAACAGTTAAGTATATTCAAAAATTGTTTTGGACCACAATTTTCAAAAAAATTCTTTTTTCCTTAAATATCATGCCAAGTCAAATGATGACGCATAAAATGAGATAAATGATTATATTTTTGACAGTTGTGATATCTAAATATTTACTTCAATTGATAAACGGTAAAGATGTAAATAATATATCTATTGTTGAATTTTTTGGTTAGAAAAAGTTATGTAGAAAGTGGGATTAGAGGTAATATATACTAATTTTCAATCGTTAGAAACCACCTCTCTCTCTCAGTACACAATAGCATGTCCGCTAGCATGCACCAGTGCATAAACTGGGCAAACCTATTTGCAAGAAGAGAATTTGCAGCATGAGGGATGAATTTGAAACTAAACAAAAGCCTTTTTAATTAACTTGAACTTAAAACCATTCATTATAGCATCCCAATAAAGTTCAATTTCAACATCAACACTCAATCCACGTTGTCTGATCAAATCCTCACCAAAAAGTCCATAGTAATCATTGGAATCACTTGAACATAAGCGTTACATTTTTTATAGTTATTCTCTTGGGTAATATCCCATATATAAATATGTTGCTTATTTCCCCTCCCCATCTGTTATAAACTTGACCATGCCCTTTATCCAGTACATCAAAACATATGCAAAAGGGATTGTGAATGAAAGCAACAGTAGCTTAGTGGCTTGCTCAGAACGTGTGATCACCTTCATTATTTTTCAGGCGTCAATGAGAGGAGCAGAGTGGTTGGTCTTTTTCATAATAATAATTTATAGAGAAATGTATTTGATAAATTTTAACAATGTTGAGAAAATTTGGGTAGGAATATTTAGGGATGTTTTGATATTAAATTTAAGAGGTATACAATATTATAACTACTTTTAATTAATAGTTGGTTTCACATAATTAAGATAAGATTACTCTGAGTAGACCATATTTTAAATTTTCTCATCAACTTGATTTAATGAATCTTGCACGCAGGCAAGTTCTTTAAATGTAACTATAAGTAATTTTATTTAATAACGTATAATAAACAATAGTTAATCAATTATAATAAATTAATTACACTAATGATTAATTAGATTTGACTTGTATAACATATATTAGCAGGTAGTGTTATTTTATAACATGCATAATGTATAAACATGTCATTTAACTTAACTACAGTTGATTTTTATGTCTTTCGAGTTTAGGTGTGCACAAGTAGCCACTTTAACCTATATAAATTGAACAAATAGACATATGCATCCTACGTGACATCCTAAATAACAATTTACTAACATATATGGAGTCTTAAATGAATTATATTGTATTGGAGGCATACACCTACTTTTTAATTTTATGCAAGTTTAAGTGTCTATTTGTGCACAACCAAGGCTGGAGGGCCTACACACCACCTGAAACCAAGCTAAAAAAGATATATTTATGTATTATGCCTTCATAATATTCTTTATACTCTTAAGGGTCATTTGGTATAATGTATTAGAATAATGTAAAATGGAGTGTATTAATAATGCTTTCATTAGTAATGCATGTATTAATTATGCTTGCATTAATTTTACAACGAATTTGTTTATGCGTTGTTTGATTTGATGCATTAAAAATAACATCCATGGCATAAAAAATTTATTTACAAAAATATCGTCCACATTTATAGTGGAAAAGATGTTAAAACAATTTTTGAAGGGGGAAATTATGTAACGTCCGGGAGGGTACCCTTGGTGTGGACGACACTTGAAGAACCATTGTTGAATCTCCAAAAGCACCACCTGGACTCATCGTCACATCAAACTTAACACCAGAAGAAAATACTCAAGGAAAAGACTATGAAGTAAACTAAATAATCAAGTCTTTATATAAAATAGAAATTTCCAATAAACAAGAATTGGAAAAGAATTAACGATCAACATCCTCTACTAAATGTCTATGAAGCTTCTATACTCATCTAGAAGGTGCCAAGACAAGCCTTGAGCTATCTCAAATGAACTAATCCTAATACTCAAAAGAAAGAAAAGAAAGGTCGTCTGAATAACAAGGAGGGCTCACCAAACTTGGAAGCAAACTCTGGACTTCAATGATGCAGTTGCTAAAGATCGCTATCACCTATAGCTGCATCATTGACGATGCAGGCCCAAACAGATATTGGTGAATGGAATATACTGGCATATAAATGGCTCAAGAAACAAGTAAAACTTAGACACCCATCAATCAACTAGACTCAACAATCAACTCAACCATCCATGGCTCAACTCAATGAATATGCAGTTTTAAGGATAAAATTATGCTTTGAAAATAGACTCACTGTTATGCAACTCATTTAATATAAATGTTTCATCTATCTCATTTGTTGCTTGGGGATTTCTCTTAACTGACATAGCTCCCACAACCTTAATTTAGTGATGTACAAGGAGGTGAAATCATTGCCACGCCGTCTCAAACTTACCAAGGTAAAAGAAGATCAACTCTCTCTTGAATCCACAGTAAATATCCATTATCTTGTGGACATGAGTTGCCCTAATTAATAGTATAATTATCCTACGCTTGCAATATAGTTTACAGGTTAGAGTCGTTATTAACTCACTCCCATACAAGTGCTCAATACTCTCCCATAACTAAAACATGATCATGTTAATCAACTCTTTAATGTTTACTCCAATAATAAAGATCAGTTCCATAATTCAACAAATCAACAATGAAGACTGTCAGTCATGCATACTATCAAAACATATCAAGTCATTCAAGACTCCAACTCATATGTTCATTTAAACTTCAAGAAATCATGCTCATATAATAATACATATGATGGGCATTATATATGTTTAGAAAAGTAATATTCTCCTCATACTCAGTCATGCTCAAGTTTCTCAACTCAGACATACAAAGTGTGATCTTAACTCAATCAATGCAACAAGAATTACACAAGAAGATGTAATTTAGGGTTCATAGATGTCACATATAATTTATTGCTCTAATTTCTTATAAACAACATACAACTCATCAATTTACTCATAAATATGTATGAAAATTCAACAAGTAATAAAAGTAACTTAAAGATTTAGATTTTGGGATTTCTCTACTCAATTCGTATACTCTAATTCAATCAAGCGGATGAACGGACACATGGAAAAACTCAACCCAACACTTTAGGCAGCCTTACATGCCTAGTATGAAGTTTGATGATCAGTTGACCAGGGTTTGTGCTCAAATCATTCGAATCCCTAACTCTTCTCCTCTCCTTACCCCTAGCTTTGTTAGAATTGTGTAGAAAGCTTAGGAATGGGTATAAAAATCTTTTTAAGTAAAAAATTACTTGTATAAATCCTGGATTATGTTTAGGAGGGGTGGGAAAAATTCCAGAATGCCCCTTAAAAATGAAAATTTTGTACTGCGGTGATGCTCCCTCCTAGTAAATTATTCATAAAAAAATTTACCATCGATTTTATAATTCCATAGAAAATATTGGAATCACCATTAAGTGCAGATTTGCGACAAGTTTGCAATGCAGACCTGTCGTGCACTCTTCTAGAATTATATTTTTGCTCCGAAAATTTATCTTTTGACCTAGTTGCTCTAAAAATCAACCAAGACTATTTTCCTAGACAATATTTTGTGATGATCGCAGTTCTTGCCTCCAATTTGCCAAAAAGGTTTTGGAAGATGAGTTATGCAAGGTTCCCTCATCTAGAGGTATTTTTGTAATTTTATTGGGTGTAACATTATCTTTCCCCTGGGATCATTCCTCCTCGAGCGAGGAGCCATCTGGAATCCCAGACATGGAATGAATCTCTATAATAGAATCTAACAATCAATCAGTTCACACAATCTATCAATCAAGCAAGTAAACAATCAACAACTTGTCAATCGGACTCTAGAACACTATCACTATTTCAAACTCGAAATAAGAGGGAACTAAAAGAATTAGGAATGAATCACTTACCATCTACTCCCTCTTTATCTGTAGGTTGAAATATACCTTGCCTTCATATCCTTTGCTTCCCAAGTAACTTCTTCTACAAATTAATTTCTCCACAACACCTTGATAGATGCAATCTCTTCGGTTCTCAACTTGCAAACCTGACAATCAAGGATTTGAATGGGGGTATATCTATAGCTAAAGAAATCCCTCACTCTAATGCTTTAAACAACCACAACCAACTATGGGTCTCTCAAACACTTCTTAAGCATAGAAATGTGAAAGACTGGATGGATGGCTGCTAGCTCTTGTGGTAGCTAAAATTCATAAGCTACATCACCAACACTCTTTAAAATCAAATAAGGACCAATGTACCTCAGAATCAACTTTCCTTTCTTTCCAAATCCAATCACACCCTTCATAGGTGACACTTTCAAATATCCCAATCGTCGACCTCAAACTCTAAGTCTCTTCTTCTAACATTAGTGCAGGATTTTGATGAGTCCATATCTTGGACTAATTTTGTGCTTAGAATGTGAATAAATGTTGTCCTTAATATGTTATTATGTTCCAATACTAATTAATACACATGTGTTATGTCAGGAATGGAGCTAAAAGTGCACAAATGGACAATACATAACAAATCTATTAAAAGGAGAAAAAGTGTCAAAAAGGAGGACAAAAGTTGCTTCATGAACATAGTCGGTGGACAATCGAAGACTCATTGTGATCGCCTAATGTTGCAGACCTAGGGTGCCCAGCTCATGATAGAAGGGCAATGTGGAAGAAACTTTGGTGAATCAGCAAACGTGATTGGTGGAGTAAAGAACTTTCGCCTAATCTTGTAGAGATCCTAGCTTTCAAAGAGATGAACAGGAAAGTGGTCAAGTGCACATTCATTGCATCATTGGAGTGCTTAGCGATGGCCAACCATGACCGCCGAATGATTACTCGGTAAACAAACGTCCACTTATTTTGCACTGGCGATTTAAATCTTTTGGAAAAGACATTGTATATATCGTTCACATTAGGTTTTAGAGAGAGAGAGAGAGTAGAGTGCATAGAACATTCTTGCTCAATAGTACAAGGCAAGGGTTCCAACCTTGTGAGGCACAACTTGTGAAGATTTGCTGGTTTAAATCAACTTTTCTCTTACTATCCTTGTTACCCATGTACACATTTGTTGTATTGGGTATTGAATATTTAATTTTGAACATGAGTGGCTAAAACCCCTATGTTGTGGATGTGTAAATAATATGGGTTTTTAATTTATATATTGGGTTTATGATATTTTGAGTACATTATTTTTGGCCTGAGTGAATTTATATCTATTGCTAAGTTTCATCTATAATCTCAAGATTGCAAACTTGGGGTTACATTAAGTCTCTAATTATTTCTTTAATCATAATAACTAGATGTGGTTTCAGTTGAATGTCATAACTATGGATTCAATTGCTAAGGTATAAGGGGTTTTGTTGTGACTTCTCTGATAGACGTGTCCTTGAGTAGTCCGCATAGGATGTCGTAATTGAATCATGTGAAACACCTGCTTTGTCATGATTGAAGCGCGAGTTACCATCATCTGAGCCTCTGCACTTTCCTTTAACTTAATCATTTAAATATTTAGACCCAGTTTAGTAGATCCATTACCATATTTGCACATCCCCAACATGTCTCTTAATCTGTTGATTACTCTGTCAGTTTAGAATTAGTGTAGCGGAACCTTGATTTTATTTAATGTAACCCCCCCTCCCAATTTAACCCTACAATTACCTAGTTCAATATATAACTTTGCGTCTTGAACCACCATTCCCTGTGCGATTCGACCCCAAAGCTTTTATTGGGTAATATGCTAATAATGATCATCCATGCTTCCTTTGAGTAGCCATTGCCGGGGAATGGTGCTAGTCCTTGACTAAAGTGTGTGTTGAACTTCATTTTTTAGTTAGAATTATTTCACTATGTTTCTTATTGTTTTTACTGTTGAAAAAGTGATTTTAAGATGGAGGATGATGAAACCATTAATGGTGACAACTTGGGAGGAGTGAATGACTTTCAATATGTCAACTAGGATAAAGTAGGGAGCACGAGCACAATCCGATTGCCCGCATTGGCTAGAGGTGTTCTATTTCATGTCAAAAGCACCAGGTTACAACTCTTTCAACTAAAATACATATTTGGAGGCTGGCCCTTGAGCATCCCCATGAGCTTCTTAGGAATTTTGTTAGTGTCTGTCTACCATTTAACTTCAAAGGAGTTACTCAAGAAGATATTAGACTAATGCTCTTCCTATTCTCTATAACTGGAGAAGTTGTAGGGTGGCTAGCAGAGATTCCTTGAGACTCAATCATTTCATGGGAGGAACTTAAAGATGTGTTCCTCCAAAGGTTCTTTCCTCCCTTGAAGATGGTCAAGCTTTGAAGAAGTGTTGAAAACTTCAAAAGAATTTAGGGTAAGCCATTGCATGAGACATGGCTACAATTTCGAAAACGTTTTCTTCAATGCCCGAATCATGGAGTTTTGGACCACCTATTGCTGCAATATTTCTAAGAGAGCCTTGATGTTGTCAACAAAGATGGGTGATAAACTAATTTACAAAAGCTACACTGACTTTTTGAGGATAAAGCAATTGTTGTCAAGATCTATAATCTAACCAAGGTTAGGGTCGAAACCAAGCAAATATGGTAGACTTAGAAGAATTTAATTTTGCAATTTGGGTTTATTAACCAACTTATCTCCCTTGGGGGGGGGGGTATTATAATCACTAGTAAAAGTAACTCCAAACTAAGACAAGTGTTTAGCCAATATGAAGAAAAACTAGGGTATTATGTTCCCCATGATTTCGTAACTTAAGGTCACGAGATAACCAAATTGTTTTCTAGTGTGTAACATGCAGAACGGTAAGTTAAAATCACCAAACCCTTTGGCCCAGGCGAGAGCTGAATTTCACTAGGTGATTTGGTCCATCCGCGCATTGTGACATTACTATCCCTTACTTATTGTCCCACATCCTTTTGCCCAGTTTGGTTGATTAGACGAGAAACATCGATCAAATCTTATTAACTAATCTCTTTTCCTATTTTTTTCTACCTTGGTCCAGTCAATAACACTAGGCAGGTCTTATTTCGGCAACCATTAGAAAGCATTCAAAACAAAGAGAATTAATTAATACATGCATGCACACTTTTTAAGAATTATGAATTATCCGATTTTACGTTGTTCGTTCTTCATGGTTCCTACAACCCTAGATGTGGATTTAGCTACTCATGATAAATGTAAATGCATGACTTATGAATTTGGATAATACAATTGAGCACTTGCATAATTGAATTGAGCACAAGAAAATCCAACTATTCAATAAGAATCGCAAGATTTTAATTAGAATATGAAATTAAAGTTTACAAGTGTTTCTCTTTTCTCTCTATTGTCTCTCGCTGCTCTCCTTCTCATTATCCCACAGAAAAATAACAAATTTATAATGTTTAAAATACTAATCCAAAACAAAATAGGACAATTGGGTCGGCAGGCTCTATGAGATGCTCCACGGGCCGTATTGTGATTTACAATTCATAGTTGGGCTTTCGTACTTTATTGCTTCAATTCTGGATATGGTTCCTATGACAACCATTTACATCCCGTAAAATATTCTACAGCCTAAAAGGGGTTTCATCTGATAGAATTTCAGAAAGTCTTCAATCACTAGTCCTCAGGGTACGAGACTTGGTCTACGACTCGTAAAGTGTTCCCTGACTCTTCTATATTTTCACAGAACAAACTCAAGAACTCCACTCTTCACTAGAATTGCACATGAAACCTCCTTTATGACCCGTAGAATACTTTACAGCCTGTAAAGAGTCTCGTGGATCCTCAAAACCAGCAACTTCTGCATATTTTGCCTAAACATTGTGGCAACCCTGAAATCTTGCAAAACAAACATAAGAACATATCAAACCTGCTAATATCGCACTGGAAACACAAAAAATGCAATGTTTTAAGCATTAAAAGTGTTGTATTTTACAACACATCAACACACTCAACTTAAAATTATTGCTTGTCTTCAGGTGGACTCAATCTATGTAAGTAGCATAGTACCACATAGACCTCAATCTAATGGCATACATCACATCAAACTTAAGCATAGATACCCACACCTCTTTTCAAAACATAACCATATAGCTATCCGGCAAACCAATACAGACTACTACATGCGACAATGCAACTATGACAAGTGAGGTACTATAAAAAAGCCAGAATCACTGATAAGTCTAATGTTAACAATGCAATGCAAGTGCTCTCACAGAAAGAAGTCCCATATCTCATGTTCAATGATGTTTTCATGTATAATCCTGGTACTATGCAAAAGCACTCACTCTCATTAAAGATATTCTTGTATCATGCCCAAGACCTTTAAATGCTTGGTCTAGGATCACCTTAGGACTTTACAGGCTTGGAACATAGGCTCAGGGGGCATTGGTAAGATATTTCGAGAACATAGTGACTAAAGGCCATCTTTGACACTTCATTTTTCTACACTTTTTCCCTATCAACACTGTTTCTTTCATTCTATTCTCCCTTTCTCCTATTTCAAGCTTTTCTGGGTGCTTTTTTTCATTTTTATGTTTTTTGGCCTTCTATTTATGCTTCAATTTTTCTTCTTACCTCATAGCTAAGGCATCACTCCTTTTTTTCCTTGCACCTATTACATATTTTTACTCCTCTTCCATGTATCACTAAGTGTCCCCCTCATTTTGTGTTTTACCCTTACACCAGCCACCTTCAACTTAGGCTTTTAGCCTGAGTTAATGTGCACATTATCAACCTCGGAACCAAGGCTACTTTTTGTAGCCCACCCTCAACTTAAGCTTTTTTCCATAATCAAGTTGCACCAATGTTCAAGGAAGGACCAACGCTAATTTCACGATTTCATAAGGCTAGGTCACTTAGTGTTTTACAAAGAAATGGTACATGTACGGCTCAAACATTAGGATCAAGTGATATTCTGCATATTTGGTTGGTCATTTAGGCTAAGTGGACTGTCATGAATAATGGCCTAGGATCCTTTCCTAACTAACTAACCTACATTCTAAATAAGAGTAACATGCAAGTTCTGAATGAAAACATAATACATGAATTTAGAAAATTAAGCTCACATTCACATTGCACTATTACATTTTCAACAAAAACTCCTCAGATCATGCTTTCGATCTCAATTTTATCCTCACTTATCAGAACAAATACGATCAACACACTTAAACATTCATGGTTTCTATCTCGGCCAACGAATAAAAAATTTGGTGGGTATCATGTTTCACAAAAAAGACATATATGCCTCAGATATTAGTGCTATATGCTACCAATACTACCTAAACATCCTAAATATGCCGATTCAACAAAAAATAAATATCCATGGGGAAAAAGAACAAAGGCAAGAAAACCCGTAGATTCAAAATTAGGGTAGTTATAGGCCAAGCCTACTCAGACTTCACTAAGGCACATAACTACCCATAACCCATAATAACGGAGATGCATTATTCTCAATGCACACAATCAAAACAAAATAAAGTCCCGAGATCAGAAAACATACCAGGGTGCCTAAGCGCTAATGTATGGCTGAGTCTAGCCACCCTCAACCTACGTGGTGGCCTCCTTACTAGTAGCACTATGACTGGAGAGGTCAACACCCCTCACTTGCTCAAGTACATAAGCCCGTCGTATCTCCTCCTCCTGCCTCGATTGCCTCAAGAAAAGCTCGACCTTCTCCTTCTCTGTCACCCCACATGTAACCACACTATGTCAGGATCTTTATCATTACTGCAGGGACCCTTCTTGAGGGAAGGCTGTGTAAGCTCTTTAGGAGCGAATAAGTTTATCACCGGCACTAGGAGTGTAGTCTTTGGTAGTGTCACTAGTGTTTCCAATGTTGTTGTCATGTCGGCCCGCAGCTGCTGGATCTTTGTTAGTATGGCCATCATATCTGCTAGCCTAGCCGTACTTAGTCTCTACTAGACCCTCAACTTGAAGGCATCAATGCGGGTATCCATGATAGAAAGTCGGTCCTAAATAGCAGTAATCGTATATCCTTGCACGCGGCCCTCGGACTCTGTAATTAGATAGCGCACCTAGGTCCTGATCTGCTAAACTAACTAAGTTAATGGAGACTCAACATGGGACAATCGTTGCGCCATGCCCTGAATAGATATTGCGGACACGTAAACCATGCCCGCGAGTGCAATTTGTGATTAAGTAGATGTAGTGCAGGAGTAGAAGTAGTAGGCCCCCTCTCCCCATCTACCTCGGTCTGTGGGGGCCTCTCCTCTATGGTAGAAGAAATGGTGGTAGGTAGTGGAACCACAACCGGTGGTGCTGGGGCGAACATATCTGGCATAGGATCTGGTTAGTGCGGTGCTCGCTAAAGTGCCACTGGGTTCTCCTCAGCCTTAATTAGGCTGGAATCCAAAGTACACTAGACCTCGATCAATAAGTCCAGCTGGTGTAGACTCTCCACCCCTACTCTAGACAGAGTCTGTAGATCAAGCACGGGAAGGGGATGGAGGTAGACCTCTTCAAGGCTGCCTCGTGGATCTACTCAGCTATGAGGCAGGCCCAATCTATCTCATAGCTAGCTAAGACGCTGGCAACTAGAATTGCATGCTCTGGTGTAAAAGTATTATTTGTAAGCGCCGACCGCATCCATGATCTAACAATCGCCCATAAAAATTTGGCGGGAAAACTGAGAGAAGCCTTCACAATAAGCACTGAGTTAGTGGCTACCTATGCATGCTCTAGACCCCTCTTAGCAATCAAACTGGCCACTCATCTCATCAAGCCAGTTCTGCAGTCATGGTCTCTTATTAGACTCAAGTCCCTAGTCTGCCCAACTCTATGGTTTAACTCGGCTATGGATCTTAGGGCTTGGAACTCGAGCCCACGTAGCATGCGGCGGATGGTGGTCTTCGAGATGTCCACCTGCCGGCCCCTTATTTTGGTTTGCATTAGTTTGTCCTTAGGGAAGAGTGCTATGAGTGGTTGGTTCATAAGATGCGCAGAACTCTCGTACCATGGTCAGGGAGTACCTCCCTAGTGATTTGGTCATCCACTAGAGCCCATAGCTCTCATAATGTATTGGAGAGTTGGGACACTGTCTAACCTGACTGAGATGACCCGGGGCTCCTCATAAATGGAGTAGGCTAGCTTTCTACACTTAGAAACCTACACGTCCACTGTATATATATGTCTCACATACTTGTAAGACACCACCGACTAATGAGGGCATCTAGAGATAATCATGATGACCTCGTATGGGTAGAGGACTCTATCTCTGACTCATCATCGGATCCTGACTCTGAGCCTAACTCCTCCCTATACAGAGTCATCCGAATGGAGCTGCTCTTATCGTGATTTCCCTCTTCAGACTGGGGAATAGAACAACAAGATCTGGGTTCTGGCCAAGTTTGGCAGCAACCGTGTATGTGGTCTCTCAGCCTCCAGGTCAGGTCAAACACTGAGCTCCTCAAATAATCCACTAAGTGTGGGGGTCCGCTCCTCCCCTGAGGTACCATCTCTAAGCATCCTCTACATGCCTTTGATCTCCTCACGTTTTGGCTTTGGGGCCATAGTTCCTGGAACATGCACATTTATGCACTTTGGTTAGCCCCACAAATTAGAAAATGAAATGAAAAACATATCGAACTTAGTTGCTGAAGGGTCTACAAAAGCACCTCTACGGGCCGTAGTGGAAACTACTAGCCGCAGAATGCTTTTGTAAAAATAGTGTTCACATCGTTTGTTTACTGGAATGACATCTTTGAGACCAGATATGACTTGTAGAAGAGTTGTAGATGATTACAGTGTCTAAATCTTTTCCAGGTTGGGATCCACAAGACCTGTACACGAGCCGTGAAATGGTTTATGACTCGTAGAAGGTCTCTTTTGATGGGTACTAGAAACTTTAGATTTTTGGAATCTTATAAGAGGGGCAATTGTGGCTCGTGGAATGTTCCATGGGCTGTAACAATCCCTCAAAGACTAAAAAACTCAGTCACCTGAGTTTTTAGTCCATCAATACGAAACAACCTTTTCAACCTAAGCTATCAGCATCGAAGTAATATGCACACACCCCACATGATTCCTAACATCGCAACAAACATCCTCGCATGGTAATTTGCACATATACCCCATTCAAATTTATTACACATGCTTTCCCGACCCTTGCGGCCCCGTTTGAATGGATTAGCATTAAAAACATGAACCCATGCCATTACATATCAAATTTCAAAGATACAATCAATTTATTCATATGGTGAGTGATTACATAGGTGTCCAACACATAATTAAAGAATACAACAAGACAACTACACTGAATGTGTTTCCGAGACACATTTTCGAGAATGGGAAACCACAATTCAATTTTCAATCATATCAATTTGCACACATGGGTTCTTATCTAAATTAACACTATCCGACAATTTGAAATTCAATTTAATCACACAATTATTGGTAAAAAAAGGGTGGTTTAAAGAACAAAAACTTACCAACCTAACTGATTAAATTGTAGAAATTGAATGTGGTAATGAGACAGTGAAAACCCTAGTCTACAGAAAAAGATTATTAAAAAATGATGGTGGTGGTGCCATCGATAGCCAGAAAGATTTGGGGTGGGATTTTGCCGGGTTTAAGTCGTAATTATAGAAAGAAATTGGGTCAAAATATTTTGACCCCATTATTTATAGTTTGACCGGGTAAGTTGAAACAAATGGGGTCAAACTTAATGAAACCCAAATTACGGGCCATAAAATATTTCATGGCCTGTAAATCATTATTTCGTAGAAAGTTCAACCCTAATTTTGGTGAGGACTGGGTTTCATGGACCAGTCCATGAGTCATAGAATAATGTACAACTCATAGAGTTGGTCGTAGAGTCCCCAACGCTTAGTTAAAAACTTAGAAAACTTATATGGGGTCCACAAGACCCATTCACGACCCGTAGTTTTTTTTATGGGTCGTAAAGTTGGCTCGTAAACTGGAGTGCCTAACTTTTTGCTTACTGGAAATGTCTACGAGATGGTGTATGGTTCGTAGAGTGATGTACGCCCCATAGGACCAGTCGTAGAGGCACTTCTTGAAGCCTTTTCAGCCAAGGATGGCTGACTTAGCCATGTACCCGCACATTCTTCACTAACACGTTGTTACCCTATATACAACCAGCCTAATATCAAAAGTTACAACCAAAATGCAACAGAATAAAGTACCTACAAGTCCAAAAAGAAAATAACAAAGCTACAACTATGACGATTACATCAAAAACCTTGGGTTGCCTCCCAAGTAGCACCTGATTTATTGTTGTGACATCACTTGGATATCTTGGTTACTCAGACATCACCAAGTGCCCAAATCTCATTCTTTAAATCATCTGGCCTCTTTATGGACTAACAGATATTGAAGACAACTTTTTCATTATTCAATCTGAACCACAGTTGGCCAGTTACCATATCTATTAGTGCTCGACTAGTGGCTAGGAATGGCCTTCCCATGATGATTGGGACGCTGAAGTCGACATCGCAATCTAAGATCACAAAGTCTGCTAGGGAATATGAATTGCTCTTTAACAAGCACATCATATAGTATCCCCTTAGGCTTCTTCACCGTGCAATCAACCATCCACAATCATATGCTCGTCGGAGTAGGGGCTCCAAATCCTAGCTTCTTGAAGATCGCAAGGGGCATCAAATTTATGCTAACACCGAGATCAAACAATGCCCTTGCGAATTCCATATCCCCAATAGTGCAGGGTATGACAATTGGCACTGTAATGTTGAAGATCTTGGGAGAGCTCCTGACTCACAGTGCGGTTCTTCGTAACGAAGTCCTTCATGTACTATGCATACCCTTGCATCTTCTACATGCCTTAATGAGATGGATGTTGATGGAGAGTTGTTTTTGCATGGAGAGAAAGTGCTTTAACTTTCCCTCTTCCTTCTTTTTAATTCTCTGAGGGAAGGAAAGAAAAGGCCTAGGAATGGGCTTCAGCTTCTGTGGCGTATCTGCAGCATCACTCACCTTATCCTTGTAATGATCATCTCCGGTATCCACATCTTTGACCTCAACAATCTCCTCTTGAACATCTTTCTCATCTACCGGCATGGGAGGTTCAATGGTGCTCTTGCAACCATGAGTAGTAATCTCCATGCACTGCCATTCATTCTTTGCATTCTGGACTGTGTTGCTAGACAGTGTACCCCTCTAAAGCTGATTACGTTGAGTTGACACTTTACAAAACTATTGCTCAAGATGTTTGATAGCAAAAGAATGAGACTCAATTTTCTTGTTTATACTGGAGATCTCAGATTTCATCCCCTCAGAGTCTCATCTTGTGTCTCAGCTTTCCTCAGTAGGCGGTAAAACATCTCCACAACTCTTGAGCTACTCGCACCTATATTACAATTCTGTGGTGGCACATAAGGACTATTTCATTACCAATCTCTGCAGCCCTAATCTGCATCTTTGTCTTGTCCTTAATTCTTCTCATAGTACCTTTGGCAATTTTCTCTAAAAGCTCCATCTGCATTACATTTTTGACCTTTGTTCCCTTGACCTTTACCCCAATAGTCCTGATTGGACCCTTGGACGTTGGCCTGTAAACCCCTTATCAGGTCATCAATGAGCAAGTGTCCTCCTCATAGTAGGGCTCATCATACATGGGTGCTCACCGAGGCTGATGAGCAATTGCATTGACCAGTTTCCAATTCTTCTTCATCATCACCACTATACCTGTACCGATTCAGTCAAGCTCTTGCATAATGTCTTCATTTATTTTAGCTTGCTCCGAACAAACATTGACAATGCAAAAACTTTTGGTTGATGATATGTCTCTTTGCCCCCATCCACAATTTGTCTTGATCACTTTATCCATCCATTCAGCAATTGATGCAAATGGTTGATCTAAGAGCATGCCTCCATAATGGTGTCAGCGTAAGCTAGACTATTCTCATCCAAGGCACGGTAGAATATCTCCACAAAGGCATCATCAACAATTTTGTGGTCCAGGACACTCCTCAAGCATTTAGTGAACCGCTTATATGCAGTACTGATCGAGTCACCAGAAAGTTGCTCAAAGTTGTTCATCTGGCCTTTCAACTTGAGCCTCTTTGATATCGGGTAGTACCTCTCTGAAAAGGCCCTCTGCAACTCTGCCCAACTGGTGATCAAACTCAATGGGAGCTTAGATAGTTATGGTGTTGCACTGCCTGTCAGAGATAATGGGAAGAGACAAAGTCCAACAACATCCATAAACAGATTATGTGTTCCCATCACACTCTTAGAGACAAATCAAATATTGTGTAGATGGCAATGAGGATCCTCTGATTGTAGACCCATGAACAACCCACGGTTCTGCAGCATCTGAAGCAACCCACTTAAAATCATAAACTTTATGTCAACTGTTAGTGGTGGCAACATAATAGCTCTAATCACCTCCATAGCTTTAGGGTTCAATTGATATTGATTCTACTGAGAAGCTTCAGCATTGAAGTCCTGTGGCTGTAGAGCAATGTCCTCAAGTGGAGGTGGGTTTTCATTGTTGGCATTCTCATCCTCATTCCAATTCAGAGCTACATTTGCTTCATTGTTGGCCTTATCTTGGGCCATTACTCTCAGTCTTATATGGATCTCTAGGTCAAACTGAGTCAAGGGTATACCTCAACTTCGCATCTCACGAAAACAACACAGTTATACCCTAAAAGATAACAAAGACAAAAAATGTAAAATGAGGGAGAGAAGGATTAATTCCCAAATTACTTGAATTAGACAAGTCTAGTCATATTCCCCGACAATGGCGCCAAAATCTTGATGTTCTTCAAGCTACACCTCCTTCTTTAGGCTAAAGCGGTTGTTGTCAAGATATAGAACCTAACCGAGGTTAAGGTCGAACCCAAGGGAATATGGTAGACTTAGAAGAATACAATCATGCGATTTGGGTTTATTATCCAACTTATCTCCTCGGGGGGGGGGGGTATAATCACTTAGTAAAAAGAACTATAAACTAAGACAACTGTTTAACCAATATGAAGAGAAACTAAGGTGTACATGTAGAATGGTAACTTAAGTTCACCAAACCTTTTGGCATATGCGAGAGCTGAATTTCACTATGTAATTTGGTCCATCCCCGTAATATGACATTACTAACTCTTACCTATTGTCCTAGTACAACCTCTCCTTGCCCTAGTTTGGTTGATTAGACGAGAAACATTGATTGAATCCTATTAATTAATCTCTTTTCCTATTCATTACTACCTTTTTCCGATCGGTAACACTAGGCGGGTTCTAATATTGGCCACCATTAGAATCCATTAAAAATGAAGAGAATTAATTAATACATGCATCTATAATTTTCAAGAATTGCGAATTATCCGGTTTTACCTTGTTAGTTCTTCATGGTTTTCATAACCCTAGTTGTGAATTTTGCCACTCATGATCTATGTAAATGCAAGACTTATGAATTTGGATAACATAATTGAGCATTTACAGAATTGAATTAAACACAAGAAAATCCAACTCTTCAATGAGAATTACAAGATTGTAAATAGAAGATGAAATCAATATTTACAAGTGTTTTTCTTTGCAAACTATTGTCTTTTGCTGCTCTCGTGCTCCCCTTCTCATTTTCCCTTAGAAAAATAACCTAAAAACCTATTCGTAATGTTTAAAATACAAATCCAAAATAAAATGGGACAACTAGGTCAGCAGGTTCCATGAGGTGCTCCACATGCCATATAGTGATTTATGACTCGTAGTTGGGCTTTCATACTTTGTTGCTTCAATTATGGACTTGGCTCTTACGACACCCCTCTACAGACCGTAACAATATTTTACGACCTGTAGGGGTTTCATCTTTTTGAATTTCAGAAAGTCCTTAATCTCTGGTCCTCAGGGTATGAGGATTGGTCTTTGGCTTGTAATGTGTTCCATGACTCGTCTGCATGTTCGTGGGCCAAACATCAGAAGTCCACCCTTCACTGGAATTTCACACAAAACCTCTTTCACGGCCTGTAGAATACTCTTCAACTCGTAAAGGGTCTCATGGATCCTCTAAATGAGCAACTTCTGCATGTTTTTCCCAAACATTGTGCCAACCCTGAAATCCTGCAAAACAAACACAAAAATATATCAAACCTACTAACATCACACTGATAACACAGAGCCATGTTATAAGCGTCAAAAGTGTTGTATTTTGACAGCATATCAACACCCTCAACTTAAAAATTGTTGCTTGTCCTCAAGCGACGGACTCAATTAACATAGGTAATGAAATAACACATAGAGCTCAACCTAATGACATACATCACATGAATCTCAAAACTCAGATACCCATGCAACTTTTTAAAAACAGAATTAGATAGCCATCTAGCAAACCAATACAGACTAGTGCATGTGACAACACAACTATGATAAGTGACGTATTCTCAACAATCCAAAGTCACTGAATAAGTCTTATGCTAACAATGCAATGAAGTTCCCTCACAGAAAGAAGTCCAATATTTCTCATTCATTGATGTTTTTGTATATAACCTTTGGACTATACAAAATTGATCACTCTCACAAAAGATATTCATGCATCATGCCTAATACCATAGGCTTGCCCCTATACTCATGACTAAGACCTTCAACTACTCAGACTAGGATCACTTTAGGACTCTCTAGGCTTGTAATGTAGGTTAAAGGGGCTTTGATATGGTACTTTGGGAAAATAGTGACTAACAGCTCTCCTTTGGAATGTGTTTTCCTACACTTTTGCCCTACTGACTCTATTATTTTCATCTCATCCTCCCTTTCTCCTATTTCAAGCTTTTTTGGGTGTTTTCTTTTCATTTTTTCATCTCTTTGCCTTGATTTTGCAATTCATTTTTCTTTTAAACTCACAATTAAGGCATCACTTATTTTACATGATATTCCCTTCTTCACTGTATCGCTAACTCGCTCCCTCATTTTTGTGTTTCATTTTTACACCAGCCATCCTCAGCTTAGGATTTCTGCCTGAGTTGAGGTGCACAATATCCATCCTCCGAACCAGGTCCATTTTTGGTAGCCACCCTCAACTTAGGCTTTTTGCCTTAGTTAAGGTGCACAGTTTTCAAGGAAGGACTAGGGCCAATTTAAGGATTTTACAACTAAAAGGCCAGGTGAAGTAGGTGTTTGCCAAAAATAGGTACATGTTAGACTTACACATTAGAAACAAGGGTTATATTACATTTTTGGTTTGTCATTTTAGGATAAATGGGCTTTTAAGAACAACGACCTAAGATCCTTTCCTAATCAAATTAATCTATAGTCTAACTTAGAGAAATAGGGTAAGTTATGAATTAACACACAACATATGAATTTAGCAATTTAAAGCTCACACTCACATGGCACTAACCACATTATTAACAAAAAACTCTCAGATCGTGCTTTTTATCTCAATTTCTCCTCTTTTATCAGAACAAACATCATCAACACACCTAAATATGCATGCTTACTAGCTAAACTATTAATCAAACTATTTGGTGGGTATTATTTTACTAACAAAACACAAAAATATGTTATATGCCATAGGTATTAGTACTATATGCTTCAAATATTACCTAAACATCCTAAACGTGCTGGTTCAACAAAAAGTAAATATCCATATGAAAAAAGAACACAGGCAAGAAAACCCCAGGATAAAAATTTGAGTTAGTTATGGATCCAAGCAACTCATACTTCAGTGAGGCCCCTAACTATGCACAACCCATCGAAAAAGATGTGCATTCTCCGCAATGTACATAATCAAAGAAAAACAAGAAGGGGTAAAAAAAAAATTACCTAGGTGCCTAAGCACCAGTATCCACCTTGGGTTGCCTTCTAATTAGCGCCCAATTTATTTTCACGACACGACATATTTTGATTCAGTACTAAAACTTTCTCAAGATCCTATTCGTCTATAGTCTTTATCTCTTCCATGTTTACAAGGTATGGCTGGACTCTTTGGTCATTACCTTGAAAGTTCCTCTATTTCTCCTCTCCAACTCAATAGCCCCATGATTGAAGACACGTGCTCCTTAGAAGGTTCCTATCTATCTGGATTTGAGCTTCCCAGGGGAAAAATTTAATCTTAAATGGTATAGTAGAACCAAGCACCCTAGTGCGAACTGACGATTCTCTATGCGATAATCATGTTGAAGCTTCATTCTTTGTTTGTACAAGGCTGAGCTCTCATATGCCTTCAATAGAAACACATCTAGCTCATTGAGTAGCCTTAGCCTAGAGTTTGCTGCATCGTTCCAATCCAGATTCAACTTCTTCCACCCCACATTGCTGTATTCTCGAGTTCTACTGGCAAATGACATGCCTTCACATACACAAGTGGGTAGGGAGACATGCCTATAGGGGTCTTGAATGTTGTTCGGTATGCCCATAATGCGTCATCCAGCTTCCTCGACCAATATGTACAGTTTACATTCACAGTCATGGATAGAATCTATTTAATTTTCCTATTAGACACCTCCACATGCCACTTTTCTAAGGATTATAAGGATTCACCACTTGAGGTTTCATCCCATATGTTTCAAAAAGAGCCTTGAAAAGTCTATTGCAGAAGTGAGAACCTCCATGGCTGATGATTGCAAGAGGGGTGCAAAACCTTGAGAAGATATTCTTTCTTAAAAATGTTGTGACATTTTTTCCCTCATTGTTGGGTAGATCCATGGCCTCAACCCACTTTGACACATAATCCATAGCGACTAAGATGTACCTGTTTCTGTGTGAGGTAACAAAAGGTCCCATGAATTCTATCCTCCATACATCAAATAACTCAATCACCATAATGGGGTTTGGAGGGAGCTCATGTTTGTAGGAAACACCACCTTCTCTCTAGCACCTAGCACAACTTTGGGCGTAGTCATGGGTATCTTAGTGGATGGTGGGCCAATAATACCCGCACTGTAAGATGTTATGTGCTGTTCGAACTCCACTATGATACCCACTTACCAATGACGAGTGATATGTCCCAAGTATGCTCATCATCTCGATCTTAGGAACACAACGATGAATAATCCCATCAGCACATATACGAAACAAGTATAGGCCATCCCAAAAGAACTTCCTCATATTTATAATGAACTTCTGATGTTGATGTGTGTTTAGATCGAGCGGCACAACATCACTTACCAAGCAGTTTGCATAGTCTGCAAATCATGGTATTAAGTCATTAGATATGACAAACACTCTCTCATCTAGAAACGAATCATTAATCTCCAATCCATCATCAAACTTTGTTCTTGCCCCATCTTCTAATCTTAAAAGGTGATCTGCGACCTAATTTTCTGTCACTTTTATATCGATGACATCAAAGTTGAATTTTGTAAGAGAAGTACCCACCTGATCAACATTGGTTTTGCATCCTACTTTGCCATCAAGTATCTTTGTGATGAGTGGTTTGTCTGCGCTACCACTTTGGCCCCCAATATATATGACCTGAATTTCTGAATGCAAATACCACTGCGATTAGCTCCTACTCAGTGACAAAGTAATTTTTTTGGGTAACACTTAAGGATTTGCTAGAATAGTATATGGGATGTAATATCTTCTCTTGGTGTTGTCCTAATACTACACCTAGCGCAACCCCAGTTGCATCACACATGATTTCAAAAGGCTTGGACCAGTATGGAGTTACAATGATTGGGGTTGAAATGAACCTCTTCTTCAATTCTTCAAAGGCTCTGAGACATGGTCCATCAAACATGAACTTAGCATCTTTCTTAAGCAACTTGCACAAGGGGTGTGGAATTTTAGAGAAGTCTTTTATGAACCTCAGGTAGAACCCTGCAAGCCCCACAAAGCTCCTCAAAACCCTTAATTGAGATGGGTGGAGGGAAGCTTCTTGATCACCTCTACTTTATCTCTATCGACCTCGATCCTTTTGCTGGATATCTTGTGCCCTAACATAATGCCCTCCTTCACCATGAAGTAACACTTTTCCCAATTCAGCACCAGGTGGCTCTCCTCACATCTTTGCAATATAACATTCAAGTGTTTCAAGCAGTCTCGAATAAGTCTCGAACCACACTAAAGTCATCCATAAATACATTAATAGTGTCTTCCACCATGTCTAAGAAGATGGACATCATGCATCTCTGGAATATCGCTGGGGCATTACACAACTCGAATGGAATCCTCTTGAATACGAAGGTTCCATAGGGGCATGTAAACATTATCATCTCCTGATCATCTAGAGCAATTGTGATCTAATTATAGCCTGAATATCCATTAAGAAAGTAATACCAACTCTTTTCAGCTAGTTGGTCCAACATCTAGTCCATGAATGGCATAGGAAGTGATCTTTTTCGGTTGACACATTAAGTTTTCTGTAATCCATGCACACCCTCCATCTAGTGACTGGCGCATCAGTATCAAATCATTGTTTGCATTTAGTACCACTATGATACAACCTTTCTTAGGCATGCACCGAACCAGACTCACCCATTCACTGTCGGGCAATAAGATAGATCACTCCTGCATCTAACCATTTGATGATCTCCTTGTTTAGAAGGGTTGAGATACCTTTGGTTCTCAATACTTGACTTGTAGTCTTAAACCAATTAGATTCTACGTGTACATATCCCACGAAGGATACCAATTATATCTACAATCGTCTATCCAATGGCTTTCTTAAACTATTTAAGCACCATGACAAGGGCGCTCACCTCCTCATTATTCAAATCCGCATCAACTATAATTGGCAAAGTGTTGTTGGTACCCGAAAATGCATCTCAGATGTGCTTGAAGTGCCTTCAACTCTAATACTAGTGGTTTTTCTATGGATGGATTTGTAGGTGGTGACTCCCAATTCAGGAAGTCTAGTTCTAGCTTGATTTGTTGCCTAGGGCCGTAAGACACCCCTAAAGCACTCACTGTCTCCACATAATTTGGGATGCCATCACTGTCAAAGTTCGTCAACACCGCTTCCAAGGTGTCAACACTGAATCTCACCTCAAGTGGTATTTTTGGTTGAGCTTCATCAACAATCTAAATAACAGAGACCACTCTCAAGTCTTTTTTTTCTTTGCCTGCTGACAAATATTGAACAAGACCTCATCTTTCCCAAATCTAAACTTAAGTGGGCCCTTCTCCAAATTAACCAAAGTGCATCTAGTGGCTAAGAAGGGCCTCCCAAAGATGATAGGGACTTCAAAATCAACCTCGCAATCTAGGATCACAAAGTCTACGGGGAATATGAACCTTTCAACTTTGACCAACACATTATATAGTATCACCCAGGCTTCTTCATTACGCGATCAACCATTAACAACCACATGCTTGTTGGAGTAGTGGTTCCCAATCCTAGCTTCTTGAAGATTGCAAGGGGCATCAAATTCATGCTGGCAGCTAGATCTCATAGAGCCCTTGCGAACACTATATCTCTAATGGTGCAGGGTATGGTGAAAGCACCGGGATCTTCTAACTTCTGAACGAAGGACCTTGTAACACTGCACTGGAGCTCTTGGGAGAGCTCCTAATTCACATTGTACTTTTTAGTAAGAAGGTCCTTCATGTACTTGCATACCTTGGCATCTTCTCTAATACCTCAATAAGAGGGATGTTGATGTAGAGTTGTTTTAGCATGGAGAGAAAGTGCTTGAACTTTCCTTCCTCTTCCCTCCTTTTGGTTCTTTGAGCCAAGGGAGGTGGAGGCCTAGGAATGGGCTTCAACATCTGTGGTGCTTCAGAAGCTTCACTCCCCCATCCTTACCACAATTATCTCCTGTGTCTGCATCCTTGGCCGCAACTGTCTCGTCTCAAACATTATCCTCATCAACTGGCATGGGAGGATCAATGGTGATCTTGCCACCACGATTAGTAACTGCCATACATTGCCCTTCATTCTTAGGATTCTAAACTATGTTGCTAAGCAGTAAACTATGTTGCTAAGCAGTGTACACCTTTGACACTATTTTAGTTGATTAGACACTTGACCAAACTATTGTTCCGACTATTTGAAAGCCATATAATAAGACTCAATTTTCTAATTAATGCTTGAAACTATAGATTGCATACCCCACAGAGTCTCATCTCATGTTTCAACTTTCTTCAACAGGCGATCAAACGTCTCCTTAATCAGTAAACTACTGGCACTTGCATTACGGTTATGTGGTGGCACATACAGACCATTTCTGAAGCCATTTCTATGACCCCAATCTATATCTCTCTCTGGACCCCTATATTAATCATAGTATCCTCCATGATTGTCCTGAAAAGCTCCATCTCTATTGAAGTTCTGACCTTTGTTTCCTTGATCTTGGCGCCAATAGTCCTGGTTTGACCCTTGGGCGTTGGTTCGAAAATCCCTTGTTTGATCAACAACAAAAATTGTGTCCTTCTCATATTAAGTCTCATCATACATTAGTGAACATGGAGGTTGATGATCCATTGCATTGACTCGCTCCTAGTTCTGCTTCATCATCACCTCCATAACTTTGTGGATTCGGGCATGCTCTTGCATAGTTTCTTGGTTGATCTTTGCTTGGCCTAGACCAACACTGACAATACATGACGTTTTGGTAGATGCTTAGTCCCTCTTCTCCATGCACGATCAGTCTTGTCCACTTTTTCAATCTGTTCTACTATCATTGCGAATGGTTGATCTAAGAACATTCCTCCTATGATAGTGTTAGCACAAGCCTGATTGTTCTTATCAAGGGCACAATAGAAGATCTCATTAAGACATCATTAACTATCATGTGGTTTAGGACATTCCCCAGGTATTTGGTGAACCTCTCCCAAGTAATGCTGATCGAATCACCAGGAAGTTGCTCAAAGTTGTTGATCTGGTCCTTCAACTTGAGCTTCATCGATCCAGGGAAGTACCCCTCCAAAAAGGCCTTCTGCAGTTCTAACAAACTAGTGCTTGAACTCTGCGGGAGGTCAAATAGCCATAATACTACATTACCAGTAAGAGACAATGGGAAGATACAAAGTCCCAGAGTATCCATAGATAGATTTTGTGTTCCCATCACACTCTTGCAGACAAATACAATATTCTGTAGATGGTTAGGAGGATCCTCTGATGATAAGCCCGCAAATAGCCCATAGTTTTGCACCATATGAAGCAATGCACTCGAGACAACCAACTTTGTGTTTGCCAGAAGAGGTGGCAACACAATGGCTCCAGCCACCTCCATATACATAAGACTTAGCCTATATTGGTTCCATTGAAAAGCATTGGAATCATTGTCCTGTGGCTGTGGAGCAATTTCCTCAAGAGGAGGTGGGTTCTCATGATCAACTTTTTCATTGTCATTCCTATTCAAAGATACAATTGGCTGTGTTACTGGCATTATCTTGGGCCATTCTTCTCAATGTTCTGTGGATCTCTGAGTCAAACGAAGTCAAGGCTCTGCCTCGACTTCTTGTATTGGGCATACACTACACTTACACCCTGCAAAGGAAACAAAAACAACAAAAAATGTAAAATTTGGGAAATAATGATTAACACCCAAATCACTACAAATCAATTAAGTCTAGCTGTATTCTCAAGCAATGGTGCCAAAATCTTAATGTCGCCTAAGTTACACCTCTTTTTGGAGGATAAAGTGGTCGTTGTCAAGAAATAGAACCTAAGCAAGGTTAGGATCGAACCCAAGGGAATATGTAGAATCAAGAGAATTCAATGACTGTGATTTGAGTAATTAACCGAATTGCTTCCCCCGGGGGGGAGGGGGGGGGGAGGGAGAGGGTATTATGTTTCCCATGATTTCCTAACTTAGTATCACCGAATAACCTAATTCTCTTCTAGTATGTAACATGTAGGACGGTAAGTTAAGTTCACCAAGACTTTTGGTCAAAGGTGACTTGGCCTATCTCTATAGTGTGCATTGCTAACCCTTGCCTATTAGTCCCAATAAAACCTCCCCTTGGCCCAATTTGGTTGATTCAACTAGAACACATCAGTCAAATTCTGTTAATTAATCTCTTTACTTATTCATTAGTACCTTGGTCCAGTTACTAATGCTAAGCGGGTTCTAATGTTGGCCACCACTAGAAAACATAGAAAATGAAGAGAGTTAATTAATACATGTATACACACTTTTTCAAGAATTGTGAATTATCTGGTTTTACCTTGTTAGTTCTTCATGTTACCTACAACCCTAGTTGTGAATTTAGCTACTCATACTTTGCGTAGGTTCCAGATTTATGAATTGGAACAACATAATAGAACACATACATAATTGAATCGAGAACAAGCAAATCCAACTTCAAAGAGAATTACAATATTAAAGATGAAATCAAAATACAAGTGTTCTCAATACTCTCCTGTATAATCTCACTATCTTCTCTCTTTATTTACTGATTTTTCTGTGTACTATGCGAAAACTTCTCAAAAATAACCTAAAGAACCTATTCATAATTTTTAAAATACATGTCCTAGACAAAATAGGATAGCTGGGTCGGCATGCCTCACGAACTGGTTTACAGGCCGTATTGCATTCCATGGCCCGTAATCAGGATCTCATACAAAGCTGCTAGAATTGCAGATATCAAGTCTATGACACACCCTCTATGACCCGTAAAGTGATTTATGACCTGTAAAGGGGTTTCATCTGATGAATCTTCAGAAAGTCCCAATCTCTGATCCTCAGGATACGAACCATATATTACGACTCGTAAATCATTTGACAACTCGCCTATATGTTTGTAAAACTAACATAAAAAAATCAGCCCTTCACTGGAATTGTCCACAAAACTACTCCACGACCTGTAGAACGGCCTACGGCCCATAAAGGGTCTCGTGCTGTATCAAGAATCAACAACATTTTTATTTCTTCCAAAAATCAAGGCCAAGCCTTGAATACTTTATAATATAACACTAAAATACATAAAGACAACTAACATCACATTGGGAACAGAAAAAATTCTATAATTTAAGCATTAAAAGTGTTGTATTTTGACAGCACATTAGTTAATAAACCTGAATTGAATAAATTGAATCCTTCTAAGTCTACCATATTCCCTTGGGTTTCACCCTAACCTTGGTTAAATTCTGTATCTTGACAACGACCGCTTTAGCCTAAAAAAGGATGTGTAGATTTGGCGATATCACGATTTTGGCTCCAATGCAGAGGAATACGGCTAGACTATTCTAGTTCAAATAATTTGGGAATTAATTCTTATTTCCCTAATTTTATGTTTTTTGTTGTTTTTGTTTTCTTTTAGCGTATAAGTGTAGAGTGTGCCCTACACGCGAATTTGAGGCATACCCTTGACTCTATTTGACCCAGAGATTAGAGAAGACTAAGAAGAATGACCCAAGATAATACAAACAATACGAAAAATGCATCTCTAAACTAGAATGAGAATGAGAATGCCAACAATGAAAACCCACCTCTGCTTGAAGACATTGCTCCACAACCATAATACTTCAATGTCGAAGCTTATCTGTAGAATCAATATTGGTAAAACCCTATGGCTATGGTGGTAACTAGAGCTATTATGTTTCCACCATTACCGACTGACACAATGTAATACCCCACAAGTTGTGTGATCAGAATAGAAACTTCAAGCTCAAGCTAAGGTCAATTTCAAGCCTACAATCCAAACTTATTTATGTGTTTTAGGGTCATCATGAGTCTCCTACATCAAGCCAAGTTCAAATTTGTTCCATTTCTAAATTGTTTTCATGTAATTCGGTCGAAGGGTCAAATTTCAATTCTCACATCTCTTAGCACAAGATGAAATGGGTGGGCTACAACCTACCAAATTGAAGCTTTTTGAAGTATCTTTCCAACGCACTTAGTTTCACCCAATTCCGAGTTCGGACCAAGGCGTTATGCTCATTTTTGTAAAGCCCTCCTGTGCTGTGTTCCTCCCTTTTTGCCAAGGCAAGCCACACGGGCACCCATACAGGCCATGTGGCTTCTCACGGACCATGTGGGTAGTGTATCACGAAATTTCTTTGGAAAATCATATTCTAAGTGTGAAGTCATGCCTCGTAGCCTAGTACCTCCATACAGACTCTTGTACGGCCCGTGAAACTTCACATGGTCCGTACAACACTCATTGGAAACATGCTTTCCTTAAGGAAAGTTGCTGAAATTGTCTATGTATGCCTTCATGGGCACTTACACGGCCAGTTAAGTGCTTCACGGGCCGTGTAAGTGCCAGTGAAGTCATGTCGAGCTAATTTTTCACTCGTTTCATTAATGACATTTTTGTAATTATGGTGTATTCTAAGGGCCCTTTGTGATTTCTTATGATACATAAAGACGTCCTAATGACCTAAACTTCATCCCTCTCATTCCAAATTCATTCCTCATATTTACAAATTCACTCAAGTCTCTCTCAAGAACTCTAGTGGGAATTAAGCTTGGGGATCAAGGAAGAACTCTTTCTTCACCAAATTTCTTCTCGAATCTTCTGTATTAGCTAAGGTATATGGGATTGATTCTTGGTACCTTTCAACCAAGAAGACCCAAAATTCCTTTCAAGCTATTTCATGAATTATAGTCACTTTGAATGTGGATTTTTATTATTTGATCTTATTAACTTCAATCAATGCATGAGTTGTACATTACTTATGATTTTAAGTTATTTTAAGCTCTATTATGATGAATCACATTCAGTTATGCAAATTATGAACATGGATGTCCCCTTAAAGATTGTTTTATGCATGGATGATCTACACAATGATTTTCATATGGATTTTATTGTGGATTTTCTAGATTTCATATTATAGTGTTGATTTTAGATTTACTCTGTATCACCCATTCCATTCTCACATCACTCCTGCATATCCATTTATGGATGTTGGTTTGTATGAAAATTTTGAAGTGGGTTAGAACCCAAACATGTTTATGTATATGTTTCAGATGAAAATTATGGTTATAAACAAGAATTGAGTAAGAATCTATGAACACAAACATGATATAAGTTGAACATCATCATGATATGAATTGTTAGTACTATGAACATGACTTCTATATGAATATGAATTATATGGTTATGCATATGATGTGACATCTTGTATGTGTATGAAATCACATGGGTGTATTGATGAGGATGGGCACAACCCTCCCTTTACACAATGCATAGATGAGGATAGGTACAACCTTCCTTATGCACATGTATGTATGAGCTAAGTGTGTATTGATGAGGATGGGCACAACCCTCCCTTTAAGCAATGAATAGATGAAGATAGGTACAACCTTCCCTATGCACATTTATGTATGAGTTAAGTGTGTATTGATGAGGATGGGCATAACCCTCCCTTTACACAAGGCATAGATGAGGAAAGGTTCAACCTTCCCTATGCACATGGTTATATGAGCTAAGTGTGTATTGATGAGGATAGGTACAATGCTCCCTTTACACAATGTATAGATGAGGAAAAGTACAACCTTCCCTATACAAAGTTATGTCATGAGCTACATGTTTATTGATGAGGATGAGTACAGCCCTCCCTTTAAACAATTCAAGCAAGGAGTGATTCTTTGAGTGCTAGTATATATGGGTTATGGCTACTCTATGTTTTTTCATATGGCATTTTGTGCAGGTTAACATCATTTTCCTTTCATGTTGCATGCCCGCATACTTAGTACATTCAAACGTACTAACGCATACTCTATGCCTATATGATTTTACCATGTAAGGACCATGTGATATGATCATCCATCGCTCGAGTTTAGCTCGGATCTCAAGTTTCATTTGTTGTGGTGAGACCTATCTTCCAAGGACAAGCCACCACTCCTTTACCTATAATATTTTACATATTTTATTCACGTTGAGGGTGAGCCCGGGTTATGTCTTGGCCCTCAACCTATCTTATGATTAGAGGCATTGTTGGATATTTTGTAAGCTCCTTTACGATTATATGCTAAGTGCTATGTTGAAGATTATTTTATGGCTTGGTCATCCATTGAGTATTGTTGTGTGGTTTGGCCATCGGTCTTATGACTTGATGGTATGATAAGATGCGAAAGATCCCAAGTCCTGAATTATCTCCATAGTGTGACTCCTACTTTTCCATCCCTTAGAATTATGTGTTTATTATTTGAGTATGCTTCCAAAACGATGATGTGAATTACGATACTTTGAGGCTTGTTTGGGGACTCTCGGGTCCTCATTCGCCATGTCACTCCTAGACCCTAGGTCCGAGTTGTGACATAAAAAGTTCATTGTTTCGAGTGAGATACTTCAGATGCTGCAGAACCGTGGGTTATTCATGGGCTTACCATCAGAGGATCCTCATAGCCATCTACACAACATTTCATGTGTCTGCAAGAGTGTGATGGGAACACAAAATCTATCCATAGATGTTGTGGGACTTTGTGTCATCTCATTATCTCTGACAAAAAATGTAGTACTATGGCTATCTGAACTCCTACAAAGTTCGATCACCAGTTGGGTTGAGTTGCAGAGAGCCTTTTTGGAGAGGTACTTCCCGAGATCAAAAAAGCTCTAGTTGAAAGATGAGATGAACAACTTTGAGCAACATTCTGGTGACTCGACCAATACTACTTGGGAGAGGTTCACTAAATCCTTGAGGAGTTTCCTAGACCACAAAATTGTTGATGATTCCTTGGTGGAGATCTTCTACTATGCCCTGGATGACAATTGTCAAGCCTGTGCTGATAGGATTATAGGGGGCATGTTCTTAGATCAACCATTTGCAAGGATTACTGAAAGGATGGAGAGAGTAGTCAAGACCAATCGTGCATGGGGGCAATGAGACAGATCAACTTCCAAAAGTTCATGCGCTGTCAGTATTGGTTTTGAGCAAGCTAAAATATATGAAGAGATTAAGCAAGAGATTGCCTAAATCCGTACAGGTATGAATATGACGATGAAGCAGAATTAGGAATAAGTTAATGTAGTTATTCATCAGCCTTTATGAGCACCAATGTATAATGATCCCTATTATGACGAGGACATTTGTTTCATTGCTTATCAAACTTGGGGTTTTTGAGCCAACACCCAATGGTCCAATCAGGATTATTGGTGCCAAGGTCAAGGGAACCAAGGTAGGAAAATTAATCAAAATGAAGATTTTAGAGACAATTGTAGAGGGTACTATGACAGGAATCGGGTTCAAGAAAGAGATGCAGATTGGGGTCACAAAGATAGGTACAGAAATGAACCTATATGCCACCACACAACAACGATACAAGGGCGAGTAGCTTAAGAGTTGAGGAGATGTTTGACCGCCTATTGAAGAAAGCTGAGACATAGGATGAGACTCTGAGGGGGAATGAAATATGAGATCTCCAATATAAATCGGAAATCGAGTCTCATATTTGCTATCAAACAACTTGAGCAACAGTTTGGTCAAATGTCAACTCAACTCAATCATTGTTAGACGGGTATACTGCCTTGTAACACTATTCGATATCAAAAGAATGAAGAGCAACAATTGATCCTCTTATGCTGGTAGATGAGGAAAATGATTCGAGAGAAGACAGTTGAGGTCAAAGATGAGGATATCTAAGATGATCATGGCATGAATGGGGTGAGTGATGCTGCAGAGGCACCACAAAAGCTGAAGCCCATTCCTAGGCCTTCTCCTTCCTTCCTCAAATAATTAAGAAGGAGGAGGAGGGCAAGTTCAAGCATTTTCTCTCCATGCTAAAACAACTCTCCATCAACATCCCTCTATTGAGGTGTTGTAGTAGACGCAAGGGCATGTAAAGTATATGAAGAACATGGTTACGAAGAAGCGCACTATAAGTCAAGAGCTCTCCCAAGAGTTTTAATATTGCAGTAAATTGCTACGAGGTCCTTGGTTCAAAAGCGAGAAGATCCTGGCACTTTAACCATACCCTGCTCTATTAGGGATGTGGAGTTCGCAAGGGCATTGTGTGATCTTGGTGCCAGCATAAATTTAATGCCCTTTGAAGTTTACAATAATCTATGGTTGAGAGCCCCTACTCCGACAACCATGTGGTTGTTGATGGCTGACCGCACGGTGAAGAGGCCTGTGGAGATACTTTACGATGTGCTTGTTAAGTTTAGAACCTTATATTCCCCACATACTTCGTGATCCTGGATTGCGAAGTCAACTTTGATGTCCCAATCATCTTGAGAAGGCCATTCCTAGGCACTGGTCGTGTACAAGTAATATGGATGATGGTCAACTTAAGTTTAGATTGATAGATGAAGAAGTTGTCTTCAATAACTCTCAGTCTATGAAGAGGCCAGATGTTGCTCTCCAACGCATGCAACTGTACGCGGTCTAAACAAGTAATATAGTTGCCCTAGTTAAGGGGTCGGGATATCGAACCCAAAGGATTTAAAGAAAATTGGTAAACAATCCAAGCTATTACGTTTAGAGTGTTTTGAGTAAAAAAAGTTAAGAGGTTTGTGAAAATAAATTAAAAAACTAATTAAAATATTACTCTAGACTGGTTTGTTGTTAAATATCAAATTGAGAGAAATTTCGGGATCGTAACCTTAATGACACCGTTTTAGTCTCAAAGTTCTTACATATGTTTGGGTTCCTGACTATTGATTCATATGGTTTAAATTACCTAAACAGGGTTGCACACTTCTGCCAGCCTATCATTATTGACGGCCTAAATAGATCGTTGTGCGAGATAGACAGACCAATAAAAGTGCTGTAACGCTATCTTCCTTTATTATGAACCAAACGAGGTGTAAGGGTTGTTGTCATAGGTTTTTCTTACATGAATCAATCTAATTTACTAGTCAAACAAGCTTCCTTTGCTATTGTGTTTTATATATTCCAACATCTCTCGAATCCAAAATAGACAACAAGCTTACTTCCTAGTTGATCAGGATCTTAAGTATAGATTGAAGTAATATAGGAGTATTCAACAGAAACCCATTCATATATATTAAAAATAAAGAACTTAAACATTTTCTATGGCTACAACCCCAGAATATGGGAGAATTAGCAACTCATAGTAGGTTCATACATCATGAATAGGCTAAAAATATATAACAACCAAGAAAGAAATGATGAAAAACTAACAAAAAATAGCCCTAGAAAGAGTTTTTAGTCATCTCCTCTACGTTCTTCTTCAAAACTAGCTATCTAAAAAACCTAAAGCTTAAAAAAATATAACTTATAATCCCGTAATTCAATTTTTTCACATGCATCCTCTAAGTCTGCAACACGGGCTGGCATGATTTGAGAAAGTTTTCAATTTATTTGCTGACTGGACCAATTTGAACTATTTTTGCAAAAGTCCGCGATATGAACTGTGCGATATTTCCTCTTTCGCGCCTTTTTCTTTTCCTTTTCAGCTCACCCAACTTTTCCCAGGTCTGTGATGCATACTTGAGTACTTTTGCTGAGTTAACTGATTTTTCTCCTTCAATTCTGGGCTGTATTCTTCCTCCGGATCCAGTTGTAATTCCGAAATAGCATAATCTGATAAAATCCTTCAAAAACACAACCAAATGATTCACTTGGACCTAGATTAGCAAAATAAATGAAATTATACTAAAAAAACCTAGATTCTATGGATTTACCCTCTAACAAGGCTATATTTATAGGTAATTTTTACTAGTTCGGCGTATAAATACGCCTAAGATCATCACCCCATACTTAGAGCATTGTCCGTCCTAGGGCAAATCAAGACACATACATGGGACTCTCTAGGAAGTATGTACAATGAACATCGTATGACTGAGCCTTTTGAACCATGGAAAACATTCATCCAGGATCCTAGCAGTATTAGCTCTCATCCAGCACTCATGTATTAAAGCAGACTCATGCAAAATTTCAGTTAACTGCTCATCGAGTCAACAACCTCAGAGGATTATGTTTCCTCACCAGAAAAATTACCCATGCACACCACTATGAATCTGACAAAGGATTAAGAATGGGTACTCAATCAACTCTCTCTCACAAGAGATGTCTTGTGTTGCTTCTAGTTCCCATAGGCTTGCTCTTAATATATGACTTAAACCTAGATAGAATTTAACTCAAAGGATCACATAGGTCGTTTATTTAGTTGTAATGTAGGCTACGGGTTGGTGGGGGTACATTTTTGGATATAGCTAACATGGCTCAATTCCCAAGCGCTCATAGCTTACACACGATTCTTTAACTCCATCACCTTTAATGCTCCCAAATTCAACACCCTTTATTGTATCTATAAAGTATAAAAACATCAGAACACTATCTAATTTATATTTATATACATATAAATTATTTCCCTTTATTTTCTTTCTCTTTCTTTTTTATTCAAAATAGTAGCCCTATGTAATGGGTACGCGATGCATGCTGGTCGCGGACCAGCACTGGTTCGGGCCAACAATTTTTTGCTTTTTCTTTTATTAACTACACTACAACTTATACTTTTGGTTTCCATTAAAGCTCCCATCCCTCTAACTTATCATGCTAAAGCACTTAGAGATTAGGATCAAACACGGTTTAAATTCAGAAGAACGGGTTTGGCTTGAAATGTAACTAACCATAGAAAATGGCTAAAGCTCAAAGGGACTAACTTAGGATGTTTATATTATGTGGATAAAAAGGCTGAAACATTACTAGGGCTACCAAAGAAATGCCTAGATCATTTCTTCCAAGATCAATTCCTACCAAGTTTAGTGCATATATCGGGCAAGTTCTAGCAACTATTGCAATATAGACTCACAAATAAGCTCACTCGCTCTTGGTACACTCTCATCATAAGGTTAACACTAGACTTACTATCACATCATTCACATGAATTCTAGATTAAGCACATACATTCATGAAGTGCAAAATTTAAGCATTAGCTTACTAGGAGTTCAAGTGATTAAGTTATCTTGGTTCGCATGCTTGACATATAATGCTTGTTTTTACAAATACCAACACTCTAAATTTGACTCAATTTTACGAATACCCTTAAGAAGGTCATCATCCATCCATCATAAGGCGCCGTCACTCAACTATGACTCTTACTAACATTCTCAACCAAATATTCAACAAACACAAATAATTATAACTAAAATAATACGTAAACTAAAACATTCACATAACTACTAAAATTCAAGAATCACATACTTAATATACAGACCACATGAAAAAATGAAAATGAAAATGATATCCAACAGAAAACAAGAAACATAAAGTCTTAGTACACGCCGAATTAAACAAAATAAAGCATAATGAGTAGAATACTCCCACACCACACTTAAACTTAGGACTGCCCTCATTGCTAACCATACATAACCTATGGAATGGGATCATGATACTCACTCCTATAAGCCAGGCAAGATGGGCTTACCCCCAACACCAACAGGCACCTCCCCATCGATCTCATCCTCTACTGTATCTGAAGCATTCTATTCCTTATCAAGGCTGGTGGGGATGTCATCCTCAACGGGCTCGACAAATTAAGGCCTGATGCCCAATGTCGCATTCGCATGGGCATTGAGAGGGAAACAAACCTCTATGTTCTCAAGATCCTGTTGTATGGACGGGCGCCCGCCTGTCCTATGTCTAAGCATCTTAAGCCCGTACATGCGTGCCATGATCACCTCATCCTTGTGGCTTCGCTCTGCTGTAGTGAGCACCGGATCAGTACACTCCTTAAGTTCCTTAATGTTGGTGACATTATAGGGAGGGGCCTCAATGCATGGGCAATAATCAAGATCTTTTGTAGGGATACCTGCACGATTACATAGCTCATTTATAAGTCAACCAAATGCTTACATGTTCCCTTTGTGCACCCGCGCCTTCCGCATGGCTGACTTGAAGATAGCTCCAAAGATGAGCTCCCTCCTGATCATAAGTGCAAAAGCCAAAAACGTTGTATCCCTCAGGACAGTCATAAAGTACTGCCCCATGAAGAAAGAGTGGGTTACAATCTTTTCTCAGACACGAGCCTCCCCGTTCATATGGGTGAACGGGAAGGACTGATGGTAGCTAGTGTAAGCATGGAGAATCCACTTAGTATCGGAATTCACCCCGGTGAGAGTGTGGCGAATGGCCCTATATGGGGATGAAGTTGGAGCTCGGTGAAGGTACCCACGGGGACATCCATGGTGCCTAGGATCCCATTAATAGCCAGTGGAGTGATGTTCACGTCTACCCCCCCAACTGTCACCACATGGGTCTGTGGCTCTCTCTTCATATTGGCGTAGAACTCTCCAATCACACTAAGGTTGCAGTGTACCGGCTCATCAAATAGAAATGCCAGGTGGTACTCCATGCGGTGCTGGTATATTTGTGGGTAGTCCTTAGCCAAAGAATCTACATCAATAGGGACATCTCAGAAGTAGTTACTTTCATTATGTGCCCGGTACTAGCGCTGTCAATCCCTATCCATAGCCTTAAACCTATAGTATAGTGTTTGACCCTTGTGCTCTAGGGATTTAGGCACCTCAGGTGTGTCCCGAACCCTTCTCCTACTACTCAAGGCACTTGCCCCACTAGCCTGGCCAGTTCTGCGTGCATTGGAAGCCACATGAACCTAATAAAATAAATAGACATCATCAACATATGTGACAAAAGATGTCCCCTACTACGTTCTCCAATTATACCCGACCACGCACTTAGATTCAAGCTATGAGGGGAGAAGGTATGCAGACTTCCCAGCTCAATATGGGCCACTAAAGAACAATCCGAGAACATAACCCCATAATGTTGTTCAACACAAACTTCCCATATGCTTCGATTCCAACAACTTCATCAACATAAACAATTACTACCTTTTTCAAGCACATAAGTACAAACATTCAACACACCAAGGAAAGTAAAGTACAATTCAACCTGAAGGGGCACAAAACAAGGCATAATGCTTCAACATACAACCCCACTCTCGGAATTTTGTAAAACTCAACAAAATGCTCCATAATGACAACAATTTAAGCACAAAATTACAAAATCCCCAATTTTCCCCAATTTTCAGCCTAGGGTTTTCACCCGACAATAACAAGCACAAAAATTACTACATTCAAGAAATTAGGCCTAAAAATATCAACACCCAACCATAATCTAACAACAATATGCAACAAAACAACCTAACCTACTTAAGTACATCTGAATTGCAAGAGAAAGTTACCAAACTCAAGTAAGAACAAGCAAAAGTTGTGGGAAAACACTAACTTTACTTCAAGAATACTAGAGGAGAAGATGAAGATGATGAAGAATTTGAGGTGTGATGTGGAATAATTTGAATATTTTGGTATTTGTAAGAGTAAAAGAGAGAAAAAATTGAGAGAGAAGGGACAGGTGTCGGGGAGGGATATTTAAATAGGAGCTGGGTCACGAGGAAAATAGGAAAAAATACGTATGTCCGTGCCCAGTGCGCAACGCGGTGTGGACGCAGACATTGCCTTAATTGTTTCGGGATTTTTGACTTACGTGGGCACCAAAGTGGGGGTTGGTCTGCGACACAGGCACATCACCTGCCTAGTGCGGGCAACCTTTTTTTTGGGGTTTAAAAAATAATTTTTTAAAGCTCCAGACCCCAAAACAGTCTCTGAACACTTGAATATGCTACAAAACACTGAAATAAGTTAATCCGGCCAAAAAAGACAAAAAATATCCAACGTATCAGCAGAAATTGAAAATGCAATTTATTTGCTCTAAAATGAGCAATGTCTACAACGCGCCACTGTCGTGGACATGCACCTAGTGCAAATTTTTAATGTTTTACGGGTTTTTAAAATAAGAATAAAGCAAAAATAACTATTGTTACCTCACCATAGGTTGTCTCCCATTCAATGCCTGATTTACTGTCGCAGCACAGTTCAGTATCGACTAATTCATCATTGGCCATATCCATGGCCTCTTCATTCTTGCTTGAGTCTTCACTATAGTACTGCTTGACATGCTGACCATTTATTGAAAACGTTTTGTTCATGGCCCCATTCTTCAGCTCCACCGCTCCATATGGGATCATGGACACCACAACATATAGTTTACTTTACTTTGACCGAAGCTTACCTGGGAACAGTTTCAAATGAGTGTCTGTCGTGCCATTTTTTTGGTGTTCTCCTCGTATAACTTTACGTTCTCATATGCTTGGAGCTGGAATTTGTCCAACTCCTCCAACAGTTCTAACCTCTTTCTACTAGCAAGCTCCGGATCGAGATTTAGCCTTTTTATGGCCTAATACGCTTGGTGCTCAAGCTCCACTAGGAGGTGACATGCTTTCCCATAAACCAGCCAGTATGGAGATGTACCAATAGGTGTCTTGTAAGCATTCCTGTATGCGCACAAGGCCTCATAAAGCTTGATAGACCAATCCTTCCTTGTGGCATTGATGGTCTCTATAAGATATGTTTTACCTCTCTATTGGACACCTCTACATGACCGCTCGTTTGTGGGTAGTATGTTGTGGCCACCTTATGTCGCACTCCATATTTTGCCAGTAGATTCTTCACCATTTGATGTATAAAATGTTACGCCCATCACTGATGATGGCTCTCGGAGTCCCAAACCTTGTGAAGATCTGCTTCTTCAGGAACTTGCTCAATATCTTGGAGTCATTGGAGGGTAAAGCTACCATTACCACCCATTTAGAGGCATAGTCAATTGCAACAAAGATGCAGTGATTACCAAAAGAGGGTGGGAGTGGACCCATCAAGTCCATCCCCCATACATCAAAGATCTTAACCTCCTAGATGTTATTCAGGGGCATGTCATGTCTCTTGGAGATAGTTCCAATCTTTTGGCATGCATCGCAGGCCCTCACAATGTGTACAACATCCTTAAAGAGATGGGAAAGAAGAAACCTGTTTGTAGCACCTTGTGAGCTGTCCGATTATTTAATGACCCGTTAGGTCATTTTGAGAACGAATCCTCACTTTTTCATAAAGGACCCTTTCCGTAAATTTAAATTGAAAATTTTGCACAATTCGATAATTATGGTCATTCAGTTGACGGATAATTTTAGATAATTAATTTAGTTGGTGGATTAAAATAATATTTTAATCAATATCCTATACTATTTATCTCATATTTATCAAAAATAGGCTAATAGAATTTATCACTTTTAGTATATTAAAATAAGTAAATAAGCTTAATAAGAAAGAAAAAGGAAAAGAAAAAAAAGAAGTGCTGAAGGGTTGATGCCCTATTCAGCAAAAGGGAAAAAAGGAGGCTGAAGGAAAAAAACGCAGAAATGAAAAAAAAAGCAATAGAGGAAAAGAAAAGGGGGAAAGAAAAGAAAAGGGAAAATATAGAGCAAAATTATGATTTTCATCCCAAAATATTAAGGTAATTATTCTCATCCTTTCTATTAAAGTTTTATGAGGGTATGAATAGATTTTTAGGGTAGAAACAGGTAAAAATTATGTTAAATTAAGAAAATAGAGCCCTAGGGTTCTTAGAATACAATTTTGATTTGGGGGTCGAATAACGATCTGGTTTAGCTGAAATTTGACATATATGTTTAGCTTATTATGGGTAAACATAATCTGAAAGAAATTTTCAAATTCAAATTTTTGGCCTTGAGAAGACTTTTTGACCCGATTTTTGAGAAAAAAATAAATATAGCAATATGGGTGTCATTGGATTCATATTCTCATGTAGATTATGTGTTTGAACATATTTTGATCATCAGAAAGCATTATGAAAGACTCAAGATTTTGAGTGTTATTCTATCAATTGAGGCAAGTGAACTTTCAAAACATTGTAGTTCTCGTAGAGTTCTCAAATTACCGTTTCTTCTATCTGTGGTACGTGAAATATTTTAATAATAGAAAAATGAGGTGATTAAATATAAATATGAGTTGGTGTGATGTGGTGACACTTGAATTCAAAATGTCGCTAAGTGATGAGAATTTTATTTTCGAGACATATATTGCTGTGATTGGTGATTATGAGTGGATTTGTTGTGGACTTCATCTCATGTTCATTCATTCTATGCCACATATTTGTATTGGTTCTGAACATTGATATGAGCGAGATGATAAAAGTTGGGACCGAGGTCTTTACCGACGATGATATTATGCCAAGGTCTTTACCGCCGATGTTGTGATGCTGAGGTATTCTTTTAGTAGTGTTATGATGCCGAGGTCATTGCCGGCGATTATTTACAAGTATTGCATCTCATCCGTACATATTCTTGTGTGGCATGATGTTATTCATGTGATTGACTATATTATCACTTGTGAGTTTAGCTTGTGATTTTGAATTGTGATATTATCAAAACAAACTTTATTATGTATTATGTGTTGCTAGGCGAGATTAATTTTTCTGTGCAGGTTATAGTAGTGGAGGTCCGTAGGGATGAAAGGAGTTTGTGTATTCTATTGGACTTGCTTAGTGTTGTTAGTTGACTTGCTGGGTACAGTGTGGTTGGTACTCACCCCTTTCTTCTACATTTCTGTAAGTTATGCGCTCAGATCTTTGTGATACTCTCTCTTTTTTTTATCTGAGGCTTTGCTATGGAGGTTAGTGAGGTAGCTATTTGTCATCTCAGCGAGCCTCATACTCCTATTTATGATTTTGTTCTACTTTAGAGACAATATCATTTGTCTTATATTTTTTTCAAATTTAGTGTAACACATTAGAGGCTTGTGAACGTGACAACCTAATTTTGGGGAAATATTTACTTAAGTTGACTTATTACCTTCAACTAAATTTTTATTTTATTATCCTTCTGCACTTTATCATTATAATTGGGTTTTAGGTTGACTTGACTTGGTGGGTTAACACAAGTGCCATCACGTCCATTTTTGGATCGTGACAAATGGTATCAGAGCCTCAGGTTCAAAGGTCTCACGTGTGTACAAGCCGCAACTAGTAGAGTCTCGAGGATCGATATGGAGACTTCTATATTTATCTTCGAGAGGCTATGAAGAATGTTAGAAAACATCCTTTTGTTTATTCTTTCTCCATCATGCATCCCTGATTCAGTATGATTCTTATCATTTATTCCTTCTCTCTCATTTATAGAGATGATTCGTGCTTGGTTCTTTAAGTGAGTAGTTAGTGGGTTGTATATGACTTGAATGTTAGATCTGGTACTAAAGGGTAAGTGGTATACTTATAAGAATGAAAATGTTCAACGATTAGAAAATATTAAGTAAGGTGATGACTCGATGATGCAGTTTGAGGATATTTGAGTGGTAAGGTTAAACAATGGATTGAGGGATTTTATGAATGTGTTATCCTTTTTGGGGTTAGTAATCCAGCAACAAAAATAGTATTAATATGGTATATATGATATTGAAAATGGTTCAACAATTTAAGGTGGAATGTTAAAAGGATAGGTAGATCAAAAATTTTGTTCTGCAAACCAATACTACTAATGTTTTCATAATATATATGGATTGCTTAGATAATGATAAGAATGATCTTATGCCAATTAAGGTCAGAATCTCTATTATGGTTTCATAGATCGATTGGATATCAAGGAGGGTCATATACGACCATCACCATGATACTAATGCTTACTTCATTAGAATTATGTAGTATGTTACTTTTGCTAGCCACTGAATTTATGAAAAAAAAGTGCATTACTTAGGATAGAGTCATGATGGATTGGATAATATTTTGCAGCTACTTGATGGGTAGAAGTATATGGGCGAGTTTGGTACCACTTTCTTGATAGGTATGATGTCTTCTAGTGGTGGATGTAATGGAGTTTCACAATATAGTATTAGTGGTATATGAAAACGGACATGTTAATTGTCAAGCGTGAATATAAATTATTTTAGAAATTATTAGTGTATCACGGGCTCATTTAATAAGGTTTAATGTTAGGTTCATATTTGAGAAATCAACTAGTTTGCTACTCTGGATGCTTGGGTTAAGTGTTATTTATAACGAAAATTTTAGTGAAGGATCTTTAGTACAATTAATGTATTTAAGTTTTGAGGTGTATTCGGGGGATTCTAAATGAGGACTATTACTCTATAATAAGTTCCAAGGGAGCTAGTTCTTTATATTTGACCGATATAGTTTTGGTGTCATATCAATGATGAGGGTAACCTTGAGATGATGGCAATGGCTATAGTGCATAATGGTAATAAGAGTTCGTGATGGATTATGATCAAGATGCAATCATACTATGAGAATTTTTGATTGACTAATTCAGTATCGTAAACACAATCTATAGGTATCAAAAAGTTACATTTGTAACTATTCGATGAGTAACGTGATCATAAGAAAGATGTAAAATGTGCTGAGATACTGCTTCAATAGAATTGAAATAAGCTAGAGTGACAAAATGAATAAATTAGTGAGATGTAGGGATATTCTCTTTGATGGTAAGGTAAAAAATGTATCTTTCGAGAGAGTAGGAAATTAAATATAAATCTATGTGATTTCATTTGTTTTGCTTTTATTATAGTGATAGTGTTACGTATCATCGATCTTGTTTAGAAAACTATTGCTTAATATTTGAAAGAAAAACTATATATGTGCGTCATGAATATGATAATAAGCTCTTTTTGTGATTTTAAGTATGGTAATTTGTACATTGAAATTTTTATAGAAGATACTGTAAGGTCGATAAAGAGGCGACCAATCATAGGTTAAGATATATGAATCATAAAAGTCTCAAAGTATAAGCTAAAATTGATAGATAAAGAAATTGGAGTACAAGTTAAAATAAAGATTCAAGCATTTTTTCTAGTGTGAGCGTACATTTTGATAGTATATCTTGCAAAGATAATTCATTGATAAGATAAGAAATAGTAGATAGCAATGAGTATTCAACATTTCGAAGAACCTGCATGTGGTTTAGGTCATAAATTTAGTTTTTTTTTGTTGAAGGACCTAAAGAAGTTCTCCACTTAAAGTTTAAGCTTAGAACATGAGGTAAAATATCACGTGTGGTTGGACAGAAAATAAAGTTGATAAGTGAGTTAGTGAAGGAACGGGAATCTAATATATTGAAGAGTTCAGCGTATCTGAAATTTGTGTTATAGGAAGAATTTAAGAAAGAGAAGGAATAACACCTCCTGTATGGACCCTGGTTCGAAATTAAAAGTTTTATTTATTTTGCCTTTGAGCTCAAACATGATAATGCAATGCGTACTTGTTTAGCACAGATTTTCTAGGATGTACTCGTGACTTTTATGAAGACTGACTTTTGATTCGAGTGACAAATAACGATGTTTGAAATATGCTACATTTTTATATTGGTCTAGATTGTCAAACTATGATAGATGACTTATGAGGGCCCTGCGATATAGGCCTATAGTTCTACATGCTTATTGAGGATATTGAGAGGGTTGAAATTACTTTATTAATGGGACTACATAGATTATTGTGATGCGTTACATAGACATTTGATGATGACTAGAGGTTATGTGCTTATGGTATGCTGAATGATTAAGGTGATTGAATCTCTCTAAGTTTTGGCATGAGGTATATGATTATTTGAATGGTAGTTGAAATTCGGGATGTGAATGATTGCATGAAATTCACTTTAGGTATAATTAAATAACCTTACCTCGATGAGAAAAGTACTATCAAATTTAAAATTAATGCTATTAGCTTTGTGTGTGATTTATGTCTAAAAAAATACTTAAATAAAAAGAGAGGAAACCATAGTTTGAAATATTTGAATGTGATAATGTGTAGCTAAGAAGACTTTAATACTAGTAACAATTTGAGAGAATGGTAAATGACAAGTATAGCTATGATATTCTATTAGTATTAAAAAATTGTCTTAGATACAATGTTGTGAGGAATATGTGGAGTTGATAATTAAGTATTTTTACGATTGTATTGGGGACCAGACAAGTTAATTGTGAGTAGCAAAAAAAAACAATTAAAAAAAGATAGGGTGAGATGAATGAAAACATTTGATAGGAGCAGTATTAAAGGAGTATCTTGTATCATTCGACTTTAATTTTGTGCATTTTTATGTGATTACCTACCTCATTATGGGCATGTTTTAGAGTATTACTACTTTCCTATTCCCAATCGTGTCTTCACTTGTGTAGACGGGTCCTTAGTGGTGGATCGGGTGAACCTATAACACCCCAACTTTTTTTTAACTAATTTGAGCCATCATTCATATGGCATACGATCTTAATTGATAATTCCTTTTCTAGCATAGATTTAATGTTAAATTCTTAGAGTGAAAATGGAATTGGAGATGATAAAATAATCTTTTACATCAAGTCAAGCCAAAGAATTTCTACCGACTAAGATTTAGTATGAGTTGATAGAAGGGTCAACTTCAAATGAATATATCCCCTAAAGTATAATGATTTAGGTGACTTATAATATATCAAATTAAAGATTTTTGAATTAGCTTTCCAACGCATCTTATTTCGCCTTAATCAGAGTTCGGAGTAGAAAGTTATGACCATTTTACTGGAGGCCTGCAGAGCTATTTGAAGAGCCGCGACAGCTCCGCGTCACGGACCTACCGCGAACCCTTTCTGGATAAGCCAAACGACGTCCCTATATTTTATTTTGAAGGTAATTTTATCCTAAAAGCTTTGGGGGTCTATTTAATGTTCCAAAACGCATAAAACGTCATTTTTCATAATTAAAAACCTCTCCTTCACTCCTAAGCATAAATGATCAAGAATCATCAAGAAAGTCTTCAAGTTAGGATGAACTTTCAAGATTCATCATCAAGGTGAGTTATTCTTCATTAATTTTAAGCTACCCAACCTAAATTTCTTTATCTATTCATGAATATTTAATAGAATCTTAAATTATAACCTAGGGTTCGAAGAAAACGAATTTCAAAGAATCCCAAAAAAGGATTACTTGATTCTTGTTTTCATGAATTAGGGTTCTTCATCAAGAACTCTAAAGATTCTAAGTCAAGAATTCTAGAATCAAAGAGAAGCCCTTCAAATAATGTCTTTACAAGTTCTTTCACTCTAAAAGAACTACCGAGATCGAGGATTTTCTCCAAGGAAATGAATATTCATCAAATTTCGATTGTATTATCAACTTTTCCGGTATGTAAGGCTAAACTAAAAGCATGAAATTGTTCTCTCATGTGCCCCATAGAGGTCATAGATGAGTTGATGGTTGAAGAGTCTATATGCATCAATACGTGAGGGTTTTCATTAAAAAATTAATTTGAAATAACATGTTTTCTATGTCGATTATCATCAAATTATTTGTTTTCTTAAATTGAATATTTTCATGAGAATTTGCATAACCCTACATGATTATTTGAAAGGCATGCATAATTAACTTAGGGGGATGAGTCTAGAGCCTTGACTATGATGATGTCTGTGATGTTGTTATTGTGTTTCAAATTGATGAGAGTCTTGCCGATGATGTTGATGAGAATGATGTTCATGAGTCTTAAAACTTGAAACTAAATTCTAAAAAGAATGTTTCGAGACCATGATGTTGATGTTGATGTTGATGAGACGAATTGATGTTGATATTGAGGTACTATGTCCCTATGGGACTGATGATGAGGTATTATGTCCCTATGGGACTATTGATGATGATGTTTTATGAGCATGTCAAGTTCTGGTAGGAGTATTGAGCATCAAAATAGGTGAGAGTGAGTCTCACTTGAACCCATTAACTATGTGGCCTATGTAGGAAGAGAGGATAGAATTACAATGCGGATGCCTCCTTTTTTGTCCCAAAAGAGGACTGAGATTTTTTTCTTGTGGATCCATTGAGGTTGATGTCCTTTACCCTGGGAAGGGCACTGGATGGATGTGGAAACAACATTGCTTCGTTGTATCATCACTGGCTCATAGGTGATAGTTGTTAGTTAGAGAAACTCCTAGTGAGGTCTTACTTAACAGCCCTCTGATGTAGATGTTTATGTTGATGTGACGGTATGAGTCGAGTTTCCTTGAGTTGAGTCAAGTTTCCTTGAGTTGAATTGAGTTAAGTTTTCTTGAGTTGAGTCTAGTTTCCTTGAGATGAGTTGAATCGAACTTCCTTGAGTTGAGTTGAGTCGAGTCGAGTTTCCTTGAGGTGAGTCTGATGTATTGATGATGTACTGATGAGATGTCGATGGGTCATTTGTTTACTCTTTAATATTTCTTTAGATAGACATTTGACATTCTGATGGAGTATGATATTGAGTTGATGTTATATCTATATTATTCTACCTGTTTCTGTTTCACTCGGCTATTTTACATACCAGTACATTCCTCGTATTGATGTCCCCCTCTGGGACTGCATCGTTTTATGATGCAGAGGCAGGTATTAGAGACCATCGACAAATGCTTCGTTGAGGATCTATTCGCATTTAGTTGATCGGTGAGACCTCCTTGTTTTTAGAGGATTTCCATATTATTATCATCTATGTTGAGTCAGTACTTTATTTTCCTTGAGTTAGGTAACCATGGCATGTCATGGTACCATCTAGATGTTTGAGTTAGAGGTTTCATAGACATTAAATAGAGGATGTTATGTATTGTTGTTTTTCCAACTCTTTTTTATATTGGAAATTAACTTTTATATAAAGACTAGATTTCTTTAATCACATGAAAGTCTTTTCCTTCAGGATGTTTCTTCCGCTATTGAGTATGAGGTGATGATGAGGCCAAGTGGTTTTTTCGGGGACAAGCAATAGTCTCTGAGTGCCGGCCATGTCAAGGGTACCCTCCCGGGGTGTAACAAACTTTGTATCAGAGCACAAAGTTTAAGTTTCCTAAGGAGTCTATGAAGTTGTGTGTAGTAGAGTCCTTATTATTAGTGTGAAGCACGCCACGTCCATAATAGGGTGGCTATGGGACATTAGGAAAAGTTTCCTTTCTTTCAGATTCAATCGTGCGATAGATCCATTCCCTAAGAAATCTACAATGATTCGTGCATTACTCTAAACCTTTCGACTATGCTCATCCACGAATGGATAGAGACAGTATTGTTCAAACTCTTACAGATGAGAACCTCTAAGATAAAGTAATTAGAATGGTAGAGAGAGTGCACCAGTCTTGAGAGAAGCCGACTAGTGTGCGAAGTTGATTGACTAGAAAAAGTGCACTATTGCTCATATGAATGGTGCATTTGAGTTAGCTCTAGATGTACCTAGACCTTCTTTTTACAAAACTTGCTTCCGATGTGGCGTATGAGCGAGGAACTTATGTCTCTAAAGAGTTCAATGTTACCACCTAAGAGTGAGATGTGAGGTCTTATAAACCCTGAGTAGAATCGAATCATCCCAGAGATAGAAGGATAAATGATGTAAAGAAAGGCATGAATAACAAGAGTGATGACTGATTGAGGCTTGTAGTTAGACTTACGTATTTATTAGGTAAGTAATGATGTGGTGAGTCGATTTCCATAAGTTTGATGAAAGAGTCATAAGTACCCTATGATTTTCCTGATGAGGTATAGAGGAAGAGTTGTTGTTAGAATGTGGTAGAGCGTGCTTAAACTAGAATGAAGTTATGTTGATATGTTGTAGTATTCATACTATTGAGGATGAAGTGTAGATGTTGAATAGGGGAAAAGAGTGCTTTCAGTGTGATAAATCTAAATTAGGCTTATGATTTTTAATTGTGAGTTCATGAGACTCATCGAGTTATGATCTTAGTCAGATAAGAAGATATGATTAAATAGGTGAGTGGTACTGAGTTATGAGGAAGAGATGTGTTGATTGGATACTCGCTATGAGATTTTAGTGGGCTTATGTCCTCTTAATTTTTACCTAGTAGTTGTAAGTTAGCATTAGAGAGGTGTGTGATGTACATGTTAGTGCTAAACCCTTGTAAGTTAGCATTAGAGAGGTGTGTGATGTACATGTTAGTGCTAAACCCTAAGCTTGAATTTTGAGGAGTAGTTTAAAGAGGACAACATCGTGAGAATGATAGTCTAAGTTGGATATTTTCTCTAAGAGGCTTTCCATAGTGTATGTTCGAGAAGAAGGTGTTGATTTGTGAGGAAGTGATGCTTTGGGCAAGGTAAAATTGCCCCTTACGTAAGACGAGTGAGACGAGGATAGCTCAATATATAAGAAGAGTCTTGAGATATGTATCCATGATTGTGTAAAGATGTGTAAAGCTCTAAGTTATGACTACTATAAGAATCTAGATAGTATATTTCAGTTGTGAATGTGGAGTAAGCTGATGTAAGTAATCTTAATTATAAGGAGTAGCTAAATTGATTTGGGTCTTATCAATAGATGATGACAAGTTTTCTATGATATACTAATTCTTATGCAATTAAATTTGTGGGAGCACAGAAGTTGAGCGCTAGCATGAAAAAGAAGGGGTTAGATTGTGAGAGTTGTGAGAAGTGGTTATGTATGCCATAAGAATAGCAAATATAGAAAGATTTCCATAGAAACTTGAAGGAGCTAAGAGTGGTAGCATTGAAAGAAGTCTGAGTGGCTAGTTATATATATGCTACTATAGGATAACAGAAGAGTTTAAAATATTCTTGTGGATAGTGATTCATTGACCGTGTAGAGGTATATGCTTATAGCGTAGTAGAGGAAATCAATTTACACACTAGGGTAGTGGCCTTGAAAGCTAAAGGAGAGATGATGTAACGCCCGGTAAAATTACCAAAATACCCTAGAGGAGGGGTATGCGCGTAAGGTATCTTCCAATGCTCGCATGGAAAATCTGAGGCTAGATTTATGATCAGTAAAAAAAATTAAGTGGGAAAATGGTCTTGGTCGATTTTTAGAGCAACAAGATCAAAAGATAATTTTTTGATTCGAATACTGAAATAGTGTCGATGCGTAACAGAGGCGCGTCGCGGCACCTGTAGCGGAGTGACACTTATGTTTTTTCAAATTTTTTGACGGGATTGGAAAAACTTGTTCAGAAAATATTCAGAGAAAAATGCACTGGTGTGCGATCAGTCCGCGTCGCAGACTGGGTTATTCCGAACCTGAAAAATTTCATAACTTTGTAAGGGGCATTCCGGTCAATTCCCAACCCCTCCTAAATCCAATATATGATCAAATTGGATCGTTTGAATGTAAATAGGGTCTAAAACCCCATTTGAAGTCCTTTTCTAACAATTGAATAAGACTAGGGCTTCATAAAAGAGGATAAGAGCTTGAGATGGAAGAATTCAAGAGAGAATGAGAGTTCTTAATTATGATGATGATGTTTTGCCATTTCCTTTTAAGGTTATATGTGAGGAAGAAGAGTCAGAGAAATCGTGAGGAGTCTAGCAGATAGGTAAAACCATATTAGTATCTCCCGAGGTAAGAGTTCATGCGATCGAGGGTGTTAGCTGCTATGGTAGGATTAAATATGCAGTTGCTATTATGCAAGTGTATTAAAGTGATGAGGATGAGCAGTAATCTCTAAGTACAAGTTACTATGGAAAGAGAATTCTTGATTCTGATGTCATCTTACATGAGCACTAGCCTTCGGCTTGTTATGACATTATTGATGGTAGGATGTAGAGTATCAAGTATTAGAGGTATAACCGTACTTATTTTGCATTATAGGTAGTGATTTAGGGGTTTCATCAAAGGGGGAGATGTTGAGTTCCTCCACGTCCAAATAGTGATGCTGATAATAGTAAACTGAGACTGAGGGTAGATGAAGCGGAGTGAATGTATCCTCATTGTGATATCAGTGTTAAACTTGTGTTATCTAGGGATTGAGATAGGGAGGAGGAAAGAGATGAGATCATATGATGCACAATAGATTGGTAAGAGTATGTTGGTGTGACTTTGAGTGAGAGCTCATTGAACGGTGGAGGTAGAAGTGACAAGTAGGCTTGAAAAATATTCTAAGACATAGTTAAAGTGGTTAGGGTGATAGGCTTGAATGCGTGGTTGTTATTGTGCGAGTATGGATGATAGACTATTGAAGAATTCATAATAAGGGTTTCGACCATAGAGTTGAGTATTAAGGATTAGCATTTTATGAATATGATCATCTTAGGAATGACACCTTGAGGCTTAGAACTAGGCTTGAATGGAAGAAGAAGTAGTGGTTAGCTGGAGGTTTGAACACGAGCTATGAGTTTGCGTTGATGGGGTAGAGTACCATGAAAAGGAGCACAATTGAGGTGGGGACTTGATCATGAGAGTGTCCTTAGAGTTTTGTTTATACGTTGGTCCTATTCTCCATTAGAGTTGATGGCTTCCTTCCAGAGTTCGAAAGACAGATTGATGAGATGTCTAAATGATTCAAATTTATTGAGTTCCGACGTTCCATTCGTACCTGATGGTGAGAATGTCTAAGACAATATCTGTACTCTTGATCTCAACCGGTTTGTCGATTTGAGTTAATATGTCCATTCCTGAGTCTGAATGGAAATGGTTTAAGATTGATAAGGAATCGAGAGTTTGATTGATTGAGTGAGTTTTGAGAAGAGTTCTAATTCTTATTCGTGCCTTGATGTCTACCTTTACTCATCATTCGAGGACGAATGATCCCAAGGGGCAGATAATGTAACACCCCATCTTTTTTTAACTAAATTAAGCCATCATTGATATGACATACGATCTTAATTGATAATTCTTAATTGAGCATAGATTTAAAGTTAAATTCTTAGAGTGAGAATGGAATCAGAGATGATAAAAGGATCTTTTACATCAAGTCAAGTTCAAAGAATTTCTACCGACTAAGTTTTAGTATGAGTTGATAGAAGGGTCAACTTCAAATGAACATCTCCTAAAGTATAACGAGTTAGGTGACTCATAATATATAAAATTAAAGATTTTTGAATTAGCTTTCCAACACATCTTATTTCGCCTTAATCAGAGTTCGGAAAGAAAGTTATGACCATTTTACTAGAGAGCTGCAGAGCTGTCTGAAGAGCCGCGATAGCTCTGCGTCACGAACCTATCATGAAACCTTTTTGGATAAGCCAAAATGACGTCCCTTTATTTTATTTTGAGGGTACTTTTATCCTAAAACCTTTGGGGTCTAAGGTCCCAAAACGCATAAAACATCAATTTTTGTAATTAAAACCCTCTCCTTCACTCCTAAACATAAATGCTCAAGAATCATCAAGAAAGTCTTCAAGCTAGGATTAACTTTCAAGATTCATCATCAAGGTGAGTTATTCTACATAAATTTTAAGCTACCCAACCTAAATTTCTTTATCTATTCATGAATCCCTAATATAATCTTAAATTATAACCTAGGGTTTCAAGAAAGTGAATTCAAGAATCCGAAGAAAGGATTTCTTGATTCTTCTTTTCATGAATTAGGGTTCTTCATCAACAACTCTAAAGATTCTAAGTCGGGAATTTAAGAATCAAAGAGAAGCCCTTCAAGTAATGTCTTTACAAGTTCTTCCACTCTAAAAGAACTATCGAGGTCGAGGATTTTCTCCAAGGAAATGAGTATTCATTCAATTTCGATTGTAATATCAACTTTCCAGGTATGTAAGGCTAAACTAAAAGCATGAGATTGTTTTATCATGTGCCCCATAGAGGTCATAGATGAGTTGATAGTTGAAGAGTCTATATGCATGAATACTTGAGAGATTTAATTGAAAAATTGATTTGAAATTACATGTTTTCTTTGTTGATGATCATCATAGTAGTTCTTTTTTTAAATTGAATATTTTCATGAGAATTTTCATAACCCTACATGAATATTCGAAAAGCATGCATAATGAACTTAGGGAGATGAGTCTAGAGCCTTGACGATGATGATGTCTATGATGTTGTGATTGTGTTTCAAATTGATGAGAGTCTTGATGATGATGTTTATGAGAATGATGTTCATGTGTCTTAAAACTTGAAACTAAATTCTAAAAAGAATGTTTCGAGTCCACGATGTTGATTTTGATGTTAATGAGACGAGTTAATGTTGATATTGAGGTACTATATCCTTATGGCATTGATGATGAGGTATTATGTCCCTATGGGACTGATGATGATGATGTTTTATGAGTATGTCGAGTTCTGGGGGAGTATTGAGCACCAAAATGGGTGAGAGTGAGTCCCACTTGAATCTATTAGCTACGTGGCCCGCGTAGGAAGAGAGGATTGAACCGCAATGTCGATGGCTCCTTTCTTGTCCCAAAAGAGGATTGAGGTTTTCTTCTTATGGATCCACTGAGGTTTATGTCCTTTACCCCAAGCAGGACACTTCATGGATGTGGCAATGGCATCGCTTCATTGTATCATCACTGGCGCATAGGTGATGGTTGTCAGTTATAAAAACTCCCAGTGAGGTCTTTCTTAATAATACTCTGATTTTTATGTTTATGTGATGGTATGAGTACCCTTGAGTTGAGTCGAATTTTCTTGAGTTGAGTTGAGTCGAGTTTCGTTGAGTTGAGTGGAGTCGAGTTCCTTGAGTTGAGTTGAGTTGAGTTGAGTTGAGTTTCCTTGAGTTGAGTTTCCTCTGGTTGAGTTGAGTCGAGTCGAGTTTCCTTAAGGTGAGTCTGATGTATTGATGATGTATTGATAAGATGTTTATGGGTCATTTGTCTACTTTTTATTCTTTCTTTAGATAAACATTTAACATTCTGATGGGGAATGATGTTGAGTTAATGTTATGCCTATATTATTCTACATGTTTCCATTTCACTCAGCTATTTTACATACCAGTACATTCCACGTACGGATGTCCCCCTCTAGGACTGAATTATTTGATGATGCAGAGGCATGTATTAAAGACCATCGATAGACATTTTGTTGAGGATCTATTTACATTTAGCTGATCGGTGAGGCCTCCTTGTTTTCGGAGGATTTCCATATTATTATCATCTATCTTGACTTAGTACTTTATTTTCCTTGAGTTGGGTAATGATGGCATGATGTGGTATCATCTAGATGTTTGAGTTAGAGGCTTCATAGACATTGAGTAGAGGATGTTATGTATTATTGTTTTTCCAACTCCTTTTTATATGGGAAATTAACTTTTGTATAAAGACTTGATTTCTTTAATCACATTAAAGTTTTTTCCTTGAGGATGTTTCTTCCGCTGTTGAGTATGAGGTGACGATAAGGCCAAGTGGTTCGCTCAGGGACTAGCAATAGTCTCTGAGTGCCAGCCACGCCAAGGGTACCCTCCCGGGGAGTGACAGAACCGACCTGCAATTTTCTCTTGGTAAGATAGGATACTTGTGCAGACTTAATTATTTCAATTATGATAGGTTTTATATATTTATGATAGTTGAAGCATATAAGTCGTTCTACACACAACTTTGCTTATGTGAATTTATAGAAGAGCTACCATGAATACTTATAGTTGCCCAGCAATATTAAGATTCATCTCGTCATTAAAGTTATGTTCTGGCTATGTATGATTGAATATGAGACATGTTGGGTCTAGCTCTATCACTCTTACGGGTTATTTATAGTCACAAATATTGATCTAGAATTTTCGATAGTGTTGTTAGAGAATCTATTTGTTCTGGTGTATCATTCGCTAAGTGGTTACTTAAATCATTCTCTCCATTGGGTCAGAAAAATCCGATTGTCTATGATGCGTATCCAATGTCTTAAGATCACATTTATAACTTAAGATCGTGGGAATGTTTGATTATGAGAATGAAATTTTAACAAAAGCTATGAGGGTTTGTGCATTAGAAGTGTGAGATGGTTGATTTAGGTTTGCTTTTGATTATGATTGGTATTGATTTAGAATTTTATCATGATTATGTGAGAAAAGATTTATTGAGTTATGGACTAGTGGGTTGTTATCCATATCGAATTCATGAGGTAGCCTATGACTTGAAAATCACCACTGAATTGAAAATCTTTCAAGGTTGAATTCGAAAAATTCAGTTCTTAATAGTGAATTTATGTGGCATGGTCGTAAGGAGGAGCTTACTTGGAGAGATAAATACTGATTTTGGAAGATCATAACTTTGAATTTTTGTAATGTCCATTATTCTTTGTTCTCCTTCTTTATGTTGGAGGACAAACATGATTTTTATTGGTGGATAATGTAATGACTCGTTAGGTCATTTTGAGAACGAATCCTCACTTTTGCATAAAGGACCCTTTCCATAAATTTAAATTGAAAATTTTGGAATATTCGATAATTATGGTCATTTAGTTGACAGATAATTTTAGATAATTAATTTAGTTGGTGGATTAGAATAATATTTAATTAATATCCTATACTATTTATCCCATATTTATAAAAAATAGGCTAATAGAATTTATCACTTTTAGTATATTAAAACAAGTAAATAAGTAAATAAGATAGAAAAAGGAAAAGAAAAAATAAAGGGCTGAAGGGTTGATGCCCTATTCAGCAAAAGGAAAAAAAGAAGGAGGCTGAAGGAAAGAAACGCGGAAACGAAAAAAAAAGCAGTAGAGGAAAAGAAAAGGAGGGAAGAAAAGAAAAGGGAAAATATGGAGAAAAATTATGATTTTCATCCCAAATAAATATGGTAATTATTCTCGTCCTTTCTGTTAAACTTTTATGAGAGTATGAATAGATTTTTAGGATAGAAACGGGTACAAATTATGTTAAATTATGAAAATATAGCCCTAGGGTTGTTAGAATAAAATTTTGATTTGAGGGTCGAAAAAAGATCTGTTTTAGCTAAAATTTGACTTATACGTTTAGTTTATTATGGGTAAACATAATCTGAAAGAAATTTTCAGAATCAAATTTGAGGGCTTGAGATGACTTTTTGACCCAATTTTTGAGATAAAAAATAAATATAGCAATATGGGTGTCATTGTATTCGTATTCTTATGTAGATTATGTATCTAAACTGATTTTGATCATCTAAAAGCGTTACAAAAGACTCAAAATTTGGAGTGTTATTCTATTAATTAAGGCAAGTGAACTTTCAAAACTTTGTATTTCTCGTAGAATTCTCAAATTATCCTTTCTTCTATCTATAATTCGTGAAATATTTTAATATTATAAAAATGAGGTGATTAAATAAAATGTGTGCTGGTGTGGTGTGGTTGCACTTTAATTGAAAATGTGGCTAAGTGATGAGAATTCTATTTTTGAGATATATATTGTTGTGGTTGGTAATTATGAGTGGATTTATTGTGGACTTCATCTCATGTTCATTCATTCTATGTCACATATTTGCATTGGTTCTGAACATTGATATGAGTGAGATGGTAAAAGTTGGGGCCGAGGTCTTTGCCGGTCGATGATATTATGCTGAGGTCTTTGCTGGCGAGAGTACGATGTTGAGATCTTTACTAGTAATATTGTGATGCCGAGGTCTTTGTCGGTGATATTATGCCGAGGTCTTTGCCGGCGAGATTGTGATGTTGAGATCTTTAATAGTGATATTGTGATGCCGAGGTCTTTGCTAGCGATGATATTTTGCCGAGGTCTTTACCGGCGATGTTATGATGCTAAGGTATTTTTCAGTGGTGTTATGATGCCGAGGTCATTGCCGGTGAATATTGTATAAGCATTTCATCTCATTCTTACATATTCTTGTGTGGCATGATGTTATTCATGAGACTGACTGTGTTATCACTTGTGAGTTTGGCTTGTGATTTTGAATAGTGACATTGGGAAAACTATTTTTATTATGTATTATGTGTTGCAGGGATGGACTTATTTTCTGTGCAGGTTATAGTAGTGGAGGTAGGTTGGGATGAAAGGAGTTTGTGATTCTATTGGACTAGCTTTGTTTTGTTAGTTGACTTGCTGGGTACTGTGTGGTTGGTACTCACCCCTTGCTTCTACATATTTGTAGGTTATGCGCTCGGATTTTTACCCTCTCTCTTTATTTTAATCCAAGGGTTTTTCTGGACGTTAGTGAGGTAGCCATTTGTTATCTGAGCGAGCCTCATACTCCTATTTATGATCTTGTTCTGCTTTAGAGACAACATCATTTGTGACTTGTATTTTTTTTTAAGAATCTAGTGTAATACATTACCGGCTTATGCACGTGGCAACTAGCTTTTGGGGGAATTTTTACTTAAGTTGACTTATTACCTTCGGCTAAAATTTTATTTTATTATCCTTCCGCACTTAATCGTTATAATTGGGTTTTAGGCTGACTTGTCTTGGTGGGATAAGACAAGTGCTATCACATCATTTTTTGGGTCATAACAGTTCACCTCCATGATGGCCCCTGTAAGGAGAAACATGACACCTCTCTAAGATCTTCCGCATCTCTTCCTCAGGAATACATCTTCTTACCATTCGATCAACCCCTGCCTAAAGAGATATAGCTCATCATGGATGTAAGACTTTGAATCATGAGCCAACCACTTTCTTTGTTGATAATTAGCATCTGAATGAGAAACTCCACTCACCAGGTAGTTCACTATATCAGAATACCAAGGTAGCTTCTCTACTTCTAGCGCCAACAATTGCTCATCTAGGAATTCTTCCTTTATCTATATTTACTCACCTATGTGAGCATCATTCTCCAAACGAGACAGGTGATCTACAATCTAGTTCTCACACCACTTGTGATCCTTAATCTCAATGTCAAACTCATGGAGCAAAAGGATCCATCTAATCAATCGGGGCTTCATATTCTTCTTGTTAAATAAGTACCTCACTGCAGCATGGTGGGTTAACACTGTGACCTTGGCGCGCACCAAGTATTATCTGAACTTGTCAAATGCATATAGTAATGCCCATATCTCTTTCTATTTAGCTGTATATTTGCATTAAGATGCATCAAGAGTCTTGCTGGCATTGTAAATGGAGTGAAACACCTTCTCTCTGCACTTCCCCAACACTGCACCCGCAACCATGTCACTAGCATAACACATGAGCTCAAACGAGACCTCCCAATAAGGCCCTATCAGTATTGGAGCCACGTCCAACTTCTTCTTCAACAACTTAAAGGCCTACAAACAGGAAGCATAAAAATTATAGGGTACCTCTTTTTGCAGGATGGCACACAACGACTTTGCAATTTTGGAGAAATTCATAATTAATCTACGGCAGATTCCCACGTGTCCAAGAATACTCTGGATCCCCTTTACTGACACTAGTGGAGGTGGCTTCTCTCGCACCACAATTTTAGCTCTGTCCAGCTCTAAGTTGTGTTTGGACACCTTGTGCCCCAAGATATCCCCTCCTTAACAAAAAAGTTACATTTTTCCAATTAAGAACCAGGTTAGTCTCTCCACATCTTGCGAGAACCTTGTCCAGATTGTGCAGAAATATCTCCTAGGATTCTATAAAGACTGAGAAATCATCCATGAGTACCTCTACAAAGTCCTCCACCATGTCATGGAATATGGCCATCATACACCTCCGGAAAGTGGTTGGCGCGTCGCACAACCCAAAAGGCATACGTTTGAAAGCATAGGTTCTATATAGACAGGTGAAGGTAATTTTCTCTTGGTTCTCATGTGAAAAAATGATTTGGTTGTACCCCGATTATCCATCCAGGAAGCAATAATACTCTTATTTAGCAAGCTTGTCCAATATCTGATCAATAAAGGACACCGGGTAGTGGTCTTTTCAAGTGGCAACATTTAACTTTTTGTAGTCCATGCAGATACGCCACCCTGTCACCGTTTTAGTTGCGATCAGCTCATTCTTATCATTGGTGACAACCATCATTCCCCTTTTCTTAGGGACACATTGCACTAACTCACCCACTTGCCGTCTAAGATGGGGAAGGTGACCCCTGCATCCAACCACTTTATCACTTCTTTCTTTACTACCTCCTTCATGATTGGGTTCAATCTCCTCTTTGGGAGGGCCACTGGCTTGTGACCCTTCTTCATGAAAATCTTGTGCATACACATGGCTAGGCTAATACCATGGATGTTTGACATTTGCCAATCCATCGCTCTCTTCCTTCTCTTCAGCACTACTATGATAGCTTCCACTTGGGCTATAGTCAAGGAAGCAAAAACAATTATAGGTAATAATTTTTACAAAGAACCACATTCTTGAGATGTGATGGTAATGGCTTACACTCAAGCTGAGAAGCTTCTTCAACTGAGGGTTTGGGTGGAGGTCCTTACACCCTATTTAATGGCGTATCTACTATCTTTAGCATGCTGACATTGTGACTATTCAACACAATTTCTATTTCTCTAGCCTTTGCATCATACACTAGCCCTTGATTCAGTAACACCCTAGCTAGTGGGCCTGTGATCTCCACCTAGCTCACTGCAGCTATTGTATCTATCACTATGGTGGTTGCCAAGTCCTCATATGCCACAGACAGCTTCATAGGTTTGTAGACATCAAACACCTCAACCTTATCATGGGCACGCATGTTGAGCCTCCCTACTACCACATCAATTAATGCCCCTCCTGTAGCTAGGAATGGGCGACCAAGAATTAATGAGACCTCTGGGTTTTGGTTCAAAATCCAAGATGACCAAGTCAACAGGGAAGATGAGAGATCCCACTTGGACTAGGAAATCTTCAATGACTCCATCTAGCCTTACTACAGAATGATCAACCAATTATAAGACAATGGTGGTGGGCTTTGGGCTTTAAAGCCCCAATATCAAGAACATCAAACTGGGCGCATCAGATTGATACTTGTGCCTAGATCACATAAACCTTTTGTGTTCAAGCAACTCCTAATGGTTACTTGCATAGTGAAGCTGCCAAGATACTTCAACTTAGTCGGTAGTTGGGATCTATTGACAATGATGGAGCTATATGCCTTCGCGAGTGCCACAGTTTCACATTCCACCAACTTGTTCTTGTTGGCTACGATGCCCTTCACATCTTTTGCATACTTTGGGATCCCCTGCAAAACATCAATAAGAGGTAAGTTAATCTGTACCTGTTTCAAGAGTCCGATAAGCTTTTGGAAGAAGTCATCTTCATTCTTCCTTTTCAACATCTATAGGAATGGAGGAGGAGGTTTAGGTAATGGAGTTGCCTCAATAGCAGTTGGGCTAGGATGGCTAGCCTCATTGTTTTATTCAGCCCAATCTTTCTTCCTTGGGACCAACTCAGTCAATGGCCTTCTACTCCTAGTGCTGACTGCATTAACCTTCTTTGGGTTGGGGTTATTTTTACCTGGCAAGCCTCCTTGAGGTCTAGCATTTACAGTGCTTGCCAACTTCCCCAACTATTTCTCAAACCTTTGGAGACCCATTTTGTTCCTTTGAATCTTTTCTTTTTTTTATTCTGGTTAGCCTAAATTTTCCTCAGTACCTCACTGTCAGTCATATAGTTTTGGTTGGCCTGATTTGCAAGCTGTTGCATCTGCTGATTGTAGTAAGCATTACCACCTTGTGGTCTCTACTGAGGTGGGCCCTGGTTTAGCCGATTTCTACCCTAAGATAAGTTAGGGTGGTTCCTCCAATTTGGGTTGTATGAGATCCCAAAAACATGATAACTACCTTTATTGGTATTATTCACAAAGTTTACCGCTTCTAGATTAGCTCCACAGACTTCAGCAGTGTGGTCTCCTCCCCCACAAACTTCACACCAGCCATTTTGCCGCTATTAGACCATATTCACTGGGGGTGATTGTTGACCCAATGCCAGGTTGTTGAAGTGAGTGATCATCATGTTCTGCATGGCTGACATATGAGCCTCCAGGTCAGTTATAGCATCAATCTCCAACATACCGGCCTACTTTTGAACTACCTGTTGGCTTGATCCTCCATTCCACTTAGGATTTCCTTGTGCGATTCAGTTTAGAAGAACATACAATTCATCGTATGTCTTCTTTAATGCATGTCCACTTGTGGTAGAATCAAGAAGTATCTTTGTGGTGGGTTCCAACCCTTCATTGAAGGTATGGACCAACACCTCATTAGCCTGACAATGATAGGGACAATTAATAAAAAGTGTTTTAAACTTGTCCCAAGCTTGATATAAATTTTCTCCTAGTTTTCGCGTGGAGCTTAGAATCACACTTCTGAGTTTGGCTGTCTTGCCAGATGAAAAGAATCGAGTGAGGAACTTACGAGCAAGATCATCCTTTGAAATAATGGAGTTGGGTAGGTCAATCTATACCTACCTTCGTGCTTCCCCCAATAGTGAGAATGGAAACAAGGTCATCCTCACATAGTCTCTGTTCATCCCTATGGGGATGAAAGTATCAGCAATCTCCAAGAAGTTTTTGAGATGTACCTGTGGGTCTTCATGTGGAAGTCCTGTGAAGTGTCCAAAAGAGTGTAGCAACTAGACCATGTTCTATATGAGCTCCCATCAACCATAGGGCTTGGGCTTTGTAAAGCAACTAATGATATTAGTGGTTCGGGGGATCGCCACATCCCAAACATGCCTAGGTTCCGATGGTGTACGTGTTGGTGGTGCAGGCAGATTTGCTTCTGCCATTTCCTCTCCAACAGGATCAAGTTCTTCTTTGTTATCCTCTAGATCCTCCTATTCAATGCGCAGTTTGCAACAAGATACCTACTCTCATCTTAGATTGACGAAAGCAAGAATCCTGGTCTTCTAGTTTAGTAGCCAACTTCGTACAAACACAACACGACTAATATTAAATGTAGCGAACACCAACAACTTCAAAAATTAACAAACATAAACTTTAAATCCCCGGCAATGGCACAAAAAACATATTGCTCCCCAGTTCAAGAAAGTGTGTGTGGTCTAAACAAGTAATATAGTGGCCCTAGTTAAGGGGTCGGGATATTGTACCCAAAAGATTTAAGGTAATTTGGTAAACAATCCAAGCTATTATGTTTAGAGTGTTTTGAGTGAAAATAGTGAAGAGATTTGTGAAAAGAAATCAAACAACTAATTAAAATACTACACTAGACTGGTTTCTTGTTAAATATAATTTAAGAGCAATTCTGGGATTGTAACCTTATCGATGCCATTTTAGTCTCAAAGTTTGCACATATGTCTGTGTTCCCGATTACTGATTAACAGGTTTAAAATTAGCTAAACAGGGTTCCACGCCTCTGTTCCTCCTACCGTTATTGTTTATCTAACTACATCATTTAGCAGGGATAGACAGACTAATAAAGGTGCTTTAACGCTATCTTTTTGTATTCTGAACCAAGAGAGTTGTAAGGGTAGTTGTCACATGTCACTCTTACGCGAATCAATATAGTTTCCTAGTCGAACAAGCTTCCTATACTACTATGTTCTATCTATTCCAACATCTTTCGAATACAGAATACACAACAAGTTTACTCTTTAGTTAATTAGGCTCTAAAGTATAGATTTAAATAATGTAGGAGTAGAAAACAAAAACTCATTAATATATATCAAAAATGAAGAAATAAAACATTGTCTTTGGCTACAACCCCAGAATATGGGAGAATTAGCCACGCATAGTAGGTTTATACATCATTAATAGGCTATAAATCATTAACAACCAAGAAAACAAAGATGAAAAACTAACCAAAAATAGCCATAGAAAGAGTTTTTTGTCGTCTCTTCTACGTTCTTCCTCAAAACCAGCTATCTAGAAAACCTAAATCTTATAACAAAATATAACTTAAAATCCCATAGTTCAATTTTTCATATAGATCCTCTAAGTCCGCGATGTGGGCTGGCATGATTTGAGTAGGAATTCACTTTAATTGCTAACTGGATAAATTTGCACTATTTTCGCACTAGTCTACGATGGGAATTGTGCAATATTTCCTATTTCGCTCCTTTTTCTTCTTCTTTTCAGCTCACCCAACTTTTCCCAGGTATGCGACATATTCATGGGTACTTTTGCTGAGTTAATTAACTTTTCTACTTCAATTATAGGTTGTGTTCTTCCTCCGGATCCGGATCTAACTCCGGAATAGCATAATCTGATCAAATCCGGTAGAAACACAATCAAATGGTGCACTTGGGCCCAAATTAGCAAAATAAATGAAATCACACTAAAAACACCTGGACTCTATGGATTTACCCTCTAACTAGGCTCTATTTATCGGTAGTTTTGGATAGTTCAGCATATAAATATGCCTAAGAGCACCAGATAACATGAAGAATGAGGTTTTGGCACTTGGTAAAGTCTAAGTAACCAAGTTGTCCAAGTCATGCCACGAGAATAAGTAGGCGCTAGTTAGGAGGCAACCCAAGGTTTTTTGTTGTAATAGTTATAGTTATAGCTTTATTTTTTGTTTTTGGGCTTATAGGTGGTCTACTTTTTCGCATTTTGGTTGTAATGTTGGACATTGGGACGGTTGCATATAGGGTAAAAGTGTGTTTTGTGAAAATTGTGCAAGAACATGGCTAAGTCAGCCATCCTTTGCTGAAAAGACATCAAGAAGTGCCTCTATGAACTAGTTCTACAGGTCGTACATCACTCTACGACCCATACACCATCTCGTAGACACTTCCAGTGAGCAAAATGTTATGCACTCAAGTTCACGAGCAAACCTTACGACCCATAGAGAAAATTATAGGTCGTGAATGGGGCTTGTGGACCCCAGGTAAGCTTTCTGAATTTTTGACTTAGTGTTGGGGTTTCTATACCCAACTCATGGACTAGTACGTGAAACCCAATCTTTAAAACTAGGGTTTAAAACTTTTACAAAACCATGATTTACGGGCCATGAAACTCTCTATGGCCCATAATCGGGGATTCGTGGACTCTAGGCCCATTAGCTTTGACTTACTAGGGTAAAAGTATAAATATTAGGCTTAAATTATTTTGACCCTTACGCTTAAACTCTGCGAACGCATGATCCAATCCATGAACGCGGCTCTTAGCAAACCCACACCTCTGCGAACACTGAGAAAAAGGACGCCTGCACCAGATATCAACAAAAATCAGCAACCCAAGTCTAATTTTCTTACTCGGAACGAACCCCCAAAACTTATCCAAACTCAGAATTTCATAAACTTTATATGTACCCATAAAAGAAATAGTCATCCACATTCAATAAAATCATCAAGAATCAGTTTTAAGGCCTGCTTGTAATTCTTACCGATTCAAGTCAATATAATTAGTTTAAAACCCAAAATACCAAAACTGCCCTCGTAAACTCCAAAAATTGAGGGGGTCATTTTTAGCATTAGTTTCACCATCAGGAGCTATTAGAATTGTAAGAATTCCAATTCGTGCTTCTAAACTCCAAATGTTGACCAAAGACAAACTTTGATTCTGAAAAACGACTAAAATCACAACATTGGGCCTAAAAACTCATTTTAACTCCAAATTAAATTTCACAAGTTTCTGTAATTCAGTTTTTATGTTCCAGATGTAATGGAATCAATGGATCCTTGATCAAACCTCCGGAACTTAGAATGGCACAAAAAATTACTTTTCAATAACTTAAGCTTAAAAAAAGACCAAAACTCATATTTTTCAACTTTTAAAACTCAAGATTTCAGTTCTAACCATTCAAATAGAGTTAAAAAAAGGCCAAAAGCAACTTGGGAAAGGATAAAATAATAAATTTCACAGATAAAGCTGAAAATGACCAACCAGGTCATTACATATTCCTTCTGTAAGGGGATTCGACTTTTGTATTGATCTCTTACCAGAAACCCAACCTATTTCTTTACCTCCATTTTGAATAACCCAAGTGGAATTGAATGAGTGGAAGTAATAATTGAATGATTTCCTTGACAAAGGGTTCATAACCCTAGCATGTCGCCATGTAGTGATCCTATACTATTTGTAAAGAAGAAAAATGGTTCACATCGGATGTGCGTGGATTATAGGCAAGTGAATACAACAACCTTCATAAACAATTATCTACTTCCAAGGAGCGATGACCCATTTGTTCAACTACAAGGTGCAAGCTAATTTTGTAAGATTGATCTCTATTCTGGATATCAGTAATTACAAGTGAAGAAAGATGATACTCAAAAGAAGAAATTTAAAACTTGGTATGGTCACTTTGAATTTAAAGTTATCTTAATTTGACTAAAAGAATTCTCATGTCTCTTTTATACATTTGATCAACAGGATGTTCGAACCATACTTTGACATATTTGTGGTGGTATTCAAAGATGATATATTAGTGTACCCACGGTATGTAAAGTACCTTGAGGACCATTTGAGGATTGCGTTGCAAATGATAAGGTATAGACAACTTATTTCCAAGTTTAGCAAATGAGAGTTTTGGCTAAGAGAGGTTGCTTTTCATGGTCACATTATTTCAGGTGATATTATTAGGTTGATCTAAAGAAATTGGAGGTTGTGAAGAATTGGCCTAGACTTTTGTCTCCATCCAATATTAGAAGCTTTATGGGTTTGGCCCTATATTATAGAAGGTTTGTTGAGGGACTTTTCTCCATTGCTTCTCCTTTGACAAGGTTGACCCAAAAGAAGGTGTAATTCCAATGGTCCGATGAATGTGAGAAGAGTTTTAAATTGATGAAGGATCGTCTTACTTCACCACCTATTTTGACATTGCCTGATGGTTTTGATGGTTTTGTAGTGCATTGAGTTGCCTTATATATATGTTTGGGTTGTGCGTGGATGCAACATAGAAAGGTCATTGCCTGTGCTCGAGACAATAGAATGTGCATGAAAGGAATTATCTAACACATGATCTTGTGTTGTCAGCTGTTGTGTTTGTACTAAAGATTTGGCGACACTACCTCTATAGGGTACATGTTGATACATCCATTGACCATAAGAGTTTGCAATATGTGTTTAGCCAATGAAATTTGAATTTAAGACAAAGAAGGTGGTTGGAACTTTTGAAACATTATAACATAAATGTGATGCACCATCCAATAAGGCTAATCTATTGGTCAATGCATTGAGTAGTGTTTATGGGTAGATCGACATATGTTGAGAGTTGAAAAAAAGAGTTGGTAAAAGAATTGCACCAGTTGGCTTGCTTGAGGGTGTTGTTGAATCGCTTAAGTGATGGCGGTGTGTTAGTACCTAATGGGGTGAAATCATCTTTGAGGGAAGAAGTTAAAGCTAAATAAGACATGGATCCTACCATGGTTGGATTGAAGAAGTTGGTGGGTGAAAATAAAGAGGAGGTCTTTTCACAAGGGGGACATACAGTAATGAGTTATAAAGGTGTAACTCAACACATCTTAGTGTACTAGTCCTATGCATATGGAACATGATATGGATTGGTCAAATGAGCACCAATTTTAAAAGTGCTTAAATTTTTTATTTGAGGGTTATATGTACGTCTAACGCTTGAGATGATTGAGTGTATATAATTTTTTTAAGTTGAATTAAGGAGATCACGACCTTAAACAAAGTAAAAGAAGTGAGGTGCTTATGGGACTTAGGAAGCTAGAAGGTGAGTCACCTACGTGCTTAGCTTAAGTAGGCTAGGTAGACAAGAAAGATCAATTGACACATGAGTGAACTCACTTGAGGCCCAAACAGTAAGTAAAGAGAAAAGGTAATGGAGACGAGGCCCAACACCGAATTTGTCTAAGTTCGATAACAGATAAAGCCTAAGTTAAAGATGCAATTTTAACCCATGGTTTGGAATTATAAAGGAAAAAAATTGGTAGCCCAAGATGAATAGAAAAAGGTCCCAAGTACATTTACTGCACACTTCACAAATCTGGCCCAAACAAAGTGAAAGGAGAAGAGAAAAATGGCAACAAAGCCCACCAAATTGAAGCCCAATAAGGCTTAAGTGAAAGAGAAAAGTAGGTATATCACCACGTTGCTAAATTGTGGCTTTAAACACAAAATAAAGTATGACAAGAGTGGCCCTTTAAAAGGGATAAAAAAACTAGCCACTTCAAGTCATTTTAACATAGACAAAAAATTAGATTTCCTAACTTTTTCTCCTTGCTCTCTCTTGACTTTGTAAAGCAGCAAAAGCACACCTTTAGAGATATTGAAGAGGACCTGATCCTTGAATGCTAAGGTAAATAGAAATACATATGGTTTAGAATAATGTTTTCATGAAAAACATGAGGAATACATTGGTTATGCTTGTGTGAAATTCGGACAACATGTTTTTAAAATACTGCTGCTCACTTTTCTTGGTTATTGGGGGACTTTTCTCTTATTGATTGATTTTATTATGAATAAAGGATGATGTTAGTAACAATGTTTAGTGTAGGAGTGATGTAACAAGGTTACTACAACATTTTTGTTTTCCTTAAAAATGAGTTCATGTATGATATTTTAATTGTGTTTATAGTACGAACTTGTGGACTGATGATTGGAAATTGTTGTCTCACATCATCCATCTATTTTGGGATTGTTTTGGGGCGGTTATAGGACTGGTTCGGTATGTAAAAGTGTTAAGGACAGTTTTGTGGAAGTTGGAACAAGTTTGGATTGTTGACATCGAAAAATAGGGAAAGGACGTAATGTTATGTTACCTAATTGTGTGTTGTGTAGACTTGTTATGTGTTGTACTTTGTGAGTTTTTACGGAACTATAACAAGCTGGATATGATATGTATATGAGAATGTTTATTAGAAAAAACGAGTAAAGGTGGAAAGGTTGAAAGAATACTCTTGGGTTGATTATTAGAAGCTTGCTGCCCGAGCATTATGTTTTATGAGATTGGACCGCAAAGATGTGTTTATTAGCTGCTAATACTAGTTCTATTACCCACTTTATTGTAGATAAATATTTGGGGGAAAGTAGGTTACTTCGAAGTAATAACCAGGTGGTAAACAAGGTATGTAAGGCTACTCAATTTCTTATTATTTGGCATGAAATCTAAATCCTTCCTTGGAACATATAGGCACTTGCAAACTCTAACGTGGTTAATAACCGTGTCTCCACTCTTTATCATGTACATATATTCCAAAATAAAGTCTTTGTCAAGTCTACACATATATACTTTGGATACCAAGATACATGAGTTCTTTTTTTTTTAGCTAAATCAAGTCCATGTCTTATGCATTTCATTAATTGTGTAACCTACTCTCTTCATTGTGGTACTATCTTACATGATTGTATACATGTCATTTGTTATGTCTGTATTTTTGCAGCTCAAAATGTTATGACCATCAAAAGAATCATCTAAAAACTAAATGAAAGATATGATAGAAATTTTTCATTATTCGGTGGTATCCCAGGGGGTGGAAGAAACACCTAGAGTGGGTCGATCCCATATTATGGGTGGTATCCTAGGAGTGGAAGGAAAACCTAGCATGGGCCAATCCCGATATTGACTTACCACTGATCAGCTAGTCATATGTATTATATATTGTGCATAGATTGTAAAGTAAAGAAAGGTAAAGTAATGAAAAGGAGATAAAGTGCATGATTCAATAATATGACTAAAGGTGGCCTCTTATCCTTGCACTAGTACATGATTTCACTTGAGTTCTTATTTCATATATAGTACTTTTCAAATGACATATTAAGTACATATCTCATACTAACGTCCCTCATGGGGGACCTAAATTTAATGCTGCAGGTACAGGAGCTACTAGATCTCCCCAGTAGGAGTACAGGATATGCAGCTGCTACTACAAAGCTCTAGGTTGTTTCGGGGCTTTGCATGTCTAGAGCTTATATTTTTTTATTTTGTAGTAGCTAGTCATGAGCCGAGGCCTGTCTTGACCCTTATCAGATATTATTCCTTATCTAGAGGCTTTGTAGACCATGCAAAGTGTAGTCATGTCTTGTATTCTAGACATTGTGGTCCTAACGGCATAGTCATATGTATTCCCTTTTGGCTTATTATTACTGTCTATTTTCCTAAAAGCATGTGAAATGTGGAAACCCCTTATAATGTTCATAGATAGTGCATGATCATAGGTTGGTTCTCCCGATCCTCATCGTCAACCGGTGCTAGTCCGCCTTAATGGGACATTGAGTGTGACAGAAGTTGTATCAGAGTAGGTCATCATAGGAAGTCTACAAAGCCATTTCTATGTAGAACCTTGCTTATGGGTGTGTCATACACCACATCTATAAACATGAGGCTACAAGATATTTAGGAGTTGTCTCTTTCATTTCTTTTCGTAGATTGTGCCATAGAGCTATTATCATAGATGGGTCATATCTAACCCTTAAATTATTTGTTTTATTTATAGAAAAGGATACCTGTCACGAGGAGAAGAAGTATAGGTAAGCTGATATATCTTGGAGAAGGTGTCAACCAATCACGAGCTAGACTTAATCAAAGAGAGATTCTAGATGAGCCTTTATCAAAGACCTCCCTGACTCCTCTACCTACAAAGGAGCTTAGGAAGGAAGCAACACCTCAAGAGCCTCCTATTAATGTTATTGAACAAGATTTAAGGAATGTGGTCCAGTTATAAACTCGTACAGTTGCTCGTCAATGGCAAAGGCTAAAAGGTCCAGTTGCTGGTACTGGTAGGGCAACTAGCACGAGAATACGTGATTTTCTTAATTTAGATCCTCTATCATTCACTGGGTCAGATCCTAATGAAAATCCACAAGACTTTACCAATCAGATCCAACGCACTTTGGATGTTATGCACATAAGTGGTACGGAAGCTGTAAAGCTGGCAACATATAGGTTGACGGGTGTGGCTATACTATGGTATGACGTTTGAATGAATCTAAGGGTGTAGATGCACCTTAAACTACTTGGAAAGAGCTCAAAAAGGAATGTTTTGACCATTACTTGCTATTATAGATCCGAGAGGGCCACACAAAATGGTTCCTGAATCTCCGCCAAGGGAATATGAGCGTGATAGAGTATAATGTTCAATTAAATCCTTGGCTAGGTATGCCCCTAATGTAGTTGAAACTATGGAAGATAGTGTTCATCATTACGTGGATAGATTGGATTCGTATCTAGTTAGAGATTGTACCATTGCTTCTTTGAACAAAGACATAGATATAGCAAGGATGCAGGCTATTGCACAAAAACTGGAGGATTAAAGGTAATGAAGAAGGGCACAAGATTTAGAAAGGGGGAAGTCCAAGAGGGTCATATCCACAGAGCAGTTTACACCATCCCAAGGTGAGTTTAGGCCTTGGTTTTCTAATAGACCTCCTAGACCATCATCCTCCTACTCTATAACTAGTGCTCCACCACAAATTCATGGGTACAAAAGTAATCAGTTTGGGCAAAGGATTGAAGGCCAAGGTGCACAGACAACGGGGTATTGGCAAGCCAACAAATGCCTCCAAGGCAGCCTTCCAAGCAATGTGGGAGGAGTCATGTAGGCACATGTTGTGTTGGAGAAGATGCTCATTATTGGTGTTGTGTGCCAAGGCATACGATCATGGATGATATAACACAACCTACTAGATAAGCTATTGCATCATCATCATTAGCGCTTCCATTAGGTAGAGGTCATCAAGCTTCTCCAAGTCATGGTAAAGGTGTTAGAGGGGCAGCTAGCTCTAGTGGAGTCCAAAATCGCACCTATGCATTAGGGAGTCGGCAGAATTTTAAAGCTTCACCCGATGTAGTTATAGGTACCTTGTCCATCTTTCCATATAATGTGTATACATTAATTGACCATGGTTCTACAATATAATACATCACTCCACTAGTTGTTGGGAAGCTTAAAAGAACACCTAAATTATTGAACAAGTCATTTGATGTGTCTACACCAAAGGTGAATCTATTATTGCTAGAAGGGTCTATTACAACTGTATAGTAAATGTTTGTGACCATGACACATTGGCTGACCTTATTGAGGTAGAAATGGTGGAATTCAATGTTATAATAGGTAAATATTGGTTAGTTTCTTGCTATGCCACCGTGGATTGCTGAACTAAGAGAGTATATTTCCACATTCCAAATGAGCCAGTCCTTGAATGGGAAGACAATGTCGGGCACCAAAGGGTAAGTTTATATCTCATTTTAAAGCAAGAAAGATGATAATCAAAGGATATATATGTCATCTTGTTAGAATGAGGGATATGGAGGCGGAATCACCAATTCTTTAATCTTTTCCAATAGTGAATGAATTTGTTGATGTGTTTCCTGGATAGCTTTGAGGTTTACCTCCAAAACGCAAAGTAGATTTTGGTATTGATTTACTTCCAGACACTCAACCTCTCTCTATCCCTTCATATATAATGTCCCTAGAAAAATTACGTAAATTAAAGGAGCAATTAAAATACTTACTAGAGAAGGGTTTTGTCAGGCCTAGTATATCCCCTTGGGGTGCACTAATATTATTTGTACATAAAAAGAATGACCCTTTAAGAATGTGTATCGACTACTGACAATTGAATAGGGTGACAATTAAGAACAAATATCCCCTCCCCAGGATTGATGATTTATTTGATTAGTTACAGGGTGATAAATGCTTTTCAAAAATTGATTTGGGACCCGGTTATCACTAAGTGAGGGAGATGGAGAATGATATACCTAAGACAACTTTCACAACACACTATGGTAACTTTGAATTTCTTGCTATGTCATTTGGGATAACAAATGGACAACAACTTTTATAGATTTAATGAACAGGGTAGTCAAGCCATTCTTAGATGTATTTGTGATCGTATTTATAGATGATATTTTGGTATATTAAAGATTAGAAGAGGGCCATGCAAATCACTTATGACAAGTATTACAAGTTCTTCGTAATCGGCAGTTGTATACCATGTTTTCCAAATGTGAATTTTGGTTAAAAGCAGTGGCATTCTTGGGTCATATTGTATTCGATGAAGGAATAAGGGGTGATTCACAAATGATTGAGGCCGCGAAAGATTGGCCAAGGCAACCAACACCTATAGAAGTTTGAAGCTTCCTAGGCTTAGCAGGTTATTATAGAAGGTTTGTGGAAGGGTTTTATTCTATTTCTGCACCTCTAACAAAGTTGACACAAAGGACAATCATGTTCAAGTGAAATGATACAAGTGATAGCAGCTTCCAAGAGTTGAAAAATGGGCTAACTTATGCACATATACTAGTACTTCCAGAAGACATTGAGGCATATGCAATGTATTGTGATGCTTCAGGAGTTTTCTTAGGGAGTGTACTAACGCAACATGGTAAGGTAATTGTTTATGCCTCGAGATAACTACGACCACATGAGAAAAACTATCCAAAACATGATCCTAAACTAGCAGCAGTTGTATTTTCTTTAAAAATATGGTTCCACTATTTGTATGGAGTTCACATTGACATATATACTGAGTCATGAGAGCTTGCAATACATCTTTAAGTAGAAAGACCTAAATTTAAGGCAACGAAGATGGCTAAAGCTAATAAAGAATTATGATATTGATATACTATACTATCTAGGGAGAGTAAATATGGTAATTGATGCTCTGAGTTGTAGGACAATTATGAATATTAGTGATCAGATTGTGGTAAGTCCAAGAGTGGCTAAGGATCTTCGTCTACTAACTAGTTTGGGAGTTGGCCTCCATAAATCTCTGGAAGGGGTTGTTGTGCATAATGTTGCAGAGTCTTCATTGGTAATGGAGGTGAAAGAAAACTAGTTCAAGGATCCAATTCTACAACGACATAAGAAAAAGGTAAGTTAGGGTACGATGAAGGGCTTTGAACTTACACAAAATGGAGTACTTTATTGCCAAAGTAGATTATGTGTGCCTGATTTTAATGTCCTAAGAAGGAGAAGAACGGATGAACCCCATCATACATGATATTCCATTCATATGGGATCAACTAAGATGTATCATGATCTAAAGGGAATGTTTTGGTTGGGAGGCATGAAAAAGGACCTTGCCGAATTTGTTGCTCAATGTCCGAATTGCCAACAAGTTAAAGTAGAGCACCAAAAGCCGGGAGATTATATGCAATGTATAAATCTTCTAATGTGGAAGTGGGATATGGTCAATATGGATTTTGTTACTTGGTTGCCTCGCTCCTTTTAGAAGTTTAACCCCATATGGGTAATAGTTGATAAACTCACAAAGTCAGCACACATCTTTCCAACTAAATGTGAATATATGGCTTAAGAGTATCGAAGGTTGTACCTCAAAGATAGAGTTAGGCTTCATGGGGTCCTAATCACTATTATATCTAATCGGGGATTTCAATTCACCACATAGTTTTGGAAGTCCTTCCAAAGGAGTTTAGGATTATAAATGAATTCGAGTATAGCTTTCCATCCCCAGATAGACAGTCAAGAAGAATGTATCATTAAAGCACTAGAAGATATGTTTCGAGTTTGTGCGTTGGACTTCAAGTGTAGTTGGGTGGACCATCTACCCTTTATTGAATTTTCCTATAATTATAGCTACCATTAAATCATCAACATGGCGCCTTATGAAGCTTTGTATGGAAGGAAATATAGGTCGCATATTGGATGGTATGAAGTGGGTGAAACCACCTTGCTGGTGCAAAATCTAGTCTAACAAGCCATGGAGAAAGTTAGGGTAATACAACAGTGGCTAGAAATAGCCCAATGTCATCACAAATCATATGCAGATCCTAGGAGGAGAGGGCTAAAATTCTCAAAGGGAGATTAGATATTCCTAAGGGTGTCACGGGTGAATGGGGTTATGAGATTTTGTAAGAAGGAAAAACTAAGCCCACGTTACATAGGGCCATATAAAATTATTTAGAGGTCAGGGCAGGTTACATGTGAATTAGAGCTACCTTAAGAGCTTTCAATGGTTCATCTAGTTTTTCACGTCTCAATGCTTCGAAAACGCATAGGCGACCCATCTCATATCATTCCTATTGAAGATTTGCAAGTTACAAGATGTCTCACCTCTTAATAGGTACTTACCTGTATTATAAGGAATAAAGAAATAACTTTAGTAAAGGTACTTTGGAGGAACCAACAAGTAGAAGAGATAATGTGGGAGGCTGAGGAAGCGATCAGATTTAAGTACCCTTAATTTTTTGAAGCTAAAGAGGAAGCCCAAGATGTAGAGTTGGGATGTTAATAGGTACGTATGTTTGAATACTTATTATGCTGTCAAAAGCTTGTTTAAATGAAGGTTTGAATTATTTTAAGTTATCCAATTATGCTAACATTTTGAGATGAATGTTCCTAAGGGGGAGAGGATGTAACACCCCATATTTTACGTGTACTAGTCCTATGCATGTGGAACATGATATGGCTTGGTCTAATGAGAAAAAAATTTAAAAGTTCTTAAATTTAAAATTTGAGGGGTATGGGTACATCTAACACCTAAGATGATTGAGTGTATATAAGTTTTAAGTTGAATTAAGAAGATGGTGATCGTAAATGATATAAGGGAAATGAGGTGCTTGTGGGAGATATCCTTAGTTTATATGGTCTAGGTACACAAGGAATATGAATTCACACATGAGTGAACTCACTTGAGGCCCAAATAGTATGTAAAGAGAAAAGAAATCGAAGACGAGGCCCAACACCAAATCTGTCAAAGTTTGATAATGAATAAAGCCCAAGTTATGGATGTAATTTTAGCCCATGGTTTGAAATTATAAAGTGACAATATTTGCAGCCCAAGATGAATAGTAAAAGGACACAGGTACATTTACCACACACTTCACACATCAGGCCTAAACTAAGTGAAATGAGAAAAGAAAATTCACAGCAAAACCAAATAAGGCCCAAGTGAAAGGGAAAGGTAGGTGCATCACCATCTTTCTAAGATATGTCTTAAAACACAAGAGAAAGTCAGTACTGAGTGGACCTTTAAAAGAGATTAAAAACCAGCCACATCAAGTCATTTTAACATAGACAAAAAAAATCAGATTTTCTAAGTTTTTCTCTGTGCTCTCTCTTGACTTTGCAAAGTATCCAAAGCGCACCTGTAGGCTTCTTGAAGAGGACCTAATCCATGAAGGCTAAGGTAAGTAGAAATACCTATGGTTTGGTATAATTTGTCCATGAAAAATATGAGGAGTATGCTGGTTATGCTTGTATGAAATTTTGACAGCATGTTTAAAAATATTATTGCTCACTTTTGTTGGTTATTGAGGGACTTTTCGCTTTGAGGTTGACTTTATTATGAATAAAGGTTAATGTTTTTAACAACGTTTAGTTCAGGAGTGATATAACAAGGTGGCTGCACCATTTCTATTTTCCTTATAAATGAGTTCTTGTATGAGATCTTAATTGTGTTTTTAGTGGGAACTTGTGGATTGATGATTGGAAATTGTTTTCTCACGACCTCTATCTATTTTGGACCATTTTGGGGATGATTTAGGACTGGTTTGGTATTTAAAAATGTGAAGGACAGTTTGGTGGAAGTTGGAACATGTTTGGATTGTTGACATCGAAATATAGGGAAAGGACATAATGTTATGTTACCTAGTTGTGTGTTGTGTAGAGCTGTTATATGTTGAACTTTGTGAGCTGTTATGGGAGTAAAACAAGTTGGATATGAAATGTATATAAGTTTGTATTAGAAAATATGATTAAAGGTTTAAAGAATACTCTTAGGTTGATAATTATAAACTTGTTGCTCGAGCATTATTTCTTATGAGATTGGACCGCCAAGATATTTCTATTAGCTTCTAATATAGTTCTATCACCTACTCTATTGTAGATAAATAGTTGGAGGAAAAGGAGGTTACTTCGAAGTAATAACCAGGTGGTATAACGAGGTATGTAAGGCTACTCGATTTCTTATTATTTGGCGTGAAATCTAAATCCTTCCATGGCCCATAGAGGCATTTGCAAACTTTGACGTAGCTAATAACCACGTCTCTACTCTTTAATACGTACATATTTTCCAAAAGATAGTCCTTTAAAAGACTTCACATATATACTTTGGATACCAAGATATATGAGTTCTCTATTTTTAGCTAAATGAAGTCCATGTGTTTTTTGTCTCTTACCTACTTCATTAATTGTGTAATCTACTCTCTTCATTGTGGTACTACCTTACATTATTGTACACATGTCATTTGTTATGTCTGTATTTTTGTGGCTCAAGATTTTATGACCAACAAAAGAACTATCTAAAAGTAAATGAAAGATATGAGTGAAATTTCTTGTTGATGGGTGGTATCCCAAGGGTGGAAGAATAACCTAGCACGGGTTGATCCCATATGACGGGGGGTGTCCCACGGGTGAAAGGAAAGCCTAACATGGGTCGAGAAAGATATTTATATACCACTGATCAGCTAATCATGGGTACTATATATTGCACACGGATTGTAAAGTAATGAAATGTAAAGTAATAAAAAAGACATAAATTACATGATTCCACAACATGACTAAAGGTGGTCTCTTATCCTTACAACAGTGCATGATTTCACTTGAGTTCTTGTTTCACATATAGTACTTTTTGCGGTACATATTCAGTATATTATCTCGTATTGACGTCCCTCATGGGGGACCTGCATTTCATATTGCAGGTACAGGAGCTAGGAGTACGGGATATTTAGCTGCTACTATTGAACTCTAGGTTTCTTCGGGGCTCTGTGTGTCTAAAGCTTTTTTTTTAATTTTTTATAGTAGCTAGTCATGAGGTGGGGCCTGTCCCGACCCTTATCAGATATTGTTCCTTATCTAGAGGCTTCGTAAAATATATAAAGTATGATCATATCGTATTCTAGACATTGTGGCTGCAATGGCCTAGTCTTATGTATTCCCTTTTCGATTATTATTACTTTATACTTTCTTAAAAGAATGTGGAGTGTGGGAACCCCTTATAATGTTCATAGATAGTGCATGATTACAAGTTGGTTCTCTTGAGACTTATTGGAAAAGGGTGCTAGCCCACCATAATAGGACTTTGGGCGTGAGACAAGGGTGATTGTGTGTACCTAATATGGATTGCTTTAGGGAGAAGATACTTGATGAAGCTCATAATTCCATGCATTCAATTCATCTGGATCCACCAAAATCCATAGAAATTCGGTTGAAGTGTATTGGACAAATGACATGAAGAAGGACATTTCAAGGTGTATGATGGGATGTCCAAATTATTAACTAGGGAAGGTGGAACATCAAAGAATCAGTAATTTGACTTAAGATATTGAGATATCGACTTGGAATTAGGAGATAATGAATATGGATTTCATCTAAGGTTTGCCAAAGACTTAGAGGGGTATGCAATGTATTGTGATGCTTCAACAGTTTTCTTAGGGCGTGTACTAATGCAACATGGTAGGGTAATTGCTTTTGCCTCGAGACAACTACAACCACATGAGAAAAACTATCGAACACATGATCCTAAACTAGCAGGAGTTGTATTTTCTTTAAAAATATGGTGCCACTATATGTATGGAGTTCACATTGACATATGTACTAATCATAAGAGCCTGCAGTACATCTTTAAGCAGAAAGACCTAAATTTAAGGCAGCGGAGATGGCTAAAGCTAATAAAGAATTATGGTGTTGATATACTATACCATCTAGGGAGCAAACATGGTAATCGATGCTATGAGTTGTAAGACAATTATGAACATTAGTGATCAGACCGTGGTAAGTCCAAGTGTGGCTAAGGATCTATGTCTACAAGCTAGTTTGGGAGTTCGCCTCCATAAAACTCAGGAAGAGGTTGTTGTGCATAATGTTGCAGAGTCTTCATTGGTAATAGAGGTGAAAGAAAAAAACCAGTTCAAGGATCCTATTCTACAACGGCATAAGAAAAAGGTGAGTTAGGGTACGATGAAGGGCTTTGAACTTACACTAAATGGAGTACTTTATTGCCAAAGTAGATTATATGTGCCTGATATTAATGGACTAAGAAGGAGAATAATGGCAAAGCCCATCATACATGATATTCCATCAATCTGGGATCAGCTAAGATGTATCATGATCTGAAGGGAATGTTTTGGTTGCGAGGCATGAAAAAGGACCTTGCGAATTCTCAATGTCCGAATCGCCAACAAGTCAAAGTGGAGCACCAAAAGCCGGGAAGTTACATGCAATGTATAAAGCTTCCAATTTGGAAGTGGGATATGGTTAATATGGATTTCGTTACTGGGTTGCCTGACTCCTCTCAGAAAGTTTAACCCCATATGGGTAATAGTTGATGAAGTCACATAGTCAGCACACTTCCCGCGGACTAAATATGATTATATAGCTTAAGAGTATCGAAGGTTTTACCGCAACGATATAGTTAGGCTACATGGGGTCCCAATCTCTATTATATCTAATTGGGGATTTCAATTCACCACACAGTTTTGGAAGTACTTCCAAAGGATTTTATGATTACAAGTGAATTTGAGTATAGCTTTCCATCCCCAGACAAACGATCAAGCAGAACGTATTATTCAAGCACTTGACAATATGTTGCGAGCTTGTGCATAGGACTTCAAGGGTAATTGGGTCGACCATTTGCCACTTATTAAATTTTCCTATAATAATAGCTACCATTATATCATCAAAATGGCACCTTAAGAAGCTTTGTATGGAAGGAAATGTGGGTCACATATCAGATCGTTTGAAGTAGGTGAAACCACCTTTCTAGCATTGGATTTACTCCAACAAGCCATGGAGGAAGTTAGGGTAATACATCAGCGGCTAGAAACAACCCAAGGTTGTCACAAATCATATTTAGATTCTAGGAGGAGAGGGCTAGAATTCTCAAAAGGAGATTGGGTATTCCTAAGGGTGTCACGAGTGAATGGGGTTAAGAGATTTGGTAAGAAGGGAAAACTAAGCCCACGTTACATAGAGTCATACAAAATTATTTGGAGGTCAGGATAGGTTGTATGTGAATTTGAGCTACCTTAAGAGCTTTCAATGGTTCATCCAGTTTTTCACGTCTCAATGCTTCGAAAATGCATAGGTGGCCCATCTCATACCAGTCCTACTGAAGATTTGCAAGTTACAAGAGGTCTCACCTCTTAATAGGTACCTACTGTTATTCTAGATTGCGATGTTAAGAAGCTAAGGAATAAAGAAATAACTTTAGAAAAGGTACTTTGGAGGAACCAGCAAGTAGAAGAGATAAAATGGGAGGCTGAGGAAGTGATCAGATCTAAGTACCCTTATTTTTATGAAGCTAAAGAGGAAGCCCAAGACGCAGAGTTGGTATGTTAATAGTTACGTATGTTTGAATACTTATTATGCTGTCAAAAGCTTGTTTAAATGAAGGTTTGAATTTATCTAAGCTGTCAAATTATGCTAATATTTCGAGATGAATGTTCCTAATGGGGAGAGGATGTAACACCCCACATCTTATGTGTACTAGCCGTATGCATATGGAACATGATATGGCTTGGTCTAATGAGCACAAATTTTAAAAGTGCTCATATTTAAAATTTGAGGGCTATATATACATCTAACACCTAAGATGATTGAGTGTATATAAGTTTTAAGTTGAATTAAAAAGATAGTAACCATAAATAATGTAAAAGAAATGAGGTGCTTGTAGGACTACATGCTTAGCTTAAATGGGCTAGGTAGACGAGGAAGATTAATATGAGTGAACTCATTTGAGGCCAAAATAGTATGTAAAGAAAAGAAATCAAAGACGAGTCCTAACACAAAATCTGTCAAAACCCAGGCTAAGAATGTAATTTTACCCCATGGTTTGGAATTATAAAGTGATAATATTTGAAGCCCAAGATGAATATTAAAAGGACACAAATACATTTACCACACACTTCACAAATCAGACCCAAACTAAGTGAAAGGAGAAAAGAAAATTCTCAACAAAACCCAATAAGGCCCAAGTGAAAGGGAAAGGTAGGTGCATCACCACCTTTCTAAGATATGGCTTAAAACACAAGATAACGTCGGTCAAGAATGGACCTTTAAAGGGATTAAAAACAAGGCACTTCAAGTCATTTTAAAATAGACAAAAAAATCAGATTTTCTAAGTTTTTCTCTATGCTCTCTCTTGTCTTTGCAAAGTAGCCAAAGCACACCTTTAGGCATCTTGAAGAGGACCTCATCCTTGAAGGCTAAGGTAAGTAGAAATACCTATGGTTTGGTATAAATTTTACATGATAAACATGAGGAGTATGTTGGATATGCTTGTATGAAATTTGGACGACATGTTTCAAAAATATTGTTGCTCACTTTACTTGGTTATTGAGAGACTTTTCTCTTTGTGGTTGACTTTATTATGAATAAAGGTTGTTGTTTTTAACAAGAAGGTTGCTTCCTTATAAATGAGTTCTTCTATGAGATCTTAATTATGTTTTTAGTGGGAACTTGTGGACCGATGATTGAAAATTACTATCTCACGCCCTCCGTCTATTTTTGGACTATTTTTGGGCTGATTTAGGACTGGTTTGGTATGTAAAAATGTTAAGGACATTTTGGTGGAAGTTGGAACAAGTTTTGATTGTTGACATCAAAATATAGGGAAAAGACGTAATGTTATGTTACCTAATTGTGTGTTGTGCAGAGCTGTTATATGTTGCACTTTGTAAGCTGTTATGGGAGTAAACCAAGTTGGATATGAAATGTATATAAGAATGTGTATTGAAAAATATGGTTAAAGGTGGAAGGTTGAAAGAATACTCTTAGGTTGATAATTATAAGGTTGTTACCCGAGCATTATTTCTTATGAGATTGGACCACTAAGACGTTTTAATTAGCTTCTAATATATTTCTATCACCTAATCTATTGTAGATAAATAGTTGGAGGAAAAGGAGGTTACTTGGAAGTAATAACGAGGTTGTTACAACGAGGTATGTAAGGCTACTCGATTTCTTATCATTTGGCGTGAAATCTAAATCCATCCTTTGTACATTGAGGCAATTGCAAACTTTGACGTAGCTAATAACTGTGTCTCTACTCTTTAACATGTACATATGTTACAAAATATAGTCCTTTTAAAGTCTGCACATATATACTTTGGATACCAAGATATATGAATTCTCTATTATTAGCTAAATCAAGTCCATGAGTTATTTCATCTCTTACCTATTCTATTAATTGTGTAATCTATTCTCTTCATTATGGTACTATCTTACATTATTGTACACATGTCATTTGTTATGTCTGTATTTTTGCGGCTCAAAATGTTATGACCACCAAAAGGACTATCTAGATGTAAATGAAAGATATCAGTTAAATTTCTTGTTGATGGGTGGTATCCCAAGGGCGGAAGAATAATCTAGCATGGGTCTATCCCATATGATGGGATGTGTCCCAAGGGTGAAAGGAAAGCCCAGTGTGGGTCGATCCAGATATTTATTTACCATTGATCAGCTAATCATTTGTATTATATATCGTGCACAAATTGTAAAGTAAAGAAATGTAAAGTAATAAAAAAGACATAAATTGCATGATTCCACAATATGACTAAAGGTGGTCTCTTATCCTTACACCAGTGTATGATTTCACATTAGTTCTTGTTTCACATATAGTACTTTTTGTGTTACATATTCAGTATACTATCTTGTACTGACATCCCTCATAGGGGACTTGTATTTCATGCTACAAGTACAGGAGCTACTACATCTCCCCAGTAGGAGTACTGGATATCCAGCTTCTATTACTGAACTCTAAGTTGCTTCAGGGCTCTGCGTGTTTTGAGCTTATTTTTTTATTTTTTATAGTAGCTAGTCAAGAGATGAGGCCTATCCCAACCCTTATCAGATATTTTTCCTTATCTTGAGGCTTCGTAGAATATGTAAAGTGTGATCCTATCTCGTATTCTTGACATTGTGGCTCCAATAGCGTAGTCTTATGTATTCCCTTTTTATTATTATTACTGTATACTTTCTTAAAAGAATATGGAGTGTTGATACCCCTTATAATGTTTATAGATAGTGCATGATTACATGTTGATTCTCCTGAATCTTATCAGCAATGGGTGCTAGTCCGTCTTAATAGGACTTTGGGTGTGAGACAAGGGTGATTGTATGTACCTTATATGGATTGTTTTAGGGAGAAGATACTTGATAAAGCTCATAATTCCATGCATTCAATTCATCTGGATCCACCAAAATGCATACAACTTCAGTAGAGGTGTATTGGTCAAATGACATGGAGAAGGACAAGCAAGGTGTATGATGGGATGTAAAAATTATCAACTACGGAAGGTGGAACATCAAAGACTCAGTGGTTTGTCTCAAGATATTGAGATACCGACTTAGAAATGGGAGATAGTGACTATGGATTTCATCAAAGGTTTGTGAATGACTAGAAAGCAATTTGACTTAATATGGGTATTTATGGATAAAATGACAAAAATAGCCCACTTTTAGCTGTAAATACATCTTATGGTGTCGAGGATTATGCCAAGGTTTATATTTAAGAGTAGTTAAAGTTGCATGGATTTCCATTGTTCATTATATCAGATAGAGGTGCCCAATTTACTTCTCATTTTTTGAGGTCGTTCTAAAAGAGCCTTAACACCAAGGTGAAGCTAAGTACTGCATTTCATCCTCAAACGGATTGAAGAACACATCAAAAGGACAATACAAACATTGTAAGATATGTTGAGGGCTTGTGTTATTGATTTCAAAGGAAGTTGGAATAATCATTTACCTCTTATTGAATTTGCTTATAACAATATTTTTCATTCAAGTATTAGTATGGTTTTGTTTGAAGCATTGTATGGTAAATAGTGTAGATCACCAGTGGGATCGTTTGAAGTTGGAGAAAAGTCCTTAATTGGACCAGATTCGATGCTTGATGTTATGGCAAAGGTGAAAGTCATAAGGGAAAGTTGAAGTCTTCCCGAAGTCATCAAAAGTCATGCGTCAATGTTAGGAGAAGAGAACTAGAGTGCAATAAAGGGGATTGGGTGTATTCGAAGGTTTCCCCAACGAAAGGAGTGATGCATTTTTGTAGGAAAGGAAAACTAAGTACGAGATATGTGGGACCTTATGAGATAGTAAAGAGAATTGGTATGGTAGCCTATGAATTTGATTTGCCTATGGAATTAGCTATGGTTCATCCTGTGTTTCCTGTTTCCATGTTGAGAAAATGCTTGGATGATCCTAATTCCATTGTTCCATTGAAGGATGTGTCTATTGAGAAAGATTTGACTTATGAAGAAGTACCGGTTGAGGTTTTGGACCAGCAAGTTAAGAAGTTATGAAATTAAGATGTTTCATATGTTAAAGTGTTATGGAGAAATCAACAAGTTAAAAGTGTTACTTGGGAGGTTGAGGCGGACATGATGAAATGATACCCTTACCTCTTTTATTTTGTTTAAACCTAAGGTACTTAATGTGATCTATTCCTTCATAATTCTCACAAATGCGTATTTCTTTCATGTATTTTCATGAAACTATTTTTGAATGATATTTGATGCATATGTTTGATGATTTTATGAAAATGATGATTAAGTTTTATTTTGCATATCTGCTATGATGATAGTTGTGTTCTTACTCCATTCAAGCGTAGTCCTGTCTCATTTGAGGACGATGATCCCAAGGGAGAGATATTATATCACACTCATGTTTATAGGCCTAAAAAGTTAAAAGTCTAGGATTTTGCTGATAGATGATCCTATAAGACACTCTATGGACAATATAGGTAACCATGGGTCGTAGGGGCAATTCATGGAATGTTACCAGTAAAGATGGATAATTGAGGAAGTTGACATATATGATACCAGACAGACAATATAAGGAACCATGGCCTATCAACATGTCTCATAGGTAGAGGCCTTGAGGAATCCAAAATTTGTTTAAGTGTGGAATCAACTTACGAAAGGAGTTACGACCCATAAGTGGAACAACTAGTTTTACTGCATATTCGTGAGTTAGAAGCTGCAATTCCAGTAGCTCAATTTTTATGACACCTAATTCCATGAGTCATGGTACAGACTGTAGGTGTATTTATGGCTTATAGAAAGGGTTTCATGGATGGCTCCGATAGTTTTTAATGTATGGTGTTTTGAAATTTCCAATTCATCTAATCCCTAAACTATGTCGTTTTGGATACCCTAACTAACTTAACTAGAAAATCCTATTTCTAATTCATTAAAAGCTTTTCATTCCCAAATTTATCTCAAGGGTTGTCACTGTTTCTCTCTCTAAGTCAAAGCTTCCATTGAATCTAAAGCTTGAAGGTATGATTAAGGATTTCCAAATTTTCTTCTTCAATTCTAAGGATTCTACTTGAGGTATTTAGGGATTCATTTATGGATTAGTTTTATCCATGAAGCCCAATCCGAAACCTTTTTCTTATCAAGGTTTCAAGATGATCTCTTATGGGCTTTTAAACTATGATTAGTAAGGCATGGATTATAATTCCTATATGACGCTTATGACTAATTATGCATGAATTATGATAAATTACATGATGTATATGATTTTCAAGAAAAAGTATGTGATTTCAAAGTATGAATGATTAGGGCTTAATAACTTGATGTGGGTTCATTTATCAATGATCCAGTTTGATATTAATTGCTTGTTTTATCTATGAATCCTACTTATTTTCATTGTTATGACTCAAATGTTAATGGATCCACACTTAGCCCTATTCTCCTATGATGAAGTTATTGAATTTCATGACTATGAACTTAATTGTGAAAAGCATTCTTTAAATGATGATGATGATAATATTATGACAATGATGATGTTATGAAAGCTATGATGATGTTATACTAAAGAGGTGATGAAAACCATGTTAAGGTGGGAATATCTACCCACACTATGATGAAAGAAAAGTAGATGGACTATCCATATGATATGATGCTTCACCTATAGACTATGATGATTATTTTGAAAGCTATGAAAGTATGATTCTAAAGAAGTTGAACTATGTTAAAAGCTATGTATATACATGATTTTTGTGTTTCATGAGATATGACTTAGCCCCGAGCGGACTTGTGTGAGGGGGACTATCTCCAAGGATCCTTATGTAAATACTCAAGTCCCAAAACTTTGTGGCACCATAGGAATGATATTCATGTTTATGTCTTAAAGGTGTGCTATTGGATCCAATTAGCTTAAATGATGGACACTCACCATGCAAGGGTTAAGCCTAAAGGGTGGGGTTAAATAATGGTTCTCATCATGAAAGGATAGAGCCTATAGGGCGAGGATGGAGTCTACTTTGACGAAGTAGGCTCCTCTTAGCTTGGCCTAAAGTGAACATCAAGATTCCATGTAATAGTCCATATGGTTTTATATATCGATTATAGTCTTATTCTCACATAATAATGTAAAGTTATGAATGGATTCGATGATGCATTTTCTCATGATTTTTAAACTTCTATGCTCATACATGTCTTGTCCTTATCCTATTGACTATTATTATGCATATTAATATTATTATGATGTCCATTGATTCATGACATACCTACATACTTAGGATATCCTATGTGCTAACACATACTATTTCGCCTATATGATCTAACCATATAGGGATGGATAACGAGCTGACTATTCCATTTTAGGGCTAGATACAAATCTTGATCTTGAAGGCTTGTTGGTTAGTTCCCATGCTTGGGGAACAAGCCCTATGATGTTTTTCCTTTATGCTGAGACTTTATCGTTTTCATTCTTTTGATGTATGTCTTGAGGGTGAGCAAGTGAGCTATGTGCTAGTCCCCACCAAGGTTTATGATGTAGAGGCATGATTTGGACACTATGGATTGATGTACCTTCCCTTATGAGAACTATGACTTTTATTTTGATAAACTTTTGCTTGCTTATTCTCTAACGTATGCTTATTTTACCTTATGTTGGCTTATGATATTAACACGAGACTAGGATGGGATGCCTTTGTGTGTCAAATTCATCGTGTCATGTCTAGATCCTAGGTCCGGGTCATGACAACTTAGTTTGATATTGTTCCATAGGATCGGCTACTTGGTTGTCAGAACTCGATATGCAGATTTACTACCATTATCTTTTTGACACTTCAGGTATTTCCCTTTCTTTATATTTAAAGATGAATATAGTTTTTTGTGGTGGGTAATGTAATGACTCTGAAGGTCATTTTTGACAAAATTATAATTTTACCCCTCCCATAAGCAGCCTCAAATAATGTTTGATTTATTTAAAAAGTTAAGTTTTGAAAATCCTATAAAAAGCTAAGACGTTTGCTAAAGATCAGACTTTTGAAGGTTAAGTTGCCTAGTTTAGAAATTTTGAGTCATTCGGAGATTCGAGTCTCACAACGTAATTCCGTGGATTCCATCAGTTCTTGAAAATGAAAATGGTCTAGAAGAGTTGTTAGGCTTAGTTTTGGATTTCTACGTGGATTTTAGTTTCGAAGTTAGAAACTGAGTTAAAATTTGAACTAGATTTTACTTTGGCCAACATTTAAAGTTACGGTACTCTAATTGGATTTTTCATGGTTTCATAGGTTCTGAAAGGTAATTCTTGTTCTAGGATGAGCTTTTTCCTATTTTTTGAGTGTCCCAATAGCATTTTGACTTTTCAAGTGTTTAAGTTAGTTTTGTTGTGCTTCATTAGATTTCGGGTCATAGAGACCTCATATTCCATTTTTTATGATTCCATTGAGTCAAAAATGTCGAATTTAGTAGGGTCGCATGTATGGTTTATGAGTAAGAACGTATAATATTCATGGTATGAACTTGCTTATTTCTTGTGCGTTATGGGTTGGAGTTTAGCTAGGACCTAGTCGCTAAAGCGGGAAGGCTTCGCTTTAGCGAAGCCCAAACTTTTGCAGGAGTCAATTTAGTTACTCCTTCTCACTTTAGCTACATAAGAAAGGAGGTTTTAGACCCTAGTTATGTATTTTGAGCCTTTTCTCTATTTTTATTTTACGAGAGATTGGCGTGGACGATTATTCCTTGGATGTTTTATGGGTTTTTGCTGAAAAAGGTATTTTGCACCCCCCCTTTTTTATTTCCCATTAATTATCCTTTGATTTTAACATATAATTTTGTGTTTCAACTAATAAAATTAGGGATTTTCACGTACTTGGTTTTGCACAAAAATTGTGATTATGAGCTTATTTTAGCTCTGTTTTTATCTATTTTCACCAATAGATTCCAGATTATGAGAAGGACATTCTCATATAAATATTTCTTGACTTTTGTTTCAATTTTGGGTAATGAACTTTTGGATGATTTTGCCTTTTCCCAATAATTGCCTGATTTTTGTTTTTAATTTCCTTCGAATTGTGAACGTGAATTTATTTTTGAATAGATATTGTCTTTGAATTCGATTTGGGAGGGGAAAATGCACTTCTTGTATCATTGTTGGCTAATCTGAAGCATGTGAATTTAAAACCCGATTGAGCTTAATTGAACTTGATATTTTCCTTTCTTTGTGAAACTTGGGATCAGTGAAATGATTCAGCGTTTATGATTGGGTAAAGGAGATGTTAACGTGATGACATGTATGACTTGACTCATGAATTAATGCTTACTTGGTATTGATCAAGACTTGCGAGTTGATATTATGAATTGATCTAGTAATGCCATTTGTTGAGATGTAAAAGTTGTGCATGTTGATCTATTATTGAGCTTTGACTCATGTATTATGGAAATGCATATTGAAGTACTTTATGTGTAATGTTGAGCTAGTTGTATAATCTAGAACTTGTTTGAATCATTGAAATAAATACTTGTGAATGCAGACTCAGTGATGACTAGTCCTAGGTTATGATGACAAATAGATTATTGAAATCTTTAGATATGACATAATGTTATTACGATGTATGCTTTAGATGATGGCACAAAAGTTGAATGAATGATTAGAATGGTTATTGATTATTGAATAAATTATTTATGTGAACATCTTACATATTTTTATGCTTATTAAAGTGATTATTATGTTATGATGGCATGTATTTTCTTGATGATCCTTTGATGCTGAAAGCCGAAGAAAAATAGTTTCGACTAGAAAAGAAATGAAAAATCGAAGAAAAATGGTTCCGTCTAGAAATAGAGAAGAAAATAAAAGAAAAGCCAAAGTGAAAAAATTGTAGCTAGATATGAAAGTAAGTGTCGAAGGGAAATAGTTTCGGCGAATACATTATCCATGTGTGGCCCCCATTGATTATGATCTGATTATATTAATGGATGTGTATCGTAGGATGGATATGCATCATGATTAATTGACATTACATTGTGTTCTTTGCATATCATGGTATTCAATCCTATTCTATTACATCTCATTCCTCACTTTAAAAGAGTTAATTACACTAAGCATAACTTATTAATCAACTATAATCTTACAAACTGTTAAGATTGATCTGTTAAGATGTTATGGACTGAAACTGTGAATATATATTTATCTATACTGTGTATGCCGACTAGTCTGGAGTGTAGGTTTGTAGACTAGAGATATGTGGTTTGGATAGAAGGAGTACTTAGTTCTTTATTCTTCACATGCATTTACATCCTATTTACGGGTACTTTTGGTACTTACCTTTATTTTTCCATACGTGTGTAGGTTTTTAGACTAGATTCTATCGACGTTCTCATTTCTCACTCGGACTGATTTGTGATAGATAGAAAGGTAGTTTTTTGTTGCTCCAACATGCACTGAAGACTGTTGAACTTCTTTATTAGTTTTATCCTATTCAAAACCAAAGACTATTGAGACTCTTATTATTTATTTTTTATTCTGATATATCAGACGTTTGTACATGTGACACCGATTATAGGGTCATTTCAGACTTATTTATGCTCATTATGCATTAATCTTTGATATTTACATTGTTTTGTCATTTTACCTTCCACATTATCTTGTATTATTTAGTTGTGTCTAATTTAGGCTTACTTGCCTCAGGGGTAAAGGTAGGTGTCATCACACTCGATTTAGCATTGTGACAAATATTTAGCACTCAAGTATTGAAATGGCTCTTTTTGAAGCCTTGTAGGGAAGAAGACGTAGGTCTCCGCTGGGGTGGTTTGAAGTAGGTTAAGTGTCCTTGGTAGGTCATGAATCGATATTTGATTTTATAGAGAAGAGGAGACTTATAAGGAAAAGGTAAAATATATCCCATAATCATTAAATGTCATACTCAAACCTGAGGAGGTAACTTATGTGAATAATTGTGTCTATTTGAAGATTTCATCATTTGAAAGGTTTAATGCGAATTTTCAAAAAAGGGAAGCTTGATCCCCAGTATGTGCATCAATATAGAATCTTAAGGCACATTTGTTGGGTAGCCTATGAACTAGATTTTCCATTGGAGTTGGCCTCGGTTCATCCAGTATTTCATTTTTCATTGTTAAGGAATATGTGGGTTATCCAAACACTGTTATTCTATTGGAACGTGTAAATGCTGATGAAAATTTGACTTATGTGGAGATTACAATTGAAACTTTTGACCAACTAGTTAAAAGGTTGAGAAATAATGAAATTTCATCCATTAAGGTGTTATGGAGGAATATAGATATTGAAAGTTCGATAGAGGATGCGAAAGTGAAAATGATAATATGATATCTTTACCTTATTCTTTCTGACTCATCAAAAAGTAGTAAGTTATTCATGCTCAATCCTACGTTTAAATTTCTCTATGACATATCATATGCATGCATACCTATGGAATAAATTTTAAATGATGTTCATTTTCTAAGATTGAAAATTTCTTGAAAATAGATGTTTAAAATGCATTTTTTACCTTCATGTTGGGTTGTTAGACATCCATTCTAGCCTATCCAAGCTAGTTTCAATCTCATCCGAGGATGAATATTCCCATGGAAGAGATATTGTCATACTCTATATCATTAGAAAGTCAAAATGACGAAGAAAAGGGAACATTTTAGAAAAGTGAACTAAGATGAACCAAGTCTGCATATATTTTGGACCTATAGGGTTCGCAATGTGTCTACATTGCAGACCAGTTCAAAGTTAGTTGTGGTAAAATTTTAGGAATACTTGTAAAAGAAAAAGTGGCGAGTCAATACGGTATGCGACCAGTCCGCATTGCTATCTTGGTTCATGAAAGGTTAAATTTCCCTTAACACTTATTTTCCCACAAGTGTACTTGGAGCATGTCCACATTGCGGACTTTAGTGGTCTTTATCGTCCGATATCAGTCTTTAAATAAGAGTATTGTAAACCTTTCCTTACATACCCAACATTAAGATATGGTCTTTTGTAATAATTTCCTAATCCTATACATACCCAATTTAACCTAGGTTTCCCCATTCTTAGCTTAATAATCAATTAAATAAATTTCCTCTCTACAAAAAGGGGCCCAAATTCTCCATTGAAAACTAGCAAGAAACTCTCTAAAGTTCTTCACCAAACTCTAAGATTTTTTCAACTCTACTCTAAGGTACGATGTGTGAGTATTCATTCATGGGTTCGTTCTACAAGCTAGATAGGGATCATTAAAGTTGTTATAGGGTCTCTCCAATTTGATTCACTTTCTCATAGTTTACATGATTATGCACGAACTTATCTTTATAACAGGATTTTTTGTCAATTATTTATTAATCCATGCTTCTACCATATATCTTTGTCACAAGTCATGGTTATGAAAATACAAGTGCTCAAGAATTTTCATGGAAAGGGTGAACTAAGATCCTACTAACACTCTATGTGCCCGTGAAACTTTGGGTTGTTGGGTACTAGAGGTTTTGTTCATGAGACCTCTTTAACAATCCAATAGAGAGATGTCAGGTCATAGACCCTGTTGTGGTCTTGAACATGAAATTTCTTGAGTTTGGTTGAGCTCCATGAGACCCTCCATGGGACATGGTGCATTCGATAGACCATCAATAGTGCATGTGGAGCCTTACACCGACTAGTTTCATTACATCTTTCTCATTCAAACATTCCAACTTCCAAGATATTACAGTAGTAGAGTGGAATTGGTATAATATTTTTATCTTCTATCTTGGAATTCATTTAGTCATCATTTGTGTGTTGTAGCTTGTCAAAAATATTCTTGATTAATTAATGCGAGAATTGTTTTAAACACACTTTGAATCAATGATGAGATGAGAAAAATATTTTCACCAACTTTATTTCATCGATTTAGGAATTTCATAAATCATAATTGAATAACATTGATTAATCTTGAGAGAAGCCCTTATCCTTCATTATCATGATTTAGTGAAGACTAGGGTAAATTTGTAAGTGTTAGTCTTTATTCAACATTAAAAGACGTATTCCAACGAGACCATGTAGAATCATAAAAATTCAAATCATAATTAAAAGAAAATATTTTGAAAATCATGAACCCTATATAGCATTATAGAGAAATAACTTGAAAATAATTAATTTCCTAAAATTAACATCAATTCATGACAAAATAGATGAATAACACTAACATAAATCCTTATTGATGTAATTGAAAAAATCATCAAACTCAATGAAAACACATACTTGAATTTAGTAAAAAATGTTTGACATTTCTTTGGGCTCCATGGGTGAATGGAACCCAAGGATGAATGTAACATTCCTTGATAATCAAAGGCTAAATTCAAGCTTTTATCAATGGAGCTGTGATCTTGTTCTTGGAACTCCAACTTGACTTAAGGAAGAAGCTAAAATGTTTGGGAGAAAGCATTTTGAGAGAAATTTCAAGAATATTGATTACGTGCTAATGAGAAATTTGCATGGCTGGGGATAGTGATAGTCTCAAGAATATGCCTAAAAATGGTATATCTTTGACATTAAATAGAAGGGGAAAAGACCAACTGAACTTTGAAAAAATTGACAGAAGTCACTTTCACGAGAGCCCTTGACTTGCCATCCAAAAATATTAGGACTATACATTGGTCTGTTGAAATGAAGCCTGAGATGGGACATTCAACAAAATGAAAGATGGGTTGTACAAGCCACCACTGTTATACAAGTGCTCATGAAATGAGGTTTTGCTGGGAAGTGGTTCATAAGAACTCTTTCATAGACCCTAAAAGAGACCACGAGTCATAGACCCTATCGTGATCCCAACCTTGATATTAACCAAGTTTCGGTGATCTCCACGAAATACTCCAAGGGCCATGGTGTATTTCATCTACTATGAAGATTCCGTGGAGCCTTTCATGAGCTAATTTCTATAATTCTTTCTTATTCCAACATTCTAACTTATGGGGTATTACAATATCTCCCCGTTCCGAATATGCATCATTGAATGAGATAAAAGCTAGCTTTAGTAGAATAAAGTGGAAATCTAACCTAGTGTGAACACAATAATGAAATGATAACATCAATTTCATGGAAGATTCAAACTTTGGCATTAAAACACCAATATAAATCAGTTTCATAAGTATGCACGTATACAATTTGATATGGAAAGGCTAACATAGGAATATGAAGGAGTTATGTATGAGTAACTAAGTTACATGGGCTAAAACAAACGGAAAGATGCAAGAATATCGCTTCATTATGTACCCTTTTGCTTTCCCTGTATCACCTTTAACCTTTTGGTTCCTTCATAAAACCTTAATGGATGAAATTTCTTTATTTATCGACTTTCGAACTTGCTGGTTGAAAGGTTTCAATCTATACTTCATCATAATTCAAATTTTCGTCAAAACCGACTTTCTTCAAAGGAGCAATGGTACTAATATAACCAACATATTTCCTCAATGATGACATGTGGAACACTAGATGAACCAACGCTAAATCTAATGAAAAATGTACGCCATAGTTATCCTTACCAATATTTATTAGCATCCTCTATGGTCCCATATATAAAAGACTATGCTACACTTTCTTTCTATAATGCATAACATCCTGCATTATAGAAATTTTATGTAGATCCAATCATCAATATAATATTCAAGTTATATTCTCCTTATTACCAAGTAGGACTTTCATCAACCTTGGGTAGCCTTTTAACCTTTTCCTTATAAGCCTAACCTTCTCCATACGTTCAAGAACCAAATAAGGTTCTATCAAGGCTACTTCACCTACTTCAAACATCCAAATGAGAGATCTAAATCTTCTACCATATAAAGTTTTGAATGGAGAAATCTCAATGCTAAAATGGTAAATTTTGTTGTAAGAAATTTCAATTAATCGTACGTGATTATCCCAATTAACTTTGAATCAAAGAACACATTCCCTCAACATATATTTCCAAGATTTGAACTATTCTCTCAGCTTATCAAGTAGTTTGATAGTGAAAAGTTGTCCTCGACTTAACTTTTCTATGAAGACCCTTTTGAATTGCCTTCAAAAAATATAAAGTAAATTGAGTACCACAATCCAAAATAATAGATAAGGTCACACCATGAAGCATTATCAACTCTCAAAGGTATATAGTTGCATAATCTTAGGTGGAATAAGATGTTTTAACTAGTAAAAAAGGGCTAATTTAGACATCTGGTCTATAATCATGCAAATGGAATTATGTTTCTTACATGTACGAAGATAACCCATTATGAATTTCTTATTCACATCTTCGTACTTTTGTATAATATCTTGGGCTAAGGTTTTTGATCATTCGGTGATCAACCTTTACACATTTGCAATTTTGACATTCGGCCACAAACTTAGCTATATCCCTCTTCATGCCATTTAACCAATAGTCTTGACCCAAACCTAGGGTCTAGCCGTGACACGGGGAATATGGCTCCAAAAATAGCCCCATCAAAACCTATTGTCTATATCATAAGCATACCTAAGTTAAACAATAAATCATAAGAGTAAGCAAGTGGAACATTGCATCATAAGAGTCAAATGTTTTGCATTAGAGGGAATTACAACATATTTTAGTCCAGTACATGCATCTACATACTTGATCTTGCGGGGACTAGAACATAGCTTCACTAGCTCACTCTCAAGGGTAGAAAGTATAAGAATCTTACACACATTTTCAAAATCAAGAGCAAAAGGGCTTTTCCCCAAAGCATGGCAACTTACATATCTTCAATAGCAATACCAAATGCTAGCCAAAAAAGTGAGTAGTGATATCATCATCAATCCCTACATGGTAATATCATGTAGCAAGAGTATGGATTAATACGTTGGTGTCATGACCCTCCCGATCATTTCTATGTTTCCATGATTATTTTATCAGTTTGAGCATATGCATGGACACCTTGGGCCATTTTGGACTTTCTTGTACTATTGGTGTGGTTGTTGAATGAATTGTTTGAGAATTTCGAAGCTTTTTGAGTTAAACAAATGATTATAACTATAAAATGAATATTTTGATAAAATCCTAGTAAACCGCCTCGTAGTGAAATTCTGACAGCTCCATCGGCTCTATAACGACCAAATTAGGCTAGGAGCATGGTTGTCCTGGGTCTTGGGGGTTTCGATATGAGCTTAACTGGGAATTTGTGGAATCAGCTCAATTGTATGTTAAAAAGTTATTTTTGGTAATAACCTAGGTAAACGTGCAAAAAATTGATTTTAGATAGCGTGGTCAGCTACGAATTGTCGAATATAGGCAAGGATGACCTTTCATTACATGATAAGGACTTCTGGATGCATTTTTATCCCCTTAATTCTTTTACTTAAAATTAGCCGAAAAGTATTGGGACCCTTATTTGATCATAGAGAGCTCCTTTGGAAATTCTGACCATACTATTGGATCCAAAATATCTAAAATCAGTGTGGATACATAGTTTGTTTGTGTAAAATGGACATCAGATGGCCTCGGAACACACTGTTGAAATTTCGAAGTTAGCTGATGCCATTGTAGCAAGCAAGGCCTTCGCTTGCACAACATCACATAAGTGGAAGGGCTTGCATCCGCACTAGGCTAGGCCCCGTCTGCGAAGGCCTTGCATGTCAGTGCCCTGTGTTCGTGCGTGTTAGCCCAGATCCGTGCACTCTAAAGGCAGGGAAGTGGTATCCCTTTAAAAGCCAATGTCACATGGCTTAAAGGAAAAAACTTCATCAGCTCTTAAATCAAGAAATATATATTTGTTTTAAGTGATTCAAAAGGCTAAATTATGTGGAGTTCCATTAACAACACCGTGGGGATATTGGATTTCAGCTTTAGTGCGTATTTTGAGTTAAAAATCTTTGGTTTTGCTAAATACACTATCGTAAATTATAGAAACATCGTGTTGTGATTCGTCAGACATTTCTTACCGCAATTAAGTGAAATTTGGATCGATACTGTACCAATTTTTTAGATGCAAGTTGTAGTATATTCGTAATCTATTAACTTGGCTGCTATTAATTTTAATAAGAAATATCACTCTGTTTTTGGGTTGTTTCTTAGTGTTCTGAGTCTCGTTTTGGGTTCAATTTTTGCTATACACTCGGGGTGATGTAAAGATTATTTTATGAGAGTTAGTTTATTATTTCAAGCATGGGCCTTATTTTTCCCTATTTTAATCGCAATTGACATATATTTACCGATTTCTTAGATGTTACACCTAATATAGTTTTGCTTATATTGTGACTCATGTTTTGATAGTTGAGTAGCATTTAAAGGCTATCAAGAAGGGAAAAGGTCATGTGGACTGATACAGAGCACACAGATTCACCTTTTAGTTAGGCTAGGCTTCTCCTTCTCCTAGATTGAGTTAAAATATGTGATGTGTGTTTGTACGTTATTAGGAGTCACTACGCAGAAGCAATACTTGATGAACTTATCTTATGATCACTATGTTGGGCTCTGGAGTAGTTGTATCTATTATTCTAGCTGGGTTTCAGCCAAGTTAAATTGTAAATAAGCTTGTTAAAGGTTAAATGTAAACTTATGTTGCATGAATTATATGTATACCTATCTTAATACTTGGTCTATTTGTGTGGATAGACTAGTTCTAATGATATCTGATACTTGAGAGGCTTGTTGTTGATTGTATCCCATGCTATAAATTTGGACTTTGTAATATGACTTTATTGACACTTTTTGTTATGGATACCTATGTACTTAGCAGTCGGGGCGTCTACAGTTATTTTGATTATTGGGAAATGTTTTCAGTTGTAACAAACTTGTCTATGGCTAGACACGATCTTATATTGCTTCTGTTATTTATATTCCTATTTGGCTATTTGTATGCATGTTGGGCTGTCAAGTGCTAGGGCACATGCTACACTTAGGGAAATTAGTTGTTGGTTATGCTCATGACTATGCATTGTATTCCCACAGTTATGATGTTATTATTATACAAGACCCTGGTTTCTTAATGATGAGGTTGTGATCCTGATTGTGAAATATATGTTATACCCCGAAGATTTAGTTTGATTATCTATTATCATGAGGATTTTATATTGCTTTAATTAGCTGAATTTCCTATTGTGTTATCCTTGGGACATGTTACATTTAGTCACTAGTCCTGTATATCGTAGCCCTGGTTTCTTGTTATGCCTATCTCCTAGGTTGTTATTATGGATCTTAGTACTTGGGACACCTCTGATTATCATTCTTCTATAGGCCTTAGCCTAGGCTTAAGCCAATGCTACCCTATATTTGTTTCACTTAGGGCCTGTATGACTACATATATGCATAGTGTGACTTAAATGGAACACAGGATTAGGTGTTACAAACCGACAAGATATACATATATCTTAGGATCGGGTGAGTCTTTTTGTCATAATATATCTCATGATCGAGTGACTAATGCTATCACGATACATCTCTGGACTAGGTGACTCGTTCTGTCATGATATAACTCTGTATTAGGGGATTCATCTCACCAATACATATATACACTTGTATGTACATGGATAGGGTGTCATGGTTCGACATGATACACGGGACCAAATGTCATGTTCCAACATGAGATTAAGGTATCGGTAGCCACAAATCGGCATGGTATACACTTGTTCAAACCCTTTCCTACAGATACACCTATCCATACCCTGGTCATGCTTGGGTGTACCTTCTAGGCTTATGGGGCTCATTGGGGCACAAGCAAAGAAACTAGGGACTTATACGCATGTACGACATCATACCTCGATCATGTGACAATTGAATTAAGGTTTCACCTGGGGTTCATTCAGTTAGCTTATTATACCTTGCTTGGTCATGGAAGTTGAAGATTTTATGATTCCAAAGTCATGCTTGTTATTGACCTGGATTCATATTGCTAGCTTTACAACATTTTTTATATGGTTGATTCTTCCATATCTATTTTATTTCACTAAGTCCACTAACAATGCCTTCTAGGTACCTTCCAGCAGTACTCACCCCTACTTTTCTGTATCTACTCATGGTGCATATTTAGGTACTAGCCTTGGCCGTTGATTTAGGGTGTTGTAGATTCTTTAAAAGACACTGTAGCACATCAACAACTTTGGATATTCTATAGTCTCCTTCTGTTCTCTGCGCCATCTTTTGTATTCACACACTTGCCTTGTACATTTATAGTTTGGCTTGTATATGTAGGAGCTTGATCTAATTATGCTTATGATTATATATATATTTGTATATATTTTATTTTGAGTATACAATAACTCTATAAAGGTAACTTCTAGGTTTGGGGTGGGTTGTGATTGGCATACTTTTATCTACTAATGTTGTTATGATCAGTAATTCATGATAGGTACTAGGTGTTTGAGTTGGCTTGCCAGTAGGTGAGAATTATCAAGCGCCATCATGACTTGAAAGGTCAGTCATGACAATCGGCATATACTAACTATGTAAGCATGTAATGAATCAATGAACATCATAAATAATAGCAATATAAATATACATAGCAATAGAATAAGGACAAGATACGCATGATCAGTGCACCTTTAAAATTATGGATAAAAGCATCATAAAATATTTCATAGCCGAATAGTTATCCATTTATGGGAATAAGACCATGACCGACATTAAAAATGTGCAGACTATTACAAGGAATCCCAATGTTCCCTCTACATTGAGAAAAAGAAGTGTCTACTTTCCCAAGGTAGACCAGATCCTCACCTTATAGGATCTATCCTAGCATGGTGAGTACCCATCATTTGACCTCACCTTTTAGACTCTATCCTATCACGGTGAGTGTACATTACAAAAAATTTATATGGATCCATTAGCATACCTTATAACATATAAACATCACCATCATTCCTATGGTGTCACACAGGTATGAGACTTGAGGATTCATGTAAGGACCCTTATAGATAGTCCCCATCACACAAGCTCATTCAATACTTAGACATATCACATGGAATACATACTCATGCACATACATAAACATCATCATAGTTTAGAAATCATACATTCATAGCTTATAAAATAGACATCATGACCTCATCATAATATAAGAATAATATGTCTGTATAAATTTTCATATAGTATGGGTATATTCCCCATCTCATCTTCATTTCATAAACATTAGGGTAATTAGTAACCCTCATCATCATGATAAAATCATACCTTCACACATAAAATCATAGTCATAAGATCATAGCTTTAACATGGGGAAATTAGGGCCATGTGTGGGTTCATGAGCAATTGAGCTTAGATGAAAATCATGTAGAGCCCATGCAATTAAAGTCACATTGAATCATTTGTAAGGAACCCCACATCAATTGCGAAAATCCCTAATGATCATATAGTTGAAATCATTCATGAAAAAACAATAATTTTCATGCATTTGCATAATCTACTTTAGGATTGATCAATAGACATAATCTCCATCACGATTTAAGAAATTGAGTAGAAGTACGAAAGTCCCATACAATTTACATGGTTGAATTTAGATATTAATTGAGAATTTAGAAGGAGCTTCATAGAAGAAAGAATTTAATGGATGAAACTCATTAGCTTTAGTAAGAGCCTTAGACTTTAAAGAGAAAGTAGAGAGCTTGAGTTCATCTTCAATAAAGATCCTTGTTTGTGTAAGAAGAAAGCTTCTGAGAGTCGTTTTAAAGAGAGAATATCTATAATGAGTGATTTGATGAATAATAGGTTCAATTGGGGGTGTCAGAAGCTATTTATATCATAAAAACCATCCTGATTTATTCTAGGTTTATTAGGAATAGGTTCCAAATGATTTTACTTGAAACTGGAATTGTTTGGGAAATTTTTACCTACGATGAAACAGGGGCACAATGCGGACCTTGTTGCTCATTTTCTTACAAGGTTCACTTTTCTACTATTTTGACCAATGAATGAGTTTAGGTCACTTTTGTACTGAAATAAACTCACTTAGAGATGCAGAGATGTTGCATACTTTTCAGGAAGTGCAAAATCTTATGAAATATTATTTTCTGATATGGTCGATCTAAAAATTGAAAGATATCATTTTCCCATACAATTTTGACTCCTAAATAAGAATCTGACCTTGGATTTTCCAAAACGATACGTATAATATATAATGCAAGACTTCATCCATAAGGTGACATGAAGGTATTTTGAGAGGTGTTACAATATCTCCCATTTTGGAACATTCGTCCTCGAATGGTGTCAAGATAAGCTTGAGTATAGTAGAGTCATAATTCACAATTCATCAAGAATGCAATAATGCAATGTTGAAATATCCTGACAAATCATTTTCATGAGTATGTGTACATGTTATGTGATATTGAAAGATTGACACTTAGGAGCTTGGAGAGAATAAGCATGAGAAGCTAAGTACCATACACTTTAATAGAAGGAAAGAGGTAAGGATATCATTTCATCATATACGCATCCACTTCCCATGTCACACTTTAAACTTTTTGATTTCTCCATAATACCTTGACTAGATGCAACTTTCTTTTTTCTCAAACTCTTAACTTGCCAATCAAAATCTCAATAGGAACTTCTTCATTGGTTAAGTTCTCCTCAATACTCGTCTCTTTCAAGGGTAAAACCATAATTAGATCACCAATACATTTCCTCGCATTGACACATGGAACACTTGATGAACCATAGCCAATTACTTTAGCAAATCTATCTTATAAGCCACCTCACCAATCCTTTCCAAGATATTATAAGGTCCTACATATCCAGGTCTCAACTTGCCCTTCTTGCTGAAATGCTTTATACTATTCATAGGATATACCTTGAGAATGATTTAATCATCCACATTGAATTTAACGTCCCTCTTCCTAACATCGGAATATGAATTTCTCCATAACCTCAAGTTCCCAATCAGGGCAAATCAAACACATCTCCTAAACTTCAAGCCATACTACTGGAGACCTACATCTTCGCCCATATAGAACCTCAAAAGGTACCATGTCAAACCTTGAACTACTACTATTGTTGTATGAAAATTTAATTAAAGGTATATCATCATCCCAATTACCCTTGAAATCAAGCACACATGCTCTCAACATATCTTTGAATGTTTGAATTATTCTTTCAATTTTCCTATCAGTTTGAGGATGAAATGTGGTGCTTACTTCACCTTGGTACCAAGTCCTCTTTTAAAGGATTTCCAAAAGTGTGATGTGAATTTAGTTCCATGATCTGATGTTATGGACAAAAGCATAAGATGAAGCCTTACCAATTCCTTAATATATGTCTTGACATAGTCCTCCATACTATAATAAGTGTTAGCTGATAGAAATGGGATGATTTTGTTATCCTATCCACAACTATCCATATAGAATCAAATTAGCTTCAAGTCTTAGGAAATCCCATAATGAAATCCTTGTTTACATCCTCTCCTTTCAGCATAGGAATATCAATGTCTTGGGCTAAACCTCCCGGTCTTTGATGTTTAACCTTCATTTGTTGGCATTTGGGCATTCCACCACTAACTTGGCTACTGTTTTCTTCATGCCATTCAACCAATACACTTCCTTTGAATATCTATACATCTTGGTGGATCCAGCATGTACAGAATACCATGAGTTATGGGCTTCACTCAATATGATCTCTCTTAGGCCATCAATATTAGGGATACACAATCAGCCTTGGTAACAAAGTACCCCATCTCTCCCTTGTGAGAAAACTTTAACCTTCTTTTCAAATAAAAACTTCTTCAACTCTACCAAAGTAGGATCCATATCTTTCTTTTCCTTGACCTTCTCTATCAATGATGACTCTACTCCATTATGCACACAAACATTACCCAAATGCGAATCACTCAACCTTACACCTAGTTGGGCCTATTAGTGTATACTTTTACTAACTCTTGTCTTTCATCTTCCACATGAGACACACTTCCTAGAGACACTCTGCTAAGAGCATTAGCCACTACATTTTCCTTACTCATATGATACAATACATTTAAATAATAGTCCTTAAGCAATTCTAGCCTTCTCCTTTGCATACAGTTCAAGTTCCTTTGGCTAAACACATACCGCAAGCTCTTCTGTATGTAAATATGTTATCATGAACCTTATAGAGATACTAATGCCATACTTTCAATTCAAATACAATGTCCAATGACTCAAGATCATGGGATGGATAATTCCTTTCATGAACCTTAAATTTCCTTGAAGCATAGGCAATGACCTTGCCATGTCGCATCAATACAAAACCTAGTCCCAAACGTGAAACGACAAAATAGACAATAAATACATCCAAACATTTTGGTAATGTCGAAATAGAGGGTAAAGTAAGCTGATCTTTCAATGTTTGGAAGCTCTTCTCGCACTCATCTGTCCACACAAACTTCACTTTATTTTGAGTCAACCTAGTGAATGGTGTCGAGATGGAGAAGAACCCTTCAACAGATTTTTTATATTACCTGGATATACCCAAAAAACTCCTAATATCTAAAGGAGAAAATAATCTAGGTAAATTTTTCACCACTTCCATTTTCATTGGATAAACCATGATACTGTCATCGGACACAATATGAGCAAGGAATGCCACCTTCCTAAACAAAAATTCACACTAGCTAAATTTGGAAAATAATTGCTTATCTCTCATGGTTTGCAACACAATTCTCAAGTGACCCATATGTTTCTCTTTACTCTGAGAGTAAATCAATATATCATCAATGAATAACAAACAAACATGTCTAGATAAGGCTTGAGAAGTCGATTCATCAAATCCATAAAGATGGTGGGGCATTAGGCAACCCAAATGACATAACCAAGAACTCATAATGTGAATACCTTATCTGAAATATCATCTTAGGAATATCACTCTCATTCACCCTTAATTGTTGATACCCGAACTGAAGATCAATTTTTGAGAAATAAATTGCCCATTGTAATTGATCAAAGAAATAATCAACCCTTGAATGTGGATACTTTTTTTATTAGTAACCTTATTCAATTGCTGATAATCTACAGACATCTGAAGTGAATCATCCTTCTTCCTTACAGACAACATGAGAGCACCCCAGTGAGACACAATAGACCTTATAAAGCCCTTGGAAAGTAAATCCCTTAACTACTCCTTGAATTCTTTCAACTCCATCAGGCTATTTGATATGGAAGAATGAAAATAGGTTGAACACTATGTAGGAGATCACTGCCAAAGTCAATTTCCCTTTTTGGAGTAACACAAAAAAATTCCATGGGAAAAAATCTGAGAATTCATTAACTATAGGAACCGAATAAAACTTCAGACTCTACATCCCCTGATGTTGCTCAACCCTGCTACTCAAAGGAACTAGGGGCGGTCGTGATCAAATAAATAACTCAACTTACAGGTTGGGGTCGAATCTCACAGGAAATCATTGTTCACAAATTGAAGTGGTTCATTGAACTAAGCATTAGTAGGGTTTGGGGGGTCTGCAACAATTAAAATCAGGATTCAACTACATAATATTTAATTAGAAAATTGATTAACAAATTAGGGAAGATGTTGATGATGTGCTAATATGGGACCTGATCTACCATTTGAGTCTAAATATTTGACTAATTGTGTTGATAAAGAGTGAATAGGCTAGGTTTCTTGTAACCCATGTTCAATTACGGCACACGACTATTTCATTTGATCCAATTATGATATAATACACGGACCACCAAAGGTACACTTGGCCTAATAAGTCTTAGCAAAACCCCTAATATCTTTGCCATTGAATCCATCGTTATAGACTTCAACTAAAACCCCGAATAGTTTCCAGCCATTACATCCATTCCATACTCTAATAATTCTGTTTAAAGCAATAATAAGAGATCTAAATTAAACCCCAAGATTGCAATCTTGAAATTATATATTAAATATAAGAATGGATGTAAATTCCTTCAAATCAACCACAAGTAAGTCAAAATAAGAAAGACCCAATCAATAAATCTAGAATCCATATCAACAGCACACCCCCAACATAGGGGTTTTAGCCAGATGCTATAAATGAGACATTTAATACAAAAGAATAATAGCTAAAGTCTTGGGTAAAAAGATTGTGTAGAATATAGTAGATTATCACCAGCAAATCTCCTCAACTTTTGCTTTCCTAATGCTTGAATACCCTATCAGCCTCATGTAGTCTAAAGAAAGAATGTCCTATGTACTGTTACTCTCTGTAAACCTAAGAATGATATGTACAATTCCCTTTCTAATTTTCTTAAATAGTCCATGCAAAAGTGTGATAGTTTGTGCTACGAATTACCATTCGATTGTCAAGGCTGACCATCACGAGCACTCCGGTGATACGCAAAATGTACATTTGACCGCTTTTCTTAATATCCTCTTAAAGCTTGTTTCTCTACAACATTTGGTGGTAATCCTTTACTCCAACGATATGGTTTGGAGATTCACCATAGTTCCCATCTTATTACCTTCTTTTCATAGCTTTTAGGGCTCGGAATATTGCAACTTTAGACGGTCTCATAAGCCATTCGATGGTACGTCAAATATGTTTAGTGAAGTCAATTTTGACCGCCTTCTTGACTTAGGCTTGAACATTGGTTGCTACAATGCTAGGGAGTCTCTCTGAGTGTTCGGCGAATCACCGAATATGTAGGAGATACCTCTTTTCTCTTCCTTTTTGACACTTTTTCTCCCTTTCAAATATTTGCCAACTATTGTCCATTTGTGCACTTTTAGTTGCATTTCTTAACATAACACATGCATATTCATTAGAGATTGGAAACAATAGAATACTAAGGACAATATTTCTTTGCAAACAAGCCCCAAAATGAGTCCAAAATATGGACTCATCAACACCCTCAACTTAAGCCTTTGCTTGCCCTCATGCAAATCAAATGTCAATCCATCCAATTTAAGAATTTGCAAATGGGACCACAGGGAGAAACACATACACTTCCACCTTTTTCATCCTCTCTCAAACTTCCACAAACTACTTATGTGATTTTGAAGCCCTAAGAGATGATTAAGGAGTAATCAAAACATGGCTATGCTCACAATTGCTCATGTAGTTGTTGATCACTGTCTAAATACATCACCATTTTTCCTCAAACCAAAGAAGATCCAGAATACACAAGATTATGACATTATTTTCAAAGGATATCTTCAACTCTCACTCTCCCACTTGAGACATATTCTTGATTCTAAAATATAATGTATGACCTTTGTGCTATTAAAATAACATTTTAAAAAATCCATTATTAGCTAATTATAAAATTTTAGTCCCATCCAGAACGTGAAACCTAATTTAAACCTTCTGAAAAAAGGGCGAGGTGCCACTCAGGCCATTTCTTATTTCCTGAATGTATATTTAGGGTATTACTTTGGCTTAAAACATTAGGTCCTTGACATTACCACTTATTGAAAGCCTTAATATCCTTAGGTTCTACCCAAAATCTTATATGTCTTATATGATACGCCACCCTATGTGTATATATAGAAGACGAGAAATACGAGGTCTCACACCCATGATGCACCATCAATTGGTAAGAATATCTAGAGATGATAGTGATGTCCGCGGTGCGACAGAGGACTCAAATTCTGACTCGTTGCCAGATCATGACTCTGAGCCTGACTCCACTCTGGGCGGAGTCATTTGAATAGAGCTTCTCTTGTCGAGGTCTCCCTCATCAAACTAGGGAGTATGAATGACAATATCCTAGGTCTACCAAAGTCTGGCAGCAACCCGTGTCTATGGTCTGTCAGCATCCGGGTCAGGTCGGACGCTGAGCTTCTCGAGTTATCCACTAAGTATGGGGGTCTGCTCCTCCCCCAAGGGCTCATCTCTGATCCTCCTCTGCATAGCTTTGATCTTCTCACATCTTGGCTTTAGGGCCATTGTAATTAAAACATACACATTTATGCAACATGGTTTGCCCCATAGATCAAGAAACGAAATGCAAAAACGTATATTTAATTGATGAAGGGTCTACAAAAGCAACTCTACAGGCCATAGTGTTAAACTCAAGCCATAGAAGGATCTCATAAAACTAGTGTTCACATTTTTTGTTTACTAGAACGACGACATCTACGAGCACAGATATGATTTTTAGAAGGTTCTATGAGTCGTAGACTAAGTTGTAGATGATTCCAATGTCTGAATCTTTTGCAGACAAGGATCCATGAGACCTTTCTATGAGCTGTAAAATGTTATATGACCCGCATAAGGTCTCTTCGGATGGGTACTCAAAAACTTCAGGTTTCTAGAATCTTATAATAGGGGTATTATGACTCATGGAACGTTCCATAGGTTGTAAAGACCCTTGTAGATCAGAAAACTCAGTCACTTAGTTTCTAAGTCCATCAATAATGAACCCAATACAAGTCTTTCAAGCTATTCTATCATCATCGAGTCAATACGCACATACCCCACATAATTCATAACACAACGCCCAACACCCCCACATGATAATTTGAACATATACCGCACCAAAAAACTTTAAATTTGCTTTCCCAACCCTTCTAACCTCATTTGAATGAATTAACATTAAAAACACGAACCCATGTCATTACAAACCAAACTTCAAACACACAATCAATTTATTTCAAATGGTGAGTGATTATATAGGTGTCAAACATATCATTCAAACATATAACAAGGAAACTACACTAAATTCCGGTCCTAAACACATGATCAAGTACGGGCAATCACATTTTGATTTTCAATCATATAAATTTGCACACATGGGTTTATGTCTAAATTAACCATATCGACAAAAATTTGAAACCTAATCACATAATAATTGGTAAAAAAAGGGTGTTCTAAAAATAAAAAACTTACCAATTCAAGTGATTATAAATTGAAGGAGGTAATGAGACATTGAAAACCCGAGGCTGTCGAAAAAGCTTATTGAAAATTGGTGGTGGTGGTGTCGTCGATGGTCTAAAAGGTTTGGGGTGGGGTTTGGTCAGGTATTTTTCGTAATTAGGGTGAGAAATGTGGTAAAAATATTTTGTCCTGATTATTTCTAGTTTGACCAAGTCAGTAAAAAACTGATGGGCCCAGACTCTACGAAACCCTAATTACGGGCCTTAGAGTGTGGCACGACCATAAATTATTGTTTCTATAAAGGTCCAAACCCTAGTTTTAAGGGCTGGGTTTCATGGATAAGTCAACGAGATATAAGATAAAGTACAACTCGTAGAATTTGTCGTAGAAACCCTAACACTTAGTTAAAAACTTAATAAACTAACTTGGGGTCCATGAGCCCCATCACGACCCGTAGTTTTATCTACGGGCTATAAAGTTGGCTCGTGGACTGGGGTGCATAACATTTTTTTATTTGCAAGTGTCTACGAAATGGTGTATGGGTCATAAAGTGATGTGCAACCCGTAGAATAAGTCATAGAGGCATTCTTCATGCCTTTTCAGCCAAGGATGGCTGACTTAGCCATATACTTGCACATTCTTCAGAACAAACTGTTACCATATATACAACCAGCCCAATATCAAAAACTACAACCCAAATGTGAAAAGGTAAACTACCTACAAGTGTAAAACCTGATAATATATATACAACTATTATATTAAAAGCCTTGGTTTTCCATCCAAGTAGCACATGATTTATTTTCTCGGCACGACTTGGACAACTTTGCTTCTCAAGCTTAACCATGTGCCCAAACTCATTCTTCAGATCATGTGGCCTCATCATAGATTGCCAGATATTAAAGACAACTTCTTCACCATTCAAGCTAAACCTGAAATAACAAACTTCTCTCACTACTAGTATTTGGCCAGTGGCTAGGAATGGCATTCCCAACATGATCGGGGCATCAAAGTCAATTTCGCAATCTAGGATCAAAAAGTCTGTGGGTAATATAAATATCTCAACTTAAACAATCACATCGTAAAGTATCTCCATAGGCTTCTTCACCATGCGATCAATCATCAACAATCGCTTGCTCGTCTGAGTAGAGAATCCATATCCTAGCTTCTTGAATATCACACAGGCATCATTTTTATATGGCAACTGAGACCACACAATGCCCTTGAGAAATTGACATCTCCAATGGTGCATGGTATGGTAAAAGCACCAAGATCTTCTCGCTTTTGGACCAAGCACCTCGTAGCAATTGCACGACAATGATGAAATTCTTGGGAGAGCTCCTAACTTAGAGTGCGCTTCTTCATGACCAGGTCCTTTATGAACTTTGCATACCCTGACATCTTCTCCACTACCTTAATGAGAGGGATGTTGATGAAGAGTTGTTTGAGCCTGGAGAGAAAGTTCTTGAACTTTCCCTCCTTTTCCTTCTTTTCACTCTCCGAGGGAAGGGAGAAGGAGGCCTGGGAATGGGTTTCAGCTTATGTGGTGTATCTGCAACATCACTCACCCAATCCTTGCAACAAATATCTTCGGTATCTACATCCTTGAACGCAACTGTCTCCTCTTGATCATCTTCCTCATCAATTGGCATGGGAGGATCAATAATACACTTGCCACCATGAGTAGTAATCGCCATGCACTACTCTTCATTCTTGGGATTCTGAACTATGTTGCTAGGCAGTGTACCCATCTGACGCTAATTTAGTGGAGTTGACACTTTACCAAACTATTTCTCATATTGTTTGATGGAAATAGAATGTGACTTGAAATTGTGATATATATTGGATGTCTCAGCTTTCTTCAACAGGCGGTCAAATATCTCCTCAACTCTGGAACTAATAGCACCAATGTTGTGGTTGTGTGGTGAAACATAAGGACTATTTTTGTAACCATCACTGGAGCCCCAATCTACATCTCTATCTTGGCCCCGATTCCTATCATAGTACCCTCCATGGTTATCTCTAAAAGCTCCATCTCAAGGACCATGATTTCCTTGACCTTGGTGCCAATAGTCCTAATTAAACTGTTAGGCATTGGTCTAAAAATGCCCCATCTGATCAGTAATGAAACAAGTGTCCTCCTATAGTAGTGATCATCATACATGGGTGTTCGCGGAGACTGGTGAACAACTGCATTAACTCATTCCTCATTCTTCTTCATCTATCACCTCTATACCTTACGGATTCGGGCAAGCTCTTACGTAATCTCTTTATTTATTATAGCCTACTCCAAACCAATACTAACAACGGGTGAATTTTTGGTAGATGATTTGTCTCTTTGCCCCCATGCACTATTGGTCTTGACCACTCTCTCCATCCTTTTTGCGATTTTTGCAAATGGTTGATCTAAGAAAATTCCACCTATGTTGGTATTAGCATAGGCTTGACTATTCTCATCCAGGGCATGGTAGAAGATCTCCACAAAGGCATCATCAACAATTTTGTGGTCCAGGGCACTCCTAAAGAATTTAGTGAACCGCACCCATGTAGTACTGATCCAGTCACCAGGAAGTTGCTCAAAGTTGTTGATGTGATCTTTCAAGTTGAGCTTCTTTGATCGCTGGAAGTACCTTTCGAAAAAGTACCTCCGCAACTCAGCCCAACTAGTAATCGAACTCTACGTAAGCTTAGATAGCCATAGTGTTGCATTACTTGTTAGAGATAATAGGAAGACACGAAATCCCACAGCATTTATAGACAGATTTTTGTGATCCCATCACACTATTGCAGACAAATGCAATGTTGTATAGATGGCTATGAGAATCCTCCAATAGTAGGCCTGTGAAGCAACTCACTTGAAACCACAAACTTTGTGTCAGCCAGTAGTGGTGGTAACACAATAGCTCCAGTCACCTCCATAGCCATGGGGTTCAGTCGATATTGATTCCACCAATAAGCTTTAGAATTAAAGTCTTGTGGCTATGGAGCAATGTCCTCAAGAGGAGGTGGGTTTTCATTATTGACATTCTCGTTCTCATTTTGGTGCAAAGCTGCATTTGTCGCGTCATTGACATTATCTCTGGCCATTCCTCTTAGTCTTCTCTGGATCTCTAGATCAAATAGAGTCAAGGGTATTCCTCGACTTTGTGTGTTGGGTATTCACTACACTTATACCCTGAAAGAAAACAAAAACAACCAAAAAGGTAAAATGAGGGACATAAGGATTAATTCCTAAATTACTTGAATAAGACAAGTCTAGTTGTATTCCCCAGAAGACGTCACAATCTTGATTTCTCTGAAGCTACAACTCGTTTTTGAGAGAAACGCAATCATTATGAAGATATAAAATCCAACCAAGGTTAGGGTCGAACCTAAGGGAATATGATAGAATTAGAAGAATTCAATGTTTTAATTCAGGTTTATTACCAGCTTATCTCCCCGGGGGGGGGGGGGGGGAGGTTATAATAACTAGTAAAAATTACTCTTAACTAAGACAAGTTTTTAACCAATGAGAAGAGAAAAACTCAGGGATTGTTTTCCCCATGATTCTGTAACTCAATATCACAAGATAACTAAATTCCTTTCTAGTGTGTAGCATACCAAATGGTAATTTTAGTTCACCAAACCCTTTGGCCCAAGGGAGAGGCGAATTTCACAATGTGATTTCATCAATCTCCATAATGTGACATTACTGACCCTTGCCTATTATCCAAATACAACCTCCCCTTACCCACATCTGATTAATTAGACGAGAAACATCAATCGAATCCTGTTAATTAATCTCTTTTCCTATTCATTGCTACCTTGATCCTGTTTGTAACAATAGGTTGGTTCTAATATTTGCCACCATTAGAAAACATTCAAAATAAAGAGAATTAATTAATATATGCAAGCACACTTTTCAAGAGTTATGAATTATCCTGTTTTACCTTGTCAGTTCTTCATGGTTCCCATAACCCTAGTTGTGGATTTAGCTACTCATGATTTGTGTAAGTGCAAGACTCATGAATTTGAATTACATAATAGAGAACTTACACAATTGAATTAAGCAAAAGAAAATCCAAAGAATCAATGAGAATCACAATATTGTAATTAAAAGATTAAATTAAAGTTTACAACTGTTTCTCAAACTCTCCAATGTTTTTCTCTACCATCTCTTATTGTTTTTGTGCAATCTCTCTAAGAAAAATAGCCTAAAACCTATTTACCATGTTTAAAATAAAAATCCAAAACAAAATAGGACAACTAGGTCTATAGGCTCCATGAGGAACTCTACGGGCCATATAGTAATTTAGGCTCATAATCGGGCTTTTGTAAACTGTTATTGTAATTCAGGGCATGGCTTCAAAGAAACCCCTCTATGGCTTGTAAATGGTTATACGGCTCGTAAAGGGTTTCGTTTGATTAAATTTTTATAAGTCTTCATTTTCTGATCCTTACGGCATGACACATGGTCTACGACTCGTAAAGTGTTCTATGACCCGTCTACATGTATGTAGGCAAACTTTAGAAATCCACCCTTTACTGGAATTGCACAAGAAACCTCCTTCATGGTCCGTAGAATACTCTACGGCTCATAAAGGGTCTCGTGGATCCTCATTTTCAACAACTTCGGCATATTTTCCCCAAAATCAATGCCAACCCTGAAATCTTGCAAAACAAACACAAAAACACATTAAACGTACTAACATCGCATTGAGAACACACGAAATTCCATGTTTTAAGCATCAAAAGTGTTGTATTCTAATAGCACATCATATTCCAACAACATATGAGTACATCGAACACAACCTACCTAAAACTTGTAAGTCACCCATGGAAAGCTACTTGATGAGTCCATTTTTCGGACTTCTTTTGGGATTAAATTTAAAAGAAACGTTGTCCTTAGTGTGCAAATAGTTTCAATTTCTAATAAAGATGCATGTTTTCTGATAAAAAATGGAGCTGAAAGAGTGCAAAAGGGAAAGACTTGTGGGAATCCTAGAAAATGAGCTAAAGTGCTGAAAGGCGATGGAAAGCGTTATTACCGACATCCTCGGTGATCAGCCGAATGCTTATGGAGATCACCTAACTATGCCGCAACCAAGGTTCCAAGTCAAGTCAGATATGTGGTCAGAATTGATGTCGCAAAGCAAACTCGACGATACACTGAAGTGCACAAATGATCGCCCAAAGTTGAAGCTCCCAAAGCCCCAAAACACTATCCAAAAGGTGATATAAATAATTTTTAGTGCATCACTGAATTGGAAAGGCTGAGCAAGGAATCATCAGCTAATATTGTAGTGGAAGAAGCCTCACAAAGATGTATATGAAAGCGGTCAAGTTTGTATTCAACACATCATCGGAGTGCTCGACAATGGTTGGTCTTGACTGCCGAACGACATTTCGCATCACAAACATTCACACATTTGCACAGAGCATATAAGTAATTTTAGAAAGGACATTGTACATCATCTGTTCATCCTATATAAGAACAATTACACAATAGTAGTGGTATATAGAACTTTCTTCTTAGAGTACATGGGAGGCTAGGGTTTTGAAGCTTTGGGCCATCAAATTGGAGAAAATTAGCTGGTGATAATCAACTTATTTGTAGACAACTTGTTACCCATGAATTCTACTACTATGTATGGTATTCAATATTTAATTTCTTAGATTTGTGGCTAAAAGCCCCATGTTAGGGGTGTGTTTTAGATATGGGACTTTAATTTACTCAACGAGTTTGTAATATCTTGACGTCTTTGTAGTCGATTTGGGTGAATTTATATCCATTCCTAAGTTTAGTATATAAATTTAAAGATTGCAAACTTGGGGTTTCATTTTTTATCTCTAATTGTTACTTTAGCTGGAACTATTAGAGTGTGCAATAGTCGGAAACTTTATGAGGATTCAGTTGATACACACATTCATGGATTCAATGGCCAAGGTACTAGGTGTTTATCTTGAATTATTAAGCTAAGCGTGTCCTCAGTGATCTGTGTGTGATATCTTAGATGATTCATACGAAACATCCATATATCATAGGTGATTTGGGTGACAAGCAACCTAGCCTATTCACTCAACATTAGCTCATGTAGTCAAGTATCTAGAACTATTTGTTAGATTACTGCCCATATTTCTACATCCCCAACATCTTCCATTTATAATTATTTAATTCGGCAATTAGAACTTGTTAGCTGAACTGTGTTTTGATTATTGCAACCCTCAAGATACTACAATTACTTGGTCTAACGAGTTAATTCTACCTTGGACAACTATTCCCTATGAGATCAACCCCAACCTCTAAAGTTGGGTTATTATGTTGATGACGACCGCCCTTTCTGCCTTTGAGTAGTTGGGTTGAGTGACATCCAAAATGGCGCCGTTGTTGGGGAATTAGTGTGTTCATATTGAAAGTGTTTGTTGAGCTTTGTTCTTGTAGTTAGAATTCTTTTTACTTTATTTATGTTGTTTTTATTGTTGAACAATAGGTGTAAGTATAGAGGACGATGGAAGTGTTCATGGTGAGAATGGTAGGGACATGAATAGGATGCAAAATGTTAATTGTGATCAGGTTGGAAGCACCGGTGCTATCTAACTACCCCTATTGGTTGGAGGGGTTAAATTCCTTCTGACAAGCACCATGTTGCAACTCCTCCAATTGAAGGGATTGTTTAGAGGGTTCGGCTATGAAGATTCTCATGAACACTTAAGGAACTTTGTTGATGTATGTCTCTCATTCGACTTCAGAGAAGTGAGCCAGAAAGCTATCTGACTAAGGCTATTTCCTTTCTCCATCACCGGAGAGGCATTAAGGTGGATAACAAAGTTACCTCGTGATTCTATTACTTCATGAGAGGAGCCGCAGAATGCATTCCTAGAGGGATTTTTCCCTCTCTCAAAGATAATTGAATTGAGAAAAAGCATTGAGAACTTCAAGCAGCTAGAGATTGAGCCATTTCATGAAACATTGCTTCGGTTTCAGAAACATTTTCTTGAGTGTCCTAATCATGGAGGTTAGGACCATATGCTCTTGCAATACTTTTAAGTAAGTCTTGATGCTGGAGACAAATGAGTAGTTGATCAGCTAGTAAAAAGAGGTCTAATGACATAATCATTCACTGAAGCTTGCAACCTCATGGATGGCATGACAAAAATTAATAGAGCATGGGACACAAGAAATGATGTACTATCTTCAAGCCATATAGGTCCTACCAAGAAGCAGCTTGATAAAGACCAAGAAAGGGAAGAGAACATGGCTAAGATGTTAACTCAGCTTGATCTTTTGACTAAGCACATCATGGGAGAAATCGCAAGAGTGTGAATGTTGTTGGGGCTACCAGAGAGGTCATATTTGAAAGTGTACCATTTGAATATGGTTACAGTGAATAATGCCATTACATGGGTGACCAAATGGTGAATTCTCGATCGATTTTTCAAAGGCCACCCAGGAATCAAGGTTGGAACAACTACTCCAAATGGCGGGATTGAGCAGGGACTTATCAACCTCAAGTTAGGGGTTGGTAGAATAGTGAGAGAGATAGGCACATCCCACGAAATGATAAAGTGAAGCTGCTAAAGCAGGGGTTAATCAACAGATCCTTGAACCGAGGATATGCTTTCACGAATTTCGATTAATGTGGAGGCTTCGGACAAGATCCTAAAAGAAATGAAATCTGATTTTTCCCAACTGAGTCAAACTATGACGTCACTTTTGGCACCCATTAAATATTTAAGGACTCAACTTGGAAATATTTTAGCTCATCTGCATCAACGTCTTAAGGGAGATCTACCTAGTGACATAGGTGGCCAATCATAAAAGGAATGTTTAACAGTGCTTAGCCATAATTACTCAAAGTCGAAAATTGGTTGAAGGTACTAAACCATCCCTTATTGTGGATGAAGGTTTGAAGGAGGTATAAGAAAAATAAGATATGATTATTGTTGAGGATGATGAGCAGAAGGCTCAAGTAGTAGGTGACGACGTTCTTGGCAATCCCGAGAATCATAAACAAGAGAAGAGTGGGACAATGAGGCAAAAAGCTAAGAACACTATCCCTATGAATTCACGTCCAGCTATGAGGCCAACGACACCTCACATCAAAGTGAATCCTCCGCTCCTACAAAGGTTGAAGAAAAAAGAGGAGGATGCTAAGTTTCAAAAGTTTCATTCAATGTTCAATTTCTTGGTAATAAATGTTACCATTATAGAAGCGTTAATTGAAATGGAAGGATATGCTATGTTTATGAAAGACTAGTGACAAAGAAGACGACTCTTGAACGTGAGACAGTTGAAGTATCTCACAACTACAGTGCAATCCTAACACAAAAGTTGGTTACAAAGAAGGAAAGCCCAGGGGCGCTCACTATTCCATGCACAATAGGAGCCTCAAAGTTCAATAATGCTCTTTGTGATTTAGGGGCAAGCATAAATCTCATGCCCCTAGCTATTTTTGAGGAACTACTTTTGGAAACCCCTTCACGTAGAGGTTCCATGCAGTCAATTAAAAGTAACGATGTCCTGGGATGCATGAAAAGGGATAAAAATGAAATTGATGAGATTTTAGTAGTGAAAACATTTGATGACATGAAGGCGTAGTTGGCTCCGATGATTCGTATTCCAGCTCCCTCGTGGTTAGAGGATCGAGTTGTCATTAAAAAGAAAGAAATGAATGCCCCGACATAATTTTGGTTTGGATTCATCAGCAATAACTTGATAGCATGACAAAACAAATTGGTGTTTAGCCCGATTAAGGCAGCACTGATTGGGAGTATCATTGACCGCAAGAGGCTAAATCTTTGTGCTATTATTTCTCATTAAATCCTCATGAGGGCAAAGATATTCCAGACCTCGCTACCCTTTCCAAGTCTCATCATTGCATTGTGTGGAATAGCTAGGGTTCGAAGGAATGAAAAGACTGATGTAGAGGTGACTCTATGGGAAGCTATTGACATTAGGAGGATGGAGACTAAATACTTAAGAGATTAAGAGTATAGGGCTTGAAAGAAACTGGCTGGCAAAATGTCCATTGTTCATGTTGAGGCTCTCGAGTCTAGCATTGCAGAGTTAGGCACCAAGGCGGATATAACTTCTTCTTCCCCTAATGTACATTCCTTTGCTCCTATTCCTTTTCCAGTGACAGAGGCTGCATATGATCAACCCCTACTCACTAGGGCCACCATTTTCGTGATTGGCTGCCTGGCTAAAGTCGCTAATTATCGGGCCACAAGGGTTGAACCATTTGTGCCCAAATTAGTTGAAGTATCCATCGCCAAGGCCTTAAAGCCATATGTTGAGGTTGAAGTAAATCCAAGTGAGGTAAATAAAGCTCACAAGTTGAGGACGGATAGGCTTAAATGCATGATCGAATACCATAGAAAAGAATTGGCTAACCTAAGGGATATATTGGCAGTTGTTGAGAAAGCAAGTGGTGGTAGTATGGACACATTGTCTTTGAAATCCTATATTGATGAGTTGAAGAAGAAGGTGACATCTCTCCGATTCACTGACATTAGCACATTTTTCGATGGGTGGGAAGATCCACCACTCAGGGTGGATGTGGTGACGATTCCTAATGAGTGGCCGAATGTAGAGGTTCTAGGAAATATGCGGTGAAGAAAATAAGTAGGTGATAAGGAGACATTAGGAGCAGAGTAGAGTCAAAAGGACCGAGAGGATCTAGATGCAGTGGAGAATGCGATGGTGGATGCTGCGCTTGCAGCTTCTATGGTAGATCTGTCCATGACTGGCATATCTTGTATGAGTGAACCTGATCCAGCCAAGCCTGACATTGACCTTGAGAACAAATCGTTAAAGAGATCCATTGATATCCCTATTACATCTTCTTCAGCTCCATCACAACCACCACCACAAAATAGTGGCTTGATAGGGGGATTCTCACACTCACTACTTTCACTTATGCTTGCTCTTTATTATCCCTTGCACATTGAAGGAAATGTTTATTTTGTTAGGAAGGGGGGTGAGCTTGAGTAATTCCCTATTCTCTACATATTTTTATTCAAGACAATGATGGCATTTCATTTTGATAAATGGTGCTATTGACGAATATCTAGACAATTTTTAACTTTTTGGGTTGTAGTAGAGTAGTGTTCATTTTTTATTTCTTTTGTTTTTCTTATTGCATAAATAAATGATTTCAATGTTTTGGCGAACCTTGTGCATAGATGACAAGCGTGTGAATCTAATATCATGTCTCTAGTTCTTAGCAATCTGAGCATTGATGATCCATATCTTTAATTTGGATAGTGGCATGGATGAGGAGCATGTATCATTAATTAGTCCATTCTTGATAAATCAATCCCAGAATGGATTTGAGGAATCTTGAGTTGATTATGTGAGGAATTGAGCTTGGATATGCAACGATTGACCAATTGCAAATGTGTTTGCCATTTTTTGAATGCAAAGCCATTTTGCTAATGTGGGATTAGTTATCTTGTTGAAATTCTTGTATTGTATCCTATATGATCATCTTGTTGAACCGTTAAAAGAGATCCTTTTTCCATCGTTAAAAGACATGATCATCTAGAACTTGCATGGTTTGTCTTGAGAAGTGACTATGTTAGTTCTGGATTAGGTATAGGACCTTAGGCCTTCTTTGGATCCATTAATCAAATTTGGCCACAGTGACATCCATGGGCAGTAAATTTAATCCTTAGAGAACCCCTTTTGAGTCTTGATATCTTCTTTGGCAACCTTGTAACCCAGACTCATGTTTGTGAAAGACAAGTCCATTTTTTTCCTTAGCAATCTCTCCTTGAACGTGAAAGTAACATAGCGGCTAAAGGTTGAGTTGGGGGTGGTTATTAGGAAGAAGGAAGTGTCTCCCATGAAAGAGTTCGAAAAAGAAGGGTAAGAATAAAAGAAGGACATCGAGGAGTCCTAGAAGAAAAATGAAAAAAAATGAAAGGCAAAAAGTTTGAAAATCTAGGACCTTCAAATAAAAAAAGAGAGAGAATGAAAGTCTTGTTGTGAAAGAAAAGACAAAAGGGAGACACTTAGGATGATGAATCAAAAGAAAAAGAGATGACTGAAAAGGGAACCCAAAAACCCTTTATGCTTGAAAAAACATGTAGAGTTTAAGGAGGGATGAACCACTATTAACCATATGCTATCTTACCCAATCTTTACCCTACATTACAGTCCTAGAAAAGTCCTTTGGGAGCCTAATCCTGAAGAAAGTCAAGTGAACTTCGATTGAGAATAAGGGAAAGTCTTTAGGTTGAAGCATACATGCTCTTTCTCATTTGGGAGAGTGAGTGTTGAAGAGATCCTTTTTAAAGCAGTGGCATAAACTTGAGTGTTCAGGATCTTCTTTGGTGTGAGGGCAAATGGTGATATTTTTGGGTTGTGATTAGCACCTACATGAGCAGTTGTGAGCGTAGCCATGTTTTTATTACTCCTTAGCTATCTTTCAAGGCTTTAAGGTCACGTAAGTGGTTTGTGGAAGTGCGAGAAAGGATGAAAAAGGTGAAAAGGTATGTGTTGCTCTCTGTGACCCTATTCGCAAACTCTAACCTGGATAGATTGGTGTTTGATTTGATTGACGGAAAGCAAAGCTTAAGTTAGGGGTGCTGATGAGTCTATATTTTAGACTCATTATGGGGTTAAATTGCAAATAAACAGTACCCTTAGTGTGCCAATAATTCCAATTGCTAACAAATATGCATGTGTTATGAAAAGAAATGGAGTTAAAAGTGCGTAAAAGGATAGGACTTGGTAGAATCCTGGAAAGTGAGCAAAAGTGCTGAAAGGTGGTGAAAAGCATTGTCACCGACATCCGCGACGATCCATCGAATGCTCAAGGAGATCGCCTAAGGTTCCAGGTCAAGTCAGAAGTGCAGTGAAGATTGTAGGATGTCCAAAGATGTTGATGCTCACCAATGTCTCCAAGATCATTTGCGCACTCCTAACTCAGGTACTGTAGCTAGTACTTGTATCTACATCATGAAGATGCAGAATGTAGGGGCGAGTTCCAGAAAAGGCACCCAGTAGGCATCATCAGCCAACCGAGTGAAACAGTGAACATAAATAAAGCCCAAGTATGTATAAACTGCAGCAGTGCAGCAAAACAAACCCGATCAAGGTATAGCCATGCCAGGAAACCTTCAACAACAACTAAACCAACCGAAATGAAGAACAATGATGAATTGAACTAACCCAAGTGGTGAACATCGATACCGGCTGATAAGTACTGCGTAAGCTATTACTATAATTGCCCCCAACTGAGGCATGGTGTTGTAGGCTGGTGCAAGACCCAAATATCTATGCATGTACACCAACAAGGCCCCCATAAACCTAGAAGGTACACCCGTGCACAATATAGAACAAGATCATCACATAATCCCTCAGAACTATCACATAATCCCACAGCACCATCATAGATCATCAAAACAAATGTCAATTGTATGTCGGTGTAAGGTCCTAATGTCTACGCCTGAATGCGCCTTGAGCCCCCATAGCCTTAGAGTTACACCTACGCACAACTAGGCTGTGAATAGGTAAAGGGTTACACGGGTTAGTAACAGATGGTATGAAATCTCAAACAATGCAGCATACAGTATCACATGGGGCCTCGAACCCATAATGGTCACCCGAGGCCTCAAATCCCTAATTATCACCACAAGCCTCGAAGCCATGTCAATCACCCTAGGCCTCGAACCCTTAACTGTCACCCAGGGCTTCAAACCCCTAATGATCACTTAGGGTCTCAAACCCTTATATTATTAATGGGGTCACGAACCCCCTTCCCAACCTGGCCTCGGGTTGTGGCAGTCAGCTAGGGATAGATGGTCTGACTATATACATAATTGTGGGACATATCCACCGCAAAAGAAATAATCTCGCCAATAATAACCAATAGGGGCTTAAACTCGAGGAACATCAACTGGGCTTCAAACCCAAGGAACATCAACTATTTATCAAACCCAAGGAGAATCAACTGTGCCTTTAAACCAAGAACTATCAATCAGGCCTCAAACCGAAGAATAATCAACTAGGACTTAAACCCAAGAACAGTCAACTGGGCCTCAAACCCAAGAATAGTCAACAGGACCTCGAACACAAGAATAGTCACACTATGTGTATATGTAACAATATAGGCTTTGAACAATGCAAGTCTTGGACAACACTAGCATAAACCTAAGCTAAGGCCCAATAGAAGCAAACAACCAAAAGTATCACAAATACTGAGTAGAACACTAGACATATCATTGATAAGTATAAAAACTATCTAGAGCAACAATAAGCAGCCTAGATGATAAAACAATAAGTACCCAAATCAATCAAGGCTATCAGAACCAAACATATATAGCAGAGTAAGTCCCCAACATAAAGTATAGTTAGCAACTAATCTCATAACTGCCATATCTCTGTAGCACCAGGCTACACCCACATACACATAAAATTCAAGCCAGAGTACAAACCTGTTACATGGAAACAACCTATATCCAGCCTTTGTCAGACCTCTTTACAGTTTAATAGAATCAGAACACAGCTAATACAATAGCTACACCAAATATAGTACCTTACACAGTAACAAGTATCTCACATTGTTACACATCACATACTCAGTAAAGCCAAACTATATATAACTTACCTCAACTAAAACATCCATACATTTTAGCTCAATCTAAGGTTTAGGAAAGCCTAGCCTATCTGGAAGGTGGTTCTCCACTCTCCTGATCAGTCCACGTGAGCTTTTCCTCCCTGATGACCTCCAAAATTCCATTCAACTATTAAAATATGAGTCACAATATAATTACAGCTATTTTGGCTATAACACCTCAACAAACGGGGAAAGGTCTTTCCATTGAGACTAAAACGATAAAAGGGGCACCCACATTTGAAAGGTCAAACCAACCCTCGTAAAATTATCTCTATGTCACTCTGAGTCTATAGTTAATAATTGAGCTTAAAACGAGGCTCAGAACAATACGAAACAGCCCCAAAACAAACGATATATCTTATCGAAAAGTACATATATGTACAACAACTTTTCAATCAAATATCTTATAAATAAAGTCAAATTAATAGGGTCCAAGTATACCACGATGTAGGTCTCAAAAATTAGTATAGTTTAGACCCAAATTTTACTTAATTCCAATAAGAAATGACTGAGATATCATAACACAAAGTTTCTGAAAAATATACGAACATAAACCGCAGCTATAATTGCATTTTTGAATAAAATGGAGCTTTACCAATTAATTCTAACATTTTCACAGCATGCGTCTCACAAAAGTACAAATAGTAGACCCAAATTTCACCAAATTACAACTTAGAATGGATAAGAAATCACAACTCGATGTTTTCAAAAATCATATAAAAAATACAGCCAAAAAATAGCTCATATTACCTCAAACGACGTGCCAAAATCAATTTCCGACACTTCTAAGATGTTTCTCGAGAAAAAGTACACAAGTTAGGCTTTTGCCCGAATCAGACAAAAGATGGGGGAGAAATCTCTGTTCAAATTTATTAATACTAGAAATTTCCAGATTTTTATAATCTTTTTTCCTTTAGTTTTAAAATTTAAATTGCCTGCCACATGGCGGCGTGTGGCTGGGCCATGTCACCATGCCGTTTTAAACCTTCAAGCACCTTTTAAACTTAATTTTGATGCTCTGGCATGATTCGAAGTCGAAAAAGTGCAATCCATATATGAAGTATGATTAGAAACGACATTCCAGACTCAACGGTGTAGTTAAAATTCCCATCGGACGATATTCTATTCCAATGTGGGTCCCATTTCTCAATATCAAAAACTAACGAAGGGAATAAAATACACCCAAAAGCTCCGAGGAACAAAACAAAAGGTCCTCCTAGACCAAACTTAATGTTTTGGATTCAAAAGTGCGGTCAGAATTTCCATTTGGAGCATGTTTTCCAAGGACATTGACTAAAGTCAACTATTGGCTCATTCTGGAGGCTAAATTTGCAAAACTTGATATAATTGCACTAGACATGCTCCTAGCCTAATTTGTCCATATCGAAACTAATGGAACAGTCAAAATTCCACTCTTAGGCTATTTACTAGTACTTTACCAAAGAATTTTATTTTATAGTTATAATCTTTCGTTTAACTTGAAAGTTGTATAGTTGTCAAACGATTCATCCAATGACCGAGCTATCAGTGTCAACAAGTTGCAAATAAGCCAAGGTTACTATGCGAATGCTCAAACTGATAAAATATTCAGAGAACCGTAGAAATAACCTGAAGGGTCATTATAGATTGTAGGCTTTCTTTTATCCAGTTGTGCCTTGTAAACCTAAAATATAACATGTGATCCCTAGTGGTTCTCTTTTTGACCGTAAACATAGTTATCTTGATAACCATATGTTAGCCTATATACTTTTAAATGCACGAATGCACCTCTCTATTTTTCCTATCTCTATGAATGCACCGACAAAGTTTTAAGTCGAATGGCAAAGTGAAAATAAAAAATGTGATAGTAAAAAAAATTCAATAAAGGTGAAAAACTCAAAAAAAAAAGAGAAGGGAAAAAGTCCGAGAAAAAGAAAAGAAACTAGGAAGATAAAGATCAAATGTGAAAATGAAGAATATAAATTGAGTGCATAGTGTAATGCTTGAGCAGAAAATAGTCACTTTATACAAAGATTACCATGCCCATTCCAAGCCCACATTTTAAGCTGAATACAAGTCTACTTGATTTCATTTTGGATGTTCCCACATTAGTGGATACTTACATGAGGGTCAAGCATATGGTATCTTAATCTCATGTATTGAACTTCTTTCTAAGTGTGAGTGGCTATTATAATGTTCTATGATCTCAACTCTTCTATATTGTGTGAATTAGATTGTAAGACACTTGAAACATGATGAGATGAATAATTTTAACCCCATATTTGATGCAAGATGAATATATCTTGTTAATAATTAAGTATGCTTAAGGTATCATTTGAAACTACAGAAATTACTTCAAAGTTGACCTTAAATTTGCCTAGAAGTCCTTGAAGATGATTCATATGTATAATACTAATTGTTGGTACCATCTAAAGCAAAGACATGATCAATAAAAAATCAATTTCATTCTATCTAACATTCTTTTCAAAAGAGATTATTTTGTCAAAAGAATACATATACACACACACACACTCACACACACACTCACACACACACACACATACATATATATATATATATATATATATATATATATATTATTCGTATGAACTACGTTAGACCTAATTCTTACTTTGGTGAGATACGTAGGTAGTCCTACTAATGAGCTGGGTCTCAAATAAATATATATATATATATTTCTCCTCATACTCCTGATAAATTCAAACTGGCGAATATTTTTATTAAAATGATAATAAAAAATAAATAAAAAGTTCACCAAAGTTTCAAAATTTCCTAGTTTCAAAACAGGGAAAATTTTATTTTATTTTTAATAATAAGAATAAAAGTAAAATAGAATAAAAATACTTCATTCTTCATAGGACACGAACGTTCATAATATTTGTAAATTTCAGCACAGGGTACAACAACCCTTTGGTAGTTAGGAACGAACCCTTATAATATTTGTTTAGGGAGTGAACCCTCATAATATTCGTTTAGGGCACGAACCCTTATAAATTCGTTTAGGGCATGAGACCTCATAATATTCGTTTCAGAAACGAATCCTCATAATATTTGTTTAAGGTACAAACTCACATAATATTCGTTTATGAAGCGAATCCTCATAATATTTGTTTAGTGAGTGAATTCTCTTAGTATATGTTTATGCCACGAACACTAATAATATTCATTAAGGGCACGAATTTTTGTAATATTCTTTTGAGGAGCGAACCCTCATGATATTCGTTTAAGAAGCGAAGGCTCATAATATTTATTTACGGAGCGAACCCTCATATTATTCGTTTAGGGAGAAAATCCTCCTATTATTCTTTTATGGAGTGAACCCTCATAATATTCGTTAAGGGTACGAACCCTCTTAATATTCTTTTAGGGAACGAGCCCTTATAATATTCGTTTAGGGAGTAAACCCTCATATATTCGTTTAGGGCACAAACCCTCATAATATTCGTGTAGGAAAAGAACCCTCATATATTTATTTAGGGTACGAACCCTCATAATATTCGTTTAGAGCACGAATCCCCATAAAATTCATTTAGGGAGCGAACCCTCATAATATTCGTTTAAGGAGTGAACTCTCATAATATTAATTAAGGGAGTGTATCCTAATAATATTCGTTTAAAGAGCGAACCCTCATAATATTCATTTAGGGAGTGAACCCTCATATTATTCATTTAGGGAGACCCTCATAATATTCATTCAGGGAGTGTAGCCTCATAATATTTATTTAGGGAGCGAACCCTCATAATATTTGTTTAGGGCACGAACCCTCATAATATTTGTATAGGGCACGAACCCTCATAATATTTGTTTAGGGTATGAACCTTCATCATATTCATTTAGGGCACAAAGACTTATAATACTCGTTTAGGGAATATACCCTCATAAAATTTATTTAAGGAGAGAGCCGTTACAATATTCATTTTGGGCACGAACCCTCATAATATTTACTTAGGGCATGAGCCCTCTTAATATTTGTTTAGGGCACAAACCCTCATAATATTTGTTTAGGGAATGAACCCTCATAATATTTGTTTAGGTAGAGAACCTTCAAAATATCCATTTAGGGAGAGAACCCTTATAATATTTGTTTAGGGAGCGACCCTTCATAATATTCGTTTAAGACACGAATCATCATAATATTTTTTTAGAGAGTGAACCCTCATAATATTCATTTAGGAAACAAACCCTCATAATATTCACTTAGGGAGAGACCCTCATAATATTTGTTTAGGGCACGAACTCTCCTAATATTCGTCTAGGGCATGAAACCTCATAATATTTGTTTAGGGCATGAACCCTCATAATATTTATTTAGGGCATAAACCCTCATAATATTCATTTAGGGAGTGAACCCTCATAATATTCGTTCATATATTTATTTGACATGAAAACCTCCATTTTATTTTTCATAAAGCATAATATCTGATTTCATTCAAAATCGGAAGTTTTGCTTCTTTCCTATTTTATTAATTTTTTTTGTCGAATATGATGTTCAAGCCAATTAAAATAACCCACAAAATGTTTCATAGCACAAATTAGGGTAGAAAAATTTTATATTATTTTGTTTGTCATCAGTTGCAGGCAGGTCCCACTGCGACCACAAATCTGGAGGTCAATTATGCAGTAAATTTTTTTCCAATTTGAGGAGTGAAGAATTACATTAAGAGTCAATTCAGACCCATGTAGAAGCTCAATATTTGAAGATTCAGCTTCCCAACTTCAATTCAGGAAACAAGTGTTCAAGAATAGTCTACTAAATTTTCCCTTGAGAGGCATCAACAACTTAATTGAGATTTCAAGTTCAAGACTCAAACATAAACATCAAGATTAGATTTTGAGATCAAGGTACCTACTAGAAGAAGGTGAGGTGATAAACGAAGATCCAAAAGGAAGACATGAAACAAAGAGAGAGACAAGACAAGTAGAATAGATCAGATCTTGTATTGTTTCCTTTCAGTTTTATTATATTCAATGTAATAATAGGAGTCATGAATTTCAGAATCTCGATGGAACATGACTCAACTCTCTAATCCATCTATCCATCTTTGCACCCATTTGAATTACACACGACTTGATTCTCTTATAACCTGAGATATGTATGTTACCCAAAGCCAAGGTTCGCTCGCTCTTAGTTTCTCTTTATTTTTCTACTCTTTAATAATGGTTAGCCAAAAAATTAGGCACATTTACTTCTTTGCTTGAAAACTCTTCATGTTCTCAAGTAAAGAGGAGCAATCTGTTAGCACCTAATATTTTACCAGACCTAAGTTATGTACCTTTTCGTATTTATATATTTATTTTTTGAACCAAAATTAGACATTTGTATTTTTTTATCTTATTTATAATAACTTTATTTGAAAACTACAAAAATAGAGTCACATTTTAGTGTAAGTTTTGTTTTAATGAAGAGAAAATTTCTAAAAATATATGTTTTCTTTTAATTTCGATTCTAATAAATAATCTAGTATTGTTAGTATTTTCTTAATTATATCTTAGATTTAGCTAGTTCACTTTTCTATATTTTTTAAATTTATAGTAGTTTTCTTGCATTTTTATTATTTCTTATCAAAACAAAAACAAAACAAAAATGAAATAAAAAAGAAAAACTAAAATTAAACTATACTACCCAAAAATCCACTACACACTAAACTACCCCACTACACGCCCCACATTTGCACCATCCCTACTCCCCAGTCCATCACAATTTATTCAGGAAAAAACACAAAAGACAATAGAATCATACACACACGGAGAGCAACTCATAGAAAAGAAACACACCCTCACACCTACACTATATGGCACACATTCATGTACTATACTCCATCAAACATATACAGACTCCACTTTTTTTCTTTTTTCTCACGGCACACACACACCCTCATACACAACAATGACATTCAAACATACATTGTCACGCCCAGGATGGGTACCAAGACGTGGCCGAAACCTAGAGACTATTGCTAATCTCCAAGCGAACCACTTGGCCTCATCACATTCATTCAATCAATAATTCAAGAAAATCAACGGAAGACAAAGGAAAGTAATGGGCACATCTCATATAGTTCTCATAATAACTATATATTTATCATAACGTCTAGTAGAAAGAGTTAGCACAACAATCTCAATATCAATGTTCGACTATCGTCTATGAAGCCTCTATCACTATCAAGTGGTGCCAATGACAGTTTCATGGCTACCTCAGTCAAAATGAAGTTAGTCTAGTCTAACTCTAAAGCAAGATAACATAAAGGTAGTGAATCCTCCAGAGTAGGGGAGGCTTACCAATAAGCTGAACGTCTCGGATCCTCAATGGTGTGCCTGTTGATGATCTCTAACTCCTGCATCTACATCATGAAATGATGCAGCACCGAGTGGCACCAGTACGTGGAATGTATAGTATGTAAAATAGCTGAATGAAATGAAAATAGGTAGAATAATAAGGAAATAACATCAACTTAAAATAATAACCAATTCAAGATGTCATATGTCAATCTAAAGAAAGAGTAAAGATTAAACAAGTGTCCCATCAACCAATCAACCTCATCAGACTACTCAACTCAACTTGACTCAAAGTACTCAAGGTGGGAACATTTTGGGAGTTTCTCTTATCCGACAACAATCACTTATGAGCTATTGATTGTACAACGAAACGATGTCGTTGCTACACCAATCTAGTACCTTGACAGGTTAAAGGACAATTCAAATCTATACTGGATCCAGACAACTAACTAATCAAGTCCTATTGTTTTAGGATAATAAGTTAAGGACCTTTTCGACTTTAACGGACTTAATCCATAGAATGAGAACTCATACGCATCTAACAGACTTAACCCTAGAGTGAGAACTTGTCCCACTTTAATGGACTTAGCCCTCAAGTGAGATCTTGTCCAACTTTAACAGACTTAGCCCTCAAGTGAGAACTTGTCCGACTTTAACGGACTTAGTCCTCAAGATAGGGACTTGACTAACTCTAACAGACTTAGTGCACTCCTACGTTTGGTGACGTAGTTAATGAGTGAGAGTTGGACTTGCTCTTACTCTTACTCATTTCGGTGCTCAATACTCCTCCCAAGACTCAATGCTCATAAGACTCCTCATCTCAACTTAATTATCTCAAATTAGCCTCGTAGAGACTCTCATCATCTCATTAACTCAAACTCAAGGGTCCTCTATTATTTCAGGGACTTAAACTCATCTCGGTTAAATCAATTCTGAGTCCAGAACTCAAGGACTCAGGTCATCAATTAGAAGAAGTCATTTAGTTAGAACTTAAAAACTCAATTACGAAGTGTATTAGGATCATCAAGATCCATTTAGTCAACCTCATACTCACCTCAACACTTCTCTCAACATACTCAAATCAAGGTTGTAGACTCCATTCCTAGGTTATTTAGTCATGCTTTGACAAATTAACTTATAGAGTTTATGCAATATCTCATGAAAAGTATTCTAATCAAGAAAACAAGTTTATGATAATCATCAACATAGGAAAACACATATGATTAATATAATTTTCAAGAAAAACCATTCAGAATCATGAATGTAGACTCTTTAGACTTTCAACTCTTCTATGACCATCTATGGGCTACTTGACAGAACAATATGATGCTTTTAGTTTAGCCTTACATACCTGGGATGAAGATCTCAACAATCACTTCAAGGATTTCCTCTTGAATTCCTCAATCTCAAGCTCTTCTCCTCTTTTCTCAAGCCCTAGTCTTTTTGTTATAGGTTTTGAAGGACAAAAAATAGGGTTTATAACCCCTTTTATAGTTAAAACAACCTTTTCTGATCATATATTAAGTCTAGGAGGAGTTTGAAAAGGTCTAGAATGCCCCTCACGAAATTCGAAAAAAAGTTTGTCTCGAGACATGGGGTCCATAATGCGGATTGGGTTTATTTTTGGTGTTTTTTGCCGAAAATTCTCTGAACGAGGTTTCTAATCCTGTAGAAAATTTTTAGGATAAAACCAATTGTTGGTCCCCGGCAGGTGCGCGTTGCAAACCTATCGTGCACCCTTATTGGTTCGTGTTTTCGCATTGAAAACTTATCTTATGATTCAGTTGCTGTAAAAATCAATGGAGACAATTTTTCCACTCAATTCTTCATGCTTATCGCAAATCCAGCCTCGGATTTACCATCTTAGCATGAGAATATGTGTTATGCGCATATCTCTTTTCTAGGGGTACCTTGATAATTTTGCCGGGTGTTACATTATCTCCCCCTTGGGATCATTCGTCCTTGAATGATGAGTAAAGGTGGATATCAAGGAACGAGTAGACTCAAGACTCATCTCAATAATCACGTCCATCATTCAAAATCTCGACTCCTCATCAATCACAATCAACTCTATTAAGACTCATGAATAGACTTATCAACTCAAGGATAGAAACATCAGTTTAATTAAAGGTAAGAACATTACCTTAAATATTCTCATCATCAGGCACGAATTGAACATCAAAACTTAATTATTTCGAATTATTTAAACACTGCGTCAATTTGTTGTTTCAACTCAAGAAGGAAGTCATGAACTCTAATAGAGAAAGGGGACCATCGTAATATATAAGACTCTATGAACATTCTCAAGCTCCACTCTCCACGTCAATTGTGCTCCCTTTCATGGCGCTCTACTCCATCGACTTAAACTTATAGCTCCTATTCAACTCCCTACCTATACACATCTTTTTATTCAATTCGAGCCTACTTCTGAGTCTCCCGGTTCTATTGTTAAGATGATAATATCCATACAAGGCTAACCCTCAATACTGAAGCCTTAGACTCTCATGGGGACTTTCCCTAAAAGTTCACTAGTCCACTTCACTACTCCACTATCCTTACTTGAAAACCCTCGTCACAAAGTCTTCAATAGTCTATCATCAATACTCACATAATAATAACCACGCATTCTAGCCTATCACTCTAACCACTTCAACTGTGTTTAAGAAATTTCAAGCCCACTAAGCACTTCTACCTTAGTCATTCGATGAGCTCTCACTCAAAGATACACCAACATATTCTTATCTAGAGACACTTTAATATACTCTTACCTATCTATTGCCTGTAATAAAGTCTCATCTCTCCGCTTCTCCCTATCTGTATCCCTACATGACACAAGAACAAACCTATGTCATGATAAGGATGCAACCACTCCTCCTCATCTACCCTCATTCTCCATCTACTACTCTTAGCATCACTACTTGGGCTTTGAGGGACTCGTCATCTCCCCTTTCGCTCAAGGGTCATCTCTCAAGTATTGTGAATCAATTTCCCCTACTAGGCTACAAACATATACCTCCACACGATTAAGGAATCACTATCCATGAGAATAGGCATCTCAAACTTCTTTTATCATACTATAGTCGCATATATAAATTAGCCACTAAAACTCTCTTCAAAGATACCACTCTTAGCTTCCTCTTATCACTAGGGAAATATCTCTATCTCTGCTGCTCTAATGGCGTACATAACCACTTCCAAAAATTCATACAATCTAACCTCTCCTACCAAATGTTTCGTCGTCAATTCTATCTTTCCATCTAACGACACCTATATCATACTCAAAAAATGACACTCTTTGCAGGTCAACACCTTAATCTCAAACACACACTATGGTGAACCTCTTAGGGTGAAAGTCCATCTAAGACTATGACTCATACAATGTTGTCTTCTTTTCACCACTACTCCTCAAAATTAAAGCATAGAGTCTAGTTCTACCATGTGCATTTATCACATACCTCTCCAATATCACAACAATCTTACAATTACTAGATAAATTTTGGAGCATAAGCCTGCTAAAATCTCATGGCATGTATTCACTCAACACATCCTCTCTTCACAACTCCAGTACCATTTCTCCACTAACTATACCCCTTTACCTGGCTAAGCTCGTAGCTATATAAATATCGTGGGGCTCTTTCTTCAGAATTATAACCCTAGTGTAGATCTATCATACTGAAAGCTCTTCGTCCCTCTATTCAGCGTGTGTGTCTCACCCTCACAGTAAAACATCAGAATACATCAACATAGAACTCTTTCTAGTTTTGAGCACGTTCTAACACATTCTAACACTAACTCCCTTTATATACCTTATCATAACAATCATAGGGTACTCACCACTCTTTCATCAAGCTTATGGCAATAGACTAGTCATCTCATTACTTACCTAATGGGTAGATATCTCTAATTACAAGCCTCAATGAACTATCACTATCACTTTCTCGTCCTTCCCTTTCTGTCATCATCGTTCTAGCTCTGGAATGACAACTCTACTCAGGATGGTATGAGACCTCACATCTTACTCTTAGGTGGTAACATTAAAATCTTTAGGGACATAAGTTTCTCTCTCATGGATAACATCAAAGCAAGTAAAGGCTCGAATCATACCCATCATAACATTTGGAGAACTTTCCTAATTCTCTCAAACTATCGGTGCTAGGGTGGATGCTTGGGCTCTTTTGGCCCACTTAGGAAAATTCCTCTGGAAGTGACCCTCTTAGCCCTACTTGTAACTTCCATCACTCCCTTCACAACATTTTCTCAAGTGAAACTTGCAACACATGCCACAAGGTGGCTTGCCTCGGGGATCTCGAACCAGACTAGCCTATGACTTAGATTACTGGGCTCTAAAGTTATGAGGCTCTACTTGAAAGTGAATCATGTTCCTATTCCTCCTTGACCTCTCAAACTCAGGTGGGTTCACCCTCAAGAACTCATGATCTATGGATGTATTTGGAACACCGTGCCTACCTGTTCCCTATCTAGCAACCAGTTTTGTCACAGCCTGCGCAAAAGTCTGGAACCTGGAAAAGGTAAGGATTGTTGATGTCAGCTTGTGGTGGCTAGTTCATAGGGACGACTAGGACTATGGGTTCATCTTGATCCCGGGGCTCGAATTGGTTAGTATTCCATCTGGATGGGCTCCCCTTCACTTCATGAGCTCTTCTTGGAAACAAGGTCAAAATTCTGAAAACGCGTAACACATGAATCAGAAGAGAGCTTTCTTAGAGTTTAACGGTATCGCACGAATTAGAATAAGAAAAACGTTTAACAATTCCTAATGTCCTATAGCCTCCTGCTTATGAAGTGTGGTTGGCAAAACACCAATAAAAAAGACTCTACTAGATACAGCTTCATAGACTCCTCAGGATGCTTAAACTCGTGCTCTGATACCAAGTTTTTCATGCCCTAGGAGGGTACCCAAGACGTGGCCGGAACCTAGAGACTATTTCTAGTCTCCAAGCGAACCACTTGGCGTCATCACATCATTCAATCAATAATTCAAGACAATCAGCGGAAGACAAAGGAAAGTAATCGACACATCTAATCTAGTTCTCAAAATAACTATATAATTAATGTAAAGGCAAGTAGAAAGAGCTAGCACAACAATCCTAACTTCAACGTTGACTATCTTCTATGAAGCCTCTATCACTATCAAGTGGTTCCAAAGAAAGATCCATGCCTATCTCAATCAAAATAATGCTAGTCTAGCCTAACTCTAAAGAAAGATGAAATAAAGGTAGTGAATCCTCTGGAGTAGGGGGGCTCACCAATCAGCTGAACGTCTTGGATCCTCAACAGTACGCCTGTTGATGATCTCGAACTCCATCCTCTATATCATGAAACAATGTAATGCAGAGTGGCGTCAATACGTGGAATGTACCATATGTAAAATAGCTGAATGAAATAGAAACATGTAGAATAATATGGAAATAACATCAACTCAGAATAATAACTAAATATGGATGTCACATGTCTATCTCAAGAAAGAGTAAATATTGGACAAGTGTCCCATCAACCAATCGACCTCATCAATCAACTCAACTCAACACGACCCGACCAAAGTACTCAAGGTAGGATCTTTTTGGGAGTTCCTCATATCAGACAATAATCACTTATGAGCCAGTAATTGTACAACGAAGTGTTGTCGTTGACATACACATCAAGTACCTTGTCGGGGTAAAGGAGAACTCAAATCTATAATGGAATGGAAAAATTAATCAATAATGTCCTATTATTTCAGGACAATAAGGTGAGAACCAGTCTGACTTTAACAGATTTAACCTATAGAATGAGAACTTTCCCGACTCTGACAGACTTAGCACTGGAGTGAGAACTTGTTCGACTTTAATAAACTTAGCCCTCAAGTGAGAACTTGTCCGACTTTAATGGACTTAGCGCTTAAGTGAGAACTTGTCCGACTTTAACGGACTTAGTCCTCAAGATAAGGACTTGTCCGGCTCTAATAGACTTTGTCCACTCCTACTTTTTGTGACGTAGTTAATGAGTGTGAGTTGGACTTGCTCTTACTCTTACTTATTTCGGTACTCGATACTCCTCCCAAGATCAATGCTTATAAGACTACTCTCAACTCAATTATCTCGAATTAACCTCTTAGAGACTCTCATTCTCTCATTAACTCAAATTCAAGGATCCTCTATTATTTTTGGTAATTTTAACTCATCTTAGTTAACTCAATTCTCATTTAAGAACTCATGGACTCAGGTCATCAATTAGAAGAAGTCGTTAAGTCATAACTCAAAAACTCGATTATGAAGACTCATAGGATCATCAAGCTCCATTAACTCAACCTCATACTAACCTCAAGACTTCTCTGAAAATACTCAAATCAAGGCTCTAGACTCCATTTTAGATTTATTATGCATGCCTTCACAAATTAACATATAGAGTTTATATAATATTTGATGAAAAGTATTCAAATCAAGAAACAAGTTTATGATGATCATCAACATAGGAAAATACATGTAATTAATATATTTTCAAGAAAAACTATCAAGAATCATGAATATAGACTCTTTAGACTTTCAACTCTTCTATGACCATCTATGGGGCATATGAGAAAATAATCTCAAGCTTTTAGTTTAGCCTTACGTAACTGGGATGATGTTCTAAACAATCACTTAAAGGATTTCCTCTTGAATTCCTCAATCTCAAGTTGTTCTCCTCTTTCCTCAAGCCCTAGTCTTTTTTTAAAGGTTTTGAAGGACTTAAAAATACGGGTTATACCCCTTTTTATAGTTAAAACGACTTGTTTTGATCATATATTAAGTACGGGAGGAGTCTGGAAGGTCTAGAATGCCCCTCATGAAATTCGAAAAAAATCCATCTCAGGACATGGGGTTCGCAACGCGGATTGGGTTTATTTTCAATATTTTTCACCGAAACCTCTTCGTATGAGGTTTCTAATCCCGTAGAACGCATTTGGGACAAAACCAAGTGTTGGTCCGCGGCTAGTGCGCGTCGCACACCTGTCGCACACCCTCACTGATTTTCATTTTCGTATCGACAAATTATTTTTTGATCCGGTTGCTCTAAAAATTAACCAAGACCATTTTCCCACTCAATTCTTTGTGTTGATCGCAAATCCGGCCTTAGATTTACCATCTGAGCATGGGAAGACGCATAATGTGCATATCTCTCTTCTAGAGGTATTTTGATAATTTTTCCAGGTGTTACATTCATACACGGCCAAGGAAAATCCTATAGTACAATTTATTCTTTTTCCCACATACACAACGGATAGAGAAAAAAACACACACAACAACACACAACTAGAGAAAACAAAAGTTGAGTTTGAGGTTTGATTTCGGGATTTCAAGTTCGTGGTTCTGAATTGTGGTCTTCTTTTCCTGTGAATTAATTTTTCACAAAAGGTAAAAACAAATTATTGTATTATTCAAAGTCACTATTATACAAGACATGTTTTGACATTATAAAGTTGTCCAAATTCTATGTATGTTTAACTTTGACATTATAATTTTGAAATATGTTTGAACCTTTTATATTATGAAATTTAAAGTAACATTTGGTATAACATATGATTATTCCTTGGATGCTTAAGTACACAATTTTTTTAACTTTTTCCTGAATAAAATGCGAAAATTGTTGTTGTACGTTATGTAATTAATGGATACTTGAATGGGACTTGTATGTTTAATAATATTATTTTTAAAAATATAAAATAAAGAAAAAATAAATTTTGTATATTTTTATTTTATATTTACGCTTCTTTTGAATAATGAATTTTATTCAGAATATTAAATTAATGGGTCCATGTTGATCTATATAATTAATGTTGCCTTTACCGACTTGCAGCAATTCACTTTGGTAAAATAATTTAGAATCTTCAAATTTTTATAAGAATATTAGTTACAAAATTCATAGTTAAAATTTTTCCTTTTTTTTAAAGGAATCGTGAAGAGCATTATTAGGTCGACAATAATAATAGACAAATTTTATAATTCAAAGAGCATTACGCAGATGTTAGGCTTGATATCAAAATAAATAAATAATTAGTGGTTAGATTAGAAAGTATTGCCACTAGCACTCTCACGCCCCGGAAGGGTACCCTTGGTGTGGCAGGCACTCAGAGACTATTGCTAGTCCCCGAACGAACCATTTCACTTCATTGTCACCTCATACTCAACAGCGAAAGAAAATACACAAAGAATAGACTGTAAAGCAAGTAAACTAAGTCGTTAATAAAAAGGGAATTTCCAATAAACAAGAGTAGGAAAAGAAACAATATTCAACATCCTCTACTCTATGTCTATGAAACCTCTACCTCTAACATGTATATATAGGGGGTACCATGACAAGCATGGCTACCCAACTCAAAGAAAATAAAATACTCAAATCTAATAGGATATAAGTGGTATTCTCCAAATGCAAGGGAGGACTCACCAATAAATAGTAGGAAGATAAGGTCCTCAACGAAGTTCTTATTAATGACCCAAAATACCTATCTCTGCATCATAAAACAATACAGTCCAAATGGACGTCAATACATGGAATATATTTGTATGTAAAATGGCTGAAAAGAAATAGGTATTATAAAAAAATACTTAAATCAAGGAACTCAACTCATCAATCAACTCAACTCAAGGGGCTCAACTCAATAAAACATGCTAATTTAAAATAAAGTCAGGCTTTGAAAATAAACTCAATAGTATGCAACTCACGCCAAATCGTACAAAATTTTATAATAAATAATGTTCCTCAAAAGATACTCTATATGCAACATAATCAAATCAGTTATGCAAATTTTGGGAGTTTCTCTCACAGACAGATATCCTACCACCCTCTTTGATGGTGCACAAAGAAGACGGCGTTGTTGCTCGCCCGTCTATTACTTGCCAAGGTAAAGACGTCAACATAAATATCATGGATCATGATCCATCATTCCCGTCAATCTTTTTGGGACAGGAGTTGCTAGAATGTGCTACACAACTATCCTACGCGGGAAATGAAGTTATGGGGTTTGAGTCACTTGTACTCTCCCTAAGTCGGTGCTCAATACTACTCCCAAACCATCCACTTTAACACTCATCTCAAACATCATCATCATCATCATCTTCCATCAATAAATATATTTTGAAATTTTATTTACGTCATCACCAAATATTTACTCATAATGTCATTTAAACTCAATGCTCGATTTCATTAAAACTTGGATTCATGCAGACTCAGTGAAATAGGCTCAAAATCATCCTTGCTCAATGTACAAAATAACCATCAAATCCAATTCACAAAATGCATAAGAAAAGGAATAAAGTATAATCATCAATTAGGGTTCATTGTGAATGAAAACATGAACATGCATCCAAATCAAATACTCAACTCAACATCATTATCAATACATTTGTGATGAATAAGGAACTCAATTAAACAATAGATAACTCCAAGATTGAATTAAGGAAACTCAAAAAACTCTACTCGAACTCAATTTCAAAGATTCAACATGTGAGGCGCGTGGATAAACTTAATCAAACTCTATGAGTAGCCTTACAAATTTGGAAAATTTTAATTTTTTATTAGATTGGAAGAACTCACACGATTCTCTTGAAAACCTACTTTTTTCCTTTTCTTCGCTCAAAGTCCCTTCTTAGTTTTAGCGTAAAAGACTTAAGAATGTGTCTAGAAACCCTTTTTAGACCAAAATGACCTATTGTGATCGTTTTTTATGTTTAAAAGGGGTTGGAAAGAGTCTGAAATGCTCCTCACAAGAAATTGAAAATTTTAACCTTCGGCTTACCATGTCCGCAACGCGGACTTTTTCATTTTTAGGTGTTTTTCGCTAAATATTATCCGTTCGAGTTTCCTAATCCCGTGAAAAATATTGGGATCAAGTTTAAGTATACGTCCGTGCCCCACACTATCGTGCACTTATTTGGAAATCGTTTTCGCATCACAAAATTATCTTTTGATCCAAACGCTGTAAAAATCAACCAAGACCATTTTTCCATATAATTTTCATGTTGTTCGCATTTGGGCCTCTGATTTGCCATTGGAGTTTGGGAAGACGCGTTATGCGCACGTCTTTATGTAGGGGTAGTTTTGTAATTTTAAAAGGTGTTATATTATCTCCCCCTAGGAATCATTCATCCTCGAATGATGAGTACGTTAGGGGATGATCTCACTCACGGTGATGAGTACGTTAGAGGAATTATTCGTCCCTGAGGTAACCTTTAACAAGCATCAATAACTAAATAAGTCAAATGTTAACAATGCAATTCAAGTGCCCTTACAGAATGAAGTCGCATATCTCACTCACGGTGATGTTTTAATGTATAACCTTGGGACTATGCAAAATCACTCTCTCTCATAAAACACATTCATATATTATGCTTAATATCATATGCTTGCCCCTATACTCATGACTAAGACCTTTGACTACTTGGACTACGATCACTTTAGGACTTCACAGTGTAACGTAGGCTCAAGGGGCTGTGGTATGATGTTTTTAGATCATAGTGACTAATGGCTCTCTTTGACGATGCATTTTTATACGCTTTTGCCCTACCAACAATTTTACTTTCATTCCATTCTCCCTTTCTCCTATTCCAAGCTTTTCTGGGTGCTTTCTTTTTATTTTTCAACATTTTTCCTTTTATTTACATTGCATTTTTCTTTGTACTTCATAACTAGGGCATCACTCATTTTTATTGCACCCAGTACATCTTTTTTTCTCCTTTTCCATATATTTCTAACTTTCCCCCTCATTTTGTGTTTTACCCTTACACCAGCCTCTCTCAACTTAGGCTTTTGGCTTGAGTTGAGATGCACATTATCTAACCTTGGAACTAGGGCCACTTTTGGTAGCCACCCTCAACTTAGGCTTTTTGCTTCAATCAAGGTGCACAATGTTCAAGGAAGGACCAAGGCCAATTTAGGATTTTACATTTAAGAAGGCTAGGTCACTAAGTTTTTGCCAAAGAAAACGTACATGTCATGCTCAAACATTAGGATCAGGTTATATTACACACATTTGGTTAGTCATATAGGCCAAGTGTACTGTTATGAACAATGGCCTAAGATCCTTTCCTAACCAACTAACGTACAGTCTAAATGAGAGGAACAAAGCAAGTTCTGAATTGAAACACAATACATGAATTTAGAAAATTAGGCTCACTCTCACATGGCATTGATTACACTATCAACACATACTCTCAGATCATGTTTTTCATCTCAATTTTATCGTCACTTATTAGGACAAGCACTGTCAACACAATTAAACATGCATTGTTTCTATCTAAACTAACTACTCAAAAATTTAGTGGGTATCATTTTTCAAAACAAAAAACATAAAAACACATATATTCCATATATATTAGTATTATATGCTATCAACACTAACTAAAGATCCTAAACATACTGGTTCAACAAAAAGTAAATATCCATGGGGAAAAAATAACACAAGCAAGAAAACCACTAGGATTCAAAAATTGGAGTAGTTATAGACCAAAGCTACTCAAACTTCATTGAGACCTACAACTATCTACACCCCATTGAAAGAGAGGTGTATTGTCCTCAAGCGAACTTAGAGACTATTGCTAGTCCCCAAGCGAACCACTTGCTCTCATTGTCACCTCATACTCTACAACGGAAAAATCATCCTTAAGGAAAAAAGACTATAATGTAATTAAAGTAATCAAGTCTTTATATAAAAGTTAATTTCCAATTAAGAAGAGTTGGAAAAAAACAATACTCAACATCCTCTACGCAATGTCTATCAAGCCTTTACCTCTAACATCTAGATGGTACGACGATAGGCCATGGTTACCCAACTAGGAAAATAAAGTATTGACTCATGCTAGATGATAATAATATGGAAATCCTCTGAAAACAAGGAGGTCACACCTATCTGCTGAATATGAATAGATCCTCAACGAAGCGCCTGTCGATGGTTTCTAATACCTGCCTCTATAATATAAAATAATGCAGTCCCAGAAGGGGAACATCAGTACGTGGAATGTACTTGTGTGTAAAATAGCTAAATGGAACAGAAACAAGTAGAATAATATAGGAATAATATCAACTCAACATCATACTCCATCTGAATGTCAAATGTATATCTAAAGCAAGAATAAAGAGTAGACAAAAGACCCATCAACATCTCATCTCAAAGAAACTCGACTAAACTCAACTGGAAGTTTCAATGCCCGTCTAGGACAAGGATAAAGAGTATACAGTAAATCATCAACATCCATCAAGACTCGTACCATCATACCAACATCAGAATTTTATCCGTGAGGAACCTAACATGACTTTTTCTGACCTACAACCATCACCTATGAGCCGGTGATGGTACAATGAAGCAATGTCATTGCGGCATCCATCCAATACCTTGCCAGGGTAAAGGGCATGGCTCGGGGATCCAAAATAATAACCTCAAGTCCTCTTTTGGGACAAATAAAACATCCGTCTTGCGGTTCAATCCTTTCTTACGCTGGCGATGTAGTTAATGAGTTCGAGTGGCATTCACTCTTACCCATTTTCGATGCTCAATACTCCTCCCAAAACTAAAGATTCTCATTAAACATCATCGTCATCGGTCCCATAGGGACATAGTACATCAACAGCAACATCATCATCATCGGTCCCACAGGGACATAGTACATCATCATCAACATCAACTCATCAACATCAACATCAACACCGTGGACTCAAAACATTCTTTTAGAATCCAGTTTCAAGTTTTAGGACTCATGAACATCACTCTCATCAACATCATCATCAAGAATCTCAACAATTTGGACCACAATTACAACATCACAAACATCATCAGCGTCAAGGATCTAGACTCATCCCCCTAAGTTCATTATGCATGCTTTTCAAATAATCATGTAGGGTTATGAAAATTCTCATGAAAAATGTTAAATGTAAGCAATCAAATAGTATGATGATCATCAACATAGGGAAACATGTAATTTCAAATAGCATTTCAAGAAAAAACATCAAATATTAATGTATGTAGACTCTTGAACCATCAACTCATATATGACCTCTATGGGGCACATGAGAGAAAACTCCCATGTTTTTAGTTTAGCCTTACATACCTGAAAAATTGATATTGATAAATACTTATTTTCTTGGAGACATCCTCGATCTCGATGGTTCTTTTGGATTTGGAGAACTTGGGAAAATATTGTTTGAAAGGCTTCTTTTTGATTCTTGAATTCTTGACTAGAATCTTTAGAGTTCTTTATGAAAATCTCTTAATTCTTTATAAAGAAGAATCAAGGAATCCTTTCTTAGAATTCTTGACTTTGTTTTCTTGAAACCCTAGATTATGATTTAAGATTCTATTAGGGATTCATGAATAGATAAAGAAATTTAGGTTGGGTATATTAAAATTTATGAAGAATAACTCACCTTGATGATGAATATTGAAAGTTAATCCTAACTTGATGACTTTCTTGATGATTCGTGAGCGTTTATGTTTAGGAGTGAAGGAGAGGGTTTTACATATGAAAACTGATGTTTTATGTGTTTTGGGACATTAAATAGACCCCCAAAGGTCTTAGGATAAAAATATCCTCAAAATAAAATAAAGGACATCGTTTAGCTTTACCAAAAAGGGTTCTCTATAGGTCCACGATGCTGAGCTGTCGCGTCTCTTCAAACAACTCTGCAGGTCTTCAGCAAAATGGTCATAACTTTCTACTCCAAAATCTAACTAAAGCGAAATAAGATGCGTCGGAAAGATGATTCAAGGGTCTTCAATGTGATATATTATGGGTCACCTAATTCATTATACTTTAAGAGATATAGTCATTTGAATTTGACCCTTCTATCATCTCTAATTTCATTCCCATACTAAGAAATTAATTTTAACATCTACACTTAATTAAGAATTATCAATTAAAATCATATATCATAAGAAGGATGGCTCAATCTTATAAAAAAAAAAAACAAAGTTGGGGTGTTACATTATCTCTCCTTAGGATCATTCGTCCTCAAATGATGAGAAAAGTTAGACATCAAGGAACGAATAAGAATCAGAAATCTTCTCAAAACTCACTCAATCAATCAAACTCTTGACTACTCATCAATATTAAACCATCTATATTCATACTTAGGAATTGACACATCAACTCAAATAGACAAATAGATTCAGATCAAAAGTAGAGATATAATCTTGGACATTCTCACCATCAGGCACAAATGGAACGTCGAAATTAAATCAATTTGAATCATTTGAACACCTCGATAATCAATCTTTAGAACTAAGGAAGGAAGGCATTAACTCTAATTGAGAATAAGACCATCGTATAAACAAGACTCTGAGGATACTCTTATGATCAAGTAACCACCTCAATTGTGCTCCTTTTCATGGCACTCTACTCCATCAATGCATGTTCATAGCTCTTATTCAAACCAACACCTAACTACCACTTCTTCTTCTATTCAAGCCTGGTTCTAAGCCTCAAGGTGCTACTCCTAAGATGATTATATTCATACAAAGCTAATCCTCAATACTTAGCTCTATGTTCAAAACCCTTATTATAAATTCTTCAATAGTTTATTGTCCATACTCACACAATAACAACCACGCATTGAAGACTATTATCCTAACCACTTTAACTATGTGTTAGAATTTTTCTAGCCTACTTGTCACTTCTACTGTAAAGACCCAGACTAGCATTACCTTGGTGTCCAAAAATTTTTCCCCAGGAATCTGCCAGGCACCACTTCATGAAAGAGCCTACACGGACCGTGTGAAGCCACACGGTCCATGTGGCATCCTGTGGAGTGACACCTGGGAAGGAGAGGGTGAACGGGCCTTCACACAGTCCGTCTGAAGCCACATGGTCCGTGTGGCCCTCTATTTGGTTGACAATGTAGAGAAAACCTTGCATGGACCAAGTCACAGCCTGTGTGACTTTAGATGGTCCATGTGGTCTTCCGTTTGGTTCGGTGTGGGGAGTCACCTGTTAACGGACAGTGTCACGGTCTGTGTGCCTCCTGATGGTCCGTGTACTTATTTGTATGGTTCTACTTGTTCTGGAAATTTTTGCCTCTAAGAATTTGAAGTCCAGGACCACGGCACAGTATACGGTTCGTGTGACACTACATAGACCGTGTACCATACCGTGTGACCCAGACGGGCCAATTTCAGATCCATTTCATTAATGGCATTTTTGATTAGTTGTTATGAACGTGAATTTGGTCTTTTCCCCCTCCTCCTAAGCCCCTATATCAGCTGAATTTAATCACATTTCAGCCATTTTCCCCTCACTTCACTCTCACTCTCTCAAAAGAATTATTCCTTCAAGCTTTCCTAACTCCCTAGGATTTATCAAGTCGAAGGCCTTCAAATTTAGTCCATTCTCCTGAAGTTATCTTCAAGCCATGTATGTGGGTTTTGATTCTTAGTCTCTTTCAACTAAGAAGATCCAAAGTTCCTTACAAACCACTTTATGAAATTGTCTACAAAAAATGTGTACTTTTAATACTTGATATTGGTAACTTTGAACAATGCATGTGTTATACATTATTCCGAATTTTAAGTTGTGTTAAACTCTAGTACTTGAAATTATGCAAATTATAAACATGCATATCCTTTAAAGATATTGTTATGCATGGGTGATATCTACTACAATTTTCATATTAATTTTATTATGGATTTCCTAGTTTTTACATTATATTACTATGATTTAGATATACTCTATATTACCCATGCCATCCCTACATGATGCATTGCATCATACTCATGACATCAATACATGAAAATTTGGAAATGTGGGATTAAGCCCAATTTTGTTTTAAAAAGGGACTATGATATGATTTTGGTAAAACATGGGATATGACAAGAAGGTGATCACCGGTATGTCTATGATTATGGCTCTTGGAGAATCTTGCATGCTTTCACCATCTTGTATCTTGGCTCTTGGAGCATCTTGGGTGCTTGCACCATCTTGTATATGTTGATGAGCTATTCCTTGCACGAACAATGTGATTTTGATCTTGTGATTTGGCATTTGAGCCTACATGTGCATTTAATATTTTGAAATGGATATTGACTCTCTTGGAAGCATGTATATATATAAAAGTATTCTTATGGGATGTGTAAGTCTTAGCACCGATGGATTGGGGGCGTTAGGGATATCCCCAAGGTCCCTCTCCCTGTCCTTGAACTATGTGCTAACATAGGAACGGATGTTATTCGTCTATCTGTTTATGTTATGACATGTCTTGCTTTTATTCTGTAAATCCTTCCGAAATGGGGGTCCCGTAAGGAAGGTGACCATCCCCGAAATGGTGTGTCCGTAAGGTGTGATTTAGATTACCCTTGGCAAGTAATCTTCTCCCTACTGGTGGGAGGTCCCAATCGGTCCAATTCATGTAATAGCTCACATGGATTTGGTTTGTCGGTTATAGTCCATCCCTGTTATATAGGAGCATCATCGCATTGCACGCATCATGCATTCCATGGCATCTTGTATACTAAATTCCTTTGCTTATATGCTCCTTGTATATTATGTGCTCTTATCATCTAACATTGATTTGCAGGTTTGGTAAGTCATATGCATAGCATGCCCGCATACTTAGTACATTCAAACGTACTAACGCATACTCTATGCCTACATGATTTTACCATGTAGGGACCGAGCAGTTTGAGTACCAGCCGTAGGATGAATAGTCCATCCTTGAAGATACTTTGCAGTGAGCCCCGTCTTTCGAGGGCGAGCTTTTATTTCCTATGATCTTGGTGTATATTCATTTGTTGAGGGTGAGCTTGGAAGTTGTCCTGGCCCCCATTCCTTGACTAGAGGCATACGTTGGGCACTATATACAACTTTCTTGTTTTGTTCATCTAAATGAATTGTTTCCCCTTGAATTTGACTACCGTTTTAATATAATCTTATGCGTTTACCTTCTCTTGCACCAAGTATGTAATTTTTAGAATTTGAGGCTTGTTTGGGGACTCTCGGGTCCCTATTCGTCATGTCACATCTACGCCCCAACACCGGGTCATGATAAAAGGTGGTATCAGAGCCCTAAGTTTATAATGGTCCTCGGAGCCAAACATGCCGCATTGAGTAGAGTCCTGTTAATGGGTGTGATGTGCACCATACCTATGAGTTGGAGGCTACGAAGAGGTATTAGGAAATTCTTCCCTTCTTCATGTCTTATATCATGTTGTGACCGGTTTATGCAAATCTTATACATACCAATGCCGTTAATCCATTTTAGTAAATGCCTCGAGGAAGACCCCCACTACCTAGGCCGGCTCCGCTTGCTGAAGATCGGCCCCTCACGAGCCTATGGAGGAGCCTATCTCTAACGGTGAATTCCGTACCACTTTCGCCATGCTTGCACAGGTGGTGATTGCTTAGGAAAGACAAGCTAATTTGCCACGAGACCTTACACCCGCATCTATTGTGATGGATTTCACCCGGATGAACCGTCCGGAGTACTACGGGTCAAGGGTTGATGAGGATGCTCAGGAGTTCATTGAGGAACTCTCAAAAATTCTGAATATTATGAGGGTCTCTTCTAAGGAAAAAGCTAGACTGGCTGCTTACCAACTGAAGGATGTAGCCCAGGTATGGTATGCACAATGGGCTGTGGAGAGGGTCTGTGATGGTAATGTTAAATGGGTAGAGTTCAAATCTGCCTTCCTTGATTGCTTCTTCTCACTTAAGCTTTGGGAGGCCAAAATGACGGAGTTTATTGACCTCAAGTAGGGAAATATGAGTGTGAGGGATTATGCCCTCAAGTTTACCAAGCTTTCTAAATATGCACGGTCCATGGTGGCCGATCCCCGTGCAAGGATGCACAAATTTGTTTCAGGTATTTTTGACTTGCTGGTGAAAGAATGTGTAACTGCTAAGCTGACTGGGGACATGGATATTTATATACTCATGGTGTATGCTAAGCAGATTGAAGGGGAGAAACTCAAAGAGAAAAGGGCCCACGAACCCAAGAGAGCCCGCTTTGACGGTAGGTTCTCTAGTGCTAGAAATGTTGGTTTTGGTCGCTTTCACCAGGGCCATAGCTCGGGAGCTTGGGTGGCTAATACTCAGGCACCCCATCCCGGGGTACCGGCAGCTGGCGGACCAGGGTATATCATATGTGACAGGTGTGGGAAGCCTCACACAGGTGCCTACTGGAGGGATTTGGGACTTTGCTTCGGATGTGGGAGTAAGGACCATAAAGTTGTTGATTGCCCTTGGAGTGCGTGCTGAGTCCGAGGTCAGGTGGCCCAAGGCGGGCAGGGTCAGCATAAGGGTCCCCAAGATTTTTCCCCAAGGAACAACAGGTTATATGCACTCCATGCCCGCAAGAATGTCGAGGAAGCTCCAGATATCGTGACTGGTACGTTAAATGTCTTCGATTTTGATGCTTATGTTGCTTGACCCAGGTGAAAACTTATCTTTTGTGACTCTACTATTGGCTGTTAAGTTCAGTTTGAAACCCTAGATCTTAAGGGAGCCTTTCTCGGTCTACACCCCCGTGGGCGAATCTATTGTTGCTCATAGAGTCTATCACGGATGCCCTGTTGTTGTGTTGCATAAAATATTTCCATATGATCTTGTGGAACTTGAGATGTTTGATTTTGATATGATTCTTGGAATGGATCGGCTGCATGCATCTTATGCTTCCATATATTGTAGAACCTGGAAAGTCCAGTTCCAACCTCCCAGTGAGCCAGTTCTAGAATGGAAAGGTAATGACTCCTCTATTAAGGGTAGGTTTATTTCCTACCTCAAGGCATGGAAAATGATTTCTAAGGGGTGCATCTACCATATTGTGAGGGTCAAGGATATGGATTCTGAAGTGCCTACTCTCGAGTCAGTCCCTGTGGTGAATGAATTTCTTGATATATTTCCCGAAGACTTACCGGGCATTCCTTCGGATAGGGAGATAGATTTAGACATAGATCTTCTTCCAGATACTCAGCCTATTTCTATCCCCCCATATCAGATGGCACCGATAGAATTGAAAGAGTTAAAGGAGCAATTAAAGGACCTATTGGAGAAGGGTTTTATTCAACCCAGTACATCACCGTGGGGTGCTCCCGTGTTGTTTGTAAGGAAGAAGGACGGGTCCCTCCATATGTGTATTGAAGACAAGCAGCTGAATAAGGTGACTATTAAAAACAAGTACCCGTTCCCAAGGATTGATAATTTGTTTGATCAGCTTCAAGGTGCCACTCACTTCTCGGAAATTGAATCTGTGGTAATGTCATTTGGCTTAACTAATGCTCCGGACGTATTTATGGTCTTGATGAATTGAGTGTTTAAACCAATCCTTGACAGCTTTGTGGTGGTCTTCATCGATGATATTCTCATTTACTCCCGAAGTGAACAGGACCACGGGAACCATTTGAGGATGGCCCTCCAAACTTCAAGGGAAAAGAAATTGTATGCCAAGTTTAGCAAGTGTGAATTTTGGTTAGGCGAAGTGGCTTTCCTCGGTCATGTGGTGTCCAGAGATGGTATCAAGGTGTATCCGCAGAAAACAAAAATTGGCCTAGACCGTTGACCCCTTCAGATATCCACAGTTTCCTTAGGTTGGCTGGGTACTACAGAAGGTTTGTCGAAGGTTTCTCATCTATTGCATCCCCACTGACCAAGTTGACCCAGAAGCAGGCTAAATTTATATGGTCGGATGAATGCGAGAGAAGTTTCCAATCCTTGAAAGATCGGCTTACGTCAACTCCCGTCTTGACCTTGCCAAATGGTTCAGAAGGGTTCGTAGTGTACAATGATGCCTCGCAAATTAGATTGTGTTGTGTGCTTATGCAGAATGGTAAGTTGATAGCGTATGCATCGAGGCAGTTGAAGGTGCATGAGCGTAACTACCCCACGCAGGATCTTGAGTTGGCAACGGTGGTCTTTGCTTTGAAGATTTGGAGGCATTATTTCTATAGGGTTCATGTTGATGTGTTCACCGATCACAAGAGTTTGCAATATGTTTTCACCCAAAGGGATCTCAACCCAAGGCAAAGAAGGTGGCTGGAGCTTTTGAAGGATTATGATATGAGTGTTCTATATCATCCAGGCAAAGCCAATGTTGTAGCCGACGCTCTTAGTAGATTGTCTATGGAGAGTGTGGCACATGTTTGTGATGAAAAGAAAGAATTGGCAAGGGATGTTCGTCGATTGACTAGGTTGGGTGTCAGGGTGGTTGATTCCAGCAAGGGTGGTGTTTGTGTTTAGAATGGGTCAGAATCATCTGTGGTAAGCAAGGTAAGAGCTAAGCAAGACCAAGACCATCCTTACTTTAGTTGAAAAAGTTGGTCTCTGCAAATGAGATTGAGGTATTCTCCCAAGGGGGAGATGGTGTGCTTCGGTACCAAGGTTGGCTTTGTGTCCCTAATGTGGATGACCTTAGAAAGGTGATTATGAGTGAGGCTCACAAGTCCCGTTACTCTATCACCCAGGGTCTACCAAGATGTACCGAGATTTGAGGGTGGTATAGTGGTGGCTTGGTATGAAGAGGGATATTGCTAAATTCATGTCGGAATGCCCGAGTTGCCAGTAGGTGAAGGTGGAACATCAAAGGCACGGTGGTTTGGCCCAAGACATTGAAATTCCCACATGGAAATGGGAGGATGTGAACATGGACTTTGTGGTTGGATTGCCTCGGACCTGAAGGCAATTCAACTCCATCTGGGTTATTATGGATCGAATGATGAAATTGGCTCACATTCGACCGATCAAGGCTACTTTTAGTGCCGAGGACTATGCGAGGTTGTATATCAAGGAGTTTATGAGGTTGCATGGGGTAACTAGATCCATCATATCGGATCGTGGTGCTTAATGCAGTTCCCACTTTTACAAGTCTTTTCAAAAGGGCCTGGGGAATAAGATTAAGTTGAGCTCTGCTTTTCACCATCAAACCGATGGCCAAGTGGAGAGGACTATTCAAACCTTGGAGGATATGTTGAGGGCATGTGTGTTGGAGTTTAAAGGGAATTGGGATGACCAGCTTCCACTCATAGAGTTTGCTTATAATAATAGCTTCCATGCTAGCATTGGTATGGTACCATTTGAAGCATTATATGGGAGAAGATGTAGGTAACCAGTGGGATAGTTCGAGTTAGGTGAGGTGGCTTTAGTTGGCTCGGACTTGGTATTGGATGCGATGGAAAAGGTAAAGGTGAGGGAGAAATTGAAAGCGGCTCAAAGTCGTCAAATTTCCTATTCGGATAGTAGGAGAAGGGACCTTGAATTTCATGTCGGGGATGGGGTGTATGTGAAAGTTTCTCCTATGAAGGGTGTGATGCGTTTCGGTAAGAAGGGCAAGCTAAGCCCCCGGTATGTTGGCCCTTACGAAATTTTTGAACGTGTTGGAGGTGTGGCCTACAAGTTGGAGTTACCTCCGGATTTGAGTTCCATTCATCCGGTCTTCCATGTAACTATGTTGAGGAAGCTAATTGGTGATCCTAGCACTATAGTGCCTTTGGAAGGTATTGAGGTTGAAAAAAATTTGCCTTATGAAGAAGTACCGGTGGCAATCTTGGATAGGCAAGTTAAGCGGCTTCATAATAAGGATGTGACTTTGGTGAAAGTACTTTGGAGAAATCAGCAAGTGGAGAGTGCCACTTAGGAGGCGGAGCTGGACATGATGAAGCGATACCCATATCTTTTCCAATCTACTCAAGAAGGTACTAGGAATCTTTCTTATCTAATTGTGCCATTTCTTGCCTTCTTGAGTCTCATGACATAACATGCATATGTGTGCACTAAAAGATCTTTTTCTTCTTTGAAGTTATTTGGATGTAATCTTGATAGGGGCTTTGAACTTAAACTCTAGTTTTGCATACTACTTTTTGGTACAAACTTTTTTTTGTTTTTGATTTGAATTGTGCATTGTATATTGTGTCAGATGTATCTTTCCCTGACTCTAACCTTTTGAGCCTTGTTCTTGCACATTCGAGGACGAATGTTCCCAAGGGGGAGATGATGTAAAGACCTAGACTAGCATCACCTTAGTGTCCAAAACTTTTTCCGCAGGAATCTGCCAGGCACCATTTCACGGAAGGGCCTACACGGCCCATGTGAAGCCACACGGTCCGTGTGGCATCCCGTGGAGTGACATTTGGGAAGGGGAGGGTGAACGGGCCTTCACACGGTCCATGTGAAGCCATACGATTCATGTGGCCCTCCGTTTGGTTGGTTGTGTGGAGCAACCCTTACACTGACCAAGTTATGACCCGTGTGACTTTAGATGGTCTGTGTGATCTTCCGTTTGGTTCGATGTGGGGAGTCACCTATACACGGACGGTGCCACGATCCGTGTGCCTCCTGATGGTCCATGTACTTGTCCGTACGGTGCTACTTGGTCCAAAATATTTTGCCTCCGAGAATTTCAAGTCCAGGATCATGGCACAATATACGGTTTGTGTGACACTACATGGACCGTGTACCATACCGTGTGACTCAAACGGGCCAATTTCAGGTTTATTTCATTAATGGCATTTTTGATATTATAGTTGTTCTGAACGTGAATTTGGTCTTTTCCCCCTCCTCCTAAGTCCCTATATCACCTGAACTTAATCACATTTCAACCATTTTTCCCCTAACTTCACTCTCACTCTCTCAAAATAATTGCTCCTTCAAGCTCTCCTAACTCCCTAGGATTTATCAAGTCAAGGCCTTCAAATTTAGTCCATTCTCCTCAAGTTGTCTTCAAGCCAGGTATGTTGGTTTTGATATTTGGTCCCTTTCAACCAAGAAGACCCAAAGTTCCTTAGAAACCACTTTATGAAATTGTCCACTTAAAATGTGAACTTTTACTACTTGATCTTAGAACCTTTGAACAATGCATGTTTTGTACATTATTCCCAATTTTAAGTTGTGTTAAACTCTAGTACTTGAAATTAAGCAAATTATGAACATGTATGTCCTTCAAAGATATTGTTATGCATGGGTGATAACTACTACAATTTTCATGTTAATTTTATTATGGATTTCATACAACAACAACAACAACAACATACCCAGTGAAATCCCACAAGTGGGGTCTGGGGAGGGTAAGATGTACGCAGACCTTACCACTACCACATAGGTAGAGAGGCTGTTTCCTGGAAACCCTCATCACAAAAACTCATCAGCAGAACACGCTAGATACGATACACAGGCAAAAAGAGAAGAGCACATAATAATACCTAGATACAAGATAGTAAACATATAAAGGCAGATAAATAACATATAAAAGACAGACAATTACCACTCCTTCCTATCCTCCCTATTAGCCTGCTACTCTAATTCTCGACCTCCACTCCTTCCTATCTAAGGTCATGTCCTTGGTGAGATCAAGTTTCACCATATCGTTTCTAATCACCTCCCCCCAATACTTTTTTGGTCTACCTCTACCCCTACGTATAGCTCCCAAATCTAATCTCTCACACCTTCTAACAGGGGCATCAGTACTCCTTCTCTGTACATGTCCAAACCATCGCAGTCTCGCTTCCCTCATCTTGTCAGCTACAGGGGCCACCTCTAGCTTCTCCCGAATGACCTCGTTCCTAATCTTGTCGCTCCTGGTGTGACCACACATCCATCGTAACATCCTCATTTCTGCGACCTGCATTTTCTGAACATGTACATTCTTTATTGGCCAACACTCCACCCCATACAACAAAGCAGGTCTAACCACCATTCTGTAGAACTTACCTTTGAGTTTAGATGGTATCTTCTTATCACACAATACTCCAGAGGCCATCCTCCATTTTGTCCAAGCTGCCCCAATACGATGTGTGACATCATCGTCGATATCCCCACTACTCTGGATGATAGACCCCAGATACTTGAAGCTTTCCTTCTTGGGGATAAGGTGAGCTGCAAGTCTCACATCAATGTCTGCTTCCTCCCTCGCTACACTGAATTTGCACTCCAAGTATTCTGTTTTGGTCCTGCTCAGTTTAAATCCTTTAGTCTCCAAAGCGTGTCTCCAAACCTCCAACCTATCATTAACTTTGGTCCGGGTCTCATCAATCAGTACTATGTCATCTGCAAACAACATACACCATGGGACTCCCTCCTGGATAGATCGCGTCAGCTCATCCAACACCAAGGAAAATAAAAAAGGACTTAGCACAGATCCTTGGTGAAGTCCCATCTGAACAGGAAAATATTCAGAATCTCCTCCCACCGTTCTTACCCGAGTTATGGCCCCGTCATACATGTCCTTTATCACTCTAATATATGCCATTGGGACGCCTTTCATCTCCAAACACCTCCATAGGACATCCCTCGGGACTTTGTCATAGGCCTTCTCAAGATCAATGAACACCATATGAAGGTCCTTCTTACTTTCCCTGTATTTCTCCACTAATCTCCGAACAAGGTGGATCGCTTCAGTAGTCGACCGTCCTGGCATGAATCCAAACTGGTTTTCTGAGATAGAAACTACTTTTCTCACCCTCATCTCCACCACTCTCTCCCATGCCTTCATAGTATGACTCAACAACTTGATACCCCTGTAATTATTACAACTTTGAATATCACCTTTGTTCTTGTACAGTGGGACCATTGTACTCCTCCTCCATTCCTCCGGCATCTTAGCCGTCTTCATGATAGTATTGAACAGTCTAGTCAGCCACTCTATGCCATCCTTGACCATGCTCTTCCAAAAATCTATCGGAATCTCATCCGGTCCGAGCGCCCTCCCTCTCTTCATCCTACTAATAGCCCTTCTAACCTCCTCAACTCTGAACCGCCTGCAATAACCAAAGTCTCGATGACTTTCGGAATATGCTAACTCGCCCAGCTCAATATCACTATCTCCTTTTTCATTTAAAAGTTTATAAAAGTAAGCTTGCCACCTTTGTTTAATAGAAGTCACATCCACTAACACTTCTCCCTCCTCATCCTTGATGCACTTCACTTGATCCAAGTCGCGAGCTTTCCTTTCTCTCGCTTTAGCAAGCCTATACATTCGCTTGTCCGCGCCTTTATCACTTAGCTCCTCATATAGGCGCTCAAACGCTGCTGTCTTAGCACTCGTCACCGCCATCTTTGCTTCTGACTTAGCCGTCTTATAAATCTCCTTAAGCCTTTGTTTTTCATCCTCCTCCCTACACTCCAACCATTTTGTATAGGCCACCTTCTTAGCTTTTACTTTGTCTTGAACTTCTTCATTCCACCACCAATCACCTCGACGTCCCCCAAAGGTTCCTCTCGAAACCCCTAGTACCTCAGAGGCTACCTTTCGAATGTAACCAGCAGTATTATCCCACATATTATTCACATCTCCACTACTACTCCAGGCCTCTAAATCTCTCAACTTTCCTTCCATCTCAAGAGAGAGGGCAGGAGTTAGACCCCCCCATCTAATCCTCGGTTGGGCATAGACAATCTTCCTCTTCTTTTCTCTCTTAATCTCTATGTCCATCACTAGAAGCCTATGTTGAGTGGAAATACTCTCACTCGGAATAACTTTGCAATTCTTACAAAGGCTTCTATCACCTTTTCGTAGAAGTAGGTAATCAATTTGAGTTTTAGCTACCGCACTCTGAAAGGTTATCAAGTGACTTTCCCTCTTCTGGAAACATGAGTTAGCAATAACTAACTCAAAGGCTTTGCCAAAATCCAAGAGAGACGTCCCCCCTCCATTCCTTTCCCCAAAACCAAAGCCTCCATGGACATCTTCAAACCCACTACTGGTAGCCCCAATATGTCCGTTAAAGTCTCCCCCAATGAAAAGCTTTTCCGTCATTGGTATGCCCCTCACCACCTCATCCAACTCTTCCCAAAAGAGCCTCTTGACTTCCTCCTCTAGACCTGCTTGGGGCGCATAGGCACTAACTACAGTCACTACATGCTTACCCACCACCAGTTTAATAGACATCATCCTATCGTTAAACCTCCTAACCTCCACCACATAATCCCTAAGGTCCTCATCTACTAGTATACCTACACCATTTCTGTCCCTAGAACCCCCCGAGTACCATAACTTGAACCCGTCTACATCCCGAGCTTTGGTCCCTACCCATCTAGTCTCCTGAACACACGCTATATTAATTTGTCTCCTCTTAAGACACTTTACTAGCTCTATGGATTTCCCTGTAAGTGTACCTATATTCCACGATCCTACCCTTAATTTAGAATAGCCCGTGCCCTTCCTACCACCCCTACCTCTTACCCCCGACCCAAACCAACGACATGACCTTACTCCACCATCAGATCCGGATGCCACCTACGAATTACTCTCACAAACCACTCCCAATAAGTCAGATAAGCAAACTCCAATAGAAATACTACCAAAAGAAATTATTAATGTAATGTAAAGCAGTAATGTATAAAATACTATCAAAAGAAATTATCAAACTAATATTAATGTAAAGCAGTAATGTATAAAATACTACCAAAAGAAATTTGCAGTAATGTAATGTAAGCAATAATGTATAAACTGTATACTACTGGAATAACCAAATGCACAAAATCGCAGTGAAAAATCAAAGTAACAAAGAATTCAAAAGCTACAGCAGTATTCAAGAAGTAGAAAGGGAGGAACGATAGAACCTGGGTTGATTCTTGAAATACGTGGTCGCCGGATTTTCTGTTTATGGTCAGAATCTGACTGGGTTGATTTTTGCCGGGAATGGTCGCCGGATTTTCTGCCTCTGGCCTGAAATGGTCGCCGCCTGAAGCTGAAGAAGACGCCCAAGGATTTTGCCGGAAAAGGAGCCGGCGAGAGAGGACGTCGGAGAGAGAGACAGTGGTATCTTTTGTAGGGAATAATCCTTCTTGTCACAGATCTTAAAATTGATCGATGCCTTATTGAACTGCTCTCTTCACTTATGAAGGCCTCACTGTGAAGACGACAGATCCACAGTTTCTGGATCGCAGATGATACAGATAGATTTTCAACTGAATAAAATCAAGAAACGCCGGCAACCGCGGAATCTACCTGAGCCAATCGATCACTGATGAACTTCCGGGATAGTTTAGGATTCCGATCGCCGGCGGCCGTTTAGATGACCAAAGATTCAACTGGAATTTTTTTCGCCGGAAAATCGCGACAAAGATGTGTTTGACAATGAATTTTAAATAATTTTTATTATGGATTTCATAGTTTTTACATTATATTGCTATGTTTTAGATATACTCTACATTACCCATGCCATCCCTACGTTATGCATTGCATCATACTCATGACATAAATACGTGGAAATTTGGAAATGTGGGATTAAGCCCAATTTCGTTTTAAAAAGGGACTATGATATGATTTTGGTAAGACATGGGATATGACAAGAAGGTGATCACAGGTATGTCTATAATTATAGGTCTTGATCTTGGGTGCTTGCACCATCTTGTATCTTGACTCTTGGAGCATCTTGGGTCCTTGCACGATCTTGTATATGTAGATTAGCTATTCCTTGCATGAACCATGTGATTTTGATCTTGTGATTTAGCATTTGAGCCTACATGTGCATTTAACGTTTTTAAATGGATATTGACTCTCTTGGAAGCATGTATATATATATAAGTGTTCTTGTGGGATGTGTAAGTCTTAGCACCTATGGAATTGGGGCATTAGGGATATCCCCAAGGTCGCTCTCCCTTTTCTTGAACTATGTGCTAACATAGGGACGAATGTTATTCGTCTATCTGTTTATGTTATGACATGTCTTGGTTTGATTCTGTACATCCTTGTAAAATGGGGGTCCCATAAAGAAGGTGACCATCCCTGAGATGGTGTGTCCGTAAGGTGTGATGTAGATTACCCTTGGAAAGTAATCTTCTCCCTACCGGTAGGAGATCCCAATCGGTCCAATTCATGTAATAGCTGACATGGATTTGGTTTGTCGGTTATAGTCCATCCTCGTTATATAGGAGCATTATCGCATTGCATGCATCATGCATTCCATGGCATCTTGTATACTAAATTCCTTTGCTTATATGCTCCTTATATATTATGTGCCCTTGTCATCTAACATTGATATGCAGGTTCGGTAAGTCATATGCATAGCATGCCCCCATACTTATCACATTCAAACGTACTAACACATACTTTATGCCTATATGATTTTACCATGTAGAGACCGAGCAGTTTGAGTACTAACTGAAGGACGAATAGTCCATCCTTGAAGATACTTTGCGGTGAGCCCCGTCTTTCGGGTGTGAGCTTTTATTTCCTATGATCTTGGTGTATATTCTTTTGTTGAGGGTGAGCCCGGAACTTGTCCTGGCCCCCCGTTCCTTGACTAGAGGCATACGTTGGGCACTATGTACAACTTTCTTTTTTTGTTCATCTAAATGAATGGTTTCCCCTTGACTTTGACTACCGTTTTAATTTATGCTTATGCGTTTACCTGCTCTTGCACCAAATACGTGGTTTCTAAATTTTGAGGCTTGTTTGGGGACTCTCGGGTTCTCATTCACCGTGTCACATCTAGGCCCCGACCCCGGGTCATGACATCTACCTCCACCATTCAAAGAGCTCTCACTTAAAGTCATACCGACATACTCTTACCTATCTATTGCGCATTATACAATCTCATCTCTTTCCTCCTCCCATCTCTATATCTACATGACACAAATTTTACACCAATGTCATAATGAGGATACATTCACTCCTCCTCATCTACCCTCACTCTAAGTCTACTATTATCAACATAACTATTTGGACGTGGAGGAACTCATCATCTCTCCCTTTGACGAAACCCCCAAACTACTACCTCTCCATACAAAATAAGCACGATTACACCTCTAAAACTTGATACTCTACATCATACTATCAAAAATGGCATAAAAAGTCGAAGGTCAGTGCACGTGTAAGATGACATTGGAATCAAAAACTCTCATTCTCTCTTGAATTCTTCCATCGCAAGCTCTTCTCCTCTTTTCTCAAGCCCTAGTCTTGTTCAATTGTTAGAAAATGACATAGAATGGGGTTTTAGACCCTTTTTACATTCAACGACCGAATTTGATCGTGTATTTTGTTTAGGAGAGGTTGGAAATTTACCGGAATGCCCCTGACAAAGTTTAGAAATTTTCTAGGTTCAGAATAACCTAGTCCGCAATGCGGACTAATTGCAGTGTATTTTTCTCTAAAAATTTTCTGAAAGGAATTTTCCAATCCCGCCAAAAGAAAATTTTAAAAAAATATAAGGGTCACTCCGCTACAGGTGCACAACGCGCCTCTGTGGTGCACCAACACTGTTTTAGTGTTCAGATCGAAAAATTATCTTTTGATCCGGTAGCTCTAAAAATTGACCGAGACCATGTTCACACCCAATATTTCATGCTAATCATAAATCCGGCCTTGAATTTGTCATAGGAGCATTGAAAAATGTGTTACGCGCATATCCCTCCTCAAGGGGTATTTTGATAATTTTATCGGGCATTACATCATCTCTCCCTTAGCTTTCAAGGTCATTACTCTAAGTTTGTAAGTCGATTTCCTCTACTAGGTTATAAATATATACCTCCACACGGTCGTGGAATCACTATCCACAGGAATATTTTAAACTCTTCTGTTATGTTATGGTCGCATACACATAACTAGCCACTTAGACTCTTTTCAACGTTATTACTCTCATAATGCTATCTCCTCTTTAACACTACAACTCAAAATTCAAGCTTAGGGTCTAGCACTAAGATCTGCACCTATCACACGCCTCTATAATGTTAACTTACAACTACTAGGTAGAAACTTAGGGAACATAATCCCACTAAAATCTCATAGCGAGTATCCAATCAACATATCACTTCCTCATAACTCAGTACCACTTAACTATTCAATCATATCTCCTTATTTGACTAAGCTCATAACTCAATGAGTCTCATGAACTCTCAATTAAAAATCATAATCCTGATTAAGATCTATCACATTGAAAGCACTCTTTTTCCCTATTCAACATCTACACTTCACCCTCAATAGTATGAATACTGCAACACATAAACATAACTTCCTTCTAATTTGAGCAGGCTCTACCACATTCTAACAATAACTCTTCCTCTATAACTTATCATGAAAATCATAGGATTCTGATGACTCTTTCATCAAACTAATGACAATCGACTCAGCATATCATTACTTACCTAATGAATACGTAACTCTAGCTACAAGCCTCAATCAACTTTTTGAAAAAAGAGGTTTGGGAACATCTAGAGCTATCTTAAATGCACGATTCATATGAGTAGAAGTGCAGTCTTTCTAGTCAATCAACTTCGCACACTAGTCGACTTCTCTTAAGCCTGGTGCAGTCTCTCTACCATTCTGATTACTTTACCTTAGAGGATCTCATCTATAAGAGTTTTAAAATTACTGTCACTATCACCTCATGGACACGGCATAGTCGAAAGGTTTAGAGTAACATACAAATCATCGTAGATTTCTTAGGAAATAGCTCTATCGCACAATTCAGAATCTGAAAGAAGGGAAACTTTACCTAATGTCCTATAGCCTCCCTGTTATGGATGCGGCACGCTTTACACAAATAATAAGGACTTTACATGACACAGCTTCATAGAGTTCCTAGGAAACTTGAACTCTGTGCACTCATACCAAGTTTGTCATACCCGGGAGGGTACCCTTGGCGTGGCCGATACTCAGAGAATATTGCTAGTCCCCAAGCGAACCACTTGGCCTCATTGTCACCTCATACTCAACAGCGGAAGGAACATCCTCAAGGAAAAAAACTATAATGTAATTAAAGTAATCATGTCTTTATATAATAGGTAATTTCTAATAAAGAAGAGTTGGAAAAACACAATACTTAACATCCTCTACTCAATGTTCATGAAGCCTCTACCTCTAACATCTAGATGGTACCACAACAGGCCATGGTTACCCAACTCAGGGAAAATAAAGTACTGACTCAAACTAGAAGATAATAATATGGAAATCCTCTGAAAACAAGGAGGTCTCACCGATCAGCAGAATGCGAATAGATCCTCAATAAAGTACCTGCCGATGGTCTCTAATACCTGCCTTTACATCATAAAACGATGCAGTCTCAGAAGGGGACACTAGTACGTGGAATGTACTTGTATGTAAAATAGCTGAAAAAACAGAAACATGTAGAATAATATAGGAATAACATCAACTCAACATCATACTCCATCAGAATGTCAAATGTCTATCTAAAGCAAGAATAAAGAGTAGATAAAAGACTCATCAACATCTCATCTCAAAAAAACTCGACTCAACTCAACTCCAAGTACCAATGCCCGTGTAGGACAAAGATAAAGAGTAGACAGTAAATCATTAGCATCTATCAAAACTCATACCATCACATCAACATCAGAATTCTATCCGTGAGGAACCTAACTGGGAGTTTCTCTGACCTCAGCCATCACCTATGAGCCGGTGATGATACAACGAAGTGATTTCATTACCGCATCCATCAAGTACCTTGCCAGGGTAAAGGGCATGGCTCAGGGATCCACAATAATAACCTCAAGTCCTCTTTTGGAACAAAGAAAACATCTGTCTTGCAGTTCAATCCTTTCCTACGCTGGGGACGTAGTTAATGAGTTCGAGTGGGACTCACTCTTACCCATGTTCGGTGCTCAATACTCCTCCTAGAACTCGATATGCTCATAAAACATCATCATCATCAGTCCCATAAGGACATAGTACATCATCATCGGTCCCATAGAGACATAGTACATCATCATCTACATCATCATCGTGGACTCAAAACATTCTTTTAGAATTCAATTTCAAGTTTCAATACTCATGAACATCACTCTCATCAACATCGTCATCAAGACCCTCAACAATTTGGACCACAATCACAACATCACAAACATCATCAACGTCAAGGCTCTAGACTCATCCCCCTAAGTTCATTATGCATACTTTTCAAATAATCCTGTAGGGTTATGCAAATTCTAATGAAAAATGTTAAATATAAGAAAATAAATAGTATGATGATCATCAACATAGGAAAACATGTAATTTCAAATAGAATTTCAAGAAAAATCATCAAGTATTCATGCATGTAGACTCTTGAACCATCAACTCATCTATGACCTCTATGGGGCATATAAAAGAACAATCCCATCTTTTCAGTTTAGCCTTACATACCTGGAAAGTTGATATTACAATTGAAATTTGATGAAGACTTATTTTCTTGGAGAAAATCCTCGATCTCGGTGGTACTTTTAGAGTGGAAGAACTTGGAAAGAAATTGTTTGAAGGGCTTCTTTTTTATCCTTGAATTCTTGACTTAGAATATTTAGAGTTCTTGATGAAGAACCCCAATTCTTGAAGAAGAAGAATCAAGGAGTCCTTTATTAGAATTCTCGACTTCGTTTTCTTGAAACCCTAGATTATGATTTAAGATTCTATTAGGGATTCATGAATAACTAAAGAAATTTTGGTTGGGTAGCTTAAAATTTATGAAGAATAACTCACCTTGATGATGAATCTTGAAAGTTAGTCCTAACTTGATGACTTTCTTGATGATTCTTGAGAATTTATTTTTAGGAGTGAAGGAGAGGGTTTTACTTATAAAAACTGATGTTTTATGCGTTTTGGGACCTTAAATAGACACCCCCAAAGGTTTTAGGATAAAAATACCCTCAAAATAAAATAAAGAACATCATTTAGCTTATCCAAAAAGGGTTCGCGATAGGTCCGTGATGCGGAGCTATCACGGCTCTTTAGACAACTATGCAAGTCTTCAGTAAAATGGTCATAACTTTCTACTCCGAACTCTAATTAAGGCGAAATAAGATGCGTTGGAAAGCTAATTAAAAGATCTTAATGTTATATATTGTGGGTCATCTAACTCATTATACTCTAGGAGATATGGTCATTAGAATATGACCCTTCTACCACATCAAATTCGTTTCCTGCGCTAAGAAATTAATTTTAACTTCTACGCTCAATTAAGAATTATAAATTAAAATCGTATATCATCCGAAGGATGGCTCAATCTAAGAAAAAAATGAAAAAAAAGGTTGGGGTGTTACAGGAGACATGCCTATAGGGGTCTAGAAATGTTTTCTAGTTTTCCCATAATGCGTCATCATGATTTCGCGATTAATCTGTCCGGTTTGCATTCACAGTCTTGGATAAAATCTATTTAATTTCCCTATTAGACACTTCCACTTTCCCTCTTATTTGAGGATGGTAAGGGGTTGCCACCTGATGTTTTACCCCATATTTTTCAAGTAGAGCATTATATAATCTATTGTAGAAGTGAGAACCTTTGTTGCTAATTATCGCTCGTGGTGTGCCAAACCTTGAGAAGATGTTCCTTTTCAGAAATATTATGATGCTTTTTCCTTAATTATTGAGTAGAGTAATTGCCTCCACCTATTTTGATATGTAATCCACAGCGACCATGATGTATTTGTTCCATGCAAGCTAACAAAGGGACCCATGAAGTTTATTCCCCTCACATGAAATAGCTCAATCACCATAATGGGTTTAGAGGGAGCTTATGCTTGCCGGAAATACCACCTTCTCTTTGGCATCAATCATATATTTTGCATAGTCATGAGCATCTGGGTGGATTGTGGGCCAATAGTAACCATACTGAAAGATCTTATGTGTTTTCTAGACTCCACTATGATGCCCACCTACCAGTGACAAGTGACATGCCTAAAGGATATTTATCATCTCAACCTCAGGAACATAGCGATGAATAATCCCGTCTACCATACATAAAACAAGTATGGATCATCCCAAAAGACTTTTCTCACATCGGATATGAACTTGCAGCGCTGGTAGGTATTTAGGTTAGGCGGCAAAATATAACTAACCAAGTAGTTTGCATAGTGTGCAACCCATGGCATTAAATCAAGGGATTCCGCCCACACTCTCTCATCTTGGAATGAGTCACCAATCTCCAATCCATCATCAAAATTTGTCATGGCCCTATCTTCTGACCTATAAAGGTGATCTGTAACCTGGTTTTTGTTCCATTTTTGTCAATGACATCGAAATAAAATTCTTGAAGAAGAAGTACCCATTTCATCAACCTTGGGTTTGCATCCTTCTTTCCATCAAGTACTTTAGTGTTGAGTGGTCTGTGTGCACCACAACTTCGGTCGCCAATAGATATGACCTAAATTTCACGAATGCGAAGACCACCGCGAGTAACTCTTATTCAGTGACAGTGTAGTTCATCTGGGCTGTATTTAGGGATTCGCTAGCATAGTATAAATGAATTAATGTCTTCTCTTTATATTATCCCAATACTACACCTAACACAACCCCACTTTCATCACACAGGACTTCAAAGGGCTTTGACCAGTTTGGAGCTACAATGATAGGGTCTGAAAATAATTTCTTCTTCAATCCTTCAAAGGCTTTTAAGAATGGACCATCAAACATGAATTTAGCATTCTTCTCAAGCAACATGCACATTGGATGTGCAATTTTAGAGAAGTCTTTGATGAAACATCGTTAGAACCCTGGATGCCCTATGAAGATCCTCACACCCTTCACTAAAATAGGTGGGGGAAGCTTCACAATCACTTCCACTTTAGCTCTATCAACGTTAATTCCTTTGATGGAGATCTTGTGCCCCAACACAATGCCCTCCTTCACCATGAAGTGACACTTTTTCAAATTCAGCACCTGACGGTATTCCTTTCACCTTCTTAAAACAATACGCAAGTGCTTCAAGCAATCCTCAAACGAGTCCCTAACCCTACTAAAGTCATCCATGAGGACTTCAATAGTGTCTACCATGTCTGAGAAGATAGATATCATGCATTATTGGAATGTTGTTGGAGCGTTACACAATCTGAATGGCATCCCTTTGAATGTGAAGGTGCCATAGGGGCATGTGAACGTCTTTTTCTCCTGATCTCCCGGAGTAATGGTGATCTAGTTGTATCTTGAATACCCATCGAGAAAGTAATACCGACCCGTTCCTACCAATCAGTCCAAAATCTGATCTATGAACGACATAGGGAAATGGTCTTTTTCTAATGATGCATTGAGCTTCTTGTAGTCCAGGTACACCCTCCATCTAGTAACTAGATGCATGGGATCAACTCATTGTTGGAGTTTGGGACAACAACGATACCTTCTTTTAACGGAAGACACGAAATCGGGCTCAACCATTCACTATAGGCGATTAGATAGATCACTTCTACATCTAACCACTAGATGATTTCATTACACATGACCTCTTGTACGGGGGGAGGGGGGTTGAGACGCCTTTGGTACTCAATACTCGACTTGTAGTCTTTGACCAACTTGATTTTATGTGTACATATCACAGGAGGGATACCAATGATATTTACAATGGTCCACCCAATGGCCTTCTTGAACTGTTTAAGTACCATGACAAGGGCATGCACCTGTTTGCCACTCAGTTCCGCAACTACTATGACTTACAAGGTATTTTCGGCGCCCAAAAATACATATCTCAGATGTTTTCGGAGAGCCTTTATTACTAGTATTGGTGATTCTTCTATGGATAGCTTGGTGGGCAGTAACTCTCAATTCTATTAGTCCGACTCCAACTTAGTTTGGTGCCTAGGGGCGTAGGATACCCCTAACACATTCATTATCTCCTCATAGTATGGGATGCCATCACTATCAAAGTTCACAAGTACAGCTTCCAAAGAGTCGACACCCAGTCTCACCTCAAGTGGTACTTTTGACTTAGCACCAGCAACACTCTAAATAATAGAGGTCACCCTCAAATCATCTTCTTTCTTTGCATGCTGGCAAATGTTGAACACGACCTAATCTCTTCCCAACCTAAAGTAGAATAGGCCCCTCTCCATATCCACTCAGGATCGTCCAGTGGCTAAGAAGGGCCTCCTCAAGATGACAGGGACTTTGAAGTCAACCATGAAATCTAGGATCACAAAGTCTACGAGGAATATGAGTTTATCAACTTCGACAAGCACATCATAAATTATCCCCAAAGGCTTCTTCACTGTGCAATCAGCCATTAACAATTGCATGCTTATCAGAGTAGGGGCTCCCGGTCCGATATTCCCTAAGACCGCAAGGGGCGTTAGATTTATCCTGGCACTAACATCACACAATGCCCTTGCGAACTCCACATCTCCAATGGTGTAGTGCATGGTAAAAGAGTTGAGTTCTTCTCTCTTTTTAACCAAGGACCTCGGAGCAATTGCACTAAAATGTTTAAGATCTTGGGAGAGCTCCTGACTCATAGTATGCTTCTTTGTAACCAATTACTTCATGAACATTACATACCCTGGCATATTCTGTAACGCCTCAATGAGAGGGATGTTAATAAAGAGATGTTTCAGCATGGAGACAAAGTTAATAAACTTGCGCACCTTCTGCTTCTTTTAATTCTTTGAGGGAAGGGAGGAGGAGGCCTAGAAATGGGCTTCAACTTCGTTAGTGCATCTACGACTTCACTCACCCCATACTTCCTATGATCATCTCTGATATCTGCATCTTTGACCTTAATTGTCTCCTATTGAACATTATCCTCGTCTACTGGCATGGGAGGATCAATGGTACTCTTGTCACCACGAGTAGTAACCGCCATGCACTGCCCTTCATTCTTTTGATTTTGAACTTTGTTGCTAGGCTGTATACCATCTAACGTTGATTTAGTTGAGTTGACACTTGACCATACTGTTGCTCAAGTTGTTTAATAGCAACAAAATAAGACTCAATCTTCTGATTAATGTAAGAGATGTCATGTTTCATCCCTCTCAACGTCGCATCTTGTGTCTCAGCTTTCTTCAATAGGCGGTCAAACTTCTCCTCAACTCTGGAACTACTAGCACTAGTGTCACAGTTTTGTAGTGCTATATAATGATCATTTCTATAACCATCTTTACGCATCTCTTTATGGCCCTCGATTCCTTTTATAGTAATCTATGTGGTTGCCTTTGAAAGCTCCATCTTAATTATAGTTTTGACCTTGATTTCCTTAGAGCCTTGGAAGTTTGTCCAAAGCACCTCATTTGATCAACAATAAAGCAAGTGTCCTCCTCATAGTAGGGATCATCATGCATTGGTGCTTGTGGAGGCTGATCAACAACTACATTGACTCGCTTTTTATTTTGCTTCATCATCACCTCCATCCCTATTCGGATTCACGCAAGCTCTTGCATAATCTCTTCATTTATTTTAGCTTTTTCTAAACCTATACTAACAGTGCACAAACTTTTTGTAGATGCTCTATCTCTTTGCCCCCATGCATGATTGGTCTTGACCACCCTTTCCATCCTTTCAGCGATCCTTGAAAATGGTTGATCTAAGAACATTCCCCCCATAACGGTATCCTCAAAAGCTTGACTATTCTCATCCAGGGTCCGGTAGAAGATCTCCACCAAGGCATCTTCAATAATGTAATGGTTCGGGAAACTCCTCAAGTACTTAAGGAACTGCTCCCATGTAGTACTAATCGAGTTACCAGGAAGTTGCTCAAAGTTCTTGATTTTGTCTATCAACTTGAGCTTCTTCGATCTTGCGAAGTACATCTCCAAAAAGGCTTTCTGCAACTCAGCCCAATCGGTGATCGGACACTATGGGTGCTCGACTAGCCATAATGTTGCATTGCATGTTAGAGATAATGGGAAGACACGATGTCCCATAGCATCCATAGATAGATTTTATATTCCCATCACACTCTTGCAGACAAATGCAACATTGTAAAGATAGCTATGCAGATTCTTTGATGGTAGGCCCACGAACAACCCACAATTTTTTAGCATTTAAAGCAACCCACTTGAAACCATAAACTTTTTGTTAGCCAGTAGTGGTGGTAACACAACAGCACCAGTCATCTCCATAGTCATAGGGTTCAACCAATATTGATTCCACTGATAAACTTTGGTATTGAAGACTTATGGCTAGGGAGAAATGTCCTCAAGAGGAGGTGGATTGTTGTTGTGTTTGCATTATCTTGAGCCATTCTTCTTAGTCTTCTCTGGAACTATGAGTCACACAGAATCAAGAGTGTGCCTCAACTTCGTGTGTTGGGCATATGCTACACCTATACCTTGAATGAAAACTAAAACAACCAAAATCATAGAATGAGGGTAACAAGGATTAATTCTCAAACTACTTGAATTAGAAAAGTCTAGCCGTATTAGCTGGCAACGATGCCTAAATCTTGATATCGCCCAAGCTACACCTCCTTTTTAAGGTTAAAGTAGTCATTGTCAAGATATATAACCTAACTATGGTTAGGGTCAAACACAAGGAAATATGGTAGACTTGGAAGAACTCAATTGCAATTTGGGTTTATTAATCAACTTATCTCCCCAAAGGGGGGAGGGGGGTACATAATTAGTAGTAAAGGTAATGCTAAGCTAAGGAAAGGGGTTAACCAATGTGAAGAGAAACAAGGGTATTGTGTTCCCTATAATTCCCTAACTCAGTATTACTAGATAAAAAAATTCTTTTTTCTAGTGTGTAGTATACAGAATGGTAAGTTAAGTTCACCAAACCCTTGGGCCCAGGCGAGAGGCGAATTTCACTATGTGATTAGGTCCATCCCCACACTGTAACATTACTAACCCTCACCTGTTGTCCTAGTGCAACCTCATTGGCCTAGTTCGGTTGATTAGACAAGAAATATCGATCGAATCCTGTTAATTAAAATATTTTCCTATTTATTATTACCTTGATACAGTCAGTATCACTAGGTAGGTTCTAATGTTGAACACCATTAGAAAGCATTCAGAGTGAAGAGAACTAATTAATGAATGCCTGCACGTTTTCAAAAAATTATGAATTATCCAATTTTACCTTGTTAGTTCGTCATGGTTTCCACGCCCCTAGTTGTGGATTTAGCTACTCATGATTAGTGTAAATGCAAGACCTATGAATTTTAATAACATAATTTAGCACTTACACAATAGAATTAAGCAAAAAAAAATCCAACTCTTCAATGAGAATCACTAGATTACAATTAGAAGATTTTTTCCATCGCCATTTCAGTCAGGTAGTCCATCAATCAGAGCCATGGGAAGAGTAAGAGTCTTCTGGATTATGCTTCTTTTTCTTCTCTTCCTTTGCAGCAGTGTTCATCCACCAACCGATATGGATCTTTCATTTCTTTTCACCATTTAAGCGTGAGTAAGTATTTTGTTGATTCCTCTTGCCTTCAAGTTTTGTGCTACACCTCTTCATCATTCTTCTAGTTTTGTCTTGCACCTCTTCGTTATTCTTACTTCTCTTTGTCTTCTCATAGATGGCATACTGTGATCTCCATGGTTTCCTCTTGTAGAAGCTCCAAAACTTCTTTCTTCGTTGGTTTTATGTAAGGTCTTGTAGTCTGTTTTTTCAAATCCAGCCTTCATCTTCTGACTTCCTTATTTGTTGTCAGTGAAGGAATGGAGGGAATAGATATCGGAGAATGCAAAATTACTCCAACTTAGTCGACTATCATGGTACCCCTGAGTTTTGGAACAAGCAGACATCACTTTGGCTATTTTTTGTAAAATGCTCTGTCTAACTGTAGCTCTTGGAAGTTCAACAACTACCCTCTTTTGTAAATGTTTTTTGTATATATCATAGCCACATTCTTCAAGCTTTCATGCCTATTGTATTAATCTATTAGTATTGACTATTTTTGTTGTAAATATGTCATTTGTCAAGTTTCTGCATGTATGATTTTCCTTGTTCTGACCCTTAAGTATGGTATCTGGTTTGATCATTGTTTAGGATTTTTTTCGCTGTGCTGGGTAATGTTTACCTTCTTGTATGAATGCCAAAATTGCTAGATAATTGACTAATTGATTCCCAACCCTAAAGATATGTTGGATCCTTATCTTTTATGTTTAATTTTGTTCCTTTTCCACAGAGTCCAAATAATAATTGCCTGTCCATCTCAATGAAACTTAGCTTCTAATATATTTTACCAATTGCAATAATTGTTGTCGGAGACTATTCACTTGCTAAAATTAATTTCAGCAATTGCAACAATTACTAAGTTACACATTCTACTTGCTAATTTATTTTTAGCAACTACAGCAATTGCTAAATCGGACCGACTACTTGCTAAGATTTTTTTTAACAATTGCAACAAGTGTTGTCAGAAATATTCACTTGCTAAAAAATTAATTTCAGCAATTACAACAATTGCTAAGTTACACATTCTACTTGCTAATTTTTTTACCAACTACAACAATTGCTAAATAAAACCTACTACTTGCTAAGATATTTTTAAGCAATTGCAACAATTGTTGTCGGAGGCTATTAACTTGCTAAAATTAATTTCAGCAATTACAACAATTGCTAAGTGACACATTATACTTGCTAATTTTTTTTAGCAACTACAATACTTGCTAAATCAGACCTATTACTTTCTAACATATTTTAAGCAATTGCAAAATTATTGTCGGAGTAATTTTAGCAATTGCAACAATTGCTAAGTTACACATTCTACTTGCTAATTTTTTTTAGCAATTGCCATATCAATTCTCAACAACAAGGATTCAACACTAACATATTATATAATTAACTAAAAATATAATAACATAAAAGTTCAACATCAAACCAACATTCAAAAAAAACATAAAAGAAAAGTAAAAGTTCAACATCAAACCACCATTAAAAAAAACATAAAAGAAAAGTAGTGTTTGTCTGTCAACTTGAAAGATAATTACAACCCAAGACAATTGTTAGCACCTAATTTTTTATCAAACTTAAGTTATGTACTTTTTAGTATTTATATAATTTTTTGAATCTAAATTAGATATTCTTATTTTTATCTTATTTAGAATAATTTGAAAACAACAAAAAATATAGTAATATTTTAATTTGTTTTTAAAGAAGAGAAAATTTATAAAAAAAAATATATGTTTTTTCTTTTAATTTTGATTCTGATAAACAATACAGTATTGTTAGTGCTTTCTTGATTATATCTTAGTTTGAGCTAGTTAACTTTTCTATTTATTTTTTAATTTGAAATAGTTTTCTAATATTTTTCATTTTTTTCGTTCTTTCTTTTCTTTTCAAAACAAAAATGAAACAAAAAAGAAAATTAAAATAATCCTAAAACTACCCAAAAATCCACTACATACTAAACTACCCCACAATGTCCCCACACTACTCCCACTTTTCCACTCTCACATATTCCCTCTATATACTATACACAAAAACAAAAAAAATGATCTATTACTTTCTTCTTTTACACACACATCTTATACACATTTAGGGAAAACCTAGCAAAAAGAATTTGCACAAACACTCAAACAAAAAAAACTCTCAAAAAAACACATAAAAAAAAGGACGGAGTTAGAGGTTTGCCTTCGTAGTTCGAGTTCATAGTTCCTATTGTGGTCTACCCTTTGTAAATTATTATTCACAAAAGGTAACATATATCTTTCTTGTCCAATTTAATATGATTACACTATATTAAAAGTGTCAAATTTCGTATGTGTTTGACCCATTGCTATTCTTTGACATTGTAATATGAATTATGTTCAAATCTTTCATATCAATTTTTGTTTAGACGTTTTGTATTGTTAAATTTGGTATAAAACTGTTAAATAATTTATTTCATGTTGGTAAATTCATTGTTCAATTATGATGATGTGTGCATTTAAGATTTAATAAATTGGAATGACAAAAATAATTAATGATGTAGATTATTTATATAAAATATTGCTTTTAATTTGTAGGTTCTTCTTTTATTTTTATGACTAAAATAAGTAAAAGAAAAATTTTACGTATTCATAATTTCTAACATGCTAAATGTGCAAAACTTATATAAAAAAAACATATTTGGGTGTTCTTACTAATATCGTGCTCACTTTTTCTTAGAAAAAAATATAAAATGAAAATAAAAATGAGAAGTTTGTAACTTTTTACATCTCATTTTACTAATGATTTTTTTAGAATACTAATTTAATAATTTCATGTTGATCCATGTAATTGATATTGAATTGTTGAATTATATTTTTCATGAGTTACAATGACTAACACTTAACCAAAAAAAAAAATTTAAAGTCTCTTGACTTTGAGAAAAAATCAAACGTTAAATAATTTTTGTAATTAAATCTTTTAAATTGAATTTAGAAGCATGATTCGGCCGATAAATAACGATAGGCAAACGTTAGGATTTAAATAACATTGAACAAATGTTATTGGAAAATATGAATAAATAAATAATTTGTGGCAAGGTTGGAAAGTGCTGCTACCAATATACCGCACTAATAAAATAAGATAGTTTTAAACTAGTTTCAAATTAATCAAAGAAGGTCGGCGAATAACATATTTTTTGTAAAACTTATCAAGATAATATCTTCAAATTAAGTTAAGGCATAAATAAGTTAATAAAGCGACCGTGCTAGAACCACGGGACTCGAGGGGTGCCTAACACCTTCCCCTCGGCCAACAGAATTCCTTACCTGATCTTTGTTTTCGTAGATCAAAAATAAAGAGTCATTTCCTTTTGATTAGGGATCTAAATTAGGTGACTTGGAACACCAAAACTCAATTTCAAGTGGCGACTCTGAATAAATAAAACAATTCTTTTTTCAAAATATCACTTTAATTGGAGGAGATCTATTTTTCAAGATACCACATGCGGGGGGAAATAGGGGTGTGACAGGTGGCGACTCTGCTGGGGCTGACCAGAATTCGAGCTTATCAATGTTGGCTTGTATATGGCTTTATTATTTTGAATATTGTATTAATTATTTTAATGTGATATTTGCCCGCTGATTTATTGCTTTGATATTATTTGAACTGTAATATAACTGTCTTCTCCACCGTACCCATCTGAGTTTTTCTGAAAATCCACTTCATTCAGAGATACGGTCTACGCTCCCGAAACTTTCTGGAAAGGATTTTGATTGCACATATATTAGGACGGGAAGGTCTCAACAGTGAGGCCGGAAAGCCCTGCTACCGATAAGTTGTTCCTTCTCGTCTCGAGTTGTCCACTCGTTTTACACCCGGTCTAGACACCAAATTCATTAAGACATAAAATCTAGTTGAACCAGCCTCATACAGTGATTATTTCTAATAGGGTACGTTTATTTGCATCATAAGCATTTAAATTAGTGGGACCCAGCACTAATCAAGTCTATATGAGACAGGTACCCTTTTTTCGAAACCATCATGTGCATTCTTTGTGCTACTCATCACATTATGAGGAAGACTATATTAAATGTCGACCGCTTTATGATGAATTAGTTTTAAAAAATCATAATTATCTTTTTTAGATTTTATCAATTGTACTACTCCTTCTTTATCAAAATTTTATTTTATTTTCTTATCCCAAAGCACATCTACAAAAAAGAAATTGTTACCATAGAAAAAATTTTATTTTTCTGGCGAAAAACCCATTTACTATTAAAAAATTTGTTTAAAAAGGTCAAACTACGCACACTTGATTCTTATCTCGATAAGATACGTAGGCATCCCTCCTTGGGTTCAATGATTTTTATTGATAGAATTGAAAAAAAAGTATTTCTTATTAAATGTAAAAAATACATTTTTTTCTTCTTATTCATGAAAGCAAAAGAAAATATTTATTTCTTATTCCAAAAATAAACACGAATATTTCTTTGATTTGAGAACTACGCTCACCTGATTCTCATCTAAATGAGATAAGTAGGCAACCCTCCTCAGGTTCAGTGATTCTTCTTCAAAAAATAAAATATAAGAATGAAAAAGGAATTCGTATTAAAAAATTATTAATCTTTATTCAGAAAATCAAATTCAAAAAGAAAGATGTGACGCCCGGTAAAATTACCAAAATGCCCCTAGAGTGAGAGTACGCGCGTAACGCATCTTCCGGGGCTCGTATGGCAAATTCGAGACCGGATTCGTGATCAGCATGAAAACTAGAGTGGGAAAATGGTCTGGGTCGAATTTTAGGACGACCTGATCGAAAGATAAATTTTCGATCCAAGTCACAAAACAGTGATTGTCCGCGACAGAGGCGCGACGCGCACCTGCCGCAGAGGGGCACTTATATATTTTTCCAGATTTTCGATGGGATGGAGAAAACTCATTTAAAAACACTTTTCCAAAAATACACAGTTAGTGATAGGTCTGCGTCGCGGACCCTGTATATTCCGAACTGGAAATTTCTAATTTATTTCGAGGGGCATTCAGGTCAATCCCTAACCCCTCCTAAACACTAATACATGGCTAGTAAGGTCGTTTCTACACGAAAAGAGCCTAACAAAACCTATTCTAAGTCCTATTCCAAAATCTAACAAGGCTAGGGCTTGAGGAGAGGAGAGAAAGGCTTGGGGTGAGAAACACGAGAAGAGAATCCTCGACATCACCCGGTTGAACAGTTGCATCACAGGTATGTAAGGCTAAACTAAAACATGGGATTGTTCTCTCATGTGCCCCATAGAGGTCATAGTTGAATTGATGATTGAAGAGTCTACCTGCATGATTTCTTCAATGGATTTTCTTGAAAATTATATTTGAAATTACATGCTTTCTATGTTGATGATCATCATACTATTTGTTTTCTTAAATTGAATACTCTCATGGAATATGCATAACCCTACATGACTATTTTGAAGAGCATGCATAATGATTTGAGACTTGAGTCTAGAGCCTTGCATCGGGATTGTTGACTGTGATGATAAGTTGATGAAATCTTGAGTGTTGTATGAGTCTCTATAAATGAACTCTACCGGTGTGTTTATTCACTTGTTTCCTAATGTCGGTTATATAATCTTGAGTCATTGAGGAGGTGTTGATGATGGGGTTAAAATCCCTATGAGATGTTGATGATAGGGTGGAAGTCCCTATGAGGTAATTGATGAAAGGGGCCAAGGTCCCAGTGAAATATCAGTCGTGGACGGGGAATGGGTCCCTATGAGACTGGCAGTCATTGACGGGGAGTGAATCCCTATGAGACTGGTTGAGGTTGATATTATGAGCATTGAGTCAGGAGGAGTATCGAGCACCGAAATGAGCAGGAGTGAGTCCCACTCGAACTCATTAACTACGTCGCCAAACATAGGAGAGGCTTAAACCATCACATACATACATATGGTTTTCCTCGAGGTTTAACAGTCCTTGAAAGCAATAGAGGATCTGTTCAGTTTGATTCCGTGTCGGGTATATTGATATGGGATCCAGTGTTCCTTACCTGGAAAGTTTGGGACCACTGTGGCAACATCAGGGTGATTGTTGTACATTCACTAGCTCATAAGTGGGTGTTGTCGGTTAAGAGAAACTCCCGGGAAAATTCGTACCTTACTCTGAGTCTAGATGAGATGTGATGAGAGGGGAGGTGAACTCCTCTGAAATGATTCATATGATGAGTTGAGACTTTTGATGAGTCTGAGATAATGGTGTGTCACTTGTCCATTCTGTACTCTTTCGTGGATGGGCAAGCTGGCAGTTAATGTGATTATGATGTTTATCTTGATTTGATGTTACTTTTCATATTTTCTACCGGTTTCTGTTTCGTTCAGCTATTTTACATACCATTACATTCCAAGTACTGACGTCCACTATGGACTGCATCGTTTTATGATGTAGAGGCAGGTGCTAGAGATCATCAACAGGCGCTCCGTTGAAGATCAGACATCTAACGTTGATTTGGTGAGCCTCCCCTACTCCGGAGGAACCATTATTTTACTTTCATCATGCTTTAGAGTTAGGATTGGACTATCTTTTTATTTTGCTTTGGGTAGCCATGGGTCTGTCATTGGCACCACATGATTTAGTGATAGAGGCTTCATAGACAGGTGTCGAGTATTGAGGTTCAGATTGTGGCTGGTTCTTTCTATTGGCCTTTATTATTTTATTTATATTCCTTGAGAACTTTAGATGAGATGTGTCCATTACATACTTATATTTTCCGCTGTTCAGTAGAGTTTATGTGGTTGAATGATGTGTTGAGGCTAAGTGGTTCGCTTAGGGACTAGCAATAGTCTCTGAGTGCCGGCCACGCCAAGGGTACCTTCCCGGGGCGTGACAAACTTGGTATCAGAGCACAGAGTTCAAGTGTCCTAGGGAGTCTATGAAGCCGTGTCTAGTAGAGTCTTGTTTATGGGTGTGTTGTCGACCACACTTCATAAGCAGAAGGCTATGGGACATTAGGAATGGTTACACTTCTTTCTTATTCTAAATCGTGCGATAGAGTTGAACTCTATGAAAACTATCCTCTAATTCGTGCGTTACAGGTGCAGAATCGATAACATGCCTCCTAGAAGAGTTGTCAGAGGAAGGGGACGTCCTGCCAGGCAAGCTGTTAACCCACCTGAGCCTCAAGTACTCGAGGGGCCCGTGGATCCAGTTGTCCCTGTTGGGCAACCTCCTCAAGATGAGATCTCGAATGCTGAGCTACGCTAAGCCATTCAAACTTTGGCCCAGGCTGTCGCAGCACCTGCTGTGAGGCAAGGTGCGGGTGGGACAGACTCTCATGGCACCTCTAGAGTCCGAGAATTTTTTAGGATGAACCCGCCCGAGTTCACGGGGTCGGCATCTACTGAAGACCCCGAGAACTATATAGAAGAACTTGAGAAGGTGTTCCAAGTGATGCACGTGGCTGATGCTGATAGGGTTGAATTGGCTGCCTATCAACTCAAAGGGGTGGCCAGGCTGTGGTTCGACCAATGGAAGAAGGGGCAAGGGGATGATGCTTCATATGTGACTTGGGCGGTGTTTGAGCAGGCTTTCTTGGGATGCTTTTTTCCAAGGGAGAAAAGAGAGGCTAAGGTGAGGGAGTTCCTGAATCTGAAGCAGGGCTCCATGACCGTGCAGGAGTATGGGTTGAAATTCATGCAACAATCCCGCTATGCTCCAGACATGGTTGCTAACATGCGGGGAAGGATGGGAATGTATGTAGATGGGTTGAACAGAGGACCCAAGAGAGATGAAAGAGGAGCTATGCTTGTGAGTGACATGGACATCGGGCGACTAATGACATTCGTGCAGCAAGCTGACGAAGAAAGACAACAGGACAGGGAAGAGTTCAAGCGCAAGAGGGCTAAGACATCTAGCCACGAGGGTGGAAGGAGAGGTAATGGGAATCGATTTCAAGCACCCTCAGCTCCTAGCGCACCAGTGCCTAAAGGCACGTATGATCAAAGGTTCCGGAATACAGGGAACCATGGACCCCAGTCCCAAGCTAGTGTGGCTCAAGGTTCTCAGAGTAGGCCACAGTGTGATAACTGTGGAAAGGCGCATTAGGGGAGATGTCGTGATAAGAATGACGCATGCTTCGGGTGTATCCAAGTAGGACACTACAAGAAGGATTGTCCAAAATGGGCTAGCCAGGCCCAGTCTGCGGCATCGGCCCCACCGGTTAGAGGGAACCCAAGGGCCACTACGTCAGGTGCAGGCGGGGCCACAAACCGCTTATATGCTATGGGGAGTCGCCAAGAACAGGAAAATTCTCCAGACGTCGTGACGGGTATGATCCAAGTCTTTACTTTTGATTGTTATGTTTTGATGGATCCTGGTGCCACATTATCGTTTGTAACTCCTTATGTGGCCAGTAAATTTGATAAAACCCCCGAGAGTCTTCTTGAACCCTTTGATGTTTCTACTCCGGTGGGTGAGTCTATTTGAGCTGAAAGAGTCTATAGAGCGTGTGTAGTGTCCATCCATCATAGGGACACCATTATTGATTTGATCGAGTTAAAGATGGTTGACTTTGATTTGATCCTCGGCATGGATTGGCTTCACGCCTGTTATGCCTCTGTGGATTGTAGATCCCGAACGGTTAAGTTCCAATTTCCAAATGAACCAGTTCTAGGGTGGAAGGGTGACTCAGTGACACCTAGGGGGAGGTTTATCTCATATCTTAAAGCCCGGAAGTTAATTTCCAAAGGCTGTATTTATCACTTGGTGAGAGTGAAATCTGATGATGTTGAGTCCCCAACTCTTGAGTCAGTTCCGGTTGTCAACGAGTTTCTAGAAGTCTTTCCTGATGATCTGCCCGGAGTCCCTCCCGATAGGGAGATTGACTTTAGGATTGATGTTCTTCCAGATACCCAGCCTATTTCGATCCCACCTTACAGAATGGCCCCTGCTGAGTTAAAAGAATTGAAAGAGCAATTAAAAGATTTGCTGGAAAAGGGCTTCATTAGGCCAAGTGTTTCACCATGTGGTGCCCCTGTTTTATTCGTGCGGAAGAAAGATGGGTCTCTCAGAATGTCTATTGATTATAGGCAACTGAACAAGGTCACGATAAAGAACAAATATCCCCTCCCAAGGATAGATGATTTGTTTGACCAACTTCAGGGCAACTCTTGCTTCTCTAAGATAGACCTTAGATCTGGCTACCATCAGTTGAAGGTGAGGGAGCGTGACGTTCCAAAGACAGCCTTCAGGACTAGATATGGCCATTTTGAGTTCTTGGTCATGTCCTTCGGACTGACGAATGCACCTGCCGCCTTTATGGACTTGATGAATAGAGTGTTCAGGCCATATCTTGATTTGTTTATGATTGTGTTCATCGACGACATCCTGGTGTATTCAAGGAGTGAGGAGGAGCATGCTAACCACCTCAGAGTGGTCCTCCAAACTCTTAAGGACCATGAGTTGTATGCAAAGTTCTCCAAATGTGAATTCTGGCGTGAGTCAGCGGCCTTCCTAGGCACCGTTGTTTCCGGTGACGGTATTTGAGTGGATTCCCAAAAGATTGAGGCGGTTAAGAACTGGCCCCCACCGACCACTCCAACTGATATCAGAAGTTTCTTGGGGCTGGCAGGCTACTACCGCAGGTTTGTGGAAGGATTTTCTTCCCTATCCGCGCCACTGACCAAATTGACTAAGAAAAAGGTCAAATTCCAGTGGTCCGAAAAATGTGAAAAGAGTTTCCAGGAATTGAAAACAAGGTTAACTACTGCACCAGTCCTAACCTTACCTGACGGGATCAAAGACTTTGTAATTTATTGTGATGCCTCGATGGTTGGATTAGGATGTGTATTAATGCAGAGAGGGAAAGTGATAGCTTATGCTTCCAGGCAGCTCAAGGTTCATGAGAGGAACTACCCAAACCATGACCTCGAGTTGGCAGCAGTGGTGTTTGCACTTAAAATTTGGCGACACTACTTGTATGGAGTGCATGTGGATGTGTTCACTGACCACAAGAGCTTGCAGTATGATTTTAGCCAAAAAGAACTCAATTTGCGACAGAGGAGATGGTTGGAATTGCTCAAGGATTATGACATGAGCATACACTACCACCCATGTAAAGCTAACGTCGTGGCTGATGCTCTTAGCAGGTAATCAATGAGCAGCACAGCCCATGTGGAGGAAGGAAAGAGGGAGTTAGCCAAGGACGTGCACCGGTTGGCTCGATTAGGAGTCCGACTCGAGGAGAACAACGAAGGAGGAATTAATGTCCAGGATGGGTCTGCTTCCTCGTTAGTGGTGGAGGTGAAGGAAAAGCAAGACCAAGACCCTGTCCTACTCCAATTGAAGGAGGATGTCCAAAATCAGAGGGTGATGGTCTTCTCCAAAGGGGGAGATGGAGTGTTAAGATATCAAAGTCGATTGTGTGTCCCAGATGTTGGTGGCATACGAGACAGAATCATGGCAGAAGCTCATAACACTAGATATTCCATTCAACCCGGCTCCACCAAAATGTACCATGACTTAAGGGAGGTCTATTGGTGGAACGGAATAAAGAGGGACATCGCGGAGTTCGTTTCGAAGTGCCCAAATTGCCAACAAGTGAAGGTTGAGCATCAAAGGCCATGTGGATTGGCTCAGAACTTTGAAATTCCGGAGTGGAAATGAGAGATGATTAATATGGACTTTATCACTGGTCTGCCAAGATCTCGAAAGCAACGTGATTCAATATGGGTGATAATGGACCGAATGACTAAATCAGCTCACTTCCTGGCAGTCAAGACAACGAACACTGCGGAAGAGTAAGCCAAGTTGTACATCCAGGAGATTGTGAGGTTGCATGGAGTCCCCTTGTCTATCATCTCGGACAGAGGAGCTCAATTTACCTCCCAATTCTGGAGATCGTTTCAGAAAAGTTTGGGTACTAAGGTGAACCTGAGTACGGCCTTCCATCCACAGACGGATGGTCAGGCGGAGCGTACAATTCAAACACTGGAGGATACGTTGAGAGCTTGCATCCTTGATTTCAAAGGGAATTGGGATGATCATTTGCCTCTGGCTGAATTTGCATATAACAATAGTTATCATGCGAGCATCCAAATGGCTCCTTATGAAGCCTTGTACGAAAGGAGGTGTAGATCGCCCATTGGGTGGTTTGAGGTTGGAGAAGCGGAGCTCATTGGACCTCATCTTGTTCACCAGTCGATGGAGAAGGTCAAGTTCATTAGAGAGAGGTTAAAGACTGCCCAAAGTCGCCAAAAATCTTACACCAACGTGAGAAGGAGAGACTTAGAGTTCGAAGTGGACGATTGGGTGTACTTGAAAGTGTCACCTATGAAGGGTGTCCTAAGGTTTGGGAAGAAGGGAAAGTTGAGTCCACGTTATGTTGGACCCTATCAAATTATAAAAAGAATTGGGAAGGTGGCTTACGAGTTAGAGTTGCCTTCCGAGTTAGATGGGGTGCACCCGGTGTTCCATGTGTCAATGCTAAAGAAATGCTTGGGAAATCCGGCCTTGGTGATCCCGGTTGACAGCATTGCCGTGAAGGATAACCTATCTTACGAAGAGGTTCCGGTTCTAATTCTGGATCGTCAGATTCGTAAATTAAGGAACAAAGAAATAGCCTCAGTCAAAGTCCTGTGGAGGAATCAATTCGTTGAAGAGGCCACATGGGAAGCTGAGGAAGAAATGAAGGCAAAGTATCCGCACCTGTTCGTGCCAACTGATAGTGAAAGTACTGAAGGTAAAAATCCTTACTCTTCACTAAGCTAAGTGTTGTGTTCTTTTATGTGACTTGCTATCATTGAGTCGAGGGTGGATTTATTTAATTGAGTGTGGGAATGAGTCGTAAGTCTATTCGTGCCTTAATCCCCACCTCCACTCCTCATTCGAGGACGAATGATCCCAAGGGGGAGATGATGTGACGTCCGGTAAAATTACCAAAATGCCCCTAGAATGAGGGTACGCGCGTAACGCATCTTCCGGGGCTCGTATGGCAAATCAGAGACCGGATTCGTGATCAGCATGAAAAATGGAGTGGGAAAATGGTTCGGATCGAATTTTAGGACAACCCTATTGAAAGATAAATTTTCGATCCAAGTCACAAACAGTGACTGTCCGCGACAGAGGTGCGACGCGCACCTGCCGCGGAGGGGCACTTATATATTTTTCCAGATTTTCGACGGGATGGAGAAAACTCGTTTAAAAACACTTTTCCAAAAATACACAGTTTGCGATAGGTCCACGTTGCGGACCCTGTATATTCCGAACTGAAAATTTCTAATTTATTTCGAGGGGCATTCCGGTCAATCCCTAACCCCTCCTAAACACTAATACACGGCTAGTAAGGTCGTTTCTACACGAAAAGAGCCTAACAAAACCTATTCTAAGTCCTATTCCAAAATCTAACAAGGCTAGGGCTTGAGGAGAGGAGAGAAAGGCTTGGGGTGAGAAACACGAGAAGAGAATCCTCGACATCACCCGGTTGAACAGTTGCATCACAGGTATGTAAGGCTAAACTAAAACATGGGATTGTTCTCTCATGTACCCCATAGAGGTCATAGTTGAATTGATGATTGAAGAGTCTACCTGCATGATTTCTTCGATAGATTTTCTTGAAAATTATATTTGAAATTACATGCTTTCTATGTTGATGATCATCATACTATTTGTTTTCTTAAATTGAATACTCTCATGGAATATGCATAACCCTACATGACTATTTTGAAGAGCATGCATAATGATTTGAGACTTGAGTCTAGAGCCTTGCATCGGGATTGTTGACTGTGATGATGAGTTGATGAAATCTTGGTTGTTGTATGAGTCTCTATAAATGAACTCTACCGGTGTGTTTATTCACTTGTTTCCTAATGACGGTTATATAATCTTGAGTCATTGAGGAGGTGTTGATGATAGGGTTAAAATCCCTATGAGATGTTGATGATAGGGTGGAAGTCCCTATGAGGTAATTGATGAAAGGGGCCAAGGTCCCGGTGAAATATCAGTCGTGGACGGGGAGTGGGTCCCTACTAGACTGGCAGTCGTTGACGGGGAGTGAATCCCTATGAGACTGGTTGAGGTTGATTTTATGAGCATTGAGTCGGGAGGAGTATCGAGCATCGAAATGAGCAGGAGTGAGTCCCACTCGAACTCATTAACTACGTCGCCAAACGTAGGAGAGGCTTAAACCATCACATACATACATATGGTTTCCCTCGAGGTTTAACAGTCCCTGAAAGCAATAGAGGATCTGTTCAGTTTGATTCCGTGTCGGGTATATTGATATGGGATCCGGTGTTCCTTACTGGCAAGTTTGGGACCACTGTGGCAACATCAGGGTGATTGTAGTACATTCACTAGCTCATAAGTGGGTGTTGTCGGTTAAGAGAAACTCCCGAGAAAATTTGTACCTTACTCTGAGTCTAGATGAGATGTGATGAGAGGGGAGGTGAACTCCTCTGAGATGATTCATGTGATGAGTTGAGACTTTTGATGAGTCTGAGATAATGGTATGTCACTTGTCCACTCTGTACTCTTTCGTGGATGGGCAAGCTGGCGGTTAATGTGATCATGATGTTTATCTTCATTTTATGTTACTTTCCATATTTTCTACCGGTTTCTGTTTCATTCAGCTATTTTACATACCAGTACATTCCAAGTGCTGACGTCCACTCTGGATTGCATCATTTCATGATGTAGAGGCAGGTGCTAGAGATCATCAACAGGCGCTCCGTTGAAGATCAGAGATCCAAAGTTGATTTGGTGAGCCTCCCCTACTCCGGAGGAACCATTATTTTACTTTCATCATGCTTTAGAGTTAGGATTGGACTATCTTTTTTATTTTGCTTTGGGTAGCCATGGGTCTGTCATTGGCACCACATGATAGAGGCTTCATAGACAGGTGTCGAGTATTGAGGTTGAGATTGTGGCTGGTTCTTTCTACTGGCCTTCATTATTTTATTTATATTCCTTGAGAAATTTAGATGAGATGTGTCCATTACATACTTATATTTTCCGCTGTTCAGTAGAGTTTATGTGGTTGAATGATGTGTTGAGGCTAAGTGGTTCGCTTGAGGACTAGCAATAGTCTCTGAGTGCCGGCCACACCAAGGGTACCCTCCCGGGGCGTGACAAAAGATTTTGTTTCTCTATTCATAAAAGTTGAACGAAAAAAGAGGTTTTATTCATTCAAAAGGAAAAAAAGTGTGTGTGTGTATATATATATTCATGAGAACTACGCTCACCTGATCCTCACTTTAATGAGATACGTAGGCAACTCTCATCTGGTTCGGTGATTCTTTTTCAAAAAATAAAATAAAAGAATAATAACGAATTCTTATTAAAAAAAATTATTAATCTTTATTCAGAAAATCAAATTAAAAAAGAAAGATTTTGTTACTCTATTCATAATGAACAAAAAAAGAGATTTTATTTATTCAAAAGAAAAAAAAGAATTTATATATATATATATATATATATATATTTCAAAATTACGCACATCTGATTCTCACCTTAATGAGATACGTAGGCGGTCCTCCTCGGGTTCGGTGATTCTTAGTTAAAATAATAATAATAATAATTCTTTATCCAAAAAATAATAATAATAATAATAATAAAAATAAAAATTTACTCTTTAAGAAAAAGGATCCTCATTCAAGAAATTTAAAAAAGGAAGATCTTATTTCTTTGTGTAGAAAAGAAAAATATTTTTTGTAGATAGAAAAATATTTTTTTCATTCTTATTCAAAAATAAATGAAATTTTTTAATCTCTCTTCAGAATAAAAATACTAAAAAAAAAAGAACTTCTTGTTTTGATTGGTACCAACCTACTTAGAAGTATGCATGAAAAAGTGTTAACTATTTGGCATAATAGAGTGGACCAACTTTGTTGTGACCCATATAGATTTTTTTGACACCTCTGGATTATACTTATGTTATACTTGAAAAATTCTCTTGCTCAAAGTTAAGGGTAAAAAAAATTGACCTCATTGTTTCATGTGCATTGTGTGGTGAGTTTTAGATATAAAATTCAATGGCATGACTCATTGATCTAGAACTTGACCTGAATGTTTGTTGAGGCAAAATTTTGAGCAACATTTTATTTGAAAAAGGTTTATAGGCTTTCTTTGATCCAATTGTGCGTTGTAAGCCTACCAAATAACACTTGATCCCTAGTGCTTCTCTTTTAGCCTAAATCATCTTTATTTTGATAACCATATCTTATCCTATATCCTTTTGAACGCAAAAATGCACCACTCTATTTTTGTCCAATCTCTATGAATGCACCGATAAAGTTTTAAGTCGGATGGAAAAGTGAAAGTGAAAATGTGATAGTAAAGAAATCCAATAAAAGGAGAAAAACTCCAAAAAAAAAAAAGTGGAGAAAGTCCAAAAAAAATAAAGAAAAGCAACAAAGGAGATAAAGACAAATGTGAAAATGAAGAATATAAATTGAGTGCATAGTGCAATGTTGGGGAGAAAATAGTCACTTTATACAAATATTACCTTACTCGTTCAAAGCCCACATTTTATGTTGAATACAAGTCCTACTTGATTTCATTTTCGATGTTCTCACATTAATGGATACTTACATGAGGGTCAAGCATATGGTATCTCAATTTCATGCATTGAACAACTTTCTGAGTATGAGTGACTCTCGAAATGCCTCACGATCTCAACTCTTCTATTTTGTGTGAATTAGGACTTTGTTTCGGTAAGGCACTTGAAACATGAGGACATGAACAATTTTAACCTCATATTTGATGCAAGATGAGTAGATCTTGTTAATACTTAAGTATGCTTGAGGTATCATTTAAAACTACAAAAATTACTTCAAAGTTGGCCTCAAATTTTCCTAGAAGTACTCAAAGGTGATTTATATGCATAATACTAATTGTTGGTACCATCTAAAGCCAAGATATGATTTTTCAAAAGTCAATTTCTTTCTATCTAGCTATTTTCTCGAAAGATATTATTTTGCAAAAACTATTTTTGATTCGTGTGAACTACGTTAGACCTGATTCTTGCTATGGAGAGATACGTAGGCAGTCCTAATAACAGGCTCGGTCTCAAATAGAAAAATATTTTTGATTCATATGAACTACGTTATACCTGATTCTTGCTATGGTGAGATACGTAGGCAGTCCTACTAACGGGCTCGGTCTCAAATAAAAAAATACTTTTGATTCGTATGAACCAAGTTAGACCTGATTCTTGCTATGGTGAGATATCTAGGCAGTCCTACTAATGCGCTCGGTCTCAAATAATTTTTTTTATTCGTATGAACTATGTTAGACCTGATTCTTGCTATGGTGAGATACGTAGGCAGTCCTACTAACGGGCTCAGTCTCAAATAAAAAAATATATTTATTTCTAACAAATTAAAAATGGAGAATTTTATTTCTAAAAAAATGATAATATAAAAAGTTTCAAAATTTCTTAGTTTAAAAACTGGGCATTTCTTTTCTAAAAATAAGGATAAAATAAAAACTAAATTCACCAATAAAAAAAAATGAAAGTTTCAAAATTTCTTAGTTTCAAAACTAGGGCATATTTTATTTTATTTCTAACAATAAAAATAAAAATAAAATAAAATAAAACTTCTTCATTCTTCATAGGCACGAATCCTCATAATATTCGTTTAGAGATCGAACCCTCATAATATTCGCTTAGGGAGCAGACCCTCATAATATTCGTTTAGAGAGCGAACCCTCATAATATTCGTTTAGAGAGTGAACCCTCATAATATTCGTTTAGGGGAGCAAACCCTCATAATATTTGATTAGGGCATGAACACTCATAATATTCGTTTATGTAGCGAACCCTCATAATATTCGTTTAAGGCACGAACCCCTCATAATATTCATTTAGGAAGCGAACCCTCATAATATTCGTTTAGGGAGTGAACCCTCACAATATTTGTTTAGGGAGCGAACCCTCATAATATTCGTTTAGGGAACAAACCTTCATAATATTCGTTTAGAGAGCGAACCCAAATAATATTCATTTAGGGAGAGAATCCTCATAATATTCGTTTAGGAAGCGAACCCTCATAATATTCGTTTAGGGAGCAAACCCTCAAAACATTTGTTTAGGGCACGAACCCTCATAATATTTTTTTAGGGAGCGAACCCTCATAATATTCGTTTAGAGAGCGAAACCTCATAATATTCTTTTAGGGTGTGAACCCTCATAATATTCATTTAGGGCATGAACCCTCATAACATTCGTTTAGGGAGAGAACCCTCATAATATTCGTTTTAGGGAGCGAACCCTTATAATATTCGATTAGGGAGTGAACCCTTAAAATATTCGTTTAGGGCATGAACCCTCATAATATTTGTTTAGAGAGCGAACCATCATAATATACGTTTAGGGAGCGAACTCTCATAATATTCGTTTAGGGCACGAACCCTCATAATATCAATTTTGGGAGCGGACCCTCATAATATTGGCTTAGGGAACGAACCCTCATAATATTCGTTTAGGGAGCGAACCCTCATAATATTTGTTTAAAGAGCGAACCCTCATAATATTCATGTAGGGAGCGAACCCTCATAATATTTGCTTAGGGCACGAACCCTCATAATATTCGTTTAGGGAGCGAACCCTCATAATATTCATTTAGGTGGCGAACCCTCATAATATTCATTTAACGAGGGAACCCTTATAATGTTCGTTTAAGGAGAGAACCCTCATAATATTTGTTTAAGGCGTGAACCCTCATAATATTCGTTTAGGGAGTGAACCCTCATAATATTCATTTTAGGGATCGAACCCTCATAATATTCATTTTAGGGAGCAGACCCTCATAATATTCGCTTAGGGAGAGAACCCTCATAATATTCGTTTAGGGAGCGAACCCTCATAATATTCATTTAGGGAGAGAACCCTTAAAATATTCGTTTAGGGAGCGAACCCACATAATATTCGCTTAGGGTGCGAACCCTCATAATATTCGTTTAGGGAGCGAACCCTCATATTTATTCGTGTAGGGCACGAACCCTCATTATATTCATTTAGGGAGCGAACCCTCATAATATTCGTTTAGGGAGCGAACCCTCATAATATTCATTTAGGGTGCAAACCCTCATAATATTCCCTTAGGACACGAATTGTAATCACTCGTTAGGTCATTTTGAGAACGAATCCTCACTTTTTCATAAAATACCCTTTCAGTAAATTTAAATTGAAAATTTTGGAGCTTTCAGTATTTACGGTTATTTAGTTGATGGATAATTTTAGATAATTAATTTAGTTGATGGATTGATATAATAATTTAGTTAATATTCTATAGTATTCATCTCATATCTATTAAAAATAGATTAATAGAATTTATGACCATTTGTATATAAAATAAATAAATAGATGAAAAAGAGAAAGAAAATAAAAAAAAGGTTAAGTTGAAAGGACTGTTGCGCAGCCCTATGAAACCAAAACAAACAGAAAAAAGGGGGCAACGCACGCACAGACGGAGAAAATGAAGAAACGCGGGAAGAAAAAGAAAGAAAAAGAGGAGAAGAAAAATTAGCATTTTTGTTTTAAACCATCAAGGTAATTAATCTCATCCTTTCTATGAAGTTTTTATATGATTATGAACAAGTTTTAGGGTAAAAACGTGTATAATTTATGCTTAATTAAGAAAATACAGCCCTAGGATTCTCAAAATAAAATCCTGATTTGGGAGTCGAATAACAATCCATTTTAGCTGAAATTTGACGTGTACGTTTAGTTTATCATAGGTAAACATAATCTGAAAGAAATTTTCAGATTCAAATTTGAGGGGTTGAGATGACTTTTTGACCCTATTTTTGAAAAAAAAATAAGTATAGCAACATGGGTGTCATTTGATTCGTATTCTTATGTAGATTATGTATTTGAACATATTTTGACCATCTGAAAGCGTTACAAAAGGCTCAAGATTCGGAGTGTTATTCTATTAATTGAGGCAAGTGAACTTTCAAAATTTTATAATTCTCGTAGAATTCTCAAATTATCCTTTCTTCTATGTGTGATTCATGGAATATTCTAATATTATAAAAATTGAGGTGATTAAATATAAATGTGAGTTGGTGTGTTGTGGCGAGACTTGAATTGAAAATATGGCTAAGTGATGAGAATTCTATTTTTGAGATATATATTATTGTGGTTGGTGATTATAAGTGGATTTGTTGTGGACTTCATCTCATGTTCATTCATTCTATGTCACGTATTTGCATTGGTCTTGAACATTGATATGAGTGAAATGGTAAAAGTTGGGGTCGAGGTCTTTACCGGTAGATGATATTATGGCGAGGTCTTTGCCGGCGAGATTGTGATGTTGAGATCTTTACTAGTAATATTGTGACACGAGGTCTTTGCCGGTGATGATATTATGTCGAGGTCTTTGCCGGCAAGATTGTGATGTTGAGATCTTTACTAGTGATATTGTGATGTCATGTCTTTGCCACGATGATATTATGCTGAGGTCTTTACCGGCAATGTTGTGATGCTGAGCTATTTTTCAATGGTGTTATGATGCTGAGGTCATTGCCGGCGATTATTGCATGAGCATTGCATCTCATCCTTGTATATTCTTGTGTGGCATGCTGTTATTCATGTGATTGACTGTGTTATCACTAGTGAGTTTGGCTTGTGATTTTGAATTGTGACATTGTGAAAACTATCTTTATTATGTATTATGTGTTGCTGAGCTGGACTAATTTTCTGTGCAGGTTATAGTAGTGGACGTTGGTTGGGATGAAGGGAGTTTGTGTATTCTATGGGGCTTGCTTTGTTTTGTTAGTTGACTTGCTAGGTACCGTGTGGTTGGTACTCACCCCTTGCTTCCACATTTTTTGTAGGTTATGCGCTCAGATCTTTGTGATACTCTCTCTTTCTTTTTATTCGAGGCTTTTTGTGGAGATTAAGGAGGTAGCTATTTGTCATCTTAGCGAGCCTCATCCTCCTATTTATGATCTTGTTCTACTTTAGATACAACATTATTTATGACTTGTATTTTTTTTTCAAATCTATTGTAACCCAGTAGAGGCTTGTGCACGTGACAACCAGGTCTTGGGGGATTTTAATTAAGTTGACTTATTATCGTTAGTTAAAATTTTCCCTTTCTATTATCCTTCCATATTTTATGGTTATAATTGGGTTTTAGGCTGACTTGTCTTGCTAGGATAAGACGAGGGTCATCACGTTCATTTTTGGGTCATGACACGAACCCTCATAATATTCGTTTAGGAAGCGAACTCTCATAATATTCGTTGAGGACTCAAACCCTCATAATATTTGTTAAAGGAGCAAACCCTCATAATATTCGTTTAGGGCACGAACCCTCATAATATTCGTGTAGAGAACGAACCCTCATAATATTCGTTTAGAGAGCGAACCCTCATAATATTTGTTTAGGGCACGAACCCTCATAATATTCGTTTAGGGAGCGAACCCTCATAATATTCGTTTAGAGATTGAACCCTAATAATATTCGTTTAGGGAGCAAACCCTCATAATATTCGTTTAGGGACCGAACGCTCATAATATTCATTTAGGGAGCAAACCCTCATAATATCCATTCAGGGAGTGAACCCTCATAAAATTCGTTTAGGGAGCGAACCCTCATAATATTTGTTTAGGGAGCGAACCCTCATAATATTCGCTTAGGGAGCATACCCTCTTAATATTCGCTTAGGGAGCGAACCCTAAAAATATTCGTTTGGGGAGCAAATCCTCATAATATTCGTTTAGGGAACGAACCCTCATAATGTTCGTTTAGAGAGCGAACCCTCATAATATTAGTTTAGGGAGCGAACCCTCATAATATTCGTTTAGAGAGCGAACCCTCATAATATTGGTTTAGAGAGCGAACCCTCATAATATTCTTTTAGGGCACGGACCCGCATAATGTTCGCTTAGGACACAAACTCTGATAATATTCGTTTAGGGCACGAACCCTCATAATATTCGTTTAGGGAGTGAACTCTCATAATATTAGTTTAGGGCACGAACCCTCATAATATTTGTTTAGGGAGCAAACCCTCATAATATTGGTTTAGGGAGCAAATCCTGATAATATGCGTGTAGGGAACGAATCCTCATAATATTCGTTTAGGGCATGAACCCTCATAATATTCGTTTAGGGAGCAAACCCACATAATATTCATTTAGGGAGTGAACCCTCATAATATTCGTTTAGGGAGCAAAACCTCATAATATTCGCTTAGGGCCCAAACCGTGTTAATATTCGTTTAAGGCACGAACCCTCATAATATTCGTTTAGGAAGCAAATTCTCATAATATTAGTTTAGGGCACGAACCCTCATAACATTTGTTTAGAGAGCAAACGCTCATAATATTGGTTTAGGGAGCAAACTCTGATAATATGCGTGTAGGGCACGAACCCTCGTAACATTCGTTTGGGCACGAACCCTCATAATGTTCGTTTAGGGAGCGAGCCCTCATAATATGGGTTTAGGGAGCGAACCTTCATAATATTGGTTTAGGGAGCAAACCCTGATAATATGCGTTTAGGGCACGAACCCTCATAACATTCGTTTGGGGCATGAACTCCCATAATATTCGTTTAGGGAGCGAGCCCTCATAATATTGGTTTAGAGAGCGAACCCTCATAATATTCGTTTAGGGCACGAACCTCATAATATTCATTTAGGGAGCGAATCCTCATAATATTCGTTTAGGGCAAGAATCCTCATAATATTTGTTTAGGGCGCGAACCCTCATAATATTCGTTTAGGGCACAAACCCTCGTAATATTCGTTTAAGAAGAGAACACTCATAATATTTATTTTAGGGAGCGAACCCTCATAATATTCATTTAGGGAGCAAACCCTCATAATATTCATTTAGGGAGCAAACCCTCATAATATGCATGTAGAGCACGAACCCTGATAATATTCGTTTAGGGCATGAACCCTCATAATATTCGTCTTGGGAGCGGACCCCTCATAATATTCGTTTAGTGAACGAACCCTCATAATATTCGTTTAGGGAGCGAACGTCACGCCCCAAAGAGAGGGGAGGCGAGACTGGCACCCGATACCGCTATTGGCCTGGTAAGCCACTAAACATGCTAGTTAACTAAACTAGGGACCAGAAGAAAATCGGGCAGCATAATGTTTAAAAAAAACTAAATCGGGACCATTTAGGTCATGACCTGGTCAATAGCAAATCACGTACATCAAGATAAGTAAACCAGAACTATAAAATACTAGCTAGCCGACAAGGCTGCCACCACAGAGGTACAGGCACACACCATATATACATGCCAATCTTATGACTGGAGACTGAAAGACACAATAGGACCAACCCACAATAACATATCCACAGTAGCCTCTATGAGAATCACTAACACTGCCAGGACAGGGACCCAACTATACCCAATTGTACAACAAAAGGTAAACATCCTGTGAAAGCTCCAGGAAGAAGTGGAGCTTACCAACTTATAGATGAATGGGCCTCCAAGTGGAGGGGTAAATCAGAACCCCAACTTGAACTTGCACGCACGAAATAAAATGCAGCATCCCCATGCAAAGGGACGTCAGTACGAATAAACATGTACTGTTATGTAAGGCAGGAAGAAAAATCATAGTTAACCTTAGTAAAAACGCTAATAGAAATACCAGTTGTAACCAAAACTCAAGTAGCCTTAATGGAAAATAAGCAACTTCCTAGTGATCAAATATGCATGTTATGCTAAAGTATCGCATGTCGTGAATACATATATATAGATGCAAATGCATGAAATACCCAACCAAATGCTAGCAATGGTGGTCCTTTCTGGTAGCTAACCGGCATCATATCTGCAAACCTATGACCATCTGTACCATATACATATATATATTTGGGCAAATAGGCCACATACCTTCTATTATAGCTCGAAGTCCATGCATAACGTGCCATATATGATATGAATGTTGGATGCACATAGTAAGCCATAGAAAGAACTTAGCCAATCTTGGCTCATTGGTACACTTATTCTCATAACCTCATAATCATTGTCATAGCATATACACATGACTCGTGGGATCTTATATGTCCTTTTTAATAAGTTTGGGAACTTACACCAACATTTAGAGTGAAGCCTTAACTTTGAAAATGTTCATAAAGGTGCTTTACATAATGCTTATACTTAGTCCCATGTCAATTAGTAAAAGAAATATTTAAATAGGATCAAGTGCCTTAGTAGTTTAAACAGGATTATTTCACTTGAGAATGTTGGAAACCAATGTGTTACTTGTTAAATGCTTAAATTATATTTTTGTATGGAAGAACGACTGATTATGAACACCACATTCCCTTCGCATCTACATTTATTTTAATGGTACTACACCAAGAGGAGAATCACCTCGAACATATGAATAGGTAGCTGGGAAAACCGACAAAATGATATATAGATATTGAATATCCAGTATAAGCGAATGAACGAAATTTCAACCTAATACCATCATTAAAATAACTCAGCTGCAATCTCAATGCCTTCCACAAAAGGTCTTTCTAGCAACTAAATAGTAAGATATCACATTTGACGTTTTGGGAAACTTTCCCGAACATCCTAAGCTTAGCCTTCGGAGGGATGGAACTTAGCCTTAACATACCTCTCCAACAAACGTCCAATTGCCATTATTTTCTTCAAGAAAGTTGTTCCTTACGTCCTAAGCTTCACAACGACTATAGATACGCATCCTAAAGACACCTATAAACAATCAAAACTTTAGCATTAATGACCAGCAAAAAGCATTTACGCGAGGAAATGTCTGTGAAACATCGTAAAAATGACCATAAAAAAGCCCCAAAATTATTACCTGAATACACCAGCTGAAAATCAACCCTCATAATATTTTTTTAGGGCACGAACACTTATAATATTAGTTTTGGGAGCGGACCCTCATAATATTCATTTAGGGAGCGAACCCTCATAATATTCATTTAGGGAGCAAACCCTCATAATATTCATTTAGGGAGCGAACCCTCATAATATTCGTTTAGGGAGCGAACCCTCATAATATTCGTTTGGGGCACGAGCCCTCATAATATTCGTTTAGGGAGTGAATCCTCATAATATTCATTGGGGAGCGAACCCTCATAATATTCGTTTAGATAGTGAACCCTCATAATATTCGTTTGGTGAGCGAACCCTCATAATATTTATTTAGGGCACGAACCCTCATAATATTCGTTTAGGGAGCGAACCCTCATAATATTTGTTTAGGGAGCGAACCCTCATAATATTCGTTTAGGGCATGAACCCTCATAATATCAATTTTGGGAGCGGACCCTCATAATATTCGTTTAGGGAACGAACCCTCATAATATTCGTTTAGGGAGAGAACCCTCAAAATATTCGTTTAGAGAGTGAACCCTCATAATATTCGTTTAGGAAGCAAACCCTCATAATATTCGCTTAGGGCACGAACCCTCATAATATTCGTTTAGGGAGCGAACCCTTATAATATTCGTTTAGGGAGCGAACCCTCATAATATTCATTTAGGGTGCAAACCCTCATAATATTCGCTTAGGGAGCGAACCCTCATAATATTTGTTTAGGGAGCGAACTCTTATAATATTCGTTTAGGTAGCGAACCCTTATAATATTCATTTAGGGAGAGAACCCTCATAATATTCGCTTAGGGAGCAAACCCTCATAATATTCGTCTAGGGAGCGAACCCTCATAATATTTGTTTAGGGCACGAATCCTCATAATATTCGTGTAGGGCACGAACCCTCATAATATTAATTTAGAGAGCGAACCCTCATAATATTCGCTTAGGGAGCGAATCCTCATAATATTCGTTTAGGGAGCGAACCCTCATAATATTCGTTCAGAACTTCATAGGGCATGATAACCCTAATTTTTATTTTTCACAATGCGTAAAATCTGATTTCATTGAAAAACAGGATATTTTGTTTCCTTTTTTTAAATTATTTTATTATTTTTTGTTTAATATTATGTTCAAGTTAAGCAAAATAACCCACAACATTTTTCTTAACACAAACTGGGACAGAAAAATTTTGTTTTGTTTTGCATGTTTTTTATTGCAGGCGGGTCCCTCTACAACCACAAATCTGGAGATCAATAATGGAGTAACATTTGTTCTGCTTTGAGATGTAAAGAATGACATTAGTAGTTGGTTCGGACACATTTAGTAGCTCAATATTTGATGATTTAGCTTTTCAACTTCAATTCAAGAAACAAGTTTTCACGAATAGTGTACTAACTTTCCCCTAGAGAGGTATCGACAACTCAATTGAGATTTCAAGTTCAACCCTCAAACTCAAACTTCAAGATTAGACTTTGAGATCAAGGTACCCGCCAAAAGAAGGCGAGGTGATAACTGAAGATGCAAAGGAAGACTTGAAAGAAAAAGAGAGTTGAGACAAATATAATTGAATAGATCTTGTATTGTTTCCTTTCAGTTTTATTATCTTCAATGTAACAATAGGAACCACGGACCAGGATCTCGAAAGGACAAGACTCAACTATCTAATCCATCCATCAATCACTGCACCTATTTGAACTACACGTGACCTGATTCTCTTATAACCCGAGATATGTAGGCTGACCAAAGCAAGGACTCGGTCACTCTTGCTTGCTCTTTAATTTTTTTTCCCCCATCTTTTAATAATAGTTAGGCCAAAACTTAGGCACGTTCACTTCTTTGCTTGTTCTTTAATTTCCCCCCCCCCCCCCATCTTTTAATAATGGTTAGGCCAAAACTTAGGCAGGTTCACTTCTTTGCTTGAAAACTCTTTATGTTCTCAAGCAAAGAGGGGCATCCTGTTAGCACCTAATTTTTTTACCAAACTTAAATTATGTACTTTTTAGTATTTAAATATTTTTTTAATTTAAATTAGATATTTTTGTTTTTATCTTATTTAGAATAATTTGAAAACAACAAAAAATAGAGTCATATTTTAATGTAAGTTTTGTTTTAAAGAAGAGAAACTTTATAAAAATATATGTTTCTTTTAATTTTGATTCTAATAAATAATCCAATATTGTTAGTATTTTCTTGATTATATCTTAGTTTTAGCTAGTTAACTTTTCTATTTATTTTTTTAATTTGAAATAGTTTTCTAACATTTTTATTTTTTCTTTCTTTCTTTTCTTTTCAAAACAAAAATGAAATAAAAAGGAAAATTAAAATAATCCTAAAACTACCCAAAAATCCACTATACACTAAACTACCCGACAATGTCCCCACATCCCCACTTTTCCACTCTCACATATTCCCTCTATATACTACACACAAAAACAAAAAAAATGATCTACTACTTTCTTCTTTTAAACACACATCTTATACACATTTAGGAAAAACCTTAGCAAAAACAATTTGACTCTCAAAAAAACACATCAAAAAAAAGGACGGAGTTAGAGGTTTGCCTTCGCGGTTCGAGTTCATAGTCCCTATTGTGGTCTACCCTTTGTAAATTATTATTCACAAAAGGTAACACTTATCTTTCTTGTCCAATTTAATATGATTACACTATATTAAAATTGTCAAATTTCGTATGTGTTTGACCCATTGCTTGTCACGACCCGGGGTCAGGGCCTAGATGTGACACGGCGAATGGGGACCCGAAAGCCCCCAAACAAGCCTCAAAATTTTCAGAACTTAAATTCAAGTAAAAAGAGAACATTCTAAATCCAAATGGGGCAGCATATTTTATAGATAGATCAAAATGAAAGGAGTTTATACAATGTCCAACATGTGCGACTAGTCAAGGAACGGGGGCGGGGACAGGTTCCGGGCTCACCCTCAACGAAGTACATACATGACTAAAGCGTACAGGAACAAAAGCATGCCCTCGAAAGACGGGGCTCACCAAAAAATATCTTAAAAGGGGGAACTACTCGTCCTACGGGTACTGCTCAAACTGCTCGGTCCCTGCATGGTAAAATCATGCAGGCATAGAGTATGCGTTAGTACGTTGAATGTACTAAGTATGCGGGTATGCAATGCATGTGACTTACCGAACCTGCATAATCATGTTAAGTGGCAAGGGCACATAATATACAAGGAACATATAAGCAATAGAAATTTTAATATACAAGATGCCATGGAATGTGTGATGCATGCAATGCGATAATGCTCCTATATATATATAACGGGAATGGACTATAACCGACAAACCCAATCCATGCGAGCTATTACATGAACCGGACTGATTTAGACTCCCATCGGCAGGGAGTAGATTGCTTGCCAAAGGTAATCTACATCACACCTTACGGGCAACCCCTATTTCGGTGGATGACCACCTTCCTTATGGGCAACTATTTCGGTGGATGACCACCTTCCTTACGGGCAACCCCTATTTCGGAAGGGTTTTCATAATCACATCATAACATACATAACGAATAGTCATTCCTTACGGGCAACCCCTATTTCGATAATGACCTCCTTCCTTACGGGCAACCCCTATTTCGGAAGGGCTCCTATGCTGGCACATAGTTCAAGGAAAGGAAGAGGGACCTTGGGGATATCCCTAATGCCCCCAATTCATCGGTGATAAGTACACATCCCACTAGAATACTTATACATATACATATGCTTTCAAGAGGATCAAACATCCATTTCAAAACGTGATTATACGAGTAGGCTCAAAGGCCAATTACAAAATTTATGATCATAATATTCATGCACGGAATAGCTCATCTACACATATACCAAAATGGTGCAAGCACCCATATTACTCAAGGAGCCATAATCATAGACGTACCGGTGATCACCTCCTTGTCATATCCCATGTCTTACCAAAATTCACATTATAATTCCTTTTTAGGACCAAATCGAGCTTAACCCCACATTTTCAAAATTTCCATGTATAGATATCAAGAATGTGATGCAATGCATAGTGGGAGAGTGGCATGGGTAATGTAGAGTATATCAAAATAACAAAATAATGAAAAGACCAAAAACCCATAACAAAATTCATATAAAATGTAGCATAGATCACCCATGCATGGTAAAAGCTTAAAAAGGGACTTGCATGTTCACATTTTCATAATCCACATAGTTCATCATAATTAAACTCATCATAACTCAAGTTTTAGAACATAATATAGCACATGCATGGTTCAAGGTATCAAGACCAAGTAGAAGATTCATATTTCAAGTAACCAAGTTCATAGAGTAGTTTAAGAAGGAATTTGAAGTTCATAGAGTAGTTTAAGAAGGAATTTGGATCTTCTTGGTTGGAAGAGACCAAGAATCAACACCCTCATACCTGACTGCAAACAAATTTGAGAAGAAAAGGGGCCCAAAATCTTGCACCTTAGCTTGAGAGGTCCTAGAGAAAGGTTAGAGAGTTTGGAGGTGTGAACCTTAGAGAGAGAGAGTTGTGAACCTTAGAGAGAGAGAGAGTGGAAATGTTGAAAATTGGAGGTATTCAACTTATATAGGGGGCTTAGGAAGGGTGGGAAATGACTAAATTTTCATTGGAATGAGCTAATATAACAAAAATGCCATTAATGAGACGAACCAGAAATTTGTCTGTCTGGGCCACACGGTCCAGTAGACGGGCTGTCTAACTGCACAGGGACCATTTATAGGTTCGTGGTAATGGACTTAGAATTTTCGAAAGTAAGATTTTCAGGGCTAAGTATCGCAACACGGTGCAGTAGATGGACCGTCTAGGGTCACACGGACCGTGACCCTGTTTGTTTACAAGTGACCCTCTACGCCAGACGGAGGGCCACACGATCCGTCCAAGGCTACACGGACCGTATGATGGCCCGTTTACCCTCCAAGTTCCCAGGTGCCATCTCACAGGAGGCCACACAGGCCGTGAGGTGATGTTTGGCAAAAAAATTTCTGGGCAGTTTCGGGGACCTTAAGGTGACGCCAAGGGTTCGGGGCCTTTCATTGCTATTCTTTGACATTGTAATATGAATTATGTTCAAATCTTTCATATCAATTTTTTTTTAGATGTTTTATATTGTTAAATTTAGTATAAAACTGTTAAAAAGTTTATTTCATGTTGGGTAATTCATTGTCCAATTATGATGATGTGTGCATTTAAGATTTAATAAATTGGAATGACAAAAATAATTAATGATGTAGATTATTTATATAAAATATTGCTTTCAGTTAATAAGTTCTTCTTTTATTTTTATGACTAAAATAAGGAAAAGAAAAATTTTAGGTGTTCATAATTCTAACATGCTAAATGTGCAAAACTTATATAAAAAAATATATCTTGGTGTTCTTACTAATATCGTGCTCACTTTTTCTTAGGAAAAAAATATAAAATGAAAATAAAAATGAGAAGTTTGTAACTTTTTACATCTCATTTTAGTAATAATTTTTTTTAGAATACTAATTTAACAATTTCATGTTGATCCATGTAACTAATATTGAATTGTTGAATTACATCTTTAATGAGTCACAATGACCAACACTTAACCAAAAAAAATAATTTTAAAGTCTCTTGACTTAGAGAAAAATTCAAATGTTAAATAATTTTTGTAATTAAATTTTTTAAATTGAATTTAGGAGCATGATTAGGCCGATAAATAATGATAGGCAAAAGTTAGTATTTCAATAACATTGAACAAATGTTATTGGAAAATACGAATAAATAAATAATTTGTGGCAAGGTTGGAAAGAGCTGCTACCAATATACCACACTAATAAAATAAGATAGTTTTAAACTAGTTTCAAATGAATTAAAGAAGGCGGGTGAATAACATATTTTTTGTAAAACTTATCAAGATAATATCTTCAAATTAAGTTAAGCCATAAATAAGTCAATAAAGCGACCGTGCTAGAACCACGGGACTCGAGAGGTGCCTAACACCTTCCCCTCGGTCAACAGAATTCTTTACCTGGTCTTTGTTTTTGCAGACCAAAAATAAAGAATCATTTCATTTTGATTAGGGATTTAAATTAGGTGACTTGGAACACCAAAACTCAATTCCAAGTGGCGACTCTGAATAAATAAAACAATCTTTTTTTCAAAATGTCACTTTAATTGGAGAAACTCTATTTTTCAAGACACCACATGCGGGGGAAAATAGGAGTGTGACAACAATTTTCAACAACCCACCCTACTGTTGGAGCTCTTTGAAGTGTTGACTGCTCTTTTTTGGCACTTGATAGTGGCTTAGAAATCTAGGCTTTTCTCATTTTTACACCAACAGGAGTATAAGGGTCTGCGATTCTTAAAGACTACTTGATGCCTCTTTTGGATATCAGTGTCATGATGTGTGTATCTAAAATCTCCACCTTGGCAATCAACTGAGCCATTTGTTCAGAAATATTTTTACATCCACAAGCACATGAAGTATCCTAGAGGTACCAAGACCAATAGTCAATCTTTTTCCCAAGGTGTAGGGAGTCTCTAAACCACAAGCAATGCCACCATCAACACCATCACACTATCACCAACAGTACCACCACCAACACCAAGAGCAATAGTCGAATTTTTTTCCAAGGTGTAGGGAGTCTTTAAACCACAAGCAATGCCACGACCAACACCATCAACATCATCACACTATCACCAACAGTACCACCACCAACACCAACACCAGAAACACCAGCACCTTCACCAACATTTGCACTAAAATCACCAGCATCACCATCAATAAAAATAATTTTTGAATGTTGTTGCATCATCATTCGCAACACTAGCAACAACCTCGTCAATAGCTCTCGAAGCATACAACTCCCTTTCAACCACATAAAAATCCCTCTTAATAGCTGATGCTCCAACCAAATCCTCTCAAAGATTTTCAAGCTTGGGATCTATCTTGTCTTCTTCCAATGGAAAAAATTCATAAATACATTTCATCTCCATATCAGTGATTGAAGGAGCTATCCAAGGGTACACAATCTCTGCATAAAAAATAAATGTTAAGGTATAAATATGAATAATATCCAACAAGTGTGCTAATTGCATGAATTATTCTATTTAACATCAGTTTTTGTTGTACTTGTTTCAGCAACTGCTATGATAACTATAACAATTGTTGAAGATAGGCATAACAATTGCAAAAATTATTTCAGCAACTGTTGTGACAACCACAACAATTGTTGAGACTAGGTATAGCAACTACTGAGACTAGACACAGGCAAGCCGAATAATTTAAGTGCGATAATTGCACTAAGTATTATGTTCAACCTATTTTAGCAATGGCTATGATAGCTATAACAATTGTTGAGGATAGGCATAATATAATTTTAGCAACTGTTGTGATAGTCACAATAATTGTTGAATATAGTACAAAATGAGAACGAGAATTCTTACCGACTCAGAGGGGGGATCAAACAAATTATCAATTTTAACATAATTGGTTTGTTTTGCATTCAACCATCTAAGAATTCTCAGACAAGTTTCTTCATCTGTTAAATTTGTAAATCGACTTTGAAGATGGGGAATAGCTTCAAATGCCCAAGCCTATATAAAATAATATCATCACAGATAAAAATAATAGACCAAACACCAATAAAGATGAAAACATATTGAACAAAGTTAACCATGAAAAGCTCAATGAGTAAAAAAAATTGCTTGATTTCCGTGTTGGGTTCAATTCCTTCAATAGATATTCAATGGTGAGTGTGAAGCTTTCCTGACCCCATAAATGGGCACGAAATGCTTTGCGATCGGTGCAAAGGTCAATCCAGTCAACAGGAAGTATTGTGCTTTGACCGCGTGCACAAAGAATACTATGCACGAACCAAAGTAAGAATAGTGACTTCTTGCAATTTTTCTCAACCTCCTTAGAGTTTAGAAGGTCAATCAAATCCTTCTCTCTAAAAATTTTTCTAGTTAACTTACACAATTGCTTGCGCCTTTCAACAACCTTAGAATTAGAACTCTTGGATGACTTCTCCAACCGATCAGCAACACTAAGAGTATGATAACAGTTTAAGCCTGTCATGATGTCACGCCCCGAGCCTCACCTACGTTTGACGACGTAGTTTGACGAGTTCAAGTCAGACTAACTCTCACATTTTCGGTGCTTGATACTACTCCCATGACTCAATACTCATAAAACCTCCACCTCAACAAATCTCATAGGGACTCGAACCTCGTCATCGATCGGTATCTGATAAGGTACTCATAAAACCTCCATCTCAGCCAATCTCATAGGGACTCGAACCTCGTCATCGATCGGTAGTTGATATAGACTCGAACCCCATCTTCATTCAACTCACAGGGTTTCACGACCCGGGGTTAGGGCTTAGATGTGACATGGTGAATGGGAACCCGAGAGTCCTGAAACAAGCCTCAAGTATCTATATCCTCATCATCGATTCAAGAATGGCATTCAATTAATAACACATAGTTCTAAGGGACGGGGAAAAAGGACTCACACTATGGGGGCAATATGGGGCTAGGGACTTCCTACATTTCCACAACAAACATATATATGGTCAAATAGGAGCTTCTCATAAATCATTCCAACAATACGTAAGCAAGATACTAGTCATAACAAGCGGATTTCAGAAGAGTTTACATAAAGTCCAACAAATGCCTCTAGTCAAAGGAACGGGGGCCAGGACAAGTTCCGAGATCACCCTCAAATAAGGAAGAATGTTATGAAATAGCAATAAAGAAAGGTAGTTAGCTTATCCTCGGTAGACAGGACTCACCACAGTATACTCTGGGATTGGAGTATTCGTCAACCTGTTGATAATCAAAGTGCTCGACCACTACATGGTAAAATCATGTAGGCATAAAGTAAGCGTTAGTACATTCGAATGTACTAAATATGCGGGCATGCAATCCATATGACTTACCAAACCTGCATTTCAATGTTAGATGACAAAGGCACATAATATCGAAAGAATCATATATTCAATGGAAATATATATACAAGATGCCATGAAATTTATGATGCATAAAATGCAACAATGCTCATATATATTGGGGTGGACTATAATCGAAAAATCAAATCCATGTGAATCTATTACATGAATTAGTCCGATAAAGACCTCCCATCAGTAGGAGAAGACTATTTGCCAAAGGTAATCTACATCACACCTTACGGAAATCACTATTTCGGTGGATGATCACCTTCCTTACGGAACTCACCATTTCGGAAGGATTTTCATAATCATACAGAACATACCAGAATCATATACGAATAACCATTCCTTATGACTTGGTCATTTCGGTAATGGCTAACGTTCCTATATTGTCATATAGTTCAAGAAAATGGATAGGACCCTTGGGGATAGCCCTAAAACCCCCAATCCATTGGTGCTAAGTCAATAACATCCCACTTGAATACTTATACATATACGTACTTTCAGGAGATACAATGCTCATTTCAAATCGTTATATACACATTTAGGCTCAAATGCCAAATCATGGATCATAATCGTAATGCTCATGCAGGGAATAGCTCATTCACATATATGGAATGGTGCAAGCACCCAGAATGCTCAAAGAACCAGAATCATAGTCATGTATGTGATCACCTTTTTGTCATAGCCAATATCTTATCCAAATCATATCATAATCGTTTCAGAAAACATAGTTGGGCTTAACCCACTTCATAATTTCCATATATCAATGCTCATGAATGCAATGTAATGCATAATGTGAAGATAGCATGGGTAACCTAGATTCAGGTTGAAATCAATATCATAATATAAAATTTAGTAAAATCCATAATTAAATCCACATGTAATTCGTAATATAAATCACCCATGCATAAATCAACTTTAAAGGGGACATGCATGTTCATACTTTATAGCTCAAGGTAAATAATCATAATTGTGATCAAAGTGAATTGAAATCATAGATACAATACAACCCATACACTAATTAGATTTAATAAAATCAAATAATGAAATTTCATATTTAAAGTGACTAAAATTCATGAAACCAATTGAAAGGAATTTTGGGTCTTCTTGGTTGAAAGGGACCAAGAACCAATCCCACATACCTTAATTGAGAAGCTGAATTTGAAGGAAGAACTTAGCTTGGATTGGATTCCAATAGAACCCTAACTTGAACCTTGAAAGGGGAGTGTAGAGAGGAATAGGGAGGTGATGTTATGAGGGGCAGAAGGTTTTTAAGATAATGAATTAAGAGGGGAGGGGATATCAGCTGAATTAGGGGTTTAGGATAGGTAAAAGGTCATAATTAAAATAAACCAAAATTACACAAACACCATTAATGAAACAGACCAAAATTGGAACCATCAGGTCCACACGATCCGTGAAACGTCATACAGACCGTGAACAGTGGTCGTGATCCAATACTTAGAAACTTCACGCAGGGAATTCATACGGAGCTAAGGGGTATCACACGGACGATTACACGGTCCGTGTGACTCCACTCGGGCCATGACACTACCGTGTGAAGGTACTTCAAATAAGTTTTGCATGACAAAGTTACGAGACAGTACTTCCATACTTAGAATAATTTTACGTAGTGAGTTATACGGAGAGCCACATGGTCCGTGAAACATCACACAGACCGTGTGAGTGGTCGTATGCCCTCTCTTGGCCAAAATTCCCTTCCGTCTCAAAGTTGTCCCCACCATGAATTGGACTAAGTGTCCCTTCATGGGAGGCCACACGGTCGGTGTGGCTTCACACGGCCCATGTGGGCCTTTCGTAGAGTGATACCTGGCAGTTCACCTGAGACAATTCCAAGAGATTTTGGGAACGCCACTCGAAAAAATTTGGGTCCTTACATAGGGACTCTAACCCTTTCAGCAATCAAGCTCATAACCCTTTCATCAATCAACTCATAGGGACTCTAACCCTTTTATCAATCAATCTCATCAATGACTCAGGATTTAGAATTAACAATCATTAGGAATCAATCAAATAGACACATCGGTAAAGTTCATTTACAGAGACTCATAAGACAATCAATTTCTATCAACTCATCATCATCCTCTCTTCACAATCAACAATCTCAATTCAAGGCTCTAGACTCAATTCTCAAGTTCATTATGCATGCTTTCAAAAGTATTCATGGAGGGTTATGCAATTCTTCATGAAAATGTTCAATTCAAGAAAACAAGTTTATGATGATCATCAACATAGAAAAATATATGAATTTAAATAGGTTTTCAAGAAAAACCATCAAGGATTCATGTATGTAGACTCTCCAAATCATCACCTCATCTATGACCATCTATGGGGCACATGAGAGAACAATCCCATGCTTTTAGTTTAGCCTTACATACCTGGGATGAAGCTATATATCAATCACGTCAAGTATTTCTTCTCGAATCTCTCAAACTCTAGCTCTTCTCCTCTTTCCTCATGCCCTAGCCTTGCTAGATTATGGAATAGGACTTAGAATGGGGGTTTTAGACCATTTTTACATGCAACGACCTCATTAGATGGTGTATAGAGTTAGGAATTTTTCCTTGATTGCACGAGCTAGCCAGCAAACCAGCGGGGGGCAAGCTCCACTACAGGGCCGGGGGAAGAAATAGGCGTGGGGAAGAGTCTGGGGTTGGGAATTGACCGGAATGCCCCTCGTAAACATTAGAAATTTTCAGCTCGAAAAAGACCCAGTCCGCGACGCAAATTGGTCGCGCACTGCGTATTTTTAGAAAAAGTTTCTGAATGCGTTTTCTCAATCCTGTCGAAAATTTTCAAAAAAATATAAGTGCTGGTCCGCAATGGAGGCGCTATGCACTCCTGTCGTGCACCAATATTGTTTTGGGCTTCAGGTCGAAAAATTATCTTTTGATCGGGTCGCTCTAAAAATCGATCAAGACTATTTTCCCACTCAATTTTTCGTGCTGATCACAAATCCAGCGTCGGATTTGCCATACGAGCATTGGAAGATGTGTTACGCGCATACCCTCCCTCTAGGGGTATTTTGATAATTTTATCGGGCGTTACATCAAATCCTTTCATGCCAAAACAAACTGGCATGCCACAATAATTGATCCAAATTGCTTTTTTTTCATCACAAATAATTCTTTGCTGAAGAAGTTGATATACCAAGCTCATAGGAAACTTTGGAACTTTTTCCTCAGATACGTCTAAATACTTCGCAAATATACTAGATCAAAACTATCTTTCCAACTTTTGTGCCATCGGAACCTTTCTAAAATCAACAAAAGGTTTTCCCATACCCGATCGAATAACAATATCATATTTTAAATCACGATCGTGTCTGTCCAAGAAAGTCTACAACCCATAGTTTGAAAATTTAATGTTTTTAATAGCAACATCTGTTGAAGGAGGACTGTTAGGAGGAGAATCAGCAGTGAAAGTAAAAGGGACATTGTCTAATTTGCTTGCTTGTTTTCAAGATGAATTTGCTTCGTCACATATAATTTCTTCTTTTTGTTCTACTTGTTTTGAAGAAAAACCAACTTTATCCCTTGTCAATTGTTGTTGAGCCTCAGACCCCTCATTTGTTTATCTAGGAGTTGAGGCTACCTCCTCTTCATATACCATTGTGGCATCAAAACATAAAGTAGATGCTTGTGCTTCCGCTACTATTTCTGCTTATATTTGGGATTGTTGATTATCACTACTGGAAATTAGGCCTACGGCAACACCAGTAAAACTGTTGCTATAGACCTAAAGACCGTTGCCATATATCTATGGCAACGGTTGCCCAGTCGTTGCATCAGTTCGCGTGGCCACAGAGATATGGCAACCGTTTGTGCAACGGTTGTCAAAAAGCGTTGGAATAGACCATCTATGGCGACGACGGAAATGTGTGGCAATGGCAACGCTTTTCTAGCCGTTGCCATAGACGGACAGTCTATAGCAACGCTTTTTTAAGTCGTTGCCATAGACTGTGCGTCTATGGCAACAATTTATGGTCGTTGCCATAGACGTTTGTAGCCGTTGCCATAGCCTTTAAACTCCAGTAATTAGTATTTGTTTTATAAACGAAAATAACATTTGTAATGCTGATCCTTTTGTCTTCTAAAGATTAACAAAAACACAAATTTATATATATATCTAACATGTACACAACATGCATACGCTTAATTAATTAACATTAACTACTTATAATATATTCACCGGTACATTTTTAATATATATACATATAGCAAAATGTTAAAACCCAAAAGATAAAGTAGTTTTTGATGCTTCAATAAGTATCAAAGTATTTGATAGGAAAAAATTAGAATTTTCATCAAAAAATGAAATATCATCTTAAGTAAGATCAAGATCATCATCGTCACTGCCTTCATCCCTTTCTTCATTTTCGACACCTACAAAAGAGAATAAATAATGTCATTCATCATCTCAGAAAATGAAAAAAATCATGAAATAGCTTGATTCATCATCTTTAATCCGATTTCTTGAATTCAAATCACGAGTAAAAAGAAGATCTTATTTTATAATGAGTGATTTCAATTTAGTCAAAATTTTAATATGAACATCGAACCTCGACGACCAAATAAAAAATTGAATTTTTTTTTTGAAGAAAAGTTGAAACATTTGCTTCAAATACAAAAAATTTAATAATAAAGAAAGGTACAACAACAAAGAGAAAAAGGTCATACATAATAAACACAACCCACCTTCTCTTCTTCCCCATTTTCACAGATAGCCCCTTTTTCTGGACTTCAAACCATGGACTCAAACCATTTTATCACTCCACGAAATATCGAGAGATTAAAGCAAGCAATAGAAGCAAACAGAGTCCAGGTATGCAACCCTACTTCTTCACTAATTGGCAAATAGAAAATTTGCTGACTTATGTATGGTAAATAAGTTGTGAATGACATCTTACTTCTAACAATCACACTCTTACAAAGACAATATTCTTTCTTTACTACTGATATTTGTTGATGATTCCTAGCAGACAACATTGATTCATGGTTGATTCATGCCCATTTTACAGGCACAAGAGGGAACAAATACAACTTGTTTTGAGATAAAGTTATGCTTGGGTTGTATTATACAACTTGCTTTGTATTATATGCATTGTTGCTTTAGTTTTATTGATCATTTTCTCAATGGAAGCAAGCTGCATGGTTTAGTTGGTATCTTTACTGGTGCTTGTCGTCCTCTAATTAGTTTTTTCTTCTCATTGATGTGTGTGAACAAGCTGAGAAGCAGTTGAATTCTAGTTGGGAGCTCATGAGAGTCGGTAACATGAGGGTGCCTACTCCTAGTCAGTGGCTTAATCATGTCCACGCAAATTAACAAACAACAGCAGCAGCAGCAAACAAACATCAGCAGCAGCAAAAAACAAACAGCAGCAGCAGCAAAAAGCAAACAGAGTCCATGCAAATTAACAAACAACAGCAGCAGCAGCAAACAAACAGCAGCAACAGCAAAAAATAGCAAAAACGGAGTGAACTGTGATGATTATATCTTACAAGGTTGATTCTAAGTAAGAATCAATAATTGATTTTGCATATTCTATGATCAACAAAATACCAACTTTTTCTTCTATTGGCGGCCGGAGGTGCTTATATTTCAAAAAGAAGTATCTCTCGTTGATTAAAAAAAATTCTTACAACTGAAATCTTTTGCTGAAATTTGAGATATGCCTACTTTTATTATTTATTATATATATATATAATTAGTCATTAAATTTCATATATATATATATATATATATATATATATATATATATATATAATGTCGTTAATCATGAAATTTCAATTGTCTTTCATAATTAATTCTTCTCTGGAATTCTCATATGTAGAGAAATTCAACTCATATATAAAGAGACAAGTGAAAAGGATCAGATTTACCTACATATTTTATTAACTTGTTCATATCTATCTTCCTTTATATTATGTAACCAAAATTATCCTACCATTAAGAAAGTTTTCAAATATTCACTCAAACAAACTAATTCTCTTAATTTCCTTAGCTTTTATTACCCAATATCATTTGATTACCTGTCTATCATAACTTGTAAATGTTCAAATTCCTATATATGAAGGATATGGAATATTAACCCAAAGGAGACATTTTATCATTTGAGTATTCACTATGCCAAATTTTATGAGTTAAATGAGCTTCAATAAAATCTAAGTAGGCAATAAGATGGTCAGTGAGCTTCGATAAGCTCTAACTGGTGGTGATTTAACCAACTTTGGCTTTTTCTCAATTTAATATTCCCTCCGTTCACTTTTACTTATCATTATTTCGCTTTTTGAGGTCAACTTGACTAAATTTCAAAGCTAAATTAAAGTAGCTAAATTTAAAGACGACAAATCACCAGTTCCCCTTTTCCAACCATTTATTAGATTCCTATCTAATGGACTTTTCTTTTCCCCTTTCTATCATTGCACAGATTCTCAGCTCAAAAACAAGAAACCCCATCTCAAACAACCAATAGCAGCAGCAAACAAACAGCAGCAGCAGCAAACAATGCAAACAGCAGCAGCAAAAAATAAAGGTAGAAGAAGAAGAAAGAAGAAAGAAGAAAGAAGAAGCAGGAGATGAAGATGAAGATGAAGAATAAAAAGGAGATTAGATTAAGTATGACCTTTATCATTACTGCCAGCAGATGGACGATTGATAAGTTGATTAGCAGCTTCTTCTCTCGATGAATGGACATTAAATCTTAGCATATTTGGATCAATTGTTAATCCTGTGTTAAGATTCTGAAGTTGAGCAATAATGTTCATTGTAATATCTCGTTCCATGTTATCTTTTTACGCTTCGAACTTTTCTTGCATTTTTTGTTGAATCCTCTCTTCTAGCTCCTCCATTTTTTTCTGCATCCTTTCATCATCAGCAGCACTTGACAAAGTTCCAGAATCTGCTGCTTTTAGTTTCAAAAGAGTCTTGGTAACTCCACGTCCATACAACCTTAGTCGACCAGGATGTTCAGGTGCCATAACTTTTGAATATGCATCAACTGATTGGCTACCATCTTCAGTACTTTCTTGAGTTGCTATCATTTCCATTTCAACCTACAAATAAGATTTAAGACCAAAGACAAAGATTTAAAGTATATAAAAACTGATATAATATTTAAGAACAAATAAATGATCAAGAGAAACTTTGAACAAGAAAAGTTCATACTATTATGTTGGTTGTATCCTCATATGAGTCCTTGTATACTCGGTCAGGTTTTCTTCTTCTGGTAGCCACAAAAAATTCTTTACTGGAAACACCCTCCGGACTTTCCTTCTTTTTTTTCTAGTTATACAAAAGTAGACATCAATATCTTCACAAGAAAGTATAAGTTTATAGTTAGATTACGAAAAAATATCAAACCTCGCGGATTATGGCAAAACTTGTTTTGCCAACAGTGTACGGATACCTCAGCTTTTTGCGATTGTTTTTGTTAGTGTTTGAGATATTCTGCCAAAAAATAAAGTTAATGTTTGAACCATACTCACAAAACACCTAATAACTGTCACTTACAGTAATTATATAGAGAATAAAATGTATATGCTGAGAAATATTCACAAGATCAGATATACAAAATTGTCTTACCTTAGCTTCATCAGAATTCCAATATCGAAGGAGATCCTTAAATACAGATTCTGGAACATTTTTAGGTCTATTAGCCATTCGAATTTCGTCATCGTCATAGGGATAAAAGTATTTTTTCTTAATCCTACTCTTATACCCTCTCCAAGCAAGTTCAATTGCTTCCAAAGCCCATTCCTTCCCAACATCAGGAATGTCATATTTCTCCTACAAATTGTGCAATTGGGTTAGTGCAAAAAATAAGAAATAGTTTCAACTAACATTAAAAATATTGAGAACTTCTAACCTGGACATAGTTCCACATATCATCGTGCGTCTTTAACATTTTCCAACTAAGTATATTAAGAGGACAAAATGTCCCATTCCTTGCCAATGTGCCAAGGAAGCTACCCAACTCCTTTATCACCGCTTCAGTAGGACCAATAGGCTGGTGCAACTCATTTAGCACGATTATTTTATGCTCAATACGTCCATGTACAGCTGGCATTTGTGTACCAAATCTTTTTCTTTTATTTGTGGAATGACCTACAATAATATGATCAAAATAATTTATAGTTATGTAGAAAATTTCTTGAATAATAAGAAGTTAATTTTAAATACACTTGCCTTGCTCCCCAGATTGGCCATTTTCATCAAGATTGGTAGCATTCTGTACATTATCTTGTTGTATTTGTTCCTGAATTGCTTGCGATGCAGGAGTGGTGGGATGTACCGGCTCTTGTTGCACTTGTTCATGTACTGCTTGTGATGGAGGAGTGGTGCGATGCAGGAGTGGTGGGATGCAGGAGTGGTGGGATGTGCCGACTAAGTTCTGCTTGAACTTGTCATGGTTTTCATTTAAATTGAGGTTGTGAACATCGGGAACGCTGTTTGAGGTATGTTTTTGCTGGTGACTTGATATCTTTTTGTTTCGCAAAGATACAAGTGATCCAGAAGACAAATACCTTTTGTTGCTAATTCTCATGCTTCTTCTTAAACACTCTTCTTGACTCATAATGATTAACTCACTGTCTGTAGAAATAAAATAAGAATTAAACCTCATATGAAACTATAAACTGAAAAAATAGTTAACTCCTAGTAAGTAAACTACCATAGAAAATACAAAGTCAAGCAGAATGGAACTCTGTACCTAGTCAACTTTGATACACCAACACAGTACAAGAACAACAGCTTATTCACAAATTTTCAAATAGATTTTGAACCTCAAATCCAGTGGTACTTCAATCATTTACAACTTTCCAGTGGCTATCAACTTTCCACTTTCTAGTTGTAACTTAAGCCTACAAGGCTTCAACTTCTAGTTTAGAACTGGAATGTGCAAAGTTCTGTAGGGTGTAGCAACTCTTGTTCCTTACAAGGCTGTAGCAGCTCAGCACATTTAATAAACTTGCAAGTTGCAAGCACTAGTACAGGTTATCAACAAGCAGCAACAAACAGTCAGCACTGCAAGTCCTATGTTTCAATGGTACCAGCAGTCCGCAGGCTATCAAAAAGCAGCAACAAGCCAACAAATGAACTCAACAATAGTTTACACTACAACACTGTAACATTTCAGCTGTTCAAAGTGTCCAGTAGTCATCTTTACAACATTTCAATTTTCACAAGTCAAGAAATGATATATTTCCTTTATATCATGTTTTTTCCCTCCTTAAAATCTGTACATTTCAATTAGTTGTCTGACCTCTTGTGTTATTAATATTACTAATCTCAACTGGTTCAAACTGTCATGCTTGGGGTGCAATCCTATTGGGCACAATTATTCATCATGCCTACAAAGATAATCAAGATGATAGAAGATTTATGTAGAAACTATGTATGGACTAGAGAAGGTCAGATCACTAAGAAGGCCCTTATAGGCTATAACTTGGGACAAAGTGTGTGGTGCTAAGTCTTTGGAAGGGATGGGCTTAATTAACATTCAATTATAGAACAATCTAGCAGTAGTTAAGTTATGTTAGGATTTAGCACACAAGGAGAACAAGGTTTGAATCAAATGGATTTACCATTATTACATAAGGAATCTGAGCCCTTGGAGCATTCCAATACAAGCAGGTTGGATGATTAAGAAAATTAAGAGTGCTAGAGAGGTGACACAACAAATACAACAGGCTGGCCATTAGAATGGAAATCTAATAAAGCAGATCTACATACACTTCCAACAATTCAACAAAATAATCAAGTTATTAATAACAATAATTCAACCACAACACAACAAAGTAATCATTAACAACAATTCAGCCATAACACAGCAATTCAGCAAACTATGTACTGACAAAAACTAGTGCACACGATTATAGGTTGTACCATTACAGTCTTAAACAAAATAAATAACAATTCAGCGGCCAAAAAAAGCAAAACCCCAAACAAAGACAGGCTTGGAGCACCTTTGTAGCATTTCAGAACTCACGTTTAGCATCTCAGAAATGAGTTGCTGCCAACTTTCATTTTTCTCTTTCAACAATAGCATTAACACCTATCATTAATGCTATTTCAGCCTCTCAATACCATTGGACTCTTGGCAGATGTTAGTTGACGCTATAAATTTAAGAAGACATCAACTACATACCAATCTCCTTAAAGTAATATGCCTTTAAGTTTCAATTTCCACATATTGAATCATTACACATACCAATAGATTATCGTAGGATACATACACAAAGCCAAACAGGATGGCAGAAGAGCAGACTCACAAGATCAAAGAAGAAGCAAAAAGAGGAATCATTAGACATGTTGAATTAACTCAGAAATACAACCCAAATCCTTGAAAATGTCACTTAGAAGAAAGTCAGAATTTACCTGTGAAGCTATGATGCTCTTTAATTTAGTGATTCAGTGTCTTTCTTCAATTATATTTTAAAAATCCTACAAAAAAAAATGTAGAATTTTAGATTAAAAATACAAATGAAATGATTGCTAAGATATGAACAAGCATGAGTATAAAATATGTGGTAATAGGCTATCCTCACTCACAAAATTGAAACTAAAAATGACAATGTGCATATATTTAAAAGAACTTCAGAACATCCTTGACTAATCGTCTTCCTCCGTCCAATCCCAATCAGTACCATCAAGCGCATCCTCCTCTTCCGATGTTTCTACAAGTATGTCTTCTGAATGTTGTTCATTACATGGAAGATCATCAACATCAATGGCCACATCTTCTCTTGAGCATCTAAAGTCACCCTCATTAAATCTAGCTGAAGGACCAATGTCATCATTAGTCTCCCTCCAAAATGTTTCTCTTATATTAGGACAATTCTCTTCCTCAAGATCATACAAATCAATTGGCACTTTATTCCTTGCATAATAAATATCTTCCTCAATTGGATCCGCGACATAAAAAACTTGATAAACTTGTGATGCCAACACAAAAGGATCATCTTTACTACATAACTTTTTTAAGTATACCCGGGTCAACCCATACTCATCAACTTCATTCTGAAACAAATCACATCTAAATAATACAACACTAAAACAACCATAATAATCAATCTCTATGATATCTTGAATAAATCCATAATAAACAACCTCTCCATTGATGGGATTTTGGTCCCTAACACTCGCAAAACTATCAGTTGTCGCTGATAAAGTCACTCCACAATTTTGAGTCTTAAGTAGAGCATCACGACTTTTTGTATGAAAACGATATCCATTAATAAAGTATGCAGTATATCTCTTGGCTACCACATTAGGCCCTTTAGATAACCATCTTATATGATGAGGTACTTCAACATTTTGAACTTTCTCTTCAAACAAATTGTTGTATTCACGACTGTGGCTCCTTGCTCTTGCCCATGCATTAGATCGAATATGATTATCCACCAAAGTCTTATGTTCCCTACAATGATGCTTATGACAAAATTTAATTATTAGACATTTAAAAATGAATAATGCTTAAAATATATATAATTATTGTATAATTTATCTTACTCAATAAATTTTTCCACTTGGGCATCTCCGTATTGAAAAGAGCATATCGATGTGCCTCATAACGTAATTGTGAATCCATCAAAAAAGTACAATCCTTTCTCTTCTCACGTCCAATTGGATGACCTATCCTAGGAAATATAGGTGAATGATTATGATCAGATTCCTCATCATTAATTTGATATCTACTAAATCTTGTCTTCACACCATCATGTAAGTATCTCGAAGAAAAAGTCAACTGCTTTCCACTTACAAAACCTTCTACCATTGATGCTTCTGGACAATACCGATTACGAACAAGCCCCTTCAACTCACATAGCTCTCTCTCAATGAAATACATACCACGAAGATGAGTCGGGCCTCCAAGCCTAATCTCATTCACCAAATGAACACTTAAATGTATCATTACATCAAAAAAAGATGGATGAAAAATCATCTCAAGGTTGGATAAAATTTCACCAATTTCAGACTCAAGTTTTACAAGATCTCTTTGCCTTATTACCTTACTACGTATGGCTTTAAAGAAATTTCCTAACCTAATTGATGTCAATGCAACATTTTTAGGTAGGACTTTCCTAACAGCAATCTGAAGTAGGTGATGCATCATAAAATGAGCATCATGACTCTTGTACCCACATATCTTCATCTCCTTCACATGCACACGATTTGAAATATTTGAGGCACATCCTTTAGGTAATTTGGCCTTTTTGAAGACGCTACAAAATAACTTTTTCTTTTGCGAATTCATAAAGAAAGAAGATTAACCAAAACTTACATTTCCATCATCATCTTCTATTGGATGTAGCTCCGTACATATTCCTATTTCTTGTAAGTCATATCGAGAAGAAATATGGTAATTCAAAAAAGATAGATCTTTTTTTCCACGGACCATTATTCTCTCGAGGCCTTTTTTTTCACCCCTTTCCAAGAGTATTATTGAATCCACTAAGCTCTTCAAGCACTTCGAACCTGACAAAGTAGTAGGTGCAAGTCTATGTTCCTCTTTACCATCAAATGACTTCTTATCTTTTCGCAATGGATGATCATAAGGCAAAAATCTTCGATGACCCAAGTAACACATTTTATGACTATGTTTGAGATACTGAGAGCATGTGTCATAATTACAACTAGGACATGCCAATTTTCCCTTAATTTTCCATCCCGAAAGCATTGCTAATGCAGGAAAGTCACTAACAGTCCACATTAAGGCTGCCCGCATTTGGAATGTTTGCTTGGTCACAGCATCATATGTTTCTACCCCAGGTTGCCATAATTCCTTCAATTCTTCAATCAGTGGTTGTAGGTACACATCTATATCATTTCCCGGAGATGTTGGACCTGGAATAATTATAGACAACATGATATACTCTGGCTTCATGCAAATCCATGGGGATAAATTATAATTCATCAACATGACAGGCCACGTGCTATGAGAAATACTCATGGTTCGAAATGGATTGAAACTGTCACTTGAGAGTCCCAATCGAACATTACGAGGATCATTAGAGAAGAGTGGGTGTAAACAATCAAAACTCTTCCATGCTTCCCCATCAGCAGGATGCCTTAAATTTCCATCATTGGGTCATTCATTAGCATGCCATCTCATTGCAACAACAGTTTCGCGACACATGAATAATCTCTGAAGCCTAGGCTTTAAAGGGAAGTACCTTAAAACCTTTGCAGGAATTTTAGAGCTTTTATTTGTAGGGCACCATCAACACTCTTCCATCTAGAACACCTACAAATAGAGCAATTATCAACTTTTCATTATCCTTCCGGAATAGCATGCAATCATTAGGGCATGCATGTATTTTTTCATAATGAAGACCCAATTTTTTAATTATATTTCTAGCCTTATTGAAAGACTCTGGTATCTGCGCAAAGGGAAATGCCTCTTTTATCAACACTAGCAAGTCTGAAAATGCTACATTGCTCAACCCATGCAAGGATTTAAACAAGTATAACCGAATGGTGAAACTCAATTTACTGAAATTTTCACAACCCGGATATAGTTGTTGTTTCCCTTCCTCCAATAATTTAAAAAAATTATTTGCATTTTCTGATAGTCCCTCTCTTACTCCTTCCGCATCCCCTAATTCCGCCTCTACATTTATAAATGTATCATGAAGTAGTCCATCAATATCATTATGCAAATTAGAACCTTCATCATTATTAATCTGCTGAGGTGTATTTCTCGATGAAGACCCTTCACCGTGAAAAACCCATTTAGTGTAACCAGCAACGAATCCATCAGCAACTAAGTGATCCTCGACCATATTTCTATAATGCCAATAGCGATTCATGCAATTTTGCAAGGGCATAATATTTCATTTCCTTGCGAAGCTCGTTCAAAAGCCTTATCGAGGAAATTGTTCACTCCATGAATATACTCATCGGTCCATCTTAGACAGTTCATCCAATTTTTATCCTCGTTATCCATTAAAATCCTATATATAACAACCACATCATCAAGCAGATTACACATAATAAAAATAAGGTACCAAATAAGATAGAGTTATCCTTTTTGAGTCAATTAATTCAAAATTCTCAAATAAAATCTGAAGCAGGTTATGGCAAGGTAATTTGGATAACCAATCTTTCAAAAGGTATGGAAAAATGGGAATAAACATTGGTAGAAAATAGACCATCTATGGAACCAAAATAAATGTTGCATCATCAATATTTATAAACAATGATCAGATAAAAAGATATTCAAGGCTAAATGGAATGTTTCGCTGCCCAGTATTGTTCCCCAAAAGGCTAACCTGGAATATTGCAGGTATAAAATGCACTACATACATACAAGGTCATACACATTTTTTGTAATCAGTAAAGTCTTGTTTTAGTGGTTCTTGTCATGCTGCTATAATCCCTATGCTTTTGTCACGATTACCATGAATGATTTCCGTTCAACATGACATAGTTTGTCTTATGTCTTATCTGTTATGTTCATTCTTTTTCTTGAAAAGCTGTTGAGAATTTAACAAATGATTTGATAGTTATTGCAAGATGAACTTCCGATCCGCTTAGTATATACTCTACTGTTCCACCTTTTCATTTGTTGAGCTGTTGTCATCCCCTTACACATTTATCACATAGTTTAGCTAATTGGTCAAACTAATTCTTTACAATCCTCAAATTTATATTCAAGCTCCTACCTGTGTTGTTTGGATAACATCAAGCTTGCTCCAGATGGTTCATTCTAGATAGCTCAGGTTACCTATAAGCCATATTTTTTAATGTAAATATAGGTATTATGTGAAGTTAAAAAGTCATAGAGAAGAAGGCCAAAAACAAAAGGAAAAAGAATCAAATATCACTCATTTGCAAGTAAGATTTTTACTTCAATAGCAAAGAAAATGCATTTATTCGTGTCAACTTAAGATTCTTGTGTCTGTCTCTGCTACAGTTAATAGCTCCGGGGCTAAATTTCATTCACAAGTCAAGAACTTCAAAACGTTGGAAGTCTCATCTGTATTTAGGAAGTCTCAACTATGATTGCATTGGAAAGTTACCACTGACAACCTCAACTGCCTAGGCAATGATAAGTTAAACTATCAAACTGATTCTTTAGAATTCTCAAATTTATATACTATCTGTATTTACTAGGTGTTTCCTTTTTACTGTCTAAAGCCAAAATAAGACCAAGCTAACATATTAAGGTTATCCATAATTCTAAACAATTACAGTATCGTTTGATTTAGACGTAAAAAATTCACTTTCTCAATAATGATGTGATCTCTAACGGAAATAACAGACTATAAAGAGCACCTTAAATGTAAGTGCAGCCACATTGCACAAAGATATGATTAACCAAACAAGTAGACAGTACAGTAACATTTTTTCACCATTTTCAGTTTTGATGGTAACAGGATAAGTAAAAGTTTGTTTGTATTTTAACTAATTCATTCCAATACTCAGTAATCCCTGTTTGACCCAAAGAAATAGAATAAAAAATTAACAAAAAATCATCATTCCAAACCCAAAAACGGGTAAAAGCCAAAACCCTGAACATCCACTTACCTGATTGAAACAAATCAAAGAAATTTAGGATTTTTGGGTTTTAAGTGTTGAGAGAAGAGACTGAAAAATAAATTTTACAAGAATTTCGAGAAGGGGTTTGAAGAAGACAACTATTTTGAGCAAGCGGAACACTATTTTGAAGAAGAAAATGATTTGGGAGTACCTTCTACCAACTTCTCGCAATTTCTTTGAAGAAGAACACGATTTAGCAGTAGCTTCGAGCAATTTTGAAGAAGAAACCTCAATGTATGCGCAGTGAAGGAGCTTTCGCATCGGAGAAGAAGAAGAAAAGTGAGGAAGATTTCGCGAGGAGCAGCTTCGATCGACCAAGAGATTTCGCACTGGAGATTTCGCACCGGAGAAGAAGAAGAAAACTGAGGGAGATTTTGTGAGGAACAGCTTCGATCTGGTGGAGCGGAATGAGGGAAGTGGTGGAAGATGACGAAGTGAAGAAGAAGTGTGAGCATAGTGAAGAAGAAAAAAGCCAGGGCCGGCTGCGTGTAGTTTGTTTTGAGCGTAGTGAAGAAGAAAAAAGTCGTGGCCAGTTTCTGTTTTATTTGTTTTTATTTTTAAATTAAGAAAGAAATATTAAAAGGGAGTGTATATTAATTGGTGGAGGGAGTGTAAATTAATTGGCGGAATAATGAAAATTGTGGAGGGAATTAAATAGCCGTCGCCATAGAAAGAGAACCGTTGCTATAAACATTTATGGCAACGGTTGTACGCACCCGTTGTAATAAGACACCTATGGCAACGGTTATCTGAATAATTGCAACGCTTGTTTAATACAAATCAAAATTCTTTATGCAACGCGTATAACCGTTGCCATAGATATTCTATAGCAACGGTTTTTGAACCGTCGCCATAAATATCGTTGCCATAGCCCTAATTTCCGATAGTGTTAAGTCTGCCAGATTTACAAATATGATTGCTTGAAACATTTTTTCTTTTTGTCCGAGCCACTTTATCTACACAGATGAAATAAAACTAAATTAGCATAACTAATTCTTCAATAAAATAGAAAAACAAATTACAGTAAATGATTTAAGATGCATCAATAACTGAAGTTATTACAACAACAACTTATAGTAGCAATTTACGAAATTAAAAGTACAGTTACTTAAGCAGTTTAGTTGTACTTTTAATTTTTTAAATTGTTACCTTTAGTTGTTGCAGCAACAATTGCTACCTTAAGTTAAGTTGTTATTGCAATAACACAACAACTTAAGGTAGCAATTTAAGAAATTAAAAGTACAGTTATTTAAGTGCTCAATGAACTACTTAAGTTGCAGCAAAGGCTGCAACTCAAGGAGGAATCTAACTACATTAACTTTAACTTAAACAATTGTTGAATCACTTTAAGTTACTACAACAACTTAAGGTTGCAAGTTTAACAATTGTTTTATCAAGTACTTCAATTATTGGGACTTATTAAGCAACTAAATGATTTTTCTAAAACAAAAACCCTGAACCCTGAACCCTAAACCCTGTCACAACTATTAAGTTCAGTCGATTTTCATTCATCACTGTCACAACACCGCCACAGTAATGAATACAATATATTAGGGTAAAAAAAATAGAAATGAAATATTTGAAGAAAAACAAAAACAAACAATAAACATAAACATGCATGTTCTTCTTTTTCTTTTTACATTATGAAAACTCAAACTCAAAACCCTAACCATGGAGAAATTTTTTCTCTTTTACCTCTGTAATAATGACAACAAGAGACAGAGACAAAGACAACGACGACAAGCAAAACACAGGACGAATGAAGGAGATGACGAAGATGAGACAATGAATATGAAGGCCCTTGAACTAATCCGGACGAAGAAGAAGATGTAAAGAAGAAGTCTGGTCCGACTAGGCTCTTTGAAAAAATGAAAAAGGAATGAATGATTAATTTAAAAATATAATCATGGGTCCCACAGAAAAAACAGATTAAAACTTTTAACAATTACATAACACCCCTATTTAACTTAAACCCTTGATTAATAAAATATTTAATTTGCCTTTGATCTAGTTATCACCTTTTTTTTTTAATTGAAAACATTTTGTCACCCCCTCTCTCAAATTTCTCTAGTAAAAGTACAAGTATAGATAGATTTACTGGACAAGAAAGTTTCCCGCAAAGTCGCTTGAAACGGGGGTAGTGTATCTGCTGGTAAGGAATCCTCCCATCATTACCGCGTGGAGAGAGAGATTAGAATGTCGGAAGAGAAACTCCGTCGGGAACCACATCTTTCCGATTCCCTCATTCCTCGCCTCCAACAAACCCTGACTACATGCTCTCAAGTAAGCCACAAAAGACACTCATACGCACCTACACACTCTCTCTTCATCGATCTATTGACATGATTATTTGTAGCCATATCTTTAACCTCAAACATTGTTGAATTTTCTTATGTCTTCAGTTGATTGAAGCCGGTGACTATAGCAATTCCGATAGATTAGTCACCGGGCTTGCCGATTTCATTACTCCAATCTCGGTCTCAGTAGTAGAAGAAACATCAAATCAGGATTTAGAGAGAACATCATTCGAGATTCTTACTGAAATTCATTGTTTCATAACTTCAGCTTCGAGAAACCAGGTAATTCGGTCAAATTTAGTTTTTCCCCTTTTCAGAAGGGTGTAATAAAATTGGAAGTAGTCTACTTTCTGGAAAAGGATTTTTGTGATGTTTTTACTTTGTTGCAGGAAGTTATTGATGCTTTCTCATTTGAATTGCCCAAGGTAGTATGTAAATTTGCATGTGCATCCAAAAGATGCTCGGAGATTGCTGAACACATTGTTGGGCATCTGGTTAGTATGTGTTCTCCGCGTGAAATGCTATCAATTCTTTGCGAGGTATGAATTTGTTCGAGCTCTACATTGATGGATTTACCAGTATCTTTCTTTATTGGAGTTCTTTATAAAATTCTGCAGTGGATTGTTAAGAATCAGTGTACTAAGTGATTTCCTGAAGAGCATGTCAGCAGCGTGTAGTCATGTCGTCATCATCTTAAGAAAATAAATGAGGAATTAGCGTGTGTAACATTTCTCTTATAAAGAGCTTTGAATGGAATAATACTGTTGTGTCTCTGACACTTTTACTGTGTAACTTGTATTATTCTACCCAACTTACTATTAACAATCTGGAGCCATTTTTTAAAGTGTTGGATGCCAACCGATCAAGTTTTTTCTGTTCCAATCTCCATTTACCCTCATCTAATTGCCATTTTGTAGATGGAAGAAATTCCTAAGAGAGATAACAAATGATTTATGAGGATTAGAGTTTCAAGTAACTTCCATATAAATTCTAACTTCAATATAGTCTAATTAGTGAGACAGGCTTGGGGCTCACATACAATAGTTTAAAGATAATATGCAATGCTGACTCTCTCTAGGTTTGTGCTTATAAATGTTTTGTTCTCCGTTTTTATGGGGTCTATGCTGAAATTTTCAGGCATTAAGTTCTCCAAGTGAAATGTTCAGGGTTCCTTGCTATTTTTCTCCTCTTATTGGTGGCCTTGCCAAAGGTAATCCATAATTCCATTGATGGACAATTTACTTTTAGACTAGATAAAATAGGTTAAAACTGTGTAGTGATATTTCTTAATCAGTAAAAAGCGGAAATCTCATAATGTTATTGCTGAGTCCGCACAAGGATATTGGAACTTATTCTCACGCCAAAAGTTAGAAGTTATGTCTGGATGAGGTTGTGTCTGGTACACACTTTGGATGGAATCTCAAATGATTTATCTCTTCCTAAAACAGCACAATTATACTCTAAAACTCATAGTTGATATTCGTGGGATCTGTGAGCTCCCGCAATGCTTTATTTGTATTTTCTGATTTTTCTTAAGGATGAGTATTGATAAACTTTATTAATCCCAGGTGCCATTTGAATGGTAACTTCTGTTTCTTTCCCCTCCCCTACATATGATTGAACTGTCAAAAAGTGTGAGTTGCACAACAAAATCCTACTTGAGTGCACTTGACTTGCCTTTTGTCCTGGTGGTTTAGACCTGAGTGTGTTTCTGTAGCATCATCCCAACTTCATACCTGGAGCTAGTTGTAGATGTCTTAGTACTGTCGGAAGAACACAATTACAACTTCAATATCCTGGATTGAGAACCTGATGCTGAATAAGAGAATGCTATGACAAAATGTACATCTGAACAAGAAATATTATAACAACAACATACCCTGTGGAATCCCACAAGTGGGGTCTGGGGAGGGTAGAATATACTCAGACCTTACCACTACCTCATAGAGGTAGAGAGGCTGTTTCCTAGAAACCCTCGTCACAAAAATCCATAAGCAGAATAAGCTAGAATAAGAAATACTAATGGATAAAAAATGTGAGGTTGTGGATTTTTATATTGAATTGGTGTCTGCTATTTAAAATTCAGGAAATTGTTTATGAGGGATGTTAAATACTTTAGTTAGTGTCTTTTTGGGAAAATATATTAGAGAGAAAGAAGAGGAGACACTTAGGAGGATAATCATGTGAGAAATATGGGAGCGCCATAATGGAACTAGAGGAGTGGTGATGGACTGTTGGAGTACCTCATGGAACAAGAGAAATCTGGACCGTTGTTCTTACATTAATTTGCTACAGGAATATGGAATCAAATGCTTAATGTGAAGGAAAGGGAATATCTCAAAATATCAAAATAAAGAATTATTACATCTCAATATCAAAATAACCAAGATATGCCCAAAAATGTAGCTAAGAGATCACAACATCTCAAAATGGAAACAATTGTGGGAGAAATATTTCTAGGGTCGACGCCTTATCCCAAAACTATAAGCTCCAACCCAGAACGGAATACCTATAAATAAAATCTATGGCTACGATAATTCGCCAAATTCTTGGCCACTAGTTCAAACATACCACCACAATTAAGCCTCACCCGAAGTCATAACTAGCTATAATCACTAGAAAGGTCCACAACAATGCACCAAAGCTGATATCATTCTAAGGCTATCCACAATCTCCTTAAAGGTGTATTCTACTCCAATCAAGACGTTTCACAACTCCAATCCTAAACCTAGGTCTAAAAAGGGCTTTGCTAGCCTTAGGCTTGACTGGAGATCACGAAAACAAGATAGAATGATAGGAACGGGATACAAGACAAATACAATACGAATTAACATGAAATGATACCAGACAATATTAAAATGGGCTTATTCAAATCAAAGGCCGCTGCCGACCACGAAGCCGACCACGCGCGCTCTTAATTCTCTTCACATCAGCTATTCGAGCTCGAAGCACCTTCAAACGTTGACATGCTATCAAATTATCGGTCCACATGTTAAAACGGGCGTTTCAACATTAAGAACATAATTTTTGGAGTCGGACTCAAAATCGGGTTAGAACGGGACTGTGAGACCCGCGACGGGAATCCTGAAAATAACTCTGTAAAAGGGTTTCAAATATAATTGGAAACTTGTGCCCCAAAATGAGGCACACTTCAAGGCTCGGAACAGAAAAATTTGAATCAACCAATATTTTCATACAACAACAACATACCCAGTTAAATCCCACAAGTGGGGTCTGGGGAGGGTAGAAATGTACGCAAACCTTCCCACTACCTCGTAAGAAGTAGAGAGGCTGTTTCCTGGGGACCCTCGACTCAACAACCCATAAGCAGAATAAAGGGGAATTTTAAGAAAAGAGGAAGCATCTAATTCAGCGATATTACCTCGAACGAAGCCTCCTATGCACTTTTCGATCACACTACGTCGTTCTCGAAAATCCACGCAATATATCCTTAAAAATCTCTAAAAAGGGACCTGAATATCTCAGGAAATCACTTCCCAAGGTTCCCCCAAAATCCAGTCTGAAAATGACGTATGACAACAGCTATTTTCGAGAAAATATCATAAACAAAAGCCTCCACAGCTAAAACTAAGCACGCCCCGACTCTTTTTGTAGAAAACCCCACAATTTGGACCCAAGAATCACTAAAAATGTACCCAAAAAGCTCAAGATATCAAATCTTAAAATTCACTCAAGAACCAGTCCGATAATACCCAAACACAGCAGCTAAAATCAAGAATTTACCTCAATTGGAAGTCCCAATCCAATTTCCGAGCTCACCAATGCGTTTCTTATGAAATTCCACACAAGATTGACCCTTAAATTGCTCAATTTGGACTTGTATAGCCCCAAAAATCATACGTTGAAATTATATAAATGAGCTGATCGCGAACAAGAGTGTATATATACCCCACTAGACTGATCGGGCCTAGGCTCGCGATCGCGGAGGTCTAGGAATTCTCTACATCGTGAACGTGGCACAAGGCCCGTGATTGTGAAGGCCTAACGTGTTGAGCTTCGCGAATGAGGCGAGCCCATCGCGATTGCGATTGCGAGGCACTGGTGGCCTGTCCCTCGTAAATGCGGCCAAGGGGTCCACGATCGCGAAGAGTAGTGGGGCCTGCACTAGATATCAGCTAAAATGTTAATATTTGCCAAGTTCAAAATTTTTGATGGGGTGCTTGAGATTCATTTAGAATCCCGTTTACGTAAACGAACTATGCTACCCCACCAAATTTGATGTTTCAGACTCAATGATGCAGTCGGAATTTTCATACGAGGGCTTACGACTGAATGTAGGTCCCCACTCCCACGCCAATTTTTATCCGAATTCTATCGAGGGGCTTGGGATGAGTCTATAAGCCTCAGGAATTGAATGAAAGATCGTTCTAGACCAAACTTGATGCTTCAGAGCTAACCACGTTGTCAGAATTCTCCTCCGAGTGCAATTTTCAAGAATGTTGACCAAAGTCAACTCTGGGCCAAATTTCAACAGCCAAAATGCTAAATGATCTAAACTCGCATCGAAGGCCTCGATATTCGAGCTACATGCTTTTAGCCTAATTGGTCATTCCAATGCTGATGGAGAATTCTGTTTTGAGGCATTTTTGTTGAGTTTTGACCGAAGTCAATTGTTCAAACTCCAGGAGCTCCAAAATACGAAAATGGGCATAAGATCCAAATGAATGATTAGGGGATCGAGCTATTAGTGTTAGCAAGTCATAAATGACCTGCGGTCATTACGAGAAGGTTCTAATGCTGAAAAGAATGAGGAGCAGATAAACTGACCTGGAGGGTCATTACATAAACATGGCAAATTATGGCTGAAATCCATGTATTTTGTCAAATGTATTTCCAATGAGATACCAACTAGATCTTCAAATTTGACAGTTGATCTTCACTAACAAACTGAAACAAGAACCGAGCCTCTTCCAATTTCGCGATCTTTAGGCCAGCTGTACCACTCCAAACTTCTGCTAGGCCCCGCTCATTTGGAAAAGCCACTAGACAAGATTTTGAGAACATTTTTTAGATCTCGGAGCCCGTTTGGATTGGCAGAAAAAGTAGCTTTTAAATGTCCTTTAAAAGAACTTTTGAAGTGTTGAAACTTATTTTAAAAACAAACAGTTACTTGTTTGGATAGATGTGCTACAGTTTAAAAGTTGTTGAAATATATTTGGTGCATAAGTGCTGTGAAGCACTTCTTTTAAATATAATATCTGAATTACCGTTAGAGTTGTTAACATTTTATAAAAAAGTTGATTACTTTAATTTTTTATTTCTAAAAATATTGTAAATTAAAATTAATTTATAGTTCAATTTAAACTTATTATTTAAATTAATTTTACATGCACACCTTATTTTTGATTTTTAAAATATATAATATGGATAGAGCCGGGCCTTCTTTTCGCAGTATTACGGATATGAAAATAATGGTCAAAATCGGATTCAATTGTCAACTGCGTCTATCATTAACTTTCTCAAAAAAAAAAAAAGTTGTGCCTACATCAAAATCAACCGACGGAATATCTCTCTCATTCTTAGCCGTTTGAGCGCATCATCCATATTGCATTTTGTTCTAATATAATTGTGAATGGTCATAGTAGCAAATACAAATTACTTCTAAATCTTAAAATTAGTGCTTTCCCATACCTAAATTGTTGCCTTACTAATTTTTCATGACGGCTCATCATTGTCTTCAAAGTTCATATGGCCTATTTCATTATTTTTTTCCGTGAGTCAACATTCAAATGGCCACTTTGAGTTTATTCTCCTTGCAGCCACCATACTTAAATTTGAAGTTAAATTCGTTGGTCCAAAAATTTAGCACACTTTAGTACAATTGGTTCGTGAAGGTTTATTAATCCTCTAAATGGAGCTTAGCTGTTTTATTAGCATTCTTTTGTCATCAATGACATGATTGGATTTCTACCTTATTCATGGTTTCAGTTATAATACTCATCAAAAGACGGCAATTTGAGCAAGTGAAAGCTGCAGTCCCTGTTATTCTTGGCGTTTTAAAGTCCATGTCCTTAGAGACAGATGAGGAAGGCATAGATACTGAGGACTTATTCCACAAAGCAATTGTTCTTGCAGATTCAATACAAGCTGTTTGCAAAAAGTTGGTATGTGATATTTCCGTATTCTGCATCTTGTTTTCTTGGGAGTGCTCTAATTGATCTTTGCTTCACAGGAACAGAAAGATAAGGAAAAACTCTGTGCTTTGCTGGGCATGTTTGTCTTGCAAGTCATGGTCAGTGTTCCTGAGACTCGATGCAAAATCCAGCTTGAGCTCTTCTGGTTCTTGTTCGACACCATTATGATGTTTCCCAGAAATTCCTCATCAATCAATGTCTTTGTGTGACAAAATTTCATTCCCGCATGTAGGCTCTTGTTTCAATTGCGATGGGGCATAACATTTCAAGTATGTTTCCCATTATGCTACCCCTGTCACGCTTTCTTCCAATCTGTGGTTTATCATATGAGGGATTAATTACTGGACTTGATGTAGATAAGTTCACAACCATATGTGGAGGTAAATACGTGCATCCTTATTTTCTTCTTTATGTTTGTGGTACCGATCCTTTTGTAGGTAGTGGTTGGTGTTAGATTTCTCTCCTTTTTGTTAAAAGAACTTCCAATAAAAGCCTTGGATGGTAATTACTCCTATATTGTTAGCTATCGTCAGTGACAAAATGTTTGCTAATTTCCCTGCATGGTTATTTGAGATAACATTTTCGCTTTACTAGGAAGTGAGAGATCGTTCATTCATACGTGTCGTTTAATGTCCTATTGAAATTTCCAGATGATGGGGACGATAGCATGACTTACTTTTCTCATGTTAAGCATGGTGGATCACTTGCAGGTCAGTATTTTCTGGATTTAATTAATTGTTCTTCCTCTCACCAGAAATTGGCTACCTTCCCTGGTGCGTGTCTATATTTTTCCTGACATGCTGTGCAGTAATATGGGGTTACAAATCCAATGAGGCATCAGTGACTGCTGATGCAGATTTTGAAGCAGTGAAAAATGAGCTTCAAAAGAACCAGACTAAAAGATGGCAGGCCATAGGCATGTTAAAGCATGTCTTCTCATGCGCCGACCTATCATGGGAACTGAAAGCACATGCTCTTGATTTCCTGCTTTGCATATTGGATGGATGTGTGCACCGAGAAATTCAAAATGATACAACTGGCCACTCCACCTATCTGCCTAGTCTATATATGTCATTGCAGGTGAAGTGTTGCAACATTCGGGTTCTTTTGAGCAGTTTTCTACCTGCGGCCTAAATTTGAAGCGCACTGTGTAGGCTATTGAAATGGTAATTATATATGCACCAAATGCTGTTTTGCGGAAGAGATCTTTTGATGCCTTGATGAAGGTAAAAACATTTTTCCTTGTGCTTTGAAGTTTCTTATTTTGGTACAGAGCCTTTCTGAATATTGTTATCATACCACAATTACATGACTCCTGTCTGGATAATAATGGGAAGTTTATTGATGCTTTCCTTTTAACCCTCAGATGATGATATTTCTTGCAAATTGTAATATTAGCATATGTTGCGTTTGTAAGTTATCCATCTACGAATCTTTCAATGATTTCTTACTCTTACCTGGAGGGTATGGAGGAAAATATATTGATGTTTTTCATTAAATAACTCCTTATAGGTTGCGAGGTTCTCATTTCCTACATTTCTTGTATTAAAATTAAGTTGGAGAATTTATCTTACGGTCAAAATGAAAAACAACAACATCATACCCAGTGGAATCCCACAAGTGGGGTTTGGGGAGGGTAGAATGTACGCAAACTTTACCACTACCTCATAGAGGTAGAGAGGCTATTTCCTGGACAGTCAAAATGAAAGTATTGCATAATTGCAGTTCAGGTGCACTGTCCCTAATATTAGAAACTAGAGCATGACTTGTTTGAATGTTAAATTGAATAGGCTTAAATTCCATGTGGCCAGATATATGTCCTACGAAGAAAGATGAGCATCTTGGTTTTTTTAGCCTAAAGTGGTGAGAGACATAAGAGTACTGTCACTCTTTAACTCCTTTTTTTTCTTCTCTTCATTCTGATCAAGTGGAAAATGGTTATAAAAGAAAAAAGGATGGTGGATTGGGGGTAAGGAATCTGAAAATGCATAATAAAAGTTTACTCACTCTGTTCCATTTATGTGGCACCCTTTTCTTTTTAGTTCGTCCCAAAAAGAATTTCATCTTACTTTAGTTAGAAACATTTAACGTGGATCAAATGAAGTGCATCAAGAATGAGGACGGTGAGGTGTTGGTGGATGAGACTAATATTAAGCAAAGGTGGCAAGCTTACTTCCACAAACTCCTAAATGAAAAAGGGGATAGAGATATTGACCTGGGTGATTTGGTATACTCTGATGGTCATCAGAATTATGGTTACTATAGGCGTTTCAGGGTTGAGGAGGTTAGACGTACTATTAGTAGGATGAGTAGAGGGAGAGCAATCGAACCTGTTGTGATTCCGGTGGAATTTAGAAGAGCACTGTCAAGGATGGTATGAAGTGGTTGAGTAGGTGTTTAATGCTATTTTGAAGACTGCTAAGATGCCCGGTAAATGGAAGAGTACAATGGTTCCATTGTACAAGAATAAGGGTGACATTCAAAATTGTAAGCCACACTATGAAAGTCTTAGAGAGAGTGGTGGAGATGAGGGTGAGGAGAGGCGTGTCTATCTTAGAGAATCAGTTTGGATTCATGCCGGATCGATCGACTACTAAAACAATCCATCTTGTTTTGAGATTGGTGGAGAAATATATGAAAAGAAAGAGGGACCTTCACATGGCGTTCGTTGATCTTTAGAAGGCTATGACAAAGTTTTGAGGGATGCCCTATGGAGGTGTCCGGAGGCAAACGACGTTCCAATGGTCTATATTAGAGTGATAAATAACATGTATGACAGAGCCAAAACTGGGGTAAGATGGGCGGGTGGAGACTTGGAGTATTTTCTTGTTGAGATGGGACTTCATTAAGGATTTGTGCTTAGTCCTTTTCTTTTTTCCTTAGTGATAGATGAGGTGACACGGTCTATTCAAGAGAAGGTTCCATGGTGCATGCTATTTGTGGATGACATAGTACTTATTGATGAGTCGAGGGTCCCCAGGAAACAGCCTCTCTACTTTATAAGAGGTAGTGGGAAGGTCTGCGTACATTTCTACCCTCCCCAGACCCCACTTGTGGGATTTAACTGGGTATGTTGTTGTTGTTGTTGTACAGTACTTATTGATGAGATTCGGGATAAAGTGATAGGTGGGAGTTTTGGAGACATACTCTAGAGTCCAAAGGGTTCAAATTGAGTAGGACCAAACTAAATACTTGGAGTGCAAATTCAGTATTGCGAGGAAGCGGACATCGAAGTGAGGCTTGCCACTCAACCTATTCCCAAGAGAGAGCTTTAAATACCTTGGGTCATCATCCAGAGTAGTGGTGATATTGATAATGATGTCACGCATTGCATTGGGGAAGCATGGATGAAATGGAGGATTGCCTCTGGAGTATTATGTGATAAGAAGATACCACCTATACTTAAAGGTAAGTTTTACTGAAAGGTGGTTAGACTGTCCTTGCTATATGGGGTAGAGTTCTGGTCAGTCAGATACTCATATGTTCTGAAGATACAGGTTGTGCAGATTAGGGTATTGAGATGGATGTGTGGACATATTAGGTGTGATAAGATTACGAATGAGGTTATTTGGAAGAAGGTAGGGTGGCCTCTACGATAGACAAGATGAGAGAAACGAGACTAAGATGGTTTGGGAATTTGCAAAAGAGTGCCAACACTTCTGTTAGGATGTGCGAGAGGTTGAATTCAGGGGTTACGCAGAAGGGCAGAGGTAGATCGAAAAAGTATTGGGGGGAGGTGATTAGATAGGATATGACACAACTTCATATCATCGAGAACATGACCTTATAGAGAAAGGAATGGAGGTCTCGTATTAGGGTAGAAGGTTAATAAACTAGTAGGGGTATGATGTTGTCTTGTCTTGTGATGGAGTAGGTTAGTAGGATTAGTCGTGTCTTTATATATTGTGCATTATTGCTGTCATTTATTTTGTTACTTTTATTGTATTTATATTTATATAATTGTCAATTGCTTTTCATTTTTGTCACTATTCTATATCTAGTATTTTTCTACTTTTGGGGCTGATATATTTGAGTCGAGGATCTTCTGGAGATAACCTTTCTATCTCTGTGAGGTAGTGGTAAGGTCTGCGTACACTTTACCCTCCCCAAACCCCAATTGTGGATTTCATTGGGTATGTTGTTGTAACTTTAAAATTCCCCTTTTACTCTTAATGAAATGATTTACAACTACACAAATATTTTAGGATTATATTAGACCAAAAGTTTCAAAAGTTTTTTTTTTCCATAAAGACCCAGCCAAGTCAAATGGTACCACATAAAATGGAAGGAAGAAGTATTTTTTAAATGGCTTTGGAGATAGAGTAAGGAAAGTGATGGGATTTGGCAGCAGGTTTTGGATGGAAAGGTAGAGTGGAATTAAAATCCTTCATAATGAAAATTTGTAGGGGAATTTCCAAGATGATTAGTGATTGGTCGGTTTTTCTACAGTTCACTAGAGTGGAGGTGGGAAATCGTATGAGGATTAAATTTTGGTGGATGGATATGGTATAGAAATGAGAGCTTCAAAAGCAGGTTTCTAGCCTTCAACCGTGCCTTTGGAAAAAAAGGGTTACATTATGGAAATTATTCAGCAACCAGATGAAGTGTTACTTTCTAGAAGAAACCTAACATCAGCAACAACAATATATCGAGTGAAATCCTGTACAGTGGGGTCTAGGAGGGTAGAATATATGCAGATTTTTTCTCGTCTTTGATGCTCTTCACTTGATCCAGGTCTTGAGCCATCCTCTCTCTCACCTTGGTGAGCTTGTAGAACTTTTTATCTCCACCTTTGTCGACTAGCTCCACGTACAAGCATTCAGAAGTTGTCGTTTTTGTTGCCATAATTGGTTTCTTCATCACCTTATATCTTTCCTTACACATTCACTTTTCAGCCACGTCCTTGCTTTCCACCAACTTTGTATAAGCAGTCCTCTTTGCTTCTACTTTCCCTTGGACTTCTCCATTCCATCACTAGTCCCTCAGTTACCACCAAGGTTCCCCCTTAAAAACCTTTAGCACCTCTCTAGCTGCTTTCTTACCTAAGTTGCTTGGACTCCGGTGCGGGCGTCCAAGGTTCCCCCTTAAAAACCTTTAGCACCTCTCTAGCTGCTTTCTTACCTAAGTTGCTTGGACTCCGGTGCGGGCGTCCAACACAGGTGCAGATCCACATGTTAGGTTCTTCATGATATAATTTTTAAGATTTGGGGATATGGATCTATATACGGATACGGGTGCGGGGACTCGGCCAAAAAAAAAAAATCTAAAAATTAACTACAAAAATATGCATAAATATGAAACATAGTGGAAAACTTACATGTAACTTTATAGAGTGTTGTAACAAGCAATTAAGTCTTTTATCCTTAATAATCAATAATTCAATATAAGCGCATGCTGCAAGCATGTTGACCTGTGTAAAAAGGCATAATTCATCCATTTTCCAACTCTGGCAACTAAGTATTAAAATTTATAAACTCATCAAATTACAATAAATAAAAGTTAAAAAACGGGGATAAGAGTCAGAGATATAAATCAAATAAAACATACCCTTAATCTTTAGTTTTTAGAACTTAAAAGTTACCCAAGTTAGAATGAATTAGACAAACAAAAGTCAAGAGAATCATAAGTCACAAATTTTATATAATTAGCTATAAGATAGTCAAATGATCACAAAAATTTATACATAAATTCTACGTTCCAATGTTCATAGACCAAAAAAGAGTACATAACAATATAACATGAACATTTTAACTAAGTTATGCTTGAAGCATCTACATGAGTACATTCAATTCAAAGGTCATCTTCCTCAAATTTTTTCCATGTCATTTTCTTCCAAATCTTCAACTTTATTTTCAAAAAAGAATCCTTGAAGTTGAGGTTAATCAATTGACAATTCAACTAAATCTTTGATACTTTCATCAATATTGAAATGATCTCCGCCTAAAACAATTCCAAATTGCATCAAGGATGAGGAGGGTGAGGTGTTGGTGGATGAGATTTCCATTAAACTAAGGTGGCAAGCTTACTTTCATAAACTCTTAAATGAAAAAGGAGATAGAATTATTGAACTTGGTAAGTTGGCACACTCCGAAAGTCATCGAGATTTTGGTTATTGCAGGCGGTTCAGAGTTGAGGAGGTTAGAAGGGCTATTAGTAGGATGAAGAGAGGGAAGGCGATCGGACCTAATGAGATTCCGGTAGATTTTTGGAAGAACATGGTCAAGGATGGCATAGAGTGGTTGACTAGACTGATCAATGCTATTATGAAGACTACCAAGATGCCGGATGAATGGAGGAGTATAATGGTTCCATTGTACAAGAACAAGGGTGATATTCAAAACTATAATAATTACAAGGGTATCAAGTTGTTAAGTCACCCTATGAAGACTTGGGAGAGAGTGGTGGAGATGAGGGTGAGAAAAGTAGTGTCTATTTTGGAGAATCAGTTTGGATTCATGCCGGGGCGGTCGACTACTGAAGCAATTCACCTTATTCGGAGATTAATGGAGAAGTATATGGAAAGAAAGAAGGACCTTCATGTGGTGTTCATTGATCTCGAGAAGGCTTATGACAAAGTTCCGAGGGATGTCCTATGGAGGTGTTTAGAGGTGAAAGGCGTCCCAATGACATATATTAGGGTGATAAAGGACATGTACGACAGAGCCAAAACTCGGGTAAGAATGGTGGGAGGAGACTCAGAATATTTTCCTGTTGAGATGGAACTTCATCAAGGATATGTGTTGAGCCTTTTTCTGTTTGCTTTGGTGATGGATGAGTTGACGTGATCTATCCAGGAGGAGGTTCCATGGTGTATGCTATTTGGAGATGACATAGTACTGATTGATGAGACCCGGACTAAAGTTAATGATAGGTTTGAAGTTTGGAGACACGCCTTGGAGTCCAAAGGATTCAAACTGAGCAGGACCAAAACATAATACTTGGAAATTCAGTGTTGCGGTGGATGAAGTGGACACTGACGTGAGGCTTGCCACTCAACCTATCCCTAAGAGGGAAACCTTTAAGTATCTGGGGTCCTTCATTCAGAGTAGTGGCGAAATCGACGATGATATCATACATCGTATTGGGGTAGCATGGACAAATCGGAGGCTGGCCTCTGGGGAATTGTGTGACGGGAAGATACCACCTAAATTCAAAGGTAAGTTTTATAGAATAGTGGTTAGACCATGTTTGTTGTTTGGGGTGGAGTGTTGGCCAATAAAAAATGCGCATGTTCAAAAGATGCAGGTCGCAGAGATGAGGATGTTGAGATGGATGTGTGGTCACACCAGAAGTGATAAGATTAGGAATGAGACCATTCGGGAGAAGCTAGAGGTAGCCCCTTGGTTGATAAGATGAGGGAAGCGAGACTGCGATGGTTTGGACGTGTAGAGAAGGAGTACTGATGCTCCTGTTAGGAGGTGCGAGAAGGAGTACCGATGCTCCCAAGTCATTTTGCTCTTTGTTTACTTGTTTATAAAGAATTTATGGGCAGACTTGCATGTGAACATTTGATGATTGGCTTTACGTTATCAGGTGCTTGAAGATGTTCCAAGTTCTTTAAGGTTTGACATCTTAATGGCTTTGATACAGAATAGCGAGTCTTCTTCTATGGTATGCTCTCCATCAGTTGCTAGAGAAGTTTACTGCTACAGTGATTGTTCTTGGACTACACTTGATTGAACTCTCATAGATATATTGTTTCATGTACAGATTGCAATCCTCTTAGATTGTATCAGAAGGGAAATGCACGAGGAATATAGTAGAAGCATCTCGGGAACAAGTGGAGTGTCAGAGGCAGAGGTGAAATATTCTGAATGTCTCTCATTTTGGGGTGCTAGTGTTCTGGAACTAGTAGAGCTGGTTCTAAAGCCTCCAAATGGTGGCCCTCCATCTCTTCCTGAATACAGTGATGCTGTAATTTTCTCTCCTTTTTTAGCTCGAAAATGTGTGACTTATATTAGCATCTATAGTTTTGCATTAGACTTGCCTGGCTTGATTATGTTTCCTTATTCTTCTTCTATTGAGTTCTATTTGGAATTTATCTGGATATAGAGAGAATGCAAAGCTGCTGCTTCCAGTAGGCATTAGGGATAGTTGATCTATAAGCTAGCTTATTGTATGACTCCATCAAGAGTACTGATTGCTATATAATTTGAGGAGAATTGATTGATATATAATGTGAGGATTTCCTCTGCTCTTTTTTCATTTATCTGTGATTTGTTGGATCAGCTAATTGACAATAGGATTTGGGGCACAAATAAAACACCTTATTGAAGATAATAACTGTATGATCGTCCTCCTACTTTGCCCTGAGTGCGATGAGTGAAGTTACTTGTGAGCTGCCAGTTGGACTTCTTTCTGAATCTTAATTATGTGAAAATCTTTGACCAAATCTCTCTCGAGGTAATGTTGTTGCAATAAACTTAGTCAATTCTTTAAAGTGTAAGCATTCAAATTTGAAACATGTAATCTTCAGAGAAGTGAAATCATTCAAGTTTGAATCAACTCTTCTTGGCCGCCCTCCTTATCAACTTAACTATATGCATTAAAGGGTCGTTTGCTACAAAAATGAATAACGCAAGGATTAGTAACGCATGGATCGGTAAGCAGGGATTAGTAATGTAGGGATTATTTTTATCAAGTGTTCGGTTCATTGTTTCCCGTCTAATCTTGGGCTTGGTTTAAAAACTCTACAAAAAACTTCTTTCCAATTATATCCTTGAATTATTATAGAATTTTCTATTTCATGTATTGGGTCAAAATAGATTATTTTATTGTGACTTCTAACTAGCTAGGAAAAGAACAATGTTAAGAAATATTTGGTATATTTGTTTTTTCTCCAAGTCTTTATATTGTTTCTTGTCTGGTGAAACAATGAGGACAACTCTCTCTCTCTCTCTCTCTCTTTAAGAATGGTAACAGTTAATCTATATAGTCCCCCTTCAAAAGTATTACAACTTACAGCTAGAACACATATTTGTTGTTCCTATGAATAGTCTAAAACATAAAAAATATCTTCTTTTTGAGCTATTTACTAGTGTTTACACAAAAAATAAAAAAGATCTAAGCAATTCATTTTTAACTCCTGCAATTTGCTCTGCTAGTCTTCAGGACATCTCCTGTTGCTTTCTTTCCATACTGTTCAAGAAAAGCATGCAGGACAGTTTTCCGTCTTCCTTTTACACTGCATTGGCCTCTTTGTTCCAGCAGCTTAGCAATCTTTTTGTGTTTCCTGGCCTCACCCATTTAGTCCTCCTCAGATAAATGAATATCTTTCTCAACTGGTCTGTCCACATTCGATGTAAAAAAAAAATGTTTGATTGTCTCTGCATGTTCCCACATAAAACCCATCTAGAACATATATGATAGCCTTCGTGATTCAAATTCTCATATGTCAATACCACTTCTTTTACCAGAATCCTAGTAAAGTAGTTCACTTTATAACTATAAAAGTAGGTCTTGGACCTAACTCACACCCCAAAAGCTAGCTCAAAGGAAGGAGGATTGCCCAAGCCTTATAGAGAGTCCACCCATCTCATTAACCATCAATGTGGGACTTTTGTTATTCTTCAACACCCCACCTCAGGCCCAGTGCTTAACATTTGGGCGTGGGCAATTTTAATTTTTTCCGGGGCCCAACATTGGGTGAGATGAGTCCTGCTCTGATACCATGTAAAATTAGGTCTTGGGCCTAACTCACACCCCAAAAACTAGCTCAAAGGAAGGAGGATTACCCATGCCTTATAAAGAGTCCACCCATCTCGTTAACCACCAATGTGGGACTTTTGTTATTCTTCAACAATAATGAATCTCCCATTCCCTTTTGTCCCACATTATGACATTATCACCCCTAGTGCCACTAGCTTCAAATTGGACATGGTTAACTCAATTGTTCCCCCAAAATTCCTTCTGTATCTTTGTGATATTACCTGTTAGCTTTGTTCCCTGGAGACACACTACATCAGCTTTCCATCTATGTAGAATTTTTCTCATTAGCCTCCTCTTTCTGCCATGATTTATCCCCCTAACATTCGAAGGCACTCTTTCCAACTTCATTTATCTTGTATTGCCTGGTATCCCCCCTCCTTGAGCCATATTCCAGAATTTGGCATCAAGCTCTAAACCTTTCAGTTCATTCACCCCTTTTTCACAATGGCCTGCTCCCCCTTGTTCATTCGATTGTTGTTGTCTATCTTCATAAATAATTCTTTGGCCTTCTCATTGCACCCTTTAAGATCTACACCCAATTCTGCGGTTATTTTGATGATATGTTGTTGAATCCATTCTGAAGTGCTAGTGTCTTGAACAGCCTCCTCAACTGGTATTTGAATTTTCAAAGGAATTACATCATCTTTGATGCAATTTGCTGCTTCATCCTGTTCCTTCAGTTAAGGCATTAGATTACTCATTGTCTACTTGCCCAGCTTCTTCCGGTGATGAGCTTTCTTTTAATTGTACAGTTTCAATTGATTTATTCCCTGGCACCGCTGTATTAGTCATACAGATGTTGAGCTCATGTGTCTCTCCATTTTCTTCCCCACCCTCGTATATCACTGTGTTCTTCATGACTCGAGTTATTGCAGATGACTGAATGTGCGACATTGTTCTTCTTTCTCCATGTGTATTTGCTTGGATTTCAACTGTGACTTGGTCTATAGTTTGGGTTTTTCATTCTCAGAGAAATTGCGCAATCTCTGAATTATTGGGTCTGTTTTTGTTGCACTTAAAATTGGGCCCAAGTTATGCAGCCGAATAAAAGGTCCAAAATTACATTTAATTGGCCCCTCTCTGTTACTTAACATCCCATGTACCTTTGACCTAAACGTTCACCTATCGACTGACGTGCCCACATGCCCTGTCAATTTCAACCAGGTATCAGCCCTCATGTCTCTATCAAAAAAAGCTGGCACTGTACCTATTATCGAGTGGATGATTCAAAGGCTCCCCATTTCTTCTTCCTTCTAATTTCACAGTGACCAAAGTTCCACCCTCATCAGAATTTTAGCAATGAGACCTTCTGTTTCCATTTTAAGCTTTAGGAATTTCCTTTTCATCACCCTTCACTTTGATTTGAGTCCAGTGAAGATTATTTCTCAGAGTTGTCTCCTCCTCTGTTTCAATGAATCCACCACAATGGTTACTGAAGTTGTAGAGAGATTAGAGTAGGATGAATTAAGAACAGAAGAAGAGGAAGAATAAGAAGAATAAGAAGAAGAGAATAAGGAAGGAGGAGTAAGAGTAATCAATATTATTGATAGTTGAACTCTATTATTGATGATACAAAGTAATTAGAAGGAATCAACTTATATATTCTTAGATGGATAACTGTCTTACATGCCTAACTAACTAGCCGTTAGATTAGTTTAGCTTGTTTAGTTAATATTCTTACTTAGAGATATTAAGTGACTTCCTTGACACTCCCCCTCAAGCCTAGGTACTACAAAGATGTTTAGAATACCTAGCTTGAAGCTTAAAACTTATGCTGAATTCTAGATAATGCCTTTGTAAATATGTCATCAGGTTGTTCCTTAGTAGCAATGTATTTAGTTGAAATCAGTCCTTGATTGATCTTCTCCCGGATGAAATGGCAATCTATTTCAATGTGTTTGGTCCTTTTATGATATATAGGATTGGCTGCTATCTGTATAACAGCTTTGCTGTCGCTGTAAACATTGTTAGGAAGTGGTACTTCAACACAAAGTTCCTTCATTAGACTGACCATCCAGACTAATTCCTTCATTAGACCAACTATCCAGACTTAGACCAACTATCCAGACTAACTCTTCTACTACAAGAGCTACACTTCTGTATTCAGCCTTAGCTGAACTTTTTGAGACTGTAGTTTGTTTCATAGATTTCCAAATGATAAGAGAATCTCCAAGCTTCACTACAAAGTCTGTTACAGACCTTCTGGTGTTGACAAGCAGCCCGGTCTGCATTAGCATACGCTGATATTTCAAAGTTGCTGTTGCTGGATAAAAGAATTCCTTGTCCTGGTTGCCTCTTTAGGTACCTTACTATTCTGAGTGCAGCCTCCATATGAGACTGTTTAGGAGCTTGTAGATACTGACTTAGAGTTTGTGCACAAAAGGAAATATCAGGTCTGGTCATAGTTATATAGAGGAGTTTACCTATGAGTCTTTGATAAGAGCTTTGGTTAGCCATAGCTTCTGTTTGACTATTTCCTTTTGAAAGGTGATCATCATACTCTTTTGATGTTAACCTTACATTTTTATCATTGGTGTCATAGCTGGTTTTGCAGCTCCAAGTCATGCGTCTGATATTAGTTCTAATGCATACTTCCTCTGATGCATTAGGATCCCTTTTTCAAACCTTGCTAACTCAATTCCCAGAAAATACTTTTAACTCTTCCAAGTCTTTCCTCTTGAAGGTTTCTTGTAATGCTGTCTTTGTGTCCTAAAACAATTTGAGACTGTCACCTGTTATAAGCATATCATCTACATACTCTAAGACAATAATTACACCCTCTGTGCTTTTCTTGATAAACAATGAGTGATCATATTGGCTTTGATGAAACTTAATCTTAATAGTGCCTCAGTCAGTTTAGCATTCCAATATCTTGGAGCCTGTTTGAGACCATACAGAGATTTTTTGAGTCTGCATACCATGTTATCCTTATCCTCTCCTGACTCAAAAAACCTCGAGGAAGGTCCATATAGATTTCCTCAAATAAATCACCTTGTAGGATGACATTAAACACATCCGTTTGCTGTATATGCCTGGTTTTTGCTGTTATAGCAAGGACTAATATGACTGTTTTCATCTTAACTACAGGTGAGAATGTCGCTTGGTAATTAATACCTTCTTGCTGACTGTACCCTTTTGCCACAAGCCTAGCTTTGAACCTTTCAATATCACCATTTGCATTATACTTTACTTTATATATCCATCTACGCCCAATACGTTTCTTTCCTATAGGCCGTGGCACAAGATCCCGTGTATGATTGTTTTGAAGTGCTTCAATTTCCAACTTCATAGCCTCCACCCACCTCAGATCTTGAATTGCTTCATTAGATGTATTAGGTTCTGTCATAGCAAAAATCTTGGCCAAGTAAGCTTGATATTTAGGTGCTAGATGATCACAAGCATAGGTGCTAGATGATCATAAGAAATGTAATTTGCCAGAGGATAGGACACTGTATCATTAATACTTAAGGATACAAAGTCATTTAACCACACCGGATGATTTCTACCTCTAGTAGACCTTGTAACCTCAGGAACTACAAGAACAACTTCATTAGTTATTGGCTGTATTCTTGATATTTCAGATGACTGAATTACAGGCACTTCATTAGGAGGATCAACATTGCACTACACCTTGTTCAGTGCAGGTTCTTGTAACAAGATCAGGAAGGTCACGTTGAGTACCTTCTTGACCAATTTGGACTGCATGATCAACAAACACACCTTGATTTTCATAGACACCATCACTCAGATCACAGGTTATACCAGAAGGGAAAAACACACTATTGGTACCACTATCTTGAAAGGAAATATATCTTCTTTAAACAAACATCTCTACTGATGAACAACTTCTTTGCCACCATGTCATAAAGCACATACCTTTTTTGAGTTATTGAGTACCACATGTAGACAGACATCTTGAACATTGGCTTCAACTTGTCCATTTCATAAACTATTTTTGCATAACACAAGCATCCAACCACTCTTAAATGTGACACAGATAGAGGTTTTTTATACAGTATCTCATAAGGTGACTTGCGAAACTGAACTAAGCAACCTGTTTATTAGGTACACAACAGCTAACACACATAGCCCCCAGAACTGCAAAGGTGTTCCAGCTTGAAACCTTAAAGTCCTGGTTACTTCTCATATGTGTTTATGTTTCCTCTCAGCAACCCCATTTTGCTGAGGAGTGTAAGGACAACTTGTTTGATGAACTATTCCAAGGTTACTAAACAGAGCACTGCACACTGAGTTCACAAACTCAGTACCATTATCTGACCTTATGACTTTAACCATCTTACCAAACTGAGTAGTAAGGAATTGTTTAACAACCACACAAACATCAAACTTTAATTTCGACAAATAAACCCTAGTCAATCTTGAAAAATCATCTACTAAAGTTATGAAGTACTTATTACCATCAAAAGTAGCATGTTTATATAAATCCCAGATGGATGTATTAGCTCAAAGCAACTAATAGTTTTGATACAAGTTGTAGGAAATGAGTTTCTGGCTTGTTTTGCACAAGGGCATATAGTACACTTATCAATTGCATTAGCTATAACCATGACTTAGAAGTCAACATTTTATCTAACACTCCAGCAGATGGATGGCCGGACCTCTTATTCCAAAGCTCTACCTCACTAGGAATTGTTGTGCCACCTTCATTCCTTACAGCAAGCAGACAACCATCAGTTGTGTGTCCAATTTTTTACACTCCAGAAAGAACATACAACCCATTCACCTCTCTACCAATCTCCGTCACCTTTCCATTTGAGAGATCTTGAAAAGGCAAATATCAGAGAAAAAGTTTACTGGACAACCCAACTCTCTTGTCACCTTTGAAATAGACATAAGGTTGAATTTGAATGCTGGTAAAGAGAGTACATTAGACAAAGTGCTTCTTGTAGAAATTGTACTGGATCCAACATGTGTAACCGCAGCTTCACCTCCAGTAGGTAAATGTACTTTCCTTGACATCTAAGGTTTAGTTATTGTTGACTTATCTAAAAGTTCTACATCAGCTACCATCTGTATCAGACTTGACATGCACATTTCCTTCACCTTTCAACTGTGCCAAGATTTGACTATATTGCTCCTTGGTGAAAGGATAAGGCCCCATCGTTGACTCTCCACCTTGCTGCAACTGAGCAGAATTGTGATCTCTATAACTCGACTCAAATCCGCTGCCCATTGAATTCTTGTTCAGGTTTTGGAAGTGAACATCTGCTACTGCATTATGAGCAGAAGCCCCTGAATTATATCCAGGATTAGAATAACTATTACCTCCTCTCTTTTTGAACTAGTAATCTGCAGGATACCCTATCAGCTTATAACAATCATCTTTGGTATGTCCTTTCAATTTGCAGAAATCACACTGCACGTTGTAGTCTTTCTTGAACTTTGAAGGACCACGCTTAGCATACATAGCCACTTCAATACCATGACTTCCAAGACTTGCAGGACTTGATCCTAAAATTCCTGTATTAACAGATATGAACTTCCGTCACTGGTCACTAACCACCATTCCATAGGCTTGATTAATCGAGGGCATTGGACTCATGAGTAGAATCTGACTTCTTGCTTGATTGTATGGCTCATTAAGCCCCATTAAGAACTGAAACAACTTCAATTTTGTAAATGAGACACCAACTCCCTTGATTTCTCACGATTACAACAAGGAGCAGGCACTAAGGCCTCAAATTCTTCCCAAGATTTTTTAGCTTTGAGTAATAGACAGAAACTGTAGAGGTACCTTGAGTCAATGTAGCAATCTCCTTGTGTATATTGAAGGCTCTTGACCCATCAACTCTATTGAACCTCTCATATAGATCATCCTAGACAACCTGAGCATTTGAAGCATACATAATACCTCCCAGAAATCCTTTAACAACTGAATTCATCAACCGGGATAACACCACAGCATTGGCCCTTCCCCAGCAACTCCATAGACTTTCTGGGAATGATTCTTTCTTGCGAGTGCAATCAATTAGACCCAACTTATTTCTCCCAAGCTATGCAAATCTCATAGATCGATACCACATTGAGTAGTTCTCAATGCTTGTTAGTTGAAAAGAAATGATCTGTGCACCACTAATATCAGATGGAGAAAGAAACAATGGGTGATTGTAATCAATCCCAGGCCCTTGCACAAGCCCATTACCAGATCTTGAAGCATATCCATTAGCAGATCCTTGTATAGCACATTACTATTGCCAGAACCAGAGTGTGCATCATCCATTGTCATCTACTAATCAAGAAATCTCACAAGAACTGGAACCAAGAATTGAACGACCTGCAATTAGCTTTTCTTCAGAGAATTAACAGATTTTCTTCAGAGAATTAGAAGAACAGAACTAGTAACACTAGCTGAAGATGCTCTAATACCATGAAGTTGTAGAGAGATTAGAGTAGTATGAATTAAGAACAGAAGAAGAGGAAGAATAAGAAGAAGTATAAGAAGAGAATAAGGAAGGAGGAGCAAGAGTAACCAATATTATTCACAGTTGCACTCTGTTATTGATGATACAAAGTAATTAGAAGGAATCAACTTATATGTTCTTAGATGGATAACTAACTACATACCTAAATAACTAACTATCACTAACTAGCCGTTAGATTAGTTAAGCTTGTTTCGTTAATATCGCTACTTAGAGATATTAAGTGACTTCCTTGACAGTTACCTATCTCTTCAAAAATCTTCTGCAACCAAAGATTCAATGGTAAACTCAACAATCTGACCCAGACCCAATCCCAGTCCCAGTCCCAGTCCCAGTTGATCTCCTCTGGCCAACATCCGGGTAGGATTCCGTCATTGGAGATTTGATTTTTTCTTCTACCAAGTCCATTCTCCCATCATGACATGTTCAGCAGCCTTCCTCGTGGGGAGTTCAAAGTGATGCTGAGAGTCATTCTTGCTGAAGATATTTACTCCAAAAGTTGACTTCCATGAGTTACATGCCCATTTCCTCGCATCATTCAGAGTTGGCGTCTCTTTTGGTGACGACTGAAATTTTCCAACTAGACAACGACTCAACAGATCTGATGCTGTCCTTGCTGAACCCCCATTTAGAAATATTTTGTTGTTCCTTGCTGTTATGTGTGCTGTTTTTGTGTACTCCGTCATCCATCAGCTATAGTTGAAGGCCTCCTTGTATGAGGTTTCTGTTTGTCTATTTCGTCCAGGAATAGGGTTCTTCGCTCTGTTTGTACCATTGATAAGGTTAGTAAATTTTTTGACAATATTTCTCCAACCATATTCAAGAGGACCCTCTGGTGTAATAATGATAGATTTACTTCCCCCTTGAATGGCTATGAAACTCATGTACCTACCACTTTCATTATATTTAAGAGTGTAAAAGAACTCTTAAAAATGGTCCTTCATGTTCCATCTCTTTATAGTCTTCCTCTTTTCTTCTGTAGCTGCATTGAAGGCGAACACCAACCACTTCATGACATTAATGTTAATGGTAACTTGTCTCATTAAATATCTACTGTGCTCGATCCAGTAGAACCATTCTTCTGAATCTGAATATCTCCTTGTAATGTTATAGGATTTAAATCCTGCATTATTAAAAAAAAAGCTATCTTCCCCTATATCTATTGAAAACTCTGGCGAGAGCAGCTGGAGAATTTTTCCCCTGGAGAGTGAAAAAATTAATTGAAAAAATTCAGAAAGGACTAAAACTGACAACCTCGAAAAAAGTGCATGAGAGCATTTTTTCTATAACTTTATTTGTGTGCATAACTATCAATCTAATAAGATTGTACTTAGTGCATCCCTCAGCATGACTTGTCAACAAGGTAAGTTTGCCACCCTGATAGCTCTTTTCCTCTATAAGTTAGATTAATGCCCATTCTTGGTTGATCATGAGGTTAAGTTTATTACGTAGTGATTTGCGCTTCAAAAAGTTGAAAATATTCTCGTGATATCCTCATAGCATACCAAATTTGGAACCATGTAGATTGATTAAATTTACATTTTCTAACTGTATTTCTTGCCATACTCTACAGGTTCTATCAGCTCTCAATCTATATCGGTTTGTATTGATCAGAGAGTCAACAGGTAAGCGTACTCTAATTATGACAAAATCTCTTTTGGATTATGTGTGAGTGAATGTCTTTTATGGTTGCTTCTGTGTGAGATTTGGTTCTAAATTTTCATGTTGATCTTTGATTAGAATAATATTCTCCTGGTTCCAGTGACGTAGTTCTCCTATTTGTGGCTTCTCTATGATGTTTGATGCTATTTTAGTAAAAATACCCCATCCATACAATGTGTTGATATTTGATGGGATACGAAATTTAAAATTTTAATTTGACTTATGTAATATATTATTGGCAGTAAGAAGAAAATATCTGAAGTAATGGTTGAAAAAATCAATTTAACAAAGAAAACATCATACCAAAATGTAGATTGAATTAACGGAATGAATTTGAATTCCAAAAATCTTCTGAAGATTGTATATAATATCATTAATGAATGGTGTCAGACATGTTTTTTTTGGTAATAACAATTAGACTTCTATTATATTAAGTAAAAAAATACATGAGAGCTCATGTTCCCCCGAAGAGTACAAAAGTTTAGCATGTAAAAGCTAAGTTATTGATGACATTACAAGTGTTCCTACTGCTAATGATTGGTTGCGATTGGAACTATTTTGTTTTTGAGTACCACCATATCCATAGAAATTAGTCTTGTCGTAGCTATACCTCCATGATGATGCTTGTAAGAGATCTTTAAGGGTTTGTTTGGAAAGCCACTTGGTAATTAAAATTGATGTAATTATTGGGATATTAATTACACAATCTAGTAATTACAATGACTTATTTGTTTGCCACAATATAATTACAGTGCAATTACAAATGTACTGTATTATCACGCCCCCGGGAGGGTACCCTTGGCCTGGCCGACACTTGAAGAACCATTGCTGATTCCCCAAGAGAACCACCTGACCTCATCGTCACATCACACTCAACAGTGGAAGAATATGCTCAAGTAAAACACTATGAAGTAAATTAAATAGCTAAGTCTTTATATAAATAGCAATTTCCAATGAACACGAGTAGTAAAATAACAATCAACTGTCTCCACTCAATGTCTATGAAGCCTCTATCCGAATCTAGAAGGTGCCAAGTCAAGCCCCGGGCTACCTCAAATAAAATAGTACTACACAATAGGAATCAAAGAAAAGGGCTCCTCTGAAAAGCAAGGAGGCTTACCAAGTCCGGAAGCGAGAAGCTGGACCTCAACGATGCGCCTGCTGAAGTCCTCTATCACCTGTATCTGTATCATAAATGATGCAGGCCCAAATGGACGTCAGTACATTGAATATACTAGCATGTGAAATGGCCAAAGAAACAAGTAAGACTCAAACACAAATTAGTCAACTCGGTTCAACAATCAACTCAACAATCCATAACTCAACTCAGTAAACATGCAATGTAAGAATATAACCATGTTTTGAAAATAGACTCAGTATTATGCAACTCATTTAAAATATTTCATATCATATCATGCGTTGCTTGGGAGTTTCTCTTAACCGACATCCAATCTCACTACCTTTAGTTTGGCGATGCACAACGAAAGCGATGTCGTTCCCACGCCTGTCCAATACTTGCGAAGGTAAAAGATGATCAAACCTCTCTTGGATCCACAATCAATGTCCATCTTTTTGGGACAAGAGTCACTCGAATTATTGGTGCAACTATCCTACGCTAGCAACGTAGTTTATGGGTTAGAGTCGTTATCTACTTGTGTCCATATCGGTGCTCAATATTCCTCCCAAGACAAAAATATAATCATGTCAATCAACTCTTTTTATTTACTCCTATCAAACTCAATCCGATCACTCAACAATTAACCATTCAGGACCATCGATCATGTATGCAATCAAGACTCAAACTCAAACTCAAATGGTCATTTAGACTCCAATCAATCATGTTCATCACATAAAACACGTAAGATACTCATTACATATACACAGAGACAAGTAATTATACTCCTCATGCTCAAGTTGCTCAACTCAGGCATTCACAATCACGATCTCAGTTTCAATCCATGCATAAGGTTACCCGGAATGATGCAATTTAGTGTTTATGATGTCAACCATAGTTTAATTCTCTAATTTCATATAATCAGCATGCAACTCAGAAATTCATTCATAAATGTGTTTGAAAACTCAACAATACGTTAAAGCAACTCGAAGATTAAGATTATAGGATTTTATTACCCTATCTCTATGCCTCAATTCGATTGGGTATATGAAAGGGCACGTGGATGGACTTAATCCTACGCTTTGGGTAGCCTTACATATCTGGAATTACAAAGAACGATCAACTCTCGGACAATCTTCCACCACGTGCTCGGAACCCTAGCTTTCTCCCTTCCTCGATGCTCTCAAGATTTCTAAGTGTAGAATGAGGAATAATACACTTAGGGTACTGATAAGGGGCCTTAATTAACCCCAAACCGTCTAGGGTTTTAATTAAAAAGGGTAGGAAAAGACGAAAACACCCCTCTTCAAAACTTTCGAATGGAGTCGCAAAACCCCGTTCACGGGTCGTGGTGCCATCTATGGGTCGTGAATGACCCTTCGTAGATTGGGGTCTCAAGAATTTGGGTTATTGGATTTGGTTCTATGACCACTTTCTACGGGTTGTGGCAATGATTACGGGCCGTCTAGTTGATCGTGGTTCATGATCCAAAAGCATTGATTTTTCAAAACCTCAAACCACGAAATCCATTCTATGGCTTGTGGAAGGTTTTATGGTTCGTGGATTGCCTCGTACAAAGGCCTCAGACTAAGAAAATTTTCTAAGTCACATGGGCAACTATGAGGTCTCATCTACGGGCCGTAGATGGCCCTTCGTGGTTTTTTTCAGTGACTTTTCTAAGTCATTTTTCTCATCTTCTCTTGTGCATTCAACTCAGACTAGGTGGAATGAATTAGGGGGTATTACAATATCTCTCCCTTGGGATTATTTGTCCTCGAATGAAGATCAATCTTTTTTTTTTCTGACAAAACTCGAATGAAGAGCGATTTAGGAACCTAATCAATGCACAAATCCTACCATGGAGTCTAACAATCAAGTAATTCACAAATCACTCATGCAATCCATCAATCAAGCAAGTAAACAATCAACAAATCATGCAATTCAACAATCGGGCTTTAGGACACTGTCACCATTCAATCTCGGGATGGAAGGGAACTTAAAGAATAGGAATGAATCATTACCATCAACTCTCCTCATCAGCCAATATGAATTAATGCGGGTACCTAGCCTTCATATCCTTTCCAGCTTCCCAAGTAGCCTATTAAACAAATTGATTTCTCCACAACACCTTAAGAGATGCAATCTCTTTGGTTCTCAACTTGCAAAAATCTGACGATCAAGAATTTGAATGGGATCTCCTCATAGCTCAAATTGTCATTCACTCCAATTCTCTCAACAGGCACAACCTTCTGTGGATCTCCCAAACACTTCATAAGCATGGAAATATGGAAGACTAGATGGATGGCCGCTAACTCTGGTGGTAGCTCTAGCTCATAAGCTACGGTTCCCACTCTCTTCACAATTTGGTAAGGACCAATGTATGTCGGACTCAACTTCCCCTTTTTCCCAAATTGCATCACACCCTTCATGGGTAACGCTTTCAAGTACACCCAATCGTTGACCTCAAACTCTAGGTTTCTTCTTCAAACATTGGTGTGGGATTTCTGTCGACTCTGTGCTATCCTCAATCTCTCTCATATGATCACCACCTTCTCCATGACTTGGTAAACTAGGTTTGCCCCAATCAGCTCTGCCTCACATACCTCGAACCAACCAATCGGTGATCTACATCTCCTCCTATAGAGCGCCTCACAATGAGCCATCTAAGTGCTCGAACAGAAGCTGTTAATGTAGGCAAACTCAATCAGAGGCAAGTGGTCATCCCAATTACCCTTGAAAATAATGATGCAGGCCCTCAACATACCAAAGTTTGAATTGTGCGCTCTGCTTGACCATCAGTCTCTGGGTGGAAAACAGTGCTAAGGTTCACTTCTGAACCCAAGCCTTTTTGGAAAGATTTCCAAACTTGAGCAGTGAATTGAGCTCCTCTATTTGAGATGATAGACAAAGGACTCCATGCAGTCTAACAATCTCTCTTATATATAATTAGGCATAATCTTCTATAGTGTCGGTTGTCTTTACTGCCAAAAAGTGTGCAAATTTTGTCATCCTATCAACTATCATCTAGATTGAATCATGTTGTCTGCGGGGTCTCGGTAAGCTTGTGACGAAGTCCATGTTAATCATCTTCCACTTTCATTCTGGGATCTGAAAGTTAAGAGCTACTCCACATGGCCTTTGATGCTCAACTTTAACTTGTTGGCAATTCGGGCACTTTGAAACAAACTTGGTAATGTATCTTTTCATCCCACTCTACCAATAGACTTCTCTAAAGTCATGGTACATCTTAGTTGAGTCCGGATAGATCGAATACTTAGAGTTGTGAGCTTCTGCCATGACTCTCTCTCGTATGTCATTAACATTTGGAACACACAATCTGCCTTGATATCTTAATGCTTCATCTCCCCTTTTGGCAAAAGCCATCACCTTTGGCTTAAGCAGATCTACCTTCAATTGCAGTAAGATATGGTGTTAGTAGTCTTGCTTCTCCTTCACCTCCACTATTAGAGATAATACAGACCCATTATGCACAAGAACTCCACCTCTACTGGATTCATCCACTTGAACTCGCAATCGTGCCGGTCTGTGAACCTCTTTGGCTATCTCCTTCTTCCCCTCTCCGACATGGGAGGTACTCCCCATGGATAGCCTGCTAAGAGCATTAGCAACCACGTCAGTTTTACCTAGATGGTAGAGGATGCTCATGTCATAGTCTTTGAGGAACTCAAGCCATCTCCTCTGTCTCAAATTAAGCTCCTTTTGGGTAAAGATATACTGCAAGCTCTTGCGGTTTGTGAACATGTCTACATGTGCTCTATACAAGTAGTGGCGCCATAGCTTGAGAGCAAACACCAGTGTTACCAATTCTAAGTCATGTGGGGGATAATTCCTCTCATGCACCTCGAGTTGTCTGGAAGCATAGGCAACAACCTTTCCTTTTTGCATTAACACACACCCAGTCTCACTCTTGAGGCATCACAATAGATTACGAATCCATCAGTCCCTCCGGGCTAGGTCAACACTACTGCAGTAGTCAACCTTGTCTTTAACTCTTGGAAACTCCTCTCACACTCATCGGATCATTGAAACTTGACCTTCGTCTAAGTCAGTCTAGTCAATGGTGTGGATATGGAAGAGAACCCTCCAACAAACCGGCGGTAGTAACCAAAAGCTTCTTATGTTGGTTAGAGAGGTTGGTCTAGGCCAGTTCTTAACTGTCTCAATATTTTGAGTGTCTACTCGTATACCATCGACCGAAACTATATGGCCTAGGAATGCCGCCGATTTGAGTCGAAACTCGTTCTATGAAAACTTAGCATACAACTTATTATCCTTGAGCGTCTGTAGAGCAATCTTGAGGTGATTAGCATGCTCCTCCTCATCTCTGGAATACACCAAAATATTGTCGATAAACACAATTTACTATGGATCATACATGGACGGTAGTTGGAGTCGGCGGCTCTCCTAGGGTTCCCTCATCTGAGATCTCTAAGGAAGAGGATCAAGTTGGCCCTTGCAAACAACTTGATGCACTATCTCCCTTCAACCCTTTGAGCGAAATGCGGCAAGGTACTGTCTGAATGCTCTGTTCATCAAATCCATGAAGGCTGCAGGTGCATTTGTCAACCCAAAGGACATTACCATAAACTCGAAGTTACCATATTGGGTTCAAAAATCCATCTTTGGGATATCACATTCTCTCACCTTCAACTGGTGATAGCTTGATCTCAGGTCTATCTTAGAGAAAAAACTGCACCTTGAAGTTGGTCAAACAAGTCATCTATCCTTGGAAGGAGATATTTATTCTGGGCTGTCATCTTATCCAACTGGCAATAATCAATACACATTCTGGGGGAACCATCTTTCTTTCGCATGAATAGGACATGAGCGCCCCACGGAGAGACACTCGGCCTAATAAATCCCTTATCCAGGAGATAACTGCTCTTTCAGTTCTTTCAACTCAGCAGGAGCCATTCTATATGGCTGAATTGAGATGGGTTGCGTATCAGGGAGGACATCTATCCCAAAATCATTCTTCTTATCAGGAGGGACTTCGGGCAAATTGTCAGGGAAGACCTCAGGAAACAAATTGACAATCGGAGCTGACTCAAAAGGTGGGGACTCTACATTATCAGTCTTAACTCGCATGAGGTGTACATCCCTTAGAGATTAGCTTTCTGGCCTTAAGGTAGGAAATAAACTTATCCTTCGGTGCAATAGAATTACCCTTCCACTCTAGGACCGGTTCATTTAGGAATTGGAATTTAATGGTTCAGGTCCTACAATCGACAGAGGCATAACAGGCGTGAAGCTAATCCATGCCGAGAATCACATCAGTAATGTCGCCTTGTACTCTTATTTCACATGCTTGCCCAGTCCAGTACGAGCTTCCTCATTCTTACCCTCATGTCCGGGACCATCTCTTTGGGCATACCTGGACAATTGGATGAACTTGAGGCTGTATTCCTTGACAGTCAACTATTCCAGCTTCAAGCTCACAAACTCTTCAATCTTCACCTCCCTCAGCTCCAGGGAAAGAAGTGAAAAAGGAAGACATTCTCAAATTCACTCCACTTGGCAGGCTCAACATCCTCACCTTAACCCTGTTCCGATTGGTTGTACCAGACGTTTCCCACGTTCTTAGGCTAGTATGAGGCAAGTTCAACTCCTTCAATCTCAATCGCATGCATGGCTTTCAGGACCTTCCACATCTCGTCAATGAAGTTTTGGGGGTCTTCCTCAACCTTAGACCCTGTGAAAACTGGTGGTTCATTCGCAGAAAATCCCTAAGCCAAGTTGCACCAATTGGCTTTTGGGAGCTAGAAGGAGCCTGTGAAGTTTGATTACTACACGAGTAGGCAACAAGCTGAGTAAGCATAGTAATGACTCCCCTTAACTCAGGCTCCGAGGTGGGAGCTGGGTGAGCATTAGGCGTCTGAGGAACTTCAGTAGCTCTAGCAGGTCGACCTCGTCCTCTTGTTCTTGTCTGCGTAGGCACTTTTATTAGGGGATTCTTAATGTTGAAGGGTGAGGCATCCCTTTGGATGGCGGTACACTTAGGAGGTATGATCAGCAAATGCATAACGCATGAATCAGATGGATATTTTAATAGAGTTAAACTCTATCGCATGAACTCAGAATACGAAAGAAGTGTAACCATTGCTAATGCCCTATAGCCTCTTACTTATAAAGTATGGTGCAAAACACACCCATAAACAAGACTCTACTAGACACAACTTCATAGACTCCTTAGGTCGCTTGAACTCTATACTCTGATACCAAGTTTGCACGCCCTGGGAGGGTACCCTTGGCATGACCGACACTTGAAGAACCATTGCTGATTCCCCAAGAGAACAACCAGGTTATGCTCTTCATGCTCAGTCATGCTCAAGTTACTCAACTCTGACATTCACAATCACGATCTCAATTTCGATCAATGCACAAGGTTACCCAAAATGATGCAATTTAGTGTTTATGATGTCAACCATAGTGTAATACTCTAATTTCATGTAATCAACATGCAATTCATCAATTTATTCATAAATATGTTTGAAAACTCAACAATACGTGAAAGCAACTCAAAGATTAATGTTATAGGATTTTATTAATCAATCTTTATGCCTCAATTCGATCGAGTATATGAAAGGGCGCATAGACGGACTTAATCCTATGCTTTGGGTAGCCTTACATACCTGGAATTACGAAGAACAACCAACTCTCAGACAATCTTCAATCACGTGCTTGGAACCTTAGTTCTCTCTCTTCCTCGGTGCTCTCAAAATTTCTAGGTATAGAATGAAGAATAATACGCTTAGGGTATTGATAAGGGTCTAAATTAACCCCAAACTGTCCAGGGTTTTTAATTAAAAAAGGATAGAAAAAGATGAAAATACCTCTCTTTAAAACTGCCAAATGGAACCACGAAACCTCGTTCATGCGTCGTGGTCCCATCTACTGGTCATGAATGACCCTTCGTAGATTGGAGTCTCAAAAATTTGGGTTATTGGATTGGGTTCTATGACCCACTTTCTACGGGCTGTGAAAACGATCACGAGCTGTCCTGTTAATCATGGTTCATGATCTAGAAAAATTGATTTTTCGAAACCTCAAACTATGAAACCCATTCTACGGCTTGTGGAAGGTTTTATAATCCGTGGGTTTCCTCGTACAAAGGCCTCAGACTTAAAAAGTTTTCTAAGTCACAAGGGCAACTACGGTGTCCCATCTACGAGTTTAGATGACTCTACGCCTATAGATGACCCTTCTTGGTTTCTTCTAGTGACTTTTCTAAGTCATTTTTCTCATCTTCTCTTGTGCATTCAACTCGGACTAGGTGGAATGAATTAGGGGGTATTACATGTATGCTAGCATAAATGCAATCATAAGGTTATGTTAAATTTTAAAAATAAAAGTTAATTATCTAGAATTAAAAATTTATATCAGAAAAATAAGAACATTTATAAATGATATTGAATTAAATATTTGAGGTATACATTATCTATTAATAATATATTAACTAATAGATATATGTTCTTAACTAATATTATAACATCTAATTGATTTATATTTTTTAAAGTAGTATATATTAATTATAGTAATAAAAACTAAAAAATACAAGATTTTTATGAACATCATTAGATGCATGTTATAAATATGATGTCATAATATTGTTAAATCATTTGGCAAAAAATAATCTATCAAGTTTAAATGTGAAATCAATACTCCTAAAACAAACGAAATTGAAACTATAACTTAAGTTCTAAATTCAACATATTACTCTTATGTCAAGTTTCAACATAATGTACATAAATATAATTTAAAAAAAACACAAGTCTACAACCTTATTTAAAATGAATTCTACTTGTAATTTAAAAGTCACAATGCTAACAAAATTTCTACCCTCCCCAGACCCCACTTGTGGGATTTAACTGGGTATGTTGTTGTTGTTGTAACAAAATTATGCTAATGAAAAAAATAGACATAAAATTTAAAAAATAGATACAACAACAACAACATATCCAGTGGAATTGCACAAGTGGGGTCTGGGGAGGGTAGAATGTACGCATACCTTACCACTACCTCATAGAGGTGGAGAGGCTGTTTTCAAGGAACCCTCATCTCAAAAACCCATAAGAAGAATAGCTAAAAACACATGATGGTATGCAAATAAGGTAAAATTAACATATATAAGACGGATAATGACCACACAAGATATAAAGGTACGACTAAACTTACAACCCTACTATACCCTATAGCCAGACATCAACCTAACCCTACTAGCCTATTAACATGTTACTCTAATTCACGGCCTCCACTCCTTCCTATCTAAGGTCATGTCCTCAGTAAGATCGAGTTTCACCATATCTTGTCTGATCACCTCCCCCGATACTTCTTCGGTCTATCTCTACTCTCTGTGTAACTCCTAAATCCAACCTCTCGCACCTCCTAACAGGAGAATTGGTACTTCTTCTCTGCACATGTCCAAACCATCGCATTTTTGCTTCTCTCCTCTTGTCAGCCACAGGGGCCACCTCTAGCTTCTCCTGAATGGTCTCATTCCAAATCTTATCACTCCTGGTATGTCCCCACATCCATCTCAACATCGTTATCTCCGCGACCTGCATCTTCTGAACATGTGAGTTTTTTATTGGCCAACACTCCACCCCATATAGCAAAGACGATCTAACCACCATGTTGTAAAACTTACCTTTGAGTTTAGGTGGTATCTTCTTATCACACAATACTCCAAAGGCAAGCCTCTACTCTGGATGATGGACCCAAGATATTTAAAATTTTCTCTCTTGGGAATAGGTTGAATAGCGAGTCTCACATGTCTGCTTCATCCCCCGCAACATTAAATTTGCACTCCAAGTACTCTATTTTGGTCCTGCTCAGTTTGAACTCTTTGGACTCCAAAGTGTGTCTCCAGACCACCACATTAACTTTAGCCCAACTCTCATCAATCAATACTATGTCATCTGTAAATAGCATACACCATGAACCTCCTCTTGAATAGGCTGTGTCAGCTCATCCATCACCAAGGCAAATAGAGAAGGGCTCTACACAGATCCTTGATGAAGTCCCATCTTAACAGGAAAATACTCTGAGTCTCCTCCCACATTCTTACCCGAGTTTTGGCTCCATCGTACGTGTCCGTTATCACTCTAATATATGCCATCGGGACACCTTTTACCTCTAGGCACCTCTATAGGACATCCCTCAGAACTTTGTCATAGGCCTTCTCGAGATCAATAAACACCATTTGAAAGTCCTTTCTTTCCCTATATTTCTCCACTAATCTCCGAACAAGATGAATTGCTTCAGTAGTTGACCGACCCGGCATGAATCCAAACTGGTTCTCCTAAATAGCCACTACTTTTCTCACCCTCATCTCCACCACTCTCTCCTAGACCTTCATAGTGTGACTTAGCAACTTGATACCTCTGTAATTGTTACAGTTTTGAATATCACCCGTGTTCTTGTACAATGGAACCATTGTACTCCTCCATTCATCGGGCATCTCAGCAGTCTCCATAATAGCATTGAACAGTCTAGTCAACCACTTTATGCCATCCGTGATCATGTACTTCCAAAACTCTACCAGAATCTCATCGGGTCCGATTGCCCTTCCTTTCTTCATTCTACTAATAACGCGTCTAACCTTCTCAACTTTGAACCGCCTGCATTAACCAAAATCACGATGACTTTCGGAGTGTGCCATTAACCAAAATCACGATGACTTTCGGAGTGTGCCAACTCACCCAGTTCAATATCTCTATCTCCTTTTTCGGTTAAGAGTTTATGAAAGTAAGCTTGTCACTTTAGCTTAATGGAAGTCTCATCCACTAATACCTCACCCTCCTCATCCTTGATGCACTTCACTTGATCCAAGTCGCGAGCTTTCCTTTCTCTCTCTTTAGTGAGCCTATACAATCTCTTGTCCCCGCCTTTATCATTTAGTTCCACATATAGTCGCTCAAACATTGCTGTCTTAGCACTCATCACCGCCATCTTCGCTTTTGTCTTTGCCATCTTATAAATCTCCTTCAACCATTGGTTCTCATCCTCATCCCTACTCTCCAACCACCTCGTATAAGCAATCTTCTTAGCCTTCACTTTGCCTTGGAGTTCGTCATTCCACCACCTATCACCTTGACATCCACCAAAGGTCCCTCTCGAAATCCCTAGTACCTCGGTAGCTCCTTTCCGAATGCAACCAGCAGTAGTGTCCCACATATTGTTCACATCTCTGCCACTACTCCAAGCCTTTAGACTACTCAGCTTTCCTTCCAAAGGGCAGGGGTCAGTCCTCCCCATCTAATCCTCGATTGAGCATTTAATCTCTAAATCCATCACTAGAAGCCTATGATGACTGGAAATATTCACCCGGAATAACCTTGCAATTTTTACAAAGGCTTCTATCGCCCTTTCGGAGAAGTAGGTAGGCAATCTGAGTCTTAGCTACTGTACTATGAAAGGTAATAAAGTACGGTAGCTAAGACTCAGATTGACTACTTCTCCGAAAGGGCAATAAAAGCCTTCGTAAGAATTGCAAGATTATTCCGAGTGAAAACATTTCTACTCATGTAATCACATGAAATAAAGGTCGAGAATGAAATGAAATATAAGTAATACAAAATAAAAATATATTCTTAGAAAATATTAGAATAATGATGTCACGGCCGAAGCTAGACCCTAGATGTGACATGACAAATAGAATCTCGAAGGACCGTAAATAAGCTTCCTAGCATAAGCATGATGTAAGATAACACAAGAATCATATAAGGAATGAAAATGTAGAATATAAGTCTCAAAGCAATCTTATCAATGCTCAATCAAGCGGGAAATCTAGGAAATGACAATGGAGAATAAAGTCAAACATGTACTAAGTCTAACAAGCCTCTACTATGTAAATGGGGCATTGTTCAAGTCTAAGCTCGTCGTATATGTCTTGAAGAAATCAATAAAACTCATGAGGATGCGCCCTTGAAGCATGAGGACTCACTAATGACGCTAAGTTGACTAGAAATCCAAACTAGCCTCGATTGTGGAAAGAATTGTCTCAGCCTATATTATAAAACAATATAGAGAAAAGTATGTGGAATTTTATTGGGTATGTTGTTGTTTATAGGCAAAAGTATGCGGTCAATACCTGTGGAATGTGCTAAGAATGGAGAATATGCTATGCATGTCATAATCATGATAATCTAGTAAATCGAAAATTGGTAATGCAATGACCAGGTAAGACATACCATAAAACTGATAATTGAAATAGCTGAAATAACTGATACTAAGTTAATGCTAAATTATGAGAATCAAATCACAAATTGAGTGATTAGTCACAAAACCTACATTTTGAGAAGTACCACTAACCGACATATAACCATGCGAGTTATAGCATGGAATATAGTGTACTGCCCCATAAATAAGGATCCAATATGTTTGCTAAGGCATATACTAGATGGATCCACTAGCTAAGCTAAGTCAAGGCTCTACAACAATAACAACAAGATACCCAGTGAAATCTCACAAATGGGGTCTGGGGAGGGTAAAATGTACGCAGACGTTACCACTGCCTCATAAAGACAGAGAGACTATTTCCGAAAGTCAAGCCTCTACTAACAAGTGAAATAGGTACAAGTCATGCCTCAACTAACAGGTGATCTATTGAGAAGTCATGCCTCAACTGACGGGGACCCTCCCTATCCTATGATGGCATGTAGTTCTGGGATAAAAGAATTGCCACTGAAGGTCTCATGCTTCTACTAATGGGTGAGCTTTTATCCTTAGGCCCACTCGATGCTAGGTAAACTCTAAACAAGAGTAGCCATGCATAATCATAATCATGATCTTGGAAACAATAAGAATCTAGTAATACCGAATCATGCATGAAACTCATAACCGTAGAGTAGCTTCTTAAATCTTGCTTTTGTAACACAGACATAAGGATAACAACAACAACATACCTAGTGGAATCCCACAAGTGGGGTCTGGGGAGGGTAAAATGTATGTAGACCTTACCACTACCTCATAGAGATAGAGAGGTTGTTTTCGAAAAATCCTCGTCTAAAAGAATCAAGCCCCATATGTAGAAGGTACTAGATATGGAAAAAAAGAGAAAAAGGAACATAAAGGAAAAATGAGGATTACTAATAATGAAAAGCGAGTGATACTATGTAAATACGATAAAAGTAAACAAATACATGACGAATAATGACAACATAAGATTTAAAAACATCATTACTCCTACTAACCTACTATATCACAAAGTTATATATCGACCTACTCCTACTAGCCTATTAGCCCTCTACCCTAATATGCGACCTCCACTCTTTTCTATCTAAGGTCATGTCCTTGGCGAAATGAAGTTTTGCCATATCTTGTCTGATCACCTCCCCCAATACTTCTTCAGTCTACCTCTACCTCTCCATGTAACCCCTAAAATCAACCTCTCACACCTCCTAACAAGAGCATCAATACTCCTATGCACATGTCCAAACCAACACAGTCTCGTTTTCCTCATCTTGTCAGCTACAGGGCCCACCTCTAACTTCTCCCGAATGATCTCATTCCTAATCCTATCACTCCTGGTATGTCCACACATCAATTTCAACATCCTTATCTCCGCAACTTGCATCTTTTGAATATGTGAATTTTTCATTGGCCAACACTTCACCCCATATAGCAAAGGTGGTCTAACCACCATTTTGTAAAACTTGCTTTTGAGCTTAGGTGGTATCTTTTTATCACAAAATACTCCAGTGGCAAGCTTCCATTTTGTCCATGCTTCCCCAATACGATGGGTAACATCATTGTTGATATTGCCACTACTCTGGATGATGGATCCTAGATACTTAAAGCTTTCTCTCTTTGGAATAGGTTGAGTGGCAAGCTTCACTTCAATATCTACTTCATCTCTAGCAACACTGAATTTACACTCCAAGTATTTTGTTTTGGTTCTGCTCAATTTGAACCCTTTGGATTCCAAAGTATATCTCCAAACCTCCAATCTATCATTAACTTTAGCTTGTGTCTCATCTATCAGTACGATATCATCTGCAAATAGCATACACCATGGCACCCCCTCTTGGATAGACCGTGTCAGCTCATCCATTCCCAAAGCAAAAAGAAAAAGGCTTAATACAGATCCTTGATGGAGTCCCATCTCAACAAGAAAATACTTTTGCTCCTATCGTTTTTACCTGAGTTTTGACTCCATCATACATATCCTTTATCACCCTAATTTACACCATTGGAACACCTTTCACCTCTAAACATCTCCATAAGACATCCCTCAGAACTGTCATGCAGATGGGGCATCCAATATACTAAGTTTAACAAGCCTTTACCATGCAGATGGGGCATCCGACAAGCCTAAGGCTGAAAGAAAGCAATAGAACTCATGACAAATGTGCCCTTAAAGCATGATGACTCACCAATGACGTTAAGCTAACTAGAAATCTGAACTAGCCTTGATTGTAGGACGAATTGTCTTGACCTATATTGTAAAACAATATAGACAAAAGTATACGGTCAATGCTTAAGGAATGTATTGAGTATGGAGAGTATGCTATGTATGTCATAATCATGATAATCTAGCAAATCGGCAATTGATAATGCAATGGCTAGATAAAACATATCATAAAATTGATAATTGAAATATCTAAAATAATTAAAATAATTGATAGAAGTCAATGCAAAATTTTTGAGAATTATATCTAAACACACTTATGCTACATTTTCATGTAGTATCGAGGATCGTTTAGAGTCTATTTTTCATAAGTTTATTCTTATGGGGTCCCAAGTCGGATACCTCACTAGTCCAACACTAGTCCCAAATACATCATGTCATGTGCTTCTGCTCCTACTGTGGACTTGCTTCCTCCTTGCTAATCAATTGCACTTCAAAAAGGTATACGATCCACTCAAAATGCTTATACACATTATACATACTTGAGTTATCATCGTCTATCATCACCCCATTATGCCTTTGTATCATCTTTGTGCTTTGTTTTCATTTCTAAGACTATAAGTGAAGCACTTTCTCATTTTGGATGAAGGTAGGCTATGATTGATGAGATGTTTGCTTTTCATACCAGTGATACTTGGGAGCTTGTACCCCTTCCTGTAGGTAAATCTTGTGTTGGTTGTTGTGGGGTTTATGCATCCAAAATTGATCTAGACAACCAAGTTGATATGCTTAAGGCTCGCCTTGTTGCCAAAGGTATACTTAGATATTCTGGTTAGATTATAGTGACACTTTCACTCCCATGGCTAAAATATTATTTGTCTGTCCTTTTCTATTTATGGCTTTCGTTATTCATTGACCTCTTCATTTAGTTGGAAATTAAGAATATTTTTTTGCATAGTGATCTTGAGGAAAAAGTCCATGGAGAAACCGCCAAGTTTTGTTGCTTGGCGGGAGTCTAGTTGAGTTGCATGTCGATTACGTAGGTCACTCTACAGTCTAAAATAGTCTCATCGAGCCTGGTTTGGGAAGTTTGGCATAATAATTCATGAGTTTGGCATGACTCATGGTATAGTTGATTACTCTGTGTTTTATCGGCATTTTTCTCTAAATCTACATATTTATTTGGTGGTTTACGATGATTACAACAATATCACTGCAATGATCAAGATGATATCACAAATTTGAAGCAACATCTCTTTCAACAATTCCAAACTAATGACCTGGGTAGACTGAATTTTATTAGATATTGAGGTTGCTCAATTTAGATCAGGTATTGTCATTTGTCAACGCAAGTATAGCTTAATCATTCTTGAAGCGATAGGAATGATAGGATGTAAACCCATTGACATTCCCATGAATTTGAATGTTAAACTCCTTTCTGGATAAGGGGAGCCACTTAGTATTCCTGAAAAGTATAGACTACTACTAGTTGAAAAGTTGAATTATCTCAAAGTGGCTAGACCCGACATCTCTTTTCTTGTGAGATTTGTAAGTCAGTTTATGACTTCCCGGGTAATAGTCACTAGGATGCAGTTCTTATTGTGTGATATATAAAGTTAGATCCTAGTAAAGGACTACTCTTCGAAGATCAAGGCCATGAGCATATCACAGGATATACAAACGCTGATTGGGTAGGATCACCCTCTGATAGCATTCTAAACTCGGATATTGTGTTTTAGTAGGAATTAATTTAGTATTGTGGAAGAGTAAAAAATAGAGTGTGGTTAATCTATGGAGCAATGGTTATAGAAATTTGTGAGCTAATTTGGATCAAACAGTTGTTGAAAGAACTAAAATTGAGAGAAATCGCTCAGATGAACTTGTGTGATAATCACGCAACCCTTCATATCATGTCAAATCCAGTGTTTCATGAAAGATTAAGCACATCGAGAAGGATTATCATTTTGTCGGAGAAAAGGTACTCTTAGGAGATATTGTTAACAAAACTTGTGAAGTCAAATGATCTACTTGCAGATTATGTCACCAAGCCCCTCAACAGTTCTCGTATCAATTATATTTGTAACAAACTAGGCACATATGATTTATATGCACCAGCTTGAGGGGGAGTGTTAGAATAGGAATAGGTATATACATCCCACTTAGAAAAAGAATAGGAGTTGTACATAGTATCATACTTGGTAAACGATTGTAATATAGTGTCTATAAATAGGGTCCGTGTGTAATAATGTAGATACTCAATTCAATAATATATTTCTCACTGAGCCCATGAGACAAAGCTAACAACTCTGTTTCCATGACTGTACCAGTTTTTGCTGCACCTGCAAACCCCACTTTCCATTGTCCATTTGAGTCACAAATAACTCCTCCAATCCCCTGTTTTCTTTCGCATCCTTGAATGCACCATCAATACTCAGTTGGTAGACCTGTTCGTTCCCATTTTACATGTACTGGAACTTTATGGCATTTCCTAATATGTTTGTTATCTAAATGATAATATTCCAAAGCCATTTAGTAAATAAACTGTCCTAGGTTGGTTGTTTTTTGCGTGAGAATTATATTATTATTTCGAGTCTTCCATAAATGCCACAGAGTAAAAGGAATGAGTATTTGGCTTGTTAACCCATAAGCTGTGGAAATGAATTTAAATGTGTGTAGACTATGAAGTGTATGGTAGGGAGAATCCTCTCTAGATGTGAGTATGGACATAATTCATGTTCTACACAGTTAATGAGGGATCTAGGTGGTAGGTTTTGTTCTTTTGATTACAACTGTAATTATTACCAAATTATACCTTTGGTGTAGTTCTCTGTTTAAAATAGATAAGTTAACTGATTAAAAAAAAATTTGTATAAAGGGGAAATTAATGGTTCTGAATGAGTGTCTTGATTTCTTCAGGTAAACTGAAGGTCAAGGAGGATAGTGACCATGAGCCATATTGTATGGTAGATGAAGCCATAACAGCTTGGTCAGTCTTTTGGAGTGGGCCTTGAATAAGTTTAAAAAGAGTTAAATTAGGTTCTGACCAAGGTTCTGTCCATAACTTAACGTAGTTCCCGTGGCAATTTTCCACATTATATCTTTTTGGTTATAATTCCAGTCATTAGTAATGTTCTTCCAAGTTCTGGAAGAGTAGAGTATTTCTGCCATGATACGACATTAACCATTGAGAAGTAAATGAAGCCCACATAGATTTGGGATTATGGCAAAGTTTCGAAGCAGTTCTAGCAAGCATTGATTTGGATATCTTGTATTCGCAGACCTCTTTATTGTTGTGACTATGCTCCAACAAATTAGATTAAGTTTTCTTGTCTTATGAAGACATATAAAAGCTTTATATGTAAACTTGGTTTAACCAAAATAAAAGAGGGAGAGAATGGTGGTTTTTAGGTGGAGCAATGTTGAGTGTGCGTGATTTTCAGTGGAGTTGTTGGGGTCGAAGAAAGGGGTTGGACCGCGTTTATGCCTTTATGGTGGTATCTATTTGGGGTATTTCTTTTTGGGTGATTCTGGCATGGTGTGGTGGAATAATTTGATGGCCATAGTGAGCATGAAAGATGCGATATTTGGAGTTGGAGGTGTCTGGAGAGATAGTGTTTTGTGGTGTCACAGATGTGGTCATTATCGATGAAGATGAGGTGAGATTGATGGCAGAGTGGAAATGTGAGGTGCTTGAAATTAGAGAATTGGAGATTGCCAAAGATTGCCCATGTTGGTTCCCAGGAAACAACCTCTCTACTTCTATGAGGTAATAGTAAGGTCTGCGTACATTCTATCCTCCCCAGACCCCACTTGTGAGATTCACTGGGTATGTTGTATGTTGTTGTTTGCATTGGCGAAAACCATGGAGACAGTATTGGTGTCAACCATCAAGAGGAAGATGAAAAATGGAGAAGTTGGAAGATTTCTGTCGATTGGGTACATAGCTGAAGTTTTAAGTTTCTTTTTCCTTGAGTTGTGATGTGCTGCAAACTGATTGACACATGTGATGTAACCTCTAAGATTAAGTGGCCAAACACCAACAATAGCTGTGTTCTGTACAACTTTTGATATTATAAGTGTTACTGTGTCAAGGAAATAGGCGTAAGTTGAGAAAGGAAAGCATGTACATAAGCCCATAAAATATCATGTGAAAACATCTTGGATGACATTACAGCTTCCATTTAGTAGATCTAAATTTTTGACATTTGTATTAGAAATTTTTCAATAGCTACTTCAGTATGTTCTTTCACCACTACTAATTTAATACAAAAGTCACGTAAATGGGACATAGGAAAACTGTAATGTCAGGTGGTGTGTCCATAGCTAATGTTCTTTTGCACGTGTCCTCTTTAGTCTCTGGTTTTGTTTCGAAGTATTGGGGCAAGATCCAGAAGATCTTCATTTAAGTTTCACTTGCTTTCTGATCAGGAAAAAAATTATGGGTGACAATTTGGCGGGTTGGGTCAAATTTGAGTAGGTTATAATGGGTCAACACAACAAACAGGTCAAGATCCAACCCAATCCAAATTTGCTTGGGCCAATATGGGTTGGGCCAAAAGGAGTTGAGTAATGGGTTACAGAGCAGGTCAAGACCCAATCCGGTCCAACTTTTACTTAGTTTTACTTACTTTCTTTGTTCTTTTTCAATATTTGTTACTTAATTAACTTATATATTTTTTTTATTTTGGCTATATAAAACTTATTAAATTAAAAAAGGCGTTTTAAAAATATTTTGACATAAATCAATCTCGAGTCAATTCGAATTGAATATCAACCCAATTTAAATGGGTTGGGTTGAGATGGGTTGAACTGATAAATAAGTTGGCCAAGTTGGATTTTAATTTTGCCACCCCTAAAAAAGATATTCTGTGCTTCCTCCTTCCTCTTTCTTCCTTTTTTTATTTTGGGAAACGTTATTCCTCTCCATAGTCTATTCTTTTGTGTTATGTAGGGGGTGGAACAAACATTAATAAATAATATAAATACATTATGACGGGCCTAGTTGAATTTGTAAGTGCTACACAAAGCTATTGACAAAACAATTTGTGCATGGTTTCAGAAATCTTCTGTTAGCTCAGTTCTTATCTTTTCTGGTAGAAAGAAGACTGATGTATTATCATCAGTGGATAGTCTCGTCTTTTCTGCTGTCTAGTATCTGTTGGCTAAACGGATTTATCCTTTAACTTCAATTTTGGAGACAACTGGAGTTGAATCTAATAATACTGTTGATCACCTCACTTTGAAAATCCATGCAACAGGAAAAACAAACTGTACTGGAGTGCTGTCTAAGAACATGTTGCAGACGGCTTACAACGAATGGCTTCTACCTTTGCGTACATTAGTGACAGGAGTCATGGCAGAAAACCAGAAGGATCGTGACCAACTAGCATCGGACACAATGTGTGCCTTGAACCCCATTGAGTTAGTCTTATATCGTTGTATTGAACTCGTTGAAGATAATCTGAGACATGCATAGCTTTATCACCATGTTGCAGTTATCTGGCAGTGCTTGTCTAGATCCTAGGAACAATACAAGAAAAATGTAATCATTCATTCTGTTAGTTTGTCTTGTTATTTTTGCTTTTCCATTCAGTCGCACTAAAATTCCTGTTTCGCGATCTGGTAGTTCAACTAGAACTACGTACTGACATTTTCCATTTAACGTGGACTTCTTGTTGCCAAGATAAAATTATATTTGGAGTTCTTTTCTTTTTATATGCCAATGTAATAGTATAAAATTTAATAAATATAAATTTTATAAAATGATTCAAATTATATTAAATTAAAAATATATAGGTCTAAATAAATATTGTGGTTAATATAATTGGTTTGATTATTTAAGTTTAATAAAAATATATTTAATTAAAAGTCCAAATTCATATATTTGGGCTACAAGAAAATGATCCAAAGTATTAGGCCCAATATCATTTCATCCTAGAGGTCCACTTGATGTCACATGCCGGATAACATGGTATGCCAAGTCAAATAAAAAAATCAATAGGATCATGTCATGTGTCAAAGTGACATGACATTCTTATCTCTATCAAAAGCCAATAAAAATGTGCCACATGTCAAGTGACGTGTATTGTCCAATCAAATATTGTCATGTCACTTCAAAGGAAACTTATGCTTATCACTTTTTTTTCGTCATATTATTTAAATTTGATTGGCCAAGAGAAAGTCTAATTCTATCATAAGTCCTCTATTCTACAATTGTGTATAGCATCCTCATACTTTAGAAATCATACAAGAATTCTAACAAGAAGTAAGAGAGAGCTCGTAGATCAAATGCTATAGATTTTTCTACAAGATACAAGTTCAAGAATTCAAACAATTAAGCATTCGAGTTCAAGACTATTGAATTCAAGAACAAGCCTAAAAACCCTTGAATTCAAGCACAAGTTAAGATCAAGTTCAAGAACAAGTCCATTTCAAGTTTATTAAATCCATCAATCAAGATCAAATTCAAGAACCAATCCATATCAAGTTCATCAAATTCGTAAATTCCGATCAAGATCACCGAATTCAAGATCAAGACCAAATGCCTTTGAATTCAAGTACAAGTCAGATCAACTTCATCAAGTTTTACAAGATTCAAGATTAAGCAGAAGAACCCTTAAATTAATATTTGAAAAGGCGAATCAGAGGATTTGTTGAGATTGTAGAACTTACATCTTGGAAATAAAATACTACGATTGTTGCAGTACTTTTCATCTTTTATTATTTTCTCGACGCGAATTTTATCGTTATACAAATTCTGGCATGCCCAGTGGGACAATATCTACCTCTCATATCCAATTTTCAAGCATAAAAAAATATTTAAATGGCTTCCAAGAAGATAACTCCAATCAACTTTTCCTCTAAGGTTGCTGACTGCAAGTTCTCTGCTGAAGTAGAAGGATGTTACACCCAAGCCTAGGATCTAGTCGTAACACGGTAAATGAGGAAGTAGCCTCAAACTAACCCTTAGGATACATACAAGCATCAAAGGTGAATAAAAAAATAGATACAAAGCAAAAGCATTTACATAGTCTAAAGCATAGCATGAGACATAGTATAAGATAAGTTATGAGATAGAGTATAGCAAACTGAAACTGCATACAAACATATGTTCAAGACATGCCTCTTACATAACATAAGATGGGGGCTTACACGGGTCTCGGCTCACCCAAAATGTAAAATAAAGACCGTCTTAAGTACATAAATGAAGCATGAGAAATGAAGTAGTAGACTCTGTCCTCGAAGCTGGAGGATTCACTCAATCATGATCATGGTAATAAAGGGATCTAGTCAGAGGATAGTCAATAGGATCATCTGCTCCAACGTTATTATACAATGTAAATATAGAGTATGCGTTAATACGTTTGAATGTGCTAACTATGCAAATATGAAATGTATTGAAGAAATAATAAACCTGAATTAGACATATTAGATGAACAAGGTCATACACACACACACACACACACACATATATATATATATGAATGAAGTATATAGGTAAGGATAATCATAACAAGATGCCATAAGATACCATAGCGCATGAATGCTTTATTACGTGAACATATGTGGAGATGACCCTAACCAACACAACACATTGTGAGTAGCATAACCTCCCTTAAGGAGTCAAAAAGTAACCAACATAACCTCACTCATTATGGGTAAGAGCATAAAATCATTTTCATAACCCTACATGATGAGTAGCCGTAGCCAAAACGTTTTCATAACCTCACATATTGAGTAGCATAACCTCCCCTAGGGAGTAAGAGCATCCAACATAACCTCACACAATATGGGTAGGAGCATAAAATCATTTTCATAACCCCATGTAATGAGTAGGAAAACATTTTCATAACCCCACATGGTGCGTGGTGGTACATCATTTACGAGATACATAGTATATATACATACTTAGGTTCATAAACCATTTCAAATCACAATTCATGTATACTTGGGCTTAAAAGCCAGATCATAGTACAAAACATGCTTACATGCACACGAATAGTCCTTTCATACTTGTACATGTTGGTGTATATAAACCTATAAGTATTCAAAGCCTTTTCATAATCACCATTGAGTTTATAATCATGTCATTGTATTCGTATAGAAATCATACTCATATCCATACTTGGTAGTCAATTCAATAGTAAAACTCCATGAAAAGTTACGTTCATGCATGCATATATCATGAAGAATGGAGGGATAGCATGAGTACTTGAAATTCATATTTAAATAATAAATTTAGGATAGATTCATGCATAAACCATGATAAAATCAACATTTGGATCATAAGTCATACTACCCATGTATGAAATCAAGCTTAAAAGGGACGTGCAAGTTCATAGGACATAGAAATCATGTAAATCAATAGGATAAGGAGGAATTCATGCTTACTTTGTCATTTGAGAATGACCCATAACATAATTTTAGAAATTCGAATCTAAATCATGAAAATCACCCTTCAAGTTCACTTAAAGTTCATGAAAACTTTGAAAATAGATATTGGGCTTCATGATTGAAATGAGATCATGAATGAAATCACACATACCTTGATGAAATTAGGAAGATGATGGAATATACTTGAGCTTGAAAGCATCCTTGAAACCTTAGCTTTAATCTTCAAAGTTAGGCTAGAATAGAGTTTTTGAGACTTGATCTTTAGGATCTAAGTGTTAAGAATAGAATGAAGTGAATGAAATGACTAAGGCATGATTTAAGAATGGTAACATAGGCATAAAAGTCCTAAAAGACGAAAGAAAGAGGCCAAATTACTAAATTGGCCCATTTAAAATAGAGCCAAAGTGCACCATAGTGTACTATACGCAAGCCCTCCAGTTGCCATGGTGTGCACCATGGACTATACAGGGCTTTGTGGTGTGTACACTTGGGACAACAATGGGGGTTCAAGTGGAGGGTGCCCTCTACGAGACCTCCACGGGCCGTGGTGTGCACCATGAACTGTAGAAGGTTTTGTAGTGGAACTATGTAGGGTTCCGTGGTGGAACCCTTCATTGAAAACCTCAAAGACAGCCATGGAGAAGCCTTTTGAACCAAGGCCACCTCCAAGGCACCCTACATGGTTTGTGGAGTGCACCACGGGCCTTGAAGTGTTCCTCAAAGGGGACCCTTGGCCAAAGCATCATGGAATCCTCAAGGCAAGCTGGAACTAGGTCCAAGGGGCCCTCCACATGACACACCATGGCCCGTGATGTGCATCACGAGTCGTGATGTGCTCCTTGGTGAGCATCACAGGCCAAAAACCTTCAAAAATTGTTTTTAGCAGCGTTAAGGCTTCTCGAGATCTAGGTCCTTACAAAGGATTTATTAGTGTTGCTTTTGGAAGTGCCGAAGCTATTACAAGGAGAAAGACCATTATGTTGGGACAACAAACATTGTGAGTGTCATCCACACCAACTCCTAATTTTGGATCTTCAATTCAAAAAAGAGCAAGGTCCTTTACAAATGCTTTAGAAGAAGGAAGTAATGTTCTTGAAAAGATTAAGAAGACTAGCTCTCTTTGAGGTCTCTGGTTCTAAGAACTCCACTGCAAAGAAAGACCATGACTCAACCAATGAGTTTTCTCCATATGCATCACGTAATATGAGCCCTCTTGAAGATCAACTTTTGTGATAACCCATGCTACTCTTCAATGCCTCCAACAATCATGCTAGCAATGGCAACTGATGCTTCATCCATGGAGGAACAACTTGCAAATCTAGCAAATATGATTGAAGGATTAACCAAGCATGTGCTGTTTAATAAGTTGATGGATAAGGTAGATGGCTTACGAGATAGATAATCTAGCCATGCACCTGGGAAGGGTGTTAAAGTTCAAGAGACTGAAAATCCTGTGAAGCAAGTATCGCCTATCAAGGAGATATCAGTTTCTACTGAAGGGATGATCCCACTCGATCAATTAAAAGAGTTCATGGAAGGAAGAATCAAAGACAAATATGAACTCTCTACCAAGTCTTCCCCTATGTACATCAAGCCTCACACTGCAAGGATTGATAGCCTTAAAATGTCTACCCGTTATCAACTTCTCAAATTTCAAAATTTTGAGGGCAAAGGAAATCCGAAGTAGCATGTCGCACACCTTGTGGAGACATATACTTATGCTGGAACCTATGGAGACTATCTTGTCAAACAGTTCACCGTTCCTTGAAAGGAAATACCTTTGACTGGTTCACAAATCTTGAGCCTCATTCGATTGATAGTTGGGAGCAATTAGAGCATGAGTTTTTCAATCACTACTATAGCACAAGGCACATAGTGGGCATAGTAGAACTCAGAAATACTCGTCAAAGGAAGGATGAATCGGTTATTGACTTCGTAAATCAATGGAGGAACGCGAGCCTTAATTGCAAAGATAGACTTAGTAAAGCTTCTGCAATAGAAATGTGTATTCTGTACTGCTTACAAGGAATCAAGCCAAAGTCCTTCGAAGATCTAGCTAACGTGCTCATGACATGGAGTTAAGTATGTCTTCTATGGGAAAAGATACAATGTTTGTTCATGATCCTCGCAAAGGGAAGGACAAGCAAGAACCAACATAATGGAGCAGATTTGTGCTTATAAATAACAACAAGGAATCCACGAATGTCAATGCGTCGCTCGTGAAGTTCACTACAAAGGAAAGCAAGAAGAAAAGTGTGAAGACAACTTTCCAAGGGCATCCAAATCAAAAATTGGCCTTAAGAAAGATGCACGAGAAGGAATACACCTTTCTGGATTTTGATGTCTTTCAAATATTTGATGAATTGGTTGAGCTAAAAATCATTGAGCTGCCGAAGATGAAGCGACTCGATGAAGCTGGAAGGACCGACGACCCAAACTATTGCAAATATTATAGACTTTTGGGTCACCCTCTTGAAAAATATTTTCTTCAAGGACAAAGTGATGCAATTGCCTTTTGCTTTCAAGGGCAAGTCATGCAATTGGCGAAGGAAAAGAAGATTAGCCTTGATGATAAGAAAGCATGTTCTAACCAAATCTCTATCACTTTGGCTCACTTGACGCAATCCAAATATATGCTTTTGAAAAAGTGACATTGTTAGAGAAAATGAATCCCAAATTGATGGAGATAGTGATGAAGGTTGGATTCTCGTGACTAGGCGGAGACGTCACAAGACAAATCCACAAAAAGAATCATCTAATAAACAACGAGAGGGAGGATAGTGAGGAGATCACAAAAGAAAAAGTCAATCAAGCGTCCAAAGAAACAAAAGGTGGAAGAGCATTACTACCAGAAACCACAACTTCTTATGACTTTTGGGGAGTTCTTATCAAGTTGGTTTCACACAAAGACTATTCAAGATAACATCAAGGCATCATGTTTTAATACTGGCAAAAATAAGTGAAACTTCATCAAGGATGTCTCCCATGGACAAAGAAGAAGCAACATGTGAAACTCCATGAAAATTCTTCCCTTTATCTTCTGAAAAGCCTATAGAACCCTCTTCTCAAGAAATACATACATGTGATACAAAAATCACATTTACAAATGGTGATCTTCTATTTGGTGAAAAACTATATAATTATCCTCTGTATATGGTGCGTCATGTACTAGAGAAGAGGATAAATAGAATCTTGATAGATGAAGGATCTGGAGTTAACATTCTGTACATCCACACTTTGAAGAATCTGGGCACCACAACCGATGAACTCAGTGAAAGTCATCTTTTAATACAAGAATTCAATAATAGGGGTAGAGGTCTATAGACTTCATTAAGTTTGAATTTCATATTGGCAATTTGTGATCTAGTGCATGGATGCATGTGATCGATGTATAGACTTCATATAATATATCGCTTAGTAAGCCTTGGGTACATTAGAACAAAATTGTCTCATCCTCCTACTATTAATGTTTTAAGTATCTTTAAGATGGAACTGAGAGGAAAATAGTTGCTCATGATAATCATTTCACTGTAGCTCAGTCACACTTTGCTGATGCAAAATTCTATTTAAAAGGTTATGTGATGAAGGAGGCAAAACTTGACGATGTCAAATTGACTAAGTCCAATAAGCTTGCAAGTGAAAGAACTGATGTCGTTGTTGAAAAAGTCAACACCAATATTGAGGAGTTCGATTCTTGTCCAAATTAAAGGAAGATCATGTCCTTGAAAAAGAAGTTAGCTTCAGTACCTGGATATTATTTTGAAGGTAAAGAAAGAGGTGGGTCAATTATCTGATGTTCAAGGAAATGTAATGGGAGGGATAGCTTTTCCTATAAAATGAATTGATGCAATCTACTAGTCTTCAAAACTACTAGGAAATTTTGTGGTTCAAAATCCATCATAGGATATGCGACTCCCTATAAAACATACAAAAAGCTTTGATCCAAATGCTTACAAGTTATTTGCAAAGGCTGGATACAACCCTAATGAGTCATCTAAATTAGGGAAACTCCCATCAGAAGATATCACCAAGAAAGCCCGTGAAGGTCTAGGCTATGGTCAACTATCGCAAGTTCACATCTCCATAAGAAGGGAAAGTAACAATTATATCACTATAGCAAATGTCTAGTTCTCTAATAAAAGGCCTTCTGTGTTCGATACACCTGGAAGACCCACTATAAGGGCTTCTGTGTTTGAGAGGTTAGGACAATTAAAGAAAAAGACCAACAAACATTGGAGAAGTTACCTAAAGGTGACGACACTAGATCTGCGTATCCAAAAAGATATCTAAAGCATAATTCCCTCTAGGATGAAACATTGAGTGGAGCTTATGGTTTCATGTGAAAAGGTAGTAAAGCCAAAGACTCACACCGTGGTTTACATCAAGGAGCACAAGGAAGATGAAAAAAGTATGGCCTCCTCATATCATATTACAACCCTAAGTGAGCTTGATTTCTCATCTTAAATGAAGATTGATGGAGAGCTGGAAGATACTGCTTGGTGCTGTCATATATCTTTCAATATAACAATGATCAACAAGGAGAAGAAGACGCTAGAGATGCTCCACCAGAATTGGAAAAAGGAGGGAAGGCCACAATAGATCCTTTAAAGGAAGTTAACCTTGGTACTATTGAAGCCCTAAGGCCAACTTATTTGAGCGCCTTTTCGGAAGTTGATGAAGAAATTGCTTATATGAATTTTACTGAAAGAATACAAGGGTTTCTTCACTTGGAGTTATAAAGAAATGCTTGGCTTAAATCCTAAAATAGCAATCCGTCAACTGGCTGTGAAGAATGATGTTTGTCTTGTCAAGAAGTCCCAAGGACATTTTAGGCCAGAGTTGATTCCATTGATCGAGAATGAAGTCCACAAACTCATTGAGGCAAGCTTTATTTTTGAATTTAAACACCCTACGTGGATTTCATATCATTCCCCTAAGGAAGAAGAATGGTCAAATTCAAGTGTATGTTGACTTTAGAGATCTCAATAATGCATGCCCAAATGATGACTGCTTCCTATCCCTGAACTGATGATAGATGTTACCATTGGTTATGACGCAATGATATTCATGGATGGTTCTTCTAGCTATAACCAAATCCACATGGCATTGAGAGATGAAGAACTCACTGCATTTTATACCCCTAAAGGTATCTATTCTACAAAATGATGCCTTTTGGTCTAAAATGCAGGTTCCACATACCAAAGAACGCAAATATATTTGATGACTTACGCCACAAAAATTTCAAATGTTATGTTGATGACATAGTAGTAAAGTAGAGAAAGAGGGGCGACCATTTGAAAGACTTAAGAATGGTATTTGAATTGCTCCAAAGATACCACCTAAAGATGAACCCATTGAAATGTTCCTTTAGAGTTACTTTTGGTAAGTTTCGTGGCTTCATTGTGTGACATCAAGGAATTGAGATCGATCAAGCTAAAGTTGATACAATCTTAAAGATACTCGAGTCTCGAGACATTCATGAATTGAAAAGCCTTCAAGGAAAGTTATCTTACCTGGGGAGGTTCATCTCAAATTTAGCTGGAGGATGCCAACTGTTCAATCATCTTATGAAGAAAGGTGTTCCTTTTAAGTGGGACTAAACATTTAGCACAACCTTTGAAAGTATCAAGGCATATTTGGCGAAGCCTCCAGTTCTAGCAGCCCCTATACCTGGAAAGCCATTGATACTCTACATTGAGGCACAAGAAAGGTCCGTAGGAGCCCTATTAGTACAAGAAAATAGTGTGAGCAAGGAAAACTCCCTGTACTACTTAAGTAGATCGATGACGCCAAATGCATTGAATTATTCGCCAATTGAAAGTTGTGTTTGGATTTAGTCTTCTCAATTCAAAAGATGAAGCACTACTTTCAAGCTCAGGTCGTTCACCTCATTTCTAAAGAAAATCCTATCAAATTTGTCATGTCAAAAGCAGTCCTCAGTGACCAATTGGTAAGATGTATCTTCAATCCCAACAATTTGAGATCGTGTATGTTCCTTAGAAAGCTGTAAAGAGACTAACATTAGTAGACTTCTTGGCAGACTATCCAATACCAGATGATTGGGAGTTAACTAATGAGCTTCTTGATAAAGATGCAATGTCCATCGATACATAACCTTCTTAGAAGATGTATTTTATGGGGCTACACAATGTGGTGGAGCTGGCACTGGCATGGTGTTTGTCATTTCATGGGGAAAGAAGACCATTCTCCTTTATGTTGAAAGAATGTTTCCCCAACAATGTCGCAGAATATCAAGCATTAATACTTAAATTTACAATGGCCATTGCCATGAAGCAATTACAATGGCAAGTTTTTGGTGACTCTCGGTTGGTGATTAAACAACTCTTGGGAATCTATGAGGTCAAGAAGCCTAAATTGCTCCCATATCATTATTACGCTCAAAATTTAATAGGATGGCCCGGAGATGTAACCCTTCAACATGTGCCAAAGAAAGGAAAACATAATAGCTGGTGCCTTAGCTGCCTTAGCTTCAACTTTATCTTTCCTCGATCAAATGCAAGTTACTATCTGCCAAAAATGGGTAGTACCACCATCAAATGAGGACGAGTCTATGGAGAATAAGCTTGAGCATCTTGTCACGGTTTTCGAAGCCGATAAAGAGGACTGGTGACAAGCTATTGTCGACTACTTATTTTATGGAATATTTCTAGAAGTTGAAGAAGAAGAACTGATATTTGTTGTCTTGCGCCTCACTTACTTTACTATAAGGACACACTATATAAAAGATCATTTGAGGGAGTGCTCCTTCTAATAGGATCAATATAGAAGGAACACTAATATGGAGGGAATTCTAGAATGCGGAAGCAACAACAAAAAATGAAAAGAGAAAAACTAATTAAAGATATGGGAAATTCAAAGGAAAGATCCAATAATTTCCAAAGAATTTATATTCTTAGGCCTTGACAAGATCCAAGTAACAACGTAAAGATTTATGGAAGAAATCTAACGCCTTTACTTGAGAAAATGAATCAAACCATAGATTCGGATCTTGACCGCTTTATGAGTAAATAAAGACAAGAATTAGAATGTAAACTAATCACCTTCTAAAGAATACCAAAAATAAATTAAAGATATCACAAGAAGAAATTACTTCATACCTCAAATTATAAACTAGTAAAGGTGTAAGGATAAATTCTCAAAAACCAAGTCACAAAGGTTCAAAAGAACTCTCTCAAATTATTATTAATATCAATCTAATTGTCTTTTATGAAAGAAAAAGACTCCTATATATATTATAGGGTCCTTGGACGTCCAAGACTCCTTAGTTTAGGTCTAAGGAGTATCCAAAACCTAGAAGAAAAATTACAAGGTAAATCTTACTCTATAAAGGAAATAAAGTAACCTTAACTAGGAATAGACCTAATAGTTCTAGTGAAGCATTAAATGGTACTAGGGAGACCATAAATAGAACAAGGAAAACATTAATAACCAATATATAAATAAGGAAATAAGGTAAAACCCAACTAGGAAAAGAATCATGGCAATCTTGGAAAGTTTGACAGTGTTCTCTCCAAACTTGGGCAGAAAGCAACCTTTATTGTGGCTGATTTTTGGACTCTTCTTGGCCTTATTTGCACGAAATTTAACCCTAAAATTCTCCCTCTTGGACTTGAATTTGGGCCAAAAAATAATTGTAGCATTTGAACAATTCATCCTCCTTGGGATTTAGCTCTTCTTCCCCAACAAGACACCTTTGGATCTACAATTGAAGTCAATTGAGCTTATCATTAAAATCCTTGGTTTGAGATCTTGTTTTGGGCTTCCTTTGATCTTCTAAAGCTTCATCCTTTTTATTCTTTTTCGTCAATGGAGTAGAGCTTCGTACGATGCTATCATTCCCCTCTTCGTCAAGAGAATTTCTCCTCGAATTAAAGTCTGCATCAAAATGGGAAAGATCAGAAACATTAAAAGTCGCGCTAACTTAGAACTCACCAGGAAGATCAAGTTTATAAGCATTGTCTCCAATCTTTTCAAGGACTTTGTAAGGACCACTTCCTCTAGGATCTAGCTGGGTCTTTCGTTTGGAAGGAAACCTTTCCTTTCTCATATGCACCCAAACCAAGTCCCAAGTTTAAACACAACATATTTTCTTCCTTTATTCCTTCACAATGCAACTTCCTTATTTTTATTTTCAATTGCAAGTCTTGTTTGTTCAGGAATCTTCTTTACACGTCAGCCTTCTTTTTAGCATCAAGATTAAAAAAATCATTACTAGGCAAAGACAATAAATCAAGAGGGGTAAGGGGGTTGAATCCATATACAACTTCAAAAGGAGTCTTAGCAGTACAAGAATGAAAGGTCCTATTGTAAGAAGATTCCACAATAGGTAAGTAATCTTCCTAAGAAGTCAACTTTCCTTTCAAAACAACCCTCATTATATTCCCCAAAGTTCTATGAAGCACTTCTGTTTTCCCATCAATTTGTGGGTGACAAGATGTGGAAACAATTTCCTCCCTAACTTTCCCCAAAGAATTCTCCAAAAGTGACTTAAAAACTTGTCTTTCCTATCACTAACAATAGTTCTAGGCATTCCATGCAATTTAACCACTTCTTTTACAAACAAGTCAGCCACATGAGATGCATCAGTAGTCTTTTTACATGGAATAAAATGAGTCATTTTAGAAAATCTGTCTACTACCACAAATATACTATCCTTACCATATTTAGTCCTTGGAAACCCTAATATGAAGTTCATAGAAATATCAATCCACGGAGAAATAGAAACACGTAAAGGAGAATAAAGACCATGCGGCAATATTCTAGACTTAGCTTGTTTACATTCAAGACAATGAGAACACACTTTTCAATATCCTTTCTCAAGCTAGGCCAATAAAAATGTGATGAAAGTATTTCTAGAGTTTTAGACACTCCAAAATGTCCAATTAGCCCTCCACAATATGCTTCTCTAACAAATAGTTCATGCAAAGAGCAGTTAGGTACACACAACTTATTTTCCTTAAATAAAAATTCATCTTGAAGATTAAATTTCTCAAAAGGATCCAACTTACACTCATAATTGTTTTTACCAGAATCGGAATCATTAGCATAGAGTAACTTAATTTGGGCAAAACCCAACAATTTTTAAGAAAGAGTAGAGATCAAAACATACCTTCTTGAGAGCCCATCCGCAACCACATTCTCCTTTCCTTGTTTGTAGGAAATTACATAAGGAAAAGTTTCAATAAACTCCACCCATTTAGCATGCCTATGACTAAGTTTATCTTGGCTCTTCAAGTACTTCAATGACTCATGATCAGTCTTGACCACGAATTCTCGAGGCTACAAGTAGCGCTGCCATGTAGCTAATGCCCTTACCAAGACATATAACTCCTTTTCATAAGTTGAGTAGTTAAATTTTGCTCCACTTAGCTTTTCACTAATGTAGGCAATTGGCTTGGACTCTTGCATCAAAACAGCACCTATGCCCTCACCAGAGACATCACACTCAACTTCAAAATACTTAGAAAAATCAGGTAATTGCAAAAGTGGAGCAGAACACAATTTTTGTTTCAGAAATTTAAATGCATCATCTTGTTCCTTTCCCCATGTAAAAACCTTATCCTTCTTAATAACTTCAGTTAAAGGAGAAGCAATGGTGCTTAAGTCCCTCACAAACCTCCTATAAAAACTAGCAAGTCCATGGAAACTCCTAACTTCAGTTACACTACTAGGTCTAGGCTATTCTTTAATTCTTTGCTTTTATCATGATCTACTTCAACTTTCTTAGAATTGACCACAAAACCTAAGAAAACCACACAATCCACATAGAAAGTACACTTTTTGAGATTAGCAAATAAGCATTGATTTCTAAGGACTTGAAAAACTTGTTTTAGGTGCTCTAGGTGTTCATCTAGATTTTGAGAAAAGATCAAGATGTCATCAAAATACACCACAACAAATTTTCCATGAAAATCTTTAAAAACATGATTCATTAGTCTCATAAATGTGCTTGGTGCATTTGTTAAGCCAAAAGGAATAATTAACCACTCATAAAGTCCATATTTGGTCTTAAAAGAAGTTTTTCATTCATCTCCAGGATTCATACGAATCTGATGGTAACCACTTTTTAGATCAATTCTAGAAAAGATTTTGGATCTATATAGTTGATACAACATATCATCAAGACGAGGGATAGGATGGAGATACTTTACTGTTATCTTGTTGATGGCTTTACAATCCACACACATCCTCTATGTTCCATCCTGTTTGGGTACCAATAGGATGGGAACAGAACATGGCTCATGCTCTCTCAAACAAAACCCTTTTTAAGCAATTCTTCAACTTGGCTTTGTAATTCTTTGGTCTCTTTAGGACTACACCTATACGCAGGCCTATTAGGTAGTTGAGACCCAGGCATAAAGTCTATTTAGTGCTCAATCCATATAGTTGATCCAACATATCATCAAGACGAGGGATAGGATGGAGATATTTTACTGTTATCTTGTTGATGGCTTTACAATCCACACACATCCTCTATGTTCCATCCTGTTTGGGTACCAATAGGATGGGAACAGAACATGGCTCATGCTCTCTCGAACAAAACCCTTTTTCAGCAATTCTTCAACTTGGCTTTGTAATGTCTCTTCAGGACTACACCTATACGCAGGCCTATTAGGTTGTTGAGACCCAGGCATAAAGTCTATTTAGTGCTCAATCCCTCTCAAAGGTGGCAATCCCTCTGGAGTATCATCAGGGAAAACACCTTCAAAACTCTGTAAAAGAGAAGAAACACTATTTGGCAAAGAAGAAGTTAGTTGTTCAAAGTTAATCAACACTTCTTTGTAAGTAAGTAGTACTATGGGCAGCCCCTCTTTTCTAGCATTCAAACACTCTTTGGCTTTTACATAAAGACTCTTTTTTATTTTTCTTAGCCTCTTTCCTCTCATCAAAACTTTATATTTTTTCACTTAAATCCTCTTTTATCTCTTTACTTTGTTTGCTGCCCTCTCTCTTTTTTTCTCGACCATCTCTCTTTTTCCTATCTCTTGGCCCTTTTCTTTTCCCTCAAGCTCACTTTTTATCTCTCCCTTTTCTTTCCCATTGTTTCCCTCAATCGTTTCTGATCTTCAAACACTTGTGAAGGAGATAATGGTGCAAGAGTAAATTTCTTACCATTATGCAGAAGACTATACCTATTCTTTCCTCCATGTTGTGTAGTATCCCTATCACATTGCCAAGGTTGGCCAAGTAAAACATGACATGCTTGCATTGGAACTTCATCACAAAGAATTTCATCTTCATACTTACCAACATTGAATGAAATCATGCATTGTTTGTTTACTTCTAGCTCTCCACTATCATTCAACCATTGGAGCCTATATGGGGTATAGTGTTTCATGCATGCAATTCCTAGATTATCTACCAAGTATGGACTCACCACATTTGCATAAATTCCCCCGATTAATAATCATAGAATAAGTCTTCCCCTTTATCCCACATCTAGTATGGAACAAATTCTCCCTCTGTCGTTCATCACTACTACCCAAATTGATAGTCATTCTCCTAACTACCCTAATTATACCATCATTAGGCAGTTCATCATCTTCCTCACTTACACCTCCTCCCTCTTCTTCTTCCCTGTCACCTTTTTCACTCTTACATTCTCTATTCTCTCTAAGTATGATGTTTCTTCTACTTGGACATTCATGCATCATATGACCCCTCCTATGACATGTGTGACATTGAATAGAACTAGAAGGTTTAGAAGATCTAAGATTGAAGGTTTTACCTCCCTCAACTTTACCTTTACCTATATCTTCTTGAGGTTTAGAAGGAGCTTTTCTCTCTTGATTTGACCATGGCTTCTTAGAGATGGAGTTTGGCCAATTTCTCCATGAGTTAGGTTGCTGCTTTTCTTAATTTGTTTTTCTACTTTAATAGACAAATCAACTAACTCATCTTAAGTTACATACTGTTGTATCTCTACTACATCAACTATTTCAAAATTTAAACCATTTAAATATCTAGCCATTGTAGCTTCTTCTTCCTCCATACAATTAGCTTGGATCATAGCCATATCCATGCTTTTGAAGTACTCATCCACCGACATGGATCCTTGCTTTAAGTGTTGAAGGCGAGATTGCAGATTTCTTTGAAAATATAATGGCATAAACCTTTTCCTCATTACCCTCTTCATCTCTGCCTAGGTAGCGATAGGTGGTAGCTCATCTTGCAATCTGTCCCTAGCAAGCTTTATCTACCAAGAAGCAGCATAATCAGAATACTCAACAACAAGTTTAACTTTCTTACCCTCAGAGTGGTTATGACAATCAAAGATGGCTTCAACTAGTCTCTCCCAATCAAGGTAAAAGTCTGGGTCCCTTGTCCCCTTGAAAGATAGCATCTTCAATTTTATACTATTTATATTGTCATCTTCTACTCTAACTCTTTGTCCCCTCCTCTGTGTTCCTTCTTGACTAAATTCACCATCAAAATCATCATTATCACATCCAGGATTTACAAAAGGGACATTGGGTACATTTCGTCTAACTTGGGGTCTAATCATTATTGGGTGGTACAACATTATTCTCCCTCATAATTACGGCTATGGTCTCATTCTGCTCGATAATCATATTCCTCATCTCTTGAAATTGAAGGTTCCTTCTCTCGAATTGTTGGTGCATAGCTTGAAGGGTGAAGCCATTCCTTCCTTTTATCTCGGATTCTAAATGAGTCCTTTCCTCATCACCACCTAAATTATACATCTTAAAAAAATATCAAGTATCACACACTTAATATGACTTTTACCTTCTTTTAAACTCACCCACACTTGCCTTTTTCCCCTCAAATAACCCCTGAACAAAAGTGCTTTGTAGATTTATAATTACACCCAAACAAGTATCAAGTTTTTAGTGATAAAATACAGATTTTTGGGGGCACAAAAGAAAGTAAAGAACTAGTCCTAGAACAAGTAGGATTTAGTTGAAACAAAACACGAATAAAAAGGAACTTACTTAGAATTATATGAGAATAAGAAAAAAATCTCTTCTCCTCAAAGATTTAGACTCCCCTCTTCTTAATTCCTTTTTTTTGTTTGGGAACAACTAATGCAAGATGTCGAGGGTAAGTAAATAGATTTCTTGGAGAGCAAGTTATCTCTTCCTTTTTTAAATTTTTTTAAATTTTTTTTTGCTCTTTATATTCAAGAAATCCCAAGATTTACCAAGAATAGAATCTTGATAAAATTGCTCTGATACCACTTGATAGGATCGAGGTTAGAAGGAAAACTAATATAGAGTGGATACTAGAATGCGGAAGCAACAACAAAAAAAGAAGAAGAGAAAAACTAATTAAAGATATGGGAAATTCAATGGAAAGATCCAAGAATTTCCAATGAATTGATATTCTAAAGCCTTGACAAGATCCAAGTAACAACGTAAAGATTTATGGAAGAAATCTAATGCCTTTATTTGAGAAAACGAATCAATCCGTAGATTCGGATCTTGACCGCTTTATGAGTAACTAAAGACAATAATTAATATGTAAACTAATCATCTTCTAAAGAATACCAAAAAGAAATCAAAGATATCACAAGAAAAAATTACTTTATACCTCAAACTATAAACTAGTAAAGGTTTAAAGATAGGTTCTCAAAGAACAAGTCACAAAGGTTCAAAAGAACTCTCTCAAATATTATTAATATCAATCTAATTGTCTTTTATGAAAGAAAAAGACTCCTATGTATAATATACGGTCCTTGGACATCCAAGACTCCTTAAGTTAGGCCTAAGGAGTATCCAAAACCTAGAAAGAAAATTACAAGGTAAATCCTACTCTAGAAAGGAAATAAAGTAACCTTAACTAGGAATAGACCTAGTAGTTCTAGAAAAGCATTAAATGGTACTAGGGAGAGGATAAATAGAACAAGGAAAATATTAATAACCTATATATAAATAAGGAAATAAGGTAAAACCCAACTAGGAAACGAATCATGACAATCTTGGAAAGTTTGACTAGTCTTCTCTCTAAATTTGGGCAGAAAACAACCTTTGTTGTGGTTGATTCTTGGACTCTTCTTGGCCTTATTCGCACGAAATTTAACCCTAAAATTCTCCCTCTTGGACTTGAATTTGGGCCACAAAATAATTGTATCATTTGAACAATTCATACTCCTTGGGCTTTAGCTCTTCTTCCCCAACAAGACACCTTTGGATCTGCAATTGAAGTCCATTGAGCTTATCATTAAACTCCTTGGTTTGAGATCTTGTTATGGGCATCCTTTGATCTTCTAAAGCTTCATACTTTTCATCCTTGTCCTTGAATGGAGTAGAGCTTCATATGATTCTATCACCTTCGATGTCGGGGAGAGGAAAAAATAGGCCAAGATCTACAAGAAGAATATTCAGGAGTATGTGGATCACATCAATCTAGACCAAAACTCTACTTACACAAAAAATTAATGGGGGTATTATTGGCCAACCATGGTGAAATATTGCTTAGACTATGCTCAAAGGTGAAAGGCTTGATGATTCCATGCAAATTTCATACATCAACCACCAGAAATCTTACACCCTATTATAGCATCTTGGTTGTTTGGTGCTTGGGGATTGGATTTTGTTGGACCACTACCAAAATCTTCTACTGGACACCTATATATCATGGGTGAAACATATCACTTCTCGAAATGGGCCGAAGTTGTCACTCTTAAAGAAGTGAAAAAGAGAATGTTGTAAACTTCATTTGAGTGAATATTATTTACCAATTTGGCATTCCTCGATACATAATAACTGACAATGGTAGGCCATTTGATAACAAAGTAATGAATAAGATTTGTAATTTTTTTGGCTTTAATCAGCGCAAATCTTCTATGTATCATGTTCCGCCAATGGTTTAGCAGAAGCATTCAATAAGACTATGCAATCTTTTTAAGAAATTGGTCTCTAAGTCTATATTGAGACTGGCATGAAAGAATGGAAGAAGCCTTGTGGGCATATAGGATAAGATATCGTACACCAACTCTTGCAACCCATATTCGCTTGCTTTTGGAGTTAAAGTAGTCCTGTTACTTTAGCGTCAACTAACTTCCTTCAAACTTGCTAATCAAGAGGGACTTACTATAGAACAAAATGTTTGACTGCATCTCGCCGAGTTAAAAAAACTTGATGAAAAGAGGCTCGAAGTATATTAAAACCTTGAATGTTACAAAGCTTGTCTATCTCATGCTTTTAATAAAAAGGTTCATTTGAGGTGCTTTCAAGTCAGAGACCAAGTCCTTGCAGTAAGAAGACCAATCATCACTTCACATAAGTGTGGCGGCAAATTCACCTCAAAGTAGAATAGAACATATGTAGTGCAAGAAGTGTATCCAAATGTTGCTTACAAACATCCAGATGGCATAAGGATTGGTCCCATAAATATGAAATTCCTTAAGAGGCACTACCTTTGAAGCAAGATTATGCTCCTTAACGCACTAGCATAAACTACATCTTGCTCTTGACCCGCAAGAGTATAAATTGTGTATGGCACCCACAAAAGCACTCTCTTTAAGAACTACGTTGTAACTTGATCGTATTCACTAAGGTACGTAGGCGCTTAGAATTATGTTCTAAGTTCAGTTGCATAAATGTCAAACACTCAAATGTCCCCACTTGACCTCTTACATGAGAGTTAAAGCTATAAGTACCTTATATCAAAATTCAGATTTACACCAAATGGCAGTGACTCGATTAGGGCAAACCTCTATCAAATATGAGCTTTACTAATAGTATACTTGGAGTCTTCAAATCCTCCAAGTATGCAAGTTGAAGCCTTGAATCCTCCTAGTCTGCAAGTTAAAGCCTTCAAATCCTCCAAGTACGTGAGTTGAAGTCTTTAGATCCTCCATATCTGTAGGTTGAAGTGTTCAAATCCCCACGATATGAAAGTTGAAGTCTTAAATTTTTTAAACCTGCACGTTGTGATGTCAAATCAAGCATGTTGGCAAATCGAGGTCTTCATTTTTTTAAGTTTGTAAGTTGAAGTCTTCAAGTAGAAGTTCTAGATTCTCCATGCCTTCAAATTAAAAAGTCATCAAGTCTAAAAGTCGAAATCATCAAGCCTTGAAGTTCTTAAGACTCATTTTATAAGTTGAAGCATTAATATTCGCAATGTTTGCAAGTGGAGCTTGTATTATTTTCATTCTTATCATCCTATAATTTGTGGGTCGAGTTTGAATTATTAAAGCTCGCAACCAAATCAAATTCAAATGGAAAAATGCAATAAAAAAGAGCCATAAAGATGCATGATATAAGACGAGATAAAAAATGGGAAAACTTTATCATCATAAATTGCTTAACATATCAACAAACTTTAAAGAAAATAAAATAAGCAAAAATGAAAAGGAAAAAGACATAATCTAAGCATAAATTGTAATTAATCAGTTCTTGACGCAAAGCTTCTAGATGTTTCTTCTTTTGTCCCAAACCATTAGACAAATCTGCTTCAAAACATGCATTGAATCCGTTGACTTCAAGTGTGGTGGCTAACTTGGCTATTTCGATGTCATCCTTGGCAGTTGCTAAAAGGTCTTCCAAATCTTGTGCCGTTTGTGCATAACTCTTTTATCTTCTTCTTCATATTACTCAATGACTAATAAAGGGAGGACATCACTCTAACCTTCTCATACTCCTCAAGCATGGCATTTAAAAGGCGTTCTTCGGCTACTAGAAATGACTCTTTCTTGAGGTTTCCACATCCATATCATGAAGAGTTTATCGTGCTTGGTCATATGAGGTTGCAAACTTAAAAAAAAGAGTCTAATAGCTTTCTCATGTCCACATCTTTGCATTCCATCTCCTTGATAATTAATGGAATTCCTTTAAGAGAGGAAGCAAAATCCATACCACACCTAGAGAGTTTTTCATGAATAATGGTCCAAGGGGAAGAAATAAAACTTCTTTTGAGCATCTAGGATGACTCTCTTTCCATCCAATATGGATGTGATGGCTATTGGATGATTGTAGACATTAGATTTCAAAGTTTCTTTGACCTCGTCACAAGAGATAGAAGTTGGCCTTTTGTTTGCCTACATTAAAAAGAAAAGGATAAATAGTAAAAAAGGAGCGTTAGGACATACTCAATAGGGTGAAGTCTTAATCATACCTCTTTGATAGGAATCGTTATGATCCTCCAAGGGCTATTTGTCTCAACATGAAATTTAACCACAAGTATAGTAGTATCTCCTAAATTATCTAGGCACACTCGTGTTCTCTTCTAACAATTATTTCTGCTACTACTCCCGCTTTCATATTGAAATAGAATTTTAAGAATTTGAGCAGCTTAAGTAGATGTAACACCCTTGACATCCTACATGTACTGGTCCTACACATATGAAACATGAAATGGTGGGGTCAAACCAACACACATTTTTAAAAGTGCTTGAATTTTATATTAGAGGGCTATATGTACGTCTAACGCTCAAGAGGACCAAGTGTATATAAGTTTTAAGTCAAATTGAGGAGGTCGTGCCTTGAATGAAGTGAAAGAAGTGAGCTGTTTGTGGGACTTAGGAAGCTAGCAGGTGAGTCACCTACGCGGTTAGCTTAAATAGGCTAGGTAGACGGAGACGAGGCCCAACACCGAATTTATTCAGGTCCGATAAAAAATAAACCCCGAGTTAAGGGAGTAATTTGGGCCCATGATTTAGCATTATAAAGGGACAATATAGGAAGCCCAAGATGAATAGGAAAAGGGCCAAATCACATTCACAACCCAAGTCACAAATAGGGCCCAAACTAAGTGGATGTAAAAGAGAAATATTTGCAGCAAAGCCCATCCAATTGAAGCCCAATAAGGCCCAAGTGAAAGGGCCAAGTTGTTGCATCACCACCTTAATAAAATAAGGCTTCAAATGTAAAAGAAAGTTGGCCAAAAGAGTCCTTTTAAAAGGGGTTAAAATCCAGCAACTTTAAGTCATTTTCACTTAGCCAAAAATCATATTTTCTTCAAAGTTTCTCCTTGCTCTCTCTTCACTTTGTAAAGCCGCCAAGGAATACCTTTAGGGTTCTTGAAGAGGACCTGATCCTTGAGTGCTAAGTTAAGTAAAAATACCTATGGTTTAGTATAATATTTCCATGAAAAACATGAAGAGTATGCTGGTTGTACTTGTGCAGGAATTTTGGACAGCATGTGTTCCAAAGATTGTTGTACACTTTTCTTGTTTATTAAGTGGCTTTTCACTTGTTGGTTAGATAAATTATGAAGTAAGGTTTATGTTTTTAACGAGGATTGGTTCTGTAGTGATGAAAGAAGGCTGTTGCACCATTTTTATCTTCCGCAAATATGAGTTCTTGTATGCTATCGTAATGGTAATCTTAGTAGGAACTTGTGGGCGGATTATTGGTGATTTTTGTCTCACGTTATCCATATACTTTGGGACTGTTTTTGGAATATTTTAAGACTATCTTTATATGTAAATACGTTGATAACAATTTGGTTGAGATTGAAACAAATTTGGAATGGTTGACGCCAAAATGTAGTGAAAGGATGTAATGTTACGTTGCCTACTTGCGTGTTGTGTAGAGTTGTTGTATGTTGTACTTGATGAGCTGTTGTAGGCCTGTTATGTGACTAAAAAAGGCTGGATGTAAAATGTATATGACAATGTGTGCTAAAAAAATGTGATTAGAGGTGGAAAGGTTGAAAGAATACTCGTGGATTGATAGTTAAAAACTTGCTGCCCGAGTGTTTGTTTTTATGAGATTGGACTGCGAAGATGTGTTTATTAGTTGCTAATACTAGTTTTTATCACCCACTATATTGTAGATAAGTATTTGGAGGAAAAAGATACTACTCTGAGGTAATAACGACATAGTACAAGGAGGTATGTAAGGCTACTTGATTTCCTATTATTTGGCATAAAATCTAGGTTTTTCCTTGGCACATAAAGACACTTACCAACTCCAGCATAACTAATAACTATGTATCCAATCCTTACCATGTTCATATGTTCCCATACATAGCCATTGTCAAATCTTCCTACATACTTGGATACCAAAGATACATGAGTTCCTTTTTACCAAGTTGAGTCCATGTGTTGTTTAATCTCCTACACATTTCATTAGTTGTGTAACTCTCTTTTCATTGGGGTATTATCTTGTATAGTCATTTATATGTCACATGTCATGTACAACTCTAAATGTTATGACCACCAAAATAATCATCTCAAAAGTAAATAAAAGATAACTCAGAATTGCTTATTAATGGGTGGTATCCAAGGGGTGGAAGAATCACCTAGCATGGGTCGATCCCATATTACTGGGGGTATCCTAGGGGTGAAAGGAAAGCCTAGCATGGGGTCAATCCCGATATTGATCACCACTGATCAGCTGGTCATTTACATGATATATTGTAAAAAAAGGTAAAATAATAAAAAGGACATAAAGTACATGATTCCACAGTATGACTAAAAGTGGTCTTTTATTTTAACACACCAGTGTATGATTTCATTCGCGTTCTTAGTTCGATTGAAGTACTTCCTGCCTTACATATTCAGTACATTATCTCATATTGACGTCCCTTACAAGCGATCTGCATTTCATGCTGCAGGTACAAGAGCTAGTAGATCTCCCAGTAGGAGTACAGGACATCCAGCTGCCATTACTGAGATCCAGGTTGCTTCGGGGCTTTGTGTGTCTAGAGCTTTATTTTTTTGTATTGTATAGTTGGTGATGAGGCGGGGCCTATCTCGATCCATTTAGATACTATTCCTTATCTAGAGGCTTTGTAGATTATGTAAAGTAAAGTGTGGTCAAGTATCGTACTTTAGACATCGTGGCTCCAACGACCTAGTCTTATGCATTTCCTTTTGGCTTATTAATATTGTTGGTTTTTTTTAAAGCGTGTTGAGTATGGAAACCTTTTATAATGTTCATAGAAAGTGTATGGCTATATGTTGGTTCTCCCGAGCCTTGTTGGCAATGGGTGCCAGTCCGCCTTAATGGGACTTAGGGCATGACAAAGGTGGTATCAGAGCGGGTCGTCCTAGGGAGTCTAAAAAAGCCCTGTCTATGTAGAGTCTTGTTTATGGATGTGTTGTGCACCACATTTATAAACATAAGGCTACAGGACATTCAGGAGTTGTCACTTTCTTTTCATTCTTTAGATCGTGCCATAGAGCCAAGTGTTGTACGTTGGTTATTTCTAACCTCTAAATCATTTTGTACAGCGAGTATGCCTAAAACAAGGAAAATTAAAGGCAAAGGGAAGGAAGTAGAAGTGGTAGTTGGTGTACCCAATCGGGTGAGACAACAAAATAAGGCCCAAGATGAGTCTCTGTCACAAATATCTCAAACTCCTCCAGCTCCTAATGAACCAGGAAGTAGTGAAACTCCCCCAGAACCACCTACCAATGCTACTGTGCAGGATCTGTGAAATACGGTCCAATTATTGACTCGTATAGTTGCTGGCCAAAGTCAAAGACAAGAAGGTCCAGTTATAGGTGCAGGTAGTGCGGATATGGCAGCTAGCACGAGGATACATGAATTCCTTAATTTGGACCATACATCTTTTACCGAGTCAGATCCTAATGAAGATCTACAAGACTTCATCAATCAGATCCAGTGCACTTTGGATGTTATGCATGTAAGCGATACGGAAGCTGTGGAGCTGGCAACATGTAGATTGAATGGTGTGGCTATATTGTGGTATGAAGCTTAGAAGCAATCTAAGGGTATAGATGCACCTCCAACTACCTGGAAGGAGTTCAAAGAGGCATTTCTTTATCATTACTTGCCATTAGAGATTCGAGAGGCCCGCGCAGATTAGTTTCTGAATCTCCACCAAGGGAATATGAGCGTGAGGGAGCATGGCCTTCAATTTAATTCTCTGGCCAGGTATGCTCCTAATGTAATTGCTACTATGGCAGATAGAGTTCATCGATATGTGGATAGGTTGGATTTGTATCTGGTCAGAGACTGTACCATTGCTTCTTTGAATAAAGACATGGATATAGCGAGGATGCAAGCATTTGCACAAAAACTGGAGGATCAGAGGCAAAGAAGAAGGACACAAGAGTTAGAAATGGGGCAATCCAAGAGGGCAAGATCTACGGGGCAGTTTATACCATCCCAAAGTGAGTTTAGGCGTCGATTTTCTTATAAACCACCTAGGCCATCATCCTCTTACTCTGTAGTTAGTGCTCCACCACAACTTCAAGGGTTTAAAGGTAATCAGTTTAGTCAAAAAAAGTGAAGGCCAAGGTGCACGGACAACAGGATATTCGACAAGCCAACAAATTCCTCCTAGGCAGCCTTGCAAACAATGTGGGAGGAGTCATTTAGGTACATGTCGTCTTGGGACAGATGCTTGTTATTGGTGTGGTGTACCAGGGCATCTGATGAGAGATTTCCCGAGAAGACGCATGGGTGATATATCACAACCTACTGGGTCAGCTGTTGCGTCATCATCGTTAGTTCCTCCATTAGGTAGGGTCAGCAAACACCTGTAAGTCATGGTAGAGGTGGTAGAGAGGCAGCTAGCTCTAGCGGAGCCCAGAATCACACTTATGATTTGGGGAGTCGGCAAAATTTGGAAGCTTCACCCAATGTGGTCACGCGTACATTGTCCATCTTTTCACATAATGTGTATGCATTAATTGACCCTGGTTCTACATTGTCATACATCACTCCACTAGTTGCAGGGAAGCTTAAAAGAACACCTAAATTATTGAACAAACCATTTCAAGTGTCTACACCAACCGGTGAATCTATTATAGCTAGAATGGTCTATTATAACTGTGTCATAATTGTTTGTGACCGTGACATATTGGCTAACCTTGTTGAGTTAGAAATGGTGGAATTTTATTTTATAATGGGTATAGATTGGTTAGCTTCTTGCTATGCCACTGTGGATTGTCGAACTAAGAGAGTGTATTTTCATTTTCCAAATAAGGCGATCCTTGAATGGGGAGGCAATGTTGGGGCACCAATAGGTAAGTTTGTTTCCTATTTTAAGGCAAGGAAGATGATGTCAAAGGGATATATATGTCATTTAGTTAGAGTGAGGGATGAGGTAGAATCACCGACCCTTCAATCTATTCTAATAGTTATTGAATTTTTTGATGTGTTTCCTGAAGAGCTTTCGGGTTTACCTCCAGAACAAGAAGTAGATTTTGGTATTGACTTACTTCCAGGCACTCAACCTATTTTTACCTCTCCATATAAAATGGCCCCGACAGAATTACATGAATTAAAGGAGCAATAGAAAGACTTGCTAGAGAAGGGTTTATAAGACCCAGTGTGTCCCCTTGGGGTGCACGAGTGTTATTTGTATGTATAAAGGATGGCACCTTGAGAATGTGTATTGACTATCGGCAATTGAATAGGGTGACAATTAAGAACAAATGCCCCCTCCCCAGGATTGATGATTTGTTTGATGAATTACAGGGTGCCAAATGCTTCTTGAAAATTGATTTGAGATCAGAAGGAGAAAGATATACCCAAAACAGCCTTTAGGACACGCTATGGTCACTTTGAATTTCTTGTTATGTCATTTGGGCTGACAAATGCACCAACAGTTTTTATGGATTTATTGAATAGGGTATTCAAGCCATTTCTTGGATGTATTTGTGATAGTATTTATAGATGATATTCTGGTATATTCAAGATCAAAAGAGGACCATACAAATCACTTATGACAGTTATTACAAGTTCTTCGTGATCGACAGTTGTATGCGAAGTTTTCTAAATGTGAATTTTGGTTAAAATCAGTGTCATTCTTGGGTCATATTGTATCCGATGAAGGAATAGGGGTTGATTCACAAAAGATAGAGGCAGTGAAAGATTGGCCAAGGCCGACAACACCCATAGAAGTTCGAAGCTTCCTAGGGTTGGCAGGTTATTACAGGAGGTTTGTTGAGGGTTTTTCTTCTATTTTTGAACCTCTAACAAAGTTGACACATAAAGCGACCAAGTTTCAATGGAATGATGCATGTAAATGGAGCTTCCAAGAGTTAAAAAGCAGGCTAACTTCTGCACCTGTGCTAGTGCTTCTAGAAGGCACAGAGGGGTATGCAGTATATTATGATGCTTCAGGGGTTGGCTTAGGGTGTGTACAGACACAACATGGTAGGGTAATTGCTTATGCCTCGAGACAACTACGACCACATGAGGAAAACTACCCAAAACACGACCTTGAGCTAGCAGCTGTTGTGTATGCCTTGAAAATATGGCGCCACTATTTGTATGGGGTTCATGTTGACATATATACTGATCATAAGAGCCTACAGTACATTTTCAAACTGAAAGACCTAAATTTAAGACAACAGAGATGGCTGGAGCTAATAAAGGATTACGACGTTGATATACTATACCATCCAGGGAAAACAAATATGGTAGCCGCTACTCTAAGTCGTAAGGAAATTATGAATATGGTGATCAAACTGTGGTAAGTCAAGGAGTCGCTAAGGATCTACATCAACTAGCCAATTTGGGATTTCACCTCATTGAAACTCCAAAGGAAGGGGTTGTTGTGCTTAATGCTGCAGAATCTTCATTGGTAATGGAGGTAAGAGAAAAGCAGTTCAAGGATGTCATTCTACGACGACATAAGGAGAAGGTGGGTCAAGGCACGATGAAGGGCTTTAAACTTACACAAAATGGAGTACTTTATTGCTAAAATAGATTATGTGTTCCTAATATTAATGGACTAAGAAGGAGGATAATGGATGAAGCCCATCATTCAAGAGATTCCATCCATCCAGGATCAACTAAAATGTCATGCCTTAGAGGGAGTGTTTTGGTGGGGAGGCATGAAAAAGGACCTTGCAGAATTTGTGGCTCAATGTCCAAATTGCCAACAAGTTAAGGTAGAGCACCAAAAGCCGGGAGGTTATGTGTAATGTATAGATCTTCCAACATGGAAGTGGGATATGATTAATATGGATTTTATTACTAAATTACCTCGCTCATTTTAGAAGTTTGACTCCATATGGGTGGTAGTTGATAGGCTCTCAAAGTCAACACACTTCTTGCCAGTTAAGAGTGATTATACAACTGAAGAGTATGCAAAGATATACCTCAAAGAGATAGCTAGGCTACATGGGGTCCTAATCTTCATTATATCTGATCGGGGAGGTCAATTCACTGCAAAGTTTTGGAAGTCCTTCCAAAGGAGCTTAGGGACATAAGTGAATTTAAGTACAACGTTCCACTCTCAGAAAGATGGTCAAGCAGCACGCACCATTCAAACACTTGAAGATATGTTGTGGGCTTGTGCATTGGACTTCAAAGGTAATTGGGTGGACCATTTGGCACTTATTGAATTTGCCTATAATAATAGCTACCATTCAAGCATTAAAATGGCACCTTATGAAGCTTTGTATGGAAGGAAATGTAGATCACCAATAGGATGGTTTGAAATAGGTGAACCCACCTTGCTTGGTCCAGCTCTAGTCCAACAAGCCATGGAAAAAGTCAAGGTAATACGACAGCGGCTAGAGCCAAAGTCATCACAAATCATATTCGGATGCTAGGAGAAGTAGATTGAAATTCTCAGTCCGAGATTAGGTATTCTTTAAGGTGTCCCCAATGAAAGGAGTTATGAGGTTCGGTAAAAAAGGAAAACTAAGCCCACGTTACATAGGGCCATATAAGATCATCAAAAGGTTTGGATAGGTTGCGTATGAATTAGAGCTACCATTCATCCAATTTTCCATGTCTCAATGCTTCGAAAATGCATAGGTGACCCATCTCGTATCACACCTATTGCAGATATGCAGGTTATGAAAGATCTCACCTATGAAGAGGTACCAATTGCTATCCTAGATCATCAAGTTAGAAAGCTATGAAATAAGGAAATACATTCAGTAAAGGTATTTTGGAGGAACCAACAAGTAGAAGATATGACATGGGAGGCTGAGGAAGAAATGAGATCTAAGTACCCTTATTTATTTGAAGCTAAAGAGAAAGTCCAAGATGCAGAGTTGAGGCATTAAGAGGTATGTGTGTTTGAATGCTTGTTATGTTGTCCAAAGTTAGTTTAAATGAAGGTTTAAACTTGTTTAACCTATCCAATTATGCTTACGTTCGGGGACGAATGTTCTCAAGGGGGGGAGGATGTAACACCCCACATCTTACATGTACTGGTCCTACGCATATGAAATATGATATGGTGGGGGTCAAACCAACACACATTTTTAAAAATACTTGAATTTCAGATTAGAGGGCTATATGTACGTCTAACACTCAAGAGGACCGAGTGTATATAAGTTTTAAGTAAAATTGAGGAGGTCGTGGCCTTAAATGAAGTGAAAGAAGTGAGGTGCTTGTGGGACTTAGGAGGCTAGCAGGTGAGTCACCTACGTGGTTAACTTAAATAGGCTAGGTAGATGGAGATGAGGCCCAACACCGAATTTGTTCAAGTCTGATAAAGAATAAACCCCGAGTTAAGGGAGAAATTTGGGCCCATGGTTTAGAATTATAAAAGGACAATATAGGCATCCCAAGATGAATAGGAAAAAGGCCAAATTACATTCACTACCCAAGTCACAAATAGGGCCCAAACTAAGTGGATGTAAAAGAGAAATATTTGCAGCAAAGCCCATCCCATTGAAGCCCAATAAGGCCCAAATAAAAGGGCCAAGTTGCTACATCACCACCTTAATAAAATAAGGCTTCAAATGTAAAAGAAATTCGGCCAAAAGTCGCCCTTTAAAAGGGGTTAAAATCCAGCAACTTTAAGTCATTTTCACTTAGCCAAAAATAAGACTTTCTTCAAAGTTTCTCCTTGCTCTCTCTTCACTTTGTAAAGCAGCCAAGGCACACCTTTAGGGTTCTTGAAGAGGACCTGATACTTGAGGGCTAAGTTAAGTAAAATTACCAATGGTTTAGTATGATATTTCCATGAAAAACATGGAGAGTATGCTGGTTGTACTTGTGTAGGAATTTTGGACAGCATGTGTTCCAAAGATTGTCGTATACTTTTCTTGTTTATTAAGAGGCTTTATCTTGTTGGTTAGCTTAAATATGAAGTAGGATTTATGTTTTTAACATGCATTGGTTCTGTAGTGATGAAAGAAGGCTGCTGCACCATTTTTATCTTCTGCAAAAATGTGTTTTTGTATGCTATCTTAATGGTACTCTTAGTAGGAACTTGTGGGTGGATAATTGGTGATTGTTGTCTCACGTTTTCCATCTACTTTGGGACGGTTTTAGGAATTTTTTAAGACCGTCTTTATATGTAAATAAGTTGAGAACAGTTTGGTTGAGGTTGAAACAGATTTGGAATGGTTGACGCCGAAATGTAGCGAAAGGACTTAATGTTACATTGCCTACTTGCGTGTTGTGTAGATTTGTTGTATGTTGTACTTGATGAACTGTTGTAGGCTTGTTATGTGACTAAAACAGGTTGGATGTAACATGTATATGACAATGTTGCTAAATAAAATTATGATTAGAGGTGGGAAGGTTGAAAGAATACTCGTGGATTGATAGTTAAAAGCTTGCTGCCCGAGTTTTTGATTTTACGAGATTGGACAGCAAAGATGTGTTTATTAGCTGCTAATACTAGTTTTATGACCTACTATATTGTAGATAAGTATTTGTAGGAAAAGGATACTACTCCAAGGTAATAACGACATAGTACAAGGAGGTATGTAAGGCTACTTGGTTTCCTATTATTTGGCATGAAATTTAGGTTCTTCCTTGGCACATAAAGACACTTACCAACTCTGAAATAACTAATAACTGTGTTTCCACTCCTTACCATGTTCATATGTTCCTATACATAGCCGTTGTCAAATATGCATACATACTTGGATACCAAAGATACATGAGTTCCTTTTTACCAAGTAGAGTACATGTGTTGTTTAATCTCCTACACTTTTCATTAGTTGTGTAACTCTCTTGTCATTGTGGTATTATCTTGTATAGTCATTTATATGTCACATGTCATGTCTATGTTCCTACAACTCTAAATGTTATAACCACCAAAAGAATCATCTCAAAAGTAAATAAAAGATAACTCAGAGTTGCTTGTTAATGGGTGGTATCCCAGGGGTGGAAGAATCACCTAGCATGGTCGATCCCATATTACGGGGGGTATCCCAGGGGTTAAAGGAAAGCCTAGCATGGTCGATCCTGATAGTGATTCACAACTGATCAGCTGGTCATTTACATGATATATTATGCACAAATTATACAGTAAAGAAAGGTAAAGTAATAAAAAGGACATAAAGTACATGATTCCACAGTATGACTAAAGGCGGTCTTTTATTTTTACACACTAGTGTATGATTTCATTCGAGTTCTTATTTCGTATGTAGTACTTCCTGCCTTACGTAATCAGTACATTATCTCGTGCTGACGTCCCTTACAGGGGACCTGCATTTCATGCTGCAGGTACAAGAGCTAGTAGATCTCCCTTGTAGGAGTATAGGACATCCAACTGCCATTATTGAGCTCCAGGTTGCTTCGAGGCTTTGTGTGTCTAGAGCTTTATTTTTTTTATATTGTATAGTTTGTGATGAAGCGGGGCTGTCCCGATCCTTTAAGATACTGTTCCTTATCTAGAGGCTTTGTAGACTATGTAACGTAAAGTGTGGTCAAGTATCGTACTTTAGACATCGTTGCTCCAACGACCTAGTTTTATGCATTTCCTTTTCGCTTGTCAATACTGTTGGTTTTTTTAAAGCATGTTGAGTATGAAAACCTCTTATAATGTTAAGAGAAAGTGTATGGTTATATGTTGATTCTCCCGAGCCTTGTCGGCAACGGGTGTCAATCCGCCTTAATGGGACTTAGGGCGTGACAGTAGATGTCTTTTTTTTTCAATGTCACTGAAGGAAGTTGAGATTTTCCTTTCTTATATTGTTGGGAAAATTGGCATCTGAAGGAGGAGGTACACCATTTTAGGGACTTCAGTTATATGTGCTTCATCAGAACCCTCGAAGTATATGACAAGAGCTAGTCCAACAACATTCACTAAACTTTGAAAATGACCACTAAGAAAAATTCCATGAGTCTTCTTCCACCAAGTCTAGTAGTCAGATCTAAAAGAATCTCCCGCATTAGGCATGATTAAGGGAAAAGTTGCTTGTGAATGACCGACTCATTGTACAGATCCGCCATAATATAGGTCCCTTGTCCAAAGAAGCATTGTAGATGTCATTCTTCATAATGCCAAGGATATTCTAGTAGAATCCAAATTGACAACTAAAGCGGTGTGGACTGTATGGCTCAATGATAAATGAATTTTTCCATGTAAGGGAAGATAGTTGAAGCGAATACTCATGAAATAACTAGATTCCGACTCTGGCCCACAATCATTATCTACATAATGTAAGGGTACATCTTATGCAACATGGTAGATGACCAAGCAATGTTCTCTGCGTCATAGATACATTTTTCACATCATCTTTGTTAAAATACCTTACAACACCTTATCTAGAATATACTACCATAGTAGGAACAAAGAGCCAATTGGCAAATGCAAAATGAGTCTTGAAATAATGAACAAGCCAGTGAATAAGCCAGCCATAAACATAATGGATGGGGAAGTAAGATGTAATTTGATCAATTTGGGATGCAGTTAAGATTTTATTCAAACTATTGTAGATATTGGCCAACACTAGAATTGCAAGACTGGCCTTTTTTCCACTCGCCATCAAGCTTGCCATCTTGAAAGTCCCAGGTCGAATAAAATCAATTTCCTTATTAGGAAGAATATAAGTGTACAACTAACAAGATAATAGGTTGCCAAAAACCTTCAGCTCATTTGTCAGAATTCACCCCAAGTTCAGAAAATACCTTTTAGTCAGCATGTGATCATCTCATTGTATTAGGCAAAGCTCCACTAGGATTACGTGTCAGTTTAAGACGAGCAAATTTCTTTTCCTGCCTCGGTGGAGCAGCCCATACCTTAGGATCTGTTACACCATAACTTTATTCATTGACTAAAAGATACTCTTTGGTTAGCACCCGACAAGATGATGAAAGGCCACAAACAAATATTCACAAGTCTGAGGAAGGTGTTTTATCTTTCTTTCATCAAGCCCAGTAAGTTCCTTGACCTCAGACATTTCTTCTTAAAGAGAACCCAAAATGGGTAAGCCCTCAAGGACATGTAAATCCCATAAAAAATGGACAATTCCCCATCAGATGTAAGAAGCGTGGTTGTTTTGGGGCACCAAACTTCACAAAATGCTCGTAAAATATTAAAATTATGATCATAAGTAAAAAGTGATGCATAAATGGCATCATCAATTTTTTCCATACCCAAGATTTTTTTACACCTACCAAGTACATCTTAAGCTCACTCCCAATATCCTGGAATATGACGGTACTCTCCCTTACCTGTCGTAGCGTCTCCCTATCAAATTTCTCCTTGGATTATGCAATGACCTAAGCTTGGAAGGAAAGTAGAAATATTAGCATGATGTTGATCTGGTGGTTGAAGGGTCCATAACCTGAGTACCTTATTAGAATTATGGTTTTGAATTGAAGTCCAATTTTCCATGTAAAGTGAGTTTTTAAAAGAAGGCCACAAACTCGCATATCGACCAACTAATGGAGTTTGAGTCAAGAATCTAGTTCGCTCCACCCCTTCTTTAATTTTGACTATAACATACTTAAGTTAGGTGGAAGGAGAGATGTATTGTCTGAAAATCACCATCTTTTCAAACTGTAAGGAATAAAAGAAGTCATCAGTGACAAACATAAGCATAAAATGACTAGAAAAAATATATAAATATAATTTTGTCAAGAAAAGCTTTGTGTCATTTTAAGCTGGGAATGTGTATTCATTCCTTTTCACCATAAGGACATCTTCAAATTGTATTTCTTAAGGTGAGGATGCGTATCCATTCCGTTTCAGTATAAGAACATGTCACGCCCCAAAAAGAGGGGAGGATCGACTGGCACTTGATACCGTTATTGGTCGAGTAAGTCTCTAAACATGCTAGTTAACTAAACTAGGGACTAGAAGAAAATCGGGCAACATAACGTCTGAAAAACTAAGCTGGGACCATTTAGGTCATGACCTAGTCAATAGCGAATCATGTATATCAAGATACGTAAACCAAAATGATAAAGTACTAGCTAGCCGACAAGGATGGAACAATAGAGGTACATGCACACACTATATATACATGCCAATCCTATGACTGGAGACCAAAAGGCACAAAAGAACCAACCTAAAATAACATGTCCATAATAGCCTCTAAGAGAACCACTAATACTATTGGGACAGGGTCCCGACTATACCTAACTGTACAACAAAAAGTAAGCATCCCGTGAAAGCTCTAGGAAAAGGTAGAGCTTACCAACTCACAGCTGAACTGGGATCCTAGTGGAGGGGTCGATCAGAGTCCCTACCTAAACCTGCATGCACGAATAAAATACAACATCCCCAAGCAACGAGACATCAGTACGAATAAACATGTACTGGTATGTAAGATAGAAAGTAAAACCATAGATAACAATAGTAAAAAGGGTAATAGAAATACCATCTATAACCAAAACTCAAGTAACCTTAATGGCTAATAATCAACCTCCTAGTGATCAAATATGCATGACATGCTCGAGTATCACTGTAAGGACCCAAAATTTTTGTACGACCTTAATGAAGCATGAAAATTTCGTTTTAGAAAAGTTTTGGACCAAGGTGACACTTCATGGGAGCCATCACAGTCCATGTGACGCTTCACGGACCGTGTGGTGGGCCGTGTATCATAAGGCTTCTGAAGTGAAATATTTCTAAGTATGGGATTTTCATGCTCAAGCTAAGTTCACTTTTAAGCCTATAATTCAAGCTTATCTATGTTGTTTAAGATCATCATGGGTCTTCTACATCAAGTCAAGTTCAAAGGAATTCCCTTGGCTAAGCTCTTCTCAGGTACCAAAAGGAGGGTCAACTTTGAGTGGGCATATCTCTTAGCTAAAATTAATCTGATTATCCCACGACCTATCCAATCGAAGCTCTTTGAATTATCTTTCCAATGCATCTGGTATCACCTCATTCCGAGTTCGGAGCAAGACGTTATGCTCGTTTTTGTAAAACCTGTCTGGGCTAGATGGGAGCTTTCACAGACCGTGAAGCCAACCGTGTCAAGGCCCTCATGAAATTTAAAGATACGTTTTATTAAGGTGTTTTTGATAGTTTGATCCATCCCCAAGGCTTTTTATTACCTTTAAAACCCTTTTTACATTCCTAAACTTCTCCAACATTAAACCCAAAGGTTTTTCATATGATCCGGTAGAAGGGTCAATTTTAAATGGACATATATCTTAGCACAAAATGAACTAGGTGTCCTACAATATATCCAATTAAAGAACTTTGAATTATTTTCCCAACGCACCTGGTCTCACCTAATTCCGAGCTCGAACTAAGGAGTTATGCTTGTTTTTGTTAAGCTTGTTTATGCAGGCAAGCCACACGGCCGCCTACACGGACCGTGTGGCAGCAAACGGTCCGTGAGGCTAAAGTGACATATGATTTTCTTGCCAAATTGTGTTCTAAGTGTGTCTCCTTCCTTGGTACCTTCATACGGACCCTTGTACGGCCCGTGAAGCATCACACAGTTCGTACGACCTTCCGTTGGAAGCCCTTGGCTTGAAATAATTTTCTAAAAATTTCAAGTATAGTCACATGGTTACTGTTCACTGACCATCTCACTGTGCCGTGAGACCTACTTAATATTTTCACCCGTTTTGATTTTAGTTTTTATGAAAATATAAATTAGTTTGAGAGTGTTTTGGGTATTTTCCACCCCTCCCAAGTCCTTAAATCAGCTGAACTCCACTATATCTCAACCATTTTCCCCATTTCACTCTCACTCTCTCTAAAATACTCCTACAAGAATTTCTCCAACTTCTCTCTAGGATCTTCAAGTCAAGGCTTTCAATTTGGAGTCCATTTTTTCCTCAAGTTCATCCTCAAGATATAGGTATGTGGGTCTTGATTCTTGGTCTCTTTCAACCAAGAAGACCCAAGTTCCTTTCAAACTACTTTATGAAATTGTCCACTTAAAATGTGAAGTTTTACTACTTGGTCTTGGTAACTTTGAACAATGCATGTGATGTACATTATTCCGAATTTTAAGGTTTGTTAAGTTCCTTTATGATGAACCATCCTATATTATGAAACTATGAACACGCATGTCCTTCAAAGATGATATTATGCATGAGTGATTCATACTATTATTTTCATACGAATTTTATTGTGAATTTCCTAGACTTCATATTGTATTGCTAATTTTAGTTTTACTCTATATTACCCATGTCATTCTCACATCACTTACGCATATGCATTCATAGACGTTGTTTGTATGAAAATTATGAAGTGGGTTAGAACCCAACATGAGTATGCATATGTTTTGGATGAAAATTATGGTTATGAACAAGAATTGAGTGAGAATCTATGAACATAAGCATGATATAAGTTGAACATCATTATGACATACATTGATAGTACTAAGAACTTGACTTCTACATGAATATGAATTATACGGGTATGTATATGATGTGACATTTTGCATGAGTATGTAAAAGCTAAGTGTGTATTGATGAGGACGGGCACAACCCTCCCTTTACACAATGCGTATAGGTACAACCTTCCCTATGCACATGTATGTATGAGCTAAGTGTGTATTGATGAGGACGGGCACAACCCTCCCTTTACACAATACATAGATGAGAATAGGTACAACCTTCCCTATGCACATGTATGTATGAGCTAATTGTGTCTTGATGAGGACGGGCACAACCCTCCCTTTACACAATGCATAGATGAGAATAGGTACAACCTTCCCTATGCACATGGTTATATGAGCTAATTGTGTATTGATGAGGACGGGCACAACCCTCCCTTTACACAATGCGTAGATGAGGATAGGTACAACCTTTCCTATGCACATGTATGTATGAGCTAAGTGTGTATCGATGAGGACGGACAGAACCCTTCCTTTACACAATGCATAGATGAGGAAAGGTACAACCTTCCCTATGCATAGTTATGTCATGAGCTACATGTGTATTGATGAGGATGGGTACAACCCTCCCTTTACACATTTCAAGTAAGGAGTGATTCTTTGAGTGCTAGTATATGTGGGTTATGGCTACTCTATTATATGGCGTTTTGTGCAGGTTAACTTCCTTTCATGTTGCATGCCCACATACTTAGTACATTCAAACGTACTAATGCATACTCTATGCCTACATGGTTTTACCATGTAAGGATCGAGCAGTTTGGATACCAGTCACTGGACGAATAGTCCATTCTTGAAGACTTCTTTTGCGGTGAGCCCCATCTTCCGAGGGCCTGTTAGTTATTTCTTATGATTACTATGTATGTTCTTTTATTGAGGGTGAGCCTGGAACTTGTCCTCGCCCCCGTTCCTTGATTATAGGCAGATGTTGGGCACTTTGTAAAACCTTCTCGTTTTGCTTATCTATAAATGAATGGATTCCTGAGATTTGATTTCTGTCATCTAGTTATACGTGCTTAGATACTATTTGAACCAATGATGCAGAAATTTGATACTTTGAGGCTTGTTTGGGGACCTCGGATTCCCATTCGCTGTGTCACATCTAGGCCCCGACCCCGGGTCATGACAATCACATGTTGTGAATGCATATATATAGATGCAAATGCATGACATACCCAACAAAATGCTAGCAGTGGTGGTCCTTTCCGGTAGCTGACCGACATCATATTTGTCAACCTGTGGCCATCCGTACCACACACACACACACATACACACACATATATGTATATAATTTGGGCAAATAGGCCTCATACCTCCGATTATAGCTCGAAGTCCATGCATAACATACAATGTGTGATATGAATATTGAATGCACATAGTAGGCCATAACACGAATTTAGCCAATCTTGGCTCATTGGTACACTTATTCTCATAGTATCATAATCATTGTCGTAGCATACACACCCGATTTGTGGAATCTTACATGTCTTTTGAATAAGTTTGAAAACTTAACTCAACATTTACAATGAAGCCTTAGCTTTGAAAATGTTCATAAAGGTGCTTTACATAATGTTTAAACTTGGTCCCATGTTAATTAGTAAAGGAAAGTATTTAAATAGAATTAAGCGCCTTAGTAGTTTAAATAGGAGCATTACGCTAGAGATTATTGGAAATCAACGTGTTACTTGTTAAGCGCTTCAATTATATTTTTTGTATGGAAGAAGGACTAATTATGAATACTAAATTCCCTTCGTAATCTACATTTATTTTAGTGACACTACACTAAGAAGAGAAACACCTCCAATATATGGATAGGTTGCCAGTAAAATCGACAAAATGATATATAAATATTGAATGTCTACTTTAAGAAAACAAATGGAATTTCAACCTAATACCATCATGAAATAACTCAGCTGCAATCCCAATGCCTTTCACAGAAGGTATTTCTAGCAACAAATAGTAAGATATCACATTTGATGTTTTCGGAAACTACCGGATTTGGTGCTAAATGGAGGGACGGAACTTAGCTTTAACATACCTTCCCAATGGACGTCCTATTGCCAAAAGTTTGTTCACGAGAGTTGTTCTTTCGTCCTAAAATTTTGCAACAACTATATATACGTAGCTTAAAGACACCTACAAACTGTCCAGAATTTAGCATTAGTGACCAGATTTGCCAAATAGTATTTACGCGAGAAAACATCCGTAAAACTTCATAAAAATGATCGTGAAAGAGCTCCAAGATTATAATCTAAACGCACCATCTGAAAACCAAGAATAACTAGCAAAAAAACCCCTTTTTGACAGCCCAAACACAGCCCCAAACACAACTAATTGGAAGGGAAAACAATTACAAAGCGCCAGATACACATTTCTAGGCACGAGGATAAATTTTAACGGTAAAAACGCGAAAAATTTACCCAAATCACCTTTGTACCTTGAGGGAACTTTATGTTCAGTTTAAATTCCATTTGGGATGAAATAGAACTGATTTGAGCTTTTAAAAGCTCAATTAGCTGACAACCAAGTGGGTTGACCTGACCTAGCCCATGACCTGGTTTCTTGCTCGTGCAGTCACAGTAAAACTGTCATAACTTTTTATTCTAAAGTTGGTTTGATTTGTAGTTTTATGTGTTGCAAACCAGACTCATAGATCTTCAATTTTATAGGTCATGGACCTTCTAACTCCCCATATTTTTTGAGATATGACTTGATACATTTGACCAAAATTTAAGAAGGATTTCATAAAGAAACTTACTGTAACTTTGGCCAATCTTTTATCTTGCGATTTTCTTGATTTCAAAACGTAATGTATGACCTTTGTGCTATTAAAATAATCTTTAAAAATTCATTATTGGCAAGTTATAAACTTTTATTCCCATCCAAAAAGTGAAACCTAATTTAAGCCTTCCGAAAAGGGCGAGGTGCCACTCAGGCCTTTAATCCCGAATGTGTATTTAGGGAATTCCTTTGGCTTAAAACTGTAGGTGGACAATACCACTTATTGGAAACCTTACTATCCTTAGGTTCTATCCAAAATCATATATGTCTTATATGACACACCACCCTATATATATATATGGAAGACGTGAAACACGGGGTCTCACATAACATCTTCAAATTGTCAATATTAAAGTGGGAATACAAATCCATTACTTTTCACCATAAAAATATCTTCAAGTTGTCATTCTTTAGGTGGGAATGCTTATCCATTCCTTTTTCACCATAAGAATATATTCAAACTTCTTTCTTAAGGCATAATACACATCCATTCCTTTGTACCATCAGAATTACCATGAAAATACCTTATTCTTAGGGTGGGAATGCATATTCATTCCTTTGCGCCATAAAAATAACCATGAAATTACCTTATTCTTGGGGGGTGGGGGGTAATGTGTATCCATTCCTTCGTTCCATAAGAATTACAATGAAATTACCTTTTCTTGAGGTGGTAATGTGTATCCATTCCTTTGCGCTATAAGAATTACCATGAAATTGCCTTGATTAAGGCAGGAATACATATTCATTCTTTTGCACCATAAGAATTACCATGAAGTTATCTTGCTTAAGGTGGAGACACAGATCCATCCTTTTACACCTTAAGACCATATTCTTGTATTACAATGAAACTCTTCATTATGAAGCATGCATATTTCTTCCATTGACCTACAAAAGTTAAACAAGAATAAAAGAACACACCAAAAGAAGAAGAAGAAGAAGAAGAAGAAGAAGAAGAAGACGAAGAAGAAATTACCTAGGTATGAAAATCTTTTGACTGTCAAGATGTTAAAAATGCAACTTCCAAGACCTTGAATTGATTTGTGCTTAAGAATAATGAGCTTGCGTAAATTTATAAAGAGACAGTCACAATTAGTATCCAACATGAATTAGGTTTCCACGATGCAACATCTAATGAAATTTAAGAAAGTGTAATTTGTTTAGTCGGTTGTGTTGTGCAAGTCAAGTAGCATCTGGAAAGTTAGAGGGTTCCACAATTGTAAAAATTCATTCATTTTCACCATAAGAACATCTTTTAAATTATCATTCTTAATATGAAAATGCGTATCCATTCCTTTTTCACCGAAAAAATATCTTCAAATTTCTTTCTTAAGGCAGAATACATATCCATTCCTTTATGCCATAATAATTACCATGAAATTACCTTATTCTTAGGGCGAAAATGTGTATTCATTCCTTTGCACCGTAAAAATTACTATGAAATTACCTCATTCTTAGGTGGGAATGTGTATCCATTCCTTTGTGCCATAAGAATTACCATGAAATTACCTTTTCTTGAGGCGGGAATGTGTTTCCGTTCCTTTGCGTATAAGGATTACAATGAAATTACTTTTTATAAGGCGGGAATGCGTGTTCATTCTTTTGCACCATAAGAATTACCATGAAGTTAACTTGCTTAAGGTGGAGATGCAGATCCATTCTTTCACACCTTAAGACCATATTCTTGTGTTACATTAAACTCTTCATTATGAAGTATGCATATTTCTTCCATTGACCTACAAAAGTTAAATAAGAACAAAATGAGACACCAAAAGAAAAAGAAGAAGAAATTACCTAGGTATGAAAATGTTTTAGCTGTCAAGATGTAAATGATGAAACTTCCAAGACCCTGAACTAATTTGTGCTCAAGAATAATGAACTTGAGTCTATTTATAAAGAGACTATCACAATTAGTATCCAACATAGATTGGGTTTCCACGATGCAACTTCTAATAAAATTCAAGAAAGTGTAAATTGTTTAGTCGGTTGTGTTATGCAAGTCAAGTAGCATCTGGAAAGTTAGAGGGTTCCAGAATTGTTTAGGACTCATGATTTATTAATTCCTATCATCTTGTCACGACCCAGACTTGGGGTCTAGCCATAACAGGATGGATGAGATCCCCGAAGGAACCTCAAACTAACCCCTTAGCGTTCAATTGAGAATTCAAGGTAAATTAATGAGAAATACATAGGCAATATATATATATATATATATATGACATATCTCATAATCATTGGAAGATCATAACATGAAAGATACAAGTTTGACACTAAAGCAATACATAGACCCAACAAATACCTCTAACTCATGACATAAGATGGGAACTCAAATAGAGCGTGGCTCACCTTAAACATAAAGGAAGTTGTCCCTAAAACATAAACATGGCATGAAAATAAGATAAAAGGCTTTGTCTTTGAAGCATGACTCATATTTGGATCTAGCAACGGGGATGGATAATAGGATCACCTGCAACTGCATTATGATACAGTACATGCATAGAGTATGTATTAGTATGTTTGAATACTAAGCATACAAGCATGAAATGTTAAGGAGTATAAGGAAGACTTGAATGAAAATATCACCTAAAAATCATAGTACATGAATAGATATAGTTACACGAAAGCAAACTTCTTTACATCACCATGAGTTCCTACACATCATCAAACATCCATAGAATCAGTCAAAGTCTACACATGCTTGCATACATTGGGTCACTCCTTTCTCAATAGGTATAGGGTTAGGTTGTGCCCATCCTCATCTATACCATGCGTAAAGGGAGGGTTGTGCCTTGCCTTATCAATACACATAGATCATGACTTAACTGGATAGATGGTGGGTTGTGCCTATCCTTATTGTGTAAAGGGAGGGTTGTGCCCTGCCTTGTCGATACACAATAAAGCTTATACATAATTGTGCATAGGTTAGGTTGTGCCAATCCTTATCTATGCACTCAACTGCTATAAGGAGAGGGTTCTATCCTACTTTATCAATACATCAAAAAGCTTATACATGAATATGCATAGGGTGGGTTGTGCTCCTCCTCATGTATGCATTGTGTAAAGGGAGGGTTGTGCGCTGCTTCATCAGTACACACAAGATTCATACATGATGGTATGAAGGAAAGGTTGTGCCTTGCCTCATCATCACACCCCAATTTATACATGATAGAATATGACACTCATATTTGAAGTCATATCACAATAACATTTAGGTAATTCATGTTCATGTAGAAGCCATATTAATACCACCATAAAATTATGTCATAGTAGTACTCAACTCATTTCATAATCATATTCATAAACTCATGCTCAATCCATGTTCATGTCCATCAATTCAAGACTAATCCAAACTCATAAGCATAGACCCATACTTAATTTATGCTCACATTATAAATACATTCATGTTCATAGTCAAATTCCTATGTAAAAGCATAGTTCATGCATGATCATAATATGAGAAGTGAGAGTAGAGTATGGGTACATGAAATTAAATCTTAAAACATGATAAGAGGATAGAAACATACATATTCCATGAACAAATAAATATTTGAATCATAACCAAGGTTACCCAAGCGCAAATTCATAGTTCAAAGGATCATGCAAGTTCAAGACTCATGAAATTCATGTAAATCTATAGGATAAGACTTAATTCATACTTAACAAAACATCATTTAGTAAAATCATGGAATCCATGTGAAATCTATAGGATAAGACCTAATTCATACTTAAAACATCATTTAGTAATGACACATATCATAATTCCATCAATTGATGTCAAAACATGAAAGCCATACATAGAACATGCTTTAATGTTCATGAAATTAGATGAAGAGAATTTGAGTTCCAAGGTTGGAATGTAACCAAGGATCAATCCCACATGCCTAATGCTTGAGATGAAGAATTAAAATAAAATCAACTTGAACTTGAAAATCCACTCGAGTCCTTAGAGTGAATCCTTGAGTTCTAGGCTTGAGAGTGTTTTCAGGATTTTGATTGTAGAAAGTAAGTATTAGGCTTGAATGAAGTTTTAGGAAATGTATAAGGTCTGCTAGGAGTATATCATAGTCAAAAAATGCCCAAAATGTACCAAGAGTTGAGGAAAAAATACCAAAAAGCTCGTAATGACATGAGGTTGAAAACCTAAACCGAACACTATCATGGAAGGTTTCATGGTCCGTTAACCTCTTCATTGACCGTGAAACCACTCATGAAATTGACCCTCATGATAAGAATGACTTGGACAATTGTGAGGTGCCCCTTCACAGAGCACACCACGGTCCGTGGTGTGCACTGTGAGCCGTGGTATGTTCCGTGAAGAGCACACTTCACATGGCAGTCGAGTCCAAGGTCAAGGCCCTTCCCATGAGCCACTTTCATGGCTAGTGGAGAGGCTTACGAGCCATAAAGTGCTCTATGGAGGGAACCCTTGGCTTGAAAGGCTAGGAATAGGCCAGGGAAGCTTAGGCTTTTGCCAAGGCCATCTCCACGACCACCATCACGGCTAGTGAAGAGGTTTACAAGTTGTGAAGGGGTTCCTTAAGGGGCACCCTGGACAAAAACACACAGAATCCATTTTTCTTGCCTTGACGAAGCCCTAAGAAATTTTAATCCTTACATCATCTCCCCTTGGGATCATTCATCTTCGAATGAGATAGAACGTGCCTTAAATAGCTTGAATTGAACATAAAACAACCCAACATGAATGCATATTGCAAACTCAATATTTAAAACCACGAAACCATTAAATGCATGCAAAAAACATCATTCAAACCAGTTTCCTGAACGTGTATGCATATCATTACATGAATACATAGAAATTAAGGGATTGAGACAATTTACGTATGAAGAACCTAGTACTTTAGGCTTGACTAGATTGAAATAGATAATGATATCGTCTCATCATATTCAATTCCACTTCCCATGTAGCACTCTCAATATGTTGGTTCTTCCAAAGGACCTTAACCGATGTAATATCCTTTTCACGAAGCCTCTTTACTTGCCTTTCAAAGATCTCAATCTAAACCTCTTCATAAGTCAAGTTCTCCTCAACAATAACACTTTCCAAAGTCACAGTCATGCTAGGATCACCAACTTCCTCAACATAGACACATGTAACACCGGGTGAATGAAACTCATATAAAGAGGCAAATCCAATCTATAGGCCACATCACCAATCCATTCAGCAATCTCATAAGGACCTACATACCGAGGACTGAACTTTCTCATTTTACAAAAATGCATCACACCCTTCATAGGTGAAACCTTCACATACACCCAACCACCAACATAGAACTCAAGATCTCTTTTCCTAACATCAGAATATGACTTTTGATGACTTTAAGCATTTTTCAACTTCTTTCGAATCAGCTTCACCTTGTCCATGGCATCCAACACCAAATCAAGACCAATCAATGCCATCTCATCTATCTCAAATCAATCTATCAGGGATCTACATATCCTCTCGTATACAGCCTCAAATGGTGCCATCTAACGCTAGCAGGATAACTATTGATGTAGGCAAACTCAATAAGTAGTAGATGATCTTCGCATTTACCCTTGAACTCAAACAAAAAGCCGTCAACAAGTCCTCCAAAGTCTGGATTGTCCTTTCGGCTTATCCATCAATTTAAGGATGAAAAGCAGTACTTAACCTTACCTTTGTACCAAGTTTCTTTTGAAATAACCTCCAAAAGTGAGAAGTGAATTGGGTACCATAATTCGATATAGTAGACAAAGGCACACCACACAATATTACCAACTCCCAGATATGTAACTTGGCATAATCCTCGGACTAAAAATAGTGTTGACCGATAGAAAATGAGTCAACTTGGTCAGCCTATCCATAATTACCCAAAAGGAGTCGCATTGCTTCTAGGTGGGAAAACGTGTCACAAAATCCATATTCACATCATCCCACTTCCAAGTAGGAATCTTAATTTTTTGGGCCAAACTACTGGGCCTTTGATGTTCCACCTTTACCTATTGACAATTAGGTGAACTTGCTTATGTCTCTCTTCATGCCATTCTACCAATATATCTCTTTCAAGTCCTAATATGTCTTAGTAGATCTCGGATGTACAAATACAGAAAGTTATGGGCTTCTCTCAAAATTACCTCTTGAAGGCCACTAATGTTAGGAACACATAACCGGTCTTCGTAACGAAGCATGCCATCTCCATCGGGAGAAAACCTATATCTTTTTTTCGGCAACCGGCTTCTTTAATTCAACCGACGATGGGTCTAGATCTATTTTTCTTTGACATTAACAACCACCAAAGATTCAACCCCATTTTTAACATGAATTCCACCATTAGTAGAATTAGCCAACCTCATACCTAATCTATCCAAACGATGCACATTTTTCACTAACTCTTTATTGACCTCATCAACATGAACTATACTACCCATAGATATTTTACTAAGGGCATCAACTACTACATTTACCTTGCCTGGATGATATTACACACTCATTCCATAGTCCTTGAGAAGCTCCAACCATCTCCTTTGCCTCAAATTTAGGTCCCCTTAGGTGAATACATATTGTAGACTCTGGTGATTGTTGAACATATCAACATGAACCCCATAAAGATAGTGTTGCCAAATCCTTAAAGCAAACACCACAGTCGCTAAATCATGATCATGGGTTGGATAATTTTGTTCATACACCTTTAACTGTTTAGATGCATAAGTTATGACCTTCCCATGTTACATTAGCACACAACCCAAACCAATGCGAGAAGCATCACAATACACCACAAACCCATCTAAACAGTAACGACCCCCAGTTTATGAGCCATGAGTGCAGAAAAGTTGGTTTTAAAAATGATTGAGAACCTGGTTCACGAGATGGTTTACAACCTGTAGGTCGTTCAATGACTCATAGATGAGTTAGTAAATAGGATTTTCAAACATGAAGGAAATTTGGTGTTTTTAGGATGATAATCTACAACTTATCAGACGGCCTGTGGAATGTGATACAACCCATATAAAGTCTCGTATAAAGAGGTCAAATACAAGGTGCGAATTTGGCTAAGTGTGGAAGGACTCTACGAGTGTAAACATGGCCTGTAGAAAATAGTTGGCTCATCCTATTTGTCGTGATTTCTAATTCATAAAAGGCTATATTTTATGGTTTTCAAGTGGGCCATCAGACAAAAGGGCCTATGGTTCGTAAGCCAATCTACGGCCCATAGCCTAGGTCTCGTAGATGGCTTTTGGCAGTTTAAATGAGGGGTAGTTTTGTCATTCTCATCAAATCTATTTCAAAACCATGTCATTTTGGGAACGGGAAAGGGACCTATATTAGCCTAAAATCCCTAATTACTTTCATTACACACTCTTAAATTTCTCTAAGGCAAAGGCCTCTCAAGTATTGGCAAGAACAAGGCTAGGGTTTCTCTAGTTCCTTCATCAAGTGTTCAATTCTGATTCACCCTATTTCCTCAAGTATGTGAGTTGATTTATGAGAACCCTTTCACCCATAAAGTTCCCTCTTATGTATTTTTCCTTTCCATTAAGTTCCTAAATTTCAATTCATGCTTATGACCATTTTGATGGTTCCTATGCTACTATATGTTGTTCCTAAAGTTCAATGACTATTTTATTAAGTAAATGTACATATATTTTTGAAGTGTGATGTTGATTCTAAGATGGATTTTAATATGATTAAGGTTGGATGATTTCGATGTTCCTTCTAAAGAAATTTCTTAAGACTTATGTGATTTATGATTGTTCCATGCATCAAATAAGCGCACCTTATTTTTCACTGAAAGTTCTTATAAATTATTACTATGAATAGGTTATTTATGAAGAGATCCAAAGTTAAAGTTTACCAAAGATATGTGTATAATGATTATTCTCCTAAAGGATGTTTAAGAAAACTCTTAAGTTTGAGCTACTCCATGATTGCTACTTATGATTCTAAGAGTATGTTTTTAAAAGATTTCCGTGGGATGACTTGACACTAAGAGGACTAGAGATTGGGGCTCATCACATTAGTTGAGGCATGATCCCTTGAAGAGAAGTCTCAGTGTCCCTAACTATGTGCCACTATAGGAGCCTCATAGGCTAGGCTGGTTGATCGACATCGGCCCCAAAGTTATGAAAGCTGCAATTGCAAAGTTACTAAGTTTCAGATATCTACCTTTGCAGGTAAATTCCCCTTTTCCCAATGTAAAGATTGAATTATCCTTTCCCCAATGGAAGGAGTTCATTGGATTCCACATAGTAGCTCACAAGGTCTTTACTATCGATTATGGTCTATTCTCACAAGTTTATATGATTCTATGGTATGTCTTGAATTTGTGTGTTAAATGTGCATTGTCTCATATTGGTTTGAGCCGTATTCCTTGTGCATGTTTAAGTTTATTTCATAACTCATCAACCCTATGTGCACTTATATGTTATGTTTAACTATGATGACATTACAATTTCATCCTTACATTGCATCTCACATACTTAGTACAGTCAAACTTACTAACATATTTTCCTGCACTATTTAACCATGTAGGGGCATGTTTTCCTCCATCGGCTCCTAGCTAGTATTCAGCGTTCAAGACTAGCTCTACTGTAGTGGTGAGCCCTTAAATCAAGACTCCTCCACACTTTCCTTCTTGGTTGGATTTAGTTTATTTTTAGATGATGTTTTGCAGCCCTTCTGAGGCATTTATTTTATGTATTGTACATGTCTTGATTTCTTTCCATTTGATGTAGACTATCCGTTATTGATCCCATCGATTTATAATATAGTTGATATGCATGGACAAAGGTATGAATTAGTTATTTATATTATTTTTAATGTTATTAGATTGTCCGAAATCCCATAATCCTTTTCCCTTATGTTTTTTAGCATTATGTTTCTGTTTATTACCTATGAATGCTTGAGATGCTTATATGGCTTGGGTGAGGTGCCTTTCAGTATCTCATTCGTCGTATTATGATTAGGCCCCAAGGTCGGGTTGTTACAAACTTGGTATCATAGCACGAGATTTTAAAGTGGTCCTTGGATGTCCATGCATACCTTGTAGCAGAGAGTCTCGTTCAAGATTGTGAAGCACACCACTATCTTGAATGAGAGGCTATGAGACAGTTTAGGAAAGTCTTCCCTTATTTCATCTTTAATGTAAGCTTTATAGTGGAGTAAGGTTTTCTACTAACTAACAACGGGCTTTTGTTTCTTTCTAGATTATGCTGCCTCGAAGAGCTCCCCATCAAGGAGGCACTCTGGACCAACAAATCCCTCCACTCTAGTAGGATGAGGGAGTTTCTCATGCAGAGTTCAAAGCTGCTTTCACGATGTTGGACCAAGAATTTGATAACCAAGCCAACAAGGAGACATCTGTACCCCCAAGTTCATAACCCAACCGCCAAAGTCCATGACTTTATGCGAATGAACCCATAGGAATTTCATGGGTCGAAGGCGGATGAGGACCCTATGGAGTGCTTAGAATAGACCTTACATGTTATGGCGGTGATTGGTATGCCGTCAGAGGAAGTAGCCGAGTTGGTGGCTAGCCAGCTTAAGGGAGTCACTAAGATTTGGTACAAGCAGTGGGCCGATGAAAGAGGTCAAGAAGCGGGTCCCATTGGTCGGGAGTAATTCAAGTGTACTTTCCTAGACCAGTTCTTCCCCATTAAGCGTAGGGAGGCGAAGATCCAAGAAATCATCAACTTGGTGGGTATGAGTGTCAAGGAATATGCACTCAAGTTCACCAAATTATCCAAGTATGTTCTATTCATGGTCGCAGATCTGAGGGCTCACATGAGCAAATTCATTTCGGGTGTCTCCGAGTTAGTTTCAAAAGAATGCAAGACCGCGATGTTGGTCGAGGAGATGGATATCTCCCAACTAATGACTTATGTCGAACAAATTAAATAGGAGAAGCTCCGAGAAAGGGCAAGGGACTCCAAGAAGGCTTATGTGGATGGTGGGAACTATTCTTACCAAAAGAGTGGTGGCTAAAATCTCAAGTTGGCCCAAGGCAATGATTCACCAACACTCCTCCTCTCAAGAAGGACAAAAGGGTTGCCCCAAATTCCTAAAGTCCTAGTTTCCCCAAGTGTGAAAGACCCCATATAGGGGAATTCTTAACTAGGTCCAATGCTTGCTTCACTTGTGGAAAGCCTAGTCACTATGCAAGGACTGTAGAAGTAGAGACACAAGGACCCTAGGCCAGAGGGGTCAAGCTCACAGTGCCTCAAGGGCCAATTGGTTCTATTCCCTTCAAGGTCATCAAGAGGTTGGGGAAGCCCCAAATGTGGTCACTGGTATGTTATGAGTTTATGATTCAGATGCATATGTACTTTTAGATTCGGAAGCGAACTTGTCTTTTGTAACCCCATTATTACCATATGATTTTCATGTATGTCTTAAAGTTCTCTATGATTATGAGGTGAGTAACCCCGTGGGTGAGTCTATTATATCTCAAAAATTCTATAGGGGTTGTCCTGTTTCCATTCTGCATAAAGTGATCCAATGTGTTTTAGTTTAGCTCTCCATGGTAGACTTTGATATAATTTTGGGGATGGATTGATTGTATGCTTCCTATGCCTTCATAGATTGTAGAACATGTACGGTCAAATTCTAATTTCCTAATGAGCCAGTTATTGAATTGGAGGGTAGCAAATCTTCATGTAAGGGTCAATTCATTTCTTTTGTTAAGGACCATAAGATGATTTCCAAGGGGTGTATCTACCACTTGGTGAAGGTCAAAGATGTCTTTTCTAAAGTTTATCCTCTTGAGTCAGTTCCTGTTGTAAGTGAATTCCCTGATGAGTTACCGAGTGTCCCTCCAAAAAAGGAGATAGACTTCAGTATAGATCTTTTACTCGATACTCAACCTATCTCAATCCGTCCCTATTGAATTGCTCTTGAAAAATTGAAGGAGTTGAAGGAGAAATTGAGGGATTTTTCAATGAAGGGTTTCATCAGACCTAGTCGGTCTTCATGGGGTGCCTCAACACTATTTGTAAGAAAGATAGATGGGTCGCTCTGCATGCACATTGATTATCGATAGCTCAATAAGGTCTCCATCAAGAATAAGTATACTCTCCTGAGGATAGATGATTTTTTTGATCAACTACAAGGGGCCACTCATTTCTCCAAGATTGACTTGAGATCTGGTTATCACCAATTGAAGATGAAAGACAATAACCTCCCTAAGATGACTTTTTGAACTAGGTATGGTCATTTTGAGTTTGTGCGATATCCTTTAGCCTCATAATTCACTGGCAATATTTATGGACCTTGTAAACATAGTGTTAAGACTTACATCAACATGTTCATTGTAGTGCTTATTGATGATGTTTAATCTATTCACGAGGTGAGAAAGAGGAGAACTTGATGGTATTACTGCCAACCCTGAGGCAACAAAATCTCTATGCAAAGTTTGATAAGTGTGAGGTTTTGCTAGATGAGGTTGCCTTCTTTAGGCACGTGATATTTAGAAGCACATCAAAGTTGATCCTAAAAAGATAGAAGTGGTTAGAAAATGGCCAAGGCCATTGACTCCCACTGACATAAGGAGTTTCTTAGGTCTAACAATTTACTATAGATGATTTGTGTAAGATTTCTCAATAATTGCTTCTCCACTCACCAAGCTAACTCAAAAGAAGGCTAAATTCGTGTGGACGGATGAATGCGAAAGGAGTTACTGAACCTTGAAGAATCTATTGACTTTAGCCCCCATATTGACATTGCTAGAGAAGAGTGTTGGTTTTTTCATGTATTATGATGTATCTAGGATCGGGTTGGATTTGTGTGCTAATGCAAAATGGTAAAGTGATTGCCTATGCTTCACGGTAGTTGAAAGTGCATGAGGTGAATTACCCGACCCATGACCTTGAACTCGCGACGGTGGTATTTGCCTTAAAGATTTGGCAAAAATATTTGTGGTGGTATTTGCCTTAAAGATTCAACGAAACTATTTGTATGGAGTCCATGTGGAAGTTTTCACCAACTACAAGAGTCTCTAACAAGTGTTCATCCAGAAGAATCTCCACTTGAGGCAATAGAGGTGGTTAGAGGTACTCAAGGATTATCATATGAGTGTGAAATACCATCCTAGAAAAGCAAATGTAGTAGCTGATACCCTCAATATGATTTTTGTACATAATGTGTCCTATATAGAAGATGGTGGAAAAATTGAGTTGGCTAGAGTTGTTCATAGGTTGGCAAGGCTGGGAGTGAGATTGAATGAGTCCAGAAATGGTGGCGCAGTGGTTCCTCGCGGGTCATCATCTTCTTTGATCGATGAGGTTAAGGCCAAGTAAGATCTTGATTCGACTCTAGTTGAGTTGAAAACTTTAGTGAAAGATGGAGGTAGAGGTCTTCTCACAATGGGGAGATGGTGCACTCCAGTATCAAGGAAGGTTGTGTATACCCAATGATGACGAGTGAAGGGGTTGATCATGCAGGAAGTCTATAACTCCTTCTATTCCATTCATCCTGGCACTACCAAAAAGTATATAGATGTGAGGGAGATTTATTAGTGGAATGGGATGAAGAAGGACATTGGTCAATTTGTGTCCTAATGCGCCAATTGTCAACAGGTAAAAGTTGAACACCAAAGGATGGTGGCCTAGCTCAAGACGTTGATATTCCTACATGGAAGTGGGAGGAGATCAATATGGACATTTGAGTTGGGTTTCCATGAAGCAAAAAACGCTTTGACTCTATATGGGTGATAGTTGACCGCATGACTAAGTTAGCTCATTTATTGCCGGTGAAAACTACATTCAGTGCTGAGGACTTTGCCCACTTGTATATCCGAGAGTTGGTGAGGTTGCATGGGCTTTCATTTTTCATGATATCGGATCATGGAGTTCAATGAACTTCTGACTTTTGGAGGTCCTATCAAAGAGGACTTGGCACTAGGGTGAAGCTGAGTACAACTTTTCATCCTCAAACCGATAGGAAAAATGAAAGGACTATTCAGACCTTGAAGGATATATTAAGAGCTTGCATGTCATAATTCATGGGAAGTTGGGATGAACATTTGCCACTTTTCAAGTTCGCCTACAACAACAACTTCCATGCACATATTAGGATAACATCGTTCGAAGCATTGTACAATAGACGATGTAGATCGCCCATTAGATGGTTCAAAATTGGTGAGATGGCATTAATAGGACTAGACTTGGTGATGAATGCTATGGAGAAAATTAAAAGCATAAGGGAGAAAAATTGCAAACATCCCAAAGTCGACAAAAGTCCTACTTGGATATAAGAAGAAGGGAGCTTGAGTTCCAAGTTGGCGACTGGGTCTATTTTGAAGGTATCTCGAATGAAGGTGTTCTCTAGTTCAGTAAGTTGAGCCCTAGATATATGAGACCTTACAAGGTGGTGAGAGAGTGGAAAAAGGTAGTGTACGAGTTGGATCTACCTAACAAATTACATTTGATTAATTCGGTCTTCCATGTATCAATGTTGAGGAAATTCATATGTGACCTAAGTTCCATAGTTCTCTTTCATTATGTGAACATTGAGGAGGATTTAATTTATGAAGAGGTACTAGATGAAATCCTACACCGATAAGTGAAGAAGCTAAGGAAGAAGGAAGTCGCATCCGTCAAGGTACTTTGGAGGAACTAAAGAGTTGAGGGTGCTACATCGAAAGTGGAAGCGGATATGATGAAGAGCTATCCACATCTATTCCACTCTACGCAAGGCTAAGGTACTAAGAAATTATTCCAAAAATCTCCAAACTCTATGCATTTTAGGTTCTCATGATGTATACATTTATTTTGATGTTTATGAATTATTTTCAAGCATGTTTTAAAGTGTGAATCTGGAATTTTTAAGAAATGATGTTTGAATTGAATTTTTGCATGTATACTGGGTTGTTAGCTACTAGTTTACACTTTAAAGTCTGCCTTTAAGTACATTTGGGGACAAATGTTCCCAAAGGGGAGATATTGTAACGACCCCGAGTTTAGGAGCCATGAGTGCAGAAAAGTTGGTTTGAAAAATGACTGAGAACCCAGTTAACGAGATAGTTTATGACCAGTGGGCATTTCTACGGCTCGTAGATAGATTTGCGAGTGGGATTTCAAACATGAAGAAAATGTGGAGTTCTCAAGAAGGTAATCTATGTCTTATCAAATGGACTGTGGAATCTGATACGACCTATATAAGGTCTCATATAAAGAGGCGAGATAGAATGTGAGGATTTGGCTAAGTGTGGAAGGACTCTACGAGTCTAAACACGGCCAATAGAAAATAGTATGACTCGTCCTATTTATTATGGTTTCTAATTCAGCAAAGGCCATATTTCAAGGTTTTCAGGTGGGTAACCAGATGAAAGGGCCTACAACCCATAAGCCAATCTACGGCCTATAGTCGAGGTATCGTAGATTGTTTTCGGTAGTTTAAATAAGGGGCAGTTTGGTCATTCCCATCAATTCTATTTCAAAACCATATCATTTTTGGGACTACCTATATTAGCTTAAAAGCCCTATGTACTTTCATTCCATACTCCTAAATTTCTCTAAGGCAAATAAGCTCTCAAGGATAAATAAGAACAAGCCTAGGGTTTCCCAAGTTTCTTCCTCAAGTCTTCAATTCAGAGTTCCCTTAGTTTCTCAAGTATATGAGTTTTTTTATGGGTACCCCTTTCACCCAGAAAGTTCCCTATTGGGCATTTTTCCTTTTAATTAAGTTCCTACATTCTAATGCATGTTTATGATGATTTTATGGTTCCTATTCTTCTATATGATGTTCCTAAAGTTCAATGAATATTTTGTTAAGTAAATGTATATATAATTTTGAAGTGTGATGTTGATTATAAGATGGGTTTTTATATGATTAAGGTTTGATAAAGTTTGATATTCCTTTTAAAGAAATGTTTAAGACTTATGTGATTTATGATTGTACAATGCATTAAATAAGCCGATCTTATTTTTCAATGAAATTTCTTATGAATTATGACTATGAATAGGGCATTTATGAAGAACTTCAAAGTTAATGTTTACCAAAGATATGTGTATAATGATTATTTCTCTAAAGGATGTTTAAGAAAACTCTTAAGTTCGAGCTATTCTATGATTGCTACTTATGATTCTAAGAGTATGTTTTTAAGAGATTTTTGTGGGATGACTTAGCACCGAGAGGACTAGAGATTGCGACTCTTCAATTTAGTTGAGCCATGATCCCTTGAAGCAAAATCTCAATGTCCCTAACTATGTGCCACTATAGGAGCCTCATAGGCCAGGCTAGTGGATCCCCATAGGCCCCAAGTTATGAAATTTGCAATTGCAAAGTTACTAAGTTTCAGATATCTACCTTGGGGATTCCCCCTTTTTTAATGGAAGGATTGCATTGGCCTTTCCCAATGGAAGGAGTTCATTTGAATCCATGTTGCAGCTCATATGGACTTACTATCGGTTATGGTCTATTCCCACAAGTTTATATGATTCTTTGATGTGTCTTGAATTCGTGTGTTAAATGTGCACTGTATCCTGTTGGTCTGAGCCGTATTACTTTTGCATGTTTAAGCTTATTTTATGACTCATTAAACCCATGTATAATTATATGTTACGTTTAACTATGATGGCTTACAGTTTCATCTGTGCATTGCATCCCACATACTTAGTACATTCAAATGTACTAATGCATATTTGTGTGCATAATTTAACCATGTAGGGACAGGTATTCCTCCACTGGCTCGTGTCTACTATTCAGCATGAAAGAGTAGCTGTACTGTTTGTGGCGAGCCCTTAGATGAGGACTCTTGCATTCCTTCCTTCTAGATTGCATTTAGTTTATTTTGAGATGATGTTTTGTAGCCCTATTGAGCTATTTATTTTGTGTATTATACATGTTCGAATTTCTTTCCATTTGATGCAGACTGTCTATTACCGGACCCATCAATTTATGATGTAGTTGGTATGTATATGCACAAAGTAATAAATTAGTTATTTTTGCTATTTTTAATGTTGCTTCATTATCCAAAAAGTCTGTAACCACTTACCGTTATGTTTCTCAACATTATGTTTCTGTTTATTACCTATGAATGCTTGAGATGCTTAGATGGCTTGGGTGAGGTGCCTTCGGGTATCTCATTCTTCATGTGACGACTAGGCCCCTGGGTCAGATCGTTACATAAATAATCTGGTAGTGTCAAAATAGGAGCTGATTTCAGAGTTTGAAAGATTTTCTCAAACTCATATCAAATAAGAAGATAAACTTCAAATAAATCAGAAACCCATTGTGAGTACTAAGCACATCCCAAACCCAGTATTTTAGCCACTCATGTACAAAATTAAAATAAATTACCAAATGGATTATACATGACAATGGGTTCTTGAATTTAAAGGAAAATCAATAATAAATCCTCTTCTCTTCCTCCATTCCACCCTTAAGCCAAGTACAAAACCCTACTCTCAAGAAACAAGTACTTTATGATGAATATATTTCTTCTCTCTAGAATATGTAAGTGCAGTACCAAGGATCTCAGTGTGTCTCCTCGATAAATTCTCACTCTTTCCTTTTATACCTTAGATGAAAATATCCTCAATTTCTTCTCGCACCACCAATTGGTGATCAAAGTCGACGATCCGCCGAATGTGTACAAGACCACCTTTTTAAATGATCCTTGAGCTCTTGGAATTTGTGTAATTAGGTGGTAGAACAGTGCATCACTTAAATTACTTTGGAAATCCATCGAATTGTGACTTGCGTCATCTTTTCAAACTTCAACCTTTCTTCTCTTCCTTTCCAATTTCTATAAAATAAGGCGACATCACTTTAGTCGCCAAACTGATTCAGCGATCCGCCGAATTTGTCTTCCCGTCACCTTTTCTAACCATGCACTTGGGGTTGGACACTCTAATAAAAGGCGTTCAGATGCATCATTTGGTATACCACCAAAATGTTCGGCGACGACAGATTTCCACCACCTTTTTGGCAAATATCCTCCTTTTATCTTGTTTTGCTAAGATTTGTTCTTCTATGCATCTCCTTCTTCATTTCTAGCAGCAAACACACATTTTGGTTAATAGATGAGTCATCTCCTTTCTCATTTCTTGCATCAAACACACATTTTTGTTAATATATGAGGAAAGAAATACATTGAGGACAATATTACAATCAATTTAAGCCTTATATGAGTCCAACACGTGAACTCATCAACACCCCCAACTTACACTCTTTCTCTCTCTCAAGTAAGTCAAATACCAATAAATCTAAAGCATAATGCTTGCAAATAGGGCCATAAAGAGCAACTCATACATTCTTCCCTTTATCATCGAACCTCAAAGCTTCTACACACCACTTAAGAGATTTTGAAGTTTCAAAAGATGACTAAAGATTGTTCAAGAAGAAGCCATGCTCATAATTGCCAATGTAGTTGCTAATCAATGCCCAAGAAATGTTATCACCTGCCCTTCCAATAAAGAAAATCTTATGCACAAAAAATCACAACATTTATTTCTATAATTTCAAGGATATAGTAATGCTCACATTTTTAAAAAGAAATGACATGAAAGTTTTTACCCATAGACTTGCCCTTATCTCAATCAACGTTTTTCTAATTTTACCGAGACTAGAATCTCAGAGGACTTTGCTAGGGTTGTAATGTAAGCTTGAGGACAGGTAGGATAGTATTTAGGCACAAGTGACCAATCTCGCTTTGAACTCTACACATAATTCCCATGATTTTTTTATTCCCCATTCACTCGCTTTTCCCAATGACATCACTTTGTCTTTTATCTCAACCCTTGGTGTCCCATATGTTACTATTTTCTTTTCTTTTTCATCACATATCAAGTCCTCAATTTCTTTCTTGTTTCTTTCCTCAAACTTTCGAATGGGAGACACCCCTTTCTTGCTATACCCAACTTTGTCCTTTTCCTGTTACTTTTACAATTTCAAGTTCAAGGAGGGAATGATGTTCAACAAAAAGGATAATCTTTTTAATCGAAGGTCAAGGATTTGAAATAAGGCTGTCATAAAAAAGGTTTTAAGCTCAGCGATCACTAAGGATACAATTTTATGTCAAGGGAGACCATTTGGTCAAAATGGACTTAAAAGAAAACCAAAGAAGGCCTAAGGCCATCTTTCTAATTCGGATTCAACCAAGCTAACACTTCAAGACAAACAGGGAAAGTTCTAGATATCAACAAGCATGCCTTTCAACAAGTATCTCACCTCTCATGGAAAAATGGCTCCCGAATTCAAACATTGACTAGACAACACACATTTTTACAATTTATTGGTCATTCCATATCCAAGTTCAACACTCACTTAGTCAACTCAAGATTCTTCTAATTCATGCATGAATTGTTTTCATATGAGATGAAGTAATAGATGAGTTGATACATACTCCTCATCCCTGGAACTATTTTAATCATTGATATTGGCAATTAATACTCAGGTTTCTAAGGGCTTTGAGTCATGACAAATCATTTACAAAATGGCTTTTCATATATGTATAAGTATTTTGCCAAATCATAAGGGATATAGATATACGACACACATAGTCGAAAAGACATCCATCACAATACAATGAATAGAACTTATTAACTATTATAACCCAAAGAAATATTTTCAAACCATCACCAAGAGAATATTTACAAAAAAGTAAAGGATTGTCTTAATTATACATTAACAAAAATAAAACAAAACATAACCCCATTGTCTCAAATAACCAACCATAACAAGACCAAATAAAAACATCAAATTCTAGAACTCTAAATGCTCACCTCTCTTTAAAAAATATATAATCCTCAATGTGCAAGAACAATATCATCAAAGCTCAAAAGTAATGAGTGAGATAGTTAATTCCCCTGATCACTCACCATGTGGTGGTGGCCGAGGAGCTGAAAAAGTGGTAGAGGGGTAATCCAAGCTATGGTCCTAAGGTGAAGACTCTGAAGTAGGCATCGGAGTAGTGAACCCAGACATACCAATTTGTAGCCCCGCAAGCTCTAGCTCAGCTGCACTAGACTAACCACTTGTCCGGATCATAGGTCTATCCCAAAGTGACTCTCTAGTGACAGCAATAACAATTGCCTCCTCCATCGCTCTTAACTCGTGGTGCTCCTATGAGATGATATTAACTCCTACGGCCTCTTCATCAATCTCTAGGAAAGATGGAATATACTTGCTATAGGCCGTCATACCTAGAATCACACTTATAATAGCCACAAGAGGTACAACCACCATAAAGGGAAGTGATATTAGTGGATTTTAATGCCGCTATCTCCTTCAACTCAGCAATATTAGCTTTCATAACCACCATGTTAGCACTCACACAACCCTTATTCTCTAAAGCATCAAACCTAGCCGACAAGGCATCAATCTGAGCCCTGTGGTCCTCCATACTCATAGCAAAATAATTCAGCCCTTGGTTCTGCGACTCTGTCATCTCTCTTTGCTTCTTTCCCTCATCAAACAATGAGACCAAAGATACTGCTATGGATCTTTCAATCAACATAGTCAGAGAGGATTTAATCCATGTAGGCCTAGTGTTAGCCAATTTGTCCAACCTGGCAAAATGGTAGATTGTATCTTGGGTAATCAAGTGTCGAGATGTTGAAGCTTATGGCTCGACCAAGTAAAGGATGAAAGGGATATAATAGAAGAGGATGGGGGCGGAGTAGAGGAAGAAGATATACCTGACTCGAATGATGGCTCAAAAGTGCTAGTCTAAAGCATCTCAACATCAACAATCGACGCTGTATCCACCAGCTTCTTCCTAGCTCAATCCTTCTCATTCCATTGGAATTCTGCCTCAAGATGCCGAATATCGATAGAAATTGATGGGGTGATATCCACTTCAATCCCTCTAATAAAAGGCACACTGACTCTCCTACATAAAGTTGTGATGAGGCACGAGAATGGTAGAGAAGTCTGTAGCTACTTAGCCCATGTGAGAATCTTCGGGGCTATAACTGAACCAAGGTTCAATTTTCTTATGATCCATGATACAACCTACAAAATTCTGCTTTAGGATATTGAAGGATGTATTTGTTCTGGGATGACATAAGGTTGTTGATGATGAAACCAAACCAATATTGACCAAGAATATTCAGCTCCTTCTCAATCACCACCCCTTCTTCCAATGATGATGAGGTTGCAATACTGATCAATATGGCAAGCCATACTTTGAGGTCATCAAGTGTTTTCTTATCAATCATTTCGCTAGATCATGGTGAAGCCAAAATGTGCACCCCAACAAGTCATTTAACTCTCTCTCAGTGCAAGAGATGACACACTCTGCACTTCTACTATATCAATTGACTTCAGAGCAATTTTCACTTGGCTTTTGCCTTTGGGAATAAACTCTAGCATAGGCCTCATAGAATTTGCAGACCAACCTGGGGATATATGGTTCACGAGGTGTGGTGAAATATTAGAACCCTTGGAATCTTAAGTTGTCCTATACCTCGTGTATCTATCAACAACCCCATCAATGGATAACCAACACTCCTCCACTATTGTCCTCAACCCTGCAGCCTTTAATCGATTTAAATGGTATGGGGTAATTATTTCCCGAATGGCCTAGGAAGTTTGAAGGAGAGGATCATGTGCTGCCTTTGTTCTTTCCTCTATTCGACGACATTTTGGAGCCTGCTTCGAAGCCGTAGGCTCATACACTAAAGTTTTGGACTCCATTTGTTCCTCCTCAGAGTTCATCCGTTCTAACACAAGATCTCGTCACTACTAGAGTCTCCATGTTTAGTCACTCTCTTCTTTCCTTTACCTCGTTCTTCTCTACGAGGCATCTCAACCCTTTGTTCTTTACTCCTGGTAGCTTTGCAGGTGGCCCAGGTTGCTCAAGATCTGCCATGTGAAATAGGATGCTTTTGATGAGGCATAGCTACAAAACAAAGCAAACGTGTGTAAAAATCAATGATGTGAAAGAAAAATCCAAAAAGAAACCTTAGAAAAACATGTCTACAGGTAGGTTAATTTGCCTGTCGAAGTCAAATTGACCATCGCCTTATGTTATAGAAATTAGGGCCCCAAACACTATCAGCAATGGTTGTTAGCATTCAGCAGTCAAAATGACCATCACAAAATTTGATAGAACACAAGGATAACAAGTTGTCATATACGGTGATGCATGTGGCCTTTCAGTGGATCACCGAATCAACTTGGCGGTCAAATTGATCGTCGCTGAAGTTGATTGGTAACATAAATTTCCCCAAAATTATAATTTAAAGCACACAATTGACAAAATTAGGAAAATTTCACAACGCATGCCTCACAAACACATATCGAAACAAAAAAACATGCCAATGCAATCCTAACATTCACACCATGAAGACGAATTCAATCAAATAACAACTTTACCCTTAAGAAAGACATCACCACTATAACATCTGGCAAGTTCAAGTCATATGATTAAATACTTGGGTTACTTAGACTTCACCCATATGGCATGATTCAAACTAAGTCCATAAAATTGGAAATCACATCAAATTCAACCCAATCAAGTTTATTAACCCAAATAAAATTGCAAAACAATAACAATTTGATCAAATTGGGCTTCATTATGAACTATGAAAACAATTATGCACCAAGAACATCAATCACATACTTAACCACTGACATATATACAATAAGTTGCATCAAAACTTCAAGAAATCAATAACCTATCTGAGTGAGTACCAAATCGAGCACAAGGGTTTCAAAACATCGATACAATCTCATCACACTACAATTTTCATTGATTTTTTACACCACATAATGGCCCATATAGTTCCACAACCAATTTAAAGAAATCCTAAGTCCAAAAAGTTCATAAAAATTAAAAAGGGCTAAAGACACACCGAAATAGTGATCTAGAGACAAGAGGATGAATAGGATGATCAAGTGATGATGATAATGCTCAATCATTGATGAAAATTATGAAAATGTAAGCTACTAACGTGCAGTGTGCTTAGGAGTGAAGAAGATGAAAAGTGAAAATAGAAAAGTAAAAAGGTTACTTCAAATTAAAGTTAGGTCGATCAAGCGATGCAATTCGACGTGCCAACTTATACCATCGAACACATTCCATGATTCGACGAATGTGCGTTTGACCACTTTTTCCTACAAAAGCTTAGGTCTTCCTAGATGCACTAAAAAGAGTTGAGATAGTTCATCGCCAAACCAAATCGGCGATCTGCTCAATTGTTACTTTGACCGCCGATTTGACAGAAACTCAAAGGCCATCAACTAACCCAAAAGGTGGTAAAATTCGAGGTCACTATTTCAACTTTGAGATCCGCTTCATACCGACCTAAGTTGCTTTTCTCTTCCACTCCAAAACTTTCACCTACACACACAACACATGTTATTCAAAATCACTAAAATATTGGGTTGCCTCCTAAGAAGAGCCTTATTTAACCTCGTGCATGACTTGGACAATTTTTCTAGGCCTCATTTAAGTACACCACTTTAACCATCTTCACTTCTGTTGGTTCCCCAAATTTTATTTTCAAACATTGCCCATTCACCTTAGAGATTTCCCCTTTTTCATTTTCTACTTCAATACATCCATTTCCCCAAACTTTTGAAACTCTAAACGGACCAGACCACCTAGAGCTAAATTTTCCCAGGAACAATTATAACTTTTAGTTGTATAGAAACACAAAATTACAAAACTAGAACTCACGTTGAAAAATCATCATATCATGCCATCTTTTCATCTTCTCGTAGTAAATCGCAACATTTTCATAGGCACCCAACCTGAATTCCTCCATTTGGTGTAATTGAGACAATTGAGCATTCACCACATCATTCCAATCAAGATTCAATTTCATCAAAGCCTAAAATGCCTTGTGTTCTAAACCAATGGGCAAATGACAAGCTTTACTATAGAAAAGCTTATACGGTGATATGCCAATTGTGATTTTGAATGCAGTACAGTAAGCCCATAAAGCATCATCAAGTTTCCTTAACCAATTCGTTCTATTGGCATTCACTATTTTGGCAACAATATTTTTAATATCCCGGTTTGATACTTCCACCTGGACACATATTCGGGGATGATAGGATATTGCCACCCTATGTTTGATCCCATATTTACTAAGTAACGATGCACACACCATGTTGCAAAATTGAGACCCCCGTCACTAATAATTGCTCTTGGGGTCCCAAACCTAGTTAAGATATTTTTCTTCAAAAAGTTAACCACTCTCTTTCCATCACTAGTCAGTAGCGCAACCACTTCAACATATTTTGATACATAATTAACCACAACAAAAATAAATCGATTCCTGAATAAACTCACAAATGGACCTAAGAAGTTCAAATCCTATACATCAAACAACTCAACTCCAAGGCTAGGAGATAAAGGAAGTTGATGTTTTTGAGAAAATTGACCTTACATTTGGCATTATTGACATGCCTTGACATAGAAGTTTGCATCACAATACAACCCTGACAAAAAATATCTACTTTGCAATACTTTTGCTGCTACTTGTATACCTCCATGATGATCACCGTCGGGGAGGTGTGACATACATCAAGAATACCATTCATTAGAACCTCTGGAACACACCTCCTCACCATGTTGTCAGCACATTCTCTGAATAAGAACGATTCATCCCAAAAATATCTTTTCACATCAAACAAGAATTATTTCTTTTGATTTTGGCTCAAACAATTTAACTATATTTCACAAATAAGATGGTTAGCATAATCGGCATACCAAGGCACTTGACTTTGTGAAATAGCCATTATGGTTTCATTCGGGAATGGAATCATCAATACAAATAATCCCCTCACCAACTATATTAGGATTAAGACAAGAAAGATCGCCTGTCACTTGATTTTACATCACTTTCAATCCTTCACTTCGAAGTCAAATTCTTGAAGCAATAGAATCCATTGAATCAACCTTGGTTTGGCTTCTTTCTTAGCCGTCAAATACAACAACACAACATGATCAGTGTGAACGACAACCATAGACCCAAGTAGATATGTATGAAACTTTTCGAATACATACACAATTGCAAGAAGTTCTTATTCTATTAAGGTGTAATTTTCTAAGCCATATTCAATGTATTGGATGCATAGTAAACCATATGAAATAACGTATCCTTTCTTTGGCCGAGTACTGTACCTAAAGCATACCTACTAGCATCACACATGACTTCTAATGGGAGATTCCAATCCGAGACAACAATAATTGAGGTTGTTACCGACCTCTCTTTCAATTAATTAAAAGCTTTCAAATATGCTTCATTGAAATCAAATAGAAAATCCTCTCAAGGTGTTTGCACAACGAATTAGCAATTTTTGCAAAATCTTTAATAAACCTTTTATAGAAACTCACATGCGTAAGAAAACTCCTTACCCCTATGACTCAAATAGGAGGAGGAAGTTTGGTACTAACTTAAACCTTTACTTGATCAACTTGCAAATCATTCCCCGAAATCTTATTCCCAAAAATAATGCCTTTTTTCACCATGAATGACATATTTCCCAATTCAAAATCAAATTGGTCTTTACACACTCCTGTAAAAGCTTTTCTAATTGAATAAAGAAACCTTCAAAAGTATCATCGACCATTGAAAAATCATCCATGAATACTTTCATTGTATCTTCAACCATATCGGAAAAAATAGAGAGCATACATCTTTGGAAAGTAGCTAGTGCATTGCATGACCCAAACAACATCCTCTTGCAAGCAAACGTACCATAGAGACACATGAAAACGGTTTTCTCTTGATCTTTAGGAGTAATGGAAGTTTGGTTGTAATCGGAATATCCATCAAAAAAGCAATACCAACCTCTACTAGCAAGACAATCAAATATTTGATCCATGAATGACATTGGAAAGTGATCTTTCTCCGTCCATAAATTCAAACTTCGATAATCCATACAAACTTGCCACCCCATTATCGATCTTGTAGAAATAAGTTTTTCTTTTTCATTTTTCACCATTGTCACTCCCCTTTTTTCCAGCACATATTGCACCAGACTCGCCTGTCTACTATCTAAAATAGGATAAACAATATTGACATTGAACCACTTGATTGTTTTTTTTTACAACTTCTTGCATTATAGGGTTGAGCTATCTTTGATTTCGATAGTAGGTTTTCAATATTTAACAAAATTAATTTTATGAGAGCAAATCTCCAGAGGGATTCCAATAGTGTCCGTTTTCGTCCACCTGATTGCTATGATGAACTTTGTTAACATGCTTACTAGTGCCACTACTTGGTGGTTCAACATATAAGATGCACAAATGACCAATAGCATCTCATCACTACCAAGGAAAACATAATTCAAATGAGACCAAAGTGCCTTAAGCTCAAGCTTTGGATGCTCTTCAATTGAGGGCTTTGCCGGTGGTGTTTCTCTATTCTTCAAATCAAGATCAAGCTTCTTTGGAGTTTTGGAATAAAAGCATGCCATTGATGGTTCAACATCATCAACATCAATGGTATCATCAACAGTTAGAGCCTGAGCTTTATCACCCACAACCACGTCAATAATAGGGGGCACGTCCCCAACCACCTTGCCACTCCTTGTAGAAATAACCATGCATTGAGGAGTGCCTTTCTTTGGATTTACCACCGTGTCACTAGGCAAACTCCCTTTTCGACGAGGGTTCAAGTGGGCAAAAATATTACTCAATTAAGTCTCCAATTGTTTGACAAAGTTTGATTCAAAGGTGAGAAGTTGGACTTCTATTTCTTTCATCACCTTGTCGGTCCCTTCAACCTTGTAGAGTATCCTAGCAAGGATGTCTTCAATCCTATGATTCTACGGATTAGTAATGGGGGTCATTTGGTTTGACCTGATCATGAGGTGGAATATACTTCTCCCTCTCAAATTCATGATCGCACTAATTATCATTTCTAGACCTCCAATCTCGATCCCTCCAATTAATGTCTGATCATTCATCCAATCTTGATTCTTGACTGGCCGGTTAAGAACCCACCATTTGGTTGCCAAAATATTGAACCTCTTCATTGTAGCGCGCTTCAAAAGATGCATCTTTATCATTCACCATAGCATGTACTGCATCAACATTAACATTTTATGGCTACCCCTTGGAGGAGGTCCCATAACATGCTTTATATTATGATTCAGCTGCATCATTATTTTAGCCATATTCTCATCACATTCATGATCCTTTTGGATATTTTCTTTGGTTACCAGTGAAGAGGTGGAGATGGACTTATCTTCTTGAGTATGCCATGCTCGATTGGTCTTTACCATTTGATCCAACAATGCTAAAGCTACTACAAAAGGCTGCCTCAGAATACCCTCACCAACTGATTGATTGGTCGCCGCCTTGTTAGCATTATTAAGGCTTTGATAGAAAATTTGCAATAACACTTTGTCTAGGAGGATATGGTCCAGACATTGCAGCAACGTCTTTTGAAATCAGAGCCAAGTATCATGTAAGGGATCATCATCTCAACTCCTATAATTTGTAATCTCATAAAACACTTAGAGCATTTTGGATTCCAGAAAGAATCTCTCATGGAATGCATCAGTTAACTTATCCAGGAGGTGATACACACAAGGGTGTAGTCATCACACGGAATGAGATACCTAAAGGCACCTCACTCAAGCTGTTTTAAGCATCTTAAGCATTCATAGGCATTTAATATAAATATTTACGAAAAAATAAGGGAAAATAGACTATGGGCCATTTTAGAAATGAAGCAACATTAAAAAGATATGGAGTTAACTAAAAAGCATACCAACTACTAAATCAATGGATGGCACTGGTTGCGGGCGGTCTTCATCAAATAGAATAGAATCTATAATTGTGCAACATAGAAAGTAAACGCCTCGAAAGGGATACAAAATACATTGTCTCAAAATAATACTAAGATAGATGCTTGAATTAAATATTGTATAGTCCCGAACGAAGGACTCACCATAATTAACAAAGCTAATATTGAACTCTGAGCACTAGTCACGAGCCAGTGGAAGAGTGCCTGTCCCTACAAGGTTAAATCATGTAGGAAAAATATTCATTAGTATGTTGGAATGTACTAAGTATGTGTGATGTAATGCATGTATGAAATTGTAATGCCATCATTCATAAATAGAACAAATAAGTATATAAGAGATAAGATATACATAAATCGAGCTTAAGCATGCACAATGAATATGGCTCAATATGAACAAGTGTCAATGCATGAGAAATAACATGTAATGAAACCACAACATGGAATCATAAACTTATGGGAGTAGACCTTAACCGAAATTAAGACCATGTGAGCTACTACATAGAGTCAAACATAACCCTCTATATGTTTGCATGGGAAGACCAATAGCCGGGTAGAACTCCATCAACTTTGCATGCATCATAATAACATAAATTGTCTATGAGGATCCACTAGCCTAGTCTACAAAGGCTCTTATGGTGGCACATAGTTAGGGATATTGAGATTTAACTATAATGGGTCATACTTCAACTAACGGGATGAAATCCAACCTCAAGTCAGCATGATGCTAAGTGATCTTATGAAATTCTATTAAGTAGTAATCATAGGAGTAGTTCAAACATTAGGGACCACCAAATGAGAATTGTCCTATCACCTTGGGGACCTTTCTAAAACATCTTTGAGGACAATTATCAACATGCTTATATCTTTGACAAATCATCACTTAAAACTTAACTTCAATTCCCTAATAATCTTATGTAACATAAATCTTTTCTTGAAAACTAGGTGGGCTAGGATTTTTAAATGGAACAATCATAAATCACATAAGACATAAGGAAGTTTCTCTTTTTAAGGACCATCAATAATGCCCAACCTTTATCAACATCGAGACCCAACATGGGGTCATCCTTAATAGTTCAAACATGCAAATATGCTTAGTAAGATAGTTTTCAGATATCATATGTAGCATTTATTAACAAAAATATCATGAAATTATCATAAGCATGCATATTAATTTATGGAACATACAGAAAATGCAAAACACTTAAAAAAGGAACTTTATGGGTGGAAGGATACCCATAAACCAACTCACATACCTTGGGGGAACTTGGGGGAAACAAACTTGAAGCATTGGAGAAGAAACCTTAGAACCCTAGCCTTAGCCCTAGCTTGTTCTTAAGAGCCTTCGCCTTAGAGAATTTTAGGAATTGAAAGAATAAAGGAAATAGTAGGGTCTTAGGGATTTAAGGCTGATTTAGGACTTTTTCGTTCCCAAAATGACATAGTTTAGGAATAGGACTGATATAAATGACAAAACTATCCCTCATTAAACTGCCAGATTCAACCTACGAAATCTTGCTTACGGGTCGTAAGTTAATCCACGGGCCGCAGGTCCCTTTTGTCTGGTAACACATCTGAAATTCTTGAAAATTGAATTTGCTGGACCCTAAGACTTGAAACTTGTTGGGCCGTGTAACCCTTTACGATTCGTGGTTAGACTTGTAGATTCCTTCCACACTTATCCATTTTTCTTACTTTTCAGGGTGTTATTCTTGGAACCACCCTGCGGGACATATGTTGTTTAACGGGCTGTCTGTAACACATAGGTCATCTTCCAACAAACTCCAAATTTCTTTCATGTCTGATAGCCTCACTCAGACCCTACTTTCGGACCATAATGCATCCTATGGGCCATCACTTGGTTCGTGGGTTACCCCATACTTGGAAACCTTTCCTCTTCCTGAAGTCTCATGCTTAAGGACACATACTACGGGCCGTAAGTTTCCCTCATGAACAAGACTTCTGGTCATTTTTCAAGCCAACGTTTTTGCACTCAAGGCTCTTAAACTAGGGGTCATTACAATATCCCCCCCTAGGAGCATTCATCCCCAAAGTACATATAGGAAAACTCTAAGGAGTAAGCTAGCAGCTAACAACCCAGCATGCATGCAAAAATGCAAGTTAAACATCATTCCTCAAAATCTTTACATTAATACTTAAAAAATGTCTCGAAACAATTCATAAACATGAAAATAAATTAATACATCATGAAAGCTAAAATGCGTGGAATTAGAGTTTTTAGGAAAAATTTCTTAATACCTTAGGCTTGAGTAGAGTGGAATAGATGTGGATAACACTGCATTTTATCCACTTTTGCTTCCCATGTAGCACCCTCAACTTGTTGGTTTCCCCAAAATATTTTGACAAATACAATTTCCTTGTTCTTTAGCATTTTCACTTGTTGGTCTAAGCTTTCAATTAGTACCTTTTCATAACTCTAATCCTCTTCAATGTTCAGATAACCCAAAGGAACTATGGAACTTGGATGACCTATGAATTTCCTTAACATCGACACATGGAAGACCGGATGAATCAAATGCAACTCATTCAGTAGATCCAACTTATATGCCACTTTTCCACTCTTCTTACCACCTTGTAGGGCCCTACATACCTAGGGCACAACATTTCTTTCTTATCAAACTGGATCACACCTTTCATTGGAGACACCTTTAAGTAGACCCAATCACCCACTTGGAATTCAAGTTCCCTTCTTCTCACATTGGAGTAGGACTTCTGTCAACTTGGGATGTTTGAAACTCCCCCCCCCCCCCCCCATGCTTTTAGTTTTCTCCATTGCGTTCATCACCAAGTCCAATCCTATTAATTCTACCTCACTGACTTCAAAGCAACTGTTGGGTAATCCACATCGTCTACCATATATGCATTAAATGGTGCCAACCCAATACTTGTATGAAAATTATTATTGTAGAAAAACTCGATAAGTGGAAAATGCTCATCCAAACTCCCCTTAAACTCTGACACGCAAGCTCTCAACATGTCTTTCATCGTCTAAATAATCCTTTCGGCTTGCCCATCGGTTTGGGGATGAAAAATAGTACTCAACTTTACCATAGTACAAATTCCTCGTTGAAAAGACTTCAAAAATGAGAAGTCAATTGAACTCCACGATTTGATATGATGGACAATGGAATCCCATGCAACCTCACCAACTCTCGGATGTACACGCGGGTATAGTCCTTGGGATTAAATGTAGTCTTGACCAGTAAGTAATGATACGACTTTTTCATGCAATCAACTATCACCCATATTGAGTCAAAATGGTTTTTGGTCTTTGGCAAACCTACTATGAAGTCCATGCTGATCTCTTTCCACTTTCAAGTAGGAATATCAATGTCTTGTGCGAGGCCACCCGAATGTTGGTATTGAACTTTGACTTGTTGGCAATCAGCACATTCGGACACAGATTGAGCAATTTCCTTCTTCATTCTATTTCACCAATAAATTACCCTAAGTCTATATATATCTTTGTAGTGCCAGGTTGAACGGAGTATGAAGAGTTATGAGTTTCTTGCATGATCAATTTTTTCAGCTCACTATCATTGGGCACACACAACCTCTATTAATTTCGGAGTATACCATCCCCCTCTATTAATATCTTTCCATCTTTTACTAAGGTTTTCTACTTAACCAAAACCGTATCAAAGTCTTGCTTAGCCTTAACCTCATCAACCAAAGAAGATGCGGACCCATGAAGAACCATTGCACCACTACTTCTGGACTTACTCAATTTCACTCCAAGTCTAGCCAACCTATGAACATCTTTAGCTAACTCTCTTTTTTCTATCATCTTCAATATGAGAAACACTATTCATGGAAACTCTACTAAGGGCACAACTACCATATTGGTGTTTCCAAGGTAATACTTCATACTCATATCATAATCTTTGTAGCTCTAACTACCTTTGTTGCCTCAAATTGAGATCCTTTTGGGTGAACACATATTAGAGACTCTTGTGGCCAGTGAAAACATCCACATAAACTCCGTACAACTAATGTCGTCAAATCTTCAAGGCAAACACCACCGCTGCAAGCTCAAGATCATAAGTCGGGTGATTCTTCTCATAAAGTTTCAAATGCCTTGAAGCATAGGCAATCACTTTACCATGTCGCATTATTACACAACCCAACCCAATCCTTGATGCATCACAATACACAATGAACCCATCATTCCCTTTTGGCGATGTCAATATTGGGGTTGAGGTCAATTGATCCTTCAAAGTTTAGAAACACCTTTCACATTCATCTGTCCACTCAAACTTAGCTTTCTTCTAAGTCAACTTGGTGAGTGGGGATAAAATAGTGGAGAAATCTTTCACAAACCTTCTATAGTAATTAAGTAGTCCCAACAAACTCCTTATGTCAATAGGAGTCAATGGCCTTGGCCAGTTTCTCAGAGCTTCAATCTTTTTAGGATCAACCTTAATACCCTCACTAGATACCACATGCCCAAGGAAGGCAACCTCATCTAGCAAAAACTCGCATTTTTCAAACTTTGTATAAAGTTGCTGCTCTTTCAGGGTTTGCAATACTGCCCTCAAGTGTTCCATATGCTCTTTATCACCTCGGGAGTAGATAAGTATTTCATCAATAAACACTACAATAAACATGTTGAGGTAGGGCTTGAACATCCTATTCGTGAGGTCCATAAATATCACCCGTGCATTAATGAGGCCAAACGACATCACCACAAACTCTTAGTATAGAATACCATCTTAGGGATGTCACTTTCTCTAACCTTTAGTTGGTGATAACCAGATCGCAAATCAACTTTGGAGAAATGAGTATCTCTTTGCAGTTGATCAAACAAGTTTATTCTCAGAAGGGGGTACTTATTCTTGATGGTGTTCATATTGAGTTGTCAGTAGTCAATGCACATGTCGAGCGACCTATCCTTCTCCAACAAATCCCTCAATTGGTCTTTTAACTCCTCTAACTCTACGGGAGCCATTATATAAGGAGGGCTTGAGATTGCTAAGTATCGGGTAAGAGGTTTATACATAAATCTATTTCCTTTTCAAGAGGAACACTCAATAACTCATCCAAAAAGATATCAAGGAATTCATTTATAATGGGAACCAACTCAAGAGAAGGAACGTTGAATGTGACATCTTCGACTCTTACAAAATGGTAGATACAACCCATAGAGATAATTTTGCAGGCCTTTAGGAAGGAAATGAACCAACCTCTACAAGAAGAGTTAATACCCCCTCATTCAAGAATTATCTCATTAGGGAATGGAATTTAACCCTACAGGTTCTACAATCAATGGAAGCATGCAACCAATCCATCCTAAAAATTATGTCGAAGTCTACCATGGAAAGCCTAACTAAGTCACCCGGAATCACTTTATGCAAGATAGAAATATGACAACATCTATAGACTTTTTGGGCTATGATGGACTCATCAAGGGGTTAATTACTTCATAGGGCTCATGGAGGATTTCGAGACATGTGTGAAACTTATAAGTAAGGAATGGGAAATCAAAGGATAAGTTTGCGCCCAAATCTAGAAGTGCATATGAATCATAATAAAAAATTTTTAACATGCCAATGATCATGTTTGGAGCTTCTTCGACCTCTTTGCGACTATAAAGAGCATATAACCGATTGGTCCTTTAGGCGCCATGGGCTTGACCCCTTTGGCCTTGGGGCTAGTGCCACCACTCCTACAATCCTTGGCAAGGTGTCCGGGCTTACCACAAGTGAAGCAAGAATTGGACCTAGTTAGAAATTCTCCTTTATAGGGCCTTCCATACTTAGGGAAATTGGGACTTTGCGGCTTGGGAGCCACCCTTTTGTCCTTTTGTAGTTTGAGAGGAGGAATGTTAGTGGATTATTTTCCACTTTGCTTTTGGACATCTTGAAATTTGTGACCACTACCCCTTTGGTGAGAGTAACCTACCATAAACTCAATCCCTCTTTGACTCCCTTGCTCTCTCACGAAGCTTTTCCTCTTCAATTTGCTCCTTATACGTCGTCAAGCAGGAAATGTCCATCTCCTTGACCAAAATGGCCATCCTGAATTCCTTAGAGACCAACTAGGAGACGTCAAAAATAAACTTACTCATTCGAGCCCTCAGATCTGCGACCATAAAGGGAGCATACTTTGACAATTTAGTTATTTTGAGGACATAATTCCTCACACTTATAGCCCCTTGCTTCAAGTTGTTAAACTCCTGGACCTTCACCTCCCTAAGCTCAATTGGGAAGAACCCTCCCAACTGATAGGACCCATTCCTTGTCCTTGCTCGTCTGCCCATTGTTCATACCAAATCTTAGCAACTCCTTTGAGTTTGTAGGCCACCATCTCACCTTTCTCTTCCAATGTAATACCCATCATTGCAACTACCGGTAAGCCTCTTAAATGAAGTCAATATGATCCTCATTCAGCTTAGACCCATGGAATTTTGGCAGGTTTATCCACATGAAGTCACGTACCTTGGCGGCCGAGGTAGGCACTTAAAGGTACGACTATCTCCCAATTGGCCTGATTGGCCAAGGCTTGGGCCAATAGGGTGAATGCAGCTTGAAACTCAGAATGAGACACTCCATCATCCTATTGGAATTGAAGAACTTCTTGTTCAGGAGTGCCTTGGTGATGGGAGGATCTCTGTGGTGACATGATCTATAAACAAGCAAAAGGCCATTGTTAGTTAACTAAAAAACGTATTCAACTCTAAGGCACATCAATAAGAAAGAAGGGAAGACTTTCCTAAATCGTCTCATTGCCTCTCACTCAAGATAATGGCGCGCATCACAACTTTGAATGAGATTCTACGCTATATGGTATGCAAGGAAATCTGAGGAACATTTTAAAACCCCGTACTTTGCTACCAAGTTTGTAACGACCCAACCTGGGGCCTAGTCATCACACGAATAATGAGATACCCGAAGGCACCTCACCCAAGCCATCTTAAGAATTCATAGGCATTTAATAGAAATATTTGCAAAAAAAATAAGGGAAATGGACTATGGGCCATTTTAGCAATGAAGTAACATTAAAAAGCAATAGAAATAACTAACATCAATTTTTCCAAAAGCATACCAACTACTACATTGATACATGGGACTGATAGCAGTCAGTCTCCATCATATTGAAAAGAATCCATAATTGTGCAACATAAAAAGTAAACACCTCAAAAGGGCTACATAGACATTGTCTCAAAGTAATACTAAGATACATGCTAAAATAAAAAATGGTAGAGCCCTGAACTAAAGGATCACCATAAATAACAAATCTAGATTTAAACGCTAAGTACTAGCCACGAGCTAGTGGAGGAGTGCCTATCCCTACATGGTTAAATGTTATAGGCAAAATATGTGTTAGTACATTTGAATGTAATATGTATGTGAGATGCAATGCATGTATGAAATTATAATGCCATCATTCATAAATAGAACGTATTAGTATGTAAGAGATAGAGATACATAAAGTGAGCTTAAGAATGCACAAGGAATATGACTTACTATGAAAAAGAGTCAATGCATGAGAAATAACAAGTAATGAAAACATAATATGGAATCATAAACTTGTGGAAGTAGATCTTAACCGACATTTAAGATCATCAGAGCTATTACATGGAATCTAACATAACCCTTTACGTTGGCATAAGGAGACCACTTACCAGGTGGAACTTCGTCAACTTTGCATGCATCATAATAACATAAATGACCTACGTGGATCCACTACCCTAGCCTACGAGGTCTTATGCTATCACATAGTTAGGGACATTGAGGTTTAACTATAATGGATCATGCCTCAACTAACGAGATGAAAGCCATCCTCAAGTTCACTCAGTTTTAAGACATCCCATGAAATACTTTAACATTCAACTTAGAATATAAGTAGCAATCATAGGAGTAGCTCAAACATTAGGAACCACTAAGTGAGGATTGTCCTTTCATCTTGGGGACCTTTCTAAAACATCTTTTAGGGAAATTGTCATCATGCTTATATATTTGACAAATACCCACTTAAAACTTAACTTGAATGCCCTAATCATCACATATATCATAAAGATTTACTTAAAAACTAGGTGGGCTAGTCTTTTTAAATGGAACAATCATAAATCGCATAAGACATAAGGAAATTTCTCTCTTTAAGGATCATCGAAAATGCCAACCATCATTGACCTCGAGACCCATCATGGGGTCACTGTCAATAGTTCAAACATGCATATATACTTAGTAAAATAGGTTTTTGGATATAATATGTAGCATTTAATAACATAAATATTATGAAATCATTATAAGCATGCATATTAACTTAAGAAACTTAAAGAAAAAGTAAAACATTTAAAAAAGAAACTTTATGGGTAGAAGGATACCAAGAAATCAACCCACATAACTTAGGGAAACTTAGGGGAAATGAACTTGAAGCTTTGAAGAAGAAACCTTGGAACCTTAGCCTTTCCCTTAGCTTGTTCTTGAGAGCCTTTGCCTAAGAGAATTTCAGGAATTGAAAGACTGAAGGAAAGAGTAGGGTCTTAGGGCTTTATGGTTGATTTAGGACCCTTTTTTTTTCAAAACAACATAGTTTAGGGATAGAATTAACGGAAATGACAAAATTGCTCCTCATTAAAACTGCCGGATTAAACCTATGAAACCCAGTTCACAGGCCGTAAGTCAATCCACAGGTCACAAGTCCCTTTCTTTTGGTAACATATCTGAAATTCTTGAAAATTGACTTTGCTAGACCCAAAACCACGAACACTTGTTATAGGCCATGTAAACATCTATGGTTCATGGTTGGACACGTAGAGTCCTTCCACACTTTGCCATTTTCTTACTTTTCTTGTTCTTATTCCACGAACCACCTTACGAGCCATATCCTATTCAATGGGCCATCTAGTAACACATAAGCTACCTTCCAGCAAATTCCAAATTTTCTTCATGTCTGATAGTCTCACTCCCCACCCTACCTATGGATAGTAATATATCCTACAGCCTATCACGTGGTCCATGGGTTACCCCACACCTGAAAACTTTTCCCCTTCTTGAAGTCTCATGTTTAAGGACCAATCCTACGGGCCATAAGTACACCTACGGGGTGTAAGTTTCCCTCGTTAACCATACATTATGTAATTTTTAGGCCAAAATTGTTGCACTCAAGGCTCCTAAATTGGTGGTTGTTACATTCCACCAACCAACGACAAGCGTCACCAATAAGGGAAAAGGAATGCTCGCAACCTTATGGCCTCTTGTGTGATGCTCTAGAGGGTAATTAATTCACACATATCTATAATATTTTGTAAGGGCTCATGTGGGTCTTCGTGAGCTAACCCTCTTAATAAACCCTTCATTTTTAGAAGTTGGAGCATCAGGCACTTCATGTGGAAATTAGAATTATTGCCCAATAGAGATAGGTAGATTGTGCCAGCCCTTCTCATATTCATAGCTTGTGGTTTTCCATTTTGATAACCCTTATTCATCATCCCAGCATCACTTGTAATATAACATTGCTCGGTCATATTTTCACCTGAAAAGATCACCAAAAACACAAAACAGAAAATTAAAATGAACAACTACTAAAATTAAGTCCAATGTAACACTTTAATAAAAGAATCAAATGCCAATCCCCGGAAACAACTCCATTTATGATGACATTCAAATACACCTCCATTTAGAAGTATGGACCATCGTTAACAATATATAGGCCCAACTATGAGTCAGGGTCGAACTCACAGGGATTAGGAGTTGCTCAATTCTAACCTTGAAGTCATTGGTCAAACTAATTAATCGTAGTTATTTTAAAAGTGATTGAAATACACTAGAATGTAAATTTTGCAATGTAACAATTTAACCAAAATCAAAGAGAAGGAAGCATGTTGGGTATAACAACCCCTAGTTTAGGAGCCTTGAGTACAAAAATGTTTGCCTGAAAATGACCTGGAGTCAGGTTCACGAGGGTGACTTATGGCCCGTAGGTATACTTATAGCCTGTAGGATTGGTCCTTAAATATGAGACATAGGAAGGGGAAAAATTTCCAAGTGTGGCGTAACCCACAAGCTAAGTGATGGTCCATAGGATGTAATATGCTTCGTAGGTAGGGTCATGAGTGAGGCTATCAAACATGAAGAAAATTTAAAGTTTTTTGGAAGGTGACCTACGTGTTACTAGACAACCCATGAAATAGGATACGACTGTAGGGTGGTCCCTGGAATGAGGCCTAGAAAATATGAAAACTAGCTAAGTGTGGAAGGACTCTATGAGTCAAACCATGACCGGTAGGTGTTTACACATCCCATAACAAAGCTTAGTGGTTTAGGGTCCAACAAATTTAGTTTTTAAGGATTTCAAATGTGTTACCAGACAAAAGGGACCTACGGCCCGTAGATTGATCTATGGGTTGGTTTTCGTGGGTTGAATCCAACGATTTTAATGAGGGGTAGTTTTGTTATTTTCATCCTTTATATTCTTAAACAACGTCATTTTGGGATCAAAAAAGGGATCCTATATCAACCTTAAAGCCTTAAGTCCTTCATTCTTCTACTCTAAAATTCTCCAAGGCAGAGACTTTCAAGAACAAGCTAGGGCAAAAGCTACGATTAAAAGATATCTCCTTCAAAGCTTCGAGCTCATTTCTCCTAAGTTTCCCCAATGTATGTGAGTTAAATTTTGGGTACCATTCAACCCATAAAGTTCCTTTTGAGTATTTTATCTTTTCTTTAAGTTCCTTGAGTTAATATGTATGCTTATGACGATTTCATGATATTTATGTTATTAAATGCTACGCATGATATCCTATAACTATTTTACTAAGTATATTTGTATGTTTGAGCTACTGATGATGATCCCATGATGGGTTTCAAAAAATATGAAGGATGGACTTTTTGATGGTCTTTAAAAAAAGAATTTTCCTTATGTTTTAGGCGATTTATGATTGTTCCATTTAAAAAGCCTAGCCAACCTAGATTTCAAGTGAAGCTTTATATGATTTATGAAAATGATTAGCGCATTGAAGAAGAGTTTAAAATAAGTTTCTCAAAGATGTAAAAATGTTGAAAATTTCCCTAAAGATATTAAGATAGGTCCCCAAGATGAAGGGACAATCCTCACTTAGTGGCTCCTAAGTTCGAGTTACTCTTATAGTTTGCTACTTATGATTCTAAGTTATGTTTTAAAGGTTCCGTGGGGTGACCTAGCACCGAGTGGACTTGGGATTTGGACTCATTTTGTTAGTTGTGGCATGACCCCTTAAAGATAAATCTCAATGCTCCTAACTATGTGTCACCATAGGCGCCCTTGTAGGCTAGGCTAGTGGATCCACGTAAGCCTATATGTTATAAAAGATGCAATTGTGAGGTAACTAAGTTTTGGATTTCTACCTTGGCAAGTATATTCCCCTTCTCCTAATGGAATGAGTTCATTGGCCTTTTCCTAATGGAAGGGGTTCATTGGATTCCATGTAGCAACTCACATGGTCTTGTATGTCTGTTATGGTCTACTCCCACAAAATTATGATTCTATGATAATTTTCCATTGCATGTTATTTCTCATGCATTGAGCCTTATTCATATTGAGCCATATTCCTTGTGCATGCTTAAACTCACTTCATGTATCTTTAACTTTATATGTAATATGTTATATTTATGAATGATGGCATTACAATTTCATACATGTATTGCATCTCACATACTTAGTACATTCCAACATACTAACACATAATTTTCCTGCATAATTTAACCATGTAGGGACAGAAACTCCTCCACCAGCTCGTGGCTAGTTCTCAGCATTCAAGACTACCATTGTTATTTTTGGTGAGCCATTAGTTATGGACTCTACCATTATGTAATGCCCTATATCTTAAGCTAACAACTAAGTCATTTATGTATGTGTATAGGCTCAACTCAATGACTCCTAATCTGATGATATAAATTTGTAGGTATTTAAAGTTGATTACATATAGTTTGGGGTCATGAGGTATCTCTTACCTCGAGCCAAGACCAAAGGATTTCAATTGAGAAGGTTTCAATGTGAATTCATATAAGGGTCAAATTCAAATTGGCATAATTTTAGCACATAAAAATTAGGTGGCTCGTTACCTACCAAATCTTAGGTCTTTGAATTAGCTTTCCAATGCTTATGATTTTAACTCATTCCGAGTTCAGAACAACAATTTATGACCGTTTTACTAAAGCCTTTTCTGGGCAGTTAAAAAGGAGAACGGTTAGTCTGACCGCCTAATACATATGGCACATCGTCGAAAAGGTCATCGAATTGCTCTGGAAAGTTTTAAAAATTGTCAAAAGAGTGGTTTGAAGGTTCCATTTGGCATCTTGTCGAATGGTTTGGCGATGGGACATCCTGTATATTTTTCTCGATAGGATACTTTAAAAGATCATTTTTTGACCTCTTGATGATATTTATACTTTCCCATGATAGGGTTTCAACTCATTTTACTCTCATGCACTCTTGTAAGCCATTGTACTCCTAATCCTCTCCATAATCCTTCCCAAAACATTCCATTCAATCTCAATACTTCAAGAGACCTTTGTTGGAATTCATGAATACAAGTGAAGCCTCAAGTCTTCCTCAAATTTTCCTTCAAGAAACTCCAAACCTAAGGTATGGGTTTCACTTTTGGGAATTATTTCATCAATGAAGCACACTCCTCCTTTTTAATGGAGTTTTCATGATTTTAAGGTCGAATACTTTATGGGTTATTCTTTTTATGCATTGTAGATATGATTTAAGTTTGAATTCATCAATTAATGATTTGATTATGCTTGACTACCATTGGAGTTTGATATTATGATGTATTTTATGATACAAAAATCATGTACATTATGATTCCATGAAAGCTATGAAGAACTTATGAATTTTAATTAGATTTCATAATATCAAAATTGGGGTTTCTACTACCATATTCGTGGGTTGGTTCGAATGACTTTAAAATATATTGATTTCACTCCTATTAAGTCCTATACACTTGACTTGCATAATTTTAAGCATATGTACATATACCCACCATGTTTTGATCAAGCTATGTGACAACTCTCTTGAGTTGATTAAGGACTTGCGGTAAGACATGTCAATTAGGAATATTATGAATGTTGAACGTTTGTTATGCATGTTATGAGGTCAAGAGAATTTTATGAATTTTATGAATGATATGAAGCCCTTTCTTTGATATAACAATGTAATAGTTTGATGAGCTACTCTTATGATACTAGCATGAACTATGAAGCTCTGTATAATATGGCTATGTATATAAATTGAGTATTCCGTGTGATTGTTGACCTAGCACCAGAAGGACCTTGGTTGGTAACCATTGTCCCTTAACTATGTGCCACCAAAGGACATTTTGTAACTCCTTCTGAAATGATTGTATCATAAGGTAACATCTCTTAACCCCTACCAAAAAGATTGTATTGTAAGGTAAGGACATCTTAGAATACCTAACGAAAAGCCATGCCATAGGTAAGGACATCTATATTACCTACCAGAAAGGCCACACCATAAAGTAAGGATATTTGTAATATTCTTAGAAAAGGTTATATCGTAAGTTGAGTGGATGGTTTACCTTGGCAATGTAGATCACTCCTTTTTCGATGTGGAGTAAATATTGGAATTCCAAATAGCAGCTCTTTTGGTCTTATTTGTCAGTGATGGTCTCTTCCCACCTATGTATAGTATGTCACATGATTTAATTATTCTTCATGCATGTTTTGACTATGCATTGATCATTCACGTCATATTGAGTCTTTATCCATTTTATATGGTTATGCATATTGTTTAATTTATGGATTATGTTCCATTTTGCGTTGCACCCCACATACTTAAAACATCTCAAGTACTAACACATACGTTGTTCCTATATGATCTTACTATGTAGGGAGCAGAGCTCCTATCCATCCTCCTCCTCCATGTGATTAGCCGATTTGTTTTAAGAGTGCTATTGGTTAGTCCTCCACTTCGGGGACAATATCCACTTTACTTTCCTGATTTTCTTATACTTGTCTATTTGTGGATATTTATATTTTGAAGGTGAGCTCGTAGATGTCTTTGCCCCCATTCCACTCATGTTAGGGTGTTGTTTGTTATGAATATGAATTTTATGACTTTGACTCCTATTATGCTTATGTAACTATGGAAGACATCCCATAGTCCTTATTCCCCCCCCCCCCCCATATGCTTGTTATATGTGGATGATAAGATGGAAGTCCGAAGACCCTATTCTCCCTGTATTGTGTGAGTTATACTTACTCGCCTCTTAGACTTTAATTGCTATATGATCATACTAATTCTCTTCCCCATAGATCTCCATTGCATGAGCCTAAAGTCCCGTTTCTCTAGGATTTATGTGCTTTTTTTTAATTATGCTTCTGCGACCAATTATGTGCTATTTATGCTTTAGAGGCTTATTTAAGTTCCCTTTGGGTTCCTCATTTGTCATGTCACGTCTAGGACCTAGGCTTGGGTTGTTATAAGCTTGGTATTAGAGCACTAGGTTTTCAAAATGGTCCTCAAAAATCCAACGTACTGCGTCAAGTAGAGTTTCTTCATGGTTGTGACGTACATCACAACTATGAATAAGGAGCTATAGGGCATTTAGGAAATGATCCACTTTTTCATGATTTTTGTAGTGCTTTAGATTTTAATTAAAGGCTTCCTTTCTCTAATGGATGGTCTTTTACTCTTGTAGATCATGCCACCAAGAAGAATTGTATAAAGAACTCCTACACCCGAGGGTGATCCGGCCCCTCTCGTTCCTCAAGCTCCTCAAGAAGAAGAAGGAGTCACGCATACCGAATATAAGAATGTCACTACTTAGTTTGCACAAGTCGTGACCAACCAAATGAACCAAGGATCCCGAGCTCCCAATACTCTTACCCCAGCTTCAAGAGTGAGGGATTTTGCAAGGATCAACCCTCCAGAGTTTTATGGCTCCAAAATGGAAGAGGACCCCCGAGAATTCATAGATGATACGTATAAGGTGCTTCCTATCATGGTGGTGAGTTCGAAAGATAAGGAAAAACTTGTGGCTTATTAACATAAATGCCTCTCTCAAATTTGGTTTGCTCAATTGCAAACAGAAAGGGAGAGTAATGATCCTATCCTATGGGAGGAATTTAAGGCTGCCTTCCTCAACCATTTTTTTGCTATTGATTGAGAGAGGCAAAGATGATAGAGTTCATGAATCTCAAACAAGGATCCATGAGTGTAAGGGAGTATTCCCTTAAGTTCAACACACTATCAAAATATGCTCCTCACTTGGTTGCCGACTCTAGGGAAAGAATGAACAAGTTTGTGTCAGGGTATCCATCTTGATTAATGAGGAATGTCACACTACCTTGCTAATTAATGATAGACACTTGTCTCGACTCATGACCTATGTTGTGAAACTTTAAGAGGAGAAGCTTAGAAAAAGGAGGAGTCGAGAGTCCAAGAGGGCTCGGTATGATGGTGGTTTTCAAGGTGTTAAGGATGGCCGTTTTCAACAAGGCCACAGATTTCAAGGCCAATGGTCCTCTAATGCTCCAAACAAAATATTTGCTAATTATAGGGTTCCCAACCCTAAGGCTCAAGGTGGAAATGATAGAGTGACTCATCCAAGGTGCCCAAAATATTGGAGAAATCATAGTGGCACATGTTGGAGGAACACAGGCGCATGCTTTGGGTGTGGCAAGATGGCCCATATATTCATTGATTGTCCACATGCTCAAAACAAGGGTAAGAAAGGTCATCCTCAAGGACAAGGTGCCCATGGTGAACAAAGGGCACAAGATGGTCAACAAGGGGGTTCTCTACATCACAATCTATTTTATTCTTTTCAAGGGAGTCAAGGAGTGGATGAGATGCCCAATGTCATTACCGATATGTTAAAGGTTTATGATTATGATGTGTATGCTTTGTCGGATCCTGTTTCCACTCTCTCTTCAGTTACTCCATTTGTTGCTAATAGACTTCATATGTGTCCCAAATCCCTTTGAGGTGTCTACCGCCATTGCTAAGTCCATTATTGCTAGAGGAGTCTATAGGGGTTGTCCCGTGTCTATATTGCTAAAGACTCGCTTTTTGATTTTTTTGAACTTGACATGGTAGATTTTGATATTATTCTTGAGATGGATTAGTTACATGCTTCCATTGATTGTAGAACCAATAAGTTAAGTTCTAATTCCTTAATGAGCCTTTCTTTGAATGGGAAGGTCATAATTTTGTGGTTAATCGTAGAATCATCTCTCATATTAAGGGCAAAAAATTGATTTCTTAGGGTTGCATTTGTCATCTTGTTATAGTTAAGGATGTTCAGTCTAAAGACGCTCTTATTGAATCAGTTCCGGTGGTTAATAAGTTTCTTGATATCTTTCCCGATGAGGTTCACAATGTCCGTCCCGAAGGGTAGATAGACTTTGGTATGGACCTCCTTTCCGATACACAACCCATTTCTATTCCCCCTTACCGTATGGCCCCGATGAAATTAAAGGAGTTGAAGGATCAATTGAGAGATTTATTAGAGAAGGGTTTTATAAGGCCTGGAAAGTCACCTTGGGTTGCACTAGCGTTGTTTGTAAGGAAGAAAGGTTGCTTACTTAGGATGTGAATCGACTATTGGCAACTCAAGAAGGTTACCATAAAAAAACAAGTATCCTATACCAAGGATGGATGACCTATTTGATCAACTACAAGGGGCTAGTCATTTTTCTAAGATTGATCTCTGGTTTGGATACCATCAAATAAGGGTGAGGGAGTGTGATATTCCCAAGATAACTTTTTGGACTAGATATAGGTATTTAAAATCTATAGTGATATCATTTGGCATAACTAATGCACCAATGATATCTATGGATCTTATGAATAAGGCCTTTAAACACTACCTTGGTATATTTGTTGTTGTATTCATTGATGATATTTTGGTTTACTCCAGAAGTGAAGAAGAGCATGTGAAGTATTTGGGGTTAGTGTTGCAAACTTTGAGGGCTAAGTGGTTGTTTGCTGAACTTGATAAATGTGAATTTTGGTTGAAAGAAGTTGCATTCCTAGGACATGTGGTGTCAGGCGATGGAATTAAATTGGACCATAAGAAGATGGAAATGATAAGAAATTGGCCTAAGCCCTTGATTCCAACGGATATTAGGAGTTTCTTGGGTTTAGTGGGGTACTCCAGAGATTTGTGAATGGATTCTCTTCAATTGCTTTCCCTTTGATTAAATTGACACAAAAGAAGGTCAAATTTGTTTGGACCGTTGAATGTGAAAGGAGTTCCCAAACTTTGAAGGAGAAGCTTATATTCACTTCTATTTTGGCATTATCGGAAGGGTTATTAGTATTTGTTGTGTATTGTGATGCTTTGAAAATTGATTTAGGGTGTGTGTTGATGCAAATTGGCTAAGTCATAACCAATGCTTATAGGCAACTTAAAGTGCATGAGCGTAATTATCCCACCCATAATCTAGTGTTTGCTTCGAAAATATAGCGTCATTATTTATATGGGGTTCATGTAAATGTTTTCACTGACCACAAGAGTCTCCAATATGTTTTCACACAAAGGGATCTTAATTTAAGGCAAAGAAGTTAGATGGAACTCCTTAAAAATTATGATATGAGTGTGCATTATCACCCAAGGAAGGCTAATGTTGTTGTTGATGCTCTAAGTAGAGTGTCAATGGAGAGTATGGCTCATATTGAGAATGGTAAGAAGGATTTTTCAAGAGAATTTCACTGGTTGGCTAGATTCGGGGTTATGTTGAATGAAGTCAAAGTGGTGGTATGATGGTTCCAAATCTTCCTTGATTGAAGAGGTCAAGTCTAAACAAGACCTCGATCTCGCTTTGGTGGAATTGAAAGAATTGGCGAAGGATGGTAAGGTGGAAGTTTTCTCCCAATAGGGGAGAATGTGTCCTTACATACCAAGGTAGGATGTGTGTACCTAATGCTGATGAGTTAAGGAACACAATTTTGAAATAAGCACATTATTCATCCTATTCTATTAACCCCGTTTCTAAAACTATGTATAGAGATTTGAGAAAAGTGTATTGGTGGGGTGGTATGAAGAGAGATATTGCAAAATCTGTAGCTGGTTGTCACATTTTCCAACAATTCAAAGCCAAAGACATTGATATTCCTACTTGAAAATGGAAAGAGATCAACATGGATTCTGTGATTGGCTTTACTAATACTAAGAGTCATTTTGATTCCATATGGGTTGTCGTTGGTAGAATGACAAAATCGGCTCATTTCTTACCGGTTAAGACAATTTACGGGACCGAGGAAGCTATATATTCATGATTTGGTAAGATTGCATGGGGTCCCATTGTCTATTTTTTCAGATCATGGTGCTCAATTTACTTTTCACTTTTGGAGATCCTACCAAAAAGGCCTTGGTACTAAAGTTAAGCTTAGTACCACCTTTAAACAATAAATAAATGGTTAAGCCAAAAGGACCATTCAAACTCGTGAGGATATGCTTAGGGCACTTCAAATTATCATTTGTTTTGACCCTTTGATGATATTTATACTTTTCCAAGATAGGGTTTCCACTCATTTTACTCTCATACACTCTTATAAGCCATTGTATCCCTAATCCTCTCCCAAATCCTCCCTAAAACTTTCCATTTAATCTCAAGATTTCAAGAAACTTTTGTTGGAATTCAAGAATACAAGTGAAGCCCCAAGGATTCCTCAAAATTTCCTTAAAGAAACTCCAAGTCTAAGGTATGTGGGTTTCATTCATGGGAATTCTTTCACCCATAAAGCCCAATCATCCTTTTTAATGATTTTTTCATGATTTTGAGGTTGAATACTTTATGGGTAATTCTTATGATGCATTGTACACATAATTTAAGTTTGAATTCTTTTAGTAATGATTTGAATATGTTTAAATACCATTTAGATTTGATATTATGATATATTTTCTGATACAAAAGCCATGTACATTATGATTCCATGAAAGATATAAAGAACCTTTGAATTTTAGTTGGATTCCATAATACCCAAATTGGGGTTTCTACTACCACATCAGTGGGTTGGTTTGAATGACTTTAAAATGAATTGATTTCACTACTATCATGACCTATACACTTGAATTCATGATTTTAAGCATATGTACATATACCCACCATGTTTGGATCAAGCTATGTTATAAGTATCTTGAGTTGATTAAAGGCCTCATGGAAAGACATGTGAATTAGGAATATTTTAAAAAATGAAGATCTGTTATGCATGTTAAGAGCTGAAGAAAATTTTATGAATGTCATGAATGATATGAATCCCTTTTTTTTGATATTATGATGTAATGGTTTGATGAACCCTTATGATAATAGCATGAATTATGAAGCTTTGTATAATATGGCTATGTATATAAATTGAGTATTTCGTGGGATTGCTGACCTAGCACCAAAAGGATCTTTGTTTGTAGCCATTTTACCTTAACTTTGTGTCACCATAGGACATTTTGCAACTTCTCCCATAATGATTTTATCGTAAGGTAAGGACACATCTTAACCCCTACAAAAAAGATTGTATTATAAGGAAAGGACATCTTATAATACCTAACGAAAAGTCTAAGCGTTAAGGTTGAATAATTCATAACTCCTACCGAAACCCATGTCGTATGCTAAGGATATCATATATGATCTGCCAGAAAGGTCATGCCATAGAGTAGGGATATTTGTAAAACTCTCCAAAAGGTTATATTGAAAGGTTAGTGGATGGTTTGCCATGGAAAAATAGACCACTCCTTTTTTGGTGTGAAGTGAACATTAGGATTCTAAGTAGAAGCTCTTTAGTCTTATTTGTCAGTTATGGTCTCTTCCCACCTATGTATGGTATGTCACATGATTTTATTATGCTTCATGCATATTTTGACTAAGCATTCATTCTCGCCATATTGAGCCTATATCAGTTGTATATGGTTATGCATATTGTTTTAATTATAAATATGTTCCTTATTCTATTGCACCCCGCATACTAGTACATTCTAAGTACTAATACATACTTTTTTCCTACATGATCTAACCATGTAGGGACCAGAGCTCCTATGCATCATCCTCCTCCTCCTCCTCTACATGGCTAGCCGATTAATTTGAAGAGTTCTATTTGTAACTCCTTCACTTCATGGACAATATCTACTTTACTTTCAAGCTTTGTTTAGACTTGTCTATTTTTGGATATTTATCTTTTGAGGGTGATCCCCAGTGATGTCTTGGCCCCCGTTCCACTCATGTTAGAGGTGTTATTGGATATGGATATGAATGTTTTGACCTTGACTGCTATTATGCTTATGTAATTATGGAAGACATCCCTTACTCCTTATTCCTCCCTATATGCTTATTGTAGGTGGATGGTAAGATGGAAGTCCCAAGACCCGATTCTCCCCATAGCGTGAGTTATACATACCTACCCCTTAGTCCTTATTTTCTATATGATCAAGCTAATCCTCTTCCCCATAACATCCCCATAAAGTGAGTCCAAAGTCTCGTTTCTCCTAGAATTTATGTGCTTGTTGTTTAGTTATACTTCCACAACCAAAGATGTGCTACATATGCTTAAGAGGCTTGTATAGGTTCCCTATTCAATGTGTCACGTCTAGGCCCAATGCTTGGTCATGACATATAATTCCACTCTACCTTGTATATACTTTTGAGGCATTCTATTTGTAGCCCTTTTGAGGCGTTTACTTTCTATGTTGCACATATATGAATTCTCTTCTATATGATGGAGACCGACTGTTACTGGTCCCGTCTATTAGTGCAGTAGTTGGTATGTTTTTGGACAAATGATGTTAATTATTTCACTACTTTTTAATGTTGCTTCATTGCTTAAATGGCCCATAGTCCCTTTTCCCTTATTTTCCACAAATGTTTTTGTTAAATCCTTATGAATGCTTAAGATTCTTGAGATGGCTTGGGTGAGGTGCCTAGGGGTATCTCATTTTCCGTGTAGTGACTATGCCCCTAGATCAGGTCATTAGAAACTTGGAATCAGAGCATGAGGTTTTTGTTGTTCATCGGATGTCCATGCATACCCCATAGCATAAAGTCTCATTCAAGGTTAAGCGCGCTACTATCTTGAGTGAGAGGCTATGAGATGGTTTAGTAAAGTCTTCCCTTCTTTCTTATTCATGTCGTGTGTTAGAGTTGAATAAGGTTTTTCGTTAACTAACGATGGGCTTTTGCTTGTTTCTAGATCATGCCGCCGTGAAGACTCCCCATCAACGAGGAACTCTTGAACAAGAAGTTGCTCCACTCCAACAATACGATGAAGTGTCTCATACAGAATTTTGAGACATGTTTACCTTATTGGCCCAAGCATTGGCCAATCAAGCCAACTGGGTGATAGCCGTATCTCCCTAAGTTTCTACTTCGACTGCCAATGTATGTGACTTTATGCGGGTGAACCCATCAGAATTTCATGGGTCTATGAAAGAAGAGACCCTTATTGACTTCATTGAGAAGTCTTATTGGGTGGTAGTGGTGATTGGCATTCTATCAGAAGGAAAAGCCGAGTTGGTAGCCTACCAACTCAAAGGAGTTGCCAAGATTTGGTATGAACAATGGGCTGATGAAAGGAGCCAAGGTGTGGGACCTATCGGTTTGGAGGAATTCATGTATGCTTTCTTAGACTGGTTCTTCCCAATTGAGCTTAGGGAGGCGAATGTTGAAGAGTTTATAAACTTGAAGCAAGGGAACATGAGTGTGAGGGAGTATTCCCTCAAATTCACTAAGCTATAAATGTATGCTCCCTTTGTGATCGCGTATCCAAGGGTTTTAATGAGCAATTGTATTACCCGCTTCTCTGAGTTGGTCTCCAAGGAATAGAAGATGGCCATGTTGGTCAAGGAGATGGACATTTCCCGCTTGATGACATATATGGAGCAGATTGAAGAGGAGAAGCTCCGACAAAGGGCAAGGGAGTATAAAAGGGCTCGAGTTTATGGTGGGAATGACTTTCGCAAAAGGGGCAGTGGCCACATATTTCAAGGTGACCAAAAGTAAAGTAGGCAAGGATCCACCAAAACTCTTCCTCCTCGGACAACAAAGGATAAAGGTTTATTGATGTCACACAAGCTACACCTCCTTTTTGAGGCTAAAACAATCATTGTCAAGATATATAACCTAACTAAGGTTAGGGTCGAATCCCATAGGGAATATGGTAGACTTAGAAGAATTCAATGTAATTCAGGTTGATTGAGCAACTTATCTCCCCAAGGGGGGGGAGGAGGGTTTCTGTGACAACTATAAAAAGTAGTCCTAGACTAAGACAAGTGTTAAACCAGTATGAAGAGTAACTAGGGTATTCCACATGATTCCCAACTCAGTATTACTAGATAATCGAATTCTCTACCAGTGTGTAGCATGCCAAATGGTAAGTTAAGTTCATGAAGCCCTTTGGCCTAGGCAAGAGGCGCATTTCGCAAGGGGACTTGGTCCATCCCCGTAGTATGACATTACTAACCCTTATCTATTATTCAAGTACAACCTCTCCTCCGCGTAGTTCGGTTGATTAGATGAGAAACATCAATCAAATCCTGTTAATTAATTTCTTTTCCTATTCATTACTATGTTGATCCAGTCAGTAATACTAGGCGAGTTGTAATGTTGGCCACCATTAGAAAGCATTCAAACCGAAGAGAATTGATTAATACATGCATGCACACTTTTCAAGAATTAAGAATTATCCGATTTTACCTTGTTAGTTCTTTATGGTTCCCACAAACCTAGTTGTGGATTTAGCTACTCATTATTATTGTAATTACACTACTTATAAATTTAAATACATAATTGAGCTCTTACACAAGAGAATTAAGCACACCATATCTGAACTCTTCAACATGTATCATAAGTTGGAATTCAAAAGATGAAAATAAAATTTTAAAGTGTTTCTCAAACTCTCTAATGTTCTATCATATCCCTCCACTGTTCTCTATGAAAAGTAACCTAAAAACCTTTTCATAGTGTTTAAAATGTAAAATAAAAATAGAATAGGATAACTAGGTCGGTAGACTCTACGGTAGGTTTATGGGTTGTATAGCATTTTACGCCTGTAAACGGGCTTTTGTAGATAGCTGCTTCAAATTTGGGACTGACTTCTATGACACCCTTCTATGGCCCATATAAAGTTCTATGGCCTGTAGGGGTTTTTGTCATATGGCTTTTCAGTAACTTCTCACTTTCTGATTCTCACGGCACGACATCAAGTCTACGGCTAGTCTACATGTTCATAGACTTAACTTCAGAAATTCACCATGCACTGGAATTGCCTAAGAAACAATCTTTACAGCCCATAGAAATATCTACGGCCCATAAAGGGTCTTGTGGAACCTTTACTTCAGCAAATTCTGCACACATAGCCCAAAAATTGTGCCAACCCTGTAATCTTGCAAAACAAACATAAAAATACATCAAATCTACTAACATCGCATTGAGAACACACAAAATTCCAAATTTTAAGCATCAAAAGTGTTGTATTTTGACAACATATCAACACCCTCAACTTAAAATTGTTGCTTGTCCTTAAGCAACAGACTCAATCTACTTATATAGCACAATAACAACCAGACATCCATCTAGTGGCATACATAACATCAAACACAAGCACAAATACCCATACCACTTTCAAAACATGTCAGATAGCTAGTAAGCAAACCAACACAGGTCAATGCATTTGACAATGCAACTATCACAAGCGAGGTAGTTATCAATAAGCCACAATCACTGACTTAGTTTAATGTTAGATGCAATGCAAGTGCCCCTCATACAAAGAAGTCATATATCTCACTCACAACGATACTTTTATATATAATCTTGGGACTATGAAAAATCACTCACTCTCACAAAAGACATTCAAATATCATGCTCAATACTATATGCTTGCCCCTATACTCATGACTATGACCTTTGACTACATGGACTAAGATCACTTTAGGACTTTATTGGCTTATAGAGTAGGCTCGGGGGCTTTAGTATGATGTTTTGGGAACATAGTGACTAAAGGACCTTCTTGACACTCTGTTTTTCTACACTTTATCCCTACCAACACTGCTATTTTTCATCTTATTCACCCCTTTTTCTATTTCAAGCTTCACTGGGTGTTTTATACTCATTTTTCAGCTTTTTGCCTTGTATTTTAAAAACATTTTTCTTTTTAGTTCATTGCTAAGGCATCTCTTATTTTTCTTGCACCCAATACACATTTTTTCTCCTTTTCCATATATCACTGATTTTATCCCTCATTTTGTGTTTACCCTTACACCAACCACCCTCAACTTAGGCTTTTGGCCTGAGTCGAGGTGCACAATATCCAACCTAGGAACCAAGGCAACTTTTGGTAGCCACCCTCAACTTAGGCTTTTTGCCTCAATCAAGGTGCACAATGTTCAAGGAAGGAACAAGGCCAACTTCAGGATTTTACATCTCATAAGGTTGGGTCACTTAGATATTTACAAAGAAAAGCCACATGTAAGAAGCAAACATTAGGATCAAGGATTTTTTCACACATTTGGCTGGTTATTTAGACTAAGTGGACTATTATGAACAACGACCTAAGATCCTTTCCTGACCAACTAACCTATAGTCTAAGTTAGAGTAATAGGGCAAGTTCTGAATTGAAGCACAACACATGAATTTAGCAAAGTAAGATCACACTCACACGACACTGATTACATTATCAACACATACTCTTCGATCATGTTTTTCATCTCAATTTTATCCCCACTTATCAGAAAAAGCACTGTCGACACAATTAGACATTCATGGTTGCTATCTAGACTTACTAACAAAAATATTTGTGGTATAATTCATTTTTCACACAAATGCACAAAAACATATATATGCCATATATATATCAGTATTACATGCAACCAATACTACTTACACATCCTAAACATGCTACTTCAATAGAAATTAAATAACTACGGGGTAAAATAACACAGGCAAGAAATCCCTTAGGATTCAAAATTTTGGATAGTTATAGGGCAGGATACTCAGGCTTCACTGAGGCCTATAACTACCCACTCCCATCGAAAAAGTGGTGCATTGTCCTCAATGCACATAAAAAAATGTAAAATAAAGAGCAGGGGTCAAAAACAACATACTTGGGTGCCTAAGCACCAGTGTCTACCTTGGGTTGCCTCCGAAGCAGTATCTATTTTATTGTCGCAGCACGACTTAGACAACTTGGTTACTCAGACTTCACCAAGTGCCCAAATATCCTTCTTCAGATTTTCTAGCCTATCCATTAACTCACTAATATTGAACACGACTTCTTCGTTACTTAATCTAAACCTGAGTTTGCCAGCTTCCATATCCACTAATGCTCGACCAGTAGCTAGGAAAGGCCTTCCAAAGATGATTGAGACCTCGAAGTCAACTTCATAATCTAGGATCACAAAGTCTAAAGAGAATATGAATTACTTAACTTTGATGAGTACATCATAGAGTATCCCCACAGTCGTTTTCACCGTGTGCTCAGCCATCAACAACCGCACGCTCAATGGAGTAGGAGCTCCCAGTCCTAGCTTCTTGAAAACCACAAGGGGCATTGGATTTATGCTGGCACAGGGATCACATAATTCCCTTGTGAAGTCCACGTTCAAATAGCACAGGGTATGATAAAAGTGTTGGGATCTTCTCATTTTCGCACAAAGGACCTTGCGGCAATTGCACTATAATGTTGAAGTCTTGGGAGAACTCTTGACTCACAGTGCGCTTCTTCGTAACTAGGTCTTTCATAAACTTCGCATACCCTGGCTTTTTCTCCAATGCCTTAATGAGAGAGATGTTGATGGAGAGTTGTTTCAGCATGGAGAGAAAGTGCTTGAACTTACCCTCCTCCTCTTATTTTTGATTCTTTAAGGAAAGGGGGAAGGAGGTCTAGGAATAGGCTTTATCTTCTGTGGTGCCTCCGCAACATCACTCACTCCATCCTTGACACGATCATCTCTGGTGTCAACATCTTTGACCTCAGCTGTCTCCTCTTGAACATCATCATCATTTACTTGTATGGTAGGATTAATGGTACTATTTCCACCATAAGTAGTAACCGCCATGCACTGCCCTTTATTCTTTGGTTTCTGAACTGTATTGCTAGGAAGTGTACCTCTCTAATGCTGGTTGAGTTGAGTTAAAACTTGGCTAAACTGTTGCTCAAGCTGTTTGATAGCAACAAAATGAGACTCTCTTTTCTGATTTATGTTGGACATGTCAGACTTCATCCCCCTCAAGGTCTTATCCTGTGTCTTGGCTTTATTCAATAGGCGGTCAAATATCTCCTAAACACTGGAATTACTAGCTCCGATGTCACGATTGTGTGGAGGCACATATGGACCATTTTGTAGCCATCTCTATTGTCCCAATCTGCATCTCTGTCCTGGCCCCAATTCTTGTCATAGTAACCTCTATTGTTGTCTTTGAAAGCACCATTTTTGTTATAGTTTTGACTTTGGTTTCCTTGACCTTGGCGCTAATAATCCTGATTGGACCCTTAAGCATTGAACTGGAAACCCCTCTCTCATCAACAATGAAGCAAGTGTCCTTCTCATAGTAGGGATCATTGTACATGGGTGCTCGCGGAGGCTGATGAACAACTATATTAACTCATTGGTGATTCTGCTTCATCATCACCTCTATGCCAGTATGAATCCAGGCAAGCTCTTTTATTATATCCTCATTTATTTTAGCTTGCTTCGAACCAATACTGACAAGGCACAAACTTTTGGTAGATGACTTGTCTCTTTGACCCCATGAATGATTTGTCTTAACCACCCTGTCCATTCTCTCAGCAATCCTTCCAAATGGTTGATCCAAGAACATGCCCTCTATGATGGTATCAGCACATTCTTGACTATTCTCGTCCAGGGCACGATAGAAGATCTACAAAAATGCATCATCAACAATTTTGTGGTCAGGGACACTTGTCAAGCACTTAGTAAATCGCTCTTATATGGTACTGATCGAGTCACTAGGAAGTAGCTCAAAGTTGTTGATTTGATCTTTCAACTTAAGCTTCTTTGATATCGGGAAGTATCTCTCCAAAAATGCCTTCTGCCTCAGCCCAACACGCGATTAAACTTTGCGGGAGCTTAGATAGCCATAGCACTACATTTCCTATTAGAGATAATGGGAAAATACGAAGTCCCACAATATCCATAGACTGATTATGTGTTCCTATCACACTCTTGTAGACAAATGCAATATTGTGTAGATGACTATGCGGATCCTCTAATGGTAGGACCGCGAATAATACACGGTTTTGCAACATCTAAAGCAACTGACTCGATACCAAGAACTTTGTGTCTGGCGGTAGTGGCGGTAACACAATATCTTTAGTAACCTTCATAGCCATAGGGTTCGGCTGATATTGGTTCCACTGATAAGCTTCAACATTAAAGTCCTGTGGCTATGGAACAATATCATCAAGATGAGGTGGGTTGTCATTATTCGCATTCTCATTCTTATTTCAGTTCAAAGCTATATTTTCCTCATTGTTTGCATTATCGTGGGCCATCTTTCTTAGTCTTCTCTGGATCTCTGGGTCAAACAGAGTCAAGGGAATGCCTTAACATTGCGTATTGGGCATACACTACACTTGTACCCTAAAATAAATAAAAACAACAAAAAACATAAAATGAGGGAAATAACGATTAATTCCCAAACTACTTGAACTAGACAAGTCTAGCCATATTTCCTGGCAATGGCACCAAAATCTTGATGTCGCCCAAGCTACATTTCTTTTTTTATACTAAAGTTGTCATTGTCAAGATATATAACCTAAGAAAGGTTAGGATGAATCCAATAGGGAATATGTTAGAGTTAGAAGAATTCAATGTAATTCGGGTCAATTAACCAACTTATCTCCCCAAAGGGGGCGGGGGAGGTTCTGTGACAACTATAAAAGTAATCTTGAACTAAGACAAGTGTTAAACTAGTATGAAGAGTAACTAGGGTATTGTGTTCCCCATGATTCCCAGCTCAGTAATACAAGATAGTCAAATTCCCTTGGAGTGTGTAGCATGCATAACGGTACATTAAGTTCACCAAACCCTTTGGCCCAGGCGAGAGGTGAATTTCACTATGTGATTTAGTAGAACCGTGTAGTGTTGCATTACTAACCCTTAGCTATCGTTCTAGTACAACCTCTGCTTGGTCTAGTTCTATAGATTAGACGAGAAACATAAATCAAATCTTGTTAGTTAATCTCTTTTCCTATTCATTACAGTGATCTAGTCAGTGACACTAGTCAAGTTCTAACATTGGCTACCATTAGAAAGCATTCAAATCGAAGAGAATTAATTAATACATGCATGCGTACTTTTCAAGAATTATTAATTATCTGGTTTTACCTTGTTAGTTCTTCATGGTTCCCACAAACCTAGTTGTGGATTTAGCTACTCACGATCAGTGTAATTGCAAGAATTATGAATTTGAATAATATAATTGAGAACATACACAAGAGAATTAAGCACAAGAAATCCGAACTCTTATACACGAATCGCAAGTTTTAAATCAGATGATGAAAATTAAATTTACATGTGTTTCTCGAACTCTCTATTGTTATATCATGTCCCCCCATTGTTCTCTGTGAAAATTAATCTATAAAACCTATTTATAGTGTTTAAAGTACAAAACTAAAATGGAATAGGATAACTAGGTCAACAGACTCTACGGTGGGACGTATTACATTTTACGGCTCGTAAACGGGCTTTTGTGCACTATTGCTTCAAATCTGGGGCTGACTTCTATGACACCCTTCTATGGTTCATATAAAGTTCTATGGCGCGTAGGGGGTTTCTTCTAATGGCTTTTCAACAACTCCCAATGTCAAGGCCAAGGAGGGTACCCTAGGCGTGGCCAACACTCAAAGACTATTACTAGTCTTCGAGCGACCCACTTGGCGTCATCGTCACCTCATACTCAACAATGGAAGAAAATACTCAAAGAAAAGACCGTAAGTTAATAGATAAACTAACTAAATCCTCTCATAGATAAACGTTTCCAATGAACAAAGTTCAAAAAATAAATGACAATCACCAACCTCTACTCAATGTCTACGAAAATAAAATACTTAGTGAAAGTAAAAGGGCTCCTCCAAAGGGAAGGAAGGCTCACCAAATCTGGAAGCATGGATTTGAACTTCAATGATGAATCTCTTGAAGTCCTCTAATACTTGCCTCTGCATCATAAAACAATGTAGACCAAATAGATGTAAGTACATGGAATATACCGGTATGTAAAATTGATAGAAAGGAATAGGTATAATAAAAGATACTCAAATTAAGGAACTCAATTCAACAATTAATTCAACTCAAGAGGCTCAACTCAGTAAAAGATGCAAGTTTAAGAATAAAATCATGCTTTGAAAAACAACTCAAAAATATGCAACTCAGTCAAATCAATTATGCAAAATTAGGGTGTTTCACTAACTCACTAACATCCCACCACCCTCGTTGATGGTGCACAATGAACACGACGTCATTGTTTGCCCGTCAATTACTTGTCAGGGTAAGGATGTCAACATAAACATCATGGATCTATCATCCCTGTCCATATTTTTTGGACAAGAGTTACTAGAGTTAGCTGAACAACTATCCTACGGTGGCAACATAGTTATGGGGTTGAGTCACTCGTACTCTACCCAACTTGGTGCTCAATGCTACTCCCAAAACATACTCTTTAAAAGTCATCTCAAACATCATCATCATCATCTTTCATCAATAAATATGTTTTGAAAATTTATATACATCCTCATCAAGTATTTACTTAAAACATCTCCATTTCATCAAAACTCATCAAAACATCAAGTCTGTTCATTTAATAACGTGTTTTCAAAAATCATGCACATATCATCAAGACTCTTTCTCAAATAATTATTTATGCTCAAAACTCATATTAATGCGGACTCAGTGAAATATGCTCAGAAATTACCTTTACTCAACATGCAAAAATAACCATCAAACCCAACTTGAAAAAATGCATAGAAGGAATAAAATATAATCATCAATTAGGATTCAAGTGAATGAAGACATGAACATGCATCCAAATCAAATACTCAACTCAACATCACCATCAATACATTTTTATGTATAAGTAACACAATATAACAACAGGTAACCAAAGGATTAAATTTAGGAACTCAAGAAAACTCAATAAGATCTCATTTTCATAGAATCAACATGTGGGGCGCGTGGATGAATTCAATCCAACGCTATGAGTAGCCTTACATACCCGGAATGAAGGAAGACACTAATCTTCATAAGAATTTGACACCGACCTCTAGACCCCTAGATTTTTCTCTTTGTCTCTCAAGAATCCTAACTCAAGTTCTGCATAAGAGGCTTTAGAATTGGTTTATAAACCTTTGTTTAGACAAAAATGACCTATTTTGATAGTGTTTTTTATTTAGGAGGGGATGGGAAAGGTCTGGAATGTCTCGTGGTGGACTTGGCCTATTTTAGGATTTTTTCGCTAATTTTTTTCTTGTAGAATTTACTAATCCCGTAGAAAATATTAGGATCACATCTAAGTATGAATCTGTGATAAGTTCGCAACGCGTGCATGTCCCACGCTCTTACTGGAATGAAGTTTTGCATCAAAAAAATTATTTTTTGATCCGGTTGCTCTAAAAATTAACCAAGACCGTTCGCCCGTACTTTTTTTTGCTGACCACATTTTCAGCCTCAGATTTGCCATCGGAGTTTGGAAACACGCGTTATGCGCACACATCTCATCTAGGGATATTTTTGGAATTTTCACCGGGTGTTACACCCTACTTTCAATTCCTCAGGGCATGACGTAAAGTTTACAACTCGTCTACATGTTTGTAGACTTAACATCAAAAATTCACCCTTCACTGGAATTGCTTAAGACACCATCATTATGGCTCGTTAAAATGTCTACAGCCCATAAAGGGTCTCATGGAACCTCTGTGTCCGCAAATTCTACACACTTAGCCCAAAAATTATGTCAACCCTGTAATCCAGCAAAACAAACATAAAAACATATCAAATCTACTAAAATCGCATTTAGAACACATAAAATTCCATGTTTTAAGCATCAAAAGTTTTATTTTGGCAACATATAATTGCTCCTAAGCCCCAAAGTCCAAGTTGCCCTAAGTGCAGAAGGCCTCATAAAGGAGAATGTCTAGCCGGGTCCGCTACTTGCTTCACTTGTGAGAAGCCTGACCACCATGCGAAGGATTATGGGAACGATGGCACAAGGCCCCAAGGCCAAAAGGGTTAAGCCCAAGGCTCCCAAAGAACCAAATAGTTCTATGCTCTTGGTTGACAAGAATTTAAAGAAGCTTCGAACGTGGTCCCCGATACGTAAAGAGTTTTTTATTATGATGCATATGCACTTTTAGATCTGGGAGTAAATTGTCATGCCCCAGGAGGGTACCCTAGGCATGGCCGACATCTAGAGATTATTGCAAGGCCCCAAGCAAATCACTCGATCTCAGGAGAGTCACTTAACATCAAGCATAGCGGAATAACAAGATAAAGGAAGTTAGATACATAAATCAGTCTACATCAATAAGGAGGGGCAATGGCTAACACTCTGTCACAACATCAATGGTAAGCAAATATAAATGCTAACTCAACTCAAAAGAGGAAAAGACCTCACAGTCTAAGAGGGTACCATGACAGACCTTGGCTAGCAAACTCAATAGATCAAATAATTGGTAAAGGAAAAAGGGGTCCTCCGGATAGCAAGGAGGGCTCACTATTGACTGAAGTTAGAATCTCCGAACCTCAAAGATACGTCTGTTGAACTCCTCTACCTCTTGTATCTGCATCATGAAACAATGCAGCGCCAAGTGGCGTCAATATGTGAAATGTACGGTATTGAAATGGCTGAATATAATAGTACATATAGAACAATATAGAGATAGTATCAACTCAACATCATACTCCATTAGAATGTCAAATGTCTATCTAAAGCAAGAATAAAGATTAGACAAATGACCCATCAACTTCTCATTAATACATCATAAATACATCTGACTCATCTGTTTTATATTGAGAGTAGAACGAAATATCACCAATGAATACAATCACAAATTGGTCTAAGTATTGTATAATACCCTATTCATGAGGTCCATGATAAAGGATAAAGGGTAGATAATAAAACATGGACATCCATCAAGACTCAAACCATCACTTCAACATCAGAGTTCTATCAATATTGAACCTAGCTGGGAGTTTCTCTAACCAACAACCATCACTTATGAGCTGGTGATGATACAACGAAGCAATGTCGTTGCCACATCCATCCAGTACCCTACCCGGGGTAAAGGACATCTCCATCAGTGGATCCACAAGAAATAACATCAGTCCTCTTTTGGGAAAAAGTAAATATCTGTACTACGGTTCGATCCTCTTCAACGCGGGCCACGTTATTAATGAATTCGATTGGGACTCACTCTCACCCATTCAGTTGCTCAATACTCCTCCCAAAACTCGACATTATCATAAAAAATCATCACAAGATTCTCATCATCGGTCCCATAGTGACATAGTACATCAACATCAACTCGTTTCATTAACATAAACTTATCTCATCAACATCAACATCATGTACTCGAAACATTCTTTTAGAATTTAATTTCAAGTTTTTAAGAATATTGACATTCTCACCAACATCATCATCAATACTCTCAACAATTTGGACCACAATTACAGCATCACAAACATTATCATCATCAAGGCTATAGACTCATCCCCTATGTTCATTCTTGCATTCTTTTGTAAAATATACATAGAATTTTATAAAATCATTCATGAAAAAAATTATGCAGTAAATCAAGTTTATAATGACCATCAATTTAAGAAAAATACACGAATTAACAAGAATCGCAGTAGAATACTCAAGGATTTTCATATATAACTCATCAATTTTCAATCATAGACTCAATTTACTAAAAGAGAGAACATGGGAGAACAATCCCATGCTTTAGGTTAGCCTTACATACTTGGGATGATTACAAACAACACAAATCCCTTTGGACATCCTCATGACTTTTCAAACTCAATTCTTCTCAAGCCCTAACTTGATGATTTGCTAGGAAGGGAATTGTAAGATGGGTTTTGGTGCCCTTTCTTCATGAAAACGACCTAAATTAGTCATAGATGAGTTTTTGAAGGTGTTAGGAATGGACCAAAATGCCCCTAGAATTTTTAGAAATTTTCCAACCGTAAAATAACCAAGTCCGTGATGTGGACTGGTCGCAAACAGTTCATTTTTGGTAAAACTTTTCTTGAATGAGTTTTCTCAATCTTATTGAAAAATTATGGAAAAACATAATTTACCCTCCATGATGGGTCCATGATGCGGCTCTACGCAGATCCTCATTGTTTTTACATCTCAGAATGAAAAGTTATCTTTTGACTCGATCGCTCTAAAATTCGACCAAGACCTTTCCCCCACTCTATTTTTCATGCTGATCCCAAGCCCGGCCTTGAATTTGCTATCCAAGCATCGAAACACGCATTATAGGCACCTCTCTTCGCTAGGGTATTTTGATAATTTTACCGGACATCACATCATCTCCTCCTTGGGATCATTCGTCCTCAAATGATGACTAGCAGCAGTATTATGGCACGAATAGACTAAGACTCATCTCAATACTCACTTAAAAACTCAACTTCTGAACTTTTCATAGACCTCAATAACTCTGCTCAGAACATCAAGAATAGACACATCAACTTAGGATAGAAACATCCATTTAAGTTAAGAATATGAATATTACCTTTGATATTTATATCATCAGGCACAAATAGGTGTGGGTATTTGGCTATCATCTCTTCCTCAGCTTCCCACGTGGCTTCCTCCACAAATTGATTTCTCAACAAAACTTTAACGGAGGCTATCTCTTTATTTCTCAGTCTGCGAACCTATCGATCAAGGATTTGGATTAGAGTTTCCTCATAGGACAAGCTATCTTCGACTCAAGTGCTCTCAATAGGGATCACCAAGGTAGGAACTCCCAAACACTTCTTCAACATAGAAATGTGGAACACCAAATGGATTCCGTCTAACTTAGAAGGTAACTCTAGATCATATGTAACCTTCCTAATTCTCCTCACAAGCTGATAAGGGTCGATATAGCGAGAACTTAATTTCCCCGTCTTCCCAAAACTCATGACATCCTTTATGGGTGATACCTTCAAGTATACCCAATCGCTCACCTCGAACTCTGTCCCTTCTCCTCACATCGGTGTAAGACTTCTAACGGCTTTTTGTAGTATTTAACCTTTCTCTAATAATCTTCACTTTCACCATTGACTGGTGTAAAAGATCAGGCCCAATTAGCTCGGCTTCTCCAACCTCAAACTACCCAATGGGTGATCCATACCTCCTCCCATACAAAGCCACACAGGGGGCCCTTTGAATGCTCGTATGATAAATATTGTTATATGCAAATTGAATCAGTGGTAGGTGGTCATCCTAATTCCCTTTGAAGTCAAGGACAAAGGCTATCAACATATCTTCTACCGTCTGAATAGTGCGCTTCTCCTGAATATCCGCCTGTGGATGAAAGGTTGTCGCAGATTTACCTTGGTACCAAAACTCGTACAGGAAAAATCTCCGGAAGTGAGAAGTAAACTGGGTTCCTCTGTCCGAAATGATGGATACGGGAACTCCATGCAACCTCACAATATCTTTGATGTACTCCTTGGCATAATCCTCTATTGTATTAGTTATCTTAACTTCCAAGAAGTATGTTGATTTAGTCATCCTGTCTAAAATCACCTATATGGAATCATACTGTCTCCAGGATCTCGGTAGGACAGTGATGAAGTCCATTTTAACCATCTTTCACTTCTACTCTGGAATCTCACAGTTTTGAGCCAAGACAGTTGGCCTTTGATGCTCAACCTTCACTTGCTGGAAATTCGAACACTTTAAACAAACTCAGCAATGTCCCTCTTCATTCCACTCTACCAATAGACTTCTCTTAAGTCATGATACATCTTAGTGGAGCCCAGATGAATGAAGTATCTAGTGTTGTGGGCTTTAGCCATGATCCTCTCTCAGACACCATCAACATCAGGAACACATACACTACTCTGGTATCTCAACACCAATCTCCACCTTTGGAGAAGACCATCACTTTTTGTTTGTGGATAACCTCCTTCAATTGGAGTATGATAGGATCTCAATATTGCTACTTTTTTACTTCTGCTACTATAGATGATGTAGACCTACTTTGAACATTGATTCCTCCCTCGTCATTCTCCTCAAGCTGGACTCTCAATCAAGCCAACCTATGCACTTCCTTCACTAGCTCTTTCTTCTCTTTCTCAACATGGGTTGTGCTATCCATTAACAACATGCTAAGAGCATCAGTAATAATGTTAGCTTTACCTAGGTGGTATAGGATGTTCATGTCATAACCCAGCAACTTCAACCATTTCCTTTGTCGTAGGTTGAGCTCTCTCTGACTAAAGACATATTATAGGCTCTTGTGGTCAATAAACACGTCCATATGCACTCCATAAAAGTAGTGGCGCCAGATTTTAAGTGCAAACACTACCACTGCCAACTCAAGATCATAGGATGGATAGTTCCTCTCATAAACTTTAGGCTTCCTAGAAGCAAGGCTATCACATTCTCTCTCTGCATCAATACACAACCCAACCCAACTCTTGATGCGTTACAATATATCACAAAATCTTTCATCCTATCGGGCAATGTCAAAATAGGTGCAGTGGTCAATATAGTCTTCTACTTTTGAAAGCTCTTCTCAGATTCCTCAAACCACTAAAACATGACATTTTTCTGAGCAGCTTGGTCAATGGCATGGATAGGGAAGAAAAATCGTCAACAAATCTACAGTAGTAGCCTGCCAACCCTAAAAAACTTTTTATGTCATTTGGAGAGGTCGGTCTTGGCCTGTTCTAAACCGCTTCAATCTTCTGGGCATCTACTCAAATTCCATCACCTGAAACAACATAGCCTAGGAAAGACGCTGACTTGAACCGAAACTCACATTTCGAGAACTTCGCATACAACTCATGGTCCTTAACAGTATGAAGGACAACTCTAAGGTGTTTGGCATGCTCCTCCTCATCCTTCGAATACACCAAAATATTATAAATGAACATGATTACAAATATGTCAAGGTAGGGTATGAATACCCTATTCATCAAGTCCATGAAAGCTGCAGATGCATTCGACAACCCAAAGAACATAACTAAGAACTCAAAGTGGCCATATCTAGTCCTAAAGGCTGTCTTTTAACCATCACATTCTCTCACTTTCAACTGGTGGTAAACCGATCTGAGGTCTATCTTTGAAATGCATAAGGCACCATGAAGTTGGTCAAATAGATCATCTATCCTGGGGAGAGGATATTTAATCTGAATTGTGACCTTGTTCAGTTGCCTATAGTCTATGCACATCCTGAGAGACCTATCCTTCTTTCATACAAATAGAATGGGAGCACCCCAAGGAGAAACACTTGGCCTAATAAAGCCCTTCTCTAAAAAATTCGTGAACTACTCTTTCAACTCCTTAAACTCAGGTAGGCCATCCTATATGGGGGAATCAAAATAGGCTGCGTATCGGGAAGAACATCAATCTCAAAGTCGATCTCCCTATCAGGAGGGACTCGAAGTAAATCCTCAAGGAACATCTCAGGGAACCCATTCACAATCGAAACTAACTCAAAAGTAGGGGACTTGACATCTTCAGATTTAACTCGCCCGAGTTGGTAAATACAATCTTTGGAAATTAGCTTTCTAGCCCTCGGGTTGGAAATAAACTTACCCTTGGGTACAATAAAACTTCCCTTCCACTATAGGACTAGTTCACTCGGAAATTAGAATTTGACAACTCGGGTCCTACAATCTATTGAGGCATAACAGGCATGGAGCCAATCCATACCGAGGATTACATTAAAGTCAACCATCTCCAGCTCTACCAAGTCAACCAAAGCATCCCTATGATAGATGGATACTACACAATCTCTATAGACCCTCTCACCTAGTATAAACTCATCGGTAGGAGTAGAAATAGTATAAAGCTCAAGCAAACTGTGAGACCCCGTGTTTCTCGTCTTCCATTATTTAAATAGTTTGGCGTTATATAAGGCACATGTGATTTTTGCTAGCATCTAAGGATAATAAGGCTGAAAATAAGTTGTAATATCAAGGACCTAAAGTTTTAAGCTAAAGGAATGCCCTAAATACATGTTTGGGATTAAAGAAATGACCCGAGTGGCACCTCGCCCTTTTCGAAAGGTTTAAATTAGGTTTCACTTTTCGGATGGGACAAAAAGTTTATAATTTGCTAATAATGGATTTTTTTAAGTTATTGGAGTAGCACAAAGGTCATACATTAAGTTTTTTAATCAAGAAATTTGCAAGATAAAGGTTGGCCAAAGTTAACGTAAGTTTCTTTAAGAAATCCTTCTTAAATTTGGGTCAAATGTATCAGGCCATATCTCCCAAACAAAAAAGCGTTAGAAGGTCCATGACCTATCAGATGAAATATCTATGAGTCTAGTTTGCAACGCATAAAACCGCACATCAAACCGACCTCCGAATATCAAGTTATGACTGTTTTACCGAGACTGCCCAAGAAGGAAACCGGTTCATGGGCCGGGTAGGGTCAAGCCCAACTATAAGTCGGCCATTTTGACATTTTAAACCTCAAAAATGAGCCATTTTCGTTCCAAACCAGTATGAAACTGAAGAGAAAGCTACCAAAATTTCTCTAAGTGATTTATGTAAGTTTTTCGCATTATTACCATTAAAATTCGTCCCCGTGCCTAGAAATGTGTGTCGTACGCTTTGCAATTATTTTTCCCTCCTATTAGCTGTGTTTGGAGCTATTTTTGAGCTTTAAAAAAAGTGGTGTTCTTGCTGGTATTGTTGGTTTGCAGCTGGTGTGTTCAGGTAATAATTTTGGGGCTCCTTTACGGTCACTTTACGAAGTTTTACGGACATTTCCTCGCGTAAATGCTCCTTGTCGAATCTGGTCGTTAATGCTAAAGTTTTGACTGTTTATAGGTATATTTAAGCTGCGTGTATATAGTGGTTGTGAAGCTTAGGACGTAAGGAACAACTTTCGTGAAGAAACCTTTGGCAATTGGACGTTCGTTTGAGAGATATGTTAAGGCTAAGCTCCATCCCTCCTTTTAGCACAAAATCCGGAAAGTTTCCCAAAACATCAAATGCAATATCTTATTATTATGTTGCTAGAAAGACCTTCTATGAAAGGCACTGGGATTATAGCTCAGTTATTTTCATGATGGTATTAGGTTGAAATTCCATTCGTTCGCTCAAGGTGGACAATCATCATTTTGTCAGTTTTCTCGGCTACCTATTCATATGTTCAAGGTGTTTCTCTTCTTGGTGTAGTGCCATTAAAATAAATGTAGAATGTGAAGGGAATGTAGCATTCATAATCAGTTCTTCTTCCATATACAAATATAATTGAAGAATATAAGAAGTAACACGTTAGTTTCCAATATTCTCCGGCGAAATACCCCTATTTAAACTACTAAGGCACTTGATCCTGTTTAAATACATTCTTTTACTAATTGACAAGGGACCAAATATAATCATTATGTAAAGCACCTTTATGAACATTTCAAAGTTAAGGCTTCACTCTAAATGTTAAGTTCCCAAATTTGTTAAAAAGGACATGTATGATCTCACGTGCCATATGTATATGTTATGACAACGATTATGATGTTATGAGAATAAGTATACCAATGAGCCAAGATTGGCTAAATGGCAATGACTATGGTGCTATGAGAATAAGTACCAATGAGCCAAGATTTGGCTAAGTTCTTGCTATGGCTTACTATGTGCATTCAACATTCATATCATACATTTCATGTTATGCATGGACTTCAAGCTATAATCGAAGGTATGGGGCCTATTTGCCCAAATATATATATGTATATGGTACAGATGGCCACAGGTTGGCATATATGATGTCAGTTAGCTACTAGAAAGGACCGCCATTGCTAGCATTTGGTTGGGTATGTCATGCAATTGCATCTATATATATGTATTCACGACATGCGATACTCGAGCATACCATGCATTTTTTATCACTAGGAGGTGGCTTATTGGCCATTAAGGCTACTTGAGTTTTGGTTACAGGTGGTATTTCTATTCACCTTTTTACTATGGTTATCGATGATTTTACTTCCTACCTTACATACCAGTACATGTTTATTTGTACTGACGTCCCTTTGCCCGGAGACGCTGCATTTTATTTCGTGCGTGCAGGTTTAGGTAGGGGTTCTGATTACCCTTCCACTAGGATCCCCGTTCAGCTATGAGTTGGTAAGCTCGACCTCTTCCTGGAGCTTTCACAGGATGCTTACTTTTTGTTGTATAGTTGGGGCCCTGTTCCGGCAGTGTTAGTGATTCTCTTAGAGGCTATTGTGGACATGTTATTGTGGGTTGGTTCTTTTGTGCCTTTCAGTCTTCAGTCATCAGATTGGCATGTATATATGATGTGTGTCTGTACCTCTGTGGTGGCAGCCTTATCGGCGAGCTAGTACTTTATCGTTTGGATTTACTTATCTTGATGTATGTGATTTATTGTTGACCAGGTCAATACCTAAAATGTCCAGGCTTAGTCTTTCAGACGTTATGCTGCCCGATTTTCTTATGGTCCCTACTTAGTTCACTAGCATGTTTAGTGGCTTGCCAAGCCAATAACGGTATCGGGTGCCATTCATGCCTCCCCTCTCTTTGGGGCGTGACACAAACACTCTGGAAAAATCTCAAATTTATTGGACACATAGGGAGTCACAAAAGATACAGTGGCATCCTGGTCAAGCAGTGAATAACAATTATAAGAAATGACTTGGAGCATACCCGTAACAACATCTGGTGTAACCTCTTCATCCTATCGAATACACATCGTGTACTGACGGTTCATCCTACCTCCTACACCCAGAGTAGTAGTCTTTTGATGACTGCTCGCATGGGGCGCTATAGAAGACTAAGCTTTGTTACTCCCATCACCCCATCTACTCGTAGGACACTCACCTAGAAAATGGCCAGGCTGTCCACATAAATAACAAGCGTTTGTTCCCTCACGCCACGCACTAAGGTGAAGTTTGCCACTTCTGCCATAAGGTGGCTTTCCTCTCGGGCCTTGGGTCACTCTAAGTTGGGACTAAGGACCGTGAGCTCTGAAATTCTGGTGGCCATAAGATTTCTGATCATACCTATTTTGTTGAATAGGAGCACTTGCTACCAAGGGTGCATAGCTAGAAGAACTCTTCTGAAGGTAAGTCATATCACCCTTATTCTGCTTCTGTTGGCTTGGCTCATGCCTTGTCGATTTAGCCTTCTTACTTAGTTGTTCTACCTTTTCTTTCTTCTTGTCCTCCTCAGTTTTCTGGGCATAGATCATAATTCTAGAGATGTCCACACTTGGAATCAGCAATGCTTCCTTTCACTTCCTCTTTACATGCCTACCCAATCTAAATAGAAACTTTCTCATCCTCACCCTCATATCCAGAACCATCTCTGGGGCATATCGAGATAGCTAAATGAACTTGAGGTTGTCCTCTTTGATAGTCAACCCCTCTTATTTCAGGTTCATGAACTCCTCAACCTTCGCCTCCCTCAACGCTTGGGGAAAGAAACGCACTAAGGTGATGTTTGCCACTTCTGCCATGAGGTGGCTTTCCTCTCGGGCCTTGGGTCACTTTAAGTTGGGACTAAGGACCCTGACCTCTGAAATTCTGGTGGCCATACGATTTCTGATCATACCTATTTTGTTGAACAGGAGCACTTGCTACCGAGGGTGCATAGCTAGAAGAACTCTTCTGAAGGTAAGTCATATCACCCTTATTCTGCTTCTGTTGGCTTGGCTCATGCCCTGTGGATTTGGCCTTCTTACTTAGTTGTTCTACCTTTTCTTCCTTCTTGTCCTCCTCAGTTTTCTGGGCATAGATCATAATTCTAGAGATGTCCACACTTGGAATCAGCAATGCTTCCTTATACTTCCTCTTTACATGCCTACCCAATCTAGATAGAAACTTTCTCATCCTCACCCTCATATCCAGAACCATCTCTGGGGCATATCGAGATAGCTAAATAAACTTGAGGTTTTCCTCTTTGATAGTCAACCCCTCTTATTTCAGGTTCACGAACTCCTCAACCTTCGCCTCCCTCAACTCTTGGGGAAAGAAGTGGTCGAGGAAAACACTCTCAAACTCCTCCCACTTAGCAGGTTTAACATCTTCACATCTACTATCTTCCCATTGGGTATACCATACATTAGCAACATCCTTAAGATGATAAGAGACAAGCTCGTCTCCCTCAACCTCATTCACATGCATAGCCCTCAAAATCTTGCATATCTCATCAATGAAATTTTGCGGGGTCCTCCTTAACCTTAGAGCTCATATAGACTGGTGGGTTCATCCTCAAGAAATCTATGAGCCTGGTTGTAGCTGTAGGATCTTGGGAGTTGAAGCTAGGGAGCTGGGGACCTCAGCTATTACTCTGGGAGGCAACCAACTGAGTCTCCCCTAAAGTCTGCTTCTGAAGTGAAGGCTAACCGAGTAGATGGTGCCTATGGAACCTCAGTAGCTCTGGCAGGTCGACCTCCTCTCCTCATCTCAGTCTGGGTAGGGACATTTGGTGGGGGATTCTTAATGTTTGGGGATGAGGCATCTCTTTGGGTAGCAGTACGTTTAGGAGGCATGATCAACAAATGCGTATCACACGAATTAGAAGAGAGTTTCATAGAGTCAAACTCTATCGCACGAACTGAGAATATCAAATAAGTGTAACCATTCCTAATGTCTCATAGCCTCCTGTTTATGAAATGTGGTGCAAAACGCACACATAAACAAGACTTTAATAGACACGACTTCATAGACTCCCCAGGACTCCGGGCAAGCAAGCGGGGCTGAGTTTGAAGAGGGGACAGGATTACTACTGGCTTGAAAGCGGCATGACTAACTGTGATTGGGCCTTATCTTGCAGGTGACGACGACGTCGAGTTGACGGCAGAGAAAGACTTGAACTTTGTGTTCTGATACCAAGTTTGTCATACCCTAGGAGGGTACCCTAGGCGTGGTCGGCACCTAGAGACTATTACTAGTGCCCAAGCAAACCACTTGATCTCAAGATAGTCACTCAACATCAAGCATAGAGTAATAAGAAGATAAAGGAAGTGAGCTATATTAATCAGTCTACATTAATAATGAGGCCCAGTGGCCAACACTCAATGTCAACATCAATGGTAAGCAAATGTAAATGCTAACTCAACTTAAAAGGGGAAAAGACCTACACATCAAACCTAAACTCATATCTATGAAGCCTCTAACTCAACTAGACAGTCTAAGAGGGTACCATGATAGGACATGGCTACCCAACTCAATACATAAAATAACAGGTAAAGGAAAAAGGGCTCCTCCGTATTGCAAGGAGGGCTCATCAGGGACTGAAGTCAGAATCTCTAAACCTCAATGATGTATCCGCTGGAGTCCTCTACCTCCTGTATCTGCATCATAAAATGATGCAATGCCGAATGGCATCAGTACATGGAATGTATGATATGTAAGATGGCTGAATATAATAGTACAAATAGAATAGTACAGGGATAGCATCAACTCATTATCATACTCCATCAGAATGTCAAGTGTCTATCTATAGCAAGAATAAAAAGTAGATAAATGACCCATCAACATCTCATCAATATATCATAAGTACATCAGACTCATCTCAAGGAAACTCAGCTCAACTCGAAGGACTTATGCCTGTCTAGGACAACTATAAAGGGTAGATAATAAAACATCAACATCCATCAAGACTCATACCATCACATCAATATCAGAGCTCTATCAGTATGGAACCTAGCTGGGAGTTTCTCTAACTGACAACCATCACCTATGAGCCAGTGATGATACAACGAAGCGATGTCATTGCCACATCCATCCACTACCCTGCCCAGGGTAAAGGACATCCCCATCAGTGGATTTACAAGAAATAACATCAGTCCTCTTTTCGGACAAAGGAAACATCTATACTGCGGTTCAATCCTCTCTTACGCCTACCACGTAGTTAATGAGTTCGAGTGGGACTTACACTTGCCTATTTTGGTGCTCAGTAATCCTCCTAGAACTTGACATGCTAATAAAACATCATCATCCAGATTTCCTATGATCGGTCCCATAGGGACATAGTACATAACCATCAATTCGTATCACCAACATCAACTAATCTCATCAATATCAACATCATGGACTCGAAATATTCTTTTAATATTTAGTTTCAAGTTTCTAAGACTCATGAACATCATTCCCATCAACATCATCCAAGACTCTCAATAATTTGGACCACAATCACAACATCAAAAATTATCATCGTCAAGGCTCTAGACTCATCTCCTAAGTTCATTATTGCATTCTTTAGTAAAATAGACATAGAATTTTGTAAAATCATTCATGAAAATAACTTATGTAGTAAATCAAGTTTATGACGATCATTAACTTAAGATAAATACATGAATTAAGAAGAATCTTAGTAGAATACTCAAGGATTTTCACATTTAACTCATCATCTTCAATCATAAACTCAATTTACTCAAAGGGGGCACATGGAAGAACAATCCTATGTTATAGGTTAGCCTTACACACCCGGGATGATTGCTAACAACACAAATCCCTTGGAACCTCCTCTTGACTCTTCAATCTCAACTCTTCTCAAGTCCTAACTTGATGATTTGCTAGGAAGGGAATTGTAAGATGGGTTTTTGAACCTTTTCTTCATGAAAACAACATATGTTAGTCATATATGGGTTTTAGAAGGTGTTAGGAATGGACCAAAATGCCCCTAGAATTTTTAGAAAATTTTCAGCCATGGAATAACCCAGTTCGCAACAGGGACTGGTCGCGAACAGTTCATTTTTGGCAAAAATTTTCCTAAATGAGTTTTCTCATTCTCATCAAAAAATTATGGAAAAACATATGTTACCCTCCGCCATTGTTCCGCAATGCGACTCTGTTGCAGATCCTCACTATTTTACATCTCGGAACAAAAAATTATCTTTTGACTCAGTCACTATAAAATTCGATCGAGAACTTTCCCCCTCTCAATTTTTTAAACTGATAACAAATCCAGCCTCAGATTTGCCATCCAAAAATCAGAAGATGTGTTATGCGCACCTCTCTTCTCCAGGGGTATTTTGGTAATTTTGCTGGGCATTACATAAATTTATCTTTTTTAACCTCAGTCTTGCTAATAAGTTTTATGCATGTCCCATTGTCCTCCATGAGCCTTATGAGATAAGTAATGTTGTATGAGAGTCCATTATAGCCCGAAGAGTTTATAGAAGTTTTCTCATCTCCATCTTGCATAAAGTGATCTCATGTGACTTAGTTGAGCTTTCCATTGTAGACTTTGATGTGATTCTTGGGATGGATTAGTTGCATAACTCCTATGCTTTCATTGATTATAGAACCTATAAGGTCAAATTCCAATTCCCTAACGAGCCAATATTTTAATGGGAGGGTAGTAACTCTTCATGTAGGGGTTGATTCATTTCCTTCCTAAAGGCTCGCAAAATGAGTTCCAAGAGGTGCATCTATCACTTAGTAAGGGTCAATGATGTCACTTCAACAGAGACTGACTCAAGAGAAGGAACTGTTATAGACCTCTCTTGAGTCAGTCTCTGTTGTAAATGAGTTTCTCGCTATGTTTTCGAATGAGTTACTAGGTGTTCCTCTCGGAAGGGAAACAGACTTTGGTATAGACCTCTTACTCGAGACCCGAAGGGAAACAGACTTTTTTATAGACCTCTTACTCGATACCCAATCTATCTCAATCCCTCCATGTAAAATGGCTTCTGCAGATTTGAAAAAGTGAAAAAAGCAGTTGAAGGATTTGTTGGAAAAGGGTTTTATTAGCCCTAGTCAGTCTCCATGGGGTGCCCCAGTTTTATTTGTAAGGATGAAGGATGGCTCAACCTCTATGTGCATTGACTATCGACAACTCAATAAGGTCACCATCAAGAATAAGTATCTTCCATCGAGAATAGATGATTTTCTTGACAACTGCAAAAGGATACTCATTTCTCCAAAGTTGACTTGAGATTCGGTTATCACCAATTGAGGATGAGAAAAAGTGACAATACTAAGACAAAATTCAAGACTAGGTATGGTCTGCTTGAGTTTGTCGTGATGTCTTTTAGCCACACTAATGCACCGACAATATTTATGGACATCATGAATAGGGTGTTCAAGCCCTACCTCGACATGTTTGTTGTGGTATTTATCGATGACATCCTTATCTACTCCCGAGGTGAGCAAGAGTACATAGAACACTTGAGGGTAGTATTACAAACCCTGAGGGAGTAGAAGCTTTATGAAAAGTTTGACAAATGCGAGTTTTGGCTAGATGTGGTTGCCTTCCTTGTACATGTGGTATCTAGTGAAAGTATCAAGGTTGATCCTAAGAAGACTGAAGTAGTGACAAACTGGCCAAGGTGTCACACACCTATTTTTTCCCATGCATATGTTTTGAAAAATAGTGTTTTTTCAATTAAAGTTACATTTGAAAAAGGGTATTATTTTATTTATTAAGTGTTACCACTTGGAATTGAATTTTGGTATTCCAGGTCACCTAATTTAAATACCTAATTAAAAGAAAATGACTCTTTATTTTATTGGTTTGCGAAAACAAAGATCAGGTGAGAAATTCTATTGACCGAGGGGAAGGTGTTAGGCACCTCTCGAGTCCCGTGGTTCTAGCACGGTCGCTTTATTGAAAAGTTTATGTCTTAACATAATTTTGAATATATTATATTTATGAGTTTCACAAAAAATTGTCACGTACCTACCATCTTTGATTTATTTTAAACTCGTTTAAGACTGTTTTATTTTATTAGTGTGGTGTGTTGGTAGCAACGCTTTCCAATCTTGCCACGAATTACATATTTTATATGTTACACCTAAAATTTGTGTAACCCTTTGCAAATAGTAAAATTTGCCTATTATTATCAGCCTAATCATACTCTTAACAATTCATCTTAAAGAAATTTAATTGGAAAATTTGTTTCAAATATGAATTCTTTTTATAAAATTGAAGGGTTTTAATTCTTTTATTTTTTAATTAAAAGTTGATCATTGTGACTAACTAAAAGTATAATTCAAGAATTGAATATTAATTACGTGAATCAACATAAAATAGTTAAGTTAGTATTCTAAAAGAAACCATCACGCAAGTAATTTTTTTTTTAAGAAATTACAAATATTATTTTTATTATTTTTTCCTAAAGAGAAAGTAAGTACAATATTTGTAAGAACACAAAAAATATATTTTTCCCATATAAAGTTTGCACAAGTATAAACATGTTAGGAATCATGGACGCCTAAAATTTTTCTTTTCTTTATTTTACTCATTATAATCAAAAGAAGAACCTACTAACTGAAACCAATATTTAACATAATGATATGATCCTTGTCATCAATTATTCTTATTATTTTAATTTATTAAGTCATAAATCATTATATAAAATAAAAATATGAAAATAAAGTAGCTTTGGACAAGAGATTCACTTAAACATGAAATAAACATTTGATTGTTTAAATATGAAATAAACTATGGGTTGTTATAACAATTTTATAAAATAATTAATAATATAAAAGATATGAACATGAGGTTGACATGAAAAATTTGAACATATATACTTTATATTATAACATCAAAGAATACTAACGGTTTGAACATAAATAAAATTTCACAACTTCAATGTATTGTATTCACATTAAACTAGACAAGAAAAATTAAGTGTTACCTCTTGTGAGGATTACAAGAAAGATTTAGTGTTACCTTTTGTGAAGATTGATTTACAAAAGTAGGCCATAATAGGAACCATGAACTCGAAATCGTAAGAGCAAAACTCAAACTCAGTTTTTCCTTTAGTTGTGTTTTTGAGTTTTTTTTGCTGTGTTGTGGAAAGTGTGTTTTTTTTTCTTTTTGCGTGAATGTGTATGTATGATGTTGTGTATCCGTGAGTGTAATGTGTTTCTGTCGTGTTTCTAATGGGGAATGCGTAGTGTTGGTTATGGAGAAGTTTGGGATTTGTTGTAGTTTAGTGTGTAGTGAGTTTTTGAGTGGTTTAGGTTTTTTTTTGGTTTTTCCTTTATTTTATCATTTTTGTTCTAAGAAGAAAAAATAAAAAAAGTTAGAAAACTACTTTAAATTAAAAAAAATATATAGAAAAATTAACTAGCAAAAACTAAGATATAATTAAGAAAATACTAACAATGCTAGATTATTTATTAGAATCGAAATTAAAAGAACACATATATTGTTTTTGGAAATTTTTTGTTGTTTAAAACAAAACTTACACTAAAATGTGACTCTATTTTTGTAGTTTTCAAATTGTTTTTCAAAAAGTTTAATATAAATGAGATAAAAATATTAATATTTAATTTTATTTCAAAAATAAATATTTAAGTACAAAAAAGGGTAAATAAATTAGGTTTGGTCAAAAAATTAGGTGCTAACAGAATGCCCCTCTTTGCTTGAGAACATGCAGAGTTTTCAACCCAAGAAGTGAACGTGCCTAATTGTTGGCCTAACCATTATAGAAAGTAGAATAACAAAGAGAAACTAAGAGTGACTGAGCCCTAGCTTTAGGCAACCTACATATTTCAGGTTATTAAGGGAATCATATCACGTGTAGTCCAAACGGCTGCAGAGATGGATGGATGGATTAGAGAGTCGACTGTTGTCCCATCGAGATTCAGGTTCATGGCTCCTATTATAACATTGAAGATGATAAAAATGAATAGAAACAATACAAGATCTCGTCTATTATACTTCTATTGACTCTCTTTTCTTTCAAGTCTTCCTTTGCATCTTCAGTTATCACCTCGCCTTCTTTTGGTGGGTACCTTAATCTCAAAATCTAATCTTGACGTTTGAGTTTGAGATTTGAAATTGAAATCGCAAATGTGTTGTCGATGCCCCTCTAAAGGAAAGTTAGTAGATTATTCTTGAACACTTGTTTCCTGAATTGAAGTTGGGAAGCCGAATCTTCAAATATTGAGCCGCTACATGGTTTCGAACTGACTCTTCATATCATTGACAATCGACATTTTTCACTTCTCAAATTATAACAAATGTTACTCCATTATTGATCTCCAGATTAGTGGTTGTAGGGGGGCCTGCCTGTGATAAAAAAACAAAACAAAATAAAATTCTTCTGTGCAACCAGGGGTTATTATATCATGTGAAGAAATGTACGAATATTATGAGGGTTCGTACCCTAAACGAAACCAAGGGATTATAGTACCCTGGGAAGACATGCACGAATATTATGAGGGTTCGTGCCCTAAATGCAACCAGGGTTTTTTTGTACCCTGTGAAGACATGTACATATTATTAGGGTTTATGCCTTAAACTTAACTCGGGGATTACTGTACCCTGTGAAGACATGTACGAATACTATGAGGGTTTGTGTCCAAAATGCTACCAGGAGATTTTTTTACTTCACATACGAATATTATGAGGGTTCGTTAAGACATGTATGAATATTATTAGGGTTTGTGCACAAAATGCAACCAGGAGATTATTGTACTTTACCTAAGAATATTATGAGGGTGTGTTCCCTAAATGCAACGAGGGGATAATTGTACACTATGAAGACATGTACGAATATTATGAGTGTTCGTCCCCTAAACGCAACAAGAGAATTATTATTTGATGGTGGTTTGCCATGGTTTCATAATGTATGATATTGTATGGTATGGTATGATATCGTACAGTACAATACCATACAATGTTTGGATAGACTGTATGGGTTGCTACTGTTTAATGATAATTTATTATTTGATTTGACTGTATGGTACTGTATCGTAACTTATAGAATTTACAAAAATGTCCTTAATTAATATAAATATTAAATTTATTAATATTTTTTTAATAATTTGTTTTTTTTAAAAATACATAGAATCAAGTAGGGAAACATACAAGCTAATATATCTCAAACCATACAAACAACGTAAGAAAAAAAAAGTAAGAACTTGTTTTAAAAAAAAAAACCTCAAAAAATAGGTTAAAACGTGAAAGAAAAAATGGAGGCGAAAAAAAGTTTCAAAAGTTGATGCGGAGAAAAATAAGTAAATAAAAAATAATACATATATTAAGGTAAAGTTTAATAAAGAATAAAGGATAAATTAGAACTATTTAGATTTGAATAAGGGTATAATTGGAAAAAAAATAAGGAAACCATGGGATACTGCCAAATTGGTGGTTTCAAAAAGTGAGGGGTTTCATGGTTACAGAACCATGAAACTAAACCATACCATACCATATAATTAATGAAACAATCAAAACAAACGTTGTTCTCTTAGTAACCATACCATACCATGTAAAACTACCATCCAAACAAGCTATAAATGCAACATGAGGATTATTGTACCTTGTGAAGACATGAAGGAATATTAAGAGGGTTCGTACCCTAAATGCAACCAGGAGATATTGTACCCTGTGAACACATGTAATAATATTATGAAGGTTTGTATCCTAAATGCAATCAGGGGATTATTGTACCCTGTGAAGACATGTACGCATATTAGAGGGTTCGTACCCTGAATGCAACATGTACATATATTATGAGTGTTTGTGCCCTAAATGCTACCAGGGTTATTGTACCCTGTGAAGACATGTACGAATATTATGAGGGTTCTTTTCCTATGAAGAAAGAATTATTTTTATTTTATTTTTATTTTTTTTTAAAAAAATATGCCACAATTTTGAAACCAAGAATTTTGAAATTTTGGTGAAATTTTTATTTATTTTTTTACTATCATTATTTTCAAAAAAAAAAAGGCCCTTGTTTGAATTTATCAGGATTAGGAGGAAAAAATATGTACATAATTTTTATTTGAAATCGAGCTCGTTTCTAGGACTACCTACGTATCTCAACCTAGCAAGAATAAGGTTTAATGTAGTTAATATAGATCAAAGATATTTTTCTTTTTCAAAATGATATTTCTGAAAAGATTGTTGGATAGGAAAAAAAAATCAATATTTGATTGACCATGTCTTGACATTAATTGGTATCAACAATTAGTATTATTCACATGAGTCACCTTCAACTACTTTTGGACTAATTAGAAGTCAACTTGGATGTAATCTCTGTCGTTTCAAATGATACCTCAAACATACTCAAGTATTGTAAACATCTACTCATCTTGCATCAAATAAGGTGTTAATATTATTCATATCCCCATGCTTCAAGTACCTTACTGAAATAAAGTCCCAAATTCACACAAAATAAAAGAATTTTAATCGTAGGACATTTTGAGATTCACTCATACTCAAAAAGATACTCAATGCATGAAATTGAGAAACGATATGTTTAACCTTTATGTAAGTATCCATTAATGTGAGAACATCGAAAATGAAATCAAGTAGGACTTGTATTTAGCTTAAATGTAGGCTTAGGATGTGTAAGATAATTTTTCAAATAAAGTGACTATTTCTTCCCTAAGCATTACACTATGCTCTCAATTTAATTTCTTCACTTTCGCATTTGCTCTTTGTTTTGTTTGGTTTTGTTTGGTTTTTTTTGGGACTTTCTCCTCCTTTTTTGAGTTTCTCTCCTTTTGTTGGAATTTTTTTACTATTACATTTTCATTTTCACTTTGTGACCTGACTTAAAACTTTGTCAGTGCACTCATGGAGATAGGAGAAAAAATAGAGTAGTGCGCTTGTGTACTCAAAAGGTTAGAGGCTAAGATATGGTTTATTGAAAAAATGTTTTAGGCTCAAAATAGAAAACACTAAGGATCATGTGTCATTTGGTAGGCTTTCAAGGTACAATTGATCAAAGAAAGCCTACAATCATTTTTCAAATTAAATGTTGCTCTAAATTCTGCCTCAACAAACATTTGGATCAAGTTCAAAATCAACAAATCATACAAACTTTATATCTAAAGCTCATTACACCACGTACATAAAACAATGAGGTATAATTTTTTTAGCCTTAATTTAAGCAAGAGAATTTCTCAAGTGTGACATAAATATAATCAAGAGGTACCAAAAGAATCTATATGGGTCACAATAAAGTTGGTTCCCTCTATTATGCTAAATAGTTTGATAGTTCTTTTTATGCACAATTCTAAATATGTTGGTACCAATCAAGAAAAGAAGCACTTTTTTACTATTTTTATTTTGAAGAAGGGTATAAACTAATTTCTTTTTTGAAAAAGAATGAAAAATAAATTCTTTTTTTCTTTTTTGAACAAAGCAATAAGATGTTTTTCTGAATTTCTTGAATAAAGATTAAGAATTATTATTAATTTTTTTAAAATAAAAAAATCATCAAATCTGAGGAGGGCTGTCTACGTAACTCATTGAGGTGAGAATCAAGTGTACGTAGTTCTTTTGAAAATATAAAAAAAAAAATCTTTTTTCCTTTTGAACAAATAAAGCTTCTTTTTCTACTTCTCTGAATAAAAGAGCAAAATATTTTTCTTTGAATTTGATTTTTTAATAAGGATTTTTTTAATTTTGTAAAAAGTATCCCATTTTTTATTATATTTTTTTTGAATAAGAATCACCGGACCCAAGGAGGGTTGCCTACGTATTCCATCAAAATGAGAATCAGGTGTGTGTAGTTCTCAAAGATCATAAGCAAAGCTCATTTTTATTTTTGCTGTAAGAAATAAATATGTTTTTTGCTTGTATGAAGTAATAAAACATTTTTGTACCCTTTCTTCTAACATGTAATAAGAATTTTTTTTTTACAATTTCAACAATAAGGAACACCGAACCCAAGGAGGGATGCTTAGGTATCTCATCTAGATGAGAATCAGGTGTGCGTAGTTCGACCTTTTCAATAATTTTCAAAATTTTACTAAAAATTATTTTTCCATAGTAACAATTCTCCTTTTTAGATGTGTTTTGGGATAAAAAAATTAATTTTTTATAAAGAAAGAGTAGTAAAATTGATAAAATCTAAAAAGATAATTATGACTTTTTAAACTAACTTGTCTTAAAGTGGTCGACATTTAATATAGTCTACCCCATAATATGAGGAGTAACACAAAGAATGCACATGATGGTCTCAAAAAAGGGTACATGTCTCATACAGATTGAACCCTATTGTTAAGTCCCATTAATTTAAATGATCATGATGCAAATAACATTGCTAGTCCCCAAGGGAACCACTTAGCCTCATCACATCATTCAATCCATAAACTCTACTGAACAGTGAAAAACGTAAGTAAGTAATGGATACATCTTATCTAAAGTCTCAAAAGACTATATAAAATAAAGACGGCTAGTAGAAAGAACTAACTCACAATCTCAACATCAATGTTCAACCATCGTCTATGAAGCCTTTATCACTAATCATGTGGTGCCAATGGCAGACGCATAGCTACCCAAATCAAAATAAAATAATAGTCCAATCTAACTCTAAAGAAAGATAATAATAGTGGATCCTCCGGAGTAAGGGAGGTCACCAATTAGCTGCGAATCTCGGATCTTCAATGGAGCACCTATTCATGATCTCTAGTACCTGCCACTGCATCATAAAATGATGCAATCTAAAAGGGACATGTCACGACCCGGGGTAGGGGCCTAGATGTGACACGACGAATGGGGACCCGAGAGTCCCCAAATAGCCTCAAGTTCTTTTTTGAGCCACATACTTGGTGCAAGAACAGGTAAACACATATGAACGAATTAAAGAGGTAGTCAAAGTCAAAGAGAAAACCATTCAATTAGATGGACAAAGCAAGAACGTTTTACAAAGTACCCAACATATGCCTCTAGTCAAGGAACGGGGGCTAGGAAAAGTTCCGGGCTCACCCTCAACAAAATATAATATACACAGTGGACACAGGAAACAAAAGTTTGCCCTCGAAAGATGTGGTTCACTGCAAAATATCTTCAAGGAAGGACTATTCGTCCTGCGGCTGGTACTCAAACTACTCGGTCCCTACATGGTAAAATCATGTAGTCATAGAGTATGTGTTAGTATGATTAAATGTACTATGTATACGGGCATGCAATCCATATGACTTACCAAACCTGCATATTAATGTAAGATGACAAGGGCACATAATATACAAAGATCATATACGCAAAGGAATTTAATATACAAGATGTCGTGGAATTTATGATGCATGCAATGCGTTAATGCTTCTATATAACGGGTATGAACTATAACAGACAAACAAAATCCATGCAAGCTATTAAATGAATTGGACTAATTGAGACCTCTCACCGGTAGGGAGAAGATTACTTGCCAAGGGTAATCTACATCACACCATACGAAACACACCATTTCGGGGATGGTCACCTTCATTACGGGACCCCCATTTCAGAAGGATTTACAGAATCAAAGCAAGATATGTCATAACATAAACAAATAGACGAATAACATCGGTCCCTATGTAGGCACATAGTTCAAGGAAAGGGGAGAGGGACCTTGGGGATATCCCTAACGCCCCCAATCCATCGGTGCTAACTCTTACACATCCCACAAGAATACTTATGTATATATACATATGCTTTCAAGAGAGCCAATTGCCCATTTCAAAACGTTAAATGCACATGTAGGCTCAAATGCCAAATCACAAGATCAAGATAATGTGGTTCCTACAAGGAATAGCGTATCTACATATACAAGATGGTGCAAGCACCCAAGATGCTCCAAGAGCCATAATTATAGACATACCGATGATCACCTTCTTGTAAAATCCCGTGTCTTACCGAAATCATATCAAAGTCCCTTTTTAAAAACAAAGTTGGGCTTAATCCCACCTTCCAAAATTTTCATGTATCCATGTCATGAATATGATGCAATGCATGATGTAGGGATGACATGGGTAACTTAGAGTATAGCTAAAACATAGCAATATAATGTAAAGACTAGGAAATCCATAGTAAAATTTATATGAAATGGTAGCAGATGTCATCCATGCATAATAAGATCTTTAAAGGGGCATGCATGTTCATAGTTTCATAATCCAAGTAGTTCATCATAATAAAACTTAACATAACTCAAAATTTGGAATATTGTACAACACATGCATTGTTCAAAAGTACCAAGATCAAGTAGTAAAATTCACATTTTAAGTAGACACTTTCATAAATTTGTTTGAAAGGAACTTTGGGTCTTCTTTGTTGAAAGAGACCAAGAATCAAGAACCACATACCTGACCTGAAGACAACTTGAGTAGAAATGGACTCAAATTTGGAGGTCTTGACTTGACAAATCCTGGTGAGAGGTTTGAGAGCTTGAGGGAGAAAATTCAAGAGAGAGGAGCGAAATGAGAGAAAATAACTGAATGCGGTGAAGTTCAGCTTATATAGGAGCTTAGAAGGGGGTGGAAAGGACCAAATTCACATTTGAAAAAACCAATATTTCAAAAATGCCATTAATGAAACAAACATGAAATTGGTCTGTCTGGGTCACACGGTACGATACATGGTCCGTGTAGAGTCTCAGGGACCATATACTAGGCGTGGTCCATCACTTAAAATCCTTAGAGGCAAAAATTTCCCGGACTAAAGTAGCACCACACGGACAAGTACACGGACCATCTAAAGTCACATGGTCCGTGATTTTGTCTGTGTAAGGGTGGCTCTACACAGTACCCCAAACGGAGGGCCATACAGACCATCCAAGGTCACATTGACCGTATGAAGGCCCGTTTACCCTCCACTTTCCCAGGTGTCACTCCGCGGGTGGCACACGGCCCGTGTGACTGCACACGGGCCATGTAGGCCCTTCTGTGAGGTGATGCCTAGCAGTTTTTCTGGGCAAGTATTTGGACCTCAAAGTGACGTCAGTGAGAGAATAATCTGGGGCCTTACATCATCTCCCCCTTGGGGACATTTGTCCTCGAATGTGCAAGAACAAAGCTAGAAAGGTTAGAGTTAAGGCAAGATACATCCGACACAAGACACAATGCAAAAATTAAATTATAGTTCAAGACCAAAGCTCATATCAAGAATGCATCCAAAAGAATCTTTTAGTGCACACATATGCATGTCATGTCATGAGACTCAAGAAGACAAGAAATGACACGAATAGATAAGGAAGATTCCTAGTACCTTATGCTTGAGTAGATTGGAAAAAATGGGGGTATCGTTTTATCATGTCCAGCTCCGCCTCCTAAGTAGCACTCTCCACTAGCTGATTTCCCCAAAGTACCTTCACCGAAGCCACATTCTTGTTACGAAGCCGCTTTACTTGTCTGTCCAAGATTGCCACCGGCACTTCCTCAAAAGACAAGTTTTCCTCGATCTCAATTCCTTCCAAAGGCACAATGGTGCTAGGATCACCAATTAGTTTCCTCAACATGGATACATGGAAGACCGGATGAATGGAACCCAAATCCGGAGGCAACTCCAACTTGTAAGCCACACTGCAAATCCGTTCAACAATTTCGTAAGGACCAATATACCGGGGGCTTAGCTTGGCCTTCTTACCGAAACTCATCACACCCTTCATAGGAGAGACTTTCACATACACCCAATCCCCAACCTGAAATTTAAGGTCCCTTCTCCTACTATCCGAATAGGACTTTTGACGACTTTGGGCCGCTTTCAATCTCTCCCTAATCACTTTTACCATCCCCGTAGCGTCCAACACCAAATACGGGCCAACTAAAGCCATCTCACCCAATTCAAACCACCCCACCAGGGATCTACACCTCCTCCCATAAAAGGCTTCAAAAAGGGCCATGCCAATGCTAGGATAGAAGCTATTATTATAAGCAAACTCCATGAGTGGAAGATAATCGTCCCAATTCCCCTTAAACTCCAACACATATGCCCTCAACATATCTTCAAAGGTTTGAATAGTCCTCTCCGCTTCGCCATCGGTTTGAGGGTGAAAAGCGGAGCTCAACTTAATCTTGGTTCCAAGGCCCTTCATAAAAGACTTCCAAAAGTGGGAAGTGAATTGAGCACCACGATCCGATATGATAGATCTAGGTACCCCATGCAACCTCACCAACTCCTGGATATACAGCCTCACGTATTCATCGGCGCTGAAAGTACCCTTGATCGATGGAAAATGAGCCGATTTCGTCATTCTATCCACAACAACCCAAATAGAGTTGAATTGCCTTCGGGTCCGAGGCAATCCGACAAAAATGTCCATATTCACATCCTCCCATTTCCATATGGGAATTTCATTGTCTTGGGACAAACGACCAGGCCTTTGATGTTCTACCTTCACCTGTTGACAGCTCGGGCATTCAGACACGAATTTGGAAATATCCCTCTTCATACCATGCCAGCAATACACCTCTTGCAGATCCCGGTACATCTTGGTAGACCCCGGGTGAATAGAGTAATGAGAGTTATGAGCCTCACTCATAATCACCTTTCTAAGGTCATCCACATCAAGAACACAAAGCCGGTCTTAGTACCGGAGAACACCATCTCTCCCTTGGGAGAATGCCTCGATCTCCTTTGCAGCAACCAACTTCTTTAACTCAATTTACGATGGGTCTAGATCTTGCTTAGCTTTCACCTCATTCACCAAGAAGATTCTGCCCCATTCTGAACCCGAATACCACCCTCACTGGAATCAGTCAACCAGACACCCAACCTAGACAACCGGTGATCATCCCTTGCCAATTCCCTCTTCCCATTTTCAACATACGGCATACTTCCCATAGGCAACCTGCTGAGAACGTCGGCCACAACATTGGCCTTGCCCGGATGATACAACACACTCATGTCGCAATCGTTCAAAAACTCCAACCACCTCTTTTGCTTGAGGTTAAGATCCCTCTAGTGAAAACATATTGCAATCTCTTGTGATAGATGAATACATCAACGTGGACCCCGTACAAATATTATGTCCAAAATTTAGGAGCAAAAACCACTGTTGCTAATTCAAGGTAATGGGTGGGATAGTTTCGTTCATGCACCTTTAGCTTTCATGATGCATACACTATCACCTTACCTTTCTGCATAAGTACACAACCCAGTCCAATCCATGAGGAATCACAATACACTACGAACCCCTCTGAACAATTTGGCAAGGTCAAGATGAGAGCCGACGTAAGCCGATCTTTGAAGGTTTGGAAACTTCTCTCGCATTCATCCGAGCATACAAACTTAGCCTGCTTTTTGGTCAACTTGGTCAGTGGAGATGGAATAGATGAGAAACCTTCCACAAACCTCCTGTAGTACCCAACCAACCCAAGGAAACTACGGTATCCGAAGGGGTCAACGGTCTAGGCCAATTCTTTACGACCTCTATTTTCCGCGGAATCCACCTTGATACCGTCTTCGGACACCATATGACTGAGGAAAGCACTTCGCCCAACCAGAATCACACTTGCTAAACTTGGCATAAAATTTCTCCTCCCTTAGAGTTTTGAGGGCCATCCTTAAATGGTTCCCATGCTCCTATTCACTTCGGGAGTAAATGAGAATATCATCGATGAAGACCATCACAAAGCTATCCAGGAATGGTTTAAACACTCGGTTCATCAAGTCCATGAATACGGCCGGAGCATTAGTTAGGCCAAATGACATCATCACAAATTTGAAATGCCCATACCTTGTTCGAAAAGCTGTTTTGGGAATATCAACTTCCCTAATCTTCAAATGATGATGCTCAGAATGGAGATTAATTTTTGAGAAGTGAGTGGCGCCCTGAAGCTGATCAAACAAATCATCAATCCTTGGCAACAGGTACTTGTTCTTAACGATCACCTTATTCAGCTGCCTGCAATCAATACACATACGGAGAGACCCGTCCTTCTTCCTTACAAATAACACGAGAGCACCCCATGGCAATATACTAGGCCAAATAAAACCTTTCTCTAATAGGTCCTTTAATTGCTCCTTTAACTCTTTCAATTCTGCCGGTGCTATCCGATACGGAGGGATAGTAATAGGCTAAGTATCTGTGAGAAGATCTATGCCGAAGTCTATCTCTCTATCCGGAGGAATTCCCGGTAAGTCCTCGAGAAACACATCCGAAAATTCATTCACCACAGGGACCGACTCGAGAGTAGGCACTTCGAAATTCGTATCCTTGACCCTCACAATAAGGTAGATGCACCCTTAGAAATCATTTTCCATGCCCTGAGGTAGGAAATAAACCCAACCTTAATAGAGGAGCCATTACCCTTCTATTCAAGAACTGGCTCACCGGGAGGTTGCAACTGGACTTTTCGGGTTCTACAATGTATGGAAGCATAAGATGCATGTAGCCAATCCATTCCAAGAATAACATCAAAATCAAACATCTCAAGTTCCACAGGATCACATGGAAATATCTTATGCAACACAGCAATGGGGCACCCGTGGTAGACTCTATGAGCAACAATAGATTTGCCCATGGGGTTGTAGTCCGAGAAAGGCTCCCTTAAGATCTAGGCTTCAAACTGAACTTAACAGCCAATGGAGGAGTCACAAAAGACAAGTTTGCACCTGAGCGAAGCAAAACATAAGCATCAAAATCAAAGACTTTCAACATACCAGTCACGACATCTGGAGCATTCGCGACATCCTGGCGGGCATGGAGTGCATGGAACCTGTTATTCCTTAGGGCAAAACCTTGGGGACCTCTCTGCTGACCTTCCCGCCTTGGGTTACTTGACCTCGGCCTCTGCGCGCACTCCTAGGTCAATCTGCAACCTTATGGTCTTTACTTCCACATTCGAAGCAAAGTCCCAAATCCCTTTGGCAGGTACCTGTGTGGGGCTTCCCACACCTGTCACATGAGATATATCCTGATCCTCCACCCATAGGTACCCCGAGAGGGGGTGCTCGAGCAATAGCCACACGAGCTCTGGAGCCTTCACCTTGCTGGAAGCGACCAAAACCAACATTTCTAGCACCGAAGAACCTACTGTCAAAGCATGCTCTCTTGGGATTGTGTGCCCTTCTCTTTGAGTTTTTCCCCTTCAATTTGCTCAGCATACACCATCAGTCTGGCAATATCCATGTCCCCAATCAGCATATCAGTTCGACATTCTTTCACTAACAAGTCAGAAATACCCGAAACAAATTTGTGCATCCTTGCACGGGGATCGGCCACCAGGGACGGAACATATTAGGAAAGCTTGGTAAACTTGAGGGCATAGCCCCTCGCACTCATACTCCCCTGCTTAAGGTTAATAAACTCGGTCAATTTGGCCTCCCTTAGTTCAAGTGGAAAGAAGCGATCGAGGAAGGCAAACTTGAACTCTCCCCATTTAACATTACCATCGCAGACCCTCTCCATGGCCCACTATGAATACCAGACCTAAGCTACATCCTTCAGTTAGTAAGCAGCCAATCCAGCTTTTTCCTCAGAAGGGACGCCCATAATGTTCAGTATTTTTGAGAGCTCATCAATGAACTCCTGAGCATCCTCATAAGGCCTCGACCCAAAGAACTCCGAAGGGTTCATTCGGGAGAAATCTCGCACAACAAAGAGGTGTATAGGGTCCTGTGGCAAGTTAACTTGTCTGGTGTAAGTAGCCACCACCTGCGCAAGCATGGCGAAGGCGGTGCGGAATTCACCGTTAGAGATAGGCTCTTCCATAGACTCGTGAGGGGCCTGATTTTCAGGAGCCGGAGCTGGCCTAGGTAGCGGGGGTCTTCCTAGAGGCATTTACTGAAATGGATTAACGACATTGGTAAGTATGTGAATTTCATAAACCGGTCACAACATGATATAAGACATGAAGAAGGGAGGAATTTCCTAATACGTCTTCGTAGCCTCCCACTCATAGGTATGGTGCACTTCACACCCATGAATAAGACTTTACTCAACGTGGCACGTTGGACTACGAAGACCATTATAACCAAGGGCTCTAATACCACCTTTTGTCACGACCCAGGGTAGGGCCTAGATATGACATGGCGAATGGGAACACGAGAGTCCCTAAAAAAGCCTTAAGTTTTTTTTTCGAGCCACATACTTGGTGCAAGAGGAGGTAAACACATATGAATAAATTAAAGCGGTAGTCAAAGTCAAAGAGAAAACCATTCAATTGGATGGAAAAAATGAGAACGTTTTACAAAGTACCCAACATATCCCTCTAATCAAGGAACGGGGGCAAGGGCAAGTTTTGGGATCACCCTCAACAAAATATAATATTCACAATGGACAAAAAAACAAAAGCGTGTCCTTGGAAGATGTGGCTCACTGCAAAATATCTTCAAGGAAGGACTATTCGTGCTGCGGCTGGTGCTCAAACTGCTCGGTTCCTAGATGGTAAAATCATGTAGGCATAGCGTATGCATTAGTACGTTTGAATGTACTAAGTATGTGGGCATGCAATGCATATGACTTACCGAACCTATATATCAATGTTAGATGACAAGGGCACATAATATACAAAGATCGTATAAGAAAAGGATTTTAATATACAAGATGCCGTGGAATTTATGATACGCGCAATGTGTTAATGCTCCTGTATAACGGGGATGGATTAAAACCGACAAACCAAATCCATACGAGCTATTACATGAATTGGACCGATTGGGACCTTCCATCGGTAGGGAGAAGATTACTTGCCAAGGGTAATCTATATCACACCTTACGGAACACACCATTTCGGGGATGCTCACCTTCCTTACGGGACCCCCATTTTGGAAGGATTTACAGAATCAAAGCAAGATATGTCATAACATAAACAAATAGACGAATAACATCGGTCCCTATGTAGGCACATAGTTCAAGGAAAGGGGAGAGGGACCTTGGGGATATCCCTAACGCCCCCAATCCATCGGTGCTAAGTCTTACACATCCCACAAGAATACTTATGTATATATACATATGCTTTCAAGAGAGCCAGTTGCCCATTTCAAAACGTTAAATGCACATGTAGGCTCAAATGCCAAATCACAAGGTCAAGATCACATGGTTCGTGCAAGGAATAGCTCATCTACATATACAAGAAGGTGCAAGCACCTAAGATACTCCAAGAGCAAAGTACAAGATGGTGCAAGAACCCAAGATGCTCCAAGATCCATAATCATAGACATACCAGTGATCACCATCTTGTCAAATCTCATGTCTTACCGAAATCATATCAAAATCCTTTTTTAAAAAGGAAATTAGGCTTAATCCCACCTTCCAAAATTTCTATGTATCCATGTCATGAATATGATACAATGCATGATGTAGGGATGGCATGGGTAACTTAGAGTATTTCTAAAACATAGCAATATAATGTAAAGACTAGGAAATCCATAATAAAATTTATATGAAATGGTAGCAGATGTCACCCATGCATTATAACATCTTTAAAAGGGCATGCATGTTCATAGTTTCATAATCCAAGTAGTTCATCTTAATAAAACTTAACATAACTCAAAATTTGGAATATTGTACAACACATGCATTATTCAAAGGTACCAAAGCAAGTAGTAAAATTCACATTTTAAGAAGACAATTTCATAAATTAGTTTGAAAGGAACTTTGGGTCTTCTTGGTTGAAAGACACCAAGAATCAAGACCCACATACCTGATTTGAAGACAACTTGAGGAGAAATGGACTCAAATTTGGAGGTCTTGACTTGATAAATCCTAGTGAGAGGTTGGAGAGCTTGAGGGAGCAAATTCTAGAAAGAGGAGGGAAATGAGAGAAAATAATCTAAATATGGTGAAGTTCAGCTTATATAGGAGCTTAGAAGGGGGTGGAAAGGACCAAATTCACGTTTGAAACAACCAATATTTCAAAAATGCCATTAATGAAACGAACCTGAAGTTGGCCCGTCTGGGTCACACTTTACGGTACACGATTCGTGTAGAGTCTCACGGACCGTATACTGTGCCGTTGTCCATGACTTGAAATCCTCAGAGGCAAAAATTTCCCGGACTAAAGTAACACCACACGGACAAGTACACGGACAATCTAAAGTCACACGGTCCCTGACTTGGTCCGTGTGAGGGTGGCTCTACACAGTACCCCAAACAGAGGTTCAGACGGACCATCCAAGATCACACTGACCGTGTGAAGGTCCGTTTACCCTCTACTTTCCCAGATGTCTCTCCACGGGTGGCCACACGTTCCGTGTGACTCCACATGGGACGTGTAGGCCCTTCCGTGAGGTGATGCCAAGCAGTTTTTTCTCGTCAAGATTTTGGACCTTAAGGTGACGTCAGTGAGAGAAAAATCTAGGGCCTTACATCGTCCCCCCCCCCCCCCCCCCCCGGGGACATTCGCCCTCGAATGTGCAAGAACAAAGCTAAAAAGGTTAGAGTTAAGGCAAGATACATCTGACACAAGACACAATACATAACTCTACTAAAAAATAAAAGGTAGTACCAAAAACTTTAAGCAAAAATTAAATTATAGTTCAAGACCAAAGCTCATATCAAGATTGCATCCAAAAAGTTCTTTTAGTGCACACATATGCATGTCATGTCATGAGACTCAAGAAGACAAGAAATGTCACGAATACATAAGGAAGATTCCTAGTACCTTAGGCTTGAGTAGATTGGAAAAAATAGGGGTATCGTTTCATCATGTCCAGCTCCGCCTCCCAAGTAGCACTCTCCATTACATGATTTCTCCAATGTACCTTCACCAAAGCAACATTCTTGTTACGAAGCCGCTTTACTTGCATATCCAAGATTGCCACTGGAACTTCCTCAAAACACAAGTTTTCCGCGATCTCAATTCCTTCCAAAGGCACAATGGTTCTAGGATCACCAATTAGTTTCCTCAACATGGATACATGGAAGACCGGATGACCGGAACCCAAATCCGTTGGCAACTCCAACTTGTAAGCCACACCACCAATCCGTTCAACAATTTCCTAAGGACCAAAATACTAGGGCCTTAGCTTGCCCTTCTTATCGGAACACATCACACCCTTCATAGGAGAGACTTTCACATACACCCAATCCCCAACCCGAAATTCAAGGTCCCTTCTCCTACTATCCGAATAGGACTTTTGACAACTTTGGGCCACTTTCAATCTCTCCCTTATAAAGTTTACATTCCCCATAGAGTCAAACACCAAATCTGGGCCAACTAAAGCCACCTCACCCAATTCAAAGCACCCCACCGGGGATCTACACCTCCTCCCATACAAAGCTTCAAACGGTGCCATGCCAATGCGAGCATGGAAGCTATTATTATAAGCAAACTCGATGAGTGGAAGATGATTGTCCAATTCCCCTTAAACTCCAACACACATGCCCTCTACATATCTTCCTAGGTTTGAATAGTCCTCTCTGCTTGGTTATCGATTTGAGGGTGAAAAGCAGAGCTCAACTTAATCTTGGCTGCAAGTCCCTTCATAAAAGACTTCCGAAAGTGGGAAGTGAATTGAGCACCACGATCTGATATGATAGATCTAGGTACCCCATGCAACCTCACCAACTCCTGGATATACAACCTTGCATATTCATCGGTGCTAAAAGTAGCCATGACCGGTAGAAAATGAGCCGATTTCGTCATTCTATCCACAACAACCCAAATAGAGTTGAATTGCCTTCGGGTCCGAGGCAATCCAACAAAAAAGTCCATATTCACATCCTCCCAATTCCACGTGGGAATTTCAATGTCTTGGAACAAACCACCGGGCCTTTGATGTTCTACCTTCACCTGTTGATAGCTCAGGCATTCAGACACGAACTTGAAAATATCCCTCTTCATGCCATGCCACCAATACATCTCTTTCAGATCCCGGTACATCTTGGTAGACCCGGGGTGAATAGTGTAACGAGAGTTATGAGCCTCACTCATAATCACCTTTCTAAGGTCATCCACATAAAGAACACAAAGCTGGCCTTGGTACCGGAGAACACCATCTTCCCCTTGGAAGAATGCCTCGATCTCCTTTGCAGCAACCATCTTCTTTAACTAAATTAACGATGGGTCTTGATCTTGCTTAGCTTTCACCTCATTCATCACAGAAGATTCTGCCCCATTCTAAACCTGAATACCACCCTCGCTGGAATCTGTCAACCTAACACCCAACCTACCCAACCGGTGAACATCCCTTTTCGAATTCCCTCTTCCCATTTTCAGTATGCCCCACACTCCTATAGACAACCTGCTGAGAGCGTCGGCCATAACATTGGCCTTGCCCGAATGATACAGCACACTCATGTCGTAATCGTTCAAAAACTCCAACCACCTCCTTTGCCTGAGGTTAAGATCCCTCTGGGTGAAAACATATTGCAAACTATTGTGATAGGTGAATACATCAACATGGACCCCGTACAAAAAATGTCTCCAACCCGTACAAATAATGTCTCCAAATTTCAGAGCAAAAACCACTGCTGCCAATTCAAGATCATGGGTGGGATAGTTTCGCTCATGCACCTTCAGCTATCTTGATGCATACGTTATCACCTTACCATTCTGCATAAGCACACAACCTAGTTCGATCCGTGAGGTATCACAATACACTACGAACCCCTCATGCTTTGGCAAGGTCAAGACGAGAGCTGACGTAAGCCAATCTTTAAAGGTTTTGCAACTTCTCTCGCATTCATCCGACCATACAAACTTAGCCTACTTTTGGGTCAACTTGGTCAGTGGAGATGTAATAGATGAGAAACCTTCCACAAACCTCCTGTAGTACCCAGCCAACGCAAGGAAACTGCCGATATCCAAAAGGGTCTACGGTCTAGGGCAATTCTTTACGACCTCTGTTTTCCACGGAATCCACCTTGATACGGTCTCTGGATACTACATGACTAAGGAAAGCCACTTCGCCCAACAAGAATTCGCACTTGCTAAACTTTGCATACAATTTCTCTTCCCGTGGAGTTTTGAGGGCCATCTCAAATGGTTCTCGTGCTCCTGTTCACTTCAGAAGTAAATGAAAATATAATCGATGAAGACCACCACAAAGCTATCTAGGAATTATTTAAACACTCGATTCATCAAGTCCATCAATACAACCGGAGCATTAGTTAGGCCAAACGACATCACCACATATTCGAAATTCCCATACCTTGTTCGAAAAGCTATTTTGGGGATATGACCTTCCCTAACCTTCAACTGATGATACCCGGAACAGAGATCAATTTTTAAGAAGTGAGTGGCACCTTGAAGCTGGTCAAACATATCATCAATCCTTGGCAACGGGTACTTGTTCTTAACAGTCACCTTTTTCAGCTGCCTGTAATCAATACCCATATGGAGAGACCTATCCTTCTTCCTTACAAACAACACGGGAGCACCCGACGGCGATATACTAGGCCAAATAAAACCCTTCTCTAAATGGTCCTTTAAATTCTCCATTAACTCTTTCAATTTTGCCGGTGCCATCTGATATGGAGGAATAGAAATAGGCTAAGTATCTGGGAGAAGATCTATGCCGAAGTCTATCTCTCTATCCAGAGGAATGCCCGGTAAGTCCTTGAGAAACACATCCAAAAATTCACTCACCACAGGGACCGACTCGAGAGTAGGCACTTCGGAATCCATATCTTTGACCTTCACAATATGGTAGATGCACCCTTAGAAATCATTTTTCGTGCTCTGAGGTAGGAAATAAACCTACCCTTAATAGAGGATCCATTACCCTTCCATTCAAGAACTGGCTCACCGGGAGGTTGGAACTGGACTTTCCGGGTTCTACAATCTATGGAAGCATAAGATGCATGCAAAAAATCCATTCCAAGAATGACATCAAAATAAAAAATCTCAAGTTCCACAAGATCACATGGAAATATCTTATGCAACACAGCAATAGGGCACCCGTGATAGACACTATGAGCAACAATAGACTCACCCATGGTGGTATAGACCGAGAAAGGCTCCCTTAAGATCTGGGGTTTCAAACCGAACTTAAAAGCCAATAGTGGAGTCACAAAAGACAAGTTTGCACCTGGTTCAAGCAAAACATAAGCATCAAAATCACAGACTTTCAACATACCAATCACGACATCTGGAGCTTCCTCGATATCATGGCGGGCAAGGAGTGCATACAACCTGTTGTTCCTTGGGGAAACACCGTGAGGACCTCTTTGCTGACCCTGCCCGCCTTGGGCTACTTGACCTTGGCCTCTGCGTGCACCCCTAGGGCAATCAGCAACCTTATGGTCCTTATTTCCACATCCGAAGAAAAGTTCCAAATCCCTTCGGCGGGCACTTATGTGGGGCTTCCCACACCTATCACACGAGATATATCTTGGTCTGCCACCTGTGGGTACCCCGAGAGGTGTGCCCGAGTAGTAGCCACCTGAGCTCCCGAGCCTTGGCACTGTTGGAAGCGACCAAAACCAACATTTCTAGCACTAGAGAACCTACCGTCAAAGCGGGCTCTCTTGGGATTGTGTGCCCTTCTCTTTTTGAGTTTCTCCCCTTCAATCTCCTCAACATACACCATCAGTCTAGCAATATCCATGTTCCCAATAAGCATAGCAGTTCGATATTCTTTCACCATCAAGTCAGAAATACCCGAAACAAATTTGTTCATCCTTGCACAGGGATCGACCACCAGGGCGGAGCATATTTGGAAAGCTTGGTAAACTTAAGGGCATAGTCCCCTGCGTAAGGTTAATAAACTCGGTCATTTTGGCCTCCCTCAGCTCAAGTGGAAAGAAGGGATCGAGGAAGGTAGACTTGAACTCTCCCCATTTAACATTACCATCATAGACCCACTCCATGGCCCACTGTGAATACCACACCTGAGCTGTATTTTTGAGAGCTCATCAATGAACTCCTGAGCATCCTCATCAGCCCTCGACCCATGGAACTCCGAAGGGTTCATCCGGGTATAATCCATCACAACAGAAGCGGGTGTAGGGTCCCGTGGCAAGTTAGCTTGTCTGGCGTGGGCAGTCACCACCTGCACAATCATGGAAAAAGCGGTGTGAAATTCACCGTTAGAGATAGGCTCCTCCATAGCCTCATGAGGGGATTGATTTTCAGCAATCGGAGACGGCATAGGTAGCGGGGGTCTTCCTCGAGGCATTTACTGAAATGGATTAACAATATTGGTAAGTACGGGAATTTCATAAACTGGTTATAGCACGATATAAGACATGAAGAAGGGAGGAATTTCCTAATACGTCTTCGTAGCCTCCCACTCATAGGTATGGTGAACTTCACACCCATGAATATGACTTTACTCAACGCGGCATGTTGGTCTCCAAAGACCATTATTACCAAGGGCTCTGGTCCACCTTTTGTCACGACCCGAGGTAGGGGCCTAGATGTGACAAGACGAATGGGGACCCGAGAGTCCCCAAACAATCCTCAAGTATTTTTTTGAGCCACATACTTGGTGCAAGAGTAGGTAAACGCATATGAATAAATTAAAGCGGTAGTCAAAGTCAAAGTGAAAACCATTCAATTAAATGAACAAAACGAGAACGTTTTACAAAGTACGCAACATATGCCTCTAGTCAAGGAACGGGGGTCAGGACAAGTTCCGGGCTCACCTTCAACAAAATATAATATACACAATGGACACAAGAAAACAAAATCTTTCCCTCGAAAGATGGGGCTTACCGCAAAATATCTTCAAGGAAGGACTATTCGTCCTGCTGCCGGTACTCATAATGCTTGGTCCTACATGGTAAAATCATGTAGGCATAGTGTATGCAGTAGTACGTTTGAATGTACTAAGTATGCTGGCATGCAATGCATATGACTTACCGAACCTGCATATTAACGTTAGATGACAAAGGCACATAACATACAAAGATCATATAAGACAAGGAATTTAATATATAAGATGTTGGGGAATTTATGATGCGTGCAATGCGTTAATGCTCCTATATAACGGGGATAGACTACAACTGACAAACCAAATCAATGCGAGCTATTACATGAATTGGACCATTTGGGACCTCCCACTGGTAGGGAGAAGATTACTTACCAAGGGTAATCTACATCACACCTTACGAAACACACCATTTCGGGGATGGTCACCTTCCTTACAGGACCCCCATTTCGGAAGGATTTATAGAATCAAAGCAAGACATGTCATGACATAAACAGATAGACGAATAATATCCGTCCCTATGTAGGCACATAGTTCAAGGAAAGGGGAGAGGGACCTTGGGGATATCCCTAACACCCCCAATCTACCGGTGCTACGTCTTACACATCCCACAAGAATACTTATATGTATATATACATATGCTTTCAAGAGAGTCAAATGCCCATTACAAAACGTTAAATGCTCATGTAGGCTCAAATGCCAAATCACAAGATCAAGATCACATAGTTCGTGCGAGGAATAGTTCATCTACATATACAAGATGGTACAAGCCCCCAAGATGCTCCAAGAGCCAAGTACAAGATGGTGCAAGCACCCAAGATGCTCCAAGAGCCATAATCATAGACATACCGGTGATCACCTTCTTGTCAAATCCCATGTCTTACCGAAATCATATCAAAATCCATTTTTAAAAACGAAGTTGGGCTTAATCCCACCTTAAAAAATTTCCATGTATCCATGTCATGAATATGATGCAATGCATGATGTAGAGATGACATAGGTAACTTAGAGTATAGCTAAAATATAACAATATAATGTAAAGACTAGGAAATCCATAATAAAATTTATATGAAATGGTAGCAAATGTCACCCATGCATAATAACATCTTTAAAGGGGCATGCATGTTCATAGTTTCAAAATCAAAGTCGTTCATCAAAATAGAACTTAACATAACTCAAAATTCGAAATATTGTACAACACATGCATTTTTCAAAGGTACCAAGATCAAGTAGTAAAATTCATATTTTAAGTAGACAATTTCATAAATTAGTTTGAAAGGAAATTTGGGTCTTCTTTATTGAAACAAACCAAGAATTAAGACCCACATACCTGTCTTGAAGACAACTTGAGGAGAAATGGACTCAAATTTGGAGGTCTTGACTTGACAAATCCTAGTGAGAGGTTGGAGAGCTTGAGGGAGCAAATTCTAGAGAGAGGAGTGAAATGAGAGAAAAGGGTTGATATATGTTGAAGTTTAGCTTATATAGGACCTTAGAAGGGGGTGGAAAGGACCAAATTCATGTTTGAAACAACTAATATTTCATAAATGTCGTTAATGAAATGGACCTGAAATTGGTCCGCCTAAGTCACACGGTTCGATACATAGTCCGTGTAGAGTCTCACGGACCGTATACTGGGCTGTGGTCCATGACTTGAAATCCTCAGAGGCAAAAATTTCCATGACTAAAGTAGCACCACATGGACAAGTACGCGGACCATCTAAAGGCACATGGTCCGTGACTTGGTCCGTGTAAGGGTGGCTCTACACAGTACCTCAAACGGAGGGCCATACGAACCATCTAAGGTCACATGGACCGTTTGAAGGCCTGTTTACCCTCCATTTACCCAAGTGTCTCTACACGAGTGGCCACACGGTCCGTGTAACTCCACATGGGCCGTGTCTGCCCTTCCGTGAAGTGATGCCTGGCAGTTTTTCCTGGGCAAGTTTTTGGACCTCAAAGTGACGTCAGTGAGAGAAATATTTGGGGCCTTACAGGACATCAGTACGTGGAATGTACTGGTATGTTTTCACGCCACAAGAGGGTACCCTAGGAGTCGCCGGCACCTAGAGACTATTGCTAGTCCTAAAGTGGACCACTCGATCATTAGGACAGTCACTCAACATCTAGCATAGTGGAGATAATGGAAATAAGTACTGAGCGTCATAAATCAATCTACATCAATAAGAAGGGCCACTGGCCAATAACTCAGTCTCAACATCGGGGATAAATAGAAAATAACTACTAACTCAACTCATAGAGGGAAAAGGCTTCAACATCAAACCTCGACTCATGTCTATAAAGCCTCTAACTCAACTAGAGAGTCTAAGAGTGTACCATGACAGGCCATGGCTATCCGACTTAATAAATAAAATAACTGATAAAAGAAGGGCCCCTCCGGATAGCAAAGAGGGCTCACCAATGACTAAAATCAGAATCTCTAAACCTCAACGATGTGTATGCTGAAGTCCTCTACCTCCTGTATCTGTATCATGAAATGATGCGGCGCCGAGTGGAGTCGATAAGTGGAATGTACATTACGTAAGATGGCTAAATATAACAGTACAGAAAGAACAGTATAGGGATAACATCAACTCAACATTATACTCCATTTAAATGTCAAATATCTATCTAAAGAAAGAATAAAGAGTAGACAAATGAACCATCAACATCTCATCAATACATCATCAATACGTCAGACTCATCTCAAATAAACTCAACTAAACTTAACACAATGGATGCATGCCCATCTGGGACAAGGATAAAGAGAAGATAATAAAACATCCACATCCATAAAGACTCATACCATCACATCAACATAAGATTTCTATCTGTAGTAAACCTAGCATGGAGTTTCTCTAACCAACAACCATCACCTATAAGATGGTGATGATACAACGAAGCGATGTCATTGCCACATTCATCGAGTACCCTGCCCGGGGTAAAGGACATCACCATCAGTGCATCCACAAGAAATAACACCAGTCCTCTTTTGGGACAAAGAAAACATTCGTATTATGGTTCGATCCTCTCTCCTACACGGTCCACGTAGTTAATAAGTTCGAGTGAGACTCACTCTCACCTATTTCAGTGCTCAATACTCCTCCCAGAACTCGTCATGCTCATAAAACATCATCATCATCATCATCAAGATTTCTCATTATCGGTCCCATCAGGATATAGTACATCAACATTAATATCATCATCAACGTCAACTCATCTCATCAACATCAACATCAATATCATCTCATCAACATCAACATCAACATCATGGACTTAAAATATTCTTTAAGAATTTAGTTTCAAGTTTTGAGGCTCATGAACATTAATCTCGTCGTCATCATCATCATCATCATTAAAACACTCAACAATTCAGACCACAATCACAACATCACAAACATCACTTTCGTCAAGGCTCTAGACTCATCCTCTATGTTTATTCTAGCAATCTTTAACAAAAGCACATATAGAGTTTTATGGAATAATTTATAATAAATCATTTATGTAGTAAATCAATTTATGATGATCATCAATTTAAGAAAAATACATGAATTGAGAAGAATCTTAGTAGAATACTCAAGGATTTTTCACATATAACTCATCATCATCAATCATAGACTCAATTGACTCAAAGGGGGCACATGGAAGAACAATCACATGCTTTAGGTTAGCCTTACATACCTGGGATGATTGATATCAACATGAATCCCTTGAAACTCCCCTTGACTCTTCAACCTCAACTTTTCTCTATTCTCCTTAAGCCCTAGCTTGTTAGAGGTTTTAGGAAGAGGATTTTGAATAGTGTTTTGGACCATTTCTTCGTGAAAATGACTTATATTGATCGTGTATGGGTTTTAGAAAATGTTAGGAATGCACTAGAATGCCTGTCAAAGTTTTTAGAATCTTTCCAGCTGCAAAATCACCCAGTTCGCGACGTGGACTGGTCCCGAACCATTCGTTCTTGGCAAAAATTTTCCTGAACGAGTTTTCTCAATCCCATAAAAAATTATGGAAAAACATAAGTCATTCTTTGTGATGGGTCTACGACACGTCTCTATCACGGATCCTCACTATTTTTTGTTTCAAAATAAAAAATTATCTTTTAACTCGGCCGCTATAAAAATCGATCGAGACCCTTCTCCCTCTCAATATTTTGTGCTGATCACAAATTCAGCCTTGGATTTTCTATTCGAGCATCGGAAGACGCGTTATGCACACCTCTCTCCTTTAGGGGTATTTTGGTAATTTTACCAGGCATTACCTCATCTCCCCCTTGGGATCATTCGTCCTTGAACGATGGGTAGGAGCGGTTTTATGGCATGAATAGACTCAAGAATCATCTCGATACTCACTTATCAACTTAATTAGCAACTCTTCATCGACCTCGATAACTCTACTCAGAACATCAAGAATAGGCAAATCAACTCCGGACGAAAACATCAATTTAAGGTAAGAAAGGAATATTACCTTCTATATTCTCATCATCAAGCAGTAATAGGTGCGGGTATTTGGCTCTCATCTCTTCCTTAGTTTCCAACGTGGCTTCCTCAACAAATTGATTCCTCCACGAAACAGTAACAGAGGCTTTTTGTTTGTTTCTCATTCTGTGAACCTATCGATCAAGGATTTGGACTAGAATTTCCTTATAGGAAAAGCTATCTTTGACTCCAGCGCTCTCAATAGGGATGGAAGGATCTCCCAAACACTTCTTCAAGATAGAAATGTGGAACACCGGGTGGAGTCCGTCTAACTCGGAAGGTATTTCTAGCTCATAAGCAATCTTCCCAATTCTCTTCACAATTTGATAAGGGACGATATAGCGAGGACTTAATTTCCTCTTCTTCCCAAACCTCATGACAGCCTTCATGGGTGATACCTTTAAGTATACCCAATCTCTCACCTCGAACTCTAAGTCCCTTCTTTTCACATCGATGTAAGACTTCTGACGGCTTTGTGCAGTCTTTACCTCTCTCTAATAATCTTCACCTTCTCCATGGACTGGTGGATAAGGTCAGGCCCAATCAACTCAGCTTCTCCAACCTCAAACCACCCAATGGGTGATCTACACCTCCTCTCATACAAGGTCTCATAGGGGGCCATTTTAATGCTCGCATGATAACTATTATTATATGCAAATTCAATTAATGGTAGATGGTCATCCTAATTCCCTTTGAAGTCAAGGACGTACGCTCTCAACATATCTTCTATCGTTTGAATAGTACGCTCTGCCTGACCATGCGTATATGGATGAAAGGTTGTACTTAGATTTACCTGGGTACCCAATCCCTTCTGGAAAGATCTCCAAATAGTGAGAAGTAAACTAGGCTCCTCTGTCCGAAATGATGGAGAAGGGAACTTTGTACAACCTCACAATCTCTTGGATGTACTTCTTGGCAGACTCCTCTGCAGTATTAGTTGTCTTGACTCCCAAGAAGTGTGCTGATTTAGACTTCTTGTCTACAATAACCCATATAGAATCATGTTGTCTCCGAGATCTCGGTAGGCTGGTGATGAAGTCCATATTAACCATCTCCTACTTCCACTCTGGAATCTCAAAGTTCTGAGCCAAGCCACTTGGCTTTTGGTGCTCAACCTTCACTTGTTGGTGATTCGGACACTTTGAAATGAACTCAGCAATGTTCCTCTTCATTCCACTCCACCAATAGTCTTCTCTTAAGTCATGGTACAACTTGGTGGAACTCGGATGAATGGAGTATCTAGTGTTGTTTGCTTCAGCCATAATCCACTCCCGAACACCATCAACATCAGGAACACATAGCCTACTCTAGTATTTCAACACCCCATCTTCCCGTTTAGAGAAGACCATCACTTTTTGTTTATGGACAACCTCCTTCAATTGGAGTATGATAGGATCTCGATCTTGCTTCTCTTTTACTTCTATTACTAGGGATGATGTTATCACGACCCAGGAGCAGGGCCTAGATGTGACACGACAAATGGGAACCCGAGAGTCCCTAAACAAGCCTCAAGTATCTAAATCCACATCTTTGGTTCAGGAAAAACATTCAAATAGCAACACATAGTTCTAAGGGATGGGAGAATATGATTCACGCTATGAGGGCAATGCGGGGCTTGGAATTTTTCACATTTCCACACCAAATACGCATATAACCAAACCACGAAATTTTTATAAGTCAATCCAATGAATACATAAACCAATTACCACAGATAACATAAAGATTTTAAATAGTCTACATGTTGTCCAACAAATGCCTCTAATCAAGATGAAATGGGGGCTAGGACATGTTCCGGGCTCACCCTCAAATAAGAAAGGAAAATTAGAGATACTAGAGGGAAGATGGCTTGTCATTGGAGGAAGGGACTCACCAAAACTACTCTCCTGATTTAGACTACTCATCAAACAGTTGGTAATCGAAGTGCTCGGCCCTTACATGGTAAAATTATGTAGGCATAGCGTATGCGTTAGTACATTTGAATGTACTAAGTATGAGAGCATGCAATGCATATGACTTATCAAACCTGCATTTATATGTTAGATGACAAGAGCACATAATATAGAAAGAATCATATATCTAAGGAAGAAATATACAAGATGCCATGAAATTTATGATGCATGGATGCGAAGATGCTCATATATCGCGGGGATGAACTATAACCAACACGTCAAACTCATGTGAGCTATTACATGAACTAGTTCGATAAAGACCTTCCATCGGTAGAAGAAGATTACTTGCCATAGGTAATCTACATCACACCTTACGAAACACACCAATTCTGTGGATGGTCACCTTTCTTACGGAACACACCATTTCGGAAGGATTTTTCCATAATCATATCATATCATAAATAAAACGAATAACCATTCTTTACAACCCGGTCATTCTGGTAAAGGCTACCATTCCTATGTTGGCATATAGTTTGGGATAGGGAAAGGACCCTTGGGGATAGCCCTAACACTCCCAATCCATTGGTGTAAAGTCAAAACATCCCACATAAATACTTATATATATATATATATATATATATATATATATATATATATATATATATATATATATACGTTCTTTCGAAAGATACAATATTCATTTGACAACCGGAATTCATTTTTAAACCGTTCAACGCACATTTTAGGCTCAAATGCCAAATCATAGATCATAATCATGATGCTCATGCAAGGAATAGCTCATTCACACATACAAGGTGGTGCAAGCACCCGAGATGCTCAAAAGGCCATAATAATAAGACATGTATGTGATCACATTCTAGTCATAACCAATGCCTTACAAAAATCGTTTCATAAAACATAATTGGGCCTAACCCACTTCATAATTTCCATGTAAATAAATGTTCATGAATGTAAATGCAATGCATGATGTGAGAATAGCATGGGTTATATATATTAAATCTAAAATCAACAATATAAAATGAAATTGAGGAAATCCATAATTGAATCCACATGTAAATCATCATATAGATCACCCATGCAAAAATCAAACTTTAAAAGGGGACATGCATGCTCATAACTTCATATATCAATGTAATTCATCCTAATAGTGATCAAAGTAAATTAAAATCATAGGTAAAGTTCAGCCCATACATCAATTGGATTTAATAAAATCAAATAATGAAAGTTCACATTTAAAGTAAACTAAAATTCATGAAATCAATTAAAAGGAATTTGGGGTCTTCTTGGTTGAAAGGGACCAAGAATCAATCTCACATACCTTGATTGAGGAGCAAAATTTTGGGAAGGATCTAGCTTGAATTTTAACCCCAGTAAACCCTAGCTTTGAATCTTGAGAGGGAGGGTAGAGAGTATCTGGGTGAGGATCTTATGAGGGGTAAAGGTTTTAAAGAGAACGAATTAAGAGGGGAGGGATATCAGCTTAATTAGGGGTTCAGGATAGGTAAAATGTCATAATTCATAATTAAAATAAACCAAAATAACATAAAGGCCATTAATAAAACAACAAAATTTGAACTGTCAAATCCATACGATCCCCTTACACGGTTCGTGAGTCGTCACAAGAACCGTGAACACTAACTGTGAACCGTCACTTAGACTGTTTTTGCGGCATTATTTAGATAATATTTGCGGGTCCTTATAGATGCAGACCTACTCTAGACAATGATTCCTCCCAGTTCATTCTCCTCGAGTTGGACTCTCGGTTAAGCCAACCTATGCACTTCCTTCACTAGCTCTTTCTTCTCTTCTTCAACATGGGTTGTGCTACCCATTGAAAACATGATAAGAGCATCAGTAACAATGTTGGCTTTACCTGGGTGGTATAGGATGCTCATGTCATAATCCTTGAGCAACTCCAACCATCTCCTCTATCACAAGTTGAGCTTTCTCTGACTGAAGACATATGGCAAGCTCTTATGGTCAGTGAACTCATTGACATGCACTCCACACAAGTAGTGGAACCAGAGTTTAGTGAAAACACTACCGCCGCCAACTAAAGATCATGGGTCAGATAGTTTCTCTCATGAATTTTAAGCTTCTCGGAAGCATAGGCTATCACCTTCCCTCTCTGCATGAATACACAACCCAACCCAACTCTTGATGCATCACAATATATCACAAAATCTTCTATCCCATCGGGTAACGTCAAAACAGGTGTGGTGTTCGATCTAGTTTTCAACTCTAGGAAGTACTTTTAACATTCCTCAAACCACTGAAACTTGACCTTTTTCTAAGTTAGCTTGGTCAATGGTGTGGATAGGGAAGAAAATCCATCAATAAATCTGCATTAGTAGCCTACCAACTCAAAGAAACATCTTATGTCAGTTGGAGAGGTCGGTCTTGGCCAGTTCATAACCGCTTCAATCTTTTGGGCATCTACTCGAATTCCGTCACCCAAAAGAACATGGCTGAGGAAATCCACTAATCTAAGCCAAAGCTCACATTTCAAGAATTCCGCATACAACTCATGGTCCTTAAGAGTCTGAAAGACAATTCTAAGGTGTTTGGCATGCTCCTCCTCATCCTTCGAATACAACAAATTATTATCACTGAACACGATTACAAACATGTCAAGGTAGGGTCTGAATACCCTATGCATCATGTCTGTAAAAGTTGCAGGTGTGTTCGTAAACCCAAAGGACATGACAAAGAACTTAATGTGGCCATATCTAGTCTTGGAGGTTGTCTATGGAACATCACATTCTCTCACTTTCAACTGGTGGTAACCCGATTTGAGACCTATCTTTGAGAAGCATGAGACACCTTGAAGTTTGTCAAACTGATCATTTATTCTGGGGAGAGGATATTTATTCTTGATCGTGACCTTGCTCAGTTGCCTATAGTCTATCCTTATTTTGAGAGACCCATCCTTCTTTCGTACAAACAGAATGGGAGCACCCCAAAAAGAGAAACACTTGGCCTAATAAAGCCCTTCCCTAACAAATCTTTCAACTGCTCCAATTCCTTCAACTCAGCGGGGGCCATCCTATATGGGAGAATTGAAATAGGCTGTGCCTCGGTAAGAACATCAATCCTGAAGTTGATTTCCCTATCAGGAGGGACTCCATGTAAATCCTTAGGGAAAACCTCAGGAAACACACTCACAATTGAAACTTACTCAAGAGTAGGGGTCTGAATATCATCAGATTTAACTCGCACGGGAGGTAAATACAACCTTTATAAATTAGCTTTCTAGCCCTCAAGTAGGACATAAACTTACCCTTGGGTGCAACAGAACTTCCCTTCCACTCTAGGACAGGTTCATTCGGATATTGGAATTTGACAACTTGGGTCCTATAATCTATTAAGGCATAACATGCATGGAGCCAATCCATACCAAGGATTACATCAAAGTCAACAATCTCAAACTTTATCAAGTGAGCCAAAGTATCCCTATGATAGATGGATACTACGCAATCTCTATATACCCTATAAACTAGGATAAACTCACCAGTGGGAGTAAAAATAGTATAAGGCTCTGGCAAACACTTTGGAAACATCTCAAATTTAGTGGCCACATAGGGAATCACAAAGGATGAAGTGGCACCCGAGTTAAGTAGTGCAGAACAATGATAAGGAAAGACTTGGAGTATACCCGTAACGACATTTGGTGTAACCTCTTGGTCCTGTCGATGACATATAGCATACAAATGGTTGATCCCGTCTCCTGCACCCGTAGTAGTAGCCTTCTGATGACTGCCCGTAGGGGGCACTGGAGAAGACTGAGCTCTATTACTCCCATCAATCTATCTCCTTGTAGAACACTCACCCTGAAAATGGTTCGGCTGTCCGTATAGATAACAAGCATTTGTGCCCTCACGACACACACCAACATGAATTTTGCCACATCTGCCACAGGGTTGCTTTCCTCTCGGGCCTTGGCTCAGGCTAGCTTGGGACTGAGGACCCTGAGCTCTTAAATTTTGGTGACCATAAGATTTCTGATCATACCTATTTTGCTGAATAGACGCACTTTCCATTGAAGGTGCATAATAGAAGTCCTTTTCTAAAAGTATGTTCTATCACCCTTATTCTGCTTCTATTAGCTAGGCTCATTCCTTGCCAATTTGGCGTTCTTACTTCGTTGCTCTTCTCTATCCTTCATTTCGTCCTCCTAAGTTTGCTGGGCATAGACCATTCGTCTAGAGATGTCAATACATGGAATCAGCAATGTTGCCTTGCACTCCCTCTTTACATGCCCACCTAATCAAGACACAAACTTCTTCATCTTCGCTCTCATATCTAAAACCATCTCTGGGGCATGTCAGGACAGCTGAATGAACTTGATGGTACACTATTTTATGGTCTATCCCTCTTGCTTCAAGTTTACAAATTTCTCAACCTTCGCCTCCCTCAACTCTTGGAGAAAGAAGTGGTCGAGGAAAGCACCCTCAAAGTTCTCCCACTTAGAAAGTTCACCATCCTCACCTCTACCATCTTCCCATTGGTCATACCTGATATTGGAAACATCCTTAAGCTTATAAGAGACAAGCTCGACTCCCTCAACCTCATTCGCATACATAGACCTCAAAATCTTGCATATCTTGTCAATAATGTTTTGCGGGTCCTCCTCATCCTTAAACCCCATATAGACTTGTGGGTTCATCCTCAAGAAATCTCTAAGCCTGGTTGCAGCTGTATCTTGGGAGCTAGAGCTCGGGGCCTGGGGACCTCGACTATTACTCTTGGAGGCCACCCACTAAGCAAGCATAGTCATGGCTCCCATAAAATCTGCTTGCGAAGTGGAGGTTGACTGAGCTTGTGGTGCTTGTGGAACCTCACTCACTCTGGCAGGATGACCCCGTCTCCTCGTTTCAGTTTGGATAGGAACCTTTGGTGGGAAATTCTCAACGTTTGGGGTTGAAGCATCTCTTTGAGAAGCAATATGTTTAGGAGGTATGATCTACAAATGCATAACACAAATTAGAAGAGATTTTCGTATAGTCAAACTCTATTGCACGAACTCAGAATATCAAAGAAGTATAACCATTCCCAATGTCCTATACCCTCCTGTTTATGAAGTGTGATACACACATATAAACAAGACTCTACTAGACATGATATCATAGACTCCCTAGGACTCTTGAACTCTGTGCTCTGATACCAAGTTTGTCATGCCACGGGAGAGTGCCCTAGGCATAGCCTGCCCCCAGAGACTATTGTGCTAGACCCCAAGTGGACCACTCGATCATCAGGACAGTCACTCAACATCAACATAGCAGAGAGAATAGAAATAAGCAGTGAGCGTCATAAATCATTCTACATCAATAACAAGGGCCACTGGTCAATAACTTAGTCTCAACGACGGGGATAAGTAGAAAATAACTACTAACTCAACTCAAAGAGGGAAAAGGCCTCAACATCACTCCTTGACTCATGTCTATGAAGCCTCTAACTCAACTAGATAGTCTAAGAGGGTACCATGATTGGCCATGGCTACCCGACTCAATAAATAAAATAACTGATAAAAGAAGGGCCCCTCCGGATAGCAAGGAGGGCTCACCAATGACTGATATCAAAATTTCTGAGCCTTAACGATACGCCTGCAGAAGTCCTCTACCTCTTGTATCTGGATCATGAAATAATGCAACGCCTATTGGCGTTAGTACGTGGAATGTATGGTATGTAAGATGGCTTAATATAACAATACCAAAAAATAGTATAGGGATAAAATAAACTTAACATTATACTCTGTCAGAATATCAAATGTCTATCCGAAGCAAGAATAAAGAGTAAACAAATGACCCATCAACATCTCATCTCTTCATCAATATATCAGACTCATCTCAATGAGACTCAATGGACTCATGCCCATCTGAGACAAGGATAAATAGTAGATAATAAAACTGTAACACCCAAAAAAATTGCCAAAATACCTCTAGAGAGAGGGTATACACATAATGCATCTTCCGATGCTCGTACGGAAAACTCGAGGCCGGATTTATGACAAGCACGTAACATTGATTGGGAAAATAAACTCGGTCGATTTTTAGAGAGACCCGACCGAAAGATAATTTTTGATCCAAAATGTGAAACCGTGTGAGTACGCGACATGATAGAGAAACCTCATTCAAAAACATTTTTCTGAAAATACATTGTGCGCCACCAGTCCGTGTCGCAGACCGTGTCTTTTTCGATTTGAGAATTTCTAAATTATTACAAGGGACATTCCAGTCCATTCCCCACCCCTCCTAAATTCTTTACACGATCTAATAAGGGTTTAAAAACCCATTCTAAGTCCTATCAAGGTTAGGGGGCTTGAGGAGAGAAGAGAAGAGCTTGAGTTGAGAGATTCGAGAAGAAATCCTTGATGTGCTTAGCTGATAGTTGTATCCTAGGTATGTAAGGCTAAACTAAAACATGGAATTGTTCTCTCATGTGCCCCATAGTGTTCATAGATGAGTTGATGGTTGAAGAGTTTACATGCATGATTTCTTGATGGTGTTTCTTGAAAATTGATTCGAAATTACATGTTTTCTATGTTGATGATCATCATACTATTTGTTTTATCAAATTGAATACTTTCAAGAGAATTTGCATAACCCTACATGATTAATTTGAAGATCATGCGTAATGAACTTGAGAATTGAGTCTAGAGCGTTGAGTTTAGATTGTTGATTGTGATGATGAGTTGATAGAATTTTGATTGTTTTATGAGTCTCTACAAATGAACTCTACCAACGTGTCCATTCATTTGATTCCTAATGATTGTTATAAATACTGAGCCATTGATGAGAAAATTGATGAGAGGGTGAAGGACCCTATGGAATGATTGATGTAAGAGCTAAAGGTCCCTATGAGATACAGATCATTGACGGGGTTCAAGTCCCTCTGAGATTGGTTGAGAATTGAGATTAAGGTTTTATGAGCATTGAGTCATGGGAGAAGTATCAAGAATTGAAAGAGAGAGAGTTAGTCCAACTTGAACTCATCAAACTACGTTGCCAAACGTAGGTGAGGCATAGAACCATCACATATATTATGGTTTCCTCGAGAGTAATAGACCCTGAAAGCAATAGCGGACTATTGAGTTTGACTGCATATTGGGTAAGCCGATATGGTTTTGAGTGTTCCTTACCTTGGAAGTTTGGAACGACTATGGAAAAATCAGCGTGATTGTTGTACATTCACTAGGTCATAAGTGATTGTTGTCGCATAAGAGAAACTCCCATAAATTTCCTACCTAGAGTACTCCGGGTCTGAGATGAGTTTTAAGATGAGATCAGAGGAGGTGAGCTCCTTTGAGTTTAGTATTAGATGATCGATGAGTTTGAGTTATTGATGGGTCACTTGTCTACTCTTTATTCTTGCATAGGTGGACATTTGACAATTTGATGTTATTTGATGATTTATTTGAGTTGATGTTGTTTCTGTATTATTCTACCTGTTTTTATTTCACTCAGCTATTTACATAGCAATATATTCCAAGTACTGATGTCCACTCTGGATTGCAACATTTTATGATTCAGGGGAAGGTACTAGAGATCGTCAACAGGTGCTCCATTGAAGATTTGTGATTTGAAGCTGAATTGGTGAGCCTCTCCTACTCCAGAGGGTCCCCTATATTTATTCATCTTTCTTGTGAAGTTAGAGATGAGACTATTTCTTTATATTGATTTTGGGTAGCCATTGGTTTAGCATTGGCACCACATGAGTAGTAGAAGAAGCTTCATAGATGGTGGTCGAGCGTTGATGTTGAGACTTGTGGGCTAGTTCTTTCTACTAGCCTTCATTTTACCTATTGATGAGATGTGACCATTTACTTACTTATACTTTTCGTTGTTCATTAGAGTTTATTGATTGAATGATGTGATGAGGCTAAGTGGTTCTCTTGGGGACTAGCAATAGTCTCTGAGTGACGGCCACGTCAAGGGTACCCTCCTGGGGCATGACAAACTTAGTATCAGAGCACAGAGTCAAGTGTCAAAGGGAGTTTATGAAGCCATGTCTAGTAGAGTCTTGTTTATGGGTGTGTTGTTGACCTGATTTCATAAGCAGGAGCTATAGGACATTAGGAATGGTTACACTTCTTTCTTATTCCCAAATTTATGTGATAGAGTTAAACTCTATTGAAACTCTCTTTTCATTCATGCTCTACGAGTGCAGAATTGACAACATGCCTCCCAGAAGAGCTCACAGGAAGAAGACATCCTAGCAGGCAAGCTGTTAATCCAGCTGAGCCTCAAGTACCCGAGGACCCATCAGATCAAGCTGTCTCTGTTGAGAAACCCCCTCAAGATGAGGTCTCCAACGCCACACTATGCTAGGCTATTCAACTTTAGCCGACGCTGTCGCAGCACCTGATGTGAGACAAGGCGCAGGTAGACCAAATTCTCATGTCACTTCTAGAGTCCGATAATTTTTTAGGATGAATCCGCCTGAGTTCACGGGGTCCACATCTACTGAAGATCCCAAGAACTACGTAGAGGAGCTTGAGAAGGTGTTCCAAGTGATGCACATGGCTGATGCTAATAGGGTTGAACTGGCTGCGTACTAACTCAAGGGTGTGGCAAGACTATGGTTCGAACAGTGGAAAAAAAGTAGAAGGGATGATGCCCCATGTTTGGCTTGGGAAATGTTTGATGAGTCCTTCTTGAAATGCTTCTTCCCAAGGGAGAAAAGAGAAGCCAAGGTGAGAGAGTTCCCGAATCTAAAACATGGCTCTATGACTGTGCAAGAGTATGGTTTTAACTTTAAGCAACTACTGACCTGGAGTTGGTCAAGGGACTGCTGCGGGTCAAGCTGTAGAGGGTATCTCAAGACAGCCTGAGGAAGAGGGAAAAATACGAGGTACGCTATTGCTTAGTCTAGCTTTTATGGAAGCTTTAACAATTTATGGACTGGTTGTAGCATTAGCACTTTTATTTGCAAATCCTTTTGTTTAATCTTAGCTTAGAAATAGGAAAAAGGTATTTATTTTTCCTATTTTATTTCCTTCGACTTGTCGTTTGCTTTTTCAAATTCTATCAAGATTTCCCTCCTCCCATTCTTTATTCGTTGAGAAAATTACCTATGAGAAGAACTGATTTGCAGATTTGAAGTTCATGCAACTACCTTGCTATGCTCCGGACATGGTTGATGGGTTGAATAGAGGACCCAAGAGAGATAGGAGAGGAGCCATGCTTGTGAGGGATATGGACATCGGGCGACTAATGATATTTGTGCAACAAGATAATGAGGAGAGACAACATGACAAGGAAGAGTTCAAGCGTAAGAGGGCTACGACATCCAGCCATGAGGTTGGAAGGAAAGGCAATGGTAATCGATTTCCAGCATCTGCTAGTGCACCTGTTCCTAGAGGCTGGTATGATCAAAGATTTTAGAATATTGGGACCCATGGATCCCAGTCACAAGCCAGTGTGACTCACGGTTCGCTAGGTAAGCCGCCTTGGGGTAAGTGTGGCAAGTTGCACCTGGAGAGGTGCCGTGATGGGAATGATATGTGCTATGGATGTGGCCAAGTGGGTCACTACATAAGGGATTATCCAAAATAGGCCGATCAGGCTTAGTCGACTACACCAGCCCCACCAGCTAGAGAAAACCATAGGGCCACTAAGTCAGGCGCAGGTGGAGCAACAAACTATTTGTATGTCATGAGTAGTCACCAAGATCAGGAGAACTCCCCCGATATTGTGACGGGTATGATTCAAGTCTTTACTTTTGATTGTTATGTTCTGATGGATCCGGGTGCCACATTGTCCTTTGTATCTCCTTATGTGGCAAATAGATTTGACCAAACCCCTTAGAGTCTTCTTGAACCCTTTGATGTTTCTACTCTAGTCGGTTAGTCTTTTCGAGCTGAGAGAATCTGTAGAGCTTATGTAGTGTCCATCCATCATAGGAATACTCTTGTTGATTTGATTGAGTTGGAGATGGTTGATTTTAATTTGATTCTTGGCATGGATTGGCTCGCCGACTATGCCTTTGTTGATTATAGATCCCAAACCATTAAGTTTCAATTTACTAATGAACAGGTTCTAGAGTGGAAGGGTGGTTCTGTTACACCAAGATGGAAGTTTACCTCCTATCATAGAGCCAGAAAATTGATTTCCAAAGGTTGTATTTATTACCTTGTGTGAGTGAAATATGGTGATGTTGACTCCCCAATTCTGGAGTCACTTTCGATTGTTAATGAGTTTCCAGAAGTACTTTCTGATGATCTGTCTCGAGTCCCTCCTGATAGGGAGATTGACTTTGGGATTGATGTTCTTCCTGATACCCAGCCTATTTCGATTCCACCTTATAGGATGGCCCCCACTGAGTTGAAAGAGTTGAAAGAGCAACTAATAAATTTGCTTAAGAAGGGCTTCATTTGGCCAAGTGTTTCACCTTGAGGTGCTCCTGTGCTATTCGTGCGAAAGAAAGATGGGTCCCTCAGAATATGTATTGATTATATGCAACTGAACAAGCTCATGATTAAGAACAAATATCCTCTTCTAAGGGTAGATGATTTGTTTGACCAACTTCAGGGCACCTCTTGTTTCTCCAAGATGGTAAGGGAATGTGACATTCCAAAGATAACTTTTAGGACTAGATATTGACATTTTGAGTTCTTGGTCTTGTCCTTTGGGTTGACAAATGTACCTGTCGCCTTTATGGACATGATGAATAGAGGATTCAGACCATATCATTATATGTTTGTGATTGTGTTAATCGATGACATTTTGGTATATTCGAGAAGTGAGAAGGAGCATGCTAACCACCTCAGAATTGTCCTTCAAACTTGCGGCGGTGGTGTTCCCCTTGAAGATTTGGTGACATTACTTGTATGGAGTTCATATTGATGTTTTCATCGACCAAAAAAGCCTCCAACATGTGTTCACCCAAAAGGATCTCAATTTGAGGCAACAAAGATGGTTAGAGCTACTCAAAGATTATGATATGAGTGTGAAGTATCACCCTAGAAAGGCCAATGTGGTGGTTGACGCTCTTAGTAGAGTTTTCATGGGTAGTGTGTCTCATCTTGAAGATGATGGAAAAAGGGAGTTAGCCAAAGATATTCATAGGCTGGATAGACTCAGAGTGAAATTTATTTAGTCCGAAAATGGTGGTGCATAGGTTCTTCATGGGTCCATATCTTATTTGGTTGGTGAGGTTAAGGCCAAGAAAGACCTTGATTCCGCCTTGGTTGAGGTGAAAACCTTAGTGAAAGATGGAAAGAAAGAAGTTTTCTCACAAGGGGGAGATGGTGTACTCCATATCAAGGAAGCTTGTGCATGCCCAATAATGATTTGTTGAAAATATTGATCATGTAAGAAGCCCATAACTCTTCATATTACATTCATTCTGGCACAACTAAGATGAATAGAGACTTGATGGAGATTTATTGGTGGAATGGAATGAAGAAAGACATTGCTAAATTTGTGTTCGAGTGTGGTAATTGCCAATTGGTCAAAGTTGAACACCAAAGGCTGTGTGTCCTAGCACAAGGCATTGACATTTCTACTTCAAAGTGGGAAGAGATCAACATGGACTTCATAGTTGGGTTGCCAAAGACTAAAAAGCATTTTGACTACATTCGGTGTCAAGGATTATGCCTGCTTATATATCGTAGAGTTGGTGAGACTGCATGGAATTCCATTGTCCATCATATTGGATAATGGAGTTCAATTCACCTCTCACTTTTTGAAGTCCTTTCAAATGGGACATGACATTAAGGTGAAGTTGAGTGCCACTTTTCATCCCCAAATCGATGGACAAGCCAAAAGACTATTCAGACATTGGAAGACACGTTGAGAGCTTGTGTGTTGGAGTTTAAGGGGAGTTTTGATGAGTATTTGTCACTTATCGAGTTTGCCTACAACAACAGCTTCCATGCAAGCATTAGGATAACACCATTTGAGGCATGGCATAATAGATGGTGTAGATCGCCTATTGGGTGGTTCAAAGTCAGTAAGTTGGTATTAATAGGACAAAAATTAGTAATGAATGCTATGGAAAAAAATTAAAAACATAAGGGAGACACTTCAAAAAAACCCAAAGATGACAAAAGTCCTACTCCAAAGTAAGAAGAAGGGAACTACTAGAGTTCCAAGTTGGTGATTGGGTCTACTTGACAGTGTCTCCAATGAAAGGTGAGATCTGGTTTGGTAAGAAAGGGAAATTGAACCCTAGGTATGTGGACCCTATAAGATGGTGAGAAAAATAGGAAAAGTGGCATATGAGTTGGATCTACCCACTGAGTTGCATTTGATTCATTCGGTTCTCTATGTGTCGATGTTGAGGAAATTCATAGGTGATCCAAATTCCATAGTTCCTTTGCATGATGTGAACATTGAAGAGGATTTGAGTTAGGAAAAAGTATTGATTAAAATTCTAGACCGACAAGTGAAATAATTAAGGAACAAGGAAGTTGCACCCATCAAAGTGCTTTGGAGAACCTTACAAGTTGAGGGTGCTACATAAGAGGGGGAAGCAGATAGGATGAAGCATTATCCACATCCATTCTACTCTACTTAAGCCTAAGGTATTATGAAATTTTTCCTAAAACCTCAAATTCCATGTATTTTAGTTTTTCATGATGTATGCATTTATTTTGATGTTTATGGGCTATTTTGAGAGATGTTTTAAGAGTGACATCTTAAAATTTTAAGAAATGATGATTAACTTGCATTTTTGCATGCATACTAGGCTATAAACTGCTAGTTTACTCTTTAGAGCCCTCCTTTATGTACACTCAGAGACGAATGTTCCCAAGGGAGAGATATTGTAATGGCTCCTAGTTTAGAAGCCTTAAGTGCAGAAAGGTTGGCCTGAAAATAACCTGGAGTCAGATTCAGGAGGGCGACTAACAGCCCGTAGGGTTACTTATAGCCCATAGGATTGGTCCTTAAAATGAGACTTCAAGAAGGGGAACATTTTCAAGTGTGGGGTAACCCACGGACCAAGTGATAGCCCGTAGAATACATTATGGACTATAGGAAGGGTCATGAGTGAGGCTATTGCACATGAAGTAAATTTGGAGTTAGTTGGAAGGTGAACTATGTTTTAGCAGACGTCCCCAGAAAGGATACGACCCGTAGGGTGGTTCATGGAATGAGACCCAAAAAATAAGAAAAATGGCTAAGTGTGAAAGGACTCTATGAGTCCAACCACGACTTGAAGGTGTTTACATTGCCCATAACAAGACTTCCTGGTTTAGGGTCCAGTAAGGCCACTTTTAAAAAATTTTAGATGTGTTACCAGACGAAAAGGAACTACGGCCCATGGATTGACCTACAACCCGTAAGTGGGGTTTCGTAGGACGAATCAAAAGTTTTAATAAGGGGAAACTTTGTCATTTTTAAAGTTTTATATGATTTGTTATTATAACTAGGGAATTAAACAAGATCTTTAAAGTTAAGTTTGTCAAAGATATAAACATTTTGACTATTACGTTAGAGATGTTAAGATAGGTCCCCAAGATGAAGGGACAATCCTCACTTGGTGGTTCCTAAGTTTGAGCTACTCTTATAGATTTACTTCTTATGATTCTGTGTTACGTTTTAAAGATTCTGTGGGATGACCTAACACTGAGTGTGTTGAGATTAGGACTCATTTTGTTAGTTGAGGAATGACCCCTTAAGCTAAATTTCAATGTCCCTAACTATGTGCCACCATAGGAGCCCTTGTAGGCTAGGCTAGTGGATCCACGTAAGCCCATATGTTATGAAAGATGCAATTGCGAGGTAACTAAGTTTTGGCCATCTACCTTGGTAAGTAGATTCCCCTTCTCTCAACAGAAGGAGTTCATTGGCCTTTTCCTAATGGATGGAGTTCATTGCATTCCATGTGGTAGCTCACATGATCTTATATTTCGGTTATGGTCTACTCTCACAAGTTTATGATTGTATGATATGTTTCCATTACATGTTGTTTCTCATGCATTAACTCTTATTCATATTGAGCCATATTCCCTATACATGCTTAAGCTCACTTTATGTATCTTTTCACTTTATATGTACTTATATAGTATATTTATGAACGAATGATAGCATTACAATTTCATACATGTGTTTCATCTTACATACTTAGTACATTCCAACATAGTAACATATATTTTACCTGCATGATTTAACCATGTAGGGACAGGAAGTCCTCTACCGACTCGTGGCTAGTAGTAAGCATTTCAGGATTAGCATTGTTATTTGTGGTTAGCCCTTAATTAGGACTCTACAATTATTCCACTCTATCTTGTATCTACTTTTGAGATAGTGTATTTGTAGCCCTTTTGAGGCGTTTACTTTCTATGTTGCACAATTATAGATTTTTTTCTATTTCATGGAGACCAACCGTTACCGGTCCCGTCCATTGATGTAGTAGTTAACATGCTTATGGAAAATTGATGTTAGTTATTTTATTTCTTTTTAATGTTGCTTTATTACTTAAATGGCCCATAGTCCCCTTTCCCTTATTTTCCTCAAATATATTTATTAAATGCCTATGAATGCTTAAGATGCTTGAGATGGCTCGGAGGTGCCTTAGGGTATCTCATTCGCTTGTAACGACTAGGCCCCTAGGTCGTGTCGATACATCGAGGATGTGTGCAATTAAATGTAATTCTAACAAGTGGGTCTCTAATGTTTGATCCTATGGCTGATTTACTTGTGGATAAGCTAGAAAGCTTGTAACCACAACCACAGTTAAGTCAATTATGATGTATTAATATAAATCAGGTAAGAATTTATATGCCATTCATACAAGAGCCAAAGAAACTTGCACAAATTTACTATCAAGCAATCAGATACCTTTGTCAATTGAACCCTATTTTAAAATTCAATCTTAAACTTCATTACCCAAGGCTATTGCATAGTCCTCCTACTTCAACTACTCACTTTCATGCAATATTCAAAGATCTAAACATAAATCTATGTTTGCAATCATAGATTTACAAATATAGTTGAGAAAAATTCAAATCCACATAAAATTGGAATGCGAAACTCAATTAAATCATAAACCCATAGTGAGAAATTGACATTCAGCTACTAAGTATATCCTCAAAATGGGGGTTTTTAGCCACTCACGTAAAAAATAAAAATAAAGTTACCAAAAGGATTATCCATGAAAATGGGTCTTTGAATTTAAAAGAAAATTGATGACAAATCCTCTTCGCCTCTTCAATTCTTCACCTTCAAGTCAAGTACAACACCTTTTCCACAAGCAACAAGTATTTCATGATGAGTGTAATCTCTCTTCTCTCTAGAATATGTAAGTGCAACACCAAGGATATTAGTGTGTTCCCTGAAAATGTCTTCACCTATTCCTTTTATACGTTAGATGAAAATACCCTTAATTTCTTCACGTGTCTTCAATTGGCAGCCAAAGTGGACCTTCGCCAAACACATTCGATGATCCACTGAATGTGCAAAGGACCATCTTTTTGAACCATACTTAAGCTCTTGGAATCTTTAACATTAGGAGATGAAACTCTAGATCACCGAATTACATCATCAATCCACTGAATTGTCACTTATGTTTCCTTATTGGACCTCAACCTTTCTTCTCTTCCTTGCCAGTTTCTGTAAAGTTAAGCAACGTCACTATTGGTTGCCGAACTGATTTGGCGATCAACCAAATTGATTTGGCAATCTTTCGAAGTGGCCTTTCGATCTCTTTTTTTCACCTTGTACTTGGTGTTGGACAGTGTGATAAAAGGTAGTAAAATGCATCATTCGACATGGTGCCAAAATATTTGGCGATGGCTAAATTCCACTGCATTTTGGACAATTTTTCTCATTTTGTCTTGTTATGGTAAGATGTATACTTCCATGCATCTCCTTCCATATTTCTAGCATCAAACACATATTTTATTTGATATATGAGGCAAAAGAACACATTGAGGACACTATTACATGTAATTTAAGCCCTATATGAGCCTAACATGTGGACTCATCAATTAGTCAACCCAAAAGACAACACTACAAACTAAAAGCAGCCATATTTAGTTCAAGAAGCTGTCTTAGAAATATCACTTTCCCTTACCCTCAACGGGTTATAACTAGAACAATGATCAATCATGGAGAAGTGAGTACCACTCTGTAACTAATCAAATAAGTCATCAATCCTCAATATTGGATACTAACATGCAGATTCATCAATTAGTTAACCCAATAGACATTACCATGAACTCAAAACACCCATATCTAGTTCGGAAAGTTATCTTGCGAATATCACTTTCCCTTAACCTCAACTACTGATAACCAAAACAATAATCAATCATGGAGAAGTGAGTACCACCTTCTAACTAATCAAACAAGTCATCAATCTTCAGTAATTGATACTTGTTCTTTATAGTCACCTTGTTGAATTGCTCATAATCTATACACATCCAAAGGAACAATCCTTTTTCCTCACAAATAAAACAGGAGCACCCAATGGGGATATGCTTGTCCTAATAAAGCCCTTCTCAAAAAAATCCTTCAACTGATCTTTTAACTCTTTCAATTCTGCCGATGGTATACAACAAGGAGGAATGGAAATAGGTTAAATATAAAAAAGAAGATCGATGCTAAAGTCTACTTCCCTTTCGGGAGGAATACCTGGTAAATCTTTGGGAAAGACATTCAGAAACTCATCAACCACTAAAACTGACTCAAAATAGGGGACTCAGACTCAACATATTTAACCCTCACTACATGATTGATGCACCCCTTAGAAATTATTTTTTGGGATTTGAGAGATGAGATTAATTGACCTTTATAAGTGGAGTCATTACCCACCTACTCAAGAATAGGCTCATTCAAAAATTGAAAGTTGACCATTCGGGTCCTACAATCTATGGAGGCATAAGAAGCACATAACTAATCCATCTTGAGAATTACATCATACATCAACCATTTAAAGTTCAAGAAGATCACAAGGTAAGACTTTATGCAAAACTGAAATAGGACAACACTGATAAACTTTACAGGCTATAATAGACTCACCCACGAGAGTATTAACTAAGAATGGATCCCTTAATATTTCAGGACTCATACTAAACTTAATACCAAAGAATGATGTGACAAAAGATAATTTTTCACCCAGATCAAGCAAAGCATATACATCAAAATCAAAGGCTTCCAACATTTTAATCACCACATACAGAGTCTTCTCTATCACCTGATGAGCATGTACAGCATACAACCTGTTGTTACGAGAAGAATTACCTTGTTGGTCCCTTAGTTATCCTTTACCACCCATAACCATTTGATATTGAGGACAACCTACTTGACCCTTGTTTTAAGCATTAGTGTAACAACCGGACCTAGTCATACTCATCACATGACGAATGAGATACCCAAAGGTACCTAACCTATGCCATGTTTTATATCATAATCATTCATAGGCATTAAATCAAACTTTGTGGAATAAAAATGGGTAAAGGGTCTGTGGGACCATACTATGAAAATGAAGCAACATTAAAAAGATACATCAATATTTTTACCCATAAGGCATACCGACTAAACATAGATGAATGGAACCGGTAACGGTTGACTTCTATCAAACAGAAAAGACTCTATTGTTTAACAAAATAGAAACTAAAAGCATCAAAAGGCCAACATATACGTCTCATAAGAAAATACAAGATAGAACAGAAAATGATAAAGTCCCGAACTAAGGGCTCACCATAACAAAAGCACTAGTGTTGAATGCCATAAAACTATCCACGAGTTGGTGGCTGTGTACTTGTCCCTACATGGTTAAATCATGTAGGAAAAATATATACTAGTACATTGGAATGTACTAGGTATGTGAGATTTACTCCAAGCATGAAATTTTAATGTCATCATTCATGAGTAAAACATATAATTATACATGAGGTAGCAAGATACATAAATAAGAGCTTGAGCATGTACAAGGAATATCACTAAATATGAATAAGAGTCAATGCATAAGAAATCACATATAGAGGAGTCATATCATAGAATCATAAACTTATAGTAGAAGATCTTAACTGACATATAGGACCATACATTGGAGAGGAATTCAAATTAGGAGAAATTTCTGAACTGCTAGATGGAATCCAACATAACCCCCTAAGTTGGCACGGGGAGACCACTTGTTGGGTGGACTTCGTCACTTCACATGCATCTTTATATAATATAAATAGCCTACGTGGATGAGCTAGCCTAGACTACAAGGGCTTCTATCGTGACACACAGTTAATGATACAAAGGGTTGCCTATAAGGTACCCTTACTAAACTTAACCTCAATGTGACATTCAGTGCTAAGTAATCCTATGGAATCTTTAAAACACAGATTAGTAATATTATAATACTTGGAATCATAAGTAACGAATCATAAGAGTAGCTCGAACTTAAGGAACAACCAAATGAGTATTGTCCTTTCATCTTGGGGACCTTCTTAACAACTTTAAGGGCAATTGTCAACATTCGTATATCTTTGAAAAAGCTTTTCTTTAAAACAATTCTTTAGTTCTCTAATCTTCATGCAAAACATAACTTTAAACTAGAGGGCTAGGCTTTTAAATTGAAACAATCATAAATCACAAACCATGAATAAATCATGAAAATATATCTATTTAAAACATGTAAAATAGCCCACACTTCATCATTAAAAAAACTCATCATTGGGGTCATAGTCAATAACTTAAATACATCTAAAATACTTATTAAAATATCATAGGATGTCATTGAAACCATTTAAGAACATAAAGTAGCATAAAATCACTACTAATGCATATTAACTTGAAGGAACTTAAAGAAACGGTAGAATACATTATGAAGGACTTTGCTGGTGAAAAGAGACACATAAATCAAACTCAAACACCTTCGTATGCTTGGGAAAACCAAACTTGAAGCCTTTGGGAAGAACCTTGAAACCCTAGCCCTTTTTGCCTTGCCATCTAGAGAGAGTAATGCCTTAGGGATTTAGAGAATATGGAAGAATGAATGGAATGGGAATTTCTAATGGTTTTATGTCTGATTTAGTCCTTTTTGAATCACAAAATGACATAGTATAGGCATAGAATTTGTGAAAAAAACAAAACTACCCTTCATTAAAACTACCAGATTGATTCAAGGAATGCCCGATTATGGATTGTAGTTTGAACCACGGACCATAGTCTAGTTCATATTGTTAACTTTTTCAAAACATCAAAAACTATTTTGCTGAATCTAAACCACAAAACCCTTTCTACAGACCTTCCTTTGATCTATGGCTCGTGGTTGGACTCATAGAATCCTTCCACACTTAGCCATTTTCTTACTTTCATGGTCTTTATATACGAAGGGTATCTACGGGTCATAAAACAACCTATTGACCAGTTTGTTTATCATATGTCACTTTTCAGCAAACTCTAAGTTTTCTTCATGTTGAGACTCTCCTCTACGAACCTATCTATGATCTATCACTCTTCCTACAGGCCATCATTAGGTACGTGGGTCAACCCACACCTAAAAACTTTTTCCCTTCCATGAAGTTCATGTTTAAGGACCGACGTATGGGTAAGTCCTTCTACGGGCTATACATAGGCCTCGTGAACTGACCCCAGGTCATTCTTTGCCTAACTTTTTCTGCACTCTTAGATGTAACAACCCTCATATTTATAGGCCTAGAAAACTGGAAGCTTAAGATTTCGCTGATGGTTTTATCCTACGAACCACTCTATGACCCGTAGAAGGACCTACAAGTCATAGGTGGGTTCGTGGAAGTTACCAAATAAAATTGGAATAAATTGAAGAAATTCTAGAAGTTGACTTATGTGTTACTAAGACAGACCATATAAAAATCATAACCCATGAAAAGGTTTCATAGACGGGGTCCTGAAGGACCTAAAATTTTCTATGTTTGGAACACTTCTAAGGAAGGAGTTATGGCTGGTAAGTGGAACTACCGATTGTTCTGCATATTTGTGGATTAGAAGATACTTTTGTGATATAAAGTTCTATGAGACTAGGTACGGACCGCTCGATAAACCACAACCATGGGAAGGGTCTCGTTGACGTTTACGAGATTCTTTAATAAAAGGCATTTTTGACATTTCCAATTCATCTAAGTCCTAAACTGTGTCACTTTGGCTATCCTAACTGAGTTAACCGACCTAGCCCCCATAAGTTCAATTCCAAAACTATTCAAAGCCTTTAATCCTCAAATTTCTCTCAAGGGTTCTTAATATTTCTCTCTCTAACTTAAGGATCCTATTGAAGCTAGGGCTTGAAGGTTTGGCCATGGTTTTTTTGGATCTTTTTCTTCAATTCTAAAATTTTTACTTGTGGTATGCAGGACTTCATTCATGCATTAGTTTCATCCATGAAGCCCAATCCAAAACCTCCTTTTTATCAAAGTTTCATGATGATTTCTTATAGGCTTTTATGCTATGATTTCCAATGCATGAATTATAATTATTCCATTGTTATTGAACCTATCTATGCATGAATTATGATGAATTACATCATATGTATGATTTTCAAGAAAAAGTATGTGATTATAAAGTATTCACGATTAGGGCTTAATGATTTCATGTGGGTTCCTTTACAAATAATCTAAATTAATTTTAATGCACATTTGCCTCTATGAATATCGTCCAATTGCATAATTTAGACTCAATTTTCCTTGGACCCACACTTAGCCTTAGTCTCTTATGACAACGCTATGAACTTTATGATTATGAACTGAAGTATAAAAAAGCATGTTTTGAATAACGATGACGATGATGATATGATTATGATGAAGTTATAATAAAAAGGGTGATGAAAGCTCTAATATTTATGATAATGATGTTAAGGTGTGAATGTCTACCCATACTATGATAAAAAGATAAGTAGATGGACTATTCTTATGACATGATGCTTTATGAAAGATTGTGATGATCATTTTAAAAGCTTTGATAAAGTAAGATTCTAGATGAAGTATGGACTATGTTACAAGCTCTGTATATTCCGTGGGGATATGACTTATCACTGTGATGACTTTGGTAGATTCCATAGTCCCATAACAATGTGCCACCATAGGAGTGATGTTCATGTTTTTATGCCTTAAAGATGTGCTATTGGATCGAATTAGCTTTAACAATGCACACCCATTGTGCTAGGATAGAGCCTAATGATGGGGTCAAATGATGGGTTTTGACTATTCTAGAATAGAGCCAACAGGGTGAGGATTGAGTTTACCTTAGCAAAGTATACCCCTCTTTGCTTAATGTAGAGAGAACATTGAGATTCCTTGTAATAATTCGCATGGTCCAATATGTCTATAACTGTCTTATTCCAACATACGTAAAGATTATGAATGAATTTAATGATGTTTATCCCATGATCTTAAGCTTGCATGCTCATGCATATTGTGTCCTTATCTTATTGATTATGATTATGCATTGATATCATTGTGTTGTCCTTTGATTCATGGCATGCTTACATATTTAGTACATTCCACATACTAACTTATACTTCTTCGCTGACATGATTTAACCATGTAGAGGCTGGATGACGAGGGGACTATTCCATTATGTGGCTAGATTTGAATTCCGAGCTTGGAGATCTATTTGTGAGTTCCCATGCTTCGGGAACAAGCCCCTTATGATGTATTCCTTTATGTGGAGACTTTACCATTTTATTTGATGTACGAATTGAGGGTGAGCTCGTGAGCTATGTGCTAGACCTAACCAAGCTCTTTGATGTAGAGACATGATTCAAACTTAATGGATTGATATATTTTCCCCTATGAAAATCATGATAATCTTACTTTTATATACTTTTGCTTGCTTATTCTTTTATGCATGCTTGTTTTACCTTTTGAATGCTTTATGATACAAACATGAGGCTTAGATGGAATGCCTTCGGGTGACACATTCCATGTCATGGGTAGGCCCTACATCCGGGTCGTGATATTAGGCTCCTAAACCTGGGGTCATTATAATATCCCCTCCCCCCGGGAAGATTTGTCCCCAAATGTACTTAAAGGTAGGCTCTAAGGAGTTAATCATTAGCTAATAACCCAGCATGCGTGCAAAAATGCAACTTAAACATCATTTCATAAAATTTTCAAAATCCACTTTCTGAAAATATCTCAAAACAGAACATAAACATAAGAATAAGTGTATGCATTATGCAAAAAATATTCAAGAAATTAGAGGTTTGAGGAAGCATTTCTCAATACCTTAGGCTTGAGTAGAGTGGAATAAATACGGGTAACGCTTTGGCATATCCACTTTCAATTACCATGTGTCACCCTTAACTTTTGGATTCCTCCAAAACATTTTGATGGATGCAACTTCTTTTTTCCTTAGCCTCTTCACTTGTCGGCCTGTAATCTCAATCAGTACCTCTTAATTACTCAAATCCTCTTTAATGTTAACATCATGCAAAGAAACTATGGAGTTTTGATCACCTATAAACTTTTTCGACATTGATACATGAAAAACCGGATTGATCAAATGCATCTTATTAGGTAGATCGAACTCATATGCCACCTTTCCCACTTTTTTCACTACCTTTTAAAGCCCTATGTACCTAGGGCTCAATTTCCCCTTTTTACCGAACCAGATCACGCCTTTTGTAATGACCAAACCTAGGGGCATAGTGTCAGACGATGAATGAGATACCAAAGGCACCTCACCCAAGCCATCTTAAGCATTCATAGGGATAAACATATAGAAATGCAAAATTTAGAAAATGAAAGGAACTACGGGCCTTTTTAAAATAATTAAGAAATATTAAAAAGCATGAATAACTAACATATTTTTTTCCATAAAGCATACCAACTAACATATCGACGAATGGAATCGGTAACAATCTATTTTCCTCAAATAGTAAAGACTCCGTCGTTTAACAACATAGAAAGTAAAAGCCTTCAATGGGCCACATATACACTGTCTCAAAATAAAAATACAAGATAGAGTGAAAAAACGGTAGAGCCCCGAACTAAGCGCTCACCATAAATAAAAGTTCTAGCCTCAAATTTCAAATACTAGCCATGAGCCTGTGGAGGAGTGCCTATCCTTATATGGTTAAATCATGCAGGAAAATTATGTGTTCGCATGATGGTATGTGCTAAGTTTGTGAGATGCAATACATCCATGGAATTTTAATGTCATCATTCATAAATATTTCAAATAAGTACGTGTGAGACAAAAAGTACATAAAGTGACCTTAAGCATGCACAAGGAACATAGCTCAATATGGATAAGAGTCAATGTGTTAGAAATCACATGTAATTGAATCATATGAAAGAATCATAAAATTATGGGAGAAGACCTTAACCGACATATAAGACCATGTGAGTTACTACATGGAATCCAACGAAACCCCCTACATTAGCACGAAGAGACCACTTGCCGAGTGGCACTCCATCAACTTCGCATGCATCTTGATAACATAAATGGCCTACGTTGATCCACTAGCCAAGCCTACAAGGGGTCCTATGGTGGCACATAGTTGGGGACATTGTGATTTATCTTTAATAGGTCATGCCTCAACTAACAAAATGAATCTTTATCTCAAGTCTACTCTATGCGAAGTCATCCAACATAATCTTTAAAATATAACATAGAATTATAAGTAGGAATCAAAGGAGTAGCTCGAACTTAGGACCCACCAAGTGAATATTGACCGTTCATCTTCGGGACCTTTCATAAACATCTTTAAGGAAATGTTTTGACATGCTTATGTATTTGGTGAATCATAACTTTAAAATCATCTTTAATTCCCTAATCATCATAATAAATTATGCAAAACTTTACTCAAAAGCTATGTGGGCTAGGCTTTTATAATTGAACAATCATAAATTACATAAATCATGGAAATATACTTCTTTAAAGAGATGTAACAACCCACATATTATTAACAACAAAACTCATCATTGGGGTCATCGTCACTAGCTTAGATACCTACATATACTTAGTAAAAATATCACAGGATATCATGAATATCATTTAATAACATAAAACATCATGAAATCATCATAAGCAAGCATAATATCTTAAAGGAACTTAAAGAAAAGGTAGCATACTTTAAATAGGACCTTATGGGTGGAAGGATACCCATAAATCAAGCTGACATACCTTTGAAGCGTTAGATAAAATGAATCTTGAAGCCTTTCAAAGAACCTTGGAAACCCTAGCTTTGCCTTGCCCTTTTCTTGAGAGAGTATTGCCTTGGGAAATTTTGGAATAGAAAGAATAAAAAGATTGGGGTATTAGGGCTTTAAGGGTTGGTTTAGGTCCCTTTTGATCCCAAAAAAACAACATAGTTTACGAAGAGAAATTACGGAATTTACAAAATTGCCCCTCATTAAAACTTTTGGATTGATGCTACTAAAGCCCGTTTACTAGCCGTGGAATGAACCAAGGACCATAGTTCTTACTCGTCTTGTTAAATTTTCCAAAATCCATGAAATTAATTTATTGAACTTCAAAACCAAGAATCATATTATAGGTTGTATAATTGCTTATGGGTCGTGGTTGGACTCCTAGAGTGTCACGACCCGGGGTCGGGGCTTAGATGTGACACGGCGAATGGGGACCCGAAAGCCCCCAAACAAGCCTCAAAATCTCAGAGTATACGTGGTTTAAATCAAGAGATATCAAAACGAATAGATAAAAAACGGAGATTCAAGTCCAAGAAAAGAACATTTCTTTAGTTTAACAAAATAATAAGGTTTGTACAAAAACGCTCAACGTATGCCTCTAAGGCACGGGGGCCAGGACAAGTTCCGGGCTCACCCTTAGCAAGACAAATGTACATAAGGAGCACAAGAAATAAAGTTTGCCCTAGAAAGATGGGGCTCACCACAACAAAAGCTGTAAGAAGGGACTATTCGTCGTGCAGATAATACTCAAACTGCTCGGTCCCTGCATGGTAAAATAATGTAGGCATAGAGTACGTGTTAGTACTTTTGAATGTACTAAGTATGCCGGTATGCAATGCACGTGACTTACTGGACCTGCATAATCCTGTTAGATGGCAAGGGCACATAATATACAAGAATCATATAATCAAAGGAATTTAATATACAAGATACCATGGAATGTGTGATGCGTGCAATGCGATAGTACTCCTACATAGCGGGGATGGACTATAACTGACAAACAAAATCCATGCAAGCTATTACAAGAATTGGACCGAATAGGACCTCCCACCGGTAGGGAGAAGATTACTTGCCAAGGCTAATCTACACCACACCTTACGACTCCATTTTTCGGTGGATGGTCACCTTCCTTACTACCCGCTTTTCGGAAGGATTTACAGAATCAAACCAAGACAAATCATAATCATATACAAATACGAATTACATCCATCCCTATGTAGGCACATAGTTCAAGGAAAGGGGGAGGAATAGCTCATCTACAAGTACTAGATGGTGCAAGCACCCAAGATGCTCCGAGAGCCAAAATTATAGACATACCAGTAATCACCTTCTTGTCAAATCCCATGCATAATAACACATTTAAAGGGACATGCATGTTCGTATTTTCATAATCCAACTAGTTATTTACAATAAAACTAACATAACCCAACATTTGGAGTCTTAAATACCACATGCATGGGTCAAGCTACCAAGAACAAGTAGTAAAATTCACATGTTTAAAGTAGACAAAGTTCATAGACTAGTTTAAAAGGGACTTTAGGTCTTCTTGGTTGAAAGGAACCAAGAATCAAACCCCACATGCCTGGTAGAAGACAACACTTGAAGAGGAAATGCACTCAAATGTGAACCTTAGCTTGAAGAATCCTAAAGAGATGTTTGGAGAGCTTGAGAGAATACTTTCCTAGAGAGAAGTGTGAAAATGAGAGGAAATGACTGAAAATGGTGAAGTATAGCTTATATAAGGGCTTAGGAGGGGTGGGAAAAGACCAAATTTTCGTTAGAATTAACCAATATTTCGAAAATGTCATTACTGAAACAGAACAGAAATTTGGTCCGTCTGGGGCATACAGACCGGTAAACGGTCCGTCTGGCGTCACACTGACCGTTTACAATGTCGTGGCCCTAGAAATAAATTTTTCAGAGGCGAGATTTTCTAGACTAAGTGCCACAACACGGTCCAGTAAACGAACCTCCTGGGGTCACACGGACCGTGGCCCCATCCGTATACATGCCACACGGACCGTGTGCCTCCGCACGGACCATATGGTGGCACGTTTGCCCCAACACCTCCCAAGTGTCAACCCACGGGAGGCATCACGGATCGTGTTGCTTCATACTGACTGTGTATGTTCTTCCGTGGGATGGTACCTGGCAGATTTTTGGGCAAACCTACGGGCCTCAAAGCGACGTCATGATTGGGGGCCTTTCATAGAGTCCTCCCACACTTAGCCATTTTTTCCATTTTCCTGGACCCTACCCACGAAGGGTTTTTACGGGACATACATTATCCTACGGGCTATACTGGTAACTTGTAGATCACTTTTAGCAAACTCCAAACTTCCTTCATGTCTACTAGACCCATCCACGACCCTATCTATGGACTGTTGTCCATCCTACAGGCCGTCGTTGGGTCCATGGGTTACCCTACTTTTGGAAAATTTTTCTCTTTTCTAAAGTTCATATTTAAGGACCAAACCTATGAGCATTAACTCTTCCTACAGGTCGTTAGTCATCCTCATGAATTTGACTTCAGGTTATTTCTTAGGCCAACTTTCTGCACTCTTAGGTTCCTAAACTGGGAGTCATTACAATATATCCCTCTTTAATACATTTATCCCCCGAATGTACTTAAAGATAGGCTCTAAGAAGCAATTCATCAGCTAATAACTCAACATGCATGCAAAATGCAACTCAAACATCATATCATGAAATTTTCAAAACCCACATGTAAAACATGTCTTAAAGCAGTCCATAAACATAGAAATAAATGCATGCATCATGTAAAACAAAATTGCAAAGAATTAGATGTTTTAGGAAGAATTTCATAATACCTTAGGCTTTAGTAGAGTAGAATAGATATAGGTAACACTTTATCAACACACTTCTGCTTCCCGTGTAGCACCCTGAATTTTTTGATTTCTCTAGAGCACTTTGACGGATGCAACTTTCTTATTCCTTAGCTTTCTCACTTGCTACTCTAGTATCTCAACCAGTGCCTCTTCATAAATAAAATTCTCTTCAATTTTCACATCATGCAAAGGAACTAGGGAGCTTGGATCTCCTATGAACTTTCTCATCATCGACACATGAAACATCAGGTGAATCAAATGCATCTCATTGGGTAGATCCAACTCATATTCCACCTTTCTGACTCTTCTCACCACCTTATAAGGTCCTACATACCAAGGGCTCAATTTCTCTTTCTTACCAAACATGATCACACCTTTCATCCGAGAATCCTTCAAGTTGACCCAGTCACCAACTTGGAACTCAAGGTCTTCTCTCCTCACATTAGAGTCGGACTTTTATCAACTTTGGGCCATTTGATATTTTTCCATTATGGTATTAATTCTATCCATAGAATATGTTACTAAGTCTGGTCCTATTAATGCCACATCACCGACTTCAAATCACCCAATGCGTGGTCTACACCATCTGCTATACAACGCTTTAAATGGTGGCATTCCAATGCTTACATGGAAGTTATTATTGTAGGCAAAATCAACAAGTGGCAAATGTTCATCCCAAATTCCCTTAAGCTCCAACAAACAAGCTCTCAACATGTCCTCCAATGTTGGACTAGTCCTTTCGGCTTGCTCGTCGATTTGGGGACAAAAAGTGGTACTCAACTTCACCCTAGTTCAAAGCCCCATTTGGAAAGATCTCCAAAACATGAGATATAAATTGGACACCACGATCCGATATGATACACAATGGAATCTAATGCAACCTCACCAATTCATGGATATATAAATGAGCATAATCTTCACCACTTAATATAGTCTTAACCAATAAGAAGTGAGCCAATTTTGTCATGCAATCTACTATAACCTATACGGAGTCAAAATGCTTTTTGGTCTTTGGCAAACCCACTACGAAGTTCATATTGATCTTTTCCTACTTCCAAGTAGCAATATCAATGTTTTGGGATAAGCCACCTAGCCTTTGGAGTTCACCCTTGACTTTTTGGCAATTAGCACACTTGCATAAATTTGGTCAATGTCCTTCTTCATTCCATTCCACAAATAAATGTCCCTCAAGTCTCTATACATTTTGATAGTGCGAGGATGAGTGTAATATGAAGACACTACAAGAAAATTAGTCTTTAACGAGGGAAAATTCGATTGTTAAAAGTATAAATTCGATCGTTATTAGTCAATAACAACCAATAAAAATCTCGTCTTCGCCGGTCGTTAGTAGCTCCATCGTTAAAAGTAATGACCAGATTAAATCCCGTCATTAAAGTTAACGACTGGATTAAATCTGATCGTTAAAAAAGCTTTAACGATGAAAAAAATCCGGTCGTTATACCTTTTTTTCAGCAACCAAATTTTTCCTTCACTAATTGATATTCTAGTTTAAAAAAAAAGGCAAGCCCGGTGCACTTTAGAGGAAGGTTCTAACCACAAGGATCTATTGTACCTTGCATTTCTGCAAGATGACGTTACCAAAGTTACAACCCGTGACCTTCTGGTCACATGACAACATCTTTACCAGTTACTTCAAGGATCTCTTCAGTAATAGTTAGTAAAACCTTAATTATAGCCGTAAATCAAATTAGGAAAAGTGCAAACTATGTATGGATTACACACACAAACATACAAATACATGCACATATGAAAACATACAAATTTATTATATTCACATAAAATTTCATATTCCACTACAAAGAATGATATTGCGTAAAGTTACAAAAATATAGACATACAAATTTCTATAATATTATATTTTTAACTCTTAATAAAATAAAGACTAGAATATCTTTAAATAATTTCTGAAATATGAAATGCATTCTTCCTGTGCTTCAAATTGTTTTGTCGCTTATACTTTTTTACACTTTTTCTGAGAATGAATTCTTTAAATTACATGACCTGTCAAAAGACAAGTATAAAAACTTCATGTAAAGTTATTAATAATACTCGTAATAAGTATTATCTTTCTTTTTCTTTTTCGCAAAATCAAATATTAACCACAGTGAAATATAAAATTTGTTTCAGTTCTCACAACCATATGAAAAGAAAGTTGGGCTTCCTAGTTCTAGACATAAAATTATTTGTTTTTTATTTTGCACCTTAAGTTATTGACTTGTTGCACATTGTTTCATGGATAAAACCCCCAACTTCTTTTAGTTTCACTTTTTATACTAATGTTATTCACCTAATATAAATAATTCAATATCATTAAAATTATATAAGATATAAATCAATTACATCATCTTAAATTTTAAATAATAAAAAAATCATGATTTCTTAATTAATTAGTTGTTGATTATATGTTATGTAAAGCTTTTAAATTTTCACTTTTTAAAATTTCATGTTATACTTTTCTAACTCAAACCAATGATTTTTCTTTGTATACACCTGTTGGTTTCACAACAAATAATGAAATTTGTTTTGCCATAATATACATATTTTTAATTAGAAGAAACATTACTACTGGATATTGATTCTTAAGTCTATAGATCGAGGTAATTTGCAAGTGGAGAAAATCTTTCCTCTTGAGAAAATTACTTACGACCAAATTTATATAACTTTTTTACCTTAAATAAATTTCATAAGCTCATAATTATATATTTAATATTATTACTTCTATTGTTAGTTTTTTGTTTCATTACAATTTTTTGTTTTGACCTACTTAACCTTGCATCTTTAAAAATGTCAAGTAAAGATGAATAAATAGTCTCTCAAAATAAAAACATATATAGAAACTATATCAAGAAAATATTTAAGTTGAAAAAAATTATGTCAAAAAGATTGTAACTAAATACTTTTATAATATTTCAAAACTTTATATAATTGACTAAAATAAAATGATGGATAGAGTTATTAGAAAATAATATATTAATATTTTTTTATAAAATAAGAAAAATTATAAAATATGGCGGATTTTTATCAGAATGATTAACAAAACACCACTTGTTATACTTATAACAAGATTTGCTCTAATCTCCTTATTCTCATATTAGTTAAACATATTTTTACACTAACTAATATGTTTTAACGTTGTGATGTGATGCTTTTGAACAATCAAATTTGTCCCCTTGTTAATGTTAGATTAAAATTTATCTTTAATGATCGAAAAAAGATTTTGTCACTATAAGTGTATTTATGACAATCGGAAAATGATGTGGTCGCTACAAGTGTATTTATAATGACTGTAAAATAATTTGGCCGCTATAAGTATATTTATAATGACCGTAAAATAATTTGGTCGCTATAAATTTATTTTTAACGGCCAAAAAAAATTTGGTCGCTATAAGTATATTTATAACGACCGAAAAAAAATTGGTCACTATAAGTATATTTATAACGAATGGAAAATATTTGGTCACTATAAGTGTATTTATAACGACCGGATTCATTTCTCGTCGTTAAAAAATGGTCGTTAAAAGTCTTTTTTCTTGTAGTAAGAGTTATGATCTTCTTGCATTATCTTCTTCATCAATTCACCATTATTGTGCATGCACAACCTCCCCTGATATCAAAGTACCCCATCTCCGCCTTGTGAGACAAATTCTATCTTTCTATCATTCATGAAGGCTTTCAACATATGTAGGCACGATCAAGGTCTTTCTTAGCCTTAGCCTCCCCAATCAAAAAGGATGCGGACTGATGAAGAACCATTGCACCATCATTTTTGGACATATTCAATTTAACTTCCAATCTAGACAACCTATGAACATTTTTGGCCAACTCCATTATTGCATCATCTTCAATGTGAAACACACAACCCATGGAAACTCTACTAAGGATCAGCTACCACATTGACTTTTCCTAGGTGATACTTCACGCTCATGTCATAATCTTTGAGCAGTTCTAACCACATTCGTTGCCTCAATTAAGATCCTTTTTGGGTGAATACATGTTGGAGGCTCTTGTGGTCAGTGAAGATATCCATATGAACCACATACAAGTAATACCGCAAATGTTTCAAGGCAAAAACCACTGGCGTAAGCTCAAGGCCATAAGTTAGGTAATTTTCCTCCTGCACTTCCAATTCTATCGAGGCATAAGCAATCACCTTACCATTTTGCATTAACACGCACTCAGACCCAATCCTTGATATATCACAATAAACAAAGAACCCATTATTTTCTTCTGGCAATGTCAATATGGGAGACAAAGTTATTTGATCCTTTAAAGTTTTGAAGGTTTTCTCACACTTATCCATCTATACAAACTTTGATTTCTTTGAGTTAACTTAGTAAGTGGGGACGAAATGTAAGAGACCTCTTGCACAAACCTTCTAAAGTAATCTGCTAGGCCCAAGAAACTCCTTATGTCGGTCAGAGTCAATGGCCTAGGCCAATGTCTCACCAATTTAGTCCTCATAAGATCAACTTTGATACCATCACGTGGTACCACATTCCTAAAAAAGGAAAACTCATCTAGCCAAAACTAGCACCTGTCAAACTTTGAATAAAGCTTTTGCTCCCTTAGGGTTTGTAATACCACCCTTAAGTATATGTTCTTGCTCACTTCGAGAGTATATTAAAATGTCATCAATAAACACCACGATGAACATGTCTGGGTAGGGCTTGAATACCCTATTCATGAGGTCCATAAATATAGTCCGAGTATTAGTGAGACCAAATGACATCATTACAAAGTCAAAATGATCATACCCTGTCTAAAAGGTCGTCTTAGGAATGTCAACCTCTCTCGCCCTCAATTGGTGATGTTTGGATCTCACCTAACCTTTGGAGAAGTGTGTAGCCCCTTGAAATTGATCAAACAAATCATCTATTCTTAGAAGTGGATACTTGTTCTTGATAGTAAACTTATTATGTTTCTGGTAGTTGATGCACATACAGACCGATTATTTTTCTTCCTTACAAATAAGACTAACACGCCCTATAAAGATCGACTAGATCTAAAAAACCCTTCTCCAACAAATCCTTTAATTGCTCCTTGTCAAACTATAAAAATGAAATATTTGCTCCCGGATCGAAAAGTACTTATGCATCATGATAAAAAAACTCTCAACATGCAGTGACAACATCCGAAGATTCTTTAACCTTTTGGCAACCATAGAGTGCATGGAACCTGTTGGTCCTTTAGGTGCCTTGGACTTGCCCACCTTCGCTTTGGGAGCTTGCACCGCCACTTCTACAGTCTTTGGCAGGGTGATTGGGCTTTCCACATTTGAAGAAAACATTGGACCCGACAAGGAATTCTCCCTTATGGACTCATGCACACATAGGAAAACATGGGCTTTGGGGCTTAGGGAAAACCCCCTTGTCCTTAGTGGCCTAGGAAGGAGGAGTGTTGGTAGACCCATGTCTATACTTCTTTCAGCCACCTTGGAGTTTGTGACTACCACTGCTTCGATGAGCATAGCTACCACCATCAACTCAAGCACTCTTGGACTCCTTTGCCCTCTATTATGGCGTCTCCTCCTCTATTTGCTCCACATAAGTGATCAAGTGGGAGATGTCAATATTCTTGACTAGTATGACCATCTTACATTCCTTGAAGACCAAGTTGGAGATGCCGAAGATGAATTTGCTCATGCAGGCCCTCAGATCTGCACCCATATAGGGAGCATACTTGGAAAGCTTTGAGAATTTGAGGGCATACTTCCTCACTCTCATGGTCCCTTACTTAAAGTTGATAAACTCTTGAACCTTTGCCTCATTAAGCGCAATTGGAAAGAACCAATACAAGAAGGAGTATTTGTACTCTTGCCATCCAATGGGACCCAGTTCTTGGCCCCTCTCATCCGCCTATTGCTCATACCAAATCTTTGCCACCCCTTTGAGTTGGTAGGCCACCAACTCAACTTTCTCCTCCAAATAAATATCCATAATCCCTACCACCCTATTAGCTTCCTCACTAAAATCAATAGGGTCCTCTTGCATCTTGGAACCATGGAACTCCTGTGGATTCACTCGCATGAAGTCATGCACTCTAGTTGCCAAAGTAGGCTCTTGAGAAGGAACAACTATCTCTTGGTTAGCTTGGTTGGCCAATTCCTGGACCAACAAAGTGAAGGACACTCGGAATTCTGCATGAGTACTCTATCATCTTGTTAGAGAGGAGAACGTTTTTGGGGATGTCTTTTTTGTTTGGAGCTCTTCTTGGGGCATGATCTAGAAATAAGAAGATCGTCATTAGTTATAGGAATACCTTATCAAACTCTAAAGTAATGACATGAATACGAAAGAAGGGAAGACTTTCCTAAACCATCTCATATCCTCTCACCAAGATAGTGGTAGGCTTCAAAGCCTTGAATATACTCTACTCAACGTGGTATGCGTGGACATTCAGGAATTATTTTAAAACAAGAGATGCGGAATTTAAAATAGGGAAGGATCCATAGGCCTTTTAAGATAATAAAGCGACATTTAAAAATATTAATAAGTAACATATTTCTTTTGTCCATAAAGCATACAAACTAAGCTATCGGTGGATGAAACCGGTTATAGTCGTTTTCCATCAAATAGAAAAGACTCAACATTATAGAAAGTAAAATCCTTAAAAGGGCCACATATATATATGATCTCAAAATAAAAATAAAAGATAGAGTGGAAAACAGTAGAGTCCAAAAATAATCCCTCACCCCAAATAAAAGTGCTAGTCTTGAACGCTAAATACTAGCAACGATCCGGTGGAGGAGTGCTTAGCCCTACATGGTTAAATCATGAAGGCAACATATGTGTTACTATGTTGGCATGTACTAAGTATGTGAGATTCAATGCATGCATGAAATGTAAATGTCATCATTCATAAATATGTCATATAAGTATGCATGAGACAAAAAGTACATTAAGTGACCTTAAGCATGCAGAAGGAATATAGCGCAATATGGATAAGAGTAAATTCATGAGAATCACATGTAATGAAATCATACCATAGAATCATAAACCTATGACAGAAGACCTTAACCGATATATAAGACCATATGAGCTACCACATGGAATCCAACACAACTCCCTAGATTGGCATGGGGAGACCACATGCAAGGTGAAACTCCATCAACTTTTCATGTATCTTGATAAGATAAATGGCCTACCTGGATTGACTAACCTAGCCTACAAATGCTCCTATAGTAGCGCATAATCAGGGACATTGAAATTAATCTTTAATGGGCCATGCCTTAACTAATAAAATGAATAACAGTCTTACATCCACTCGGTGCTAAGTCATCCCATGGAATCTTTAAAACATATCTTAGAATCTAGCAATCATAGGAGTAGCTCGATCATAGGAACCACCAAGTGAGTATTCTCTTTCATCTTGGGGACCTTTCTTAAACATCTTTAAAGCAATTTTAACATGCTTATATCTTTGACAAATCATACCTTTGAAGTCATATTTTATGCCCTAATTATCATTGTAAACTATGTAAGATGTTACTCGAAAACTACGTGGGCTAGGCTTTTATAATGGAACAATCGTAAATCACATAAATAATGGAAATATACTTCTATAAAGACAGGTAAAACATCCCACATCTTATCAACAACAAAACTCATCATTGGGGTCATCATCAATAGCTTAAATACATTCATATATGTAGTAAATATATGATAAGATATCATGAATATCATTTAATAAATAAAACATCATGAAATCATTATAAGCATGCATAATATCTTATAGGAAATTAAAGAAAATGTAAAATACTTTAAATAGGACTTTATGGGTGGAAGAATACCTATAAATAAAGCTCATATACCTTAGAGCCTTAGATAAAATGAATCTTGGAGCCTTGGGAAGAACCTTGGAAACCTTAGCTTTGCCTTGCCCTTTTCTTGAGAGAGTATTGCCTTAGGGATATTTAGGAATTGAAAGAATGAAGGAATGACTAAGGTCATAGGGCTTTAAGGAATGGTTTAGGCCCCTTTTGATCCCAGAATTGACCTAGTTTAGGAAAAGAAATTAAGGAATTTATAAATCATCCCCTCATTAAAACTGCTTGACTGACCCTACTAATGCCCCTTTACGGGCCATTGAATGGACCACGAACCATAGGTCGTAGTCATCCTATTAACGTTTTCGAAAACCCTGAAACTGATTTATAGAACATCAAAACCACAAAACAATCTTATGGGCTATATAATGGCCTACGGGTCATGGTTGGACTCATAGATCCCTTCCATACTTAGCTATTTTTCCTATTTTCTCGAATCCTATCCATGAAGGGATTCTACGGGTCGTACGTTGTCCTTAGGGACGTGCTGGTAACACTTAGATCACTTCCATCAAACTTTGAATTTCTTTCATGTCTAATAAACCCATCCATGAACCTATCTAAGGATTATCATCCTTTGGACAGGTCGTCGTCCTTTCTATGGGTTGTCACTGGGTCCGTAGGTTAACCACACTTGGAAACTTCTTCCCTTTCCTGAAGTTAATGTTTTAAGGACCAAACCTATGGGTTGTAACTCCTCCTATGGGCCATAAGTCATCCTCAAAACTTGACTTCAGGTCATTTTAGGCCAACATTTTGCACTTTTAGGCTCCTAAGCTGGGGGTCATTACACCTTTCATAGAAGACACCCTCAAGAATATCCAATCACCAACTTGGACTTTTGTTGATTTTGGGCCATTCACTACTTTTCCCTTATGTTTTTAATTTTCTCCATAGTATTCATGACTAGGTACGGTCCGAGCAATGCTACTTCATTAACTTCAAACCACCTGATCGACATTCTACATTGTCTACGATACAATGCCTCGAATTGTGTCATTTTAATGCTTGCATGATAACTATTGTTGTTGAAAAACTCAATAAGTGGAAAATGATTATTCCAACTCCCTTTAAATTCCAACACACAAGCTCTCAACATATCTTCTAAAGTGCAAATAGTCATTTCGGCTTGCCCGTTGGTTTGGGGATGAAACATGGTACTCAGCTTCACCTTAGTAACATGTGCCCTTGGGAAAGATCTCCAAAAATGAGAGGTGAATTGGACACCACAAGCCAATATGATGGACAATGGAATCCCATTCAGCCTCATCAATTCACGGATATACAAATGAACATAATCATCTACGCTATTGTAGTTTTGACCGCTAGGAATTGAGCTAACTTGTCATGTGGTCAACTGTCACCCATATTGAGTCAAAATGCTTTTTAGTTTTGGAAACCTTACTACGAAGTCCATATTGATTTCTTCCCACTTCTAAGTTAGAATGTAAATATCTTGGGATAGGCCACCCATCCTTCAATGCTCCACTTTAACTTGTTAACAATTAGCATACTTGAACACAAATGGGCAATGTCCTTCTTCATTCAAGTCCACCAATAGATCTCCCTCAAATCTCTATACATCTTTCTAGTGTCGGGATGAATGAAGTATGAGGAGTTATGAGCTTCTTATCTAATCAACTTCATTAGCTTAATATCATTAGGTACACATCACTTCCCTTGAATTCGAAGTACCCCATCTCCCCCTTCTGAGAAGACTTCTATCGTTCCTTCTTTTACTAAGGCAACTCACCTAAGGAGGGATCAGGGTCTTTCTTAGACCTAACCTCCTCAATTGAAGAAAATCCAGACCAATGAAGCACCATTGCACCAGTATTTTCAAACATAGCTAACTTGTGGGCATCTTTAGCCAACTGGCTTTTCCATCATCTACAATATCAGAGACACTACCCACATAAACTCTACTAAGGGTGTCGGCTACCACATTGGCCTTTCCGTGGTGATACTTTACACGTGTGCCATAGTCCTAGAGTAGCTCTAACCTACTTCATAGCCTCAAATTAAAATACTTTTGGGTGGACACATGTTGGAGATTCTTGTGTTCAGGACATCCTCATGAACGTCATATAAGTAATATCACCAAATCTTCAAGGAAAACACCACCGCTGGAAGCTCAAGGTCATGAGTCAGGTAATTCTTCTCATGCACTTTCAATTGTCTTGAAGCATAAGCAATCACATTTCCATTTTTCATTAGCACACATCCTAAACCAATCCTTGATGCATCATAATACACAATGAACCTATTATTCGCTTCCAATAATGTCAATGTTGGAGGGGAAGTTAGTTAATTCTTCAGAGTTTGAATGCTTTTTCACACTCATCTTTCCGTACAAACTTTACTTTATTTTGAGTCAACTTGGTGAGTGGGGACAAAATGGAAGAGAAATCTTTCATATACCTTATATAATATCTTGTTAGGCCCAAGAAACTACTTATTTCTGTAGGAGTCAACGGCTTTGGCCAATTTCTCACCGCTTCAGTCATCTTAGGATCGACCTTAATACCATCAGGTGATAACACATTCCCAAGGAAGGAAACCTCATAAAGAAAAAGCTCATATTTATCAAACATTGAATAAAGCTGATTGCTCCCTTAAGGTTTCCAATACTACTCTTAAGTGCTCCATATGCTCTTCCTCGCTTTAGAAGTAGATTAGAATATCATCAATGAACACCACTACAAACATGTCAAGGTAGGACTTGGAAACCCTATTTATAAGATCCATCAATATATCTTGGACGTTTGTGACACTAAATGACATCACTACAAATTGAAGTGACCATACCTAGTCCTAAATGCAATCTAAGGAATATCACTTTCCCTTACCCTCAATTGGTGATACTCGGATCTTAAGTCAACTTTGTAAAAGTGTGTAGCCCCTTGCAATTAATCAAAGTAGTCATCTATTCCCGGAAGTTGATACTTGTTCTTAATGGTGACCTTTTTGAGTTGTTGGTAGTCTATACACATATAGAGTAACCCATTTTTCTTCCTCACAAACAACAATGGAGCACCCCATGGAGACTGACTAGGTCTAATGAAATCCTTCTCTATCAAATCCTTCAATTTCTCCTTTAGCTCTTTCGACTCTGCAGAAGCCATTCTATAATAAGGGATTGAGATAGGCCAAGTATCACGTAGGGTGCCAAAGTCTAATTCCCTTTCTAGAGGAACACCTAGTAACTCATCTTGAAATATGTCAAGAAACTCATTCACAAAAGGACCGACTCAAGAGAAGGAACTTTAGAAATGACATCTTTGACTCTTATTAGATGATAGATGCACCCTTTGAAGATTATTTTCTGAGCCTTTAAGAAAGAAATGAACCATCCTCGACATGAAGAGTTACTACCCTCCCACTCACGAATTTTCTCACTTAGGAATTGAAACTTGACCCTATGGGGTCTACAATCAGTGGAAGAATAGGTGGCATTCAACCAATCCATTTAAAGTATTATATTAAAGTCTACCATGGAAAGCTCAACTAGATCACAAGGGACTACCTTACATAAAATAGAGATAGGACAATTTCTATAGACTCTTGGGGCAACTTGGGCTTTGGATCTTAGGAGTAAACCCCTTGTCCATAGTAGTCAGGGTGGAGTGTTGGTAGATCTGTTTCCACCTTGATTTTTCCACCTTGAAACTTGTGACCACCACTTCTTTGGTGAGAATAGCTCCCAGCGTTGACTCGAGCCCTCTTGGAATCCCTTGCTTTCTCTCTCCCTTAGCTTCTCCTCCTCTATTTGCTCCACATAATTCATCAATTGGGAGATATCCATCTCATTCACTAACATGATTGTCTTGCGCTTTTTGGACACCAAATGGATGATGCTGGGAACTTGCTCATACGGGCCCTTGGATCCGTAACCATGAAGGTAGCATACTTGGAAAGCTTAGTGAATTTGAGGGCATACTCCTTCACATTCATGGACCCTTCCTTGAGGTTGATAAACTTTTAGACTTTGTCCTCCCTTAGTTCAATCATAAAGAATTGATCTCAGAAGGCACACTTGAACAATGCCTATCCAATGGGACCCACTTAGTTCAATCATAAAGAATTGATCTAAGAAAACACACTTGAACAATGCCTATCTGATGGGACCCACTTCTTTACCCCTCTCATATATCCATTGGTTGTACCGTATTTTGTCTACCCCTTTAAGTTTGAAAGTCACCAACTCGGCTTTCTCCTCTGAAGGGATACCCATAACCGCTACTACTCGATAGGCTTTTTCAATGAAATACATGAGATCCTCCTTTGTCTTGGAACCATGAAACTCTGGAGAGTTCATGTAAGGATCTAGACATTGTAAAGCTCTAATGGTGAATGAATTTTTGTTCCAGAAAGTTTTTGACCAAGGTGACGCTTTCTGGGCACCTCCATGGGCCGTGTGAAGGAGCCTTGAGGTGACCCTTGGCTTTGTGTGTTGAGTGTTGTCCTTAACTTTGGAGTTCAAGACCAAGGCTTGTACTACGTGAACCTTACATGGTCCGTATAGAACTGCACTGGTTGTGTGGTGGCTTGTGTGAGTAGCCTTGGCCTTGAAAACTACACTGGCCAAGCCGCTTCACACATGAACCTCATACGGTCCGTATGATCCTTCATGAGTCGTATGGCCTTCTTTATGGGTGTTGGTCTGAAAATTTTTTAGGTATGGAATAACCATCATGGAACTTTTGTTAGAGAAGATTTTGGCTAAGTGATGAACCACGGAAGGCCACACTATTCGTTTGACCCCTACACGGTTTGTGTTACCCTTGTACAAGATCCCTGACAAGATTTTGATTTCCATTTCATTGATGGAGTTCTTGTAATTTCAGCTATTCCTCAGGGTTTTTTATGACTTTCTAACCTATTCTAAATCTTTTTGAAAGGCCTATACTCTTCTATTCTAACTAAAATTCAGTTCAAAACATAAAATTATTCAAAGTTTACCATAATAACTCCTCTCAAGTGAACTAGTGAAGGCTTAGCTTGGTGATTAAGGAAGGGCTCGCTTCTTCATCAAATTCGTCTTGCTTCTTCTGGTTAGCTAAGGTATATGAGATTGATTCATGGTCCCTTTCAATCATGAAAAGACCAAACTCTTTTACACTTGATTTTTATGAAATTAAGCTTACTTTAAACATGGGTCTTTTAGATTATTATTTATTTTATTCAATTGAGATATAAGATATGTCTAACTGTTGTTTTTAAAGTTATTTAAGCCCTAATATGATGAATTACATTGAGGTTATGAAGATTTGAATATGCATGTCCCCTTTAGAGTGTGTTTTAAACATGAGTAATCTAAATTGTAATTTTAAAGGTGAATTTACTTATTGAATTACTTGAATTTCTTATCATAAAGTTGATTTATGTATGTAACTCTATTGCCATACTATTCTCATATCATTCATGGCATATGCGTTTATGAACTATGTTTTCATGAAGTTTATGATATGGGTGAAGTCCTAAGTATGATGGTGTCAACGTTTTCAAACAAAGTATGGGTATGACATGAATGTGATCACATAATATCTATGATATGGCTTTTCGAGAAATGGTGGATATTTTATACTAGATGTATAAGTATGAAGGACCTATTCCTGTGCATGAAAGTATGACAGGAAGTATGATTTGTCTTTTTATCCCAAGTATGCATGATTATGAAGTATGTTTGACTTTTAAGCCTAAGTATGCATTGTTATAATTTGACAGGACTTACGCCTCTTTTACATGCACATATATGTATATGTATTCTCATGGGATGATAACTTAGCACCAATGAGGTTGGAGGCAGGGAGGTCTATCCCCAAGGGTCCTTACTCCTTTCTCATAACTATGTGCCTAGCATAGTTTTATGTTTATGCCCCTTTAAGGGATGACAAATGTTAATGGATCTACCTTTTTCATGTAGGTCACCTCTTTATCCATTGTGGGGAAGACAACGTAGTTCCAAGCTATGGCTCACTTGGTTTTATGTCGGTTAAGGTCCTTTCCCCATTATCTACAAAGTATTCTAACATTCATGCATCATGTATTTCATGACATATCGACATATTATTCTTCTTGCTTATATACTTCTTTCTATATATGTATCGTTGTCATTTAACATTGAATGCAGGTTTAATAAGTTCATAAGTATTGCATGCCCGCACACTTAGTAGATTCAAACATATAAATACATACTTTTTTGCTTCATGATCTAACCATGTAGGGATCGAAGACCATATCCTTCCACCTTTTGACAGCTAGTCCGGATTTGTGAAGTTATTGTGGTGAGTCCCATTTTTTGAGGACAAGCCATCATCCATCAACCTTATGTTTTTTCTCCTTATGTTACATTTACTTTGAGGGTCAGCCCGGGACATGTCTTGGCCCCTATCCTATTCTATGACTTAGAGGCATTGTTGGACAACATGTAAACTCTTATATGGTTATGTGTTATGTCATGCTATTTGGAGTTTATGGTTATGGTTGTCTTTTGGATATGGATGTTATGATGATTGTTTATGATATGATACGGATATGTGGAAATTCCTAAGTCCCATTCTATGCCCATAGAGTGAGTCATGCTTGCCCTCCCCTTAGTCTTTATATGTTATGTGACATGTGTATCCATGTAAATCCTCATCCCTATGATACCCCCATAGCATAAGTCATACTTTCCCATCCCTCAGAATTATGTGTTTACTGTTCCGTTATGTTCTCCTAAACCGATGATGTGAATTTTTATACTTTGAGCTTGTTTGGGGACTCTCGGGTTCCCATTCGCCATGTCACTCCAAGGCCCTAGGTCCGGGTCGTGATAGTTCATCCTCATGAAGTCTCTTACTCTAGTGGCAAGAGTCACTACTTGGGGAAGAATGGTAATTTCCCGATTAACTTGGTTGGCCAATGCTTGGGCCAACATAGTGAAGGCGACTTGGAACTCTGCATGAGATACACTGTCTTCTTGTTTAAGTGGAGGGACTTGTTTTTCAAGAGTGCCTCTTTGCTATGGAGCTCTTCTTGGTAGAATAATCTAGAAACAATCAAAGAGGTCACCATTAGTGATAGGAAATCCTTACCTAACTCTAAACGCACAACATGAAGAAGAAAGAACGTAAGATTTTCCTAAACCATCTCATATCCTCCTACTCAAGATAGTGACATGCTTCACAACCTTGAATGAGACTTTACTCAGATAGGTATGCATGGATATTCGAGGAATATTTTAAAATCTCGTACTCTGATACCAATTTTGTAATGACCCAAACTAGCGCCTAGTCATCACATGGAAAATGAGATACTCGAAGGCACCTCACCTAAGTCATTTTTAATATCATAAGAATATATCAGCATTAAATTAAACTTGTGAAATAAAAATGGAGAAAGGGTCTATGGGACCATACTATGACAATGAAGCAATATTAAAAAAGACACATAAATATTATTTGTGCATAAGGCATACCGACTAAATAATGATGGTCGGAATCAGTAACGGTCGATTTCCATCAAATAGAAAAGACTCCAGTATTTAACAATATAGAAAGTAAAATCCCCCATAGGCCAACATATACATCGACTCATAAGATAATACAAGATAAATTAGAAAATGATAGAGTCTCGAACTAAAAGCTCACAAAAATAAAATTTGTATTGTTGAACACTGTAAAACTACTCACAAGATGATGGAGGAGTACTTGTCCTTACATGGTTAAATCATGCAGGCAAAATATGTCTTAGTATGGTTGAATGTACAAAGTATGTGAGATACAATAAAAGCATGAAATTGTAATGCCTTTATTGAAAAGTAAAACATATAAGTGTACACAAGGTCGAAAGATACATAAATATGAACTCTAGCATGCACAAGTAATACTGCTCAATATGAACAAGAGTCAAAACATGAGAAATCGTATCATACACTACAAGAAAAGAGACTTTTAACGACCATTTCTTAACGACGAGAAATGAATCCGGTCGTTATAAATACACTTATAATGACCAAATTCTTTTCCGGTCGTTATAAATTTACTTATAGTGACCAAATGTTTTTCCGGTCGTTATAAATATACCTATAGTGACCAAATTTTTTTCCGGTCGTTATAAATATACTTATAGCGACCATATTATTTTACGGTCGTTACAAATACACTTATAGTGACCAATCTTTTTTCCGATTATTATAAATACATTTATAAAATCTTTTTAAGGTCATTAAAAATAAATTTTAATCTAACATTAACGAGGGGGCAAATTTGATTTTTAAAAAGCATAACATGCCATTGTTAAAACATATTAGTTAGTGTAAAAATATGTTTAACTAATATGAGAATAAAGAGATCAGACCAAATCATGTTATACAGTATAACAAGTGGTGTTTTGTTAATCATTCTGATAAAAATCTTCCATCTTCTATAATTTTGCTTATTCCATAAAAAAAAGTTTAATAAAAAGAAAAAAATATTAATTTATTATTTTCTAATAACTCTATCCATCATTTGTATTATATTCAATTATATAAAATTTTGAAATGTTATAAAAATATTTAGTTACAATCTTTTTGACATAATTTTTTAACTTAAATATTTTCTTGATATAGTTTTTATATATGTTAATATTTTGAGAGACAATTTATTCATCTTTACTTGACATTTTTAAAGATGCAAGATGAAGTATGTCAAAACAAAAAATTGTAATGAAAGAAAAAGTTAGCAATAAAAGTAATAATATTAAATATATAATTATGAGCTTATGAGATTAATTTAAGGTAGAAAAGTTAAATAAATTTGGTCGTAAGTAATTTTCTCAAGAGGAAAGATGTTTCTCCACTTGCAAATTACCTCGATCAATAGACTTAAGAATCAGTATCCTGTAATAATGTTTCTTCTAATAAAAAAAATATATATTGTGCTGATTTTTTTTTCCCATTATTGGTTGTTAAACCAACAAGTGTATGCAAAGAAAAATCATTTGTTTAAGTTAGAAAAGTATAATGTGAGATTTTACAAATAGAAAATTTAAAAACTTTACATGACATATGATCAACAACTAATTAATTAAGAAATCGTGATTTTTTATTATTTAAAATTTTAGATGATATAATTGATTTGTATCTTCATAATAATTTTAATGATATTGAATTATTTATATTAGGTGAATACCATTAGTATAAAAAGTGAAACTAAAAGAAGTTGGGTGTTTTATCCATGAAGCAATGTGCAAAAAGTCAATATCTTAAGGTGCAAAATACAAAACAAACAATTTCAAGTCTAGAATTAGGAAGCCCAACTTTTTTATATGGTTGTGAGAACATAAACAAATTTTATATTTTATTGTGGTTAATCTTTGATTTTGCGAAAAAGAAAAAGGAAGATAATAGTTATTAGGAGTATTATTAATAATTTTACATGAAGTTTTTATCTTGTTTTTTGAAAGGTCATGCAGTTTGAAGAACTCATCCTCAGAAAAAGTGTAAAGAAGTATAAGCAACAGAAAATTTTGAAGCACAGGAAGAATGCATTTCATATTTCAAAAATTGTTTTAAAATATTCTAGTTTTTATTTTATTAAGATTTAAAAAATATAATATTATATAAATTTGTATGTCTATATTTTTGTAACTTTACGCAATATCATTCTTTGTAGTGAACTATGAAATTTTATATGAACATAATAAATTTGTATGTTTTCATATGTGCATGTTTTTGTATGTTTCTGTGTGTAAATCCATACGTAGTTTGCACTTTTGCTGATTTGATTTGTGGTTATAATTAAGGTTTTAATAACTAAAACTGAAGAGAGCCTTGGAGTAACTGGTAAAGATGTTGCCATTTAACCAGAAGGTCACGAGTTTAAACCTTGGTAACATCATCTGGCAGAATTGCAAGGTAAGACTACTTTACAATAGATTCTTGTGGTTAGACCCCTCCTCGGAAGTGCACCGGGCTTGCCTTTTTTTATTTTTAATAACTAGAAAATCAATTAGTGAAGGAAAAATTTAGTTGCTACAAAAAAGGTATAACAACCGGATTTTTGTCGTCGTTAAAGCTTTTTTAACGACCAAATTTAATTTGGTCGTTAACTTTTAACGACGGGATTTAATCCCGTCATTAACTTTTAACGTCGGAGCTACTAACGACCGGTGATGACGGGATTTTTATCGCTCGTTATTGACTAATAACGACCGGATTTATACTTTTAATGACCGAATTTCCCCTCGTTAAAGACCTATTTTCTTGTAGTGATATAATCATAAACTTGTGAGAGAAGACCTTAACCGACATAGAAGACCACGTGAGCTACTATATGGAATCCAACATTAACCCCATACATTGTCACGAGTAGAATACTTGCTGGGTGAACTGTGTCACTACACATGCATCTTTATATAACTTGAATGGTCTATGTGGATCCACTAGCCTAGCCTACAAGGGTTCCTATTGTGGGACATAGTTAATGAGACAAATAGTTTCTACTAAGGTTCCTTTATTGAGCCACACCTTGATGTCACATGCAGTGCTAAGTCATACAACGGAATTTTTAAAAATACAACTCAGTCAAATTTTGACACTTAGAATCATAGGGAGCAAATTTTAAGAGTAGCTTGAACTTGGGGAACCCCCAAATGAGTATTGTCGTTTCATCTTGGGGACCTTCTTAACACCTTTTAAGGCAATTTTCAACATTCTTATATATTTGACAAATCATGTCTTTAAAACCTTTCTTTAGTGCCTTAATCTTCATGCAAAATTTGACTGTCAACTAGGTGGGCTAGGCATTTAAATCGGAACAATCATAAATCACAAAACCATGCATAAATCAATGAAAGTATATCCATTTAAAACATGCAAAATAGCCCACACTTCATCATAAGAAAAACTCATCATTGGAGTCATCATCAATAACCTAAATATATCTTAAATACTTTGAATGAACTTAATAACATAAAGTAGCATAAAATCACCATTTTAAGTATATCATTGAAATCATTTAATAACATAAAGTAGCATAAAATCACCATTAATACATATTAACTTGAAGGAACTGAAGGAAAAGGTTAAATACATTATGAAGAACTTTAAGGGTTAAAATATACCCACAAATCAGACTAACATACATTGGTAAACATGAGAAAACTGAACTTGAAGACTTTGGGAAGAATCCTGAAATCCTAGCCCTTTTTGCCTTGCCTTTTAGAGAGAATAATGCCTTAGAGATTTTAAGAATATAGAAGAATGAAAGGAATGGGAGTTTCTTAGGGTTAGAAGACTGAATTAGGCCTCTTTGAAACCCAAAAATGACAGAATATAGGAAAAGAATTTGCGAAAATGACAAAATTGCCCTTCATTTAAATTGCAATTTTGATTCTATAAAAGCCCGATTGTGGGCCATGGTTTGAACCACGGATCATAGTCCAATCCATCCTGTTGATATTTTCAAAACTATTGAATCTATTTCACTGAACCTAAACCACGAAACCTTTTCTACAGACCATCCTTTTATTTATGGCTCATGGTTGGATTTCTAGAGTCCTTCCAGACTTGGACATTTTCTTATTTCCGGGGCTTTATCTATGAAGGGTATATATGAGCCGTATAATGGACTACGGACTGTGCTGTTAATCATAGGTCACTTTCCAGCAAACTCCGAATTTTCTTTGTGATGAGACTCTCATCTACGTACCTATCTATGATCCGTCACTATCCTACGAACCCTTATTAGGTATGTGTGTTACCCCACACTTGGAAGCTTTTTCCTTTTCCTGAAGTTCATCTTGAAGGACCTATCTATAACCTTAATTCAACCTATAGGCCATATATAGGCCTCGTGAACTGACCTCAAGTCATTTTCCCCTATTTTTTTGCACTCTCAGGCTCCTAAACTGGGGGTCGTTACTATCATGACAATCAGTAAGTTTGTGGCCCATCTTGTCATGACCAAAACAAGCACCCAATCCTTCCAATCACCTACCCATATGATTCTTACCACAGATGTTGCACCTACGGTTAGTTTTCCTATCCATGGTGTTCCCTTGATCTAAACCTTGACCCCTTTGAATATGGCCACCATAATTACCACCTCTAGAATTGGAAACCCTATAAATGGGCCCTCTTTGAATCCCTTACTCTCCTCTCCTTGATATTTTCCCCTTCAAGATTTCCAGCATATGTCATGAGTCTAGAAATTTCTGCCTCCCTAATAAGCATAGTCGTACGACACTCTTTAATAATCAATTGAGAAATCCCCAAGATAAACTTGTGCATTCTAGCACAGGGGCCAGCCATGAGGGAAGTATCATACTTTGAGAGTTTGGTGAACATGAGGGCATACTTCCTCAAACTCATTCCTCTCTATTTGAGGTTGACAAACTCTATCAATTTAGCCTCACTAAGCTAAAGAAGGAAGAAGCAATGTAGAAAAGAAAATTTGAACTCCTTTCAACCAACTCTATCACCACCCACTCTCTTAGTCCACCATTGAATGTACCATACCTTAGCCACTCTTTTCAACTGATAAGTGGCTAGGTAATCTTTTTCTTGTAAAGACATCCCTATAATAGCCAACACTTTTTAGATCTCATCAATGAATCTTAGGCATACATATCCACTCTAGAATCATAAAACTCCGAAGGATTAATCCGGGCGAAATCTCTCACCCAAGCAGTTGGGGTGGGTACATGAGAAGGAACAACCTATCTAGCTTGTTTGGTCACAACCTGGGCCAACATGGCAAAAGTAGTCCAAAATAAGCATAAGTAACTGGCTCTCCCATAAGCATTTGAGGAGCTTGTCTAGGATGAGGCTCTCTTATTTGAGGCATCATTTATAAAGTCATCAAAAAACATTCGTTAGATTTGGAAACCTTTAGACATGTTCTATGGAACGACATGAATAATCAAGAAGTGAGACATTTCCTCAAATGACTTATAGCCTCTTACTCATGATGTGATGCACTTCACACACATGAATAAGAATCTACTTGTCACAACATGCTGGATTCTAGGGACCATTTCAAAATATTAGGGCACTAATATTATGTTTGTCACGACCCAGGCCTGGGGCCTAGCTGTAACATGGTGAATGAGATCTCAAAAGGAACCTCAAACTAACCCTTAGCATTCAATCAAACATTTAAGGTAAATCAATGAGAAATTCGAGGGCGAAAGCATATACAAAACATATCTCATGATCATAGGAAGATCGTAACACGAAAGATACAAGTCTTGGACTAAAACAATACATAAGTCTAACAAATACATCTAACTCATGACATAAGATTACAGTTAGTTGTCTCTAAAACATAAACATGGCATGAAAATAAGATAGAATGTCGTGTCCTCAAATCATGAGGACTCATCTAATATGGATCATCAACGTATTTTGATCTATCCACTGGAATGGATAATAGGATCACTTGCACCTTCATTATGATATAATGTAGACATAGAGTATGTATTAGTATATTTTAATGTACTATATATGTGGGCATGCAATGTAAAGGAGTATAATGAAGACTTGTATGATAATATCACATGAAAACTATAGTATAGGAATAGATATAGTTACATGAAAGTAAACTTGTTTACATAACCTAGAGTGTCTCGAAATTATGAAAAATCTATAGAATCAGTCATAGTCCATACATGCTTGCATACATTGAGTAATTTCCAGATAGGTAAAGGGTCGGTTGTGCCTATCCTCATCTATACGTTGTGTAAAGGTAGGGTTGTGCCATGCCTCATCAATATACATAGTTCATGACCTTACTAGGTATAAGGTGGGTTGTGCCAATCCTTATCTATACCTTGTGTAAAGGGAGGGTTGTACCCTGCCTCATCAATACACATGAAAGCTTATATATGACTATGCATAGGGTAGGTTGTGTCTATCCTCATCTATGCCATCAACTGGTGTAAAGGGAGGAATATGCCCTGCCTCATCAATACACCCAAAATCTCATACATAAATATGCATAGGGTGGGTTATGCCCATCCTCATTTATGCATTATGTAAAGAAAGATTTGTGCCCAGCCTCATTAATACACACAAGATTTATACATGATGGTGCAAAGGGAAGGTTGTGCCTTGCATCATCATCACACCCTAATTTATACATGATAGCATATTACACTCATACTTGAAGTCATTTAAGAATCACATTCATGTAATTCATGTTCATGTAAAACTCATACTCATACCACCATCAAATTATGCCATGATATTATTCAACTCTTGTTACAGTCATAATCATAGACTCATGCTCAATTCATGTTCATGCTCATCACTTCATGAGTAATCCAAACTCATAAGCTAATACCCATACTTAATTTATGCTCACATTACAAATATATTCATATTTATAATCATATTCCTATGTAAAAGCTTAGTTTATGCATGATCATAATATGAGAAGTGAAAGTAAAGCATGGGTACATGAAATTAAATATTAAAACATCATAATAAGATGAAAACATACATAATCCATGAATAAATAAATATTTGAATCATAATCAAGGTTATCCATAAATGAATTCATTGTTTAAAGGATCATGCAAGTTCAAAACTCATGAAATCCGCGTAAATCTATAGGATAAGGATTAATTCATACTTAAAACGTCATTTAGTGAACTCATGAAATCCATGTAAATCTATAGGATAAGAATTAATTCATACTTAAAACATCACTTAGTAATGGCCCATATCATAATTCCATCAATTTGAAGTCAAAACATGAAAATCATACTTAGAACATGCTTTAAAGTTCATGAAATCGGATGAAGAGAATTTGGGCTCTAGGGTTGGAATGTAACCAATGATAAATTCCACATACCTAATACTTGAGAGGAAGAATTAAGATGTAATCAACTTGAACTTGAAACCTGTTTGAGTTCTGAGCTTTAATTCTTGAGTTCTAGGCTTGAGAGTGCTTTTAGGAATTTGATTATAGAAAGTGTTAGGCTTGAATGAAGTGTTAGAAAATGTATATGATCTTATTAGGAGTATATCTTAGTCATAAAATGTCCAAAATATACAAAGATTATAGGAAAAATTCCAAAAATCCTGTAATGAGACGAGGTTGAAAAACGGAACTGGACACTTTCAAGGAGGGTTTCACAGTTTGTGAACCTTTTCACTAGCCGTGAAACCATTCATGAAATACTCTAATGATGATAAAAAATTGGCCAATGATGAGGTGCCCCTTAATGGACCACACCACAATTTGTGGAGTGCACCACAAGCCATGATGCGCTTCATAAAAAGCACATTTCACATGTCGTTCGAGTCCAAGGTCAAGGCCCTTTCCGCGTGCCACTTTCAAGGCTAGTAGAGAGGTCCAAGAGCTATGAAGTACTCCATGGAAGGCACAAATGTCTTGAATGGATGGGAACATTCTAGGGAATCCTAGGCATTAGCAAAGGCTACCTTCACGACTGGTAAAGAGGTTCACGAGCCGTGAAGGGGTCCCTAAAAAGGCATTCAGGCAAAAAATGCATCAAAACCATTTTTCTTGCATTGACAAGGTCTTACAATGTCCTAGAGGCCCAATTGATGCCACATGTCGAATGACATGGCATGCCAAGTCAGATAAAGAAGCCAATAGGATCATGTCATGTGTCAAAATGACATGGCATTCCAATCTCAATAAAAATTCAATAAATATATGCCACATGTACAAGTGATGTGTTTCGACCAATCGATATTGCCATGTCACCTGAAAGACAACCTATCCTAACACTTAACCAACGCCATGTCATTTAAATTTGATTGGTCGAGAGAAAGCCTAATTTCATCTTAACTCCTCTATTCTACAAATACATATAAGGTCATACAAGAATTCTAACAAGAAGCCAGATAAAGCTTGTGGATCAAACACTGCAGATTTCTCTACAAGCTACAAGTTCAAGAATTCAAGCAATCAAGTAATCAAGCTATCAAGTTCAACAACACGTCAAGATTAAGACCACCAAATTCATGAACAAGCCCGAAATCCCTTGCATTCAAGTACAAGTTAAGATCAAGTTCAAGAACAAGTCCATATCAAGTTCATCAAAGCCATACATCAGGATCCAAACCACAAAAATTGAAGATCAAGCCCTGAAGCCCTTGAATTCAACTACAAGTCAAGATCAAATCCATCAAGTTTCACAAGATTCAAGATGAAGCTCAAGAACCCTTGAAGTTATATTTGAAAAAGTGAATCAGAGGATTCATAAAGAGTGTAGAACTCCCATCTTGAAATATAATAATGTGATTGTTGCAATCTATTTCATTCTTGATTATTATTTGCTCAAGGCAAATTTTATTGTCATACAACCAATATTTTCTAAGGCAATTTTAGATCATTATGTAATAAAAAGAAATTGGATTTGGAGTGACACTTAGATTTGGAGTGACATTCTTATTGATCTATAAAACAATTTTGACCGACATACTATTCTGTGCAACTTATATTTCGCCAGGATGAACAATTATGACCTAAAAGGATAAGGACTTCATCATCTTTGATCCACCTTCTCAAGCATATTTAATTTGAATATTCTTCAGGGGGAAATTAGATGCTAAACTTTGATTCTATTTTGTATAGAGTAAGATGTTTTTGTGGAAAATGTTTTCTTGAAAAATAAGTTAGTTTTTAACTCATTTTCATGTTTGGTTAATGAGTGGAAAATATTTTCTACTTTTTGGTAAGTGAATGAAAATATTTTTTTGAAAAATATCTTTTAGTGTTTCCTAGAGAGTAGAAAATATTTTTAATAAAACAAAACAAAAGCACAACACCCCTTGAAGGAGTCAGAGGTGGAGCAATACCCCCATGGCTTATCAATAATAAAACAAAAACAAAAGTATAAGAAGGGGGACGTGAACCTTACCTCCGATCCTATGGTGGTTCATAAGTCGGCCAACTCATCCGCATTACTAAAAAGATGCAAAAACTAAACTAAATCCTAAGAGAGGACTCCTCTCATTACATTAAGTCTAGGAAAGTACAAATAAGGGAGACTCTCCCCTTAAATTAAAAAAAAGTAAAAAAAACTTACCTATAACCAAAATTAAATAAACAATCTAGGGATGTTCTTTAATCTTCTTCAATTTCCTTGATTTGAAACTAGCCATTCCAATCTTGTCTAGTTGGTAATGTTCCTTACTTCACTTGAAACTTGGTTGAATACTGAAGTAAAGTTGTGGACTATTAATACTATGACTATGTTTTGCTAGTGTATCAGTAGTGAAATTGGCTTCTCTGAGTATATGAATGCACTTGAAGTTCTGTGTTTCGCTAATACGATTATGCAACTTATTCACTGACTAGCTCATACTCCATGGAGGGCTAAGTTGATGATTGATCCACTTGGATAGTAGCTCAAAATCTACCCCTAAAATGATTTTCTTATAGCCAAGTTAAAGACACCAAACCATGCCATGCACAACAGCTTCCATCTCTACTTGGTTGTTAGTCCATTCCCCAAGAGAAATTGAGTGAGCAAATAGCGAATTCCCATAAATATTTTGGATAATTCAGCCAGCACAAATTCTCCTTGGATTGCTTAATGCACTACCTTTAACTGACTGGTCAGGAGATTTAATTCAATGAATGGTGACTTTAGTCTCATGTATACAATTCTCAGTTAAAAGGACTAGGTCCTTCTAGCTTGCTAGCCACGTCATATAAGGAAAAGTAGTCTTGAAGATGTTTGAATACTAGGTATTAAATCCTTGCCAAGACGGACTACTGACCTCCATACTTACCAGCATATCTATTTTCCAATATGTTTCAGCAAATAAGAATAGGAACTGAGGAAGAAAACGTTTGTGAGCATCAATTTTGAACTACTCACTCCAACATTTTATTAGTTGTTGTTTTAAGGGAATATAATTATTGCTAATTTCATATGAATCAACAAAATATTTCCATTACCAACCCTAAAAATATGATCTATTGTATCCATACCATGTTTATAAAAAAATTAACACTGCACAGGTTCTTGTCCAAAGTTGATAAGTTTTTTGTTGGTAGGTAACTTCCCCCTTAAGACCCTTCAAACCATAAAGAAACATCCGAAAGGCATATTCCTGTGCCAAGTATAGGAATTGATCTTAGTTTATGTCCTTTATTTCCTGATAATATTCCAAGCTGATGAACAGCTAAAGATACCATTTATGTTGAACTTCCAAATAGGTTGATTAGCACACCCTCATGAGTCTATAGGTGGTAGGCTAAGATAGTAGGAACCATATGAGAAGGGACAATATTATTAATCAAGTCCACATTCCGAAGCCCAACCACAAGGAACTCAGCAACTGTAGTGTTGTTCAGTTTGCTACTTTCACTTCTAAAATGAACAACGGGACCAATGCATAACTAGTCATCCTACAAAAAATAATACGTGCCTGAATTGATCTTCCACTAAATGAAACTTTCAAACTTGTGTTTGTTTTTCATCAAGTGCTTTCACACTGAAGAATCACCAGTATCCTATTTTTTTACTGATTAGATTAAATATCTGCCAATACTTAGCTTTCAGGAAATCACCCCACAAAGAGTTCTTGGTTCAGAAAGTTCACCACTGTTTATATAAGAAAGTAGTACAAATATTTGTAAGCATTCTAACTCCAGTACCACCTTCTTCATAAGGAGAACTTATGTTCTTCAAGGATGCGCAATGATATTTTTATTCATTTTTCCAGCCTTGGAAAAAAATCAACAATGAGGCTTTGAATCTGTTTAAGGGTAGTAGAAGAAGAGGAGATATATGATAGCAGGTGAATAGGAAGGGACTGTAAAACATGTTTAACAAGAGTAGCCTTTCCCTCCAAAACTCAAAATTCTTTCTTTCTAGATACTTTTACTTTCTATCTAATTTTCATAACTTGTGTATCCAAGTGCAGTCTAAGTATATTAGAGCCTCCGCTAAGCCTTTATGTAGATTGGTATGTTTGGATGCTATCCCCACTTTTAATTCAACATAATATTGATTAATTACCTATGAGTGCTAAGAGGCTTAGGTGAGGTATCTCCGGGTTACTCATTCCCCGTGTTATGGTCCTAGGCTCAGGCCATAAAAAACTTGGTATCAGAGAATGAGGTTTGAAATATTTCTCAGATTTCCAACATACCACATTTTTTAGAGGCTATGAGGCATTAGGAAACTTTATATTCTTCATGAATCATGTCATCTCTTCGAAGTTGTCTAAAGATTTCCCCTATCTAACAATGTTTTCTTTGCTATTTGTAGATCATACCACTGAGAAGTGCTTTGTTACCTAGGGAGGTGAATTAAGAACAAGACGCTCCTGTGCAAAAAGAATAGGGAGTCACACATGTGGAGTTCTATAAAACTTTCATGATATTGGAATGTTTTGGCCAACTAAGCTAATCAAGAGAATGCACTTCTACCCCAAGCACCTTCACGAACAACATTGCTCTGGGACTTTATGAGAATGAACCCACCAGAATACTGTGGTTCTAAAGTTTGTGGAGATCCAATGAAATTCATTGATGAGGAATATAGGATCGTAGCAATCATGTGAATACCATCAGAGTAAAATTTTGAGCTAGTGGCCTATCAACATAATAAGGGTGTGGCAAAGGATTGGTATGATCATTGGGTCGATGAAAGAGGTGAGGGAATGGCCCAAAGAGTGTATGAAGAACTATAAGGTGCATTCTTAGATACATTTTTTCCATTAGAGCTAAGGGAAGTGAAGGTGCAAGAGTTTATCTTTTTGAAGCAAGGTCATATGAGCATGAGGGATTATTCCCTTAAACTCACAACGCTTTCCAAATATGTGTTGTTCATGGTGGTGGACCTACGGACTAGAATGAGCAAATTTATCTCTAGGTTATCACAATTAGTATCCAAAGAGTGCAAGACCGCAAGGCTAATGAAAAGTATTGACCTTTCTCATCTAATGACATATGCGGAGCAAATTGAAGAGAAGAAATTGAGGATGAGTGTTAGGGAGTCGAAGAGGGTTCGAATAGATGGTGGTGGATTCCTCCACCGAAGAGGTGGTGGCCATGGCAAGTTCCAAGATGTCCAAAAGCAAATGAGCCAATGCTCAACCCACACTCCTTCTCCTCGGTTCAACAATGACAAGGGGACCAATCCTAAGCCACGAGGTAGGTCAGTTGCACAAGCTTCTCCTAATTGTGCCAAGTATGGAAGGCCCTACAAAATAGAGTGTCTAACAAGATCCAATACATGTTTCAAATGTTGCAAGCCTGGTAATCATGCCATGAAATGTAGAAGAAGTGGTGCAAGTCCCCAAGGACAAGGCGAGCAAGCTCAAGGTGCTCAAAGAGCTGATAAGTTCTATGTTTTTCATGCCCAACAAGAGGTGGAAGAGACTTTGTACATGACTATTGATACATTAAAAATTTATGATTTTGATACATATGGTTTGATAGATTTGAGGCATATGTCCTTTGTAACTCCATTTCTTGCAAATAAATTCCATGTATGCCCCGAAGTCCTAAATTAACCTTTTGAAGTTTGTACTCTCGTAGAAGAGTCCATTGTTTCTCAAAATGTTTGTAGGAATTGTCCTACATAAATTTTGCATAAAATTGTCCCTTGTGATTTAATAGAGCTTTCTATGGTCGATTGTCATACTTGGGATGGAATAGTTGCATACTTCGTCCGCTTCGATAGATTGTCAAACTTGTATGATCAGATTATGATTCCCAAATGAGTTTGTTCTTGAGTGGAAGGGTAGTAATTTTTCATGTAGAGGTCGGTTTGTATTTTATCCCAAAGCCCATAAAAATGATCTCCAAATTATGTAATTACTACATAGTGACAGTTATAGGTGTCATTTCTGAAGTCCCATCTCTTGAGTCAGATTCCATTGTAAATGAGTTTCCCAATATCTTTCCAAAAGAGTTACTTAGTGTTCCTGTGGAAAGGAAAATAAACTTCAGTATAGACCTCTTGCCCGATATTAAACATATAAGAGTTAAAGGAACTACGGGAGTAATCGAAATATCTACTGGGGATGGGCTTCATTAGACCAAGTAGGTCTTTTTGGGGTGTCTCGTTGTTGTTTGTGAGGAAAGAAGATGCATCACTTAGAATATGTATAGACTACTGATAACTAAACAAGGTTACCATCAAGAACAAGTATCCACTTCAAAGGATGGATGACTTGTATGATCAATTACAAGGAGACAAGCACTTTTCCAAAATTAGCATGCGGTCCGGATATCACCAACTAAGGTTGAGGGATTGTGACTTTTGCAAAATGGATTTTCTGATAAGGTAGGGGCATTTCGAGTTTGTGGTGATGTCATTTTGCCTAATCAATGCATTTGCAATATTTATGGACCTCATGAATAGGGTATTCAAACCCTACCTCAACAAGTTAGTTGTGGTGTTCATTGATGACATTTTGACCTATTCTCAAAGTGAAGAGGAGCATTTGAGAGTGGTGTTTCAAATCTTGGGGGAGAAAAGATTATTTTCTATGTTAGACAAATGTGAATTTTGGTTGAAAGAGGTTGCATTCCTTAGTCATGTATTGTTGGGTGATGTAATCAAAGTTAACCCCTATAAGAAGAAATGGTGAGAAATTAGCCTAGGCCATTGACTCCTTTGGATATTAGGAGTTTCTTGGACCTAGCCGAGTACTATAGAAAGTTTATTAAAGTTTTCTTCTCCATTTGGTCCCTATTAACTAGGTTGACTCAAAAGAAAGTAAAGTTTTTATGGACAGATGAGTATGAGAAGAGTTTCCACTCCATGAAGGATCAGCTAACTTTGGCTCCAATCTTTACCTTGCTCGAGGGAATTAAGGGATTCATAGTGTATTGTGATGCCTCATAGGCTTTTTGGGTTGTTTATTGATGCAAAATGAGAGGGTGATTGCCTATTCCTCAAGGCAATTAAAGATGCACAATAAGAATTATCCAAATCATGATCATGAACGTGCAGCCGTTGTGTTTGGATTAAAGATATGACATTTACTTGTAAGTAGTTCATGTTGATGTCTTAGTTGATCATAAGTGCCTCCAACAGTTGTTCACCCAAAGGGACCTTAACCTAAGCCAAAGATGGCTAGAACTTCTCAAGGATTATGACGTATGTGTGAAATATCACTCGAGGAAGGATAATATGGTGGACAACACACATAGTAGGGTGTCTATGGATAGTGTGTCCCATGTTGAAGATGATGGAAAATGGGAGTTAGTAAAAAGAGTCCATAGGTTCGCTAGATTGGGGGTAAGATTGAGTGATACTAGTATTGGTGGTGTGATGGTATAAAAATGCTTCGAGTCTTCTTGGATGGTAGATGGCAAGTCTAAACAAGACCTTGATCTTGCCTTGGTAGAACTAAAAGAATTGGTAAAGAAAGGAAACATAGAGATCTTCTCAAAAGGGTGAGATGGGGTACTTCGCAGCTAAGGTAGAGTTTGTGTATCAGATGCTGATGGGTGGAGAGGTTTGACATTGAAGGAAGCTCACAATACTAGTTCCCTAAAAATGTATAAAGACCTAAAAGAGGTGTATTGGTGGAACAAAATGAAAAAAGATATAGCAAAGTTTGTGTTAGAATTATCCAATTGTCAGCAAGTTAAGTTTGAAGATCAACGGTCAGGTGGCTTGGCTCAACACATTGAAATTCCCACTTAAAAGTGGGAAGAGATCAATATGTTCTCTACAGTTGGGTTGCCTAAGACAAAGAGGCATTTTGATTCCATATGGGTTACAGTGGATATAATGACAAATTAAGCTAATGTTTTACTAGACAAGACAACCTTTAGTGCCAAAGATTATACAAAATTATACATTTAGGGGTTGGTGAGGTTGTATGGGGTTCCATTATCTATCATATAAGATCGTGGAGCTCAATTCACCACTCACTTTGGAGACTGATTCAAAAGGGCCTTGGTACTAAGGTAAAGTTGAGTACTGCCTTCTATCCCCAAACTAATGGGCAAGCTGAAAGAACAATTCCAATGCTTATAGATATGTTAAGGGCTTGTTGTTGAAATTCAATGAAATTTTGGATGATCACTTACTTCTCATCAACTTTGCCTACAACAATGGTTTTCACTCAAGTAATGAGATAGTCCAGTTTTAGGCTTTGTATGGTAGATGATGCAGGTCAGCGGTTGGGTTGTTTGATGTTAGTGATATGGCTTTTTTAGGGCCAAACATCGTCATGGATACCATGGAGAATGTAAGTCTGATAAAGGAGAAATTGAGAATGGGTTAAAGTCAACAAAGGTCATACTTCGAGGTTTCGAGAAGAGACCTTGAGTTCAATGATAATGATTTAGTCTATTTGAAGGTGTCTCCCATAAAGAATGTGGTTTGATCTTTCAAAAAAGCAAAATTGATCCCTAGGTATATAGGGCCTTACAAGATTGTTAGAAGGGGTTTCAAGGTTGCTTCCGAGTTGGAGTTGCCAAAGGAGAGAACATGATACACGCAGTGTTCCATGTATCTATGTTGAGAAAGTTCATGGGGAATCAAAACTCCATAATCCTAGGAGTAACCTCTTTTCTTATTACCTATGTGCCACAACAAAAGCCCTTGTAGGCTAAGGCTAGTGGATCCATAATAGCTATGTTACACTAAGATATTCTTGCATAAGTTTATGGAGTTCCACCAAAAAAGTGGAATCCTTGTGCTAACGTAGGGGGTTGTATTGGATTTCATGTAGTAGCTCAAATTGTTTTATATGTCCATTATAGTCTACTCTCACAAGTCAGGATTTGATATTTATGTTGCTTGAAACTTATTTCACATATCACATTAATCGTACTTCATATTGAGAGTTATTATTTGACTATGATCTTGCATGTTTTGAATGATGACATTAAAATTCCATGCATGGAGACTTCTAAATTTTATGAATGATGGAATTACAATTTCATTAATGATGACATTACAATTTCATGTTTGCATTGCATATCATATACTTAGTACATTCCAACTTACTAATGTATCTTTTGCCTATATGATGTCACCGTGTAGTGACTAGTATTCCTCCTTCTCCATGGGCATATGGCTAGCTTTGACTACCAAGACTAGTAGCTTTGATGAGCACTTAGATCGAGGATTTCACCTTTTGCTTCATGCTTTTTCTCTATGAGACATATATGTAGTTTGAATTATTCTTGGAGACTTTTACTTTCTATCTTATTTTCATTACTTGTGTATTTGAGGGGAGCCTAAGTATGTGATAGACCCCATTAAGCCTTTATGTATATTGGTATGTTTAGATGCTATAATTTGAGTTGATCCCTTTTCATATTTTCAAATGTTTGAATGTTCTCCATAGTACCATTCCCCTCTTTTAATTCCACATATTGTTGATTGATTACCTCTAAATGCTTGATGAATGCTAAGAGGCTTGGGTGAGGTACCTCCGAGTTCCTCATTCATTTTACTATGACTAGGCTTGAGGCTTGGGTCATGATAATAACAAATGATATAAATTTGTAATATAAACCATAATCGACAATAAAACCTTCCAACCTATTATAGGATAATGATGAATATGTGCTACAATGAATCCACTAGTTAGGCCATATTGACAAATAATCCTATGGTGACAACATAGTTATGGGACTTGAGATTTCTACTAAGGAACCTCAGGTCAAGTTTCCACCTCAAAAGTCCTCTCAATGCTAAGTCAAAATCCCACAGAATGATTAAAATAATTATGAGTCATACTTGTCATAGAATCCTAAAGGCATGTCATAATTATAGTTATACTTGTCATAAATATTGACACTTAACATGGAGAAAGGAAATTAACCTACCAATCCAATTCATAAAACTTGTTGATAGAATTGCTCATTTCATGCTCATGTGATTCATGTAATATGGATGTAGGCTTTCCATCAGGATGAATCCTACCTCTGCAGGGAGTTTAATTAGGATCTTAGGTCACACTTTTCATAGAATTTCTTGAAGACTTGCAAAACGCATGATCATGACTTGTAGTATACATTATGACAAAGTACCGGTTTACATGGAATTAACTTAAAAATGATGAAATTGGATTGAAAATATGGATAATCACACTATTTAAATAAATTCATACTCAATTAATAAGAACCTTATCAATTGAAATCATAATTAAAGGAACTCACATTGAATTTCATGAACCCTAGAAAGTTTTGTAGGGAATTAACTTTGTAAATAATGAAAATCATGTATCTAATTCATGCACAATTGAGTCATTAAACATTTATTGAAACTTAATTTATGGAATTGGAATAGAATTCATCAAAACGCATAACATTTCATAATTGAAATTTATTGAAAAATGGAAAATCGTTTGGCCCCATGGATGGAAGGCACTCAAGGATGAATACCTATATGCCTCGAGCTAATTTCTTGAGAAAATTGAAGAAAACCTTGACAATTAGTGAAGTCTTTGTTTGGTATTCAATAAGGTTTGAAGAATTTCTAGAGATAAGATATTTGAAGTGGGGTAGAACTTGAAAGAATGGAAGGCTGGGTAGATGAAAATTCTTAAATTCTAATCTAAAATTAGTTAAAATGACGTAATATAGGATTTTAGGGAGGTAGAAATGCCTAGAATATCGTTACACATAAATATGGCGAACGAACAAAATGGAGTGTCCAGGTTTGGTAAGTGGACTTGTTCACCCTTAGAACATTATCGAGAAAAATTGGTCAAGGTTGATTTTACATTGTGTTTGGCAAAGTCTGCAATGCAGACGTAACTGTCTCAAAATTTTCCTAAAACTTTTCACCACCTAAAAATATTGTCAAGGTTCGTAAAGTAGATATGGTTCACTATAGTTCATTTTGTTTTTTAAAATATCTCCTTTTCTTCCTTATTTTAACTTTTCAACATATGATGTATTACAATATCTCTCCCTTGGGAACATTCGTCTTTGAATGAGAAGAAAGATAGATTGAATAGAGTAGAATTGCTACCTAACTATCAAACATGAATGTAGTTGTGCCTTGTAAATGCCAAAATCATGAAATATTTAAATCATAATGTAACACATCACTTAAATCTAATGTCATGAATATGTATGCATGAGAAAGAGCATGGAGGAGTTCAAACATAGGAATTTGTTGAAATAGATCATAAATCACTAAATACCTTGGATAGAAATAGAAGGAAAGAGATATTGATAATGCCTTCATCATTTCTTCTTCCACTTCCCATGTAACACTCTCCACTTATTAACTCCTCCCTAGAACTTTAATGAAAGCTAGTTTTTTGTTTCTCAAGTTCCTAACTTGCTGGACTAGGGTCTCATAACTTCCTTATAAGTCAATATTTTTTCAACACCTATACTTTTCAATGGTACTATGGAACAAGTATCACCAACACATTTCCTCAGTAAAGACACATGGAATATCAGATAAACTGACGCTAACTCCAATGGTAGAGCTAATTCATAGTTCACCTTTCCAATATGTCTTAAAGTCTTAGATGGGCCTACATATCTGGGGCTAAGGTTTCCTTTTTTTGCGAAAACGAATCACGCTCATCATTAGAGAAATCTTCAAGCAGAACCAATCATCACCATCAAATTCAAGTTTTCTTCTCCTCACATCTGATCATGAATTTTGATTACTTTGGAAAGTCTTTAACCTTTCCCTAATAAGCCCGCCTTCTCCATGGCCTCAAAAACTAATTTGGGTCCTATCAAAACAACTTCCCCACTTCAAACCACCCAATAGGAGATTTAAATCTCCTACCATAAAAGCATCGAATGGAGCCATTTGGATGCTACCATGGTAACTATTGTTGTAGGAAAACTCAATTAATGGTAGATGATCATTCAAAATTCTCTTTGAAATCAAGTACACGTGCTCTCAACATATCTTCCAAGGTTTGAATTGTTCAATCCTCTTGTCCACCACTTTGATAGTGAACAGTAGTACTTATCTAAGCGTTAGTACCAAGACCTTTTTGGAAAGGCCTCCAAGAAATATGAAGTTAATCCAGTACCACGATTTGAAATAATAAACAAGGTTAAACCGTTCTGGTTTACCAATTTTCTAATATATATCCATGCATGATCATCGACACCATAAGAAGTTTTGACCAATAGAAATGGGTTGACTTGGTCATCTAATCTATAATCACCAAAATCGAATTATGTATCCTACAGATACTAGGCAAACCATTGTGAGGTCCAGGTTCAGATCTTTTCATTTCCAAGTAGGAATTTTAATGTCTTGGGCTAAACATCTGGGTCTTTGGTACTCAGCCTTTACTTATTAACAATTAGGGCATTCTTCAACAAACCTTGTAATAAATTTCTTCATATTATTCCACCAATACACCTCCCTCGAATCTCTTTATATTTTGGTAGAATCCAGATAAAAGAAAAAGTAAGAATTATGGGCTTCATTCAAGATCATCTCTCTTAGGTTGTCAACATTCGGAATACATAGGTGACTTGGTAATAAAGTACCTCATCTTCTCCTTTGGAGAAAACCTCAATTTCTTTTTCGGCAACCAACTTTTTCAACTTCATAAAATTTTGATCCATGTCTTTCTTCACTTTCATTTCCACCACTAATAAAGACTCCAAACTAGAGTAAACCAAGATATGATCCTCAATAAAGTCACTTAACCTAACACCCAATGGGTCCAATAAATGCACATCTTTAGCCAACTCTTTCTTTTCAACCTTCACATAAGTAATGCTATCTATAGATAATTGACTTTGAGAATCGGAAACCATGTTTGCCTTATTTTGATGGTACTACACACTGATGTCGTAATCCTTTAGTTGTTCAAGCCACCTTCTTTGCCAAAGGTTCAAGTCTTTTTTATTGAACATATATTAAAGGCTCTTATGATCAGTGTCAGGACCCAAAACAGATCGCAAATAAGGAAGGATAAATAAAACAGAAACTAACTCATAAGATATAAGAAATCACCCAAAACCTAGAGTGATGAGTATAAGAGCATCTAAAACGGTACTGAAGAGTAAATACAACTATCTCAAAATAAAATACAATACTGTCACCTAATATATGATACATAGTCTAAAAGATAAGGAAATTAAAAGACAACCCAAAGATCCACGACGACTCAAAGTCTAAGCCTCACCCCTGAGATCTGGATGGTATCAATAATACTCAGAAATGATCAACCAATACCCTATCCTGCCCTGTTCATGATATTTAGGGAGGAAAGAAAGTAGGGGTTAGTACACCTAAATGTACTCGGTACGTTCAGCTGACTAGGTAAGAGAAATCGAACAAGTATGTAATAATGAAGAGCCTTATCCCTGCATCCAAAAAGATTAGCACAAAATGATAATATATATATACACACACCATAGTAATAAGCTAAATGACCCTAAGAATCCAGGATGTCATACAACCAAAATAAGAATTATAATGGACAGCTAATCATTCCATAAACCAAGGGTGTTACAGCCTTACCACCAGCCCGTAGTCAAGTAATATCAGTATGCCACAACCTTGCCACCTGCCTGTGGTGCCATGTCCTTGCCACCTGCCCATGGTCAAGATATGTGAAATATGAAGCTCACCCTTGCCTCCTGCTATGTTCAAGGGGGTGGTCCCAATATGAATCATAATTCACTTGCCTCCTACCCAGCTCAAGGGATGTTACAAGACACACACGATAGATATAAATCAACAGTGCAACCCAATTATGCATGTGGATATGTAAATACCACCAATACAGGGATACTAAGGTATGAAACTCATACAAATCATATGCACCTAAGGAATAATATCAAGTTTCGCAGCTAATGCCCAACCATCATCACATTTTTTATCATCATAATTATATCAACAATAGAGTGTGTCAACCATATCAAACCTAACTCGTCCCAAATATGAAAGATTATCAATATTATGGACCTAATCCATCTCAAATATATAAGAACATGATACTGGACTTAACTCGTCCCAAATATACAAATATAACAATACTACCCAACCTATCCCGACCCAATAATACAAGTATATCAATAATACCGAACCTTACTCCTCCCAATCAGTCTCACAAGACTCATTTCGTCACATTCTATCACAAGTCCTCATCAATTCATCATAATTCAACTTAGTTCATCAATAGGATCAAGATTATACAACAATTTGGGTCAACCGGAATTTATTTCCATCATCAATTCAATACAACAACTGTTCCTTCTACTTCTTCAATTCAATCAGAGCCATTCGATAAGGAGCAATAGATATAGGCTTAGTGTCTGGCTCTACATCAACGACAATATCAATATAATGATATGAACGAACACTAGGAAAATCAATCAGATATACATCCATAAACATTCTAGCAACCCTAGTAGTCTTTAATGATGGGGACTTTTGAGAAACAACAAAAATATGAGCTAAATATGCCAAACACCCCTTACCAATCAACCGACAAGCACACATATAAGAAATAATACCCTTAGGATAAGAACTAGGTGCTCCTGTCCACATTACCTGAGGCAAATCAGGGCAAGATAAGGTTACAGTCTTCGCATGCTAGTCAAGAATAGCATGACAAGGTCGCAACCAGTCCATATCCAATATCACATCAAGATTTACCATGTCAAACAATATTAGATCAACAATAGTATCTCTCCCTATAAAATGCACAACACAATCCCCGATAAACCTGATTCACTTCTAAGGGTCAACCTATCGTGGTAGAACAACAAATAGGCTCAGCAAGCAACTCACACATAATATCAATATCAGAAGCAAAATATGCCAACACATATGAATAGTAGAGCCTGGATCAATTAAAACTAAAGCTAAACGGTGGTATACTAGAACCATATCTGTGATAAGTGCATCAGAATCCTCTAACTCGGACCTATTAGGAACACCACAGCAAACTCTACGACCACCACTAGCCTGTGGGCCTCCATGGGCACAACCTCTTCCTGTGCCACGATCTCCTCTAACACCACTCCTCCTGCACTGAGAGGTGTCTCTAGCTACAGCCTGAGGTCCTAAAGCCTGTGTAGGAAACACCTGATGTAGATAATTGATAGCGAAGTGCTCAACCTCATCACAAATATAACAAGCCCTAGGGTCTCGCCCCTGAAATGACTGCGCCAAAGAATCAGCATACCTGGGTGCGCAACCCACCTGAGTTGATTTGGATATATCAATACTATAAGATGATGGAAGAGCTTCCTGAAATGCCCAACCCCAATTGCTCTGCCTCTAAATCTCTTGGTCCCGTGGCGGGTGCCCATTAAACTGTCCATGTCGAAGGAACTTCTTCCTACCACACTATCTATCCTGTTTGATACACTGCATCATATGGGCATAATCCACAATACTTTGGAAAGTACCTCCAACTAACATTAAATATGTTGTAGCCTCCTAAAGATACCCTGCTATGCCCTTGGCAAAACTTTGAATCCTCTCCAACACAATAATATTGCTAGACAAGGCATATTTTGATACGACATGACACCTAGCCTCATAGTTAGAAACAAACATAGATCCCTATTATTGTCTATCTAACTCGCCCCGACGGCTGTCTCATAGGTTGGAGGGCAAGAATCACTCAAAAACTATCTTCGCGAATTGTCCCCAGATCATAGTTAGTGATTGAATAGGTTGACGAGCTACCACTGACCTTCACCACTCCATGGCAAGGTCAGTGAAATGATATGAAGTGTAGGCAACCCTATGCGACTCAAGAATATCCAAGTTACATAGTTGGTCTTGGCCTGTGAAAGAAAATCATAAGCTCTATTGCAAGGAGTGCCATCAAATCACGGTGGAGCCGATCATACAAACCTCTTAAAACTCTTCTACTCCGTTGTAGACATGGATAGGCTGGTAGAAGATAGTTGCAGCATAAATAAGTGAGGTACAATAGACGGAGCAACAACAAAACACTAAAGATGAGTACCAAACTCGGTCTAGATGCTGAAGTAGAGTAGTAACACTTTGCAGGAGGGTCTGTTAGAGTGGAAGAAGGACCCATATGAATCATAGTTGCCTCTAGTGGAGTACTATATGGACTAACCATTTTGGTCGGTATCTCAATAGTAGTTGGGGCTGGAGGAGCTCTCTCCAATCCAGCCAATAACCTCAAAAATAGCTCTTACACTGACAGTGTAGGGGATGGAGGCTGAAGAAGGTTGAATAGGATTAGTAGGCCCCTCTAGAACCATTGTTGGCTCAGGAGAAGTCGATCAGGTCCGTCCCCTAGATGGAGCTGCCCTCTATATATCCTTCCGCCCCTAGCCCTATTACGAGCTCTGCTTCAACCTCGAGTGGGAGACACATCAGTTGACTCGGGCTCTTTCACTAAGCGACGGGTTCAAGTAATTGGTATCTGCACAGAAGGAGTAGATTAGGCACTTTCAAAATAGGTAATACAAAGAAATAAATGAATGGAAGAAATATATGAAAGCTCTCTGTTAATAAGTATCCAGAAGCCTCCGAAAGATGGGTGTGGACGTCCACACACTAATTCACGAGACTCTACTAGACACCCTGATCTTGACTTACGAGCCAAACAAACTTAGTGCTCTAATACAAAATTTGTCACGACCCGAAATAGATCGCAACTAAAGAAAGACAAATAAAGCAAAATAACTTAAAAGATATAAGAAATCTCCCAAAACCTAGAGTCATAAGAACAAGAGTATCTAAAATGGTACCAAAGAGTAAATAGAACAGTCTGAAAAGCAAATTCAATGCTATCTCATTATATCTGAAACATAGCCTAAAATATAAGGAAATAAAAATAGGACCCAAAGATCCACAGTGACTCGAAGTGTGAGCATTGTTGTTGAGATCTGGATGGTATCAATAGTACTCAGATGGAATGATCAACCACCCTATCCTGAATCCTGTGCACAATATGCAGGGAGGAAACAAAGTAGGGGTGGGTACACCTAAATGTACCTAGCAATTTTAACCGACTAGGTAAGAGAAATTAAACAAGTGTGTAATGCCGAAGAACTCTATCCCTACATCAAAAAAGGTTAGCACAAAATGATTATGTGTATACACAGACACGCTCACATATATACCATAGTAATGACCTAAAATGTCCCTAAGAATCAATGATGTCATATAACCACAATAAGAATTACAATGCACAACTAATCATGCCAAAAACCAAGGGTGTTAATGTATTGCCACCTTTCTGTAGTCAAGTAATACTAATATGCCACAACCATCCCAACTACCAGTAGTCAATTGAATATATAATGACAAGTCCATGCTACCTGTCCGTGGTGAAGACCTGTGAAGAATAAATCTTACCCTTGCCTCATACCCGGGTCAAGGGGGTGGTCCCAACGTGAATCATAATACCCTTGCCTCCTACCCATGTCAAGGGATGTTACAAGCCACACATAGTAGTATAAATAAACATTACAGCCCAATTATGTATGTAGACATGTAAATAGCACTACAACAAGGATACAAAGGAATAAAACTCATATAGATCATATGCACTCAAGGAATAATATCAAATGTCACAACAAATGCCCAAACCATCAACATAGTTTGACTATCATAATTATATCAATAATAAAGGATGTCAACCATATCATACCTAACTCATCCAAAGTAGAAAAGAATATAGATATCATGGACCTAACTCGTCCCAAAATGCAACTAAGACCATGATACCTCAGGTCCTTACTCATCCCAATTGGTCTTACAAGACTCATTGAGTAACATTCTATCTCAGGTTCTCATCAAATCATCATAACCCAACTCAGTTCATCAATAAGATCAAGATTATACCACAATTTGGCTCAACTAGAATCGCTTTCCATTATCATTTCAACACAACAATTCAATTTCACAATTATCCATCTAAATTTCACAATTATCACATGACAAGATCAATAACCCAAATCCACTCTAAAAAGGTTAGCCAAACCTACCTCGATGCTGAAACTGCAGTCGAATAACCATACAATCAACTCTAGCCTCAAAATTATTCACAGATGGATTCACCGCTATCAAAATTGGATACTCTGCATCAAGAGGTACATTTTGATACATATATTGGCATAATTTAGGCTTATGGGCAAAATGGTCAAAACTTAGGGCAAAATTTTGAAAGTCTCAAATCTGGAAATTGATTTCAAAATCTTGTTCTACTTGAAAAATAGAGTTCACGGGAGAAAATCCCATTGAAATCAAGCTTAAATTGAATGAGAAATTAATAGTTAAAGTTTGGAAAAACATAGTTTAAAACACCCCAATTTTTGGTGTTTAATTTCAAGAAATCAATGATAAAATCAAGATAAAACTCATGGAAAATGATTAGTTTAGTGTTAGAGACACTTAACCAACATAATTCTTCGAAAAGCTTTCTTCGAAATCGCCTCGAAAAGCCTAGAAGTTCGAAAACAGATTAAAAAATGGCGTTTCTGGAGTTTAAAGCTTTCCAGGCATGAAAAGTGCTCCGCGAATGCGAAGCACATTCCACGAATGCAGAGTGTAAAACTCCCAATATCTCCATGAATGTGGAGGTTCCTTAGTGAATACAGAGAAGAAAGTGCCCCTACAATAGAAATCTGTGCACCAACAAAAATCTAGTTCAACCAACTCAGAATATGTACTCGAAACTCATCAAAAATCGAACTTTTACAAAACTCATGAGTATCCATACAAGAAATAATGATTCAGACTCAATGAAATAATTAGAAATCAATTGGAAGGACTTCTCCCCATATTTATCGATTCAACCCAATAAAACTAGTTTAAAACTCAAAAAACCTAAATTGCCCTCTAAAACTCCAAAAATTATGATGAGACCAGTTTTAGCATTAGTTTAACCATCTTCAACTAATGGAACTATCAGAATCCCGATTCGAGCTTATGAACTCTGAATGTTGACCAAAATCAAACTTTGGTTCAAAAAATGACTAGAATCACAACTTTGGGTCTAAAATCTCATTTTCACTCCAAATTCTCTTTTACAACTTTTTGTAGTTCAGTTTTGACAATCCAGAGCTAATGAAATCAATGGATCCCTGATCAGTCCTCAGAAACTTAGATTGACACAAAAATGCACTTTTTCAGTAACTTAAGCTTTTAAAAGACCAAATCTCATATTTTCAACTTTTAAAACATAGTATTTCAATCCTAATCATTCAAATAGTGCAAAGTAGGTTGAAAACAATTTACGAAAGGGTAAAATAGTAATTTTCACATATAAAAAAAATGACTCACCAAGTCATTACAATCGATGAACATATCAACATGCACCACTTAAAGATAATGATGAAAAATCTTCAATGTAAACATAATTGCCACCAATTAAAGATTATGATTGGGATAATTTATTTTAAGTACCTTATGTTGCCTTAAGACACATATTTTATGTTGCATTAACAAACAATCCAATCCAACTCGTGAGGCATCACAATTGTCACGACCCAACACTTCAAGTCGTCATGGCCCCTGTTAGACCCCACCTATATGCTAGCCAACCGAAAAACCAAAATTGCTTGTCCAATAACTATGCACAATGGTAGCAAAAAACATACAATAAAATCCAAGGATACCTGTCCCAGGACATGAAAATCATATGTACAGATATATTATAAAATCAAAATAAAAAAATATATATAGAACCAAAATAATACAATACAAATACAACTCAAAATAGATACCTACAAGGCCAGTATCTGAATACAAAGACAACCAAATAGACAGTTGGAGACTACAAAAGATCTTAAAAGATGTTTGATGCTCACCAGTAGTTTCCTAGTTCAGCGAGCATGGCTCATCTCATACCTACACAGCAAACAAATGCAGAAAAGTAGGGGTGAGTACCAGTGGGAGTTACCCAGTAGGCATCATCAGTCGGCTAAGTGAAATATAGTAAATACTGCAAGGATAACTACAATAAACTTCTACAACACTAGCTTTCTGAACAAGGTTCAAGTGTAAGTAAGTTTATAGAACAACAAAAAAAACCAAATGAACGGTGCCAAGAAAAATGTATAATAGTACCAACTGATGAAACCCGACATAGAACAATATGGCATCTGTCATACGGTCGAGGTATGGTGTTGTACTTGGGCATAAAGCCCTTCTATCTATGCTAGTATGCCATTTTGGTACCCATATTGCAGAAGGTACACACACCTACAATTATGGTATGCCTAAGTGGATGGATACAAGAATTAGTACAAGATGGTACAAGATATCAACCAGTGGAGAACATAAGATCATGTGGAGCCTCTAACTCCTAACTGCCATATGGAGCCTCTAACTCCCCACGCTATGTCGGTGCGCCAACACCAAATATCTTCTCGACGTTGCCTTTGGCCAGGGAATCAGCTAGGGCCAGATGGTCTGACAAGATGCAGAGCCTCTAACTCCAAAGTAAGTAGTTGAAGAGAAGATCAATTTAGCCTCTAACTTTGAGATAACCACTAAAGCTTGACATAATCAAACTCAAGTCTGCTAAATGAGTCTACAAGGATCTACACCTCTCAAGTCACTCTTTGTGTGTATGTGACAATACTGACTCTTAAGAATGCAAGTCTAAGGCATCACGAGCCTAAGCATAGGCTAAGACCTAATAGAATACATATAATCAGAATATCACAATTATTCAAACCCACTGTAGATAATCAAGTAGTATACTAGCAAAACAACACCCATGGAATCTCAACAAGTAGTCGAGAGTACTCTAGACAATGGTTTTCCTGAATATAGTCCCAATATAAGTAATAGGTAATGAGAACCACAATGGATATAACACAAGTTTAAGTATAAGGAAGCCCAACAAGTCAAACAAACGTTTAAATAGTCAACTACATTCACTCACGAAGCACCAATACTAGACTTACCTCTGTCATGCTCTATCTCGCCCTACGGTTCTTATCAGATGCACTTACAACCCAAAAAAATACTAAGACTAGCTATTAAATGGATATAGCTATGACAATGTCCAAATAACAATTGCAGTCTAAAACCTGCATGCATAGCCTTTAAATTGGTAATTCCCAACAATATTCAGGCACTCAACACATATTTAAGGTCAATCTAGGTGGAAAGAAGCCTAGCCTACCTCAAAGGCTAATATTGGTGCTCCAGATCAGTCCACGTGAGCTTTAACCCTCCTAGTCTCCTCCAAATGTAACTCGGTTATCAAAATATGAATAATAATGTTAATACAACTGTTTTGACTGTAATATTCCAAGAGATGGGGAAGATATGTTAATTTCAATTAAAAGGAACAAAAATAGGGCTCACATCAGAAATACTGAACCAAACCTCATAAAATCCCTACACCTCCCGGAGTACATAGCCATATATTGAGTTCAAAACGAGGCTCAGAATAATGAGAAGCAACCCAAAAACGAAGTTACATTTCTTATTGAAAAATTTATATATTCAATAGTTTCATTGTAAAATTTTCTTAAAAATGTAGTCAAACCAGCATAATCAAAACATACCACGACATAGTTCTCGAAAACTACTTCAGTTTAGACCAACATTTCACTAAATTTGTATAAGAGACATCGGAGAATCTTAATTCAAAGTTCTTGGCATTTTACGATGTTATATTTAGTAAAAACAGTAAATTTTACCTCAAATGACGTGCCAAAAGCAATTTCTAACATTTCCATGATGTTTCTCTCGAAAAAAATACACAAGTTGGCTTTTTGAGTCGCTAAAATGGAATGAATAATGACCTCAAAAAGTGGTGTTAATTTGAGAATATTATATAACTAAGCTTCTCGGAAAGCCATATATATGAACACTGCCATGTCACCACTTCAATTCAGTAGCCATCCTACCCTTTTTTGATGTTTCAAGCTCGTTCAAAATTCGATTTTCATAAGCAAACTATATATCCTTATTATTTTTAATGTTACAAACCTAATGGCACTATTAAAATTCTCATCCGAGCATGTTTCCTGATGTTAGGACAATGATACATATTTTTAGTCATTATTTACCTCATATCTAATACTTTTATTTATTTGTTTTCAGCATAAAATTTATAGATAGTGCTAAATAGTGTATTTTATTTGTAGGATTAAATTGACGTGAAAATTAAAAGATTTGGAGCTCAAACAAATAAAAAAGAAAAGATTACAAAAGGAATATCGAGCAGGCCGCTTACTTTATTAAATTAAATATAATGATATATATTATTATATATCGTATATGGATGATTGCGTTTTCGATTGCAATTGACTACCTTTTGCCCTGTGGCAGTCATGGACAAAGAATGCGCACCACTGCATGCACACCACACGCACAAGCAACCTAATTTTCTTCCGTTTTTTATTTCCCAACTTGTTTTGGACTCAATTCTTTTATTTGTCGTTTTCCCCTACATCTATAAATACTTCATAACATTTGATTTCACATAACTTATGACTTAGAGAGAAATGGGGCCCGTCGTGGGAGCCGGAGAATGTTGGTTTCTTCTTTTCTTCTTCGTCATTATTTGTTTTTATATTTATCTTTGAATGATTTCTTGTAATTGCTCCATGTCTATATGGAGTTAAACTTCTTGTTCTAAGATTATGGTAGCTAATAAGATGATTGTTTAGTCATTATTAATCCAAAATATTTGATCATATTAGTTGTTTCCATATTCCTTTAATCTATATTTTATAGTCTGGCCAACAGTGAAATACACTTGTTATCTACCTTGGTTTCGGAAGATGTTAAGAGGATAGAACACAGGGTATAGGGAGCTTATTTATTCTATGGAACCAGGATGATTGGTATATGGGAGACTTGTGAAACCCACCCATACACCTTGCTTGGTTATAAAATAGGAAGATAGCATCAATGCATTTTCATTGATCATGCTTATCCCCGCTTAATAATGTGATTAGGTTGTCAATGAGAATAGGCAAGTAGAGTTCGGAAGATCGTGCTTAGTAAACTAAACCTTATGAATCAACAACTAGATAATCAAATATCTTGATGAAATAGATAAAAAGAAAACATGATTATGAGCTAAACCATAATCCTAAATCGATTCATTCATTGATTATGTAAAAATATCTCTTATCTTGGTTAATTGTTCACCGCTATAATAAATAATTAGAACCAATATAACTTAGTAAATAATTAATCAACAAGTCCCTACAGGTTCAACATCCGGTTACTAAAAAGAGTCACTATATTACTTGGTTTGACCGTGTACACTTACGTGTGCTAGGGTACCAACTTGTTTTTGGCGTTGTTTCTTGGGACTAAGAAATTAATTATTTTTGTAGGTTATACTTTTTTTTTAATTTATTTATGTTTTTATCTTCTAATTTTTTTTAGTGTCACTTTTTTATCGTTTTTATTTTTTTGCAGAGTAGGGGAAGTCTGAGTACCGAAAATTTGAAGCGAAGGAGTAGTTTGAGCTTAAGTATGGGATGCAAATGACTCTCAATGAATACTGAGAGAATATGCTTCTAGCTAGGTCTAAAGGCCGTAGGGAATTTTCCTAAACCTTGTTTTATATGTTTAATTGATGTTTTGAGGATATATTATCTTTTCAAGTGTGAGATGAGAATTTTTCTAAATATATTATTTAGGGTGGATTATGCTTTAGTTTTGTTTAATATTCGTCAAAGAATAATTTAAAAAGAAAATAATTAAAAATTCTAAAAAAAGATTATAAAAAGATTTTTATTTATTTATTTTTATAATTTTTTTAATTAGTGGAAGCACGCTTAGCCCACCCCTTGATTTTTCATTTCGGTTCTTTTCCAAGGGGGGGTGCCCTTTGAATCGAGTATCTTTTAATTTTAGGAAGTAAATTTTATTTATTTATTATTATTTGTTATTTTTTATTGGGAGAGAAAAGGAAAATCTTCGACTTGATTGATACTTGCTATTTATGCCTAATTTGAGTAGTACTTTCCCATGAATACTTGATTGCTAATCAAATTGTAGACTCTTTGACATCTAGGTTCATGATTATGGCTCTATATATAGCTTATTTTATTTGGTAGTTTGTTATGACCCTGTCTCTCTTAGAAGTGAAATTGATCCATCTTGATCGATACTTGTGCCATGTGTGGTGAGAATATGTTTTTCTATATTTTGCATATTAGTCTAAAACTTTCCCTGCATCTTATTAAAGCGAAATAAAAAGTATTGCTTTGTTTAGGAGATGATAATATGATTTCTTTGATTTGTCTTGTATAAATTTTAATCTTTTAAGATATTATATCACTAACCCTTTTGACCTTATAGCTTTTTTATTAGTAGCCATTTTTTTACCACATCCAATTTTGTTAAATCTCTAGTTTTTGCACCTTGTTTCCTTGAGAATTGTACAATAGACTTATTATAATTGTTAATTTTGAAGAAAAAGGGATGATTATATGGTAAACGGTGATCAATGATAGCTACATGGTGATGAAAAAGACCTCTTTGAAAGAATGAGCCACGATGGAAAGTGAAAAAAATTAATCGAGAAAAAGTTAAACGTTCTTGATGAGATGAGATAGCTAGTGCAATAATTATCGACTAGAGGGTTGAAAAAATTATAGAGAATAAGATAGTGGGTAATGAAGTCTAAAAGTGTGAAGTTCATAGGGACGTATAAGTCACTATTATATAGTTTTCCTATCTATCCCCTATCCAACATTACATCCCATTAAAGTCCTATTTGATTCTATTCAAGCTTGCTTAATTAGAGGACATATAAATTATGGGCAAGCCTAAGGTTTTTTGTCCATATATGTGAATTCTTTGTGAGTGCGAGAGTTGTTCTTTAATGCAAAGTGGTTAATTTATGCTCAATCTTTGAATTGAGTATGTGGATCATATCCCATGTGAGGGAACTTGTTTCATGCTAGATAGGCAATGTTATTAACTTTCTTTGACAGAGTAGATGAGCAAATATAAATTTGATGAGTTAGAGTCCTTCCTTTAGGCTAGGAGGTTATAAGTTTGTTGTTGATTTGTATATCTTGCATAATGATAGAGAAATGTACATGATATTTTATAACTTTTTTGGATACTAAATTGTTTGTATCAGCCAAAGTGGTCCTATTTAATTGAGAAATATTACACTCCGAGGTTGTTTACTAGGACTTTACCTGAAAGTTTATACTATAGTTATAATTTATCCTTTTAACTCGAAAATTCGCATATTTACCAAATGATTCACCCAACAATTGATCTATTAGTATCGGTGAATAAAAAATGGCCTAAGGTCGCTATGAAAAGGCTCAAACTAATAAAACGTTCATGGAAACACAGAAATGACTTGGAGTGTCATTACAACATCCCCCACTAAAACAACTGTAACACCCCAATTTTTTTCTAAGCTAAGACAGAGTCATCCTTCATATGATATAGGATTTAATTAATGATTCTTAATTGAGCACAAATGTTAAAGACAATTTCTTAGTGTGGGAATAAAATTGGAGTTAATAGAAGGGTCAACTTCAAATGTTCATATCTCCTAAAATATAATGAGTTAGTTGACCCATAATATATCAAATTAAAGATGTTTGAATTAGATTTCCAATGCATCTCATTTCGTCTTAATCAGAGTTCTGAGCAAAATGTTATGACCATTTTACTCAAGACCTGCAGAGCCACGACAGCTCCGCGTCGCGGACCTATCGCGAACCCTTTCTGGATAAGCTAACCGACGTCCCTTTATTTTATTTTGAGGGTACTTTTATCCTAAAACCTTTGGGGTCTACTTAAGGTCCCAAAATGCATAAAACATCAGCTTTTGATAATTAAAACCCTCTCCTTTACTCCTAAAACAAAAATGCTCAAGAATCAATAAGAAAATCATCAAGTTAGGGATAACTTTCTAGATTCATCATCAAGTGTTTCAAGAAAACGAATTCAAGAATTCTAAGAAAGGATTCCTTGATTTTTCTTTTTCAAGAATTAGGGTTCTTCATCAAAAACTCTAAAGATTCTAAGTTAAGAATTCAAGAATCAAAGATGAGCCAATCAAGCAATGTTATTCCAAGTACTTCCATTCTAAAAGAACTACCGAGATCGGGGATTTTCTCAAAGTGGGATAGTATTCATCAAATTTTAATTGTAATATCAACTTTTCAAGTATGTAAGGTTAAATTAAAACATGAGATTGTTCTCTGATGTGCCCAATAGAGGTCATAGATGAGTTGATGGTTGAAGAGTCTACATGCATGATTTTTTTATGGTGTTTCTAAAAAAATTGATTTGAAATTATATGTTTTCCTATGTTGATGATCATCATACAAATTGTTTTCTTGAATTGAATATTTTCATGAAAAATTGCATAACCCTTCATGAGAAATTTTAAAAGCATGCATAATGTACTTGAGAATTGAGTCTAGAGCCTTGAGTTGAGATTGTTGATTGTGATGATGAGTTGATGGAATTTTGATGACTAATTTGAAAAGCATGTATAATGCACTTAAGAATTGAGTCTAGAGCCTTGAGTTGAGATTGTTGATTGTGATGATGAGTTGATAAAATTTTGATTGTTTTATGAGTCCCTATAAATGAACTCTACCGATGTGTCTATTTACTTGCTTCCTAATGATTGTTATACAATCTTGAGTCATTGATGAGAAGATTGATGAGAGGGTCAAAGACCATATTAGATGATTGATTAAAGGGCTAAAGTCCCTATGAGATACCGATCATCGACGGCGAGTGCGTCCCTATGAGATTAGTTGATATGGAGGTTTTATAAGTATTGAGTCACGGGAGGAGTATCGACCACCGAAATGGGTAAGAGTGAGTTCCACTCGAACTCATTAACTAAATCGCCAAACATAGGAATGGACTAAGTCTGTTAGAATAGGACAAGTCCCTATCTTGAGGGTTAAGTCCGTTAAAGTCAGAACAAGTTCTCACTGGAGGGCTAAGTCTGCTAGAGTTGGACATGTTCTCATTTTATGGATTAAGTCCGTTAAAGTCGGACAGGTCCTTACCCTACAGTCTCTGAAAAAATAGAGGACTTATTGAGTTTTGACTCCATATTGGGTGAGCTAATATGGTTTTTGAGTGTTCCCTACCTGGCATGTTTTGAAGGACTGTGGCAACGTCAGTGTAATTGTTGTACATTCATTGGCTCATAAGTGATTGTTGTTTGATAAGAGAAACTCCCATAAATTTCCTACCTTACTTCGAGTCTAGATGAGATCAGAGGGGGTGAGCTCCCCTGAGATGAGTTTTGAGATGAGATGAGAGGAGGTGAGCTCCTCTGAGATGAGTTTTGAGATAACATGAGAGGAGGTGAGCTCCTCTAAAATGAGCTTTGAGATGAGTTTGAGACTACTGATGAATTTGAGTTATTAATGTGTCATTTGTCTACTCTTTATCTTTCATAGATGGACATTTGACTATTTGATGTTATTTGATGTTTATTTTGAGTTTATGTTGTTTCCATATTTTTCTACTGGTGTCTGTTTCACTCAGCTATTTTACAAACCAGTACATTCCATGTACTGATGTCCACTCTAGACTACATCATTTTATGATACGGAGGCAGGTACTAGAGATCGTCAACAGGCGCTCCGTTGAAGATCCGAGATTCGCAGCTAATTGGTGAGCCTCCCATACTCCGAAGGACCCTCTACTTTTATTTCATCATGATTTAGAGTTAGATTGGACAATGTCCTTTATTTTTATTTGGGTAGCCATGGAACTGTCATTGGCACCACATGATTAGCGATAGAGGCTTCATAGACGATGGTCGAGCATTGATGTTGAGATTGTGAGCTCGTTCTTTCTACTAGCCTTCATTATTATATATATTCTTTTGAGACTTTAGATGAGTTATGCCCATTTACTTACTTATCTTTCCGTTGTTCAGTAGAGTTTATTGATTGAATGATGTGATGAGGCTAAGTGGTTTACTCGGGGACTAGTAATAGTCTCTGAGTGCTGGCCACACAAAGGGTACCCTGCCGGGGCATGACAAACTTGGTATCAGAGCACAAAGTTCAAGTGTCTTAGCGAGTCTATAAAGTCGTGCCTAGTAGAGACTTGTTTATGGGTGTGTTGTCGACCACATTTGATAAGAAGGAGGCTTTATGACATTAGGAACTGTTACACGTTTCTTTTTACTCCCAATTGTGCGATAGAGTTAAACTCTATGAAATCTCTCTTCTTATTCGTGCTCTACATATGCAGAGGTGACAACATGCCTCCCGGAAGAGCTGTCAGAGGAAAGGGACGTCTTGCCAGGCAAGATGTTAATCCACTTGAGCCTCAAGTACTCGAGGAGCCCGTGGATCCAGCTGTCCCAATTGAGCAACCCCTCCAGATGAGGTCTTACCGAGTTACGCTAGGCTATTCGAGCTCTAGCCTAGGCTGTCGCAGCACCTGCTGTGAGACAAGGCATAGGTAGACCAGATTCTCATGACACCTCTGGAGTTCGAGAATTTCTGAGGATAAATCCACCTAAGTTCACAGGGTCTGCGTCCACTAAGGATCCTGAGAACTATATGGAGAAACTTGAGAAGGTGTTCTAAGTGATGCATGTAGCTGATGTTGATCTGGCTGCTTACCAACTCAAGGGGGTGGCAAAATTGTGGTTCGACCAGTGGAAGAAAAGTAAAAAGGATGATGCTCCATGTTTGACTTGGGCAGTGTTTGAGAAAGCTTTCTTGGGACGTTTTTCCCCGAGAGAGAAAAGAGAAGCTAAGGTGAGAGAGTTCCTTAATCTAAAATAAGGCTCTATGACCTTTCAAGAGTATGGGTTGAAGTTCACGCCACTACCTCTATATCCTCTGGACATAGTTGTTAATATGGCGGGAAGGATGGAAATATATGTTGATGGGATAAATAGAGGACCTTCAGAGATGGTATGGGTGCAATGCTTGTGAGTGATATGGATATCGGGCGACTGATGACATTAGTGCAACAAGCTGATGAGGAGAGACAACATGACAAGGAGTAGTTCAAGTATAAGAAAGCCAAAACATCTAGCCATGATGTTGGAAGGAAAGGCAAATGGTAACCGATTTCAAGCCCCATCTTCTGCTAGTGCACCTGCGCCCAGAATCAAGGATGATCAGAGGCCCCAGAATGTTAGAGCCCATGGATCCTAATCGCAAGCTAGTGTGGCTCAAGGTTCGCTGGGTAAACCGCTGTGTGGTAAGTGTGGCAAGTTGCACTTAGGAAGATGTCGTGAAGGGGATAATGGATGCTACAAATGTGTCCAAGTGGGTCACTATCAGAGAGAGTGTCCGTAGGGGGCTAGCCGAGCTCAATTTACTACATCGGCCCCACTAGATAGAGGATACTAGAGGGACACTATGCCAAGCACAGGTGGAGCAACAAACCACTTGTATGCCATGGGTAGTCGCAAAGATCAGGAGAACTCCCCGGATGTTGTGACAGGTATGATTTGAGTCTTTACTTTTGATTGTTATGTTTTGATGGATCCTAGTGCCACATTGTCATTTGTAACTCCTTATGTGGCCAGTAGATTTGGTAAAAACCCTGAGAGTCCCTTAGAACCCTTTGATGTTTCTATTCCAGTGGGTGAGTCTATTCAAGCTGAGAGAGTCTATAGAGCTTGTGTAGTGTCCATCCATCATAGGAACACTCTTGTTGATTTGAATGAGTTAGAGATGGTTGATTTTGATTTGATCCTTGGCATGGATTGGCTTCACGCCTGTTATGCCTCTGTTGATTGTAGATCGCGAACTGTTAAGTTCCAATTACCAAATGAACCAGTTCTAGAATGGAAGGGTTATTCTGTTACACCTAGAGGGAAGTTTATCTCATATCTTAGAGCCAGAAAGTTGATTTCCAAAGGTTGTATATATAACCTTGTGCGAGTGGAATCTGATGATGTCGAGCCCCTAACTCTTGAGTCAGTTCCGATTGTTAACGAGTTTCCGGAAGTATTTCTTGACGATCTTCCTGGAGTCCCTCCTGATAGCGAGATTGACTTTGGGATTGATATTCTTCCTGATAACCAGCCTATTTCGATTCCACCTTATAAGAATGCCCCCACTGAGTTGAAAGAGCAACTAAAAGATTTGCTAGAAAAGGGCTTCATTAGGCCTAGTGTTTCACCTTGGGGTACTCCTGTCCTATTCGTGCGAAAGAAAGATGGGTCCCTCAGAATGTCTATTGATTATAGGCAACTCAACAAGGTCACGATAAAGAACAAGTATCCTCTCCCAAGGATAGATGATTTGTTTGACCAATTTCAGGGCGCCTCTTGTTTCACCAAGATAGACCTTATATCTTGCTACCATCAGCTGAAGGTGAGGGAATGTGACATTCCTAAAATAGCCTTTAGGGCTAGATATGGTAATTTTGAGTTCTTGGTCATGTCCTTTGCGTAGACGAATGCACCTACCGCCTTTATGGATTTGATGAGTAGATTATTCAGACAATATCTTGATATGTTTGTGATTGTTTTCATCGATGATATTTTGGTGTATTCGAGAAGTGAGGAGGAGCATACTGACCACTTGAGAGTCGTCCTCCAAACTCTTAAGGACCATGAGTTGTATGCAAAATTCTCAAAGTGTGAGTTCTGGCTTAAGTCAGCAGCTTTCCTAGGCCATGTTATTTCTAGTGACGGTATTCGAGTTGATGCCCAGAAGATTGAAGCGGTTAAGAATTGGCTCAGGCCAACCACTCCAACTGAGATAAGAAGTTTCTTGCGGTTGGTAGGCTACTACCGCAGGCTCGTTGAGGGATTTTCTTTCCTGTCCTTACCATTGACTAAATTGACTCAAAAAAGGTCATGTTTTAGTGGTCTGATGAATGCGAAAGGAGTTTTCAAGAATCGAAGATGAGGTTGACGACCGCACCAGACCTTACCTTTCCCGACGGAACAGAGGACTTTGTAATTTATTGTGATGCCTCAAGGGTTGGATTGGGATGCGTACTAATGTAGAGAGGGAAGGTGATAGCCTATGCTTCCAGGAAACTCAAGGTCCATGAGAGGAACTATTCAACCCATGATCTCGAGTTGGCAGTAGTGGTGTTTGCACTTAAAATCTGGCGCCACTACTTGTATGGAGTGCATGTGGATGTTTTCACTGAACATAAGAGATTGCAGTATGTTTTCAATCAGAAAAAGCTAAAGCTGCGACAGAGGAGATGGTTGGAATTGCTCAAAGATTATGACATGAGCATTCACTACCACCCCGGTAAAGCTAACGTTGTTGCTGACACTCTTAGCAAGTTATCAATGGGTAGCACAACACATGTGGAAGAAGGAAAGAAGTAGTTAGCCGAGGATGTGCATCGATTGGCTTGATTGGGAGTTCAACTTGAGGAGAATAGTGAAAGTGGAGTTAATGTTCAGAACGGGTCCGCTTCATCGTTAGTGGTAGAGGTGAAGAAAAAACAAGACCAAGACCCTGTCATACTCCAATTGAAGGAGGTTGTCCACAAGCAGAGAGTGATGATCTTCTCCAAAAGGGGAGATGGAATGTTGAGATATCAAAGTAGATTGTGTGTCCCAAATGTTGAAAGCATTCGAGACAGAATCATGGAAGAAGCCTATAACACTAGATCTTCCATTCATCCTGGCTCCACAAAAATGTACCAAGACTTAAGAGAAGTCTATTGGTGGAATAGAATGAAGAGGGATATTGATGCGTTCGTTTCAAAATGCTCAAATTACCAACAAGTGAAGGTTAAGCATCAAAGGCCATATGGATTGGCTCAGAACATTGAGATTCTCGAATGAAAGAGGGAGATGATTAATATGGACTTTATTACTAGTTTGCCAAAGTTTCGAAAGCAACATGATTTGATTTGGGTGATCGTGGATAGAAAGAGTAAATCAAATTACTTCTTGGCAATTAAGACAACAAACACTGCGGAGGAGTATTCCAAGTTGTACATCCAGGAGATTGTAAGGTTGCATGAGGTTCCCTTGTCCATCATCTCGAATAGATGAGCTCAATTTACCTCCCAGTTCCGGAGATTGTTCTAGAAAGTATTGGGTACTAAGGTAAACCTGAGTATAGCCTTTCATTCACAGAAGGATGGTCAGGCAGAGCGTAGAATTCAAACACTTGAGGACGTGTTGAGAGCTAGTGTTCTTGACTTCAAGGGAAATTGGGATGATCACCTACCATTGATTGAATTTGCATATAACAATAGTTATCATGCAAGTATTCAAATGGATCCTTATGAAGCCTTATACATGGGGAGATGTAGATTACTTATTGGATGGTTTGAGGTTGGAGAAGAGGAGCTGATTGGGCCTGATCTTGTTCACCAATTGATGGAGAAGGTCAAGGTCATTAGAGATAGGTTAAAGACTACCCAGAGTCGCCAAAAATCTTATACCTATGTGAGGAGAAGAGACTTAGAGTTCGAGGTAGATGATTGGGTGTATTTGAAGGTGTCACCCATAAAGAGTATCCTAAGGTTTGAGAAGAAGGGAAAGTTGAGTCTACGCTATGTTGGATCATATCGTATCGTAAAAAGGATTGGGAAGGTTTCTTATGAGTTAGGGTTGCCTTCCAAGCTAGATGCACTCCATCCAGTATTCCATGTGTCGATGTTAAAGAAATGCTTGGGAGATCGCGCCTTAGTAATCCCCGTGGATAGCATTGGAGTGAAAGATAACCTATCTTACGAAGAGGTTTCAGTTCAAATCCTTGATTCTTAGATTCGTAAATTAAGGAACAAAGAGACACCCTCTGTCAAGGTCCTGTGGAGAAATCAATTCGTTGAGGAATCCACATAGGAAGCTGAGGAAGAGATGAAAGCTAATTATCCACATCTATTCATGCCAAAATGAAGAGAGTGTTGAAGGAAAATTTCTTACCCTTCACAAAATTAATATATCTATCCTTGATGTGACTTTCTATAAGTAAGTCTGAGCGATATTGATTGAGGTTGAGAAGAGTCGAGAGTTTGATTGATTGAGTGAGTTTTGAGAATAGTTCTAATTCTATTCGTGCCTTGATATCTACTTGTGCTCATCATTCGAGGACGAATAAGACCAAGGGGGAAATAATGTAACACCCCAATTTTTTTCTAAGCTAAGACCGAGTCATCCTTCATATGATTTAGGATTTAATTGATGATTCTTAATTAAGCACAAATGTTAAAGACAATTTCTTAGTGTGGGAATAGAATTAGAGTTGATAGAAGGGTCAACTTCAAATGACCGTATCTCCTAACGTATAATGATTTAGTTGACCCATAATATATCAAATTAAAGATTTTTGAATTAGCTTTCCAACGCATCTTATTTTGCCTTAATCAAAGTTTGGAGTAGACAGTTATGACCATTTTACTAGAGACCTGCAGAGCTGTCTGCAGAGCCGCGACAACTCCACATCGCGGACCTATCGCGAACCCTTTCTAGATAACCTAAGCGATGTCCCTTTATTTTTTAGGGGTACTTTTATCCTAAAACCTTTGGGGGTCTATTTCAGGTCCCAAAACGCATAAAACATCAGTTTTCATAATTAAAACCCTCTCCTTCACTCCTAAAACATAAGCACTCAAGAATCAACAAGAAAATCATCAAATTAGGGATAACTTTCAAGATTCATCATCTAGGGTGTCAAGAAAACTAATTCAAGAATTCCAAGAAAGGATTCCTTGATTCTTCTTTTTCAAGAATTAGGGTTCTTCATAAAAAACTCTAAAGATTCTAAGTCAAGCATTCAAGAATCAAAGATAAGCCATTCAAGCAATGTCTTTCCAAGTTCTTCCATTCTAAAAGAACTACCGAGATAGAGGATTTCTCCAAGAGGGCTAGCATTCATCAAATTTTGATTGTAATATCAACTTTCCAGCTATGTAAGGCTAAACTAAAATATGAGATTGTTCTCTCTTGTGCCCCATAGAGGTCATAGATGAGTTGATGGTTGAAGAGTCTACATGCATGATTTTTTTGTGGTGTTTCTTGAAAAATTGATTTGAAATTACATGTTTTCCTATGTTGATGATCATCATACAAATTGTTTTCTTGAAGTGAATATTTTCATGAGAAATTGTATAACCCTTCATGACTAATTTGAAAAGCATGCATAATGTACTTGAGAATTGAGTTTAGAGCCTTGAGTTGAGATTGTTGATTGTGATGATTAGACGATGGAATTTTGATGACTAATTTGAAAAGCATGCATAATGCACTTGAGAATTGAGTCTAGAGACTTGAGTTGAAAGTGTTGATTGTGATGATGAGTTGATGAAATATTGATTGTTGTATGAGTCCCTATAAATGAAATCTACCGATGTGTCTATTCACTTGATTTCTAATGATTGTTATACAATCTTGAGTCCTTGATGAGAAGATTGATGAGAGGGTCAAGGACCCTATGAGATGATTGATGAAATGGCTAAAGTCCCTATGAGAGATTGGTCGTTGACGGGGAGTGAGTCCCTATGAGATTGGTTGAGGTGGAGGTTTTATAAGCATTAAGTCACGAGGGGAGTATCGAGCACCAAATTGGGTAAGAGTGAGTCCCACTCAAACTCATTAACTACGTCGCTAAACGTAGGAGTGGACTAAGCCCGTTAGAGTAGGACATTTCCCTATCTTGAGGGCTAAGTCCTTTAAAGCTGGAGAAGTTCTCACTGGAGGGCTATGTTCGTTAGAGTCGGATTGGTTCACATTTTATGGATTAAGTCAGTTAAAGTTGGACAGGTCCTTACTTTATACTACTTGAAACAATAGAGGACTTATTAAGTTTTGACTTTATATTGGGTGAGCTGATATGGTTTTTGAACGTTCTCTATCTGGCAAGTTTGGAACGGCTGTCGCAACATTAGTGTGATTGTTGTACATTCACTAGCTCATAAGTGATTGTTGTCGGAAAAGAGAAATTCCCATAAATTTCCTACCTTACTCCGAGTCTAGATGAGATCAGAGGGGGTGAGCTCCACTAAGATGAGTTTTGAGATGAGATGAGAGGAGGTGAGCTCCTCTGAGATGAATTTTGAGATGATATGAGAGGAGGTGAGCTCCTCTAAGATGGGATTTGAGATGAGTTTGAGACTATTGATGAGTATGAGTTAGTGATGTGTCATTTGTCTACTCTTTATTCTTTCATATAGATGGACATTTGACTATTTGATGTGATTTGATGTTTCTTTTGAGTTGATGTTGTTTCCATATTTTTCTAGTGGGTTCTGTTTCACTCAGCTATTTTACATACCAGTACATTCCAAGTACTGATGTCCACTCTGGACTACATCATTTTATGATGCAAAGGCAGGTACTAGAGATCGTCAAGAGGCGCTCCATCGAAGATCCGAGATTCGCAGCTAATTGGTGAGCCTCCCCTACTCTGGAGGACCCACTACTTTTATTTCATCATGCTTTAGAGTTAGATTGGACTATTTCTTTTGTTTTGATTTGGGTAGCCATGGATCTTTCATTGGCACCATATGATTAGTGATAGAGGCTTCATAGACAATGGCCGAGCATTGATGTTGAGATTGTGAGCTAGTTCTTTCTACTAGCCTTCATTATTATATTTATTCTTTTGAGACATTAGATAAGATGTGCCCATTTACTCACTTATACCTTCCACTGTTCGGTAGAATTTATAGATTGAATGATGTAATGAGGTTAAGTGATTTGCTCGGGGACTAGCAATAGTCTTTGAGTGCTGGCCACGCCAAGGTACCCTCCCGGGGCGTGACAACAACTTTCATCCACAAAAATAATGATAAAAGCTTACCTGAAGATTCAAATAGGAGGGGGTACTACTCTCTCATGTTCATCTCTAACTCCCAGGTGGCCTCCTCAGTCGGTCGATGGCGCCATTGAACTTTAACTACCGACATACTTCTGTAATTCAATTGCCTGATATCTTTGGCCAAATTGGCTACCGGCTTCTCAACAAATGTTAGACGGTCAGCTAATTTCAACGCAATCATACTGAAGCATATGTGACTTTTCTGGAATATAACAGCGCAACATTGATACATGAAAAACTAGGTGTATAGATTAATATGTTGGGGCAAGGATAACTCATATACAACTTGCCGCATGCACCTCAACATCTCAAAAGGTCCAGTATATCGGGGACTAAGATTACACCATCTGCCAATCCTCATCACCCTCTTTAAGGGAGATACTCTCAGAAATACTCCGCCACAAACCTTAAAGTACAAAAACTAGTGCCTGCATTTGGCATAATTCTACTGTCGATTTTGACACTTCCTCAACCCGTTCTGAATAACCCAAACACTAGCCAAAGCATCCTGAAGTAGATTTGTACTATACGGACTCGACCTAATTCACTCAAACTACCCAAGAGGAGTACGGCACTGTCTATCATACAACGCCTAGCTATTATTATATGTGAACTCAGCTAAGGATAAAAATTGATATTGTTGACTGCCAAACTCTAATACAGAGGCCTGCAACATATCCTTGAGGACCTGGATAGTACGCTCTGACTTGCTATCAATCTAGGGATGAAATGTCATACTCAAATCAACCCGGGTGCCCAGTTCTCTATGAAATTCTCTCCAAATGTTGGAGGTGAAATGTGAAACTCGATCCGATATAATAGATACTGGCTCCCTGTGCAACTGGACTATCGCCTCAGTATAATTATAAATACAAGCCAACTGCTTAGTGTTGAAAATAGAATGGACGAGGAGGAAATATGCTGACTAAGTCAATCGCCAACAATAACCCAAATATTGTCAAAACCCCTAGAATTATGAGGTACACTTATCACAAAATCCATAGTCACCCACTCTGGTTTCTATTTAGAAATGGGTAGCCTTTGAAGTACCCTACCGGGCTTTTGATGATCGACCTTTACCTGCTAAGAACTAAGACAATGTGACACACAATGTAAGGACCAGACTTTGTATGACCTTAATGGAGCTTGGAAGTTTGTTCCGGAAAGTTTTGACCATGGTTACACTTCAGGGAAGCCTCCACAAGTCGTGTGAACGTATACATACTGTATAGAGGTGTCGTGAGTTCGCCCTTAGCCTTGTGTGTAGAGTGTTGGCATTTATGTGGTGTGCAAGACCAAGGTTCACCCTATATGAACCCCACATGATCAGTGTGAGGCTTCATGAGTTGTATGATGGACTGTGTATAGGGTCATGGCCTTGAAAATCCATATTTTGGCTAAGGCATTTCACACATGGACATCTCACAGACCGTATATCCTTTCACGATCCTTGAGGTCTTCCGTATGGATGTCGGAGTGAAAATTTTCTAAGTATTGGATCATCGTCTTAAAAATTTTCCGTCAAAAACTTTTCTATGTGGAGCTTCGTAGGGGGCCACACGGTCTGTGTGACCTCTCATGGGCCGTGAAGGCCTCCGTATGGATGTTGGCATGCAATTATCTAAGTATGAAATTCCATTTGCTAAGTTTTTCACAAGAACTAATAGAAGGGTCAACTTTAAATGGTCATATATCTTATCACAAAAGGAACTAGGTGGACTACGACTTATCAAATTGAATCCCTTTGAATTAGCTATCCAATGCATCTAGTTTAACCTAATACTGAGTTCAGATTAAGAAGTTATGCACATTTTCGTAAAGCCTCTTCGTGTAGAATTCCTTGTGATTTGGCTAAGCGTGCCTTCATGGGAGGGTTCACGGTCCATGTGACCTTGTATGGACCGTGAGACCTTCTCACAGGACCCATTATAACAAATTTTATTCCACTTCATTAATGGTTTTTTTTTGTAATTATTGCTACTCCTAAGGGGTTTATATGACTTCTTATGCTATCGTAAGACATTCAAATGACCTAAACTCTTCTCCCCTCCTTCAAATTCACTCTCACTCTTAGAATTTATATTCAATCTCTCTCCTAAGAAATCCCAAAGGTGAACATTGAAGGATTGTCTTTAAGCTTAACGAAGGGTCTTCTTCTGCATCAAATTTCTTCCTATTTCTTCTAGGTTAGCTAAGGTATGTGGGATTGATTCTTGGTCCCTTTCAACCAAGAAGACCCAAACACTTTTTACACTTGATTTATTGAATTTTTCTTACTTTATTATGGGTTTTGAAGATTATTTCTTATTAAATACGATTTAAGTATGGGCTATGCTTTATTTTTTATTTTAAGTTGATTTAAGCCTTAATATGTTGAATTGCATGAGTATTATGAAGAATTGAGTATGTATTGTCCCTTTTAGTTTGCTCTATGTATGGGTAATCTAAATTGTGATATGAACGTGGATTTTACTTAATGATTTACTTCAATTTCATATTATATTATTGATTTAAGATTTAATCTATATTGCCCATACCAATCTCACAACATTTATGGCATATGCATTCATGAACATTGGATTATATGAAATTATTAAGTGGGTTAAGACCAATTATGTTTATTTGTATGATTTTTGATAAAATTATGATTATGACAAGAATGTGATCACATAAATGTCTATGATATGGTTATTTCAGCATTTTGGGGTTTATACCATTCTGATATATGTGAATGAGCTATTCCTATGATCCTTGTAGAAATCATCTATAGTACCCTGCTAAGCCAATAAAACCCCTAACCTCTGTCATAGAAGTGGTCCTAGGCCAACCATAAATAACCTCAATTATTTCTGAATCTACTATAATTCTATTTTTAGACACTACATGCCCTAGGAATGTCATATCCTTGAGCAAGAACTCACATTTAGAAAATTCAGCATACAACTTGTGATCCATGAGTATACCACAATATCATCAATGAAGACCATGACAAAAGAATCTAAGTACGGCCTGAATACACTAGTCATCAAATTTATTAACGTAGTAGGGGCATTAGTCAGCCTAAAAACATAACTAAAAATCATAATAGTAATAATGGATCTAGAATGTAGCGTTCAAAATATCCTCTGCCCTGATCCCAACTGATGGTAACCTAACCTCAAATCTATCTTAAAAACACTTCTATTCCTAGTAATTTGTCAAATAGATCATCAATATGAGATAGACGATAACATTTTTTGCCATCACTCGATTCAGCTACCTGTAATTAATACACATTCGGAGAGTCCCGTCTTTCTCTTTTTACGACGTATGAGGGTTCCCTAGGGAGAAACACAAAGTCGAATAAAACTGACGGCCCGTGTGACGCCTGACGGTCCGTGTGGCCCTCCATCTAAACCAGGGGTGGGGAGTTACCTACATACAGATGGGGTCATGGCCCGTGTGACCCCAGGTGGTCCGTTTACCGGTCTGTGATGTGATACTTAGTCCGGAAAATCTTGCCTCAGAAAAGTTTAAGTCTGGGACCACGGTATGATAAACGATCTGTGTGACACTACACGGACCGTATACTAGACCGTATGCCTTAGGCAGATCAATTCCTGGTCCGACTCATTAATGGAATTTTTGAAATATTGGCTTGTTCCAACGAAAATTTTGTCTTTTCCCATGCTTCCTAAGTCCCCTATATAAGGGAGACTTCACCATTCTCAGCCATTTTCCACTCTCACTCTCACTAAAATTCACTCCTTTAAGACTCTCTCACATCTCTCTAGGATCTTTCAAGCTAGGACTTACAATTTGAAGTGCATTTCACCTCAAGGTTGTCTCCAAATCAGGTATGTGGGGTTTGATTCTTGGTTTCTCTCAACCAATAAGACTCAATTCTTCTCAAACTATTATATACACTTATCCACTTAAAATGTGAGATTTTTACTACTTTATCTTGATATCTTGAACAATGCATGTGCTATTTAACCTTCCGAATTGTGAGTTATGCTAAGAATTATTAGAATGAACTACTTGGATTATGAAATTCGACATGCATGTCCCTTTAAAGATGTTTCATACATGGGTGAGAACACTATTTCTTGTACTAATTTTTATTATGGGTTTTCTAGTTCTCACCTTATATTGCTATGTTTAAATATTCTCTACATTACCCATTCCATCCCTACATACTTGCAATTGCATTACATTCATGAATTGGTGCATGGAAATCTTAGTAATATGAACTTGTGATATGAACTTTATGGTAAGACATGGGATATGACAAGAAGGTGATCACCAGTATGTCTAATTATAGCTCTTGGAGCATCTTGGGTGCTTGCACCATCTTGTACTTGTTGATAAGTTATTCCTTGCATTGGCATCTTGTATATGATCTTGAAATTTGGCGTTGAGCCTAAACGTGCCTTGAACATTTTGAAACTTTCACTTGACTCTCTTGAAAGCATATGTATACGTATATGAGTATTCTTGTGGGATGTGTAAGACTTAGCACCGATGGATTAGGGGTCCTCCCCTTTTCCTTGAACTATGTGCCAGCATAGGGATGGATATTATTCGTCTACTTGTTTATGATACATCATGTCTTAATATGATTCTTGCAAATCCTTTTGAAATGGGGGACCCGTAAGGAAGGTGACCATCCACCGAAATGAGCATCCCGTAAGTTGTGATGTAGATTACCCTTGGCAAGTAATCTTCTCCCTACCGGTGGGAGATCCCAATCGGTCCAATTTATGTAATAGCTCGCATTGATTTGATTTGTCGGTTATAGGTCGTCCCCGTTACATATATATATAGAAATAATATCGCATTGCACGCATCACGCATCCCATGGCATCTTGTATATTAAATCCTATTGCCTATATGTCTTGAATATTATATGCCCTTGCCATCTAACATGGTTATGCAGGTTCGGTATGTCACGTGCATTGCATACCCGCATACTTAGTACATTCAAACGTACTATCTCATCCTCTATGCCTGCATGATTTTACCATACAGGGACCGAACAGTTTGAGTATCATCCCCAAGCTAAATAGTCCCCTTGAATTTATTTTTGTGATGAGCCCCATCTTCCGAGGGCAAGCTTTACTCCTTGTGTTCCTTATGTATATCTATTTTGCTGAGGGTGAGCCCGAAATTTGTCCTGGCCCTCGTCCCCTCCTTAGAGGCATGTGTTGGGTGCTTGTAAAGAGGTTGTCATTTTGATCTATCTATGAAATATGCTTTCCCCTTGGATTTTGGAATTTTTCCCTTTTATTACTGTCTTTAAATTCGGAAATTTTGAGGCTTGTTTGGGGCTTTCGGGTCCCCATTCGTCGTGTCACATCTAGGCCCCGACCCCTAGTCGTGACAAAAGTTGGTATCAGAGCCTTGGGTTTTGAATGGTCCTCGGAGCCCAACGTGCTGCGTTGAGTAGAGTCCTATTCATAGGTGTGAAGTGCACTATGAGTGGGAGGTTACAAAGACGTCTGAGGAAATTTTTCCCTTCTTTGTCTCATGTATCGTGCTATGGTTAGTTTATGAATCTCTCTACTTATTTGTATTGTTAATCCTTTTTCAGTAAATGCCTCGAGGAAGACCTCCACCACCTAGGCCAGCTCCGGCTGCTGAAGATCAGGCCCTTCACGAGCCTATGGAAGAGCCTATTTCAAATGGTTAATTTCGTACTGCTTTCGCCATCCTTGCACAGGTGGTGACTGCTCAGGCAAGGCAAGCCAATTTGCCACGGGATCCCACACCTGCTTCCATTGTAAGGGATTTCACCCGGATGAATCCTCCAGAATTCTGCGGATCAAGGGTTGATGAAGATGCTCAGGAGTTCATTGATGAACTCTCAAAAATACTGAACATTATGGGCGTCTCTTCTGAGGAAAAAGCTAGGTTGGTTGCTTACCAGTTGAAGGATGTAGCTCAGGTATGGTATATACAGTAGGCTATGGAACGGGTTTGTGATGGTGATGTTAAATGGAGAGGGTTCAAATCTGCCTTCCTTGACTGCTTCTTCCCACTTGAGCTGAGGAAGGCCAAGATGACCGAGTTTATTAATCTCAAGCAGGGGAGTATAAATGTGAGGGATTATGCCCTCAAGTTTACCAAGCTTTCCAAATATGCTCCCTGGTGGCCGATCCCCGTGTGAGGATGCACAAATTTGTTTCAGGTATTTATGACTTGCTGGTGAAAGAATGTCGAACTACTATGTTGATAGGGGACATGGATATTGCAAGACTCATGGTGTATGTTGAGTAGATTGAGGGGGAGAAACTCAAAGAGAAGAGAGCACACGATCCAAAGAGAGCCCTCTATGATGGTAGGTTCTCCAGTGCTAGGAATGTTGGGTTTGGTCGCTTCCAGATGGGCCAAAGATCGGGAGCTCGGGTGGCTAATGCTCGGACACCCCCTCCCAAGGTACCAACGGGTGGCGGACCCGGGTATATCTTGTGTGACAAGTGTGGGAAGTCCCACACAGGTGCCTGCCGAAGGGATTTGGGGCTTTGCTTTGGATGTGTTAGTAAAGACCATAAGGTTGTTGATTGCCTGAGGAATGCGCGCGGAGGCCGAGGTCAGGTAGCCCAAGGCGGGCAGGGTTAGTAGAGAGGTCCTCCAGGTGCTGCCCCGAGAAACAACAAGTTATATGCACTTCATGCTCGCCAGGATGTCGAGGAGGCTCCTGATGTTGTGACGGGTATGTTAAAAGTTTTTTATTTTGATGCTTATGTTTTGCTTGACCCAGGTGCAAACTTGTCCTTTGTGACTCCGCTATTGGCTATTAATTTTTGTTTGAAACCCCAAATTTAAGAGAGCCTTTCTCGGTCTAAACCCCCGTGGATGAATCTATTGTTGCTCATAGAGTCTATCATAGGTACCCTATTGCTGTGTTGCATAAAATCTTTCCATGTGATTTTGTGGAACTTGAAATGTTTGATTTTGATGTGATTGTTGGGATGGATTGGCTGCATGCATCTTATGCTACCATAGATCGTAGAACCCGGAAATTTCCAACCTCCTGGTGAGCCAGTTCTTGAATGGAAGGGTATTGATTCCTCTGTTAAAGGTAGGTTTATTTCCTACCTCAAGGCGCGGAGAATGATTTCTAAGGGATGCATCTACCATATGGTGAGGGTCAGGGATGCAGATTCTGAGGTGCCTACTCTCGAGTCAGTCCCTGTGGTGAATGCATTTTCGGATGTGTTCCCCGAGGGCTTATCGGGCATTCCTCCAGATAGAGAGATAGACTTTGGCATAGATCTTCTTCAAGAGACTCAGCCTATTTCTATCCCTCCGTACTGGATGGCCCTTGTAGAATTGAAAGAGTTAAAGGAGCAGTTGAAGGACGTATTAGAGAAGGGTTTCATTTGGCCTAGTACATCACCGTGGGGTGCTCCTGCGTTTTTCTGTAAGAAAGAAGGTCGGGTCTCTCTGTATGTGTATTGACTACAGGTAGTTGAATAAAGTGACTGTTAAGAACAAGTACCCATTACCGAGGATTGATGATTTATTTGACCAGCAACAAGGTGCCACCCACTTCTCAAAAATTGATCTCCATTCTGGATACCATCAGTTGAAGGTTAGAGAGTGTGATATCCCCAAAACAGCTTCTCAGACAAGGTACGGGCATTTCAAATTTGTGGTGATGTCGTTTGGTCTAACTAATGCTCCGGACGCATTTATGGATTTGATGAACAGAGTGTTTAAGCCTTTCCTGGATAGCTTTGTAGTGGTATTTATTAACGACATCCGCGTTTACTCCCGAAGTGCACAAGAGCACGAAAATCGTTTGAGAATGGCTCTCCAAACTTTGAGGGAAAAGAAACTGTATGCCACGTTCAGCAAGTGTGAGTTCTGGTTGGGCGAAGTGGCTTTCCTCGGGCATGTGGTGTTCGGGGATGGTATCAAGGTGGATTTGAGGAAGACAGAGGTTGTGGAAAATTTCCCTAGGCTATTGACTCCTTCAAATATCAGCAGTTTTCTTGGGTTGGCCGGGTACTACAGAAGGTTTGTAGAAGGTTTCTCATCTATTGCATCTCCGTTGACCAAGGTGACCTAGAAGCAAGCTAAGTTTATATGGTCGTATGAATGTGAGAGGAGTTTCCAGACATTGAAGGATCGGCTTACATCGGCTCCCATCTTGACCTTGCCAAGTGGTTCAGAAGGGTTCGTGGTGTATTGCGATGCCTCGCGGGTCGGATTGGGTTGTGTGCTTATGCAGAATAGTAAGGTGATAGCGTACGTATCAAGACAGTTGAAGGTGCATGAACAAAACTATCCCACTCACGACCTTGAATTGGCAGCGGTGGTGTTTGCCTTGAAAATTTGGAGGCATTATTTTATACGGGGTCCATGTTGATGTATTCACCGATCACAAAATTCTGCAATATATTTTGACCCAGAGGGATCTTAATCTCAGGCAAAGGAGGTGGTTGGAGTTTTTAAAAGATTACGACATGAATGTTGTATCACCCGGGCAAGGCCAATATCGTAGCAGACGCTCTTAGCAGATTGTCTATGGGGAGTGTGGCGCATGTTGAAAATGAGAAAAAGGAGTTGTCAAGGGATATTCACCAGTTGGCTAGGTTCGGTGTCAGGTTAATTGATTCTAGCATGGGTGGTATTCGGGTTCAGAATGGGTCAGAATCTTCTGTGGTGAATGAAGTGAAAGCTAAAGAAGATCTAGATCCATTGTTATGTGAGTTGAAGAAGCTGGTTTTTGCAAAAGATTTAGGCATTCTCCCAAGGGGGAGATGGAGTGCTTTGGTACCAAAATCGGCTTTGTGTTCCCGACGTGTATGACCTTAGGAAGGTAATTATGAATGAGGCCCACAACTCTCACTACTCTATTCACCCCGGGTCTACCAAGATGTAACAGGATCTAAGAGAGGTTTATTGGTGGCATGGTAAGAAGAGGGATATTGCCAAGTTCGTGTCGGAATGCCCGAGTTGTAAGCAGGTGAAAGTAGAACATCAAAGGCCCAGTGGTTTGGCCCAAGACATTGAAATTCCCACTTGGAAGTGGGAGGATGTGAATATGGACTTTGTGGTTGGGTTGCCTCGAACCCAAAGGCAATTCGACTCCATTTGGGCTGTTTTGGATCGGATGACAAAATCGGCTCACATTCTACCAGTTAGGACTACCTAAAGTGCCGAGGATTATGCAAGGTTGTATATTCAAGAGTTGGTGAGGTTGCATGGCGTACCTAGATCTATCATGTCGGATCGTGGTACTCAATTCACTTCCCACTTTTGGAAGTCTTTTATCAAGGGCCTTGGGACAAAAATTAAGTTGTGTTCCGCTTTCCATCCTCAAACCGATGGCCAAGCGGAGCGGACTATTCAAACCTTAGAAGATATGTTGAGAGCATGTGTGTTGAGGTTTAAGAGGAATCGGGATGATCATCTTCCGCTCATCGAGTTTGCTTAAAATAATAGCTTCCATGCTAGCATTGGCATAGCGCCGTTTGAAGCCTTGTAGGTTAGAAGGTGTAGATCCCCGGTGGGGTGGTTTGAAGTGGGCAAAATGGCCTTGGTTGGCCCAGATTTGGTGTTGGATGCTATGGAGAAGGTAAAAGTGATTAGTGAGAGGTTGAAAGCGGCCCAAAGTCGCTAAAAGTCCTACGCGGATAGTAGAAGAAAGGACCTCGAATTTCATGTCGGGGATTGGGTTTATTTGAAAGTCTCTCCTATGAAGAGCGTTATGCGTTTCAGCAAGAAAGGCAAGTTGAGCCCCCGGTATGTTGGCCCTTATGAAATTGTTGAGCGGATTGGAGATGTGGCTTACGAGTTGGAGTTGCCCTCGGATTTGGGTTCCATCCATTCGGACTTTCATGTATCTATGTTGAGAAAGTTTGTTGGTGATCCTAGCTCCATTGTGCCCTTGGAGGGAATGGAGGTTGAGGAAAAGTTGACTTATGAGGAGGTGCCAGTGGCGATCTTGGATAGGCAAGTAAAGCGACTTCACAACAAAGATGTGGCTTCGGTAAAGGTGCTTTGGAGAAATCAACTAATGGAGAATGTCACTTGGGAGGCGGAGCTAGACATGATGAAACGATACCCCCATCTTTTTCAATCTACTCAAGCCTAAGGTACAAGGAACTTTCCATATCAATTGTGTCATATTCTTGCCCTCTTGAGTCTCAAGACATGACATGCATATGTTTTCAATAAAGAAGTTTCCTTTCTTTGCAAATACGTTGAATGCAATTTTGATATGAATTTGGGTCTTAAACTGTAATTCGGTGTATCGCATCAAAAGCTTTGGTACAAATCTTGTAATCTGAGTTGACATGTGCATTGTGTCTTGCGCCGGATGTATCTTGTCTTAATTTTAACTTTTCCAGCCTTGTTCTTGCACATTCGGGGAAGAATGTCCCCAAGGGGAGATGATGAACGGCCCCAAACCCTTGACGTCACTTCGAGGTCAACTACCCAAAAATTCTACCAGGCATCACCTTATGGGAGGTTCAACATGGCCCGTGTGAAGCCACACGGACCGTGTGGCCTCTCATAAAGTGGCACCCGGGGAAATTGTAGGGTAAACAGGCCATCACACGGTATGTGTGACATTGGATGAGCCGTTTGGCCTTTCATATGGTGGACTACTAAAGGCCACATCCACGCGGACCAAGTCACGACCTGTGTGACGCTTGACGGTCCGTATGGCCCTCCGTCTAAACCAGGGGTGGGGATTTACCTACATATGGATGGGGTCATGGCCCATGTGACCCCAGGTGGTCCGTTTACCGGTTCGTGATGTGATACTTAGTCCGGAAAATCTTGCCTCGGAAGAGTTTAAGTTTGGGACCACGGTACGGTAAACGGCCCGTGTGACACTACACGGACTGTATACTGGACCTTATGCCTCAAACGGATCAATTCCTGGTCCGTCTCATTAATGGAATTTTTGAAATATTGGCTTGTTCCAACGAAAATTTTGTCTTTTCCCGCCCTTCCTAAGCCCCCTATATAAGGGAGACTTCACCATTCTCAGCCATTTTTCACTCTCACTCTCACTCACTAAAATTCCCTCCTTCAAGACGCTCCCACATCTCTTTAGGATCTTTCAAGCTAGGACTTATAATTTGAAGTGCATTTCACCACAAGGTTGTCTCCAAATCAGGTATGTGGGGCTTGATTCTTGGTTTCTCTCAACCAAGAAGACCCCAAGTCTTCTCAAACTATTATATACACTTATCTACTTAAAATGTGAGATTTTTACTACTTTATCTTGATATCTTGAACAATGCATGTGCTATTTAACCTTCCGAATTTTGAGTTATGTTAAGAATTATTAGAATGAACTACTTGGATTATGAAATTCGAACACGCAAATCTTTTTAAAGATGTTTCATGCATGGGTGATAACACTAATTTTTCTACTCATTTTTATTATGGGTTTTCTAGTTCTTACCTTATATTGCTATGTTTAAATATGCTCTACATTACCCATGACATCGACTACATACTTGCAATTGCATTACATTCATGAATTGGTGCATGAAAATCTTGGTAATATGAACTTGTGATATGATCTTTATGGTAAAACGTGGGATATGACAAAAGGTGATCACCGGTATGTCTAATTATAGCTCTTAGAGCATCTTGGGTGCTTGCACCATCTTGTACTTGTAGATGAGATAATCCTTGAATTGGCATCTTGCATATGATCTTGAAATTTGGCGCTGAGCCTAAATGTGCCTTGAACATTTTAAAACTTGCACTTGACTCTCTTGAAAGCATATGTATATGTATATGAGTATTCTTTTGGGATGTGTAAGACTTAGCACCGATTGATTAGGGGTCCTCCCCTTTTCCTTGAACTATGTGCCAGCATAGGGACGAATATTATTCGTCTACTTGTTTATGATACATCATGTCTTGATATGATTCTTGCAAATCCTTCCGAAATGGGGGACCCGTAAAGAAGGCGACCATCCACCGAAATAGGGGTCCCGTAAGGTGTGATGTAGATTACCCTTGGCAAGTAATCTTCGCCCTACCGACGGGAGGTCCCAATTGGTCCAATTCATGTAATAGCTCGCATGGATTTGGTTTGTCGGTTATAACCCATCCCCATTATATATATAGGAACAATATCGCATTGCACGCATCACGCATCCCATGGCATCTTGTATATTAAATCCTATTGCTTATATGTCTTGAATATTATGTGCCCTTGTCCTCTAACATGGTTATGCAGGTTTGGTAAGTCACGTGCATTGCATACCCGCATACTTAGTACATTCAAACGTACTAACGCATACTCTATGCCTGCATGATTTTACCATGCAGGGACCGAGCAGTTTGAGTATCATCCGCAGGCTGAATAGTCCCCTTGAAGCTATTTTGTGGTGAGCCCCATCTTCCGAGGGCAAGCTTTACTCCTTGTGTTCCTTATGTACACTTATTTTGCTGAGGGTGAGCCCGGAATTTATCCTGGTCCCCATCCCCTCCTTAGAGGCATGTGTTAGGTGCTTGTAAAGATGTTGTCATTTTGATCTATATATAAAATATGCTTTCCCCTTGGATTTTAGAATTTTTCCCTCTTTATTACTTGTCTTTAAATTTGAAAATTTTGAGGCTTGTTTGGGCTTTCGGGTCCCCATTTGGAATGTCACATCTAGGCCCCGACCCCAGGTCGTGACAATGGGCCAAGTCACATAGTGAAATTCACCTCTCACCTTTGACCAAACAGCTTGTGAACTTAAATTATCGTCCTGCATGCTATACACTAGACAAGAATTAGGGTATCTGGTCAACTTTGGCACCCTTGCTGGGGAATATAGCTAAACTTAGTAAATTCATTAGTATTTCGAGTGTTAATTCTTAGCTCCCTTTATTTTACTTTTGTTTGTTGTTTTTGTTTATTTGCAGGGTGTATTAGTAGTGTTTGCCCAACCCTCAGAGTCAAGGCAATCCCTTATCTCCATTTGATCCAGAGAACGATAATGAAGATGACCCACATTAATGCCAAGCATACAACTAATGTAGCTCTGAAATGAAACAATAATTATGATGATGATGGGAATGAGAACCCATCTCCTTTAGAGGATATTCCATAGCCTCAGGACATCAACTCCAATACTTACTAGTGGAATCAGTACTAGTTGAATCCCATGGCTATGGAGGTGGCTGGAGCTATTATGTTGCCTTCACTACCGACAGACACAAAGTTCACAGTCTTGAGTAAGTTACTTTAGATGCTACAAAACCGTGGGCTATTTGTGGGCTTACTTTCAGAGGATCCATATAGGCACTTACACAATGTGGCATTTCTTTGTAAGAGTGTGATGGGAACACATAATCTGTCTATGAATGTTGTGGGATTCGGGTCTTCCCATTTTCCCTCACAGGAAATGCTTCATTATGGCTATCGGAGCTCCCACAGAGTTCAATCCCCAGATGGGCAAACTTGCAAAAGGCCTTTTTGGAGAGGTACTTCCCTAGATCGAAGAAGCTCAAGTTAATGGACCAAATCAACAATTTTAAGCAATTCCCTGGTGACTTAATCCTTTCCACATGGGAGAAGCTTAATAGATGCTTGCGTATTGCACCGGGCCATAAAATTATAGAGAATATCCTAGTAGAGAATTTCTACCGATCTCTAGATGAAAATAGCCAAACATGTGTTGATGCCCTATGGGGAGGTTTTTTCATTGACCAACCATTTGCAGGAATTGCTGAGCAGCTAGACAAGGTGGCTAAACCAAACCACGTTCCTAGGCCCGTGAAAGAACATCTAACAAGCCACGTGGAGATTAGTGATATGAGCTTTGACCAAGCTCAAATGAAAGTGGAGATCCTCAGGGTGCTTGTTTCAAATAGAGCCAACCTGTAGATGCTAATGAAGTAGACAAATAAGCCAGGGGACATTCAGAGAAACCACCAAACCCAATATAGAAGCTACAAAGAAGCCAGAAGGAGTGGTCACTATGTGCCTCCCCACAGCCGCGACGTGGGAAATAATAAATGCAAAATCAATGTGATGCTTGACCAATTGCTGAAAAGGGTAGAGACACAAGATGAGACTTTAAGGGAGATTAAGTCTGACATTGCCAACATAAATCTTAGAGTTGAACAACATTCTGTGCAATCAAATGACTCAATCAACAATTCGGACTTGTGTCAATGCAACTGGATCAGATTCAAAGAGGAATGATAACAAGTAACAAAGTGTTAGATCGAAAGAACACTGATAGGCGCCAGATGGAGGCAAAGCTTGATGATCAGGGAGCACAATGGCTAGAGGAAGTCTGAGCACTCTGGCCACCTACGTCATGTTGCGGCAATAATCAGGCGCTACTTGTGAGGCAACCCAAGGAACCCTAATGCTTAGGCGCTCAGGTATGATTTTTAACCGCTTATGTTCTAGTGTATATTGATTTTGTGCATTGGGGACAATGCACATCTTTTTCAATGGGGAGTGAGTAGTTTTGGGCCTTAGTGAAGTCTAAGTAGCGTATGGTCCATAACTACCAAACAATTTTATCCCGGGGGTTTTCTTGCCTATGTTCTTTTTCCTTGTAGATATTTAATTTCTGTTGAACTGGTACATTTAGGGTGTTTAGATAATATGTGTAACATATAGTACCAATACTTGTTGCATATAGCATGTTTCGTGTTTTGTTGGAAAAAATGGTACCCACCAAAATATTTTATTAGTATTTAGATAGTAAACATGCATGTTTAGGTGTTTGACAATATCTGCTCTGATAAGTAATGGTAAATTGAGATAAGAAGCATAATTTTAGAGTCTTTTGTTGGTAATGTATGCAATGCCATGTGAGTGTGAGCTTTATTTGACAAATTCATGTGTATTGTGGTAATTCAGAACTTGCACGGTTACTCTTAGTTAGATTGTAGATTAGTCGGATTAGGAAAGTATCTTAGGCCATTGTTTCTAAATAGTCCTTTATAGCCTTAAAATAACTAACCAAATCGATGATATATCCCTTATTCATAATGTTTGAGCCTAACATGTACCTATTCATTCGAAACACCTGAATAACCCAACCTTATCTAGTGAATAATCTTGGATTTTGCCTTGGCCTTCCTTGAACAATGTATACCTTGACTAGGGAAAAAAGCCTTACTTGAGGGTGGCTACCAAAACTGGTCCTGGTTCTGAGGATGGATAGTATTTACCTCAACACAGGCCAAAAGGCTAAGTTGAGGGTGGCTAGTGTAAAGGTAAAACACAAAAATAAGGGAGGTGAGTTACGAATACAAAGAAAAAGGAGAAAAATCATGTACTGGTGCAAAAAATGAAAGATGCCTTAATTTAATATTTAACAAGCAAAATGAAGGGTAAAAACAAGGCAAAAAGCCGAAAATTGAAAAGAAAGTACCCAAAATATCTTGAAAGAGGAAAAAGAGAGAAAAAGGTGAAAATAACAAAGTCGGTAGGGCGAAAGTGTAGTAAAAAGAAGTTTCAAGTAGAGCTTTAGTCACTATTTTTCAAAAATATCATACTCAAGCCCCTTGAGCCTATGTTATGGGCTGGAAAGTCCTAGGATCCTAGTCCAATAAGTTGAAGGTCTGAGTCATGAGTATAGGAGCAAGCCTATGGTATTAGTAATTATGCATGAATATCTATTGAGAGAGTGAGTGAGTTTGCATAGTTCAAATGCTAAAACATGGAAGTACTAGTGAGTGTCAGATATAGGACATCTTTCTGTGAGGGCACTTGCATTACATCATTCGAAAATTAGACTTGTTCAGTGATCGTGGATTGTTGAAAATACCGTGCATGTAATATTTATTTTGTCACATGCATCAGTGTGCAATGGTTTGCTAAATAGCTATCTAATTCTATTTTGAAGAGTTGGTGTGGGTATCTGGGTTAGACATGTATGTGATGTATGCCAGTGACTTTAGGTCTTTGTGTAACTATGTTGTCTATGTAGATTGAGTCTGTCATTTGAGCACAAGCAATAATTTTAAGTTGAGGGTTGTTAATGTGCGGCCAAAATACAAAACTTTTGATGCTTAAAACATAGGATGTTGCATGTTCTCAATGCGACATTAGTTTTTTATGTGTTTTTATGTCTATGTTTACAGGATTACAGGTTGGTCAATGATTTTGGGAAAGTTACAAAGTTGCTATAGATTTGTCGTTATACGAGACACCTTACGGGCCGTAGACCATTTTACAAGTCGTAAGGTGGTTTTGTGAGGAATTCCACTAGTCTAAGTTTCTGAAGTTACTTTTACGAACATGCAGACGAAGCATAAATTAATGTATGAGTCATTGAAGAGGTTTCGTGTCCTGAGAATCATAGAATGAATACTTTGTGAAGTTCATCAAAGTCTTTACATGTTGTAAACCATTTTATGAGTCATAAAGGTGTGACGTAATGGAGAAGTCCAGTTTTCCAGCAAAAATATACGAGACCTCGATTACGGGCCGTTAACTTCAATATAGGCTGGAAGTGTTGTCGTAGAGTGTGCCGACAAGTTGTGCTAAGTTGTTTAGGATTGCATTTTAATTATTATAAATAGGTCTTTTAGGATATTTTTATAAGTTCTCACTAGTTCACGTAAGTTTAGCTTAGTTTTAGGTTAGTGCTCAGAGAACTAAATATTCTTAGAGAAAAAATTGTTAGAGAGTCTTTGAAAATACATGTGGTTTTATTCAATCTTCAATTTTGTGATTTTCATTGACATTAGATTTTCTTGTTCTTAATTCAGTTGTGTAAGTACTTAATTATGTCTTCTAAATTCATAATCTCTTCATCTACATAAATCATGAGTGGCTAAATCCATAACTAGGATATTGGGAACCATTAAGAACTAATAAAGTAAAACCAGATAATTCACAATTCTTGGAAGGCGTATATGCATGTATTAACTAACTCTTTTCATTTCGCATATTTTCTGATGGTGGCCAACATTAGAACCCGCCTAGTATTACTTACTAGACAAAGGTAATAATGAATAGGAAAAAAGGTTAATTAACTGGATTCGATTGTTGTGTTCTCGTCTAATCAACCAAACTGGGTCAAGTGGAGGTTGTCTTGGGACTTGTAGTTAATGGTTAGTAATGCACATTATGGATACGGGCCAAGTCACAAAGTTAAATTCTCCTCTCATATTTGACCGAAAGGCTTGGTGAACATAAATTACCATCATGCATGCTATACATCGGACAAAAATTAGGTTATTCGGTTATACTGAGTTGCGGAATCATGGCAAATACAAGACCCTAGTTGCTCTCCTTTATTGATCTTTCTCTTGTGATAGTTTATTTATTTTTCTCATTTATTTTTGCAAAACCCCATTTAGGTATTGAGTTTATTACTACTCGGATTGCATGTTGGTGAATTTGTCTTGACTGTATGTATTCCCTGTGGGTTCGACCCTAACCTTGGTTAGATTCTATTTCATGACAGCGACTGCTTTATCCTCTAAAAAGGCGGTGTAATATGGGCGACATCAACTTGCATACCTGATCCACTACTAACAAATCTTCCACTAGAGTTAATTAACGAATTCGAAAAGGATGAGTTTTTTGACTTACACCTAAACAAGAAGCAAAGTAAATAGAAACATATAAAAATGTAGTACTACCATCAAATAAAGCTGAAGCCAGTTGCTGGCACAAAGTAATAGTACTTGTGATAGCCTTATCTTAAGCCTCGACCTCTGATCGAGTTAGAGTTGTGTACAAGTGGCCCTGATGTCATGCACCTCTAACGTCACCTCTATCTCTAACCCTATCACCTCTAATGGTAGCAGTAGGACCTTATTGGTCCTAACCAAACCCTTGTCGATCATCCTAGTGCTCGTATTGGTTGTTGCTGCCACCCTGGTCTTGCCTTCTGCTTCTAACAATGGGTGGGGGCACTGATCGTGCGGATTATATAGCTATATATGATCCCTTATGCTTAGGACTATCTCTGGTCCAGTGATCTAATGCACCACAGTAAAAATAACCTTGAGAGGCTCGATCTCTACTAGCTCGACAATGCTGACTTAACTTAAAAGCCCTAGAATTCTGACCAGCAGTATTTGATAACCTCGCTAATCCCACAGTGACTATATCATTATCCCTCTATTTGCGTTGTAGAGGAAAGGAAGATCCACTCTAGCTAACAATATCTAGATCTCAACAACCACTCTCAGTAATGTGCAAGGATGCTTGGAATAGGTGGCTAGAGTGATCCTGTTGAAGTCTCAGTGATGATCTATCACTCTTTTCACTAAATCTTGATTGGGATCCACTAAAACCTCAATCATGCCGAGCACGTTTGTCGGTGCCCGTTTGGGCATCATGACTGTATTACACAATAGAATGGGCATAATCCACAATATCAAAGTAAGATTGACACAATGTCACTAGAGAATATGTACCAATCCTCAATGGTGGTCTCAACCCACATACAAACTAATGAATCTGCTCCTTCTCTGTCAGTGAAATAGTTGTGGCATACCTGGAGAGCTCCTAAAACCCTTCTTCATACTGGGACACTATCATCATGCCCTACTCTAGACAATTGAACTTGTTACGAAGGCTATCTTTGAGGCTCTTAGGAATAAATCTAGTCATGAATGCTTTAGAAAACTCAACCCAAGTCACAAGCGGTGCATCTGGTGGCCTAGTTTCTTTAGGAGTCCACCACAATTGTCTAGCTGGCCCGTCTAACTGATAGGTTGTACACTCTATGCACCTAGACTCCAGTAGCCTCAGTGTCTATAACACCTTCATGCAAGCTATAAAACATTCATGAGCATCCTCTTTAACCGCCCCTTAATACCTCGATGAAACCAATATAAGAAAATACTAAGCACTCTCTGATCCTAGAAAGGTATTGTAAGGCCCCAGATTTTTCTCTCACTGACGTCACTTTGGGGTCCAAAAACTTGCCCAGGAAAACTGCTAGGCATCACCTCACGGAAGAGACTACATGGCTTGTATGGAGTCACACGGACCGTGTGCCCTCCCGTGGAGTGACACCTAGGAAACGTGGAGGGTAAACAGGCCTTCACACGATCCGTGTGACCTTGGATGCTCTGTATGGCCCTCCGTTTGGGGTACTGTGTAGAGCCACCTTACATGGACCAAGTCATGATCTGTGTGACTCTAGATGGTCCGTATCGCCTTCCATTTGGCATATTATGGAGGGTTACCTGTACGCGGACAGGGTCACGGTCCGTGTGATTCCAGATGGTCTGTGTACTTGTTCGTGTGTTGCTACTTAGTATGGGAAATTTTACCGTTGCAGATTTTAAATTATCGACCATGGCCCAGTATACGGTTCGTGTGACACTACATGGACTGTGTACTGTACCATGTGACCCAGACGGGCCAATTTCAGGTCCATTTCATTAATGGCATTTTTGGAATATTGGTTGCTCCACACGTGAATTTTGTCATTTTCCACCCCTCCTGAGCTCCCTATATAAGCTGAACAACCTCACTTTTCAACTATTTTTCTCATTTCCCTCCTCTCTCTAAAATACTCCTACAAGAATTTCCTCCAACTTCTCTCTAGGATCATTCAAGTCAAGGCTCAAAATTTAAAGTCCATTTCTCCTCAAGTTTGTCTTCAAATAAAGTATGTGGGTTTTGATTCTTGGTCTCTTTCAACCAAGAAGAGCCAAAGTTCATTTCGAGCTATTTTATGAAATTGTTTACTTAAGATGTGAATTTTGATTACTTGTTCTTGGTAACTTTGAACCATGCATGTGCTATATAATATTCTGAATTTTGAGTTGTGTTAAATTTTATTATGATGACTACTTGGATTATGAGAATATGAACATGCAAGTCCTTTAAAGATATTACCATGCATGGGTGATCTATACTACATTTTCAATGAATTTTCATTGTAGATTTCCTAGACTTCACATTATAATGCAAATTTTAGATATACTCTACATTACCCATGGCATCCCTGCATCATGCATTGCATCATACTCATGGAATTAATACATGGAAATTTGGAAATGTGGGATTAAGCCCAATTTTGTTTTAAAAAGAGAATATGATATGATATTTGGTAAGACATGGGATATGACAAGAAGGTGATCACCGGTATGTCTATGATTATGGCTCTTGGAGTATCTTGGGTGTTTACACCATCTTGTATTATTGCTCTTGGAGCATCTTGGGTGCTTACACCACCTTGTACATGTAGATGAGCTATTCCTTGCACAAACCATGTGATTTTGATCTTGTGATTTGGCATTTGAGCCAACATGTGCATTTAACTCTTTGAAATGGATATTTGACTCTCCCGAAAGTATAAGTATATATATATAAGTATTCTTGTGGGATGTGTAAGACTTAATACTGATGGACTGGGGGCGTTAGGGATATCCCCTAGGTCCCTCTCCCTTCCCTTGAACTATGTGCCAACATAGGGAAGGATGATATTCGTCTATTTTGTTTATGATATGACATGTCTGGATATGATTCTGCAAATCCTTCCGAAATAAGGGTCCCGTAAGGAAGGTGACCATCTCCGAAATGTTGTGTTCCGTAGGGTGTGATGTAGATTACCCTTGGCAAGTAATCTTCTCCCTATCGGTGGGAGGTCCCAATCGGTCTAATTGGTGTTATAGCTCGCATGGATTTGGGTTGTCAGTTATAGTCCATCCCCGTTATATAAAAGTTTATCGCATTGCACGCATCATAAATTCCATGGCATCTTGTATATTAAATTCCTTTGCTTATACGATCTTTGTATATTATGTGCTCTTTTCATATAACATTAATATGCAGCTTTCGAAAGTCATGTGCATTGCATGCCTGCATACTTAGTACATTCAAACATACTAACGCATACTCTATGCCTACATGATTTTGCCATATAGGGACCGAGCAGTTTGAGTATCAGCCGCAAGACGAATAGTCCTTCCTTGCAGATGTTTTGCAGTGAGCCCCGTCTTCTGAGGGCGAACCTTTGTTCCTTGTGTTCATTATGTATATAATTTTGTTGAGGGTGAGCCCGGAACTTGTTCTGGTCCCCGTTCCTTAACTAGAGGCACATGTTGGGCATTTTGTAAGAACCTTGTCATTTTGCTTAACATATAAGAAATTCTCTTTTTGGGACTTAAATTTCTGTTATTTAATTAACTGTCTTTAAAAGCTCTTGAACCAAGCTATGTAGATTCTGAAATTTTGAGGCTTGTTTGGGGTCCCCATTCGCTGTGTCATATGTAGGCCCTAACCCTGCTTCGTGACAAAAGATGGTATCAGAGTCCCATGATATAATGGTCCTCGGAGCCCAACTTGCTGCATTAAGTAGAGTCCTATTCATGGGTGTGAAGTGCACCATACCTATGAGTGGGAGGCTACGAAGACGTATTAGGAAATTCCTCCCTTTTTCATGTCTTGTATCGTGCTGTGACTGGTTTATGAAATCTCCTTACTTACTGGCGTCGTTAATCCATTTCAGTAAATGCCTCGGGGAAGACCTCCACTACCTAGGCCGGCTCCGAATTCTGAAGATCAGGCCTCTCACGACCCTATGGAGGAGCCTATCTCTAACACTGAAATTTGTACCGCTTTCGCCATGCTTGCACAGGTGGTGACTGCTCAGGCAAGGCAAGCTAATTTGCCACAGGACCCTACACCCGTATCCATTGTAAGGGATTTCACCCGGATGAATCCTCCAGAGTTCTATGGGTCAAGAGGTGATGAGGACGCTCAGGAATTCATTGATAAGCTCTCAAAAATACTGAACATTACGGGCGTGAGGAAAAAGTTGGATTGGCTGCTTAACAGCTGAAGGATATAGCTCAAGTGTGGTGTTCACAGTGGGCCATGGAGAGGGTCTGTGATGTTAATGTTAAATGGGGAGAGTTCAAATCTACCTTCCTCGATCGCTTCTTTCCACTTGAGCTGAGGGAGACCAAAATGAACGAGTTTATTAACCTTAAGCAAGGGAGTATAAGTGTGAGGGACTATGCCCTCAAGTTTACCAAGCTTTCAAAATATACTCCATCCCTGGTGGCCGATCCCCGTGCAAGGATGCACAAATTTATTTCGGGTATTTATGACTTGTTGGTGAAAGAATGTTGAACTGTTATGCTGATTGGGGACATGGATATTGACAGACTCATGGTGTATGCTGAGCAGACTGAAGGGGAGAAACTTAAAGAGAAAAGGGCATACGATCCCAAGAGAGCCCGCTTTGATGGTAGGTTCTCCGGTGCTAGGAATGTTTGTTTTGGTCTCTTCCAGCAGAGCCAAGGTTTGGGAGCTGGGGTGGCTAATTCTCGGGTACCCCCTCTCGGGGTACTGGTAGGTGGCGGGCCAAGATATATCTCGTGTGACAAGTGTGGGAAGCCCCACACATGTGCCTGCCGAAGGGATTTAGGACTTTGCTTTGGATGTGGAAGTAAGGACCATAAGGTTGCTTATTTCCCTAGTAGTGCGCATGAAGGCCGAGGTCAGGTAACCCAAGACGGGCAAGGTCAGTAGAGAGGTCCCCAAGGTGTTTCCCCAAGGAATAACAGATTCTATGCACTCCATGCCCGCCAGGATGTCGAGGAAGCTCCAGATGTCGTGACTGGTATGTTGAAAGTCTTTGATTTTGATGCTTATGTTTTCCTTGACCCAGCTGCAAACTTGCCTTTTGTGACTCCACTGTTGGTTGTTAAGTTTGGTTTGAAACCCTAGATTTTAAGAGAGCCTTTCTCGATCTACACCCCCGTGGGTGAATCTATTGTTGCTCATAGAGTCTATCATGGGTGCCCTGTTGCTGTGTTGCATAAAATTTTCCCATGTTATTTTGTGGAACTTGAGATGTTTGATTTTGATGTGATTCTTGGAATGGATTGGCTGCATGCATCTTAGGCTTCCATAGGTTGTAGAACCCGAAAAGTCCAGTTCCAACCTTCTAGTGAGCCAGTTCTTAAATGGAAGGGTGGTGACTCCTCTATTAAAGGTAGGTTTATTTCCAACCTCAAGGCACGGAAAATAATTTCTAAGGGGTGCATCTACCATATTGTGAGGGTCAAGGATACGGATTCCGAGGTTCCTACTCTCGAGTCAGTCCCTATAGTGAATGAATTTTTGGATGTGTTTCCCGAAGACTTACTGGGCATTCCCCCGGATAGAGAGATAGACTTCGGCATAGATCTTCTTCCAGAGACCCAACCTAATTCTATTCCTCCGTATTGGATGGCCCCGGCAGAATTGAAAGAGTTAAAGGCACAGTTAAAGGACCTATTAGAGAAGGGTTTTATCTGGCCTAGTACATCACCGTGAGGTGCTCCAGTGTTGTTTGTAAGGAAGAAGGATGGGTCTCTCCGTATGTTTATCGATCACAGGCAACTGAACAAAATGACCGTTAAGAACAAGTACCCGTTGCCAAGGATTGACGATTTGTTTGATCAGCTTCAAGGTGCCACTCACTTCTCAAAAATTGATCTCCATTCTGGGTATCATCTGTTGAAGGTTAGGGAATGTGATATCCCCAAAACAGCTTTTCCAATGAGGTATAGGCACTTCGAATTTGTGGTGATGTCGTTTGGCCTAACTAATGCTCCTGCTGTATTTATGGACTTGATGAACAGAGTGTTTAAACCATTCCTGGATAGCTTCGTGGTTGTCTTTATTGATGATATTCTCATTTATTCTCGAAGTGAACAGGAGCACGGGAATCATTTGAGCATTGCCCTCCAAATTCTAAGGGAAAAAAAATTGTGTGCCAAGTTTAGCAAGTGCGAATTCTAGTTGGGCAAAGTGTTTCCTCGGTTATGTGGTGTCTGAAGATGGTATCAAGGTGGATATGAGGAAAATAGAGGCTGTGAAAAATTGGCCTAGACCCTTGACTCCTTCGGATATCCGTAGTTTTCTCGGGTTGGCCAGGTACTACTGAAGGTTCGTGAAAGTTTTCTCATCTATTGCATCTCCATTGACTAAGTTGACCCAGAGGTAGGCTAAGTTTATATGGTCGGATGAATGTGAGAGAAGTTTCCAAACCTTGAAAGATCGGCTTATATCGGCTCCCGTTTTGACCTTGCCAAATGGTTTAGAAAGGTTTGTAGTGTATTGTGATGCCTCGCGGATCGGAATGGGTTATGTGCTTATGAAAAATTGTAAGGTGATAGCCTATGCATCAAGGTAGCTGAAGGTGCATGAACGAAACTACCCCACACATGAACTTGAATTGGCAGCGGTGGTTTTTGCTCTGAAAATTTGGAGACATTATTTGTACGGGGTCCATGCTGATGTATTCACCGATCACAAGAGTTTGCAACATGTTTTCACTCAGAGGGATCTTAACCTCAAGCATAGGAGGTGGTTGGAGATTCTGAAAGATTACGACATGAGTGTGCTGTATCATCCGAGCAAGGTCAATGTTATGGCTGACGCTCTCAGCAGGTTGTCTATGGGCAGTGTGGCGCATGTTGAAAATGGGAAGAGGGAATTACCAAGGGATGTTCACCGGTTGGCTAGATTGTGTGTCAGGTTGACTGATTCTAGCGAAGGTGGTATTCGGGTTTAGACTAGGGCAGAATCTTCTGTGGTGAATGAGGTAAAAGCTAAGAAAGATCTAGACCCATTATTAATTGAGTTAAAGAAGTTGGTTGCTGCAAAGGAGATCGAGGCGTTCTCCCAAGAGGGAGATGGTGTACTCCAGTACCAAGATCGGCTTTGTGTTCCTTATGTGGATGACCTTAGAAAGGAGATTATGAGTGAGGCTCATAACTCTCGTTACTCTATTCAGCCGAGGTCTACCAAGTTGTACCGAGATCTGACAGAGGTGTATTGGTGGCATGGTATGAAGTGGGATATTGCCAAGTTCGTGTCTGAATGTCCGAGTTGTCAACAGGTAAACGTAGAACATCAAAGGCTCGGTGGTTTGGCCCAAGACATTGACATTCCCACATGGAAATGGGAGGATGTGAATATGCCCTTTTTTGTTGGATTGCCTCGGACCCAAAGGTAATTCGACTCTATTTGGGTTGTTGTGGATAGAATGACGAAATCGGCTCATTTTCTACCGGTCAAAGCTACTTTCAACGCCGAAGAATATGCGAGGTTGTATATCCAGGAGTTGGTGAGGTTGCGTGGGTTACCTTGGTTCATCATATTGGATCGTGGTGCTTAATGCACTTCCCACTTTTCGAAGTCTTTTATGAAGGGCCTTGGAACCAAGATTAAGTTGAGCTCCGCTTTTCACCCTCAAACCGATGGCCAAGCGGAGAGGACTGTTAAATCCTTGGAGGATATGTTGAGGGCATGTGTGCTGGAGTTTAAGGGGAACTGGGACGACCATCTTCCACTCATCGAGTTTGCTTATAATAATAGCTTTCATGCTAGCATTGGCATGGTGCCATTTGCAGCCTTGTATGGGAGGACGTGTAGATTCCCGGTGGGGTGGTTTGAATTGGGTGAGATGGCTTTAGTTGGCCCGGATTTGGTGTTGGATGCTATGGAGAAGTTAAAAGTGATTAGGGAGAGATTGAAAGCGGCCCAAAGTCATCAAAAGTCCTATTCGGATAGTAGGAGAAGGGACCTTAAATTTCAAGTTAGGGATTGGGTGTATGTGAAAGTCTCTCCTATGAAGGGTGTGATATGTTTTGGTAAGAAGGGCAAGCTAAGCGCCCAGTATATTGGTCCTTATGAAATTGTTCAGTGGATTGAGGCGTAGCTTACAAGTTGGAGTTACCTCCGGATTTTGGTTCCATTCATCTGGTCTTCCATGTATCTATGTTGAGAAAATTAGTTGGTGATCCGAGCACCATTGTGCCTTTGGAAGGAATTGGGGTCGAGGAGAACTTGACTAATGAGGAGGTGCTAGTGGCAATCTTAGATAGGCAAGTAAAATGGCTTCCTAACAAGGATGTGGCTTCAGTAAAGGTAATTTGGAGAAATCAACTAATGGAGAGTGCTACTTGGGAGGCGGAGCTGGACATGATGAAACGATACCCCCATCTTTTCCAATCTACTCAAGCCTAAGGTACTAGGAATCTTCCTTATCTATTCGTGTCATTTCTTGTCTTCTTGAGTCTCATGACACGACATGCATATGTGTGCACAAAAAGTGCTTGGATGCAATCTTGATATGAGCTTTGGTTTTGAACTATAATTTAATTTTTTGCACAAAGCTTTTGGTACCATCCTTTAATTTTGAGTTGAGTTGTCCATTGTGTCTTGTGGCGGATGTATCTTGCCTTAACTCTAACCTTTCTAGCTTTGTTCTTGCATATTCGAGGACGAATGTTCCCAAGGGGGAGATGATGTAAGGCCCCGGATTTTTCTCTCACTGACGTCACTTTGGGGTAAAAGACTTGCCCAGGAAAACTGCCAGGCATCATTTCACGAAAGGGCCTACATGGCCCGTGTGGAGTCACACAGACTGTATGCCCTCCCGTTGAATGACACCTGGGAAAAATAGAGGGTAAACGGGCCTTCACACTGTTTGTGTGACCTTGGATGGTCCGTGTGGCCCTCCGTTTGGGGTACTGTGTAGACCCACCCTTACACGGACCAAGTCACAGTCCATGTGACTCTAGATGGTCTGTGTGGCCTTCCGTTTGGCGTATTGTGGAGGGTTACCTGTACACGGATAGGGTCACGGTCCGTGTGACTCCAGATGGTCCCTGTACTTGTTCGTGTGGTGCTACTTAGACCAGGAAATTTTGCCTCTAAGGAGTTTAAGTCATGGACCACGGCCTAGTATACGGTCCATGTGACACTATATAGACCGTGTACCGTACCGTGTGACCTAGACAGGCCAATTTCAGGTCCGTTTGGTAAATGGCATTTTTGAAATATTGGTTGCTCCACACGTGAATTTTGTCATTTTCCACCCTTCCTGAGCTCCCTATATAAGCTGAACACCCTCACTTTTTAACCATTTCTCTCATTCCCCTCCTCTCTCTAAAATACTCCTACAAGAATTTCCTCCCACTTCTCTCTAGGATCATTCAAGTCAAGGCTCACAATTTGAAGTCCATTTCTTCTCAAGTTTGTCTCCGAATCAGGTATGTGGGTTTTGATTCTTGGTCTCTTTCAACCAAAAAGACCCAAAGTTCTTTCCAAGCTATTTTATGAAATTGTTTACTTAAGATGTGAATTTTGACTACTTGTTCTTGGTAACTTTGAACCATGCATGTGCTAAATAATATTCCGAATTTTGAGTTATGATAAATTTTATTATGATGAACTACTTGGATTATGAGAATATGAACATGCAAGTCCTTCAAAGATATTACCATGCATGGGTGATCTATACTACATTTTCATATGAATTTTCATTGTGGATTTCCTAGACTTTACATTATACTGCAAATTTTAGATATACTCTACATCGCCCACGCTATCCCTACATCATGCATCGCATCATACACATGGCATTGATATATGGAAATGTTGAAATGTTCGATTAAGCCCAATTTCGTTTTAAAAAGGGAATATGATATGATTTTTGGTAAGACATGGGATATGACAAGTAGGTGATCACCGGTATGTCTATGATTGTGGCTCTTGGAGTATCTTGGGTGTTTACACCATTTTGTATTATGGCTCTTGGAGCATCTTGGGTGCTTGCACCACATTGTACATGTAGATGAGCTATTTCTTTCATAAACCATGTGATTTTGATCTTGTGATTTGGCATTTGAGCCTACATGTGCATTTAACGCTTTGAAATGGATATTTGACTCTCTTGAAAGCATATGTGTGTGTATATATATATATATATAAGTATTCTTGTGGGATGTGTAAGGCTTAGCACCGATGGATTGGGGCCGTTAGGGATATCTGTAGATTGGGCTATGAATTGACTGATGTAATTCAACCTCCCTAAGAAACTCATGACCTCTTTCTTTGTCTTTGGAGGAGGAAACTCCTGAATTGCTTTGATCTTTGAAGGGTCTAGCTCGATACCTCTACTACTAACAATGAATCCCTATAGGTTTCCGGCTGGTACTCCGAAAGCACATTTGGAAGGGTTTAATTTTAGATTATACCAACATAGACGGTCAAAGAATTTCTTCAAATGAGTTAGATGGTCCATACTCTCGCGGAACATGATGATGACATCGTCCACGTACACCTTGATTTCTTTGTGAATCATGTTATGAAAGAGAGTCATCATGGCACTCATATAAGTAACTCTGGCATTTTTAAGACCAAATGGCGTCACCCGATAATGGTACACACCCCAGGGTGTGATGAAAGCTTTCTTTTCCGCATCTTCTCTGTCCATTAATATTTTATGATAAACTGCGAAGCAATCCACAAACGATTGTATCTCATGCTTGGCACAATTATCAATGAGGATGTGAATGTTCGACAACGAAAAATCATCTTTAGGGCTAGCTTTGTTGAGATCTTTATAATCGACATAAATTCTAATCTTCCCATCCTTCTTAGGCACTAGAATGATGTTGCCTAACAAAAAGGGATACTGCATTTGGATTGTATCTGCGTAGTAACTTCTTCCTTGATTTTCAGAATTAGTTCTGGCTTAAACTTCCTAAGTCTTTTGCTTCACCAGACTGAATTTTGGGTTGATTGGCAATTTGTGAGAGACAATGTCGGTACTCAAACCAGGCATATCTTTGTAGGACCATGCGAATACATCCATGTATTCTTTGAGCAAGCTGGTGAGCTCTCCCTTCTGAGCATTCGTCAAATGGATACCGATTCTGGTTTCCTTGACACATTCTTCATCTCCTAGATTCACTACTTCCGTCTCATCCAGATTAGGCTTATCCCAATTCTCAAATTGTCTTAGTTCCTCGGCAAGATGTTCAGGCCCCACGGTTCTTTCATCATAAATACCAAGTTCATTGTCATCCACTTCATTTTGTTCATCCAGCTTTTGCCATGACATGACGTTGGCAAATTTATATTTATTTATACTTGAATTATAAAAACATAGTTAGAACTCATATAAATAATTAGATAAAAACAATTGAAATGACAAGATGATAGTAAGTATAATATAAAAATAAAACGGAGGCTTTCATTCGACTAAAAAATAATGCACACTTTGACCATGACATGGGTCAATCTTCCTTTTTTAAACATCACGGGGGAAATTAAAGCAAGACCAAACATGGACAAAAAATAAAGTAAAATAAAGGTGGGTCTTGGGCCTCCACCGGACTGTCACCCATTTCCAAATAAATAATTAATCAAGCCTTCATCTACCAAGAAGAATGGGAAATCAATAGCAGGGTAAATATAGCGTTCAACACCGGTTCTGCATTCTAAGTGCTTGATGCCCCAACCGTGTCATCGTCATCAACTACATCACCCTCCTCGAATAAGCCCTAGATAACTTCCCTAAGGCCATCGCTAATTGACATATTCTCGTACTAGGAATGACGATATAGGTGTTGTATTGGTTGGGCTAGCGCTCGATCACTCTTCTGATTCTGTATTTCCCATTCATCTTCTTCCAGGACGACATATCCCAAGCCAAATTTTGACTGCTTTGTTGGCAACAGGATTGGCTCAGTAATTCCCTACAAGCACCTTCCTAGTCCACAACCAGGCTCAAACCCACTCCTCAGCATGACCGTAGCTATCATCTTGTAAATGGCAGGCATAGGAGGTCTGTGCGTCCCATCACCCTCTGTAGCGTTCATTATCTCAACTATGTAGAAATCAGACCTTTTGATGACATTATCGACAATAGGTGCATGCACGTTTGAATGGCTTCCTTCGCCATAAATAACAACTTCACGTTCATTCCAAACAAACTTTATCATCTGATGGAGCGTAGATGGCACAGCTCCGGCCATGTGGATCTAAGGTCTCCCTAATAGCATGTTATAACTGGTAGCGATGTCCATCACCTGAAATTCGACCACGAACTCAATGGGCCCCATAGGTTCACTGCTCCCAGTGTGTCTCTCCGATTGCCGTTGAATGATCTCACATTGTCTTGACTCTGATAGATTTTTCCAACATCAAAATTCAATTCTCTGAGGGTAGACAATGAACATATGTTCAAACCAGACCCATCGTCAATTAACACGCAGTTCAAGATCATATCCCGACACTTAATTGTGACATGAAGTGCCTTGTTGTGCATCGATCCCTCAAACGACAACTCTTCATCACAAAAACTAATGTGATGCCCTCGAGTAGCCTGGCTTATCATAGCCACCAAGTCATCACTATCGGTTCCCACAAGCACGTACATATCCTCTAATGCTCCCATTAGCGCCTGCTATGACGTTGTGAACTCATCAGTAATGACCATACGAAAATCTGTGCAGGTGTCTTCTCCAAATACTTCACGATGGAATATTCTTCAGTCTACATTCTTCTCCAAAATTCCTCTACTTCAGCTTCACTTATCAGCCTTTTGTCTTGACCTCTTTTGCTCACACCTTGAATTGACCCCTCTGTACTGAAAGTTTCAATCATGACCTTTTGAGTAGGGATTCCCTTCGGTACTGCAGCGATTACCTCGAGAGGTGTCAAAATCACAACCTTCGACTCCTCAGTGATACTTAAAGCTGCCACACTCTTCTCTAAACTGGAAGTGTTATCCGGAACTATCATTTTGGGTGCACACCAGTCTTCTTCTCTCTCAATAATGTTGGCATTGTTCTCCCTATGATTAGGCAAAGTATTACTACTGACATTGGGAGCGACAGTCTGAAGAACAACCATATCGTGATCAATCAAATCCTGAATCTTGTGCTTTAGATTTATGCAATCCTCATTGTCGTGCCCGACAATGTTGGAATGGAAGCCATAAGTCTGATCGATCCTGAAGAAATGAGAATTTGTATCCATTGATCTTGGAGGGATGGGCTGGATCAATCCTGCAGCTGACAATCTTTCAAACAATTTCGTTCGGCTTTTGGAAAGTGGAGTGAACACCCTAGGGGGTTTCTTATCTGAGTTTGGACGAGGATGGTTGTAGTTAGATTGTGGAGGTGGGGGTACTTAGTGGTAATTTGGAGGATTTCAACGGGATGGTGTAGAAATCTGGGGTTTTGGGTACGACGGGGTATGATAGCTTGGTGGTGGGGTTTAGTGATTTGGAATTTTGTAATTGGCCGAGGGGAGTCTAATAGGTTGGACGTAGGAGCAACTTAGGGATTGGGGTAGGTAATTTGGGTGAACATTTGGATATTGTGGGGTATGGTATTGAGGGGGATCGGTTTGGTAGTTTAAGGATGAAGTTTGGTGCCCTGGTTGAGTGTAGTACACTGGAATGGATTTGAGGTAAGTTGGAAATGGTTTTGAGGGGGTGCAGGTTTTCTGGGGTTACTATTGGGTGTTCTCCTCTTGTATTGTAAGCCGAAAACAACTGCCATGTCTTCTTTCCTCTACTTTACCAGCCCTGAAGATCCAGCTGAATTTGTCATACAGGTAATATTTCCCGTCCTAAGTCCGTCCTCAATAGTTTCACCAATTTTGACAATATCTGCGAACTTTTCCCCAACGAGCAGTATCATCCTCTCATAGAACTCCAGCTCTTTAGAGCGCACACACTTCGACTACTCCTTTCTTTGACATAGGAGGCCAAACTTTGGCAGCCTCCTTTCTCCACCTGTACGCGTATTCACGGTAACTCTTCGTGGCCTTTCGCTTTATCATTTCCAACGAGTAACGGTCTGGAACAACTTCTAAGTAAGAAGCGAACCGTTCCATGAAATCTTTTGCCATGGCATTCCATCCTGCTCATTATTTCAATTCCTGTCACGTGAACAAATCCAGAGCCTCTCCACTCAGGCTTCAGCTGAATAGTCTTATCAATAAAGCCTCATTCCTGCCAACACCAACGAGTTGGTCACAGTAAGCTCTTAAATGGGCTAATGGGTTTTTGGTTTCCCCAAAAGTGTCAAACATTGGAATCTTGAATCCCTCCGGAAGGTCCAAATCAGGACGAATGCACAGATCTTTATAACTCAAGCCTCCGATATCTTGCGTGATGTGATATTTGTTTTAGGGCCTTCGCTATCTCTTCCTTTATCCCAGCTTGACCATTTCTTCTTTAGTCTTCCATTCCTTCTCCTTTTCCTCGTAATGGTCTATTTCAGAGTAGGAGGTGTGTGGAATTGGCGGTTTAGTAAGGACAAGGACATGGAAAGGGGCTTTAGGAAGTGAGGTTTGAACGGTGGGTAGGTTGTATTGGTCTGGGGCTTGGATATCAAGATGGATTATCTGTGGGTAAGCATTGTTGGGAATGTGAGATGAGCTAAAGGCTTGAGCATTATTGACGTTTGAGTTTTGGGGAGGATGGGGTGCTTGGTGTAATAGATTGGGATGACATACATTTGGAGTAGCTAGATCAACGACGGAGGTATTATGAATAGGGGTGATGGCTGCGTTAGTTGATATGGGAATAGGTTGATGCGCTGGATTAGGAGAAGGAAAGTGGAATGGAGGCCTCCCATCATCCTGGCCGAGAAGACTAGCGGTAAGGGCCAGATTCACTAGTTCTTGAGTTTTTTTCATTTCCATCTTCATTTCAATAACTTGTTTCATCAGTTATGCAATCAACTTATTTTGTTCCGTGGTGACCGAATCTGTGACCGGAATCTCGGCTAGGCCCATATCATCGTTGTTGTTCTCTACCATTGTTTCTTTATCGTTCGACTGGCTTTGATTGGGAAGGAATCTCTGTACGCTTTTGATCTAGTAAAGTAAGGATGGTTGGCCAGTTTTATCAACACAAATCAATTCTTATCACCTGTAAGAAGAATTACTCAAAGGTAAATATATCGGTGTCTTTACATTAACAAGTAATACAAGATATCATAGACAAGTCCACCAACACACAGCTGTTGTTTTATTCGGAGATAAACTAGCCCATAGGTTCAAGAGATATAGCAAACGGGCAAGACTTTGTCTAGATGATTTTGGAAATGGGGTGTCACAGTATTTTGGGTTTTTGTCTTCTGCTAGTGTGACCTTTCTGAGTTAGGAAAGGTAAGATTTTAGAGGTACTTTGAGGGGTCAGGATTTTCTCGAGAAATTGTGACATGAAGAATATTTGGTCGTACTTCTGGCAATGATCGGGGTACATGTGTAGTGGCTTATTTGATATATGTATATTTTTGGCAAGGAATGGGCTAGAATTTCTCTAAATAAATCAACATAATCACATAAATAACAGATATCACCGAAACAGTTACTTCGCGTCCTAGAGAATATGTGATCCTTTTGTGCCAAGGGATGACCTATCGATTTGAAGGATGTATATGTCGTTTTAAACATCTCATTGTTCCCCAAAGCAAAGTCCATAATTAAAGATATTACAAAGCTTAAATAACAGGGGACACATTTTCAGGGAAAGGGGAAGAAATAAAATATGCAAATACAAAAAAACATTCCTACGCAGGGGTTAAACTAAATAGAAGGAGATCCCGCTTGACTTCTGGCTTTATCTACTTCTCCCTGGATGTGGTATCGGTGCAGCATCAAGAAAGGTTCCACTAGTAGGGCTCGACCGGATACTGGTGTTTGCTGAAGAGTGGTGATCTGCCTTTCCAAATTCTGATCTAACTGAACCAAGCATGCTCTTGCGTTGGCTAGTTCTTGCGTCTGAAAGTCCATAACTCTATAAAGCTCGTACCCCCTTTGCTGAAGCTCTTACTCCCTTCGCAAGTAATCTTTTTCTTTTTGCCAGAATTCCTGTTCCTTTTGTTGGAACTTCCGTTCCCTGTCATCCCATTATTGTTGAAAAAGTCTCCTCTGGACCTGGATTTTTGCTTCTACGTCTTCTAATCGAGGGTTGAGGTGGGGCCTTGGAATGATATCATTGCTTAAGTTGGCCTTTAACCACTCTTTGTATCCTTCTTCATAGTCTGCATTGTACCTATCCTTAGCAATGCTCTCTTTGTCCAAAAAGACACACGCGGACCATTCCTTGAGAACGTCATCTGATAGGACACCTTTTCACGATCCTTATAGTCGATAACATATTGGCTGCTATCCCCGGTCTTAGGTTTGACTTTTTTTCTCCCAAACTGTCTCATTACTCAGTTTGGAGAGTAAGGCCTCATGCCTCAGATACCCATAAGGACCAAAAAAGGAAATTGTCTTCCTTGTATCGCCACCCTTTTGGACATGAAGTCATCGAACATCCAAGAAACGTTATCTTCTTTTAGATCATAAAGAACTTGTGCCCATACTTCTTTGGACTTTCTCATTTTGAAGTTCCGAATAGTCAATAAAAGTTCGTGGTGAGCCAAAGCGTTTCTCCCATCCCGCTGTCTCAAGTCCTGCTTCCATTTCTCAACTTTCGTGGCTAAATGTAAAGACATCCACCATTATAGTAGCAGGTTGCACCCTTGAAAAAAACCGTATCCATTCTTACACATCCTAAGAGATCGGTAGATATCGGCAATGATGACTAGTGCCAAATCACAATACTTCTCTTGGCCGTTTTTACCAAGGCCGTAGAAGATTGTGTGTGTGACCATGACAATTCTGGAATCTACATGTTTGTTTGATCCTGAGGGAATGCCATGGTCCCTAAAAGGCATATGGAGAAAGCTAAGGCTTGGATGCTAATCTAAGTGCCATAATCGTGAAATTCGTTGGGGAAGTTTCCGAAATAGCTCTTGTGCCCCCAACGCTCAAAGAACCTTAAGAAAAGGATCTTTGGAGTATCTAACCATTCAGCTTGTACCAGGAAGAGCATGTATTTCATTTTCTTACTGGTCGGTCTACTTGGTATCAGAATATTATGGTCGAGGCATTTTCTCCTTTTTTCATACAGCCCCTTAGACTCGAGACAATCCTGGATCTCTTCAATCGTAGGTGTTAACTCAACATCCCCGAATCGAAACACCATCCTCTTATCGTCCCAAAAACCGGTAATGAACTTGATAAACGCGGGGTATGCCTGAAGGTCCATTAACGAGGGTAGATGCCCTAGATGTGTGGTGACTTGATTCTGTGCATACTCGCTAAGATTGTTCCACCAGATGCGGAGAAGATCCGGGGTCTTGGTGACCATGTCGAATTTCGGAAACTGACTAGCCATCTACAAGAAAAACAGTAAAAAAAATAAAAACCCCAGGCCCACGAACACTGATTCATTTAAAAGACATATACATCCTTCAAAAGCAAACAAAACATGATCGTCCAATTGGGCCGGAGGCCACTTTAGACTCAAGGTGGGATACTAATGGGCTCGATACCCCTAGGATATCGAGTCGACCTAGGCCAATGCACCTACAGGGTTTTTGTTTCGCTCTACCTTAGGTGTTTAAGAGTGGGTTTATTTTTTACTGTGAAAGGGTGACACGAGCGGATAACCCGGGCTGGGGAAGTTAACGACTGTCGACCCCGCAAGATCGACTCATTTCGTCAGGTTATCCTGATGAAAAATTTTGGATTTAAACGGCTGTGACCAACATAACCATCATTTTAGTTGGAAAATAAAAATAAAGTTGTCGGGTGGCGGAATATGCTATGCATGCAATGACAGTTAATAATTGAAATTAAATAAGTAAAATAAACAAACAAATAACGAAATAAAAACAATTATTAAAGTTAGTCAAAAACTTAATCTAGTGGTTGGAACATAATTAATTTACCCAGCAGAGTCGCCGTTTCTATTATCTCAAAAAATGATTTTGATTTCAAAAATTCGATTTATTACTTAATTGATTTAAGTAAAACCGAATCTTCAAAATTTTAGAGTCGCCACTTAATGTTTTAAGAAAAAATCAAGAAAACCAAATAGATTATTTTTAAAAAGACTTTAACAGAAAAAATCTCTTCAAATCCAAAGAAAGGGTTCGTGTTCACAGTTTCACTTCGAGAAGGTTTTACGCACTCGAAATGGCCGCTAACATATAGTTATTCAATGATAAGGTAATTTGACTAACTTTGAAAATAATTAATTTAAACTAATAACTAGAAAAAGGTTTAAGTAAAGTATTTAAAAATAATCAAGAGAAATAAATATTTAAAGTTTTAATCACGTTTTATCTAATCCTAACATAATTAGCAAATAAGACTAGGTTATTAGAAATTTTAAATTGATTAAAGTGGCTAAGTATTAAAGAGGAGAAATAAATAATTTTAAGGAAAATACTTCGGTTATTTTAAAGAAAAATTAATAAAGTCTAGTTTCATAGTAAAGGGGATTTTAACGTCAAAATATTCAAAGACATTAAAAATTAACATAAATGGTTAACTTTTGGGGAATTGATTAGGTCAAAACCAATAAAAAAAAAAGATTAGAGTTAGAAATAAAATAACAAATATCACAAACAAATAAATACCCAAGAAAATAATGAAGAAAATAAAAATTGGGTTTGGCAGGCCCAAATTCAACAACCTGTCCTATTTCTAGTAATATTGGGCCTGCCAGGCCCATCTCTCCTGTTGCTGCTAATTGGGCCAAAAGCCCAATACTGTTCCTGCTGCAAAATTAGGGCTTTGGCCCTTTTTCCTTTGGTCACATTTTGTTGTATACACAGGTTGTATACCAATGTATATATCATGTGTATTGATGTATATACACTAACTCTTGGCCCCCCAAACCTGTAATTTAGGATACTCTCGAATGTATACATGGACCCTATGATGAAAGACTCAAGGATATGCAGGGGTGGTCCAAAACGGACTCCAGCAATTGTCATATGCAACAAAACAAATAAAATATGTAAACAAAATAAAATTGCAAACATTTAATGTGAGAAGGTTAATATAGGGAGATGCATATATGCTACTGTTTCATGTCAAAAAAAACATGACAAAAGAAAGAAATAATTCTAAATTAGACATGGAAAATTGCCACCCCAAAAACAATAAACATTCTAACACAATGTTACTCTTATCTAAACAATACATATGCTACTCTTATTTATTTTTATACATCACAACCATATGCTATCAGTAAACTTTGCTTCAAGCCAACTTGGAACCACACACTACCAGCAAACATTCCAACAAAATGATAACATCTTGTAACCTAACAAGTGAAGAAAAAAAGGGGAGAAGGGAAGTTTGAGTTTTATTGCAAGCCAAAGAAACTAACCTATACTTCTCTTAATAGTGAAAAAAAGACAAGAAAGATTCATATTATTTCAACTACAAGATTAGATTAAAAGTAAAGTAATTGTGTATATTTGTGAGATAAGCAACAAACAAAGGGAGAGTACAACCAGCGGAGTTGAGGCCATGCTTCAAATGGGTAAGTATAAATTGATAAGGAACTCCAAACTTAAGAACAAAATATTTTTTTCATAGCAGAAGCAAGGGCACTAGTGTGCTTGAAAGCAGTAAACTGAAGCAGGAATGCGAGGATGGGACAAGAATGGATTTTAAAATCCGGAAAGCAACAAAAAAAGACAAAGAAGACCACCACAGACTCATAAAAACACCTCAAAAGCAAGCGTTATTTAACAGGTTCGAGAATCATTTTAGTATGGGGATGCACTGAGGAAAATTTCTACTTTATGGAGCCGTATTTTTTGAACCACGAATCCGAATCAAAATAGCATGAACAGCCACAGGATTGATACTAGCACGATACACGTCTATGTAAAAGAAAATCAAGAAGAAACATGTTCACTCAACACCATGCCGAACAGAATGGATATTTTGAGCAAAGAATCACGTTTCTACGACTATATATATTGAACAGATGCGGAATCCATATAATGAAGCAAAAATCTAACCTTAAAGACAACAGACAAAGTCACAAGACATCGCGCACTATACAATCATTCCAATAACAACATGAATTAGGCCAACATTTTCGACGGAGAATATATCAAGCACACAGTGTTTAAATATAAAGAACAGGAGAGACCACGATATTACCTTGTGGAGGGCAGCGAACTGAGATGACGAGCTAGAGTCAATGATTTTCGGCGTTGGAAAATCTTCAGAAGCCGATAGGCTTCAATGGAAATTGACCAAGAGAAAAGGAAAAGGTTATGTATCTTTTTTGAAAAAAAACAAGAACCTCTTCTTCCTTTTGTTTTTCCAAAAATTTTAAAATCCCCCCTCCCATAGCAGTGAACAAAAAGGGGTATAAATACCCCAAATTAGGGCAACGGATGGGAGGGAAAAACAAGGGTAATTTGGGAAAATTGGTTCCGATTTTTGAATCCTCCAGCTGGAATCACTCTACAAATCTCACATCTCAGTCATCGATTCAAATCGATGGCTTAGATGTGAGACGCTTCGAGTGATTTCTTGAACGGATTCTAACGAAAAGTGGGAAGGGGAAAGGAGTAGTGGAGTACGTGGTGTACGAGTGGTGTCATTTTGCCTGAAAATAGACCCCTGGCCGCCTGATTATCTTTGGTTGGCATCTGGTCCTCTGTTGGTATACTGGAAGAAGAAGGGGAAGAAAGGATCAGGGAGAGAGAGAGGGAACGGGGAAAGGGGGCGCGTGAGGGAGGGGTTTTACTGTGAGAGGGTCGGGCCGGGTCGGAGGGGTATTTGGGATGGAAGGGGGGAACTGGGTCAGGGTCGACAAGGGAGAGGGATTGGGCTTGGGAAGGGGTATTGGGTTGGGTTAGGGGTTTAGGAATAATAATTTGGGCTTTGGAATAGATTTAGGAATTGGGTTTAACTTAGAATTGGGTTGGGTATTTTAAAAAAGAATTGGGTTGGAAATTAAGGAAAAGAATTTAAAAATTAGCCACTTACCAATATGACCGATTAGATAGTGATCAATTTGAAATCAATTAATTAATTCGACCATGAGATGAATTAATATAAATTAATTAAAGCTTTAATTTTAATATCAACGACCTAAAATAATTAAATTTACTACGGGGTGATTAATCCTAAAAATGATTAAAGTAAAGTGATTAAAGATAAATCTATTCGAGAATTTTTGAAAAATTACCAAAAATATAATACTTAACTATTGATATTTGAAATATAATATGCAATATATAAACATAATTAGTATTAAAAGATTTAAACATAAAAATCACTTGAGAAAATATTTTTTGCATTTTGAAAGCTAATTAATTCAAATTGTTAAATTTAAAAGCTCAATGATTAATTTATACTGTGGAGGGTAAAAATTGGATGTCAAAAACATAGTCATGTACATAAACATTTACAAGCTTTGACACATACTCTGACATCATAGAAGTAGATCATTATCGTAGGATTCAGACAAGTGTGAATTCGCTTTTGACATTGAGGGTCCATCTTAAACATCATTAAAGGCATGATATCATACTCATAACAGTCTTGACATTTATAAACCTCTTTAACATATTTTACAGCCCTTATCATTAGCATCATGTAGGAACTCATTTTAAACTTAGTAGGCTTTTGTAATAGACTTTAAAATGATTCAAAAGTATTAAGTAATATCATGGTGAAACTCATCAATTTAAAACCATGTCTAGAAAACCAACATCATCATTGAAAAAGACTAGACAATGTAATCATGACATTAATTTGAAAACTATAGGAATTCATATTTATGATTACAATGCATCATTAGAGCCAAAATAACTTGAAATATATTATTATTACATTGGAAACATCCTAACGAAGATCATGTCAATATCATAACTTAAAGAAAAGGTAAAAGTAATCATTGTTGGACTTTGTGGGTGAAAGAAACCTACAAATAAAACTCACATACCTTGATCAGATGACTAAGAGAGAAGGGTTGAAGTTGAGGAGGATATCTTGTGAAACCCTAACTTTTCTTCCTTGTTCTTGAGAGAGTATCCTTGCCTTAACAAATATTTTGAGAGAGTGAATGAAGAGTGAATGGGTGTTTTTGGGATGAAAGGGTTTGATATGGGTAGATTTAGGTCCAAAAATGGCATAGTTTTATGTTTAACGTGTGGGAAAGGGTTGAAATTCCCTTCATTAACTGTCAAACCCAAACAATGACCCTTAATTATGGGTCATACAATGGTGTATGAGTCATAGAATGAGGGTTACATCCTGTTAAATTTTTTATCTTCTGAAATTGTATCTGAATAACAAACTATGGCCTCATTCTACAACTCATAGAACCCTTTTGTGGTTCCTATCCACACTTTAAAAAAAAACTCAAACTTAGAACCCCTCCATTTCTGGCTTATAAAATAGACTACCACTTATCCTATTTGTTCAGAGTTCATGTTCAAAAACCCAATTTCTCATTAGCCCAAGACCCCAAACAACGAACCTTGTTTATGGTATATAGTTCCATTTGTGGACCGCAAACACCCCTTGTACATTGCCCCCATAGATAGTCAAATTTTCATCCTATCTTATTCTATCCACGAGTTTTGTTTATGACCCGTTGTTTGAACCATTAGCCACAAATGAGGCTTGTACTTTAACCTGCACATTCGTAGTTCCATTTCTTCTGCATGTTTTGACTTCCTAACTTACGAGGCCTTACAATATCTCCTTCTTGACAATATTCGTCCCTAAATATGCTTAATAAAAGCTCTAAGGAGTTAAGAAAGCAGCTAACAACCCAACATGAATGCAAAAATACAATTTAACCATATTTTCATAAAATGTTTCAAACGCATACTTTAAACATCATTCAAAATAGTCCCATAAACATGCATAAACAACATGAAAACTGCAATATAATGAATTTTGAGGTCTTTGGGCAAGAAGAAGTTAATACCTTAGGCTTAAGATGAAAAGCGGTAAGGATATTACTTCATCATGTCCGCTTCTGCTTCTCGGGTTGCACTTTCAACTTGTTGATTCCTCCAAAGTACTTTAATGAATGCAACCTCTTTGCTTCTTAACCTCTTTACTTGTCGGTCTAGGATCTTAAGCGCAACTTCTTCAACACTCACATCCTCTAATGGAACTATGGAGTTTGGATCATCCATCATGTAATGACCCCAAGTTTAGGAGCCTTAAGGGAAGAAATGTTTGCCTAAAAAATGACCTGAAGTCTGGTTTATGAGGGTAACCAACGGCCTGTAGGTGTACTTACGGCCTATAGGATTGGTCCTTAAATATGAGACTTCAGGGAGAGGAAAAGTTTCTAAGTCTAGGGTAACCCACAGACCAAGTAACGGCCCACAGAAAGTCATATGGTCTATAAGTAGGGTTATAAGTGAGACTATTAAACATGAAGGAAATTTGGTGTTTGTTGGAAGGTGACCTACATATTACCAAATGGCCCGTAAAACAGTATACGTCTTGTTAGGAGTGATGTGGAATGAGACCCAGAAAAGTGAGAAAACATTTAAGTGTGGTAGGACTATAGGAGTCTGACCATGACATGTAACAAGTGTCCATTGTTTAGGGTCCAACAAATCAATTTTTCAGGGATTTTAGATGTGTTACTAGACAAGAGGGACCTGAGACCTATGAATTGACTAATGGCTCGTAAGTGAGGTTTCATAGGTTGAATCTAACAGTTTTGAATGAGGGGATGTTTTGTCATTTCATCCTTTTCATTCCTAAATTATGTCATTTTTGGGACAAGAAAGGGACCCTATATCAACTTTTAAGCCCTAATTCCCGCATTCAATCCCATATTCTTCACTCTCAAAATTTCTGAGGCGAAAAGACTCCCAAGAACAAGCTAGGGCAAAGGCTAGGGTTCTAAGATTTCTTCTTCAAAGCTTCAATTTTGTTTCTCCCAAGTTTCCCCAAGGTATGTGATTTTATTTATGGGTGTCCTTCCACCCATACATTTTCTTCAAGTTTTTTAAGTTAATATACATGCTTAGAGTTGAAATTTCTCTCTTAGGTAAACCAACCATGAAATCCATATTGATCTCTTCCTACATCCAAGTGGGGATCTTATTCTCTTGGGCTAGACCACCCAACTTTTGATGTTTAACCTGACAATTAGGACATTCATCCATAAACCTTGCAATGTTTTTCTTCATACCGCTCTACCAATATACCTCTCTTAGGTCTCTATACATCTTAGTGGAAGTGGGACGAACTATGGTCTTCTTAAAAAGTTAAATTTCTCAATCTATCCATATATAATACAGACAATCTTCCTTGGTAATGAAGTAACCCATCTCTCCCTTATTAGAAAACTTCTAATTTACCTTCCTTCGCCAAAGTCTTCAGTTCAACCAATGCGGGATTAAGAACTTGCTTAGACTTAACATCCACTATAACGACCCCTCAGTTTAGAAGCATAAAAATTGTAGAAAACGTTGGACTGTAAGTGACTAGGGTCAATTCATGAAGCCAAGTTCACAGCTCGTGGTTCAAACCATGAGGTGTAGACCAAGCTCGTGAATGAGAATGTCAGGAAGGGGAAAACATTTCAAAATGTTAAGTATCCCATGAAGTCATTGACAATTTGTAGATGTGTTCACGGCTCATAGAAAGGGGTCGAAGGTGAGTGTACCAGACATGAAGGAAATTTATAGTTTTTAAAAGGAGGACCACGATTAACAGGATGGTCGGTAGACCCCTGCACAACCCGTGATTTGGCTTCGTAGATATGGGCCCAAACAACTGAAAATTTTACTAAGTGTAGAAGTACTCTACGAGGCCATCCATGACCCATGAATTGAAGTGCGGCTCGTAGGAAGATGTTTCAAGGTTAGGGTTTGGCAACAATTTCTAATGAATGCAAATAGAGAACAAGATAACTAGGACTATGGTCGATGGTTCCATCCACAGCCCGTAATCAAGCTTTTGTTATTCTAGTATACATTTTTAATGAGCGACAATTTCTATCACGACCCAAGCCTAGGGCCTAGGTGGGACATGATGAATGGGGAACCTATAGGGACCCCAAACAAGTCTCTTAAGCATAAACGACACTTCCTTGGTTGCGGAAGCATAATTAAACAACAAGCACATATTCTGGAGGAAATAGGACCGTGGACTCAAGCTATGAGGACAAAAGGGACTTAGGACTTCCATCACTTCCTCAATAGTCAACCATACAACAAGAGGATAAGGACTAAGGGAAGCCTTTCATAGTTACGAATAAAATTGGAGTCAAACTCATAATATACATATCAATGTCCAGCAACACCTCTAAATGAGTGGAATGGGGGTCAAGACATCTCGGGCTCCCCCTCAATAGAAAATTATCCATACATAGAAAAGTCTTAACAAAAACATGGAACAAGTGGATATTTTCCTCGAAATAAAGGATTCACTAATAGCAAACCTCAATCAACCCGCCTAGCCACGTAGAGGACGAGGATGAATAGGACCTCTAATCCCTACATGGTTAGATCATGTAGGCAAAAAGTATGTGTTAGTATTTGGATTATACTAAGTATGTAGCGTGCAATTGAATAAGGAAACATAGCCTATAATTTATCAATATGCATAATCATAATCAACGGATATTCTCTAAATATGACATGAATGATAAATGCTTAGTCAAAACATACATGAGGAATCACCAAGTCACATCCCATATCATACATTGGTTGGGGAAGGACCATAATTGACATGTAAGATGAACCGAGATACTACATGGAATCCTGATGTTTACTCCATATCGGGCAAGGAGTGGTCTACTTTGCCTAGGTAGACCAAACACTCACCTTATGGCATAGCCTTTTCGAAAAGTGTCATCAAATATCCCTACACTACAGCGTGGCCTTTTCGATAGTTTTCACAAGGTATCCTTACCTTATGGCATATCCCTTTCAATAGGTTCAACAAATGTCCTAACCTTACGGCATATCCTTTTTGGTAGGTATAAGCCCATACATGGAATCAATATAACAAACTATGGTGGCACATAGGTTAGGAACAATGGTTACCACCAAGGTCCTCTCTATTGTAGGTGAACAATCCCATGGAATAGTCAATTCATATACTTAATCATATCTTACATAATTTCATGACACATAGTAGTATCTTAAGAGTAGCTCATCATAGGCCTTAGAACATAGCATCAAAGAAAGGGCTTCATACCATTCATAATATTTGTAGCATACTCATGAGCTCATGTCATACTTGTTAGCCCCTGTTTATATTAACAACATGTGTAATGTACATATCTTTCTCCAAGACATTTACTACACAAGAAGCTTTGCTCGTAACTTTGATCAAATCATGGGGGGTGTATGTAAATATGCTCAAAGTCATGCAATGCAAGACTAAATGATGTGAGAGAAGTAGAATAGAATTATTTCAAGTAACCCACCAAAACAAAGTAAATCTTGGTTAGGTAATCATTAAACCGTTATGTAAATCATAAATTTCACATGGAATCTCATTGCATAATAGTGTACTTAGGTAGAATAGCGTGAATTACTCCATAATATCAACATATTAAAGAGTTTACAAAATTTCCATAAATTTTCATGACTTGAAAATATATGAGAAATAGGAATGGTTGAGCTTCGTGGAGGAAAGGTCTCCACAAATTAAAACCCACATACATTGGGGTGATTAGAAATTGAAATCTTGTTAGAGGATGAAGAAAACCCAAAACCCTAGCTTGCACCCTTACTTGAATGTCTTAAGGAAGCTTGGGAGTGTTTTGGGAGGAGTTTAGGACTTAGGATATTTTAAAAATGAGAATGGAGTAGCTTCGTGTTGTATATAGCTGAAAAGGCTTATTTGGGGGGCTTAACTGATGTAGCATAGACTTAGGATATCAGAAAATGTCAAAATTGCCCCTTTTAGAAATCTTCCGGACCACGCCACAAGACTACGATTACAGGTCATTGAAAGGTGTCTAGTTTTGTTAACTTTTAAACCCTCTAAAATCTTCTCTAAAACTCAAACCATGACACCACCTACTACCCATTACTCAATTTTCGGTTCATCTTGTTATCGTGCATGAAGCTTTAGCCCCCCACCAAGTCTGCCTAGCATTCCAGGAGCATAAGTTATGGCTCATGGAACAAACTATGACTTGTTGTTACCTTCGTGCATTGGTGGGACTCCCAACTTGAGCTACAAGAATCGCACCCTTAGGACCAACAAACCTCGTTACGACCCATGATCCATTTGATGGCCCATAAACCCCTTCATGAATTCCAGTTACACTTAAAAAAATTCCAGACGTCATTTCTTATGCATTTTATTCCTTCCAACATGTGGAGCCTTACAATATCTCCTATTGGGAACATCCATCCCTGAATGTGCTAAATGTAAGCTCTAAGGATTAGAACACATGCATCATATGTAAAATGCAACATATACATCATGAAAACATTTCAAATCATGCTTCAAATAACATTTACAATGCAACCTCAAAATCAATCAATCATGCATATATGACATGAAAATGACATGCAAGGAAAGGGAGGTTCTTAAGTAAGAAAAATCATAGCACCTCATGGTTGAGTAGAATGGAAAAGATAAGAGGTATTGCTTCTTCATATCCACTTTGGCTTCCCAAGTGGCACTTTTGACTTGTTGGTTCCTCCAAAGGACTTTGATGGAAGTCACATCTTTATTTTTAAAACTTTTCACTTCTCCATCTAATGTTTCCACTGGAACTTTCAAATAAGTCAAGTTACCTTCCACAATTCCCTTAACCTCCAAAGACATTATAGAACTTGGGTCACCTGCACACTTCCTCTACATGGATACATGAAAAATCGGATGAACCATACTTATCTCCATAGACAACCTCACCAATCCTTCTCAAAATTATATATGACCCTACATACCATTGGCTCACTTTGACATTCTTGCCAAACCTGTCAACACCCTTTATGAGTGAGACCTTCAAATAAACCCAATCATCTACACTGAACTCTAGATCCCTTCTCCTCACATTGGAGTAGAACTTTTGCCTACTTTGAGCCGTCTTCAATCTTTCCTTCATCAAACTTACCTCCTCCAAAGTTTCCATAACCAAATTTGGACCTATCAAGGCCATCACCGCCACTTCAGACCACCAAACCAAGTATCTACAACGTCTATCATATAGATCTTCAAAGGGAGCCATTCCAATGCTGTAGTGACAGCTATTGTTGTAAGAAAACTCAATAAGTGGAAGATGCTCATTCCAACTACCTTTAAACTCCAAAACAAAAGCCCTAAGAATATCCTTAAGAGTTTGAATGGTCCTTTTGGCTTGGACATCCATTTTTGGGTAAAATGTCATGCTAAGCTTAATACTCGTACCAAGGCCTCTTTGGAAAGATCTCCAAAATTATGAAGTAAATTGAGTACCACAATCAAAAATGATAGACAATAGGACCCCATGCAATCCCACCAACTCACAAATGTACGACCTATCATAATCTTCAGCACCATATGTTGTTTTAACTAGTAAGAAGTGAGCCAACTTTTCACTCTACAAAAAAACCCATATAGAATCAAAATGTCTCTTAGTCTTAGGCAAGCCAATCAAAAAATCCATGTTGATTTCTTTCCACTTCCAAGTAGGAATCTCTATATATTGGGCTAGCTCACCCGGCCTTTGATGTTAGGCCTTGACTTGTAGGCAATAGTGCCAACCGACTACAAACTTTATAATATCTCTCTTCATATTACCCCATCATTATTTATATATCATTGTAGATCTGGGTTAAATAGCATAGTATGAACTATGAGCCTCTTTTAAAATCATGTCTCTCAACCCATCGACATTGGACACACATAACCTACCTTGGTACCTAAGGACTCCATCTCACCCTTGGGAGGAACCTCTACGTTGCCCTCTTTCACTAATGCCTTGAATTATAAAAAATGGGGGTAAAGGTATTTTTTGGATTTGACCTCTTCAATCAATGAAGACTTAGAACCATCTAAAACCACCACACCTCCATTTTCGGCTTCATCCAACCCAACACCCAATCTAGCCAATCGATGGACATCTTTTGCTAATTCCCTTCTTGCCATCATTAATATGAGCCATACTCTCAATGGACACTCTACTTAGAGCATCGGCCACAGCATTAGCCTGGCCCGGATGATAATGCACACTCATATCACAATCCTTAAGGAGTTCTAACCACCTTCTTTGCCTTAAATTAAGATATCTTCAGGTGAACACATATTGGAGGCTCTTGTTGTTAGTGAACACATCTACATGAACCCTATATAAAAAGTGATGCCATATTTTCAAAGAAAATACCATGGTTGATAATTCGAGATTGTCTGTAGGATAATTACCCTCATGCACCTTTAGTTGCATAGAAGCATAGCCAATGACCTTGCCACTTTGCATTAATAAACATCTTAAACCGATTCTTGAAGCATCACAATAGACCACAAATCCTTCTAACCCTTCTGGTAGATCCAAAATAGAGCATATGTACGCTTTTCTTTCAATGTTTGGAAACACTTTTCACATTCATCGGTCCGAACAAATTTGGCCTTTTGTGTAAATTTTTCAAAGGATAAGCAATTGAAGAAAAGCTCTCAACAAATCTCTGATAGTACCCTGCCAATCCTAAGAAACTCCTAATATTTGATGGAGTTAAGGGCCTAGGACAATTCCTTACCACCTCCATCTTTTTAGGATCCACTTTAATCCCTTCATCTGATACCACATGTCCTAAGAATGCAACTTTCTTCAACAAAAAATCACATTTGTCAAACTTACGAAACAACGTTTCTTCTATCAATGTTTGCAACACAACCCTTAAATGTTTCACATGCTCCTCTTCACTCTGGGAATAAATTAAAATATTGTCAATAAATACCACCACAAACATGTCAAGGTAGAGTTTAAATACCCTATTTATAAAGTACATAAATATTTTTAGGGCATTCATTAGGCTAAAGGACATCACCACAAATTCAAAATGCCCATATCTAGTCTGAAAAGCCATTTTTGGAATGTCACATCCCTTACTCTCAATTGATGATACCTAGACCAAAAGTCAATCTTTGAGAAGTGACTACCCCTTGAAGTTGATCAAATAGGTCATCTATCCTTTAAATGATAATTGTTCATGATGGTGACCTTGTTGAATTGCTAGTAGTCAATGCACATTCTAAGTGAGACATCTTTGTTCCTTGCAAACAACACATGTGCACCCCAAACTGACTTACTAGGCCTTATGAAATCCTTCTCCAATATATATTACAATTGATCCTTTAACTCTTTCAATTACATCTGGCCATATGGTAGGGAGGAATGGAAATGGGTTGTGTATCGGGGATGAGGTATATACCAAAATCTATTTCTCTTTCAAAAGGAATACCAAGGAGTTCATTGGAAAAGATATTAAGAAGTTCATTGACCACTGAAACTGACTCAATAGGAGGGACTTTAGACTTAACATCCCTAACCCTTACAAGATGGTAAACGCAACCTTTAAATATCGAGACTTAAGACAAGTGATGGTCCTACCCTAAACCATCGAATCATGACCTACCCACTCAATGAAGGGCTCATTTGAAAATCAAAACTTAACTTGCGAATTCTATAATTAAATAGAAACATGACGTGATGTGACCAATCCATCCCAAGAAAAATATAAGAAAACTACTATGTCAAGCTTAACAAAATCACAAGGTAAGACTTTATGTAATATAGCCACGGGACAACCTCTATAGACTCTTTTAGCAACAATGGACTCAACAACAAGGGTAGAAACCTTAAAGGGTTACATAACAATTCGTGACACATATGAACTCTATTAGCAGCAAATGGAGTAATGAAAGAGAGAGTGGCACTCGTATCCAATAAACCATACACATCAGATTGTAGATCTTTAACATACCAGCGAAACCATCAGGTTCCAGATCCACACCTTCCCTCCCTTGAAGAGCATAGAACTGATTGTGACATGGAGAACATCCTTGTTGGCAACCTTGTGCCCTGTGACCACCATGAGCACCATGTACTTAGGGAAGACCGTCTCTACCCTAGTTTTATGCATTTGGACAATCTACAATCTTATGGCCAATCTTTCCAGATTGAAGCAAGCACATGTGTTCCTCAAACATACACCACTACGATTCTTTCCATATTTTAGGAACCTTGGAAGAGCCATCCCACCATTACCATCTTGAGCTTTAGGGTTGGAAACCTTATCATTAGCAAACCTTTGGTTTTGAGGATCAGAAGATTCTTGACCTTGGAATTTATGGCTTTATTTGAAACGACCACCTCCAGTACCTTGAAATCCACCATCATAATGAGCCGTCTTAGACTCCCCACTCCTCCTCTGTCTAAAATTTTCTCCTTCATGTAGCTTGGCATAAATAATGAGCTGAGACAAGTCTATATCTCCTATGAGCATGGCATTGCGGCATTTTTCATTGATCAAGTCAGATGCTCCCGAGACCAACTTATACATCCTTAACCTAGAATCAACAACCAAGTGAGGAGCATACTTTGTGTAAAGACCCTAAGTTTAGGAGCCTTGAGTATAAAAAAGTTGGTCTAAATAATAACTTGGGATCTGGTTTATGGGAAAACTTATGATCCATAAGTTGATATACGACCCATAGGCTTGATCCTTAAACATAGAACTTCAGGAAGGATAAAAGTATCTAAGTGTGAGGTAACCCATGGACCAAGTGATACCCCATAGATACCTTACAACTCATTGATGGTTTTGTGAGTGGGATCCCAGACACGAAGAAAATTTGGAAAATTTAAGAAAGTAGTATATAAGTTATTAGACAGCTCGTAGAATAGGTTACAACCCATGCAAACCATTCGAGGGTAAAGCCAAAGAAGTGACGAAAAATGGTTAAATGTGGAAAGAATCCACGATTCCAACCACAGCCTATAAGATGTTTCACAACCCATAAAGATGTTCGTTGTTTTTTATTCAGCAAACTTAGTATTCAGGATTTTCAGATGTGTCATCAGACGAAGAGACTTACGGCTCATAAATTAACTTATGGCCTGTAGACGGGGTCTCATAGGTCAACTTTGGCAGTTTAAATGAGTGGTGATTTTGCCATTTTCATCCTTTATATTCCTATACTATGCCATTTTGTGATGGGAAAGGGGGCATATATTAGCCTTCAAGCCCTAGAATTAATCCTCTTTCTTTCATTCTTCCAATTCCAAAAAAAATCTAAGGTAAGACTCTCAAGAATAAGGATAAGGTTTTCAAGGTTTCTTCCTCAAAGGCTTCAATTCTATTTCTCCTTAGTTCTCCGTGTATGTGATTTGATTTATGGGTATCCGTTCTCCCATAAAGTTCCCCATTAATTATTTTACCTTTTCTTTAAGTTTCTTAATTTATATGCATACTTATGATGATTATATGACCTTTATGTTATTATGTGATACTTATGAAGTTTAGCAACTATTTGGCTTAGTCAATATATACATATTTTAGGTATGATATTGATTCCATGATTATTTTCGATATGATCAAGGTTGGGTGTTTTTTATGTTCCTTTATAAGAGAAATTCCCTTATCGTTCATGCTTTTTATGATTGTTCTATGCTAAAAGATAAGCCCACCTTGTTTTCAATGAATATTTCCTATGAATTATGATTATGATGAGGTTAATGAAGAGCTTCAAAGTTAAGCTTACCAAAGATATATGTACGATGTTAATTGCCCTAAATAATGTTTAAGAAAGATTTTTTAGTTCGAGCCACACCTATGGTTGCTACTTATGGTTATAAGAGTATTCGAGCCACTCATATGATTGCTACATATGAATATAAGAGTATGTTTTAATAATTCCATGGGATGACTTAGCACCGAGAGGGGTAGAGTTTGGGACTCATTCCATTATTTGAGGCATGATTGTTTGAGGTAAATCTCAATGTCCCTAACTATGTGCCACCATAGGAGCCTTATAGACTAGGCTAGTGGATCCACGTAGGCCCAAATTTTATGAAAGTGCAATTGCAAACTTACTATGTTTTGGACCTCTACCTTGGTAAGTACATTCCTTTTTTCCCAATGAAAGGAGTGCATTGGTCTTTTTCCAATGGAAGGAGTTCATTGGATTCAATGTAGTAGCTCACATGGTCTTACTCTCGATTACGGTCCATTCCCACAATATTAGGATCTCATGTTATGTTTCATTATATGTGCTTTCTTATGCATTATCTCATGTTGATCTTGAGCCATATTCCTTGTGCATGTTTAAGCTTGTTTATGAATCCTTTACTCTATATATCCTTATATGTTATGTTTAAGAATGATGGCATTACAATTTCATATATGCATTGTATCTCACATACATAGTACATTCAAATGTACTAACACATATTTTGCCTTCTTGATTTAACTATATAAGGATAGACACTCCTCCACTGGCTTGAGGCTATTTTCAGCGTCCAAGACTAGTAGCTTATTGTGGTGAGCCCATAGTTCGGGACCCCTCCAGTTTTCTACTATCGTATATCTTTGCTTTGATTTTCGGATGATGTATTTGTAGCCCTTCTGAGTCTTTTACTTTCTATATTCCCTTATTTTAAATTCTTTTCTATTTGATGGAGATCGACTTATATTGGTCTGATCTATTTATGATGTAGTTGGTATGAATATGGACAAACACATTGATTATAGTTATTCCACTGCTTTTTAATGTTGCTTCATTGTGAAAGTTAACTTTAGACCCTTTTCTCCTATTTTCTTCAACAAAGGTTTACGTAATGCCTATGAAAACTTACGATTCTAGAGATGGATTGGGTGAGGTACCTTCGGGTATCTCATTTTTCGTGTGATGACTAGGCCCCTAGGTCAGGCTGTTACAAACTTGGTATCAAAGCACAAGATTTTAAAATGTTCCTCAAATATCCATGCATACTCCATAATGTAGTGTCTCATTCAAGGTTGTGAAGTGCGTCACTATCTTGAGTGAGAGGCCATGAGATGGTTTGTGAAAGTCTTCCCTTCTTTTGTTATTCAGTTTGTGCCTTAGATTTGAATAAATTTTCTGCTAACTAACAAATGTTCCTTTTTGGATCTGTTCTTTCCCATCGAGCTTAGGGAGGCAAAGGTCTAGGAGTTTATCAACATCAAGTAAGAGAGCATGAGCATGAGGGAGTGCAAATTCACCGATTGTCAAAGTATCCTTCATTTATGGTCACAGATTCGAGAGCTCGCATGCGCAAGATTGTTTCTGGTGTCTTCGAGTTGAACTCCAAGGAGTACAAGATGGCAATGTTGTTCAAGGAGAGGGACATTTCCTGCTTAATGACATACTGTAGCAAAATGAAGAAGAGAAGCTTCATGAAAGGACAAGGGAGTCTAAGAGGGTTCGAGTTTAAGGTGGGAACTACTATCACCCAAAGGGGCGATAGTCACAAATTCCAAGGTGGCCAAAAGAAAGTTGAGCAAGGATCCACTAACACTCCTCCTTCAAGAAAAAGACAAGGGGTTGGCTCCCAAGTCTAAATTCCAAATCGCCCTAAGTGCAGGAGGCCTCAACAAGGAGAATGCTTAGTCAGGTCAAATACTTGCTTCACTTTTGGGAAGCTTGACTACTATGTTAAGTATTGCAGTAGTGGAGGTAGAAGGCCTCAAGGACAAAAGGGTCTATTCAAGGCATCCAAAGGAGCAATCATTTCTATGCTCTTCATGGAGCCAAGAGCCCGAACAAGCTCTAGATGTACTTACCGGTATGTTATGATTTTGCATTATGATGCATATGCACTTTTAGATCCAGGAGAAAATTTGTCTTTTATAACCGCATTTATTGCATATAAGTTTCATGTATGTCTTGAATTCCTCCATGATCCCTATGAGGTGAGTAGCCTCATAGGTGAGTCTACCATAGCGTAAAGAGTCTACAAAGATTGTCCGATTTCTATCTTGTATAAAGTGATTGCATTTGACTTAGTTGAGCTTTTCATGGTAGACTTCGATGTGATTCTGAAGATGGATTAGTTACATGCTTCTTCTGCCTCCATCGACTATAGAACCCATAGGGTTAAATTCTAGTTCCCTAATGAGCCAATTTTTAAATTGGAGGGTAGCAACTCTTCATGTAGGGATCAATTTATTTCTCTTGTAAAGGCCCGTAAGATGATTTCCGAGGGGTTCCTCTACCACTTAGTGAGGGTCAAAGATGTCTCTTCCAAAGGTCCTTCTCATGGGTCAGTTCCTGTTGTATGTGAATTCCCTAATGTCTTTACAGATGAGTTACCTGGTGTCCCTCCTGGTAGGGGGGATAGATTTTGGTTTAGACCTCTTGCCCAATACCCAGCCTATCTAAATCCCTTTCTTATAGAATGGCTCTCGCAAAATTAAAGGAGGTAAATGAGCAATTGAAAGATTTGGAGAAGGGTTTCATTAGACCTAGTTAGTCTCCATGGGGAGCCCCAGTGTTATTTGTAAGGAAGAAGGATGAGTCAATCCGCATGTGCATTGATTATCAGCAACTCAATAAGGTGACCATCAAGAATAAGTATCCCCTCTCAAGGATAAATGATTTGTTTGATCAACTACAAGGGGCTACTCATTTCTCTATGATTGATTTGAGATCCAAATATCACCAATTGAGGGTAAAAGAAGGTGACATCCCTAAGATGTCTTTAGGACTAGGTATGATCATTTTGAGTTTATGGTGAAGTTGTTTGGCCTCACTAATGCACCGAAGATATTTATAGACCTCGTGAATACGGTGTTCAAGCGTTACCTTGACATATTTGTTGTGGTGTTCATTGATGACAATTTTATCTACTCCCGAGATAAGCAAGAGCACATGGAACACTTGAAGGTAGTGTTGCAAAACCTGAGGGAACAGAAGCTCTATGCAAATAATGATAAATGTGAGTTTTGGCTTGATGAGGTTTCCTTTCTTGGGCATGTGGTATCTATAGAGGCATTAAAGTTGATCCTAAGAAGACAAAAGAAGTAAGAAACTGGCAAAGGCCACTTACTCCTACTAACATAATGAGTTTCATACGTCTAGTTAGTTACTACAGCTGTTTCATCTCGACTCACCAAGCTAAATCAAAAGAAGGCTAAGTTTGTGTGGACAGATAAATGCGAGAGGCGTTTCTAGAATTTAAAGGATTGGTTGACTTCAGCCCCCATATTGACATTGAAAAAGGACATGATGGGTTTGTTGTGTAATGTGATGCATCCAGGATTGGGTTGGGTTTTGTGTTAATGCAAATTGTAAAGTGAATGCCTATGCTTCAAGTAATTTGAAAGTACATGAGAAGAATAAACCAACTCATGACCTTGAGCTAGGGAGGGTGGTGTTTTCCTTAATAATTTGGTGGCATTACTTGTATGGAATGTATGTGGATGTTTTCAGTGATCAGAAGAGCCTACCACACGTGTTCATCTAGAAGGATCTCAACCTGAGGCAACGGAGGTGGTTTGAGCTACTCAAGGATTATGACAAAAGTTTGAAGTACCATCTCAGAAAAGCCAATATGGTAGCTGATGCCCTTAGTAGAATTTCCATGGTAGTGTGTCCCATATTGAAGATGAGTGATAAAGGGAGTTAGGTAGAGATGTTCATAGGTTGGCTAGACTAGGAGTGAAATTGAGTGAGTCCGGAAGTGGTGGCGCAATGGTTCTTTAGGGGTCTGTATCTTCTCTGGTTGATGAAGTTAAGGGAAAGAAAGATCTCCTTCCTACCTTGGTTGAGTTGAAAACCATGGTAACAGATGGAAGAATAGAAGTCTTCTCGCAAGGGGGAGATAGTGCACTGCACTCAGATATCAAGAAAGGTTGTATGTGCCCAGTGGTAGTGAGTTGGAGAAGTTGATCATGCAAGAAGCCTATAACTCTTCATTTTCCATTCATACCGGTGCTACCAAGATATATAGAGACTTGAGGGATATTTACTAGTGGAGTGGAATGAAGAAGGATAATGCTCAATTTCTGTCCGAGTGTGCCAATTGCTAACAGGTCAAAGTTGAACACCAAAGGTCAGGTGGCCTAGAAAAATACATTGACATCCCTTCTTGGAAATGGGAAGATGTCAACATACATTTCATAGTTAGGTTGCCGAAGACCAAAAAGTATTGACTCCACATGGGTGGTAGTTGACCGCATGACGAACTCAGCTCATTTCCTATCGGTCAAGACTTCTTTCAGTGCCAAGGACTATACTTGTTTGTATATTCATAGTTGGTGAGGTTGCATGGGATTCCATCGTCCATCATATAAGATCGTGGAGTTCAGTTCGCTTCTCACTTTTGGAAATCTTTTCATAGAAGACTTGGCACTAGGTGAAGTTGAGTACAACTTTTCATCCCTAAACCGAGGGGCAAGCTAAGAGGACTATTCAAATGTTGGAGGATATGTTGAGAGCTTATGTGTTGGAATTTAAGGGGAGTTGGGATGAACATTTGCAACTTATCGAGTTTGCTTACAACAATAGCTTCCATGCAGGTATTGGCATGGCACCATTTGAGGTGTTGTATGGTAGACGATGTAGATCTCTTATCAAGTTGTTCAAAGTTGGTGAGGCGGAATTAATAGGACCAAACTTGGTGATGAATGCTATGGAGAAAAATTAAAAGTATAAGGGAGAAATTACAAATATCCCAAAGCAAACAAAAATCCTACTCTGATGTGAGAAGAAGGGAACTTGGGTTTCAAGTTGGTGATTTGGTATATTTGAAGGTGTCTCCAATGAAAGGCGCTCTCTGGTTAAATAAGATAGAGGAATTGAGTCCTAGATATGTAAGACCCTATATGGTGGTGAGAAAAGTGGGGAAGGTAGCATATGAGTTGGACTTACACAACTTGTTGCACTTAATTCATCCAATCTTCCATGTGTTGATGTTGAGAAAATTCATAGGTGGCTCGAGTTCCATAGTTCCTTTGCATCATGTGAACATTGAAAAGGATTGAGTTACAAAGAGGTGCTGGTTTAAATCCTAGATCGACAAGAGAAAAAGCTAAGATACAAGGAAGTTGCATCCATCAAGGTACTTTGGAGAAACCAACAAGTTGAGGGTGCTACATGGGAAGCAAAAGCGGATATGGAGAAGCACTATCCACAACTATTCCACTCAACTCAAGACTAAGGTATTAAGAAATTCTTCCAAAGACCTCAAATTCAATGCATCTTAGTTTCTCATGATTTATGCATTTTGTTTATGTTTATGAACTATCTTGAGACACGTTTAAAGTATGAAATCTAAATTTTTTTAGGAATGATGTTTGACTTGCATATTTAGATGCATGCTGGTTATTAGCTGCTAATTTACTCTTTAAAGCCTGTCTTTAAGTACATTCGAGGGGAAATGTTCCAAAGAGGGGATATGGTAATGACCCCAAGTTAGGAGCCTTGAGTAGTGAAAAGTTAACCTCATAAATAACTTGGAATCTAGTTTACAGGACAACTTACGACCCATAGGTTGACATACGTCCCATAGGTTTAAGTACTTATACACAGAACATTAGAAAGGAGAAATATTTCCAAGTGTGGCGTAACCCACGGACCAAGTGACGACCTGTAGGATACCTTATGGCATGTAGATGGTTTCGTGAGTGAGACCTCAGACATGAAGGAAATTTACAATTTTTAGGAAATTAGAATACAAGTTATCAGATAGCTCGTACAATGTGTTATGGCCTATGAAAACCTTTTGTGGATAAGGCCAAGGAAGTAAGAAAAAATAGTTAAGTGTGGAATCACTTTATGAGTCTTACCACAGCCCATAAGATGTTCCACTACCTGTACATATGTTTGTGGTTTTAAATTCAAGAAAGTCACTTTTCTAAATTTTCAGATGTGTCATATATTGACTTATGGTCATATATTGACTTATGCCCTGTAGACAGGGTCTCATAGGTGGACATCAACAGTTTTAATGAGTGGCAAATTTGTCATTTCCATCCTTCCTATTCTTGTACTACATCGTTTTGGGGCGAGAAAGGGGATCTATATTAGTCTTCAAACCCTAGAATCACCCCTCATTGTCTCATTCTTCCAATTCCAAAAATGTTCTATGGAAAGAGCTCTCAAGAACAAGGCTAGGGTTTTCAAGGTTTCTTCATCAAAGGCTTCAATTCTGTTTCACCTTAGTTCTCCAGTTGTGTGAATTTATTTATGGGTATCCTTTAACCCGTAAAGTTTCTCATTAAGTATTTTGCCTTTTCTTTAAGTTTCTCATTTTCATGTGCATGCTTATGATGATTTTATGAACTTTATGTTATTATGTCACACCTCTGAAGTTTAGAAACTATTTTGCTAAGTAAATATATGCATATGTGAAGTATGATATTGATTCCAAGATGATTTTCGATATACTCAAGGTTGGGTACTTTTGATGTGCCCTTTTAAGAGAAATTCCTTTGACTTATGTGCTTTATGATTGTTCTATGATAAAAGCTAAAACCCACCTTGTTTTTAATGAATGTTTCGTGTGATTTATGATTATGATTAAGGCATTAATGAAGAGCTTCAAAGTTAAGATTACCAAATATATATGTATGATGTTAATTGCCCTTAAAGATGTTTAAGAAAGATTCTTTAATTTGAGCTACTCCTATGATTGCTACTTATGATTCTAAGAGTATGTTTTAAAGATTCTGAGGGATTACTTAGAACAGAGAGGACTAGAGATTGGGACTCATTCCGCTAGTTAAAGCTTGATCCCTTCAATCTAAATCACAATGTCCCTAACTACGTGCAACCATAGGAGCTTTATAGGCTAGGCTAGTGGATCTACATAGGTCCAAATATTATGAACAATGCAATTACAAAGTTACTATATTTTGGACATCTATCTTGGCAAGTGTATTTCCCTTTCCCCACTAGAAGGAGTCATTGATCTTTTCCCATTAGAAGAAGTTTACTAGATTCCATGCGGTAGGTTCACATAGTATTACTTTTAGTTATGGTCCGTTCCCATAATATTATCATCTCATGTTGTGTTTCATTATATGTGCTTTCTCATGAATTGCCTCACAATGCTCTTGAGCCATATTCCTTGTGCATGTTTAAGCTTGCTTATGAATCATTTTCTATATTTATTTCATATGTTATGTTTAATGATGATGGCATTACAATTTCATCTATGTACTGCATCTCACATATGTAGTACATTCAAACGTACTAACACATATTTTGCCTGTATGATTTAACCATGTAGGGACAGGCACTCCTCCACTGGCTCGAGGCTAGTTTTCAGCATCCAAGACTAGTAGTTTATTATGGTGAGCCCTTAGTTCGAGACTCCTCCACTTCGCTTCTATCTCATATCTTTGCTTTAATTAGACAATGTATATGTAGCCTTTCTGAGGCTTTTACTTTCTATCTTCCCCTATTTTGGATTCTTTTCTATTTGATGGAGATCGACTAATACTACTCCCATCAATTTATGATGTAGTTTGTATGCATATGGACAAAGACATTGATTGTAGTTATTCCACTATTTTTAATGTATCTTCATTATCGAAATTGATTCTTAGACCCTTTTCCCCTATTTTCTTCCGCAAAGTTTTTGCTTAATACCTATGAACATTTAAGAAGCTTGAGATGGCTTTGGTGAGATGCCTTCGGGTATCTCATTTTCTGTGTGACGACTAGGCCCCTAGGTCGGGTCATTACAAACTTGGTGTCAAAGCACGATGTTTTAAAATGTTGCTCAGATGCCTATGCATACCCTATAGCATAGAGTCTCATTAAAGATTGTGAAGCACTAATGCCACCGAAATTACACCTTCTTTTTCTAGGATAAAGCGATCGTTGTGAAGAAATAGAACCTAACCAAGGTTAGGGTCGAATCCAAGGGAATATGTAGAGTCAAGAGAATTTAATGACTGCAATTTGAGTAATTAACTGACTTACTTCCCCAAAAAAAGGGGGGTTTTGCAATAATCAATGGAGAAATAAAACTAACACAAGAGTGAAATCAATATGGAGAGAAACTAGGGTATTGTGATCCCCTAACTTAGTATTGTGATCCCCTAACTTAGTACCACTGGATAACTTAATTCTCTTCTAGTGTGTAGCATGCAGGACGGTAAGTTAAGTTCACCAAATCCTTTGGTCAAAGGTGAGAGCCGAATTTCACTATGTAACTTGGCCTATCTCCATAGTATACATTACTAACTCTTACCTATTAGTCCTAATACAACCTTCCTTTTGCCCTGGTTGATTAGACGGGAACATATCAATCGAATCTTGTTAATTAATCTCTTTTCCTATTCATTACTATCTTGGTCAAGTCAGTAACACTAGGCGGGTTCTAATGTTGGACACCACTAGTAAACATGCAAAATGAAAAGAGCTAATTAATACATGCATGGACATTTTTCAAGAATTATGAATTATCTGATTTTATCTTGTTAGTTTTTCATGGTTCCGACAACCCTAGTTGTGGATTGAGCTACTCATACTTTGTGTAGATATAAGACTTATGAATTGGAAAACATAATAGAGCACTTACAATTGAATTAAGAACAAGCAAATCCAACTTCAAAGAGAATCACGGGATTAAAGATGAAATCAAAGTACAAGAGTTCTCAATACTCTCCAATGTAATCTCACTATTTTCTCTCTCTAATTACTGAGTTCTCTATGTACTATCCGAGAACTTTTAAAACATAACCGAAAAAACCTATATATAATATTTAAAATACATGTAATAAACAAAATAGGATAGTTGGGTCGTTGTCACAATCTGGGACTAGGGCCTAGATGTGACACGGCGAATGGAAACCCGAGAGTCCCCAAACAAGCTTCAAGTATCTAAATCCACTTCATCGGTTCAGGAAGGACATACAAATAACAATACATAGTTCTAAGGGGCGGGAGAATAGGACTCACGCTATAGGGGCAATACGAGCTAGGGACTTTCAACATTTCCACAGCAAAATATGCATATAATCAAATATGCATTTTTCATAAATCAATCCAACATATACATAAGCTAGATACCACACATAACAAGCGGATTTCAAGAAGTCTACATATTTCCCAACGAATTTCTCTAATAAAGATGGAACCGGGGCTAGGACTTGTTCCGGGCTCGCCCTCAAATGAAAAAGGAACTCGAAGGTAGTAAAGGTGAAGGAAGATGGCTTGTCCTTGGAGAATGGGACACCTAAATACTCCTCTGAATCAGACTACTCATCAAACGGTTGATACTCGAAGTGCTCGGCCCCTACATGGTAAAATCATGTAGGCATAGAGTATGTATTAGTACATTTGAATGTACTAAGTATGCGGGCATGCAATACATATGACTTACCAAATCTGCATTTCAATGTTAGATGACAAGGGCACATAATATAGAAAGAATCATATATCCAATGGAAATATATATGAGGTGCCATGAAATATATGATGTATGATATGCAACAATGCTCATATATAGTGGGATGTGACCTCAACTGATATGTGTAAGACCAAGCGAGCTATAATTTGGAATCCCGATGAAAACCCGTCACCAATACAGAGGTGGTCTACTTGCCAAAGGTCAACCATACTTCAACTTATGGGATCCCATCCCATTTCGTATGAAGCAACCCCCTTACGGGAACCACTCCCATTTTGGTAAGGATTGTTCATATAGCATATCATATCACATAACACTTTCACATATAGGAACCTGTCCCATTTCGGATTGGATTCTCATAACCCATGCTAGGCACATAGTTCGAGGAAAGGGAGAGGGTCCATCGGGATAGCCCTAATGTCCCCAATCCATCGGAGCTAAGTTGGCATCCCACGAGATTACTTATATATATACGTGCTTTAGGAGATACGATATCCATTTCAAACCTTAATTCGTTTCATAACCATTCAATGCACATTTCAGGCTCAAATACCAAATCATAATTCATGATTATGATGCTCATGCAAGGAATAGCTCGTTCACATGTACAAGATGGTGCAAGCACTCGAGATGCTCCAAGATCCATAATCATAAAACATATCTGTGATCACATTCTTATCATAACCAATATCTTATCAAATCATATCATAATCGTTTCATAAAACATAATTCGGATTAACGCACTTCATAACTTCCATATAAAACAATGTCCATGTAACACCCCACATCCTACATGTACTAGTCCTATGCACATAAAACTTGATATGGCAGGGTCAAATCAGCACACATTTTTAAAAGTACTTGAATTTCAAATTAGAGGACTATATGTACGTCTAACGCTCAAGATGACCGAGTGTATATAAGTTTTAAGTCAAATTGAGGAGATCGTGGCCTCAAATGAAGTGAAAGAAGTGAGGTGCTTGTGGTACTTAGCAAGCTAGCAGGTGAGTCACTTATGTGCTTCGCTTAAAAAGGCTAGGTAGACGGAGATGAGGCCCAACACCGAATTCCTTCAAGTCCGATAAAAAATAAACCCCGAGTTAAGGATGTCATTTGGGCCCATGGTTTGGAATCATAAAGGTTCAACATTTGCATCCTAAGATGAATAGGAAAAGGGCCAAATCACATTCACAACCCAATTCACAAATAGGGCCCAAACTAAGTGGGTGTAAAAGAGAAATATTTGCAGCAAACCAATCCAACTGAAGCCCAATAAGGCCCAAGTGAAAGGGCCAAGTTGCTGCAGCACCACCTTAATAAAATAAGGTTTGAAATGCAAAAGAAAGTTGGCAAAAAGTGTCCCTTTAAAAGGGATTAAAAACCAGCAATTTTAGGTTATTCATACATAGCCAAAAATCAGACTCTTTTTAAAGTTTCTCCTTGCTCTCTCTTCACTTTTTAAAGCAGCCAAGGCACACCTTTAGGGTTCTTGAAGAGCACCTGATCCTTGAGGGCTAAGGTAAGTAAAAATACCTATGGTTTAGTATAAATTTTCCATGAAAAACATGAGTGTACTTGTTGTACTTGTGCAGGAAGTTTGGATAGCATGTGTTCCAAAGATAGATTTACACTTTTTTTGTTTATTAAGCGGCTTTTTATCTTGTTGGTTGGCTGGACTATGAAGTAATATTTACGTTTTTAACAAATTGTGGTTCTGTAGTGATGTAAGAAGGCTGCTGCACCATTTTAATCTTTCGCAAAAATGAGTTCCAATCTATAGAAGTATGGAAGCATACAACCAATCTATTCCAAGTATAACATAAAAATCAACCATGGAAAGCTCTACCAAACCATAAGGGACAAATTTATGCAAAATAGGCGCGGAACAACCCCTAAAGACTCTTTTCACAATGATCAACTCACCTACGGGAGTACAAACCTCAAAGAGCTCAACTGGAAACTCGGGGCATACATTGAATCTATTTTCAAGGAATGGAGTTACAAAACACAAATTGGCTCCCGAATCTAATAGTGACAAACATCAAAATCATAAACTTTTAAAATGTTGGTGACAACATTCGGAGTCTTTTACACCTCTTGGAGGTCATGCAAAGTATAAAACCAATTGGCCCTTAGAGCACCTTGAGCTTTACCACCTTGTCCTTGAGTCTTAGCACTACCACTTCCACACTCCTTAACATCATCACCAGGCTTTCCACATTTGAAGCATCTATTGGAGCCAGCTAGACATTCCCCCTTTTTGGGGCCTTTCACACTTGGCACAATTTAGGGAGGCTTGAGAACCCAAACCTTCTTGTGCCTTGGGGTTGGACCCCATGTCTTTGTTGATCCCAAGAGGAGGAGCACTGCTTTGACCCTTTGCCCATTTGCCTTTGGCGACCTTGATACTTGCCATGGCAACCAACCCTTTGGTGGGAGAATCCACCATTTTTAACCTGAGCCCTCTTAGACTCCATCACATATTCTCTCAATTTATCCTCATCAGTTTGCTTTGCATAGGCTATGAAGTGGGGAATGTCCATCTCTTTTACAAGATTGGCGGTCTTGCACTCTTTGGATACAAACTCTGACCCCTCCAGAGATGAAGTTGGGTCAACAACCATGAATGGTGCATATTTGGAGAGCTTGGTAAACTCTTGAATCTTGGCCTCCCTTACCTCCAACAGAAAGAATCTATCCGAGAAGGCACCCTTGGACTCTTCCCACACAATAAGGCCGGCTTTCTTACCTTTTTTTCCACCTATTTTTCAAACCAAACCTTGGCCACACCTTTGAGTCAATAAGCCACAAGCTCGACATTCTCTTCTAGTAGTACCCCATGACGGACACAAGCTCAGCATTACTACCACTATTATGGGATCGTTTTGGGCTCAATTTCTGGCCATCATTTTATGAGGGTTGGTTTGCATTTTGTGAGTGGGCCCATTTTTCCCTGTTTTAGGCCCATTGTTATCATTTCACCTATGCTTCAATATATTATAGCCAATATGACCATGTTAACCTTGTGATTTATATGGTTGACAGTTGAGTAGCATTGGAAAGTGATTTGGAAGGGGAAAAGCTTGGGCAGATTAACTTAGGATGCGAGAAATCATCTGCCAGGTAGGCTAGGCTTCTCTAAATCTTAGACTAAGCTGGAATGTGTGGAAATGTATTGTTTATGAGTGGAGATGTGGAATATGTGTCGTACATTGCTAATTGTAATCTGTATATGTTATAAACTTGATGATATGGGAGGATAGTTGTTGTATTGAAGGTTGTGTTGGCTATAGTTGCTATATTAACTAAATTCATTGGTTATTTGACTCCGAGAGGGCCTAAAAAGGTTGGCTGAGGCTGCAAACATGTGATAATTGTGTATACTAAGCTCTACTATTGCATGTATGTGTGTGGTCTGAGGCTACAAAAATATACTAGCTCATGAGGCTAAAAAGCAATTACATGCTACCCGGTGTACTGAATGTAGTATTTATATCTGTATCTAAGGATTTTTGGGTGCTTAGTATATATATTTATGATGTGGTTGTGGTTGTGGTTGTGGTTGTCCATATTTATTCTGAGAACTTGTGGTAGAATTTCCTGATTATACCAGATTTTCTGCTACCCTATGGTTTATATGATCTTGTTTACTATTATTATTCGTTATGTACTTATCCTACTAGCCAATGACTATAGAAACATACTATCTTCCAGGAACGGTTATAGTTGTACTACTAAAGGAGCCTTGTGACCTGTAATATGGAATATGTTGCTACTTGGCCACTGGCAGGTTAGAGATGGGAGTGTTACCATGTTAGCAAGGTGTAAGTTATATCCTTTGGGCTTCCTGGGCTATATGTGATGAGGCACTACATATAAGGATTAGTCTTAGGGATTGACATCCTCTTTTGAGAAGGGAACATTATTAGTGGGTCAGCCCATGGTTGCCTTAGACGATATCCTTTGTAGTTGGGTTGTGATGTGATTCATAGTAGGTGACGTCCTCCTAATTGTCTATCCTTTTGGGCCTTAACTTAGGTTACACTGACGTTGTCCTATGAGTTGTTTTGCATGGGTAAGGGGCCTAATAAGGGTCGAGTACGAGCTAATGCCATGGGATAGGCATGTGTTCTGGCTTAACCTATTTCTATAGGAGTGTGTAGCCTCATACTACAGAGATTTGCTTGTATTGAGGCTATTTATGGGTTATTTGGCATGTTGTGGCTTGATTTTGATACAGACATGACCCTGTGGGGCTGGATCGTATGGGATACCTATGTTATGACTATTGTAGCCTATTCACTCTGGTCGCTTAGGGATGAAAAGGTTGTGGTATACTTGGCCTTAGTTGGGCATGACTCTCTGGTGACTTGTGATATATACACTTCAATGTACTGTTGATAGTTATTGTGCACTGGTTCTTTCCATCTTATATTGGGGTATCTTTGGTATCTGAGAGAGGTGGTAGATATGGTTGTTTGGGTTGGATTGAGATTGTGGGATACCTAGGTTATGAGCATCACTACCTACGTTCACTCTGGACACGATATAATTATTGTCGCCTACGTTCACTCTAAACATGATATGACTTTGGAGTTTTTGGATCCGGATAGACTTATTGAGTGAGTGATAATTTGATACCTCGAGTCCTAGATGATGCTCCCCGTCGCTATTCAAGCTCTTGTGGCCATATCCGAGTATCCAAGTCCCCGGGTTACGCACCCTAAGGTTTGAGTTCCAATGGCCACGACTAGGATGTCGGGCTTCAGATTCCAATTCCTAGGTTCGAGCACCTATTGGTGTTCTAGGTCGCGGACCCCATTTTCTATATTTTAGGTATGAGACTCTATTGATTGGTATTAGGTGTTCGAGACCCGTTGATGGTGCTAGGGGTATTCTTTCTCCAGTAGGGGTACATCCCACTGTTATGTTTAATATCGGACCATCTACCCTGGCTAACTACTTGATCAGAGGCCAAGTCAGAGGACTAGGGATTTGAGGCCCCATTAGGTACTAGCTCCTAGATAGTTTGAGGACCCGATGGTTTGTTGTACTTTAGATCAAGGAATCGGCAGATTTCTCGTGGATCCACATACTTATGCACACCTTTATAGTTCATCGGTGTACCCTCTAGGCTTTTGGGGGCTCAGGGGGCATTTAGGCTTTGACATTAGCGCCTTATACCCACGTATAGCTCACATATGATCCTGTGATATAGGGACTTGGGTTCTGTTGTGATTCAGTTGATCAGATTTTTTGTAGGTATACATTCTGGGCTTATGGAGTCCCAGTTGGCATACAAACATAGATACTAGGCCCTTGCCCCTGCGTATAACTCTACGTACCAGATGAGGATGGTTATGGTATGGGTGTACACAACTTCGTCAGTCAATATCATCATTCATCACTTGGGTTGGTTCAGTTATCATAGTTCATCTTTGTTGGATCTGTTGCTGTTTAAGGGTTTACAAACATGTTGGTCATTTGATTTGAGTTCTGATTTGGCTAAATCTGATGTAGTTCTTTATATTTGAGTGTTCTTGATTTACTGTATTTCACTTGGTCGGTCGATGATGCCTACTGGGTGCCTTTTTCTGGTATTCACTCCTCACATTTCTGCATCTTCCCATGGTGTAGGTCAAGGTACGGGCATTGATTGCTAATTTTGGTGGATTCTGGAGCACGCAAGAGACTTCTTTTGGGTAAGCACTAGCAACTCTAGCTTCGTCACAGTCTCCTTCCTTTTGATAGTTGTCTTTACTTTCAGACATTGGCCTTGTGTAGTAGGATTAAGTATTTGTAGGAGCACTCTAGGGTTTTTATATTATTATAGTTATTTATATATGTATTTGATATGTCATTACATCTATTATAGCTCTGTATAATTTACTTCTAGGTTCTGATAGGTTGTAGTTATTTATATTGTTGTTTTGGTTATGGTTATAACTAGAGGGATAGGACAGGTACCCTGGGGTTGGGAAATTGTCTTGCCTATAGGTGGGATCTAGTAGGCACCATCATGATCGGGACCGGATCATGACAAGTTGTTATCAGAGCTTAAGGTTCAGTACTCTCAACTATACAAAGCTACTATTTTGTAGAGTCTTGTGGATGGTTGCGGAGACGTCCATGGCTTATTTCTAGAATTCTACAATATATATAGGAACCCTCTTATGTAGTTGGCTCTTATTGTGCAATTTTTTCAATGGTCCTTCAATTTCTAAGAATCTGACTTCGTTCGTGTCTTGCAGATATGTGGCGTGGAAGACGAACTCGGGCCTAGGTAGGGTTGCACTGTTAGTCCTAAACAAGGAGCAGCCCCCGGAGCCTGCTGAGCTAAGATGACATTCCCCAGCTCCCCCTTAGCTAGAGGCACTAACTTCCCCGGCCACCTTTGTGATTACACTTGAGGTATAAGCGACTCTCGAGCGGTTGATGGTTACACTTAAGGCCAGCCAGTCCGGCCTTAATCCTCTAGTGTAGGCTCCAATCGAATACGACAGATCCAAGGAATAGTTCAGTCGAGAGGCCCAAGGGGGTAGTGACAGACAAGGGTGACATGAGAGGGGTGTCCAGGGATATTGACTTGGATTTAGAGGACTGCGAGGTTGATTGCCACTAAGGGTTCCGATCGGGCCATCTTGTGCGATCGGTCAAAGTTTTAGAGCCTAAGGGGTGGTTGATATGAGTCGCCATTGGCGGCATAGTAGAGCTCGGGGCTATTTCAGGTGCGAGGCACCAGACTATTGGATCAGAGGATGTCCAGAGTACAAAAGAGCAGATTCAGCCTCACAGGCCGCCAAATCAACATCCCTAGCCAAAACTCACACTTCGAGAACTTTGCATATAACTCATGGTCCTTAAGAGTTTGGAGGACAACTTTGAGGTGATTGGTATTCTCCTCCTCATCTCTCGAATACACAAAAATGTCGTTAACACGATCACAAACATATCAAGATATTTTCTGAACACCCTATTCATCAAGTCCATGAAGGCTGCAGGTACATTCGTTAACCCAAAGGACATGACCAAGAACTCAAAATGGCCATATCTAGAGCTAAAGATTGTCTTTAGGATGTCACACCCCCTCACCTTCAATTGATGACAACTAGATCAGAGGTGTATCTTTAAGAAGCAAGAGGCACCTTAAAGTTGGTCAAAAAGATCATCTATCCTGGGGAGAGGATATTTATTCTTTATCGTGACCTTTTTCAGTTGCTTGTAATCAATGCACATTCTGAGAGACCCATCTTTCTTTCGCATGAATAGGATAGGAGAACCCCAAGAAGAAACACTCGGCCTAATAAAGCCTTTCTCTAACAAATCTTTCAATTGCTCTTTCAATTCTTTCAACTCAGTGGGGGCATCCTATAAGGTGGAATTGAGATAGGCTGGGTATCGGGAAGAACATCAATCCAAAAGTCAATCTCCCTATCTAGCGGGACTCCATGCAGATCCTCAAGAAACCCTTCAGGAAACTTATTCACAATCGGGATTGACTCTAGAGTAGGAGGCTCAACATCATCAGACTTAACTTGCACGAGGTGATAAATAGAACCATTGCAAATTAGCTTTCTAGCCCTAAGGTAGGAGATAAACTTTCCCTTAGGTGCAACAAAATCATCCTTCCACTCTAGAACCGGCTCATTCGAGAATTGAGACTTAACGACTCGGGCTCTACAATCAATGGAGGCCTAGAAAGCATGAAGCCAATCCATGACAAGGATTACATCAAAATCAATCATCTCTAACTCAATCAAATCAACAAGAGTATCCTTATAATGGATGGACACTACACTATCTCTATAGATTCTCCTAGCTAGAATAGACAAACCCACTGAGGTAGAAAATATTAAAGCGATCAAGAAGACTCTAAGGAGTTCTATCAAACCTGATAGCCACATAAAGAGACACAAATAACAATGTGGCACCAGGATCCATCAAAACATAGCAATCAAGAGTAAAGACTCGAATCATACCCATCACAATATTTGGGGAGTTCTCTTTATCTTAGTGACTACCCATGACATACAAACTATTTGTAGCTCCACTTGAGCCTGACATAGCACCTTTCTAAGTTCCTCTAGCTGGTAGGATTGGTGCAGAAGATTGAGCCCGGTCAACCCACTTTGGACAATCTCACTGGAAGTGACCCACTTGGCCATACTTGAAACATGTATCACTCCCCTCACTGCATCTCCCTAAGTGTAGTCTGTCACACTTACCACATGATCGCTTGCCTTGTGAACTTTGAGCCCTACTAGCCTGTGACTGAGATCCCTGGGCTTCAAAATTTTGAGACCTCTGATCATTCCTATTTTTGGTGCCAGTGCACTAGAAGATGATGGTGTTGGCCCTAACTGAAACCGGTTTTCATTCCCTCTCTTTCCAACTCATGGTTGGATGTCTTGGCCCTCTTTTTTCTAAATTCTTCCTTGTTATGTTGTCTCTCCTCATCAGCTTGTTCAACATAAGTCATCAGTCTTTCAATATCCATATCACTCACAAGCATAGCTCCCCTCCCATATTTCTTTGGCCTTCTGTTCAGCCTATCAACATACATCTCTATTCTCCCTCTCATATCATCAATCATATCCGGAGCATAGCGAGATAGTTGGATGAACTTAAGCCCATACTCTTGCAAATCATAGATCCTTGTTTCAGATACAAGAATTCTCTTACCTTGGCCTCCCTTCGTTCTCTCGGAAAGGAATGCCCCAAGAAGGCTTCCTCGAACACTGCCCAAGTTAGCAATGGGGATTCCTCTCGTCTTCCCTTCTTCCACTGATCAAACCACAGTCTGGAAACACCATTGAGTTGGTAGGCAACCAACTCAACTCTATCAATATCATCCACATACATGTCCTAAAAAATCTTTTTAGAGCTCATCGGTGTAGTTCTTAGGATCCTCATTGGGTGTAGACACTGTGAACTCAGGAGGGTTCATCCTCAAGAATTCACAGACTCTAGATGTGTCCTGTGCATGTTTTCTACCCGCTCCTTGTGTCGCAGCAGGTATTGTAACAGCCTAGGCTAGAGTTTGGATAGCCTGGCAAAGCTCAGCATTAGAAATCTCAGCTTCTGGTGGTTGCTTAGCAGGGATAGCTCGACCTATGAGCTCATCATGTCCATGGGGCTCAAGTGGGTCAACATTCTATCTGCCAGGATGCCCTCTTCCTCTAACACCTCTTCTTGGAGACATGATCATAACTCTGCAAATGCGCAAAGTACGAATTAGAAGAGAGTTTCATAGAGTTTCAAATCTATCACACGAATCAGATCATGAAAGAAGTGTAACCATTCCTAGTGTCTGATAGCCTCCTGCTTATAAAGTGTGGTGCACAACACACCCATAAACAAGGCTCTACAAGACACGGTTTCATAGACTCTTTAGGACACTTCAACTCTGTACTCTGATACCAAGTCTTTCATGCCCCGGGAGGTACCTAGACGTGGCTGGCACTCAGAGACTATTGCTAGTCCCCAAGCGAACCACTTGGCCTCATTACATTCATTCATTCATTCAACATAACTAGCCAATCAGCGGAAGACTAAAGATAAATAGTGATGGATATTCTAAATCTCAAAATCATATAAATAAAATAGGCTAGTCTGAAAGAACCTAGCTCAGCATAATCTCAACTCAACAACTCGACTTTAGTGTATGAAGCCTCTATCACTATCAATTGGTGTCAATGACAGACCTGTAGCTACCACAACTCAAAATAAAAATCTAATCTAAAGCCCAACTCTTATAGCTAGATGAAATGGAATAAGGATCCCCCGAAGTAAAGGAGGTTCACAAACTCAGCTGACTACAGAGATCCTCAACTGTGCACCTATTGACGATCTCTAGTACCTGCCTCTATATCATAAAATGATGCAATCCAAATGGACGTCAGTCGTGGAATGTACGAGTATATAAAATGGTTGAAAGAAACAGATATAGGAGGAATAATACAGAATAACATCAACTCAGAAGATACTCAATAAAAATGTCAAATGTCTATCTAAAGCAAGAAAACAAGTAGACAAATGACTCATCAATACCAATCCAAACTCACCCAATCAACTCAACTCAGAATGCTATCGATGTGGCCTATCTGGGAGTCTCTCTTATCTGACAACAACCATTTATGAGCCAATAATTATACAACAATCCTGCAGATATTGCCACAGCTGTTTCGTACTTGCCAGGTAAAGAACGAATCAGATCCCAAAGGGATCTAGTCTCTCTCAAGTCCTCTATTGCTTTCAGGGACTTCAACTAAAGAGGGAACCTCAAATGTAGTGGTTCAGCCCTCACCTACGCTTGGCGACGTAGTTAATGAGTGCGAATTGGATTTGCTCTTACTAAGTTTAGTACTCAATGCTCCTCCCAAGACTCAATGGTCATAAGACTCTTCATGTCAATCAATCATCTCAATTTGTCTCGTAGAGACTCTGATAGTCTCATTAACTCAACTCAATTGGGCCTTTTGTCCTATCATCTCAAGTTATTTCATCAACTCAATTCTCATTCAATAGCTCAAGGTTTAAATCAATCATTAGAAGGAAGTTAATTAGACATATCTCTAGAGTTCAATTATGAATACTCATGGGACCATCAAGCTCTATTAACTCATCATCATGCTCACATTACAATTACCATCAACATACTCCAGTCACAGATTTAGACTCAACCCCTAGGTTCATTCATGCAATCTTTAATAAAATAACATGTAGGGTTTATTAGTAATTTATGAAATGTATTTAATCAGTAAATCAAGTTTATGATGATCATCAACACATAAATATATATATATATATATATATATATATATATATATATATATATATATATATATATATATATATATATATATATATATAAGAAAATATTCAAGAAACATTTATGTAGATTAATTATACTCTCAACTCCTCTATTACCATCAATGGGGGCACATGGAAGAACATTCTCATGTTTTAGTTTAGCTTTACATACTTGATGTGAAGCTTTGATACTCAATCTCGTAAAAACTCTCCTCAATCTCTTGAATTCTCACTCTTCTTCTCTTTAGTCCTAGTTTTTGTTACAACTTAGAAAAGACTTAGGAATGGGGATTAAAATCCTTTTTACACTCAAAATGATCCATTTACATCGTGTTTTAAGTTTAGGAGGGGTTAAAAAAAGTCTAGAATGCCCCTCACGAAAAACTGAAAAAAAACAATTTGCCTCATTAAACCATGTCCTCGTCACGGACCCTGATTTTTTTGGGATTTTTTGCTAAACATTCTCTGATCGAGTTTTCTAATCCAGTAGAAAATATTGGGATCACGTCTAAGTACAAGTCTGTGACAGGTCCGCGCCGCGGGCCTGTCGCACACACTTGTTCTGGAAATGATTTTCGCATCGAAAAATTATGTTTTGATCCAGTTGCTCTAAAAATCAACCAAGACCATTTTCTCACTCAATTTTTCATGCTAATCGCATTTCCGGTCTCGGATTTGCCATCGGAGTTTGGGAAGAGGCGTTATGCTTACATCTTTCATCTAGGGGTATTTTGGTAATTTACCGGGTGTTACAACATGGTGTAATTACAAGCTATTTACTTTTGAAATTCTTTCTTTTGTTACTATGTTTTTAATTCTTTTTATGTTTATCGTTTTAATAACTTTTAACAATATATTTTAATTATAATATTGATTTTTCATTTCCTTTTCTTCTCAATCTTTACTTAATGTGATTCAATGCAATTTTTCACATTATCATTTTTATTTGTTTATTCTATGATTGTTTTTCTCATTAGTACGATTTTATTAGTATTCTAATTTTAATTAGTATTCTCAAGTTAATTAAAAAATACTAATTTAAAAAGTATCAATTAATGTTTTTTTACAATATTGGTTAAGAACATATGTTTACAAATTAATATATTTTCGAAAGACAATATGTCTCTTAAATATTTAATTTAATATTATTTATAAATACCCTTATTTGTCTAATATAAATTTTTAATTTTAGACAATTAACCTTTATTTTTAAAATTTAAAATAACCTTGTAATTACACTTTTGTAGTTAAATATCATACTTGTAACTACACGATAATTACATTGTGGCAAACAAATAGGTCAAAATAATATTACTTGGCTGTGTAATTACTAGGATGATAATTACACAACCTAGTAATTACTTTAACATGTTTCTTTACTACAATGTAATTATCATCTAATTAAAAGTGTGATGTTTGGTTGCACAAGTATAATAACAAAGTTATATTAAATTTTTATAAACAAAAATTAATCTTTTGAACTTAAAAATTTATATTTAGGAAAACAAGGGTATTAATAAATAATATTAAAGTAAATTTAAGATATATGTTGTCTTTTGAATATTTTCAATTAGTAAATTTATATTCTTAATTAATATTATAAAAAAAATCATTTATAGTTTTAGATTAGTATATTTCAATTAAATCAGTCATTGAAACCTAAAGTACAAAATCTTGATAAACATCAAAAAATACATGTTTCACAAAATTGTTAATATTATAAATGCTAGTAATATTAAAGAAAAAGAAAATGTAACTCTATAACCTTATACAACAATGAATTCTACTTGATTTAAAAATTAGAATGCTAACAAAATTATACTAATGAAAGAATAAACTCGAATAAATAATATAAAAAATGTGTAGAATCACGTGAAGAAGTAAAAGTTGTAAATGAGAAGAAAATAAAATATAAATAACGTTTTATAATAATACGGCAGCAAACAATGTCAAATTAAATTTACTTGTAATATTGGTCTCTAGATAGTTTTATTTATTAATTACTAAAATAAAATACTACTCTTATCATTTTATGGAAGAAAGTTAGTTAAAATATGTACATTGCTCTTACTGGGTCAAGACGTACCTCCTCCGTCGCCATTTATTTTGCAGTCTCTCTCATTTACGCACAACGCCTTACAATGCAAAAAGACAGAAAACAAGCAGAGGCTTTTCATTTATGCACGATGAACTGCTGCATTACATAAATAATAAATAGTGTTTTTGACGTTGTCTGTAAATGGCGGGAAACGAATGGATAAACAGTTATCTTGAGGCGATCCTGGATGTTGGTCCCCCGATCAACGATCCAAAATCGTCTTTCTTGTTAAGGGAAAGAGGTCGCTTCAGTCCAGCTCGTTATTTTGTGGAGGAAGTCATCACTGGCTTCGATGAAACTGATCTTCATCGCTCTTGGGTTCGCGTAAGTAAACAAACACCCTACATCCTCTCTTTCTCACTTTTCAGCAGGATTAATTTCTCGAGAGGATTGTATTTTTTTGTAATATCAGAGAAAATAGTTTGGAATTTGATTATACAACAGCCTGGAGTGATTTTGTTAACTTTCTGGCAAACTTTTTTTCCTTTAAATAGGATCTTTCATTAATAACCAAAATTTACAATATTCTTGGGCTAGTGATAGACAAGCTACCTTTCCTAATTCTCTTCTGTAGGTTCTCAATAACATATGAAGCCTAGAAAACATACATACAGTTGCGGCACGAATTCCACCGTTATGGCATCTAAGGAAAGGGAGGGATGTTCTGTGAAATAGGACATCATTTTGCACACTTCCTTCCTCTGATATGTATGTGTTGCGCCATTTCCTTAATCATCTGGTCAATTTGAAAAAGTCTATGTTGGAACCGATCAAATTGCTAGCTTGCCAAATCATGGCAAAGGCACAGCTAGTAATCTCAACGACTCCATTCCTGCTCTTTGCTACATTGCAAACCCATATATCCTCAAAGTTCCAATCCTTAATGGTCGACTTCAACTGTTCCTGGTATCATGGCATTCAGAAAATAGATGTGTGAAGAATTCCATTCTTTGTCAGAAAACACAATCAGGGAACACCTCAATGCCAAACTTTAGCAGTCTCTCCACAGTTGCTAATCTTCTATGAATAGCCAACCATACAATAAACCTATATCTTAGGTCTATCTTTGGGTGTTGAGTAATATGTTTCCACGGAGCTCTGGGTGAGATGGTAGGAGAGATATGTACATCTTGTGGTTCAAAATTTACCTTCATGTGTGTATAATATTGATCCTATACCCTGTTGTCTATAATGGAGCTGATCTCTTGATGCCAAGATTTTTCTCACCACCCAAGATGCATTCTTGGGTATTTGGATTGTCTCTATATCCCTTTATTTTATATAGTAACTATGAGTCCATTGGTTCCGTAAGCATTCCTTTTTTCTTGCTAAAACTTCCATAACAACTTAAGAATTGCTGTTGTGTTCCATTTACCAAGATTCATGACATTGAGTCTACCTGCCGCAACTGGAAAACATATGGTTTCCCAAGATATTAGTGTTTTCCTGGAGTTAGTTATAGCACCTGTCCAGAGGAATGTTCTGCACATTTGTTCTATTATCTTCATGACTTTCTTAGGAATAAGAAAGATTTGTGCCCAATACACTTGTACTCCAAACAAAACAACTTGGATAAGCTGCACCCTACCAACATAGTAAAGAAGCTAAATTAGGATAGAATATTTTCCATACCAATATCATATATTCTTGATTTATTACTGTATATTGTTTTACTTTTTTCTGATTCTGCACCTTTAGTTACTTGATAGTATTCATTATTTTTACTGATATTGTGGGATCTTTTACCACATAATTCCTTTGTATGTAAACTACAAATTGTATCAATGAAAGACAAATAAAAATCATTTCTTGTGTACTCTGCTCCATTATGGTAATAGAGCCGCTATCAACTCTCAAACGAGTATTAGACTTATAATTATCTTCCCATTTTATTCATCAAGTTTTTTTCCCTTTCCTTTCCAAACCACCTAAAATCAATGGTGGACTCATCTTCTCGGGACATCAATGACACAACCAACACTTCTACAATTTTCAATGTTGTTGCAACCAAAACGCAAATCATTAACATCAATTCGACTGCACAACTTCCAATCAAACTTACCGTAGTGCAAACTTTGCAACATGGAAAGCTCAAATTCAAAAGGTCATGAATGGGTTTGACTTGATGGAATATCTTGATGGCTCTATCACACTGCCTTGATAGGATCGAAGTTAGAAGGAACATTAATATGGAGTGAATACTAGAATACATAAGCAACAACAAAAAAAGAAAAGAGAAAATTAATTAAAGATATGGGAAATTCAAAGGAAAGATCCAAGATGTCACACCCAAAGTGCCATTAAGGCGGACTGGCACCCGTTGCCGACAAGGCTCGGGAGAACCAACATATTATTATGCACTTGCTATGAACATTATAAGAGGTTTCCATATTCAACATGCTTTCAAAAAAAGTAAACAGTATTAACTAGCCAAAAGGAAATGCATATGACTAGGCCGTTGGAGCCACGATGCCTAAAGTATGATACTTGACCATACTTTACTTTACATAGTCTACAAAGCATCTAGATAAAGAACAATATCTATAAGGATCGGGACAGGCCCCGCCTCATTACCAACTATACAATACAAACATATAAGCTCTAGACACACAAAGCCCCGAAGCAACCTGGAGCTCCGTAACAACAGCTGGATGTCCTGTACTCCTACTGGGGAGATCTACTAGCTCCTGTACCTGCAGCATGAAATGCAGGTCCCCACTAAGGGACGCCAGGTAATGTACTGAATATGTAAGGCAGGAAGTATTTTATATGAATTAAGAATTCAAATGAAATCACACACTGATGTGTAAGGATAAAATACCACCTTTAGTCATACTGTGGAATCATGTAAATTATGTCTTTTTTATTACTTTACCTTTCTTGTACAGTATAATCTGTGCACAATATATCATGTAAATAACCAGCTGACCAGTGGTAAATCAATATCGAGATTGACCCATGCTAGGCTTTCCTTTCACCCCTGGGATACCCCCCGTAATATGGGACCGACCCATGCTAGGTGATTCTTCCACCCCTGGGATACCACCTATTAATAAGCAACTTTGAGTTATCTTTTATTTACCTTTGAGATGATTCTTTTGGTGGTCATAATATTTAGAGCTGTAGGAACATATAAATGACATGTGACATATAAACAACCATGCAAGATAATACCACAATGAAAAGAGAGTTACACAACTAATGAAACGTGTAGGAGATTAAACAACACATGGACTTTACTTAGTAAAAAGGAACTCATGTATCTTTGGTATCCAAGTATGTATGCAGAATTGACAATGGTTATCTATAGGAGCATATGAACATGTTGAAGAGTGGAGACACGGTAATTAGTTATGTCGGAGTTCATAAGTGCCTTTATGTGCCACGGAAGAACCTAGATTCCATGCCAAATAATAGGAAATCAACTAGCCTTACATACCTCGTTGTACTACGTCGTTATTACCTCGGAGTAGTATCTTCTTCCTCCAAATACTTATCTACAATATAGTATGTGATAAAACTAGTGTTAGCAGCTAATAAACACATCCTGGTAGTTGGACTCCACCCAAAAATAATATCCGGGCAGCAAACTCGTAATTATCAACCAAAGAATATTCTTTCAACCTTTCCACTCCTAATCGTATTTTCTAATACACAGTCTCATATAAATGTCATATCCAACAACTTTTAGTCACGTAACAGTCATACAACAGCTCATAAAGTACAACATACAACAACTCTACACAACACGCAAGTAGGCAAGGTAACATTACGTCCTTTCGCTACATTCCAACGTCAACCATTCCAAATCTGTTTCAACCTCAACCAAACTGTCCTCAACATATTTTCACACAAAAACAGTCCTATAACAGTCCCCAAGTAGATGGAGGACTAGCAACAAAAATTTCCAATTATCAGTCCACAAATTTCTACTAAGAGCGCAATTAAGATATCATATAAGAACTCATTTTTGCGAAAGATAAAAATGGTGCAGCAGCCTTCTTTCATCACTATAGAACTAATCCTTGTTAAAAACATAAACCTTACTTCATAATTCAGCTAACCAACAAGAGGAAAGCCTCTTAATAAATAAGAAAAGTGTACAACAATCTTTGAAACACATGTTGTCCAAAATTCTTGCACAAGTATAACCAACATACTCTTCATGTTTTTCATGGAAATATTGCACAAAATACATAGGTATTCTTACTTACCTCAACCTTCAAGATGTAGGCTACTCCAAGAACCCTAAAGTCTTGTCGTGGCTTCTTTGTAATGGAAAGAGATAGCAAGGAGAAACTTTGTAAGAATCTAATTTTTTTTACTATGTGGAAATGACTTAAAGTTGCTGGATTTTAATCCCTTTTAAAGGGACAATTTTGGCCGAATTTCTTTTGCATTTCAAGCCTTATTTTATTAAGGTGGTGATGCAGCAACTTGGCCCTTTCACTTGGCCCTTGTTGGGCTTCAATTGGATGGGCTTTGCTGCAATATTTCTCTTTTACTTTCACTTAGTTTGGGCTCTATTTGTGGATTGGGTTGTGAATGTAAGTTGGCCCTTTTCTTAACCATCTTGGGCTGCAAATATTGTCCATTTATGATGCTAAACCATGGGCCCAAATTACACCCTTAACTTGGGGTTTATTCTTTATCGGACTTGAACAAATTCGGTGTTGGGTCTTGTCTCGGTCTACCTAGCCTATTTAAGCTAAGCACATAGGTAACTCACTTGCTAGCTTCTTAAGTCCCACAAGCACCTCACTTCTTCCACTTCATTTGAGGCCGCGGTCTCCTCAATTTGACTTAAAACGTATATACATTCAGTCCTCTTGAGTGTTAGACGTACATATAACCCTCTAATCTGAAATTCAAGCACTCTTAAAAATGTGTGCTGATTTGACCCCGCCATATCATGTTTCATATGCATAGGACTAGTACATGTAACATTTGGGGTGTTACACTACATCAGCTATTTTAGAATTTAAACCATTTAAAAATGTAGCCATTGTAGCTTCTTCTTCCTGTATGCAATTAGCTTGGATCATAGCCATCTCAATGCTTTTTAAGTACTCATCAACCGGCATGGATCCTTGCTTCAACTGTTGAAGGCAAGAATGCAAATCTCTTTGAAAATATGAGGGTACAAACCTTTTCCTCATCACCCTCTTCATATCTGCCCAGGTAGCGATAGGTGGTAGCTCACCTTGCAATCTATCCCTAGCAAGCTTTATCCACCATGAAGCAGCATAATTAGAAAACTCAACAACAACAAGTTTAACTTTCTTACCCTTAGAGTAGTTATGAAAAATCAAAGATGGCTTCAACTCATCTCTCCCAATCAAGGTACAAGTCTGGGTCCCTTGTCCCCTTGAAAGATGACATCTTCATTTTTATACTATTTATACTATCATCTTCTACTCTACCTCTTTGTATGCTCCTATTATTTCTAGATTAAATTCACCATCAAAATCATCATTATCATATTCAGGATTTACAAAAGGGGCATGAGGTACATTTCTTCTAACTTGGGATCTAACATTATTGGGTGGTAAAACATTATTTTCCCTCCTAATTGCGACTATGATCTCATTCTGCTCAGTAATCATATTCCTCATCTCCTGAAATTGAAGGTTCCATCTCTCGAATTGGTGGTGCATAGCTTGAAGGGTGAAGTTATTCCTTCCTTTGATCTCGGCTGCTAAACGAGTTCTTTCCTCATCACCATCTGAATTAGACATGTTAAAAAAAAATCAAGTATCTCACACTTAATATGACTTTTACCCTCTTTTAAACTCACCCATACTTGCTTTTTTTCCCCTCAAATAACCTTTGAACAAAAGTACTTTGTAGATTTATAATTAGACCCAAACAAGTATCAAGTTCTTGGTAATAAAGTACAGATTTTTGGGGCACAAAAAAAGTAAAGAACTAGTCCTAGAACAAGTAGGATTTAGTTGAAACAAAGCACGAATAAAAAGGAACTTACTTATAATTATATAAGAATAAGAAAAAAAATTCTCTTCTCCTCAAAGATTTAGACTCCACTCTTCTTAATCCCCTTATTTTATTCGGGAATAACTAATGCAAGATTTCGAGGGTAAGTAAATTGATTTCTTGGAGAGTAAGTTATCTCTTCTTTTTTAATTTTTTTTAACTTTTTTTAGCTCTTTTTTTGCTCTTTATCTTCGAGAAATCCCAAGATTTACCAAGAATGGAATCTTGATAGAACCACTCTTATACCACTTGATAGGATCGTAATTAGAAGGAACACTAATATGGAGTGAATACTAGAATGCGGAAGCAATAACAAAAAACGAAAAGAGAAAAACTAATCAAACATATGGGAAATTCAAAGGAAAGATCCAAGAATTTTCAAGGAATTGATATTCTAAGACCTTGACAAGATCCAAGTAACAATGTAAAGATTTGTGGAAGAAATCTAACTCCTTTACTTGAGAAAACAAATCAAACCGTAGATTCGGATCTTGACCACTTTATGAATAACTAAAGACAATAATTGGCATGTAAACTAATCACCTTCTAAAGAATACCAAAAAGAAATCAAAGATATCACAAGAAGAAATTACTTTATACTTCAAACTATGAACTAGTAAAGGTTTAAAGAAAAATTCTTAAAGAACAAGTCACTAAGGTTCAAATGAACTCTCCCAAATATTATTAATATCAATCTAATTGTCTTTGAAAGAAAAAAGACTCCTATATATATTATAGGGTCCTTGGATGTCCAAGACTCCTTAGTTTAGGCTTAAGGAGTATCCAAAACCTAGAAAGAAATTTACAAGGTAAATCCTACTCTAGAAAGGAAATAAATTAACCTTAACTAGGATTAGACCTAGTAGTTCTAGAAAAGCATTAAATAGTACTTGGGAGACCATAAATAGAACAAGAAAAACATTAATAACATATATATAAATAAGGAAATAAGGTGAAACCCAACTAGGAAAAGAATTATGACAATCTTGGAAAGTTTCACTAGTCTTCTCTCCAAACTTGGGCAGAAAGCAACTTTTGTTGTGGCTGATTCTTGGACTCTTCTTGGCCTTATTAGCGTGAAATTTAACCCTAAAATTCTCCCTCTTGGACTTGAATTTGGGCCACCAAAAAATTGTAGCATTTGGACAATTTATCCTCCTTGGGCTTTAGCTCTTCTTCCCCAACAAGACACCTTTGGATCTGCAATTGAAGCCCATTGAGCTTATCATTAATTTCCTTGGTTTGAGATCTTGTTATGGCCCTCCTTTGATCTTCTAAAGCTTCATCCTTCTCATCCTTATACTTCAATGGAGTAGAGCTTCCTATGATGCTATCACTCCATACATCATTAAGTAAGACATACAAGATGTTGTCAATGGAGATTTAAAAATTTGGTTTCAGCAAGATGATCTTATCTGCAACGCCTTAATGGCATTTATTGACTCTACCATTGCATGATCAGTTGCCTCTATTGAAACTTGAAAAGAAGCATGGGATTATTTGCATACCACATATGCAAATAGATCTTAAACCAGTATCTACAGTCTTCGAGATGTATTGGCAAAAGTCCAGTGAGATAAAAATATCTATCACCAAATATCTCAGGGAAATCAGAACTATCACTAATGATCTAGCGGCTGCTGATGCTCGCACTAGGACCTGAAAATGAGGCCCTAAGTACTTTCATCCGTTCAAGAGATTCTCCTATTTCATATGAGGAATTAGCACACGAGCTCACAGTGTCGCGCCCAAAGACCCATTAAAGCGGACTGGCACCTGTTGCCGACAGGGCTCGGGAGAACCAACATATAATCATGCACTTTCTATAAACATTATAAGAGGTTTCCATACTCAACATGCTTTAAGAAAACAATATTAACAAGCCAATAGGAATAGCATAAGACTAGGCCGTTGGAGCCTCGATGTCTAAAGTACGATACTTGACCATACTTTACTTTACATAGTCTATAAAGCCTCTAGATAAGGAACATTATCTATAAGGACCGGGACAGACCCCGCCTCATAACCAACTATACAATGCAAAAATATAAGCTCTAGACGCACAAAGCCCTGAAGCAACCTGGAGCTCAGTAACAACAGTTGGATATTTTGTACTCCTACTGAGAAGATTCACAAGCCCCTGTACCTACAGCATGAAATGCAGGTCCTCCGTAAGGGACATTACGAGATAATGTACTGAATATGTAAGGCAATAGTATATGTAAAGTGGGAACTCAAGTGAAATGAAGTAGCAAGATATAAATGCACAACGCATAGTAAAAGACCACCTTTATTATACTTGTGGAACCATGTACGTTACATTCTTTTCTTTACTTTTCAGTGCTTTATAATTCTTTTAGGCGTGTAATACAAATGACCAGCTGATCAGTGGTAAGAAAAGGAGACCCATGCTAGGCATTTTAACCCCTAGGATGCTGTCCTCATAGCTATATAAATCGGGATCAACCCATGCTAGGCTTTCGCCCCTGGGCTGCCACCCTCATAAACCAAGTGAGATCGGCCCATGCTATTCTTTTTCCCCTGGGCTGCCACCCACGCTGTGGACAGTGTTCATGTTATTCTTTAATACTTTGAGATTGTTACTTTAGTGGTCATAATAAATTTTGGAGCTTTGGAACTATGTACCAATAATACAAGATAGGACAATGGTCATTTAAGGTAGTTCCATAATACAAGAATCACATGGTATTTTGACATATAACTTAGGAGTATAAATAACACAATTGGCTGGAGTAGTGACCATGGACTCCTCATGCTAGTGCTTGTAAGAGTAAAACTATAGATTTACTAATAAGTAATACTGCCACTATTGTAATAGACCTAAGGAGGCTTACTAGTTGATTGTGACGCAAGTGTTAATTTTGATGCCAAAGAATATGCAATAAAATAGCCTTACATACCTTGTCGTGCCACCTCGTTATCACTGCAATGTAATCTCCCCTCTTTTTCCAAATATTTATCTACAATTGAGTAGGTGATGAAACTAGTGTTAGTAGCGAATAAACACATATAGGCAGTTCACTCACACTCACGAGTTATACCCCGGCGACAAGCCCATAACTACCAACCTAAGGGTGTTCCTTCAACTTCTTCTCCTCTAATTGCATTTATTGTCACACCTCTTACCATCATATTCATAAAACAGCCTCTAAATATCACCATGTAGCAGGAGCAATGTGAACTTATGGCATCGAATCATCTTTATCATGAGTTTCAACTAACATTCTACTTTAAATTCCAAAAAGGAGCTCACAACTAAAGTAATAGGGGACTCCCCTCCATGGCTGTCCCAACAAGAACAAACCACCAGAAAACGTTCCGACAAGATTACCTCATATAAAAAGGACCGCTCCAACCTCATTGACACATAAACAATCTCTTAATTAACTCAAGCACAAGATAGGGAGAAAGTGCAGCAACTTACCTTAGTTGTGAGTGATTCTTGCTCTCTTAACTCATATTTTTCAAAGGCTGAACTCTCCTTCAATCCTAGCTTGAGATGAGTATAATAATTAAGAACCCTAAGCTTTTTTTATGGCTGCTATATGAACATAGAAGGAGAAGAAAGAGAACCTTAAAAATAAGATTTTCCTTAAGTGTAAAATGGCAAAAAAGAGCTGGTTACATTGCCTTTTAAAGGGACCAGCTTAAGCCGACTTTATCCTTGATTTTTGGCCATATTTTACCAAGTAGGTGATGCACCTACTTGGCCTTTTAACTTGGGCCTTTATGGGTCTCTACTTATTGGGCCTTGGCTGCCCATTCTTTCCTTTTTTTACTTCATTTGGGTTGGGCCAGAATTTTTCAAGTAAACGGTTAGTGCCCTTGGGCCCTATGAGATGGCCAAACAAGTCTTAGTAGGTTGTACACCTACTTGGCGCTTTGGACTGGTCAAAAAGTCTAAATAGGTGAAATGCACCTACTTGCTTCATTAAGTCAAGAATGCAACTTGTTATCTTACCTCTTTTCTAAATTATAATCCCATATATTGCATCTTAATATTTCACTTTAGACTTTTAGCTCAAATAGAACCTTCTTGTCTCAGATTTAAATGCTTTCGTCGAGTTGATCTTGGATTCACACCCGCTGAAACATGTGGGATATCAGAACAACTCTCGATCCAATTCAAATTATTACCATCCTTATGAAAAAAAATGTTGTTCCTCACCTGTACCATAAGCCTATGTCAAGTGTCACATAAGAGGGACTGACACATAGAAAATATGGAGTGTTACATCCTCCCCCCAGGAACATTCGTCCTCAAATGATAGTATAGTTAGTCGGCCAAACAAGTTCAAGCCTAAGCTACATACTACTATTAATCATGTGATACATACTGACACATACTTACTTGTCAATGCCTCAACTCCGACCCTTGTTTCCTCCTCCTTCTCGATGGGCTTAAAGATATGGGAGTACTTGGATTTCATTGCTTCTTCTGCTTCCCAGGTAATCTCTTCTACTTGCTTGTTCCTCCATAGCACTTTCACGAAAGCTACTTCCTTATTTCTTAACTTCTTAAGTTATAGATCCAGAATAGCAATGGGTACCTCCTCATAAGTGAGATCTTTTGTAACCTATACATCTCCGATTGGAGTGATACGGGAGGGGTCACCTATGTATTTTCGAAGCATTAAAATGTGAAACACCGGATGAACTGCGGAGAGCTTCTAGGGTAGCTCTAGTTCATATGCAACTTGACCAACTCTTTTAGCAATCTTATATGGTCCTATGTAGCGTGGACTTAGCTTTCCCTTTTTGCCAACCCTCATTACCCTTTCATTGGAGACACCTTTAAGAACACCCAATCTCCTATGAAGACTTCTAGTCCTCTCCTTCTAATATTTGCATATGATTTCTGTCGACTTTGAGATGTCGCCAGTCGTTGTTGTATTATGTTAACTTTCTCTATAGCTTGATGAACGACATCTGGTCCAAATAAGGCAGTTTCACCTATTTCAAACCAGCCGATTGGTGATCTACACTTTCTTCCATACAGGGCTTCGTAAGGTGCCATTTTGATACTCGAGTGGTAGCTATTATCGTAAGCAAATTCAATAAGTGGCAAATGATCATCCCAGCCACCCTTGAAGTCCAATACGCTAGCTCGAAGCATATCCTCAAGTGTTTGGATTGTGACGTCTGCTTGACCATCTGATTGAGGGTGAAAGGTTGTACTTAAATTCACTTGCGTCACCGAACTTCTCTGAAATGACTTCCAAAAATTGGCAATGAATTGAGCTCCCCTATCAGATATAATAGAGATTGGCACTCCGTGCAGCCGAACTATCTCTTTAATGTACAATCATGCATACTCTTCGACTATATAAGTAGTTTTGACCGGCAGGAAGTGTGCTGATTTAGTGAGCCTATCAACACTTACCTATATGGAGTCGAACTTCCGAAATGAGCGAGGTAACCCAGTAACAAAATCTATGTCCTACTTCCAAATTGGAAGTTCAATGTGCTGCAAATAACCTCTAGGCTTTTGGTGCTCTACCTTAACTTGTTGACAATTTGGACATTGAGCCACAAATTCTGCAATACCCTTCTTCAATTTCCCCCACCAATATACTTCTTTCAAGTCATGATACATTTTGGTTGAGCCCGGATGCACTGAATATCTTGAATGATGTGGTTCCGTCATAATTCTTCTTTTTAGCCCATCTACATCAGGTACACACAATCTATTTTGACATCGAAGTATTCCTTCTTGCGTGAGTTCAAATGCCTTTGTCATACCTTGTTATACATTCTCCTTAAGTCGTACTAGAGTGAGATATGTGTACTATTTCTCTTTCACCTCCATCATCAACGATGATTCTGCTGCATTTTGCATAATAATTGTTTCATCTGGAGATTCAAAAAGGCAAAGCCACATGCTAGCTAATTATCGTAGATCTTTGCTTACCCCTTGTCTTATTGTGGACTGCCCAAAAGTGCTTGCCACTGTTTTGCGGCTTAAAGCATCAACTACCGCATTTTCCCTTCCGGGGTGATACAAAATATCGATGTCATAATCTTTCAATAGCTCAAGCCATCTTCATTGCCTTAGGTGAACTCCATATAAATAATGGCGCCATACCTTCAAAGCAAATATAATTGCTGCTAACTCCAAATCATGGGTTGGATAGTTTTTCTCATGTGGACGCAATTGCCTTGAGGCATAGGCTATTACTTTACCATGCTGCATCAAAACACATCCTAGGCCCACTCCCAAAGCATCACAATATACAACATAACCTTTTGTCCTTTCAGGAAGTACCAATACAGGTGTGGTCGTCAATTTATCTTTCAGCTTCTGGAAGCTTCTTTCACATGCATCGCTCCATTGAAACGTAGCTGCCTTATGCATTAGCTTTGTTAAAGGTGCAGAAATAGAAGAAAATCCTTCAACAAACCTTCTATAATAACCTGCTAGCCCAAGAAAACTACGAACCTCCCTCGGTGTTGTAGGTCTTGGCCAGTTTTTCACAGCTTCTATCTTTTGGGCATCAACCCTTATTCCTTCATCAGATACAGTGTGCCTCAAGAATGCCACAGATCTTAACAAATACTCGCACTTAGAAAACTTTGTATATAACTTACGATCACAAAGAATTTGTAATACTTGTCGCAGGTGATTAGCATGATCTTCTTCTGATCTCGAATACACAAAAATGTCATCTATGAATACCATCACGAACATATCCAAAAATGGCTTAAACACCCTATTCATCAAATCCATAAAAACAGCGGGGGCATTTAGGCCAAATGACATGACTAAGAACTCAAAATGACCGTTCCGTTTTGAAAAGCTGTCTTGGGTATGTCTTGATTTCTGACTCTCACGTGGTGATAACCCGACCTCATGTCAATCTTTGAGAAATACTTAGCACCCTGTAACTGATCAAATAAATCATTAATCCTAGGGAAGGGATATTTATTCTTTATCATCACCTTATTCAACTGCCGGTAGTCGATGCACATCCTCAACGAACCATTCTTCTTGCGTACAAATAAAACTGGTGCTCCCCAAGGGGACATACTAGGCCTTATAAATCCCTTTTCCAGTAAATCTTTTAACTGCTCCTTTAACTCCCATAATTTTGGGGGGCCATTCTGTATGGGGGAATGGATATAGGTTGTGTATCTGGAAGCACGTCAATACCAAACTCAACTTCTCATTCGGGAAGCAACCCTAGGAGATCTTTGGGAAAAACATCAAGAAATTCATTTACCACCATAATAGATTGAAGGGTAAGGGGATCTGCATCTATATCTCTTACCCTGACGAAATGGCATATGTAGCCTTTGGACACAATCTTCCTTGCCTTAAATAGGAAATAAACCTACCTCTTGGCGCCCCAATATTACCTTTCCATTCAAGGACTGCCTCTTTTGGAAAATGTAACTGCACCATCTTAGTTCGTAATCCACCATGGCATAACAAGAAGCCAACCAATGTACACCTATTATAACATCAAAATCTATCATTTCTAGCTCGACAAGGTCAACCAATGTGTCACGATCACAAATAGTTACTATGCAATTATGATAAACCCTTCTAGCTATAATAGACTCACCGATTGGTGTAGACACTTCAAATGGTTTAGTCAATAATTTTGGTACCTTTTTGAACTTATCGGCAATTAATGGAGTAACATATGATAGAGTAGACCCTGGATCAATTAATGCATATACAATATGCAAAAGGATGGACAATATACGTGTAACCACGTCAGGGGAAGCCTTCAAATTTTGTCGATCTCCTAGAGCATACGTGCGATTTTGAGTTCCACTAGAACTAGCTGCTCCTCTAACACCCCTACCACGACCTGAAGACAATTGTGGACCCCTACCTAATAAAGGCATTGTCGATGATGATGCAATAACTGACCCAGTAGGTTGGGCCATACCACCTGTATCCCTTTGAGGTCAATTTCTCATCATATGACCCGGTGTACCACACCAAAAACAAACATCCATCCCAAACCGCCATACACCTAGATGAGTCCTCTTGCATTGCTTACAAGGCTGTCAAGGAGGTCTTGATTGGCTCATACCCCCTTGCTCTTGGTGCTTTACTGTTCGTGAACCTTGGATTTCACCTTGTTGCCCAAACTGATTTCTCGTAGACCCTTGATATCGGGGTGGAGCACTAGCTGTAGAATAGGAGAATGATGGCCTGGGTGATCTATTAGAAAATCGAGGCCTAAACTCACCTTGGAATGGTGTAAAATGCCACATTGATCTAGACCTCTTGGATTGTGCTCTTTCCGACTCTTCTATCCTCCTCCTTTGTCGTTGATCCTCCAACTTTTGTGAAAAAACTTGCATCCTTTCTATATCCATGTCTTTATTCAAGGAAGAAATGTTACAATCTCTAACCAGATATGAATCTAATCTGTCCACGTATCGATGAACTCGATCCTCCATAGTAGCGAACACATTAGGAGCATACCTGGCCAAGGAGTTAAACTGGAGACTATACTCCCTCATGCACATACCCCCTTGGTGGAGATTTAAGAATTGGTCTGCACGGGTCTCTTGAATCTCCAATGGCAAATAGTTGCCAAGAAATGCCTTTTTGAAATCTTTCCAACCAATTGGAGGTGCATCTATACCCCTAGATTGCTTCCAGGCTTCGTACCACAACACAACTACACCCTTCAATCTATATGTTGCTAGCTCAACAGCTTCTATGCTGCTAACATGCATAACATCCAAGGTCCGTTGGATGTGGTCAACAAAGTCTTGTGAATTTTCTTTTGGATCTGACCTAGTGAATGAAGAAGGATCCAAATTAAAGAAGTCGTGTATCCGTGTGCTAGCTACTCTATCTGCACCACTAGTACCTGCAACTGGACCATCTTGCCTTTGCCCTTGACCAGCAACTATATGAGTCAATAATTAGACCGCATTCCTTAAATCTTGTTCATAGCATTAATAGGAGGCTCTTGAGGTGCTTCTGCCCTCCTTAGCTCCTTTGGAGGTAGAGGAGTCGGGGAACTCTATGATAAGGACTCATCTGGAACCTCACTTTGATTAGGCCTACCTCGCGATTGACTCGTCCCTTCTCCAAAATCTATCTGTTTACCGACACTTCTTCTTTTTGTGACAGGCATCTTTTGCTATATATAAGCACAAATAATTTAGGGGTTAGATGTAATCCACCTATGATAATGGCTCTTTGGCACAATCTAGAGAATGAAAAGAAAGTGAAAACTCCTAAATGTCCTGTAGCCTCAGGTTTATAAATGTGGTGTACAACACATCCATAAACAAGACTCTACATAGACACAACTTTGTAGACTCCCTAGGACGACCCACTCTCATACCACTTTTGTCGCGCCCAAACACCCATTAAGGCGGACTGGCACCCATTACCGACAAGGCTCGGGAGAACCAACATATAACCATACACTTTCTATAAACATTATAAGAGGTTTCAATACTCAACATGCTTTAAAAAAAACAATATTAACAAGCCAATAGGAAAAGTATAAGACTAGGCCGTTGGAGCCCCGATGTCTAAAGTACAATACTTGACTACACTTTACTTTATATAGTCTACAAAGCCTCTAGATAAGGAACATTATCTATAAGGACCGGGACAGACACCGCCTCATAACCAACTATGCAATGCAAAACATAAGCTCTAGACGCACAAAGCCCCGAAGCAACCTAGAGGTCAGTAATAGCAGCTGCATATTTTGTACTCCTACTGAGAAAATTTACTAGCTCTTGTACCTGTAGCATGAAATGCAGGTCCCCCGTAAGGGACGTCAGTATGAGATAATGTACTGAATATGTAAGGCAATAGTATATGTAAAGTGGGAACTCAGGTGAACCAAGTAGCAAGATATGAATGTACAACGCATAGTAAGAGACCTCCTTTATAATACTTGTTGAACCATGTACGTTACATTCTTTTCTTTACTTAGTGCTTTATAATTCCTTTAGGCGTGTAATACAAATGACCAGCTAATCAATGGTAAGAAAAGGATGACCCATGCTAGGCATTTTAACCCCTAGGATACTGTCCTCATAGCTATATAAATTGGCATCGACCCATGATAGGCTTTCGCCCCTAGGCTGCCACCCTCATGCACCAAGTGAGATCGACCCATGCTAGGCTCTGGCCTCTGGGCTGCCACCCACGCTGTGGACAGTGTTCAATTTGTTCTTTAATACTTTGAGATTGTTACTTTGGTAGTCATAATAAATTTTGAAGTTTTGGAACTATGTACCAGTAATACAAGATAGGGCAATGGTCATTTAAGGTAGTTCCATAATATAAGAATCACATGGTATTTTGACGTACAACTTAGGAGTATAAATGACACAATTGGTTGGACGAGTGATCGTGGACTCCTCATGCTACTGCTTTTAAGAGTAAAACTACAAATTTACTAATAAGTAATACTGCCACTATTGGAATAGCACTAGGGAGGCTTACTAGTTGATAGTGACGCGAGTGTTAGATTTCATGCCAAAGAATATGGAATCGGATAGCCTTACATACCTTGTCATGCCACCTTGTTATCACTGCAATGTAATCTCCCCTCTTTTTACAAATATTTATCTACAATTGAGTAGGTGATGAAACTAGTATTAGTAGTGAATAAACACATGTAGGCAGTCCACTCACACTCACGAGTTATACCCGGGCAGCAAGCCCATAACTACCAACCTAAGGGTGTTTCTTCAACTTCTTCTCCTCTAATTGCATTTATGGTCACACCTCCTACCATCATATTCATAAAACAACCTCTAAATATCATCATGTAGAAGGAGCAATGTGAACTTATGACATCGAATCATCTTTATCATGAGTTTCTACTAACATTTCACTTTAAATTCCAAAAAGGAGCTCACAATTAAAGTAATAGGGGTTTCCCTCCATGGCTATCCCAACAAGCACAAACCACCAGCAAACCTTCCCACAAGATTACCTCAGATAAAAAGGACCGCTCCAACCTCATTGACACATAAACAATCCCTTATTTGCTCAAGCACAAGAGAGGGAGAAAAGTGCAGGAACTTACCTTACTTATGAGTGATTCTTGTTCTCTTAACTCATATTTTTCAAAGGCTGAACGCTCCTTCAATCTTAGCTTGAGATGAGGATAATATTCAAGAACCCTAAGCTTTCTTTTATGGCTGCTATATGAAGATAGAAGGGGAAGAAAGAGAACCTTAAAAATCAGATTTTCCTCAAGTATAAAATGGCTAAAAAGAGCTGGTTATATTCCCTTTTTAAGGGACCAGCTTAGGCCGACTTTATTCTTGATTTTTGGCCACATTTTACCAAGTAGATGATGCACCTACTTGGCCTTTTAACTTGGGCCTTTATGGGTCTCTAATTATTGTGCCTTGGCTGCCCATTCTTTCCTTTTTACTTCATTTGGGTTGGGCCAGAATCTTTTAAGTAAACAGTTAGTGACCTTGGGCCCTATAAGATGGTCAAACAAGTCTTAGTAGGTGGTACACCTACTTGGCCCTTTGGGCTGGTCAAAAAGTCTAAATAGGTGATGCACCTACTTGCTTCATTAAGTCAAGAATGCAGCTTGTTATCTTACCTCTTTTCTAAATCATAACCCCATATATTGCATCTTAACATTCCACTTTAGACTTTTAGCTCAAATAGAACCTTATCGTCTCACCTTTAAATGCTTTCGTCGAGTTCATCTTAAATTCACACCCGCTGAAATATGTGAGATATCACAACAACTCTTGATCCAATTCAAATTATTACCACCCTTATGAAAAAAATGTAGTTCCTCACCTGTACCATAAGCCTATGTCAAATGTCACATAAGTGGGACTAACACATAGAAAATATGGAGTGTCACACACAAATCATGAACATTATCTAAAGCAAGCTGAAAAGAAATAACTACCAACTCCAATCACTACTCAAGTTGCAAAATGAACAACTAATCACAATAATAATAGCAACAGGCATCATCGTTGGTCTGGTCAACCTCAATAGCATCCACAAACCACTCCTTCAGGAATGCAACAAAGGAGTACCTAACACACTCAAAGTAATGGAAACTTCTCCTGGTCATGGCGTCTGACCATCCCTCTGCAGGCCAAAATACAAATTCAATGTCAATTATGTGAAAAGTTTGACCCCACTACAAATATTTGTCATTCCAAGTCAAATAACTATTTTGAAGATATGACTATATTTGCTACTCGATCTTCTTCCAGTACTTCTCCATGGATTCTAGATTCTGGTGCCGCACATCATATTACTTCTGATTCTCAGCATATAGACTCTCCACATGAATACACGAGTCCTGAACAAGTTTCGTTGGGTGATAGTAATAGTATTTCGATCACCCACATTGGTTCCTCTACACTAAATACTCCCATACATTCGTTTTCTCTACATAATATTCTCCGTGCTCCATCCATTAAAAAGAATCTTATATTTGTTTCAAATTTTCGTCAACAAAATTGTACATCTATTGAATATTTTTCCTTTTCTTTTGTTTTGAAAGAGCTTACTACAGGTCACTATTACAAGGTTGGAATAGAGATCACTTGTACGAATGGCCAATTTTCACAAGTTCAGCACATTCATCTCCTACTACCTATGCGGCAAATACTTCTAAAGTTCCTTTATCTCTGTGGCATCTTCGTCTAGGACATCCTAATATCCTTCTCTTAAAGCTTCTTTTAAGAAACTACAAGTTATCGTATCTTGATAATTTTCATTCTTGTAATTCATGCAATCGCAATAATAGCATAACAGTCCTTTCTCACGTAACACTTCGCAAAGTTCAAAGCCTTTTGAAACACTTTATACTGATGTTTAGGGTCCTTCACCCATTCCCTCCCTTGATCATCCCTTGATCAAAAGCGTTATTATGTTTTTTTGTTGATCAGTTTATCACATACACTTGGCTCTATACCTAAAACAAAAAGTGATATAGTAAAGGTCTTTTTGGAATTTCGGCAACTCATTGAGAACTTTTTCAATACTAAGATTTTCACCCTATATTCTGATGGAGGAGGAGAATTTAAGGGACTAAAATTGCTTCTCGCTGAATTTCGGATTCAACATTTATACTCTCCCCCATATATCCCACAAAGAATTGCCTTAGCTAAAAGACGCCATAGGCACATTATAGAAACTGCTAGAGTCCTATTTCACTAGGCATCCGTACCTCCCTATTTTTGGAGCTTTGCTTGCCAAAATGTTGTTTACCTAATTAATAGATTTCCTACACCCTCAGATAATATTTCATCATATTAAGCTCTCTTTGTTACAACTCCCTATATATTTTCACTTTCTAAAGTTGGTTGCTTATGATATCCTTGGCTAAAGTAGTACACTAACAATAAACTCGAACCAAGATCCACACCATGTGTCTATTTAGGATTCTCCACTCACTTTCATAGTCATCATTGCTTTGATCTAGATCCTCAAAACTTATTTTTATAGACTTAAATTTATGGAAAATATATTTCCTTATAACATACCTTTTCCAAATATAAGGGAGTCTCTTAGAATATTTTATGGTTTGATTCTGCATTTGATCCAAATACATCTTCCTCTACTCAATATTGCCAAGATCATAAAATATCTTTTCCTATTGCTCTAAGAAATCTACTTCTAATCAAAGACCCAAACTTGGCTTGTCGTACAACTTACTGTATTCCACCAACAATAGTTGTGCGCCCTTCATTAGAGCTTCAAGCAAATCAACAAAATCAGGTTACTTCCTCCCCTCTAGATAATTCCCTTTTTACTGTTGAATCGTCCATGATTTCCCCTTCTCAGAACAGCAATCATTCACCACTATGATGCCCTGCCACTCGCTTCTAACATAAAATCACTACGCCCAACCCAGAGTATGCGTCCATGGACACCCTTACATCCCAAATACCATCAGTCACAGTTAAACAAGCTTGCAAGGACCCGTGATGGAGATAAGCTATGCAAAGTAAGTTTGATTCTCTCATGAGCAACAAAACATGGAACCTTATTCCTCCATCTAATCACCAAAATATTGTGGAGAATAAATGGTCTTCCACATCAAGTGCAAACCTGGTGGATCAATTGAACGATACAAGGTTCGCCTTGTAGCCAAAGGAACAACCTAGAATCGACTACATTAATACTTTCAGTCCGGTTGTCAAACCAAAAACTATTTGAACAGTACTTCCCATCGCCACCCAAAACAAGTTGCCACTTCATCAACTAGACAAAAATATTGCTTTTCTACAAGGTACATTGACTGTGGAAGTCTTCATGAAACAGCCAAAAAGGTTTTGAGAATCTTGATTACCCCAACTATGTATGCAAACTACACAAACCCATAGGTGGTCTCAAATAAGCACAAATTTCTTGGTACACTGAGCTCACAAATTTTCTCATTTTTGTTGGTTTTTGCTAGACTCATTCTGATAACTCTTTATTCACCTTACATTCTCATGAAACTATCATTTTCTTGCTTGTATATGTGGACAACATTGTTATTACAGGCAATAACTTACAAACAATTAACAATATCAAGAGTGTACTCTCCAATCATTTCTCACTCAATGACCTTGGGCCCCTTCATTTTTTCCTCAGCATTGAAGTCATTCCACAATCTGCTGGATTATTTACTTCTCAAACTAAGTACATAATGGATGCTTTGCAAGAGTTTCTATGTAGGACTATCAGGGTGTCTCTACACCTCTATCTACCACAAGTTCACTTCGACGGAATGATGGCTCTCCTCTTATTGTTGCAAAAAAAAAAAATATTAAAGTGCAATTGGCAAACTGCAGTATCTTACATTTACTAGACCTGGCATAAGCTTCGTGGTTAATAAGATCTCCCGATTTATGCATCAACCATCTCAAACACATTAGCAAGCTTTAAAGCGCCTCCTTCGGTATCCCAAATAAACTATCCATCATGGGCTTCTTTTTTACATGGATCCAATGCTTCCTTACATGTTTATACTTATGCCAACTGGCCAGGTAACTATGATAATTGTACCTCTAGTTTTGCTTATATTATATTGGCTTAACACCAATCAGTTGGTCATCAAAGAAATAGAGAACTGTCACTCGATCTTCAATTAAGGTCAAGTATCATGCCATTTCTCATGTTGTTGCTGAGACAAATTCGCTTACCAAACTTCTCAAAGACCTTCATATCTTTCTTGATAATGTGCTAACTATCTACCATGACAATATTGGCACCACCTACTCATGCAAAAATCCAATTTTCCATATTCGAATGAAATACATAACCATCGATTTTCACTTCATCAGGACCAAGTCGAACGTCAATAACTCTGCATAATACACATTCATTCAGTTGACCAGCTTGCTGACCTACTTATGAAATCCTTATCTAAAGCACAAGCACAATGGGCTCTCTCCAAGTTAGGGATCATTCCACCACCCCCTAACTTGACGGGCATAAAGAAGCTAAATTAGGATAGAATATTCTCCATACCTATATAATCTATTCTTGATTTTTTATTGTATATTTTCTTATTTTGTCTTATTGTGCACCTTTAATTACTTGATAGGATTCGTTACTTTTACTGATATTGTTGGATCCTTTACCACATAATTTCTTTGTATTTTAATAACAAATTTTATCAATAAATGACACACAAAAATCATTTCCTCTGTACTATGCTCCACTACATAGGACAAAAGCTTTGTTGACCAGCAAGTAATTCTTTTTGTTATCTTCTCATTAGAGGGAGATATGCATTCGCATTTAGCTTCTTCCATGCTAGTGGCACACCTACCTAAATGGTAATGTTCCTATTACATAGCCCAGCTCTTTAAAGATTTCTTGTTTGGTATGGTCAGTCACCCCAACAATGTATATAGAGCTCTTCGTTGTGTTAGCATGTAATCCAAAGGTCTCTGGAAATTTTAGGGCAGCACAATGTAGTATAATAGACACCAAATCAGCCTTGCAGTACATCACAAATCATCAGCAAAACATATATAAGCGTTGGTCAACTACCTACACCTAATCCCCATTAACAGCCAGTTGATTCAATTCTCTACCTAGATATCCATAGCCAATACAACATATAAGGGGACATTGCATTTTTTTGTCGGATGCCTCTCTTTGCAGGGAAAATCTTAGTGAGCCATCCATTGATCAACAAGGAATAGGAAACAGTGGAAACACACACCATAATCCACTTGATAAATTTTGCAGGATACCCCATATCAATTAACAATTTCTCTAAGAATCCCAATTCTAGTCTATCATATGTTTTCCTCAAGCCAACCTAGAGAACTCTTAATCCCTTTAAGTATTATTCCAAGAATAAGAGCTATTTGTAGGTGTAAAAATAAATCTATTTAAAAAAATAAAATATGGAAAAATCCCTAAATATTTTTATCTATGATTATGCTATGAATACTAAATATGACTGTATATTTTATAACCCTCCCCCTCAAGTTGGAGCATAGATATTGATCATGCACAAATTTTTTCAAAGATATACCATCTAAGTTCTATTCAAAGGCTTCATAAATATATCATCCAATTGCTCCCCTGTCTTCAAATAATCGGTAGAAATCACGCTCTCTTGAATTTTCTCATGAACAAGGTAACAATCAACCTCAATATATTTTGCCCGTTCATGATACACTGGATTTCAGACAGTATGTAGAGTAGCCTGATTATCATGCCAAATTTTTGTTGGAAAAGAAAGATTCAAACCAACCTCATATCGTGTCCATAGTATACATGTGGACTAAGCCATAGCTCTATACTCTGACTACTAGATCGAGATACAACATTTTGTTTCTTACTTATCAAAGATACTAGATTTCCACCAGAAAAGATGCAATAGCTAGTAGTCGATATCCCATCAAATCTTGATCTAGCCCAATCTACATCTACAAAACATTATACGTGAGTATGTCTATGGTTGCTATACTATATGCCAAGACCAGAAGTTCCTTTCAAATAATATAGAATTTCTTGTCTGTGGTCGCTATACTAAATGCCAAGACCAGAAGTTCCTTTCAAATAATATAGAATCTGTTCCAAAGCAACCTAATGTTTGACTGTTGGCAAAGACATGAATTGACTGAAAATATTGACTACATAGGCAATATCCAGATGATCATAGTAAGGCAGTTTAACTTCCCAACAAATCTTCTATGCCTTTCCGGATTATCAAAAGGTTCATCCTTAGTAAGATGTACATTAGCATCCATTGGTGTGCCACATTGTTTCGCTCCCAACTTTCTAGTTTCTACAAATTGGTCAAGTACATACTATCTTTGAGATTAGAAAATCGCATCCTTGCTTCTAGCTACTTCTACACCAATGAAGTATTTCAACTATTCTAAGTCTTTGGTATTAAACTTAACATGTAAAAATTTCTTGAGAGAAGAAATCCTAGTATAATCATCTCCTATAATAACAATATCGTCAACATGGACAACTACAAGAATAATACCAGTCACTAGCTATCTGTAGAAGACAAAGTGATCACATTTGCTCTTCTTCAACCCAAATTTCTGAACTACATCTCTAAATTTTGCAAACCACGCACGAGGACTCAGCTTTAGACCATATAGAGATTTTCTCAAATGACAAATGTTTCCATACTCCCTGGGCAACAAATCCAGGCTTTTTCTCCATCTACATCTCTTCATGGAGATCTCCAGGAAGGAAAGCATTCTTGATATCTAGCTGATGCAAAGGCCAATGTTGAAAAACACCACGGAAATAAACAAATGAAAAGAGGTGAGCTTAGCTACATGGAAAAAGTGTCCTCATAATCTACCCCATAAGTCTGAGCATAGCCTTTAGCTATAAGTCTAGCCGTAAGTCTTGCGATAGAACCATCAGGTTTGACTTTGAAGACCCATTAGCATCCTATAACTTTCTTGCCCTTAGGTAAATCCACCAAATCCTAAGTATGATTTTCATCTAGAGCATGTATCTCTTTAAGCATTTCATCATGCCATCTAAGATTAGTCAAGGCTTCTTTTCACTGTTTTGGGAACAAAGATAGAGTCTAGAGAGCCAATCAAACAACTACATGCAAGAGATAAATGGTCATAAGAAGAAAAATTAGTAATGAAATATGTGGATTTACACTAAATGTACCTTTCTGAATAACAATAGGAAAGTCAAGATTTCCTAAAGAATCGAGTGGAGAAGGAGCTAATGATGAGCAAGTTGATGTAGCACAAGTATAATCATTACCTTGCCTCCTTGAGTGAACTTGAACAATTGGTAGTCTTGCTGGAATAGATAAAGTAGGTTCTGGAAGCATATTAGTTGACTAAGTCTCATAAATGATCTAGAAGATGGAAGAACAACATCATCTGATTATTTTGTTTCAGGATGAGTAAACTAATAGACCAACCACTCATCTTCCTCCACATAACTTGTAGAAATGGGAGGTGCATAGAAAAATGGTGTAGATTTTGAAAATACCACATCAATAGAGACTAGGTATTTGCTAAGTTCAACAGAGTAACACCGACACCTTTCTGAAGTCGAGAATCATCCTAAAAACGCATTTAGCGCCTGCAGATCCAATTTGGTAACAGATGATCGAACATCTCTAACGTAACATGTTCTTCCAAACACCTTCCTTCAAGAATAATGATTTGTTTGGAAAAAAAAAGAAAACCACTATAAGGCATATGACCTTCCAACATAGTTGAAAACATACGATTGGTCAGAAAACAAGTTGTAGAGACTGCATCGGTCCAAAATTGTTTAAGGACTTTCAATTGGAACAAGAGTACCCGAGATGTCTCAAGTAGATGCTTATTCTTCCTCTCAATAACTCTATTTTGAGAAGGTGTATTAACTCATGAAGATTGATGAAGAATACCATGGTTTCTCATGTAAGATCAAAATAATTTGGACATGTATTCTTTAGCATTATCACTCATTAGAATATGCACTGAGGCATTAAATTAATTTTTGACTTCAGCTCAGAAGGTAGTAAAGTGAGTAAACACTTCAGATCGACTCTTCATAAAGTAAATCCAAGTCACTCGAGAAAAATCATGCACATAAATGACAAAATATTTATGCAGGTTTAGAAACAACTGGACATGGTCCCAAACATCTAAATGTACTAACTCAAAACAAACTTAACTCACTTATTAACCCTTGGATCTACTAAGATATGATAGTGTTTTACAAATTTACATGACTCACGTCCACTAAGGAATATTTTAAAACTGAGCACAAAGCTTCAATAGTGGTAAAGAAGGATGTCCTTATTGACAATGTGCTACTTCAAATAGAGACATGATATTTGAGCATGCAACAAATTGAGATTCTCGTTCATCAAGGATATCGAGATCATCAGATACATATCCTTTTCCAATAATTTGATTTGTCCTAAGATCATGAAACAAACAATGATAGAAAAGAAAGAGATATAACAATGAAGGTCTTTACTCTCTAGTAACTATACTAACATAAATCAGATTAAAGGCCAACTTAGGTATACTTAATACAAATGACAGGGTACTACAGGAGTTAAGTTTAACGGTTCCAGATCCAACACTGTTAAAGGTTGATCCATCAGCTACTATAACAGTAGAAGGTGCTTTGTGTGGTTGAAATCTAGAAAAAATATTAGGATTACCTATCATATGATTGGTGGAACCTGAATCAATCACCCATTTGTTTGAAGAGGTGATAAGACATATTTTATCTAACTTGGCAAAAGCATTGACTGAAGTAAATTCCTTATATTGAGAAAATTTAGTGAACTTTTCAACCAAAATCAAAACCATTTTGTCAAAATATAGACTCGGAGCAGCAACAACCTCTCCTTGGATCAATCATTTTTCTTCAACAAAACTGCTCACTGTATCAAAACAAGTTGATGTTGAAACCAATAGAACATCTCAAGTAGGCTATTTTCCTTCGTATATGCTTGAAGATAACCCTGGATCGGAAAACCAAGCCCCCCACGAGGTCAATTTATTTGACCCGATAGGGCGAGGGATATCCATGTCACTCTAGTAACCACGGACCGTAAAATAGATTATTATGAATTTTTAAACAACTATTTACAGGTGTGGAAAGATGTGTCGAGGTATCTTGGCGTGGTATGTTGGAACAGACTAGACAGTTGAAAATTCTCATTATACTCACAAAAGAAAGACGAACAATAACTAACGGGTAAACAAAATCAAAAGGTTGACAACCAAACTCGAAATTGAAATCTACCATAATTTCCCAAATAAGCAAGCAGTAGATAACCTCCAAAACAATACCAAGTTCACAAATTATTGAGCAATCATTCAACTTACTGTTGCACTTCGCAGACAGCGTTAATCATATAATAGAAATCTAGAACAAAAGAGTAAATAGCAATAAACAGAGAAGAGAAGTGTCAAACCAGACTAAAGAGAGTAGTGCACAACTTCTAATTCAAGGATTCTCTTCCCCAAAATATGGTCCGATGATTAGAGGACCACCACAAATCATCCAGAAATGTCAAGCCGGCATTGGTACAGAAAGCTGGACCAAGATGAATCCACGCACGCACCTTCACTCGCTTCAAGATTTACAATATCTCTAGCATCTTTCTCGGAGGGTGAGTGTCATGCTCTTCTCTTCTGACTACCGTATTCTAGAGCTTTGTGAATCAGAGGAGGCAGGATAGCCTGCTATGATAACATGTACAAATACAGAGCCAATGCATCAATCTCCTTGTAGTATTATTCCAAGAATAAAGCTACTTGTAGGTGTACAAGTAAATTTGTCTAAGAAAATAAAATTAGAAAAGATCTATAAATATCTCTAAGATCCCTAAATATCTCTACCTATGACTAAACATTTTGTAACAAGAGCACATCTATGAGATTTCACTTCCTGGAGTAGCTTTTTAAAGATCTCATGACTGCACAGAATGTTGTCTACAGTGCTTCTTCATTCAATAAAAGCTGATTGTGAATGCCCTACTAATCCAGATATGACAGTCTTGAGTCTTCTAGATAACACCTTGGATATGATTTTAGACAGTGTGGAACAAAACGCTATAGGCCTAATATCTTCAACCTTTGAAGGAGTAGGAACCTTAGGGATCAAAGTAACAGCAGTTGTGTTAATAGCAGGACACAATTTACCAGTAAGGAAGAAATGTTTAATGGCAACAATAACACCTTTGTGTACCATTTCCCAATTCCTAGTTAAGAATACCACAAGGAACCCAGCCACACGTGGAGCCTTCTCCTTAGGCATTGCCTTTTCTGCTTCCAACATCTCATTATCAATCACCTCTGAATAAGTTCCCGTTGTTGTTGTACACTGAGTCATGCCCCTGGGTTGACCACCACTGTATTCAGGCTTGGAATTCATGTTGCTCCAGTCCCCATCAGCTCCTTAAATGAAATAGATTTAGTTTCAATCTAAGTAGGATTTATATGTTTTATACCTGTTTCAGTGTATATTGAAGAAATTGCATTATGGCTTGTTCTGATCCTCCTTTGAGCATGAAAATACTTCGTGCTGGCATCTGCATGGTCTATCCATATTGCTCTAGCTTTCTGGCTCAATAACTGCTCGTTTATATTACTCCATTTTTGAATTTCTATCAACAATTGTTTCTCCTGATCAAACAGTGTCTGTGAAAAGAGCTTCCCTTGAATTTTTTTCTTGGATGATTGTCAAGTTTTCCTTAGCCAAGTTAAGTTTTTGTTTATAGGATTCCATGCATTCATTCATTTCCTTCACTTGCAGCTTAAACCTCTTTAATCTCTCTCATATATGCCCCATTGTGCATCCTGGATCATGATGCCCCCAAGTGGTCTCCAATACTCTTGTAAACCTTGGGTGTTCCATCATATTAGGATAGAATCTGAATGGTCTTGGATGTAGGTTTTGTTGCTCGGACATTTGATCAAAATGGGGGAATGATCAGATACTGATGGGTGAAGGTACTCTGCCTCCACATGTCCCAGTTGCGGTAGCCATTGCAGGTTACCAAAAGCCCAATAATCTTATTTAGACCCTGTTTCTCCACATTCTGCCTATTACACCAAGTGAAGTGCCATCCAGTAGCTCTAATAGGAGTGAGCTGCATATTATCAATCATGTTGTGAAATCCTTAGTTTCCTGTTGTGTAACAGGTGATCCCGACCTGTCTTCAGTCCCCAACACACTGTTAAAATCACAACATAATACCCAAGGTATCTGCATCTATGGATGTAGTTGCATCAGATCTCCCATATCATCTCCGTTTGCAGTCCTAGCATAGACTATGGTGACATACATAGTGATTTGGTCTCTAGGGTCCTCAACTAAACAATGATATATGCCTTTTCCCTTCAATGATTTGTACTTGCAAATATGGTTTCAAACGAAGTCAAATTCTCCCCTTGGATTCTCCAAAACAGTTGCGATAAGTATTCCATCCCTGAGCTATCTTCCTCATAATTAGTGGAGCTCTAGGTTGTATAACTCGAGTTTCCAGACGCCCAATAATATCTATACTATATTTTGTGAGGAAGTGTTTTAGCTCCTTCAGTTTATGGCCTTGGTTAACGCTCCTTATATTCCATGTATAAATGATCATGGGGGAAGAAATGACAAGGAGTTGCTAGCACTGCTTGTCCCACGACTAAATGCCGTATCCTGGGTATTCTCATTACAATATGTCTCCATGACCTGCTTCCCATCTCTCTGTCCTGGATCTCCTTCATCTGGAGATGTCTGAACTCTTTCAATTACACCAGCTTGCTTATCTCATTCTTTCTCCCCAGCCAGTGTTTCAACTTGGTTATCTTTCTCTTTAGCTTATACAGGAATCCACTTCTATTAAGGCAATTTAATCCCTCTGATTCTTTCCTTCCGGTTACCGTAGGTTCTTCCTTCTCCTCTACTTCATCCTTACTATTCTGTTGTTTGTACCAGCAATCATTCGCACTATGACCCAGTCTTATACATTCATTGCAGAATTTAGGCCTCTATTCATATTCAGTTGACTGAGTCCATGGTCCAAAGGGTGTTTCAATCTTCGAATTGCCCTCTGTAATCAGAGTCATGACCCTCTTTATTTGTTACAAAATGTATATACACATCATTCTTAGTAATATACATAGTCATAATTAGCTAGCAAATCTTTAGGAATCCCTTATAAAATTACTAGCAGATCTTTAGGAGGCTCTCTTTATTTTCTTTCCTAAATTAGCACCTAATGTATTGTATTTATATCTGGCTTAACTATTGAAATAAAGAATCAACTTTTATTCGATTACATGGTATCAGAGGCTATAGGCTCCTTGATCCTGTTTTGGCTTTATTTAAAAAAAAGACAGCCCAATCTTATTTTGCTGTCTTTCGGGATTCAACATCTAGTGTCATCTAGTCAGTTACTACCCCGAGTTTCGTTTGGTGTTGATACATTGTTTGGAGAACACTTCATCACTTCCAGGTTCCTAATTTCTAAAACTACTTCCAGGATCATATTTTCTTTGTAGCTTCAGCGATTTAGATATGGTTTTCTGTTTGGTGCTGCTGCGATTATCAAAATCTGTCCAATATAAGTGTTTTGTGGATGTTCTTGATTTTGAGCATTGGCTTCTACTTTTACTTGGAATCTAATAATGTTGGGGACCTTTTGAAGCTTGGGTTCTTCATTCAGAAGGAAGTATGGCTACAAATCAAAAAGGTGAGAAAATATTTGTTTCAACAGATGAGTTTGCACAATTCTCTCAATATCAGGAATCCATTAAGGAATTCACTTCGGTTACTACCCTTGTTGATTCAAGAAAAACATGTTTGGTCTCCTCTCTGAACAACTAGGTGATTGATTCAGGTGCTACAGATCATATGACGGGTAATCCTAATATATTTCTTACCTTTCGATCATACAAAGCATCCTCTCCTGTGACAGTAGCCAATGGGTGAACATGTAACATTGTGGGATCTAGGACAGTCAAAGCAACCTCCTCTATTACCCTGTCATCTGTATTAAATTTACCGAAGTTGGCCTTCAATTTGATTTCTATGAGTAAACTTACTAGAGATTTTAACTATTATATTTTCTTTTTTCCTGATCATTGCTTGTTTCGTGATCTTGTGATGCATAAGGTTATAGGTAAAGGATATGTAATTGATGATCTATATATCCTTGATGAATATAAGCCTCGATTTGTTGCCTGCTCAAGTGTCATCTCTCCATTTGAAGCACATTGTCGATTAGGACATCCTTCTTTACCTTTGTTAAAGAAGCTTTGTCCCCAGTTTCAAAATGTTCCTTGTTTGGAGTGTCAGTCATGTCGATTTGAAAAACATCACCGCATCACATTAGCTCGTAGGGTTAATAAGCGAGTTGGGTCAGCTTTTGAGTTAATTCATTTTGATGTTTGGGGACCATGGCCTGTTGTTTTTAAAATTGGATATAAGTATTTTGTCACTTTTGTGGATGATTTCTCTCGGAGGACTTGGATTTAATTTATGAAAAGTCGCTCTGAAGTGTTTACTCACTTTTGTGCCTTTTGTGCTGAAGTCAAAACTCAATTCAATGCTTCAGTGGCGTACTTTAAGGAGTGATAATGCAAAAGAATACATGTCAGTTTGTTTCAATCCTACATGAGACAATATAGTATTCTCTATCAGTCATCATGTGTTGATACACCATCTTAAAATGGAGTTGATGAGAGGAAGAATGGGCATCTACTTGAGACAACCCGAGCACTTTTGTTCCAAATGAAAGTTCCTAAACAATTTTGGGCTGATGCAGTCTCTACCGCTTGTTTTTTTGATTAATCGCATGCCATCGACAGTGCTTGCTAGTGATACACTTTATAATGTTCTTTTTCCAAACAACAAATTATTCCCAATGGAACCAAAAGTTTTCGGAAGACTTGTTATGTTCGAGATGTACGGCCATATGTTACTAAGTTGGACACTAAGGCATTGAAGTGTGTTTTCTTGGGTTATTCTCGTCTTCAAAAAGGGGTATCGATATTATTCTACTGAACTTGGCAAATATCTTGTGTCAAATGATGTGATATTTTTAGAGAGTACACCATTCTTTTATAACCCTCCTAGTTCTACAAGTCGGGGGGGGGGGGGGGAGATGAGTGGTTAATTTATCAGGTTACTCATGTTGAGCAATCAAGTGATATTACTCTTCTATCTTCTAGTTACTCTATTGTTCACCACTCGACTACTGCACCTTCAACTTATGTTCCAACAAGACCGCCTATTGTTCAAGTGTATTCGAGGAGACAAAAGACTAATGCTACATGCCCTGCACCAATTCCTCCTTTATCTGATTCTCTTCCATCCGACCCTCCAGAAAATCTTGACCTTCCTATTGCTCTCTGTAAAGGTAGACTTGCAAATCCATATATTCTATTGCTAACTTTGTTTCCTATGATCGCTTGTCTCCTGCATCTAGATCCTTGATTGCTTCTTTAGACTCTATTTCTACGCCCAAAAATGTGAAAGAGGCTTTGCATCATCCCCTATGGTCAAATGCGACGCTTGAGGAAATACATGCATTGGAGGAAAATCATACATGGGATTTGGTGGATTTACCAGACGGGAAGAAACCAGTAGGATGTAAGTGGGTGTTCACAGTGAAAGTTAATTCTGATGGTTCCGTGGCAAGACTTAAGGCCAGGCTTGTGGCTAAAGGATATGCTTAGACTTATGGAGTAGACTATTCAAACACCTTTTCTCCGGTTGCCAAACTCACTTCTGTATGCTTGTTCATTTCTTTAGCTGCTTGTGAGAATTGACCTTTACATCAATTAGATATCAAGAATGCATTTCTTCATGATGATCTTCAAGAGGAAGTATATATGGAGCAACCACCGGTTTTATTGCTCAGGGGGAGTATAGAAAAGTCTGTCACTTGAAGAAATCCTTATATGGATTGAAGCAGAGTCCACGGGCTTGGTTTAGCAAGTTCAGTGAGGTAGTTCAAGAGTTTGGGATGAAAATGAGAAAATGTGATCACTCGGTCTTCTATTGACTATCTGTAGCTGGAAGTATTCTTCTTGTTGTATATGTTGATGACATTGTCATCATAGGAGGTGATTCTAAGGGGATATCTTCTCTTAAGTCTTTCTTGCATGCTGGGTTCCATACGAAGGACTTAGGCCAGTTAAAATACTTTTTGGGAGTGGAAGTAAATAGAAGCAAGAGGGGAATTCTTCTATCTCAAAGAAAGTATATTCTTGACCTACTTGCAAAAACTGGAAAATTGGCAGCCAAACCTTGCAGTACTCCAATGGTTCCCGGTGTACATCTTATGAAAGATGATAGCGAGCCTTTTGATAACCCAGAGAGATATAGGAGGATAGTTGGGAAGTTAAACTACCTCACAGTGACTCGTCCAGATATTGCTTTTGCGGTAAGTGTCGTTAGTCAATTTATGTCTACACCTACGGTGAAGCATTGGGCAGCTTTGGAACAGATTCTATGTTACTTGAAAGGAGCTCCTGGACTTGGCATACTGTATAGCAATCACAACCATACTCATATTGATTGTTTTGCAGATGCCGATTGGGCTGGTTCCAAAATTGACAGAAGATCTACTACAAGCGATTGTGTTTTTGTTGGAGGAAACTTAGTATCATGGAGGAGTAAGAAGCAAAGTGTTGTATCTTGATCCAGTGCAAAATCTGAGTAAAGAGCTATGTCACAGTCTACGAGTGAAATCATGTGGATACATCATCGTTCAACTGAAATTGGGTTGAAGCATCATATACTGGCAAAACTTTGGTGTGATAATCAAGCTGCTTTTCATATTGCCTCAAACCCAGTATATCATGAAAGAACTATACATATTGAAGTTGATTGCCACTTTATTCGTGAGAAGATTCAAGAAAACTTGATTTCTACTAGTTATGTGAAGACAGGAGAGCAGGTAGCCGATTTGCTTACAAAGGCAGTGAATGGAACTCAGGTTGATTACCTTTGCAACAAGTTGGGCATGATCAATATCTATGCTCTAACTTGAGCGAGAGTGTTACAAAATGAATATAGACATCATTCTTAGTAATATACATAGTCATAATTAGCTAGCAGATCTTTAGGAATCCCTTATAATTACTATCAGATCTTTAGGAATCTCTCTTTTTTTTCCTTCCTAAATTAGCACCTAATGTATTGTATTTAATATCTTGCTTACTTATTGAAATAAAGAATCAACTTCTATTTGACTATATCATTCAACCAGGTGATCCTCTTATTTTCATCCATTCTATCACATAGGGAATTCCTCATTAGTTTTATTAGGTTTTTAAAGATTCAGGAGTGAATTGGAAACATGGAAGTAAAATTAAAGTATGTGGAATAGATGAGAAGTGTTTGCTTAATCAGAGTAATCCGTCCTTTTTTTGTTTTGCTAGGCATTATCCCTTTTTCCTTTGTCAATTTGGTGTAGTTTCATTGTCGTGAAGTTTCGTTTCAATGTTTCCTCTTGAAATGTGTCTAACTCAAAAGGATAAAAGATGGGAGAATGGTGACACAAATTGACGATAGAAGGTTAGTAGTAGCCTAATATTCATGTAGTCTTTGGTTTTGGGTTTCAATTATAATCAGTGGTTTTGTGTGTTTAGATGACTGCACCTTGTTATCAATGTTAGGGTTTCTTGTATATATGCTCCACCACTACTTTGCTATTCTCTGTCTTGTATTTCTTTTAATTGCTTCATTGATTTGCTTGAGTTAAGGGTCTTTCGGAAACATCTCTCTACCTCGGTGAGGTAATTGTAAGGCTTGGTTAAACTCTACCCTCCCCCAGACCTCACTTTTTGGGATTTTAATGGGTTTGTTGTTATTTCTTTGTTTGTGTGGTCTAAATGTATTGGATATGCAATGACATGAGCATTAAGCACATCTCTTGGAAATATGTCACAGGCTTCGTCAATTCGGGATTCACAGGAGAGGAACACAAGATTGGAAAACATGTGCTGGAGAATTTGGAATTTGACTCGCAAGAAGAAACAGGTTCTTGGGAATATATATCCCTGGGTTGTACTTTGAGTTGATGTTTTTGTTTATTTTTCATTCAAGAAGTTTGATTTCATTAGTGTTTTTTAATTGTTCCTTGACTTCACATAATTGCATCACCTTTCAATTTATGTTCTTTTCTTTCAATGAGTTTATGACATGAAGTCAATGATGGTTATTCTCCCGTAATGTAAAAGTGATTTTGTTTAATGTTTATTGCAGACTTTACCGAATCCTATCTTTGACAGCACTCTACCACATTATATTGTATTTAAAACTTTGTCTGTAATATTTATGATGTATATGGAACCTTTCAATTAAAGCTATAGTAATACCAGTAATATTAACCACGCAAATTTCATGCCAATTGTATGACATCTTTATGTGTGCGAAGTGCATTCAGGTTTCAGAAGGAAAAAGTAATAACATGTTTTTGTCCAATTGCTTCCCTGCACAAAGAGTTAAGGATTGTACATTCACTATATCAAACCAATAAAAGCGACGAGCTGCTAGGACAGTTTTCAACTTGCGGATTACACTGGATGGTAGTGGTGCTCAGTTGCTGCCACTTTCTCTAGTTATTCTCTATGTCCTTGGTTACTGAGACATGCTCAATCTAACATTGTATAATTGCTTCAATCATAAGGTAATGTGTGCCCTTGCTATGATACTTGCAGCTTGAAGGGGAAGACGCTCAACGTGTGGCGAGAAGGCATCGTGAACGTGAAAGGGCACGTAGAGAAGCAACTGTTGATATGTCAGATTTATCAGATGGAGAAAAGATAGACATTGTTGGTGACCTCTCAGCTCTTGGTGATAGTGTCCGAGGAAGAATATCCCGGGTCAGCTCTGTGGATGCGATGGCAAATTGGGCTAATCAATACATGGAAAAGAAACTTTACATTGTGTTAATCAGGCATTATTCTTCTCAGTTCCTGAGATCTTGTCTTTGAATATGTTTCATAATTAATACAGATAATCAGTTTTGGCTAACAGAAACCTTGCTTGCAGTCTTCATGGCTTGATAAGGGGAGAAAATATGGAGCTTGGGAGGGATTCTGACACTGGTGGTCAAGTATGTTTTCTTTATGTAGAACTTCGTGGGCACAGTTACTCATATAAGCATCACAACAATCTGCTATCTGTCTGAATTTTTTGATGCTCTGTGCCTGCTGTGTTTATGTTTCTTGTGGTCGGTTTGAATCTTTCTTCAACACAGGTCAAGTATGTTGTGGAATTAGCTAGAGCTTTAGGCACAATGCCTGGTGTTTATCGTGTTGATTTGCTGACAAGACAAGTATCAGCACCTGACGTAGATTGGACCTATGGTGAACCAACAGAAATGATAAACCTAACAGACTCTGTAGATGCCATGCATGAAGTAGGGGAAAGTGGTGGTGCCTACATCATTCGCGTACCATTTGGCCCAAAAGATAAATATATCCCAAAAGAGTTACTTTGGCCTCATATTCCCGAATTCGTTGATGTTGCGCTTGGTCATATCGTCCAGATGTCAAAGGTTCTAGGAGAGCAAACTGGTAGTGGGCAGCCACTCTGGCCTGTTGTAATTCATGGGCACTATGCAGATGCCGGTGAATCTGCTGCTCTTCTATCGGGGGCTTTAAATGTACCAATGGTTTTGACTGGCCATTCACTTGGACGAGACAAGCTAGAACAGCTACTAAAGCAAGGACGACAACCAAAAGAGGAGATAAATGCAACTTACAAAATAATGCGGCGTATAGAAGCTGAAGAGTTATCTCTTGATGTATCAGAGATGATAATTACTAGTACACGGCAGGAGATAGAAGAACAATGGAATCTCTATGATGGATTTGATCCGAAGTTAGAACGCAAACTCAGGGCAAGAATGAAGCGCAATGTGAATTGCTACGGCAGATTTATGCCTCGCGCAATGGTGAGCCACTAAATCTTTCTATTTGGATTAGTTCTACATTCACTGTGATAGGAATATCCTTTCTCTTTCTTTTTGTATACTCTGTACTGAGGACTTCTTGAATTCATTGTTCTTGCATCATGCTTGCATCTTTTATTGTTCTTTCTTTCCCTCTTTGTGTGTATATTATATTAACTTTGTTTTTCTACTTTGGCAGGTGATTCCTCCAGGAATGGAATTTCATCATATTATTCCACACGAAGGTGACATGGATGGAGAAGCTGAAGGAAATGAACATAATGTTGGGACTGCAGATCCACCCATTTGGTTGGAGGTTTCAATCACTATCTTCCTTGAATCCTTCATTTCCTAAATTGAAGATTTATGTGGCTCTTGTTTCTTTTTTTGCTTTAATCATTCTTGTTAAAAATTGTGCAGATTTGATGTTGGTCCTAACTTAAAATTAGAATTTTTTGACAGATCATGCGCTTCTTTAGCAATGTCCAATTTATGTGGCTCTTGCTTCAACCATTCTCGTTTAAAATTGTGCAGATTAGATGTTGGTCCTAACTCAAAATTATAATTCTCTGACAGATCATGCGCTTCTTTACCAATCCACACAAGCCTATGATACTTGCTCTAGCAAGGCCTGACCCAAAGAAAAACTTAATCACTTTAGTCAAGGCATTTGGAGAGTGCCGACAATTGAGAGAGCTTGCAAACCTTGTAATTATACAAATTTTTCCTCCACTCATCAATATTCATTCCATTATGCAGTTAATTGTTCCTTTGTAATATCCTTCTATTCTTTTTCATTGCAGACTTTAGTGATGGGAAATCGTGACGTAATTGATGAAATGTCCAGTACAAATTCATCGGTCATTGTTTCAATAATTAAACTGATTGACAAGTATGATTTATATGGTCAAGTTGCGTACCCTAAGCACCACAAGCAATCTGACGTTCCTGAGATATATCGTCTGGCGGCAAAGTCAAAGGTAGAGCAGTAGATTACTTAAATATCTGTGGCATTTCTTGATGTAAACTGTTTGTGTAGCTTGTTCGCACGTGATCTTTTCTATGGAAGCTCCATTCTCTTATTTCTGATTGTACAATGATTACCCCTAGTAACTGCTAGTTTGGAGAGGCATGAATCACTTAATTGTTTTTTTCTTAATATAGCTCACTCATTTATAGTGAATCACGTGATGATACAACATATCCATGGTTTGTGTTAAACCTTTATCATCATCCAAAGATTCCAGGATAAAAGACACATCACATTCCAGCATTTTCCTTACCATATTATTTAGATGGAGGTTTTGGATTGTCGAGCAGAAATGAAAGTTGCAGAAGTTGGAAGAGTCTTCTATTTCAGTATTAATGAGGGATTAGGCTAAGATTTTTGGTTCAATTCCAGAGACCCTAGAATTGATTTCAAAACCTACTTAATTCATGATAGGCTGTAATTCTTAAGGTTACTATTATGCTATGCACTGTGCATAGAAAACACAGACACAAAATGAATAATAACAGATTGAAAGGTCACGAACTGTGAAATTGGATTTTGATGATTTAACAAATTGTAGAGCAAAGAGACCTGATCAGGGAACTGGTCCGTGACATTTTTGACCTACAAACAAGTCAATTTCATACAGCTGTAAAGCTGTACTTTCTATAGAGTTGTTGAGCACGGCAACAAAAGTGATGAAATGACTGATGTCATCGATCAACGGCGTTGTTTCTAGGTTTTTTTTTGGTCTTTCTCATAAAGGGAACTTATTGACAAAAAACAAAATATTTTTTGGAAATCAAAAATATCCAAAGTAAAAGTCATTCTCTCTAGGAAGGGCATTGCTCATATTCAACACGGGCCTAATCCAGGGTTATAGCATTTTCATTTGAGTTTTGTTTCTTGTGCTCTTATATTGTGAATCTACTCCTGAGTTATAAAGGATCGTAGATCATTTGCTTGTCTAAGTCTTTAGCTTGAGTCGGATTAACTAGAGTTAGTCAAATCATCTATGTATTCATCAAGCTTTTTTTCACCATTGTTTTAGTGTTCTTTTGGGTAGAGTATCCTAGGAGTGTCGACTAGAGTTAGTTGATGTGTGGATGTAACAGAGTTGCTGTGTCTATTTCTTCAAGTCAAAATTATCAGAGGTGATTAGTTTAGTGAGCAATAGAATTATTGCTTAGGCTCATTTGTGTAATAGAAATATCACATTAGAAAGGGTGGGAAATTTCATGTCCAAATTACAAGAGTTTGTAATCGACAACTTTGCTCTTTGCATCTTAGTGAAAGTTGGTTGAGAAATCCTATGGGACATGTCGTGGTTTTTCCTCCCTTGAGCAAGGAGGTTTTTCACGTAAAATTTTGTGTGTTCATCACTTGTTCTTTCTATTCTTATATTGGTACTGTGTTGACGGACTTGATCCTTGACTGTAGCGGACACATACATTCCAACATAAAACCTTTCAATTTCTTATAGACGACAATGTTTTTTCACTTAGTTATACTAGCTGATAAAGCCAGAAAGTGCGTTGACATCTTGTGATTAAGCATCACATCTCTATGTTAAATTAACTTGTAAATATCACAATTTTGCAGGGGGTTTTCATCAATCCAGCTTTCATTGAACCATTTGGACTCACACTGATTGAGGTGCTCTTCTGATTTCCTCTTTTTGTAATTTCAAATTCACTGTATCTATGCTAAGTCCATTTGCAAACTGATGTCTCCTATTCATACAGGCAGCAGCTCATGGACTGCCCATGGTTGCCACAAAAAATGGTGGTCCTGTTGACATTCACCGGGTTTGTCCTCTGATGGAGCCTACTATTGTTTTCAGGGATTTTTTGTTTGTCCATTGCATCTGAATTTAGATGTTGTCATGTTAGTTTTTCAAGGACTTACATTAAATTTGTTTCAGGTGCTTGACAATGGTTTGCTAGTTGACCCGCATGGTCAACATTGTGTTGCTGATGCACTTTTGAAGCTAGTAGCTGATAAGCAGCTTTGGGCGAGATGTAGGGATAATGGTCTGCGAAATATACATCTCTTCTCTTGGCCAGAGCACTGCAAGACATATTTAGCACGAGTGATGTCTTGCAAACCAAGACAGCCGAGATGGAAACGAAATGAGGATGAATGCTCCGAATCAGATCCAGATTCTCCTGGAGATTCCTTGAGAGATATTAAAGATCTTTCTTTAAGCTTGAAACTCTCATTGGACGGGGATAAAAATGACAAGAGTGATACTTCAGTTACTGCCCTGGATTTCGTGGAAAATGCCGCCAAAAAGAAGAGTCAATTGGATAATATGGTCTCAACACTGCCAGTAAGTAAGTCCATGGAGAAAGCAGAGCAAAGTAAGATTCAACTGTCAAGGAGAAGGAAGCTTATTGTAATTGCGGCGGATTGTGATACCCCAGCTGGTTTGGCTGATGTTACCAAAACAATTATTAAGACTGTCAAGATGGATAAGAGTGCATCATCGATTGGCTTTATCTTGTCTACAGCCTTGACCATTGCTGAGGTGCAATCAATTTTGGAGTTGTCGATGTTAAAACCACATGAGTTTGATGCTTATATCTGCAATAGTGGTGGGGATGTTTATTATCCATGTCTAAATTCTGAGGAGAAATCTTCAGGGCCTTCTTTTACGGTAGATTCAGATTATCAAACTCACATTGATTATCGCTGGGGTGGAGAGGATCTGAGGAAAACTATAATTCGTTGGGCAGATTCTCTAAATGACAAAGTTAAAAACAGAGCTGAGATAGCTATAAAGGAGATTGATTCAGCATCTTCACACTGCTTTTCATTCAGAATAAATGATCAATCGTTAGTAAGTTGACCTCCTCAAAATAACATCTCAGTGTGACAATAGTATCTCTAATTGTTTAACTCATTTAGGTATTCTAATCCTTTGAGTTCTCTCTCTTTTCTCTAGGTTCCTCCTGTGAAGGAAGTTAGGAGATTACTAAGAATTCAGGCACTAAGATGCCATGCAATATTTTGCCAAAGCGGTAGCAGGCTGAATGTGATACCTGTTCTTGCTTCAAGATCACAAGCACTCAGGTAGTTTCCTGCCTATTTTCTTTGTCATCTAAATCTTTCTTTGTAACGACTTCCTGCATTGCTAATAGTGGATCTCAAGTCTTCATTATGACAATAAGGTTAGTTTAGGTAGGTAATATTTGTCTAAGGATATTGACTGTGGTAAACATTTACCACCTATTTTCTTTTTTTGTTCATTAAAGAAATGAGGCGATGTTGAAGAGATTTTGTAGAAAAAAAGCAATTAATTCTGAAGGCCTGATAAATAATTTGCCAACCAACTACTCTTGACATGTTAACGTTTGCTTTGAAATTCTGATGTTTACATAGAAGGAGAACAGCAACCAGTTTGTCCATTGACTGAATGACTATGGTTTTAGAACTGTATTTTAGGTGGAAATACATAGTTAGAAAGTTCTACGAGTAATCCACACACCTTTTGATGAATCATATAAGTTCAGTGTTTGATACGAGTGCTTTTAGTTTGTTTAGTGAGATCTGCACGTAAGTAGAATTTTTTAGAATCTCTACTGCTACAGAGCTTCTGTTTTATCTTGAAGCACAACTTTTTTATTTTTGTATTGGAATGAAACAAATTAAAAAGACAAAGTGGATAGAGGATTCATACAGTGGATCAGCTGAATCTAATTAGATAGCGATTGAGGTTTAGTTATTTTTGTTGTTGTTGTGATTACTTCTTTTGCTGCTGGCATATGTAAAACCATCATTAACCGTTAGACCTTATGTTCAGGTACATGTTCATTCGATGGGGCATAAACTTGTCAAATCTTGTGGTTTTTGCTGGAGAAAGTGGAGACACGGATTATGAATTATTGGTTGGAGGAGTACATAAAACTGTGGTATTGAAGGGAGTTTGCAGTGATGCCTCTAAAGTTCATTCAAACAGGAACTACCCACTAGAGCATGTTTTGCCAGCCATGAATTCTAACATTGTTGAATGTGGAAGTTGCAGCAAGGAAGATATTAGTGTAGCGCTACATAACCTTGGTTTTTCTAAGGAGTAGATGACAATTTCTTCCAAATGTGTTGGTTGCTATGTGTTGTCAGTAGTCTCTTCAAGTTCTTTTTCTATTTTATTTTATTTTTGTTATACAGAATGAAATGAGCTCACCATCTGTTGGAATGAAGATACAGAAAGTTTTGATGTTAGCAACCAAAAAGGAAAAAAGGATTTGGTACTTTGAAACTTCTGAACTTTGTCATTTAACTTCTTTTATTATATATGTCACTCGATTAGGTAAAATAATTAATCTTATTTTTCCCCAGTGAATCCTCAAAAACCTTGCAGCTGCCGTCATAAAACCTAAACCTTGCCGTGATGTTTTTGGTGGCTATGGCTGCCAATTCCACCCATCAGTCCCCACTGGGGTTGATCACCAAGAGACCCATCCAAATCTAGTCCTTAAATTAAAATGTCAGGACTCAAGCCTAGGGTCTAGGTGCGACATGGCGAATGGGAAACCCGACGGTATCCTAAACAAGCCTCATAGCGTTCTTGTAACACCCCTTAACATAACTCAGAAAGACCCTATGATATATTTCTTGAATATCTTAAAATTCATGTATTATCTTGCAAACCTGACTTCATATTCTAGTTCGGGAGGCAAAAATTGTGTAGGAATATAGTCACATTCGATTTTTAGGACACTCATATCGAAAAATAATTTTTTGGATGAAATTGCGCAAACCAATAGGGTGTGCGACAAGTCTGGGTCGCGCCCTTGATCCCGCTTTGTTAAAAAAAAAATTGAGTTTCATTTCTTGCATGGAAAGTTAGTTGGGACCTATCCCAACATCTATATATACGTAACTGCACAAAATTTCTCTTATTTTGAGACCTTATCCTCTCTCTAAACACCCCTAAATCCTCTCAAAACTTCTCTCTAAGATCCTCCATCAAAGTCTCTCAAATTCCTTATAGGTCAAGCTTCCTCCATTGAAGAAAAATTCATATAAAGGATTCTCAAAATTTTCAGGTCTTCTTCTTCAAGTTTCAAAGAATCAAAGGTTTGTGGATTTCTTCATCCATCTGTTCTTTCACCTATGGAGTCCCAAACCTAATTTTCTAGATCTTTCAAGTTTTAATGGTGATTTTGTTAGAATCGATTACATCAACACCTTGTGATTTCGAAGAACAATTCAAGAATCAAGAAAATTTAGTAAACCAGAAAGAGAGAGAAAATTGGTTCATGGTAACACCTTGTGAGGGTAACCTCCACGGTGATGCAGTATTTATATTAATAAAAATAACACTGTTACAGAATACACGGAACATAATAAAAGAATAGTACAACCCACAGTGTATCCACTCCAGGGAACTGATGGTCCCCTGTTAATCAAGTAAGCAGCTGTGTTGACAGTATCTGCCCCAAGCATCTTAGGTAGCCCACAGTGTATCCTCATGCTTCTTGCACGTTCTTTCAATGTTCTGTTCATCCTTTCAGCAACTCCATTTTGTCTTGCCTTCCCCGGAACTGTCCCCATCAATCTAATTCCCTCAGCACCACAAAATGCTTTGAACTCTGACTTGTCGTACTCTCCACCATTGTCTGATCTCAAGCATTTAATCTTCAAACCAGTCTAATTCTCAACTTCAGCCTTTCACTTTTTGAAAGTCACAAACACATCTGACTTATGCTTCAAGAAATAGACCCAAACTTTTCACCTAAAGTCATCAATGAAGGTGACATAGACCTTGGATCCTCCTAGTGATGAAACTGGAGATGGCCCCCAAACATATATATGAACCATCTCTAACCACACCTTCTTTAGTTGTCTTGGAGTCTTTGTAAAGCTAACTCGTTTTAGTTTGCCCATAATAAAGCTCTCACAAAGACCCATATCAACTGATTTCAGACCTTCTAATGCTCCCCTTGCAACCAACATCTTCATTCCCTTGGCACTCATTTGTCCAAGTCTGTTGTGCCACAAACATGAACTAGAACCACCCTCAGCAACAACTACGATATTCATACACCCTGCAGTGGTGTAAAAGGTTCCAATTTTTGTGCCATGAGCAACAATCATAGCCCCCTTCACAATCTTCCAAGAACCATTCCCAAACTATATTGTGTAGCCCGTGCTATCCAACTGACCAGTAGATTCTTTTCTTAAGTTCGGGACCATATGTGATATCTTCCAATGTCCATTAGTTTCCTGATGGGGTCTTAATGCAAATATCCCCTTTTCCTTCAACCTTCAAGGTTTTGTTGTCTGCAAGGTACACTTTTCCAAAATATTCAGATTTGAAATTTTGAAACAGTTCCTTGCTCGGACAAGAGTGAAAAGATGCACCAGAATCCAGAATCAAGGATTCAACCGGTTTGTCCACGCTCAGAATCAGAGCATCCCTAATGTCTTCCGCTGAATTTCCAGAATCATTATCATCTGTAGATTTTTTATTCCGTTTCTTCTTTGGTTTCGTGCAGCTTGACCGGTAGTGCCCTTTCTCTCCACAATCCCAACAAACCACATTGGGTCTGTTCTGAGACTTCCCACGATTTATTGATTTTGATCGACCATGGTGATGTTGGACTTTCGATTTGTTTCTCCCCGTTCCGTCAACGCTGAGAGCACTGCCTGATGAATCTCCCACTTCTCGTTTGCGAATACTTTCACTGAGAACATCACGAATTTCATCAAACTTCAGTTTCTCAGATCCACGGGAACTGCTAATCACAGCAACAACAGTATTCCAACACTCGGGCAGAGATGACATCAAAATCAACGCCTTAATCTCATCCTCAAAGTTAATCTCCACAGAACACAGTTGACTCACAATCATATTGAACTCGTTTATGTGATCCGCTATAGATCTAGTCTCAGACATCTGCAAATTGAATAACCTACGCATCAAATATACCTTGTTCATCACCGATGGCTTTTCATACATATTTGATAGCTCCTTCAACAGATCTGCTATGGTCTTCTCCTTTGCGATGTTTAAAGCTATGTGCCTAGACAAAGTCAACTGGATCAGCCCCAACGCCTGGCAATCCTTGAGTTTCCATACATCCTCTACCATGCTTTCAGGCTTCTCCCCAGTCAAGGGTACGTGAAGATCTTTCTAGTAAAGATAATCTTCAATCTGTATCTTCAAAATTGAAATCATATCCGTCAAACTTCTCAATTCCAAGCATCGAACTATCAATCTTCAGTGATCGTGTTGAATCGCCTGTGCTCTGATATCAATTGTTAGGATCAATTACAACAATACCTTGTGATTTCGAAGAACAATTCAAGAATAAAAAAAAATTAGCAAACGAGAAAGAGAGAGAAAATCGGTTCGGGGTAACACCTTCTGAGGGTAACCATCACGTTGATATAGTATTTATATTAATCAAAATAACACTATTACATAATACATGGAGAATAATAAAAAGAATAGTTCAGCCCATAGTGTATCATGTTAAAAAATAGTACAACCACAGTGTATCCACTCAAGGGGAACTGATGGTCCCCTGTTAAAAAAGTAAGCAGCTGTGTTGACAGCATCTGCCCAAAGCATCTTAGGCAGTCCACAGTGTATCCTCATGCTTCTTGCACGTTCGTTCAATGTTCAGTTCATCCTTTTAGCAACTCCATTTTGTCTTGCCTTCCAGAACTGTCCTCATCAATCTAATTCCCTCAGCACCACAAAATGCTTTGAACTCTGAATTGTCATACTCTCCACCATTGTCAGATCTCAGGCACTTAATCTTCAAACCAGTCTGATTCTCAACTTCAGCCTTCCACTTTTTGAAAGTCGCAAACACATCTGACTTATGCTTCAAGAAACAGGCTTAAACTTTTCTGCTGAAGTCATCAATGAAGGTGAAATAGAACCTGGATCCTCCTAGTGATGAAACTGGAGATGGCCCCCAAACATCTATTTGAACCATCTCTAACCGCACCTTCTTTCGTTGTCTCGGAGTCTTAATAAAGCCAACTCATTTTTGTTTGCCCAGAATACGGCTCTCAAAAGACCCATATCAACTGATTTCAGACTTTCTAATGCTCCTCTTGCAACCAGCATCTTCATTACCTTGGCACTCATGTGTCCAAGTCTGTTGTGCCACAGACATAAACAAGAACCACCCTCAGCAACAACTACCATATTCATACACCCTGCACTGGTGTACAAGGTTCTAATTTTTATGCCACGAGAAACAATCATAGCCCCCTTCACAATCTTCTATGAACTATTCCCAAATTGTATTGTGTAGCCCATGCTATCTAACTGACCAATAGAGAGTAGATTTTTCTTATTTATGGGAACATATCTGACATCTTCCAATGTCCATTGGTTTTTTGATGGGGTCTTAATTCAAATATCCCATTTTCCTTTAACCTTCAAGGGTTTGTTGTCCGCAAGGTACACTTTTCAAAAATATGCAGATTTCAAATTTTGGAATAGTTCCTTGCTCGGACAAGAATGGAAAGATGCACTAGAATCTAGAATCCAGGATTCAACTGGGCTGTCCACGCTCAGAATCAGAGCATCCCCAATGTCTTCTGCTGAAATTACAGAATCATTATCATCTGTGGATTTTGTATTCTGCTTCTTTTTTGGTTTTGTGTAGCTTGACCGGTAGTGCCCTTTCTCTCCACAATCCCAACAAACAACATTGGGTCTGTTAGGAGACTTTCCATGATTCTTTGATTTTGATCGACCATGGTGATTTTGGCCTTTCGATATATTTCTCCCCCTTCCGTCAACGCTGAGAGCACTGCCCGATGAATCTCCCACTTCTCATTTGCGAATACTTTCGCTGAGAACAACATCACGGATTTAATCAAACTTCATTTTCTCAGATCCACGGGAACTACTAATCGCAGCAACAACAGTCTCCCAAGACGCAGGCAGAGATGACATCAAAATCAATGCCTTAATCTCATCCTCAAAGTTAATCTATACAGAACACAGTTGACTCACAATCATATTGAACTCATTTATGTGATCCACTACAGATCCAGCCTCAGACATCTGCAAATTGAATAATCTGCACATCAAATATAACTTGTTCATCGCTAATGGCTTTTCATACATATTTGATAGCGCCTTCAACATATCTACTGTGGTCTTCTCCTTTGCGATGCTGAAAGCTACGTTCCTAGACAAAGTCAACCGGATCATCCCCAATGCCTGGCGATCCTTGAGTTTCCATACATCCTCTGCCATGGCTTTAGGCTTCTCCCTAGTTAAGGGTATGTGAAGATCTTCCTGGTAAAGATAATCTTCGATCTGCATCTTCCAGAAACTTAAATTAGATCCGTCAAACTTCTCAATTCCAAGCTTCGAACTATCAATCTTCAGTGATCGTGTTGAATCGCCTATGCTCTGATACCAGTTGTTAGGATCGATTACAACAACATCTTGTGATTTCGAAGAACAATTCAAGAATTAAGAAAATTTAGTAAATCGGAAAGCGAGAGAAAATCAGTTCGTGATAATACCTGGTGAGGATAACCTCCACGGTGATCAGTATTTGTATTAATAAAAATAACACTGTAATAGAATACACAAAGAATAACAAAAAAATAGTACACCCCACAGTGTATCCTGTTAAAAAATAGTACAGCCCACAGTGTATCCACTCCGGGGGAACTGATGGTCCCCTGTTAATCAAGTAAGCAACTATGTTGACAACATCTGCCCAAAGCATCTTAGGCAGCCCACAGTGTATCCTTATGCTTCTTGCATGTTCATTCAATGTTCTGTTCATCCTTTCAGCAACTCTATTTTTTCTTACCTTCCTCGGAACTGTCCTCATAAATCTAATTCCCTCAGCAGCAAAAAATGCTTTGCACTCTCACTTGTCGAACTCTCCACCATTGTCAGATCTCAGGCACTTAATCTTCAAACCAGTCTGATTCTCAACTTCAGCCTTCCACTTTTTGAAAGTCGCAAACACATCTGACTTATGCTTCATGAAATAGACCCAAACCTTTCTGCTGAAGTCATCAATGAAGGTGACATAGAACCTGGATCCTCCTAGTGATGAACTGGAGATGGCCCCCAAACATCTGTATGAACCATCTCTATCTGTACCTTCTTTGGTTGTCTTGGAGTTTTTGTAAAGCTAACTCGTTTTTGTTAGCACATAATACAGCTCTCACAAAGACCCATATCAACTAATTTCAGACCTTCTAATGCTCCTCTTGCAACCAGCATCTTCATTCCCTTGGCACTCATGTGTCCAAGTCTGTTGTGCCACAGACATGAACCAGAACCATACTCAGCAACAACTACCATATTCATACACCCTGCAGTGGTGTACAAGGTTCCAATTATTGTGCCACGAGCAACAATCATAGCCCCCTTCACAATCTTCCATGAACCATTCCTAAACTTTATTGTGTAGCCCGTTATCCAACCGACCAATAGAGAGTGCATTTTTCTTAAGTTCGGGAATATATCTGACATCTTCCAATGTCCATTGGTTTTCGGATGGGGTCTTTATGCAAATATCCCCTTTTTCTTCAACCTTCAAGCGTTTGTTGTCTACAAGTTACACTTTTCAATAATATGCAGAATTGAAATTTTGGAACAGTTCCTTGCTCGGACAAGAATGAAAAGATGCTCCAGAATCCAGAATCCAGGATTCAACTAGGCTGTCCACGCTCAGAATCAGAGCATCCCCAATGTCTTCTGCTGAAATTACAGAATCATTATCATCTGTGGACTTTTTATTCTGCTTCTTCTTTTGTTTTGTGTAGCTTGACCAGTAGTGCCCTTTCTCTCCACAATCCCAACAAACAACATTGGGTCTGTTAGGAGACTTTCCATGATTCTTTGATTTTGATCGACCATGGTGATGTTGGCCTTTCGATTTATTTCTCCCCTTCCGTCAACGCTGAGTGCACTGCCCAATGAATCTCCCACTTCTCGTTTGCGAATACTTTTGCTGAGAACAACATCACGGATTTAATCAAACTTCAATTTTTCAGATCCACGGGAACTGCTAATCGCAGCAACAATAGTATCCCAAGACTCGGGATGAGATGACATCAAAATCAACGCCTTAATCTCATCCTCAAAGTTAATCTCCACAGAACACAGTTGACTCACAATCATACTGAACTCGTTTATGTGATCCGCTGGAGATCCAGTCTCAGACATCTGCAAATTGAATAACCTATGCATCAAATATACCTTGTTCATCGCCGATGGCTTTTCATACATATTTGATAGCGCCTTCGACAAATCTGTCGTGGTCTTCTCCTTTGCGATGTTGAAAGCTACGTTCCTAGACCAAGTCAACCGGATCAGCCCCAATGCCTGCCGATCCTTGAGTTTCCTTACATCCTCTGCCATGGCTTCAAGCTTCTCCCCAGTCAAGGGTACGTGAAGATCTTTCTGGTAAAGATAATCTTCGATCTGCATCTTCCAGAAATTGAAATCAAATCCGTCAATCTTCTCGTTTCCATGCTTCAAACTATCCATCTTTAGTAAACGTATTGAATTGCTTGTGCTCTAATGCCTGTTGTTAGGATTGATTACAACCACACCTTGTGATTTCGAAGAACAATTCAAGAATTAAGAAAATTTAAGTAAACCAGAAAGACAGAGAAAATCGGTTCGTGGTAACACCTTGTGCGCTTAACCTCCACAGTGATGTAGTACTTATATTAATAAAAATAACACTGTTACAGAATACAGAGAGAATAATAAAAAAATAGTACAACCCACAGTGTATCTTCTTAAAAAATAGTACAGCCCAGAGTGTATCTACTCCAGGGGAACTGATGGTCCCCTGTTAATCAAGTAAGCAGCTGTGTTGACAGCATCTTCCCAAAGCATCTTAAGCAGCCCACAGTGTATCCTCATGCTTCTTGCATGTTCATTTGATTTTCTGTTCATCCTTTCAGCAACTCCATTTTGTCTTGCCTTCCCCGAAACTGTCCTCATCAATCTTATTCCCTTAGCACCACAAAATGCTTTGAACTCCGACTTGTCGTACTCTCCACCATTGTCAGATCACAGAAATTTAATCTTCAAACTAGTCTGATTCTCAACTTCAGCCTTACACATTTTGAAAGTCGAAATTACATCTGACTTATGCTTCAAGAAATAGACCTAAACTTCTCTGCTGAAGTAATCAATGAAGATGACATAGAACCTGGATCCTCCTAGTGATGAAACTGGAGATGGCCCCAAAACATTTGTATGAACCATATCTATCTGCACCTTCTTTGGTTGTCTAAGAGTCTTTGTAAAGCTAACTCATTTTTGTTTGCCCATAATACAGCTCTCACAAAGACCCATATCAACTAATTTCAGACCTTCTAATGCTCCTCTTGCAACCAGCATCTTCATTCCCTTGGCACGCATGTGTCCAAGTCTGTTGTGCCACAGACATAAACCAGAACCACCCTCATCAACAACTTCCATATTCATACACCCTGCACTGGTGTACAAGGTTCCAATTTTTGTGCCACGAGCAACAATCATAGCCTCCATCACAATCTTCCATAAGCTATTCTGAAACTGTATTTTGTAGCCCGTGCTATCCAACTGACCAATAGAGAGTAGATTTTTCTTAAGTTCGGGAACATATCTGACATCTTTCAATGTCCATTGGTTTTCGAATGGGGTCTTAGTGCAAATATCCCTTTTTCCTTCAACCTTCAAGGGTTGGTTGTCTGCAAGGTACACTTTTCCAAAATATGCAGATTTGAAATTTTGGAACAGTTCCTTGCTCGAACAAGAGTGAAAAGATGCACCAGAATCTAGAATCCAGGATTCAACCGGGCTGTCCACACTCAGAATCAGAGCATCCCCAATGTCTTCTGCTGAATTTATAGAATCATTATCATCTATAGATTTTTTATTCTACTTTTTTTTTTGGTTTCGTGCAGCTTGACCGGTAGTGCCTTTTCTCACCACAATTCCAACAAACCACCTTGTGTTTGTTCGGAGACTTTCCACGATTCTATGATTTTGATCGACCATGGTGATGTTGGCCTTTCGATTTGTTTCTCCCCCTTCTGGCAATGCTGAGAGTATTGCCCAATGAATCTCCCACTTCTCCTTTGAGAATACTTTCGCTGAGAACAACATCACGGATTTCATCAAACTTTAGTTTCTCAGATCCACGAGAACTGCTAATCGCAGCAACAACAGAATCCCTAGACTCGGGCAGAGATGACATCAATATCAACGCCTTAATCTCATCCTCAAAGTTAATCTACATATAACACAGTTGACTCACAATCATATTGAACTTGTTTATGTGATCCGCTACAGATCTAGTCTCAGACATCTGCAAATTGAATTGCCTACGCATCAAATATACCTTGTTCATCGCCGATGGCTTTTCATACATATTTGATAGTGCCTTCAACAGATCTACTGTGGTCTTCTCCTTTGCGATAATGAAAGCTACGTTCCTAGACAAACTCAACCGGATTAGCCCCAACGCTTGGCGATCCTTGAGTTTCCATATATCCTTTGCCATGGCTTCAGACTTCTCCTCAGTCAATGGTATGTGAAGATCTTTCTAGTAAAGATAATCTTTGATCTGCATCTTCTAGAAACTAAAATCAGATCCGTCAAACTTCTCAATTCCAAGCTTCAAACTATCCATCTTCAGTGATCGTGTTTAATCACCTGTGCTCTGATACCAGATGTTAGGATCGATTATAACAATACCTTGTGATTTCGAAAAACAATTGAAGAATCAAGAAAATTTAGTAAACCAAAAAGAGAGAGAAAATTGGTTCGTGGTAACCCCTTGTGAGGGTAACCTCCATGGTGATGCAGTATATATATTAATAAAAATAACATTGTTGCAGAATACACGGAGAATAATAAAAAAATAGTACAGCCCACAGTGTATCCTGATAAAAATTAGTACAACCCACAGTGTATCGACTCCAGGGAAACTGATGGTCCCCTGTTAATCAAGTAAGAAGATGTGTTGACAGCATCTCCCCAAAGTATCTAAGGCAGCCCACAGTGTATCCTAATGCTTCTTGCACGTTCGTTCAATGTTCTGTTCATCCTTTCAGCAACTCCATTTTTTCTTGCCTTCCCCGGAACTGTCCTCATCAATCTAATTTTCTCAGCAACAAAAAATGCTTTGAACTCTGACTTGTCGTACAATCTACCATTGTCAGATCTAAACTTCAGCCTTTCACTTTTTGAAAGTCGCAAACACATCTAACTTATGCTTCAAGAAATAGACCCAAACTTTTCTGCTGAATTCATCTATGATGGTGACATAGAACCTGGATCCTCCTAGTGATAAAACTGGAGATGGCCCCCAAACATCTGTATCAACCATCTCTAACCGCACCTTCTTTGGTTGTCTCGGAATCTTTGTAAAGCTAGCTCGTTTTTGTTTGCCCATAATATTGCTCTCACAAAGACCCATATCAACTGATTTTAGACCTTCTAATGCTCCTCTTGCAACCAACATCTTCATTCCCTTGGCACTCATATGTCCAAGTCTGTTGTGGCACAGACATGAACCAGAACCACCTTCAACAACATCTACCATATTCATACAGCCTGTAGTGGTGTATAAGGTTCCAATTTTTGTGCCACGAGCAACAATCATAGCCCCCTTCACAATCTTCCATGAACCATTCCCAAACAGTATGGTGTAGCCCGTGCTATCAAACTGACCAATAGAGTAGATTTTTCTTACGTTCGGGAACATATCTGACATCTTCCAATGTCCATTAGTTTCCGGATGGGGTCTTAATGCAAATATCCCCTTTACCTTCAATCTTCAAGGGTTTGTTGTCTACAAGGTACACTTTTGCTAAAATATGCAAATTTGAAATTTTTAAACAGCTCCCTGCTCGGACAAGAATGAAAGATTGCACCAGAGTCCAGAATCGTGGATTCAACCGGGCTGTCCACGCTCAGAATCAGAGCATCGCCAACGTCTTCCGCTGAATTTACAGAATCATTATCATATGCAGATTTTTTATTCTGCTTCTTCTTGGGTTTCATGCAGCTTGACCGGTAGTGCCCATTCTATCCATAATTCTGACAAACCACATTGGGACTCGTTCAGAGGCTTTCCACGATTCTTTGATTTTGATCGATCATGGTGATGTTGGCCTTTCGATTTGTTTCTCTCCCTTCCGTCAACCCTGAGAGCACTGGTCGATGAATCTCCCACTTCTGATTTGCGAATACTTTCGCTGAGAATAACATCACAGATTTCATCAAACTTCTGTTTCTAAGATCCACGGGAACTGCTAATTGCAGTTACTGCAGTATCCCAAGACTCGGGAAGAGATGACATCAAATTTAATGCCTTAATCTCATCCTCAAAGTTAATCTCCATAGAACACAGTTGACTTACAATCATATTGAACTCGTTTATGTGATCCTCTACAGATCCAGTCTCAGACATCTGCAAATTGAATAACCTATACATCAAATATACCTTGTTCATTGCCGATGGCTTTTCATACATATTTGATAGCGCCTTCAACAGATCTGCTGTGGTCTTATCCTTTGCGATGTTAAAAGCTACGTTCCTAGACAAAGTCAACCGGATTATCCCCAACGCATGGCAATCCTTGAGTTTACATACATCCTCTGCCATGGCTTTAGGCTTCTCCCTAGTCAAGGGTACGTGAAGATCTTTCTAGTAAAGATAATCTTCGATCTGCATCTTCCAGAAATTGAAATCAGATCCGTCAAACTTCTCGATTGCATGCTTCAAACTATCCATCTATAGTAATCATGTTGAATCGCCAGTGCTCTCATAACAGTTGTTAGGATCGATTACAACAACACCTTGTGATTTCGAAGAACAATTCAAGAATTTAGAAAATTTAGTAAAAATTGGTTCGTGGTAACACCTTGTGAGGGTAACCTCCACAGTGATATAGTATTTATATTAATAAAAATAACACTGTTACAGAATACACAGAGAATAATAAAAAATTAGCCAACCTACAGTGTATCCTGTTAAAAAATAGTACAACCCACAGTGTATCTACTCCAGGGGAACTGATGGTCCTCTGTTAATCAAGTAAGCAGCTGTGTTGACAGCATCTTCCCAAAGCATCTTAGGCAGCCCACAGTATATCCTCATGTTTCTTGCATGTTCATTCAATGTTCTGCTCATCCTTTCAGCAACTACATTTTGTCTTGCCTTCCCCGAAACTGTCCTCATCAATTTTATTCCCTTAGCACCACAAAATGCTTTGAACTCTGACTTATCGTACCCTCTACCATTGTTAGATCTCAGAAATTTAATCTTCAAACTAGTCTGATTCTCAACTTCAGCCTTCCACTTTTTGAAAGTCGCAAACACATCTGACTTATGCTTCAAGAAGTAGACCTAAACTTTTTTGCTGAAGTCATCGATAACGGTGACATAGAACCTGGATCTTCCTAGTGATAAAACTAGTGATGGCCCCAAAACATCTATATGAACCATCTCTAACCGCACCTTCTTTGGCTGTCTTGGTGTCTTTGTAAAGCTAACTCATTTTGTTTGCCCATAATATTGGTCTCACAAAGACCCATATCAATTGATTTCAGACCTTCTAATGCTCCTCTTGCAACCAACATCTTCATTCCCTTGGCACTCATGTGTCCAAGTCTGTTGTTCCACAGACATGAACCAGAACCACCCTCAGCAACAACTACCATATTCATACACCCTGTAGTGGTGTACAAGGTTCAAATATTTGTGCCACGAGCAACAATCATAGCCCCTTTCACAATCTTCCATGAACCATTCCCAAACTGTATTGTGTAGGCCGTGCTATCCAACTGATCAATACAGTGTAGATTTTTCTTATGTTCGGGAACATATCTGTCATCTTCCAATGTCCATTGGTTTCTGGATGGGGTCTTAATGCAAATATCCCCTTTTCCTTCAACCTTCAAGGGTTTGTTGTTTGCAAGGTACATTTTTCTAAAATATGCAGATTTGAAATTAAACAGTTCCATGCTCGGACAAGAATAAAAAGATGCACCAGAATCCAGAATCTAGGTTTCAACCAGGCTGTCCATTCTCAGAATCAGAGCATCCCCAATGTCTTCTGCGGAATTTACAGAATCATTATCATCTGTAGGTTTTTTATTTTGCTTCTTCTTGGGTTTCGTGCAGCTTGACCGGTAGTGCCCTTTCTCTCCACAATTCCAACAAATCACATTGGGTCTGTTCAGAGACTTTCCACGATTCTTTGATTTTGATCGACCATGGTTATGTTGGCCTTTTGATTTGTTTCTCCTCCTTTTGTCATAACTGAGAGCACCACCCGATGAATCTCCCACTTCTCGTTTGCAAATACTTTCGCTAAGAACAACATCACGATTTCACCAAACTTCAGTTTCTCAGATCCACGGGAAATGCTAATCGCAACAACAATAGTATCCCAAGACCCGGGCAGAGATGACATCAAAATCAACGCCTTAATCTCATCATCAAAGTTAATCTCCACATAAAACAGTTGACTCACAATCATATTGAATTCATTTATTTGATCCGCTACAGATCCAGTCTCAGACATCTGCAAATTGAATAACCTACGCATCAAATATACCTTGTTCATTACCGATGGCTTTTCATACATATTTGATAGCGCCTTCAACATATATGTTGTGGTCTTCTCCTTTGCGATGTTGAAAGTTATGTTCCTAGACAAAGTCAACCAGATCAGCCCCAACACTTGGCGATCCTTGAGTTTCCATACATCCTCTGCCATGGCTTCAGGCTTCTCCCCAGTCAAGGGTACATGAAGATCTTTCTAGTAAAGATAATCTTCCATCTGCATCTTCCAAAAACTGAAATCAAATCCGTCAAACTTCTCGATTCCAAGCTTCAAACTATCCATCTTCCATGATCGCGTTGAATTGCCTATGCTCTGATACTAGTTATTAGGATCGATTACAACAACACCATGCGATTTCGAAGAACAATTCTAAAATCAAAAAAATTTGGTAAACCAGAAAGAGAGAGAAAATTAGTTCATGGTAACACCTTGTGAGGGTAACCACCACGGTGATGTAGTATTTATATTAATAAAAATAACACTGTTGCAGAATACACGGAGAATAATAAAAAAAAATAGTACAGCCCACAGTGTATCATGTTAACAAATAGTACAGCCCACAGTGTATCCACTCCAGGGGAATTGATGGTCCCCTGTTAATCAAGTAAGCAGCTGTGTTGACAGCATCTGCCCAAAGCATCTTAGGCAGCCCACAGTGTATCCTCATGCTTCTTGCATGCTCGTTCAATGTTCTGTTCATCCTTTCAGAAACTTCATTTTGTCTTGCCTTCCCTGGAACTGTCCTCATCAATCTAATTCCCTCAGCATCATAAAATGCTTTGAACTCTGTCTTGTCATACTCTCAACCAGTGTCAGATCTCAGGCATTTAATCTTCAAACCTGTCTGATTCTCAACTTCAGCCTTCCATTTTTTGAAAGTCGCAAACACATCTAACTTATGCGTCAAGAAATAGACCCAAACGTTTCTGCTGATGTCATCAATGAAAGTGACATAGAACCTGGATCCTCCTAGTGATGAAACTGGAGATGGCCCCCAAACATCTATATGAACCATCTCTAATCGCACCTTCTTTGGTTGTCTCAGAGTCTTAGTAAAGCTAACTCATATTTGTTTGCCCATAATACAACTCTCACAAAGACCCATATCAACTGTTTCAGACCTTCTAATGATCCTCTTGCAACCAGCATCTTCATTATCTTGGCAGTCATGTGTCCAACTTTGTTGTGCCACAAACATGAACCTGAACCACCCTCAGCAATAGCTACCATATTCATACACCCTGCAGTGGTGTACAAGGTTCCAATTTTTGTGCCATGAGCAAAAATCATAGCCCCCTGCATAATCTTCCATGAACCATTCTCAAACTGTATTATGTAGCCCGTGCTATCCAACTGACCAATAGAAAGTAGATTTTTTGTATGTTTGGGAATATATCTGACATCTTCCAATGTCCATTGGTTTTTGGATGGGGTCTTAATGCAAATATCCCCTTTTCTTCAATCTTCAAGGGTTTGTTGTCTGCAAGGTACACTTTTCCAAAATATGCAGATTTGAAATTTTAGAACAGTTCCTTGCTCGGACAAGAATGAAAAGATGCACTGGAATCCAGAATCCAGGATTCAATCGGGTTGTTCACGCTCAGAATAAGAGTATCCTCAATGCCTTCTGCTAAATTTACAGAATCATTATCATCTATGGATTTTTTATTCCGCTTCTTCTTTGGTTTCGTGCAGCTTGACCGGTAATGCCCTTTCTCTCCACAATTCCAAAAAACAACATTGGATCTGTTCGGAGAATTTCCATGATTCTTTGATTTTGATCGACCATGGTGATGTTGGCCTTTTGATTTGTTTCTCCCTCTTCCATAAACGTTGAGAGCACTGCCCAATGAATCTCCTAGTTCTCGTTTGGGAATACTTCCGCTGAGAACAACATCACGGATTTCACCAAACTTTAGTTTCTCAGATCCACGGGAACTGCTAATTGCAGCAACAACAATATCCCAAGACTCGGGCATAGATGACATCAAAATCAATGCCTTAATCTCATCCTCAAAGTTAATCTCCATCGAACACAGTTGACTCACAATCATATTGAACTCGTTTATGTGATCCGCTACAGATCCAGTCTCTAACATCTGCAAATTGAATAACCTACACATCGAATATGCCTTGTTTATCGTCAATGGCTTTTCATATATATTTTATAGCGCCTTCGACAGATCTACTGTGGTCTTCTCCTTTGCGATATTGAAAGCTACCTTTCTAGACAAAGTCAACCGGATGAACCCCAACGCCTAGCGATCCTTGAGTTTCCATACATCCTCTGCCATGGCTTCAGGCTTCTCCCTTGTGAAGGGTATGCGTAGATTATTCTGGTAAAGATAATCTTCGATCTGCATCTTCCAAAAACTGAAATCAGATCCGTCAAACTTGTCGATTCCAAGCTTCGAACTATCCATCTTCAGTGATCGTGTTGAATCGCCTGTGCTCTGATACCAGTTGTTAGGATCGATTACATCAACACCTTGTGGTTTTGAAGAACAATTCAAGAATCAAGAAAATTTAGTAAACCAGATAGAGAGAGAAAATCGGTTTGTGGTTACACCTTGGGAGGATAACCTCCACGGTGATGCAGTATTTATATTAATAAAAGTTACACTGTTACAACCTAAAATTTGGTTGAATGGCGAGATCATCAATATATAAAAAGAATATTTATATATTAATAAAGCTCCACATCCCAACAGATTTTTTATGGGCTCTTCCTAATCATCCTATTAAGCATGAATTATGTTGGATTTTTAATCTAATTGTATCAAATTGCAAGAATTGATTTCAAGTGTTTTCAATATGATCTATTTTATGACTTTGAAGTTATGAAAGTTATGATACTATGAATTCTGATTAAATTGATGATTTTATGAGATAAATTTCATGATTTAATGTCCAAATATGAAAGACGATATGTATGATTGTAATATGTTATCTAAGAATGATTTAAATTGATGATTTTCATTACAGTGATACATAGTTCTCTTGAGTTTTATGATTTCGAGCTTGTATGCATGAAATTCGCCTAATCATCATATCAAAGTTATACTCTGAGGGCTCAACTCAAGTTATAAAAATTATAAAAGCTATGAAATTTTATGACATCTTAAGTTACGATATTTTGAATCCTTCAAAGCTATGTTATGTTATGATGAGCTACTCTTATATGTATATGATGTTAAAAGCTATACTTTTAAGTTTATGATGATTATGATTATGCATATGTTTTCAAATGCATTCTGTGGGAATGAGCTATCACTGAATGGGGCATTAGGGTGGGATTGGACTAGAGAGTCCTAGTAGCAACCCCTTATCTCTCAAACTATGTGCCACCATAGAAGACCTTGTATGCTATGTTTAAGCTTGTGGATCCACGTATGTCATTATGCTTATGAAAAATGCAATTGCAAAGTTAGTAAGTTTTGGATATCTACCTTGGCAAGTAGATTCCCCTTTTCTCAATGGAAGCAGTTCATTAGCCTTTTCCCAATAGAAGGAGTTCATTGGCTTTTTCCCAATGGAAGGAGTTCATTGGATTCCATGTAGTAGTAGCTCACATGATCTATGTCAGTTATGGTCTTCTCCCACATATGTATGATATTATGAAGTTATGTTTTATGCAAGTTTTCATCAAAGCATACTCATGCATATCATATTGAGCTAGTATTTCATCGTATATGATTATGCATCCTATTTATGAAGCTTATTATCTATTGTTGCATTGCCTCCCACATACTAGTACAGTCCAAGTACTAATGCATACTTTTCGCCTATATGATCTAACCATGTAGGGACTGGAGCTCCTATTCATCCTCCTCCACGTGGCTAGCTTGGATTCATGAAAATTGTTATTGTGGTGAGTCCTCTATTTCAGGGATAATATTCTACACTTTATCTTGCTTATGTTGAGACACTAGTATTTTACTTTCTATGTTGAGGGTGAGCCTTGGACATGCCTTGGACCCCGTCCAATTCATACTTAGAGGAGTTGTTAGATACCATGTTATGCTATGCTATGTACTCACTATGAGCTTTTATGGAGACTTATCCTTTAATCCTTATCCCCTATGTGATGTTATGTGATGATATTGATGATGACAGAAGGTGATGAATGCCCTAAGTCCCTATTTCCCCAAAGCTTGAGTCATACTTACTCCCCGCCTAGTACTTGCTTGCTATGTGACTCATGCAAATACTATTCCCTTATTTATTCCCATAGCGTGAGTCATAAGCCACTATTTCCTTAGAAGTATTTGTTGATGTTTATTTTATATTCCGCAACCAAAGATGTGCAAAGGATATGCTAATTGGGTTGCCTTCGGGTTTCCTACTTACCGTGTCATGTCTAGGTACTAGACCCGGGTCATGAAAATTCTTAACCACATCTTTTGTTACAGAATATAATACAAGCATCAATTAGTCAAACTAAGGGGATTCGGGACATAGGACGCAACCTATGGAGAAATAGGTAAGGGACTTCCATCATTCAAACTCATCAAACGACGCTAAGGGAAGGGATCATGAGACATCCTCTATGGAGAATAGGGACTTAGGATATTTTAGCACCTCATAATCAACATCATAAGCTTCAAAATACATGAGTTAAGGACTAAGGGGTAAGTTTCCATAGAAGCTTAGACATCACACAGTACGTACATAGCATAAGTATCCAACAACACCTCTAATTATGAGACGGACGGGGGCCAAGACATGTCCCAAGCTCACCATTAAAATAAAAATTAAAGTAATAATATCTCAACATAGCAAGCTAGATAGAGAATAGCTCACCCTCAAAATAAAAATTAAAGTAATAATGTCTCAACATAGCAAGCTAGATAGAGAATAGGTATTTCCCTCAAATTAGAGGACTCACCACAACACAATGTCTTCACGAACTGAACTAACCACGAGGAGGTGGATGAGGAAGTGATCCGGTCCCTACGTGGTTAGATCATGTAGGCCCAAAGTATGCATTAGTACTTTGAATGTACTAGTATATGAGATGCAATGCAATAATAGATCATAAGCTACATAGTCAAGATGAATAATCATAAACAAAAGAAACAAGCTCAATATGACATGCATGAGTAATGCTTTTATGAAATTATACATGGAAGGTGAAACATAACTTCTTGCCAACATACATATGTGGGAGGAGACCATAACTAATATATAAGACCATGCGAGCTACTACTTGAAATCCAATGAACTCCTTCTATTGGAATGAGGGGAATTTACTTACCTAGGTAGAACTCCATAAACTTGCTCATTTAGTGAATAAAATAGCCTACGTGGATCCACTAACCTATCCTACAAGGGCTACTATGGTGGCACATAGTTAATGAGACAAGACCCAAGGCTAGGTTCTAGTCGTCACACATTGAATGAGACACCCGTAGGCACTACACCCAAGCCATCTTAACATATCAAGCATTCATAGTCAAAGAAACTCATAAATCATGGGGAAGAAAATGGGATAGGGTCTATAGAACATCATTAAAAATAAAGGAAACATCTTAAAACATACATAGTGTTCATACATATACCAACTAGAGCACGTATAAATGAGAACCGATAAACAGTCGATTTTTCTCAAATAGAAAAGACTCCAAACTTTAACAACATAGAATGTAAAAGCATCCAACACCAACATCTACATCAAGAACCAAAATGCATAGCAAAAAAAAGAAATAGGTGAAGTCCCAAACTAAGGGATCACCACAATAAAACTAGTCTTGAACGTCGAAGGAATTAGCCACGAGCTGGGAGAGGAGCATCTATCCGTACATGGTTAAAATATCCAAGCAAAATATGCTTTACTACTTTTGGAATCTACTAAGTATGTGAGATGCAATGTGAATATGAAATTGTAATGCCATCACTCGTAAGTAGAGATTTGCATGCATGGAATGGTAAAGTAACATTAACATGAGCTTAAGCATGCACAAGGAATATCGTTCAATATGAGCTATAGTAATGCTTAAATGGAATACATATGATGGAACCAAGAGACAAATCATAGACATTGTGGGGATAGACCATAACCAACATATAAGATCATGTGAGCCACTACATGGAATCCAATATTACCCTTTACATTTGAATGAGGGGACCCCTTGCTGGGTGGAACTCCATCTTTTAGCATGCATCATCATATAACATGATTGGCCTACGTGGATCCACTAGCCTAGCCTACAAGGGCTCCTCTGGTGGCACATAGCTAATGGGACAAATGATTAGTTCTAAGGTTCCCTTATCGAATCCCACCTCGATGCCTCATTTGATGCTAAGTCATCCCACGAAATCTTAAAACATAGGCTTAGTCAAATTATGACATTTAAGAGTCATAAGTAGTGATTCCAAGAGTAGCTCAAAACGTTAAGGAACCAATAAGTGAGAAATGTCTTATTATCTAGTGGACCATCATAAACGTCATTTAAGGCATTGTAAAAATGCTTATATCTTTGACAAATTATAATTTTAAAACCTTTCTGCTGTGCCCTACTTTTCATAATATAACATGTATGGATTGGATTAAACTTAGTGGGCTTAATCATAAGTTGAAACATTTATAAATCATGGGAAAATATGTTTATTCAAAATATGCAAAACAGCTCACACTTCATCATTCAAACTCACACCATTAGGGTTATCACAATCAACTTAAAATACACGAAAATACTTAGTAGTGTATCATATGGTAACATTGAAGACATGTAATGACATAAAACATCATGAAATCATCATTAACATGTATTTTAGTATTTAAGGAACTTAAAGAAAAGATAAAAAGCTTTTAAGGTAGGACTTTGTGGGTGAAAGGAGACCCACAAATCAAATCACATACCTTGGGTAAGCCTACGAAGAAGAAATTTGTTTTTATGGAAGAGACCCTTGGAAACCCTAGCCTCCTGAGCTTGTTCATGAAGATGAAGAATGCCTTAGATGTTTTAAAAGTGGACGAATAAAGAAAAGGAATGGGAATTTTGGGCTTTAAGGTCAGAGTCACCAAAACTATGTAATTTAGGTTTAGGATTGGCAGAAATGATGAAATTTCCCTTCATCAAAAGTGTCGGACTCAATCCACAAGACACCGATTATGGGCCATGGATGGAACCACAAGCCATTGTTCTCGTCGTCCTATTATGCATTTTCAATCTTCAAAAACCTATTACCAACCACTAACCATGAAACCCCTATCCATGGGTAGTACATCAATCCATGAGTCGTGGATGGCCTCGTGGAGTCCTTCCACACTTAGGCAAATTTCCACTATTCTGGACCCCTTCTATGAAGACTAACCACAGAACATGCTTGGGACCATGGACTATCCTGCTGGTCATAGATTACCTTCCAAAAGCTCCAAATTTCCTTCATGTTTGGCTCACGCCTATGATCCATTCCATGAACTGTGATTACTTCCGCGAGCCGTGTCAGCCCTTCATGGACCATTTTACACTTAGGAAAGTTTCAACTTCCCAAGGCTCCTATCCAGGAGCCTAGTCTGCGGCTCATGCATCAAACCACGAGCAATGGACTTGGCTTCATGAATTGACCTCTGAGTATCTCTAGTCCAACTTTTCTACTGTTTCTAGGCTCCTAACTTGAGGGTCATTACAATATCTCCCCCTTGGGAACATTCGTCCCCAAATGTACTTAAACATAGGATCTAGGGGGTTAAACATTAGCTAATTACCCAACAGGCATGTAAAGATGCAATTTAAACAACGTTTTCATGAAAGTTTAAAAATACATATTCAAAATATGTGTCAAAACAGCTCATAAAGATAGAAATGTGTATATGCATCATGCAAAAACTATAATGCAAGGAATTGGAGGTTTTAGGCAAGAATAACTTAATACCTTAAGCTTGAGTAGAGTGGAATAGATACGGATAATGCTTCATCTTATATGCTTCCGCTTCCCATGTGACACCCCTCAACTTTATGATTTTTCCAAAGAACTTTAACAGATGCAACTTCTCTATTCCTTAGCTTTTTCACTTGCCAACCTAAGATTTCAACTGATACTTCTTCGTAACTCAAGTTCTCTTCGATGTTCACATCTTCAAAAGGAACTATGGAGTTTGTATTACCTATGAACTTTCTTAACATTGACACATAAAAGACCGGATGAATCAAATTCATTTCCATAGATAACTCTAACTCATATGCTACTATGCCTACTCTTCTCACCACTTTGTAAGGCCTTACATACCTAGGGCTTAACTTCTCATTTTTTTTGAACCAGATCACACCTTTCATGGGTGACACCGTCAAACAGACCCAATCACCAATTTGGAACTCAAGATTCCTCCTCCTTATATCGGAGTAGGACCTTTTCCGACTCTGAGCTATTTGCAATTTTCTCTTATAAGCCTCACCTTCTCTATCGCATCCATGACTATGTCCAGTCCTAGCAATGCCATCTCACCAACTTTAAACCACCCAATAGGTGATCTACACTGTCTATTGTACAATTCCTCAAATGGTGCCATCTCGATGATTGCATGGAAACTATTATTGTAGGCAAACTTGATGAGAGGCAAATGCTCATCCCAACTCCCCTTGAACTCCAACACGCAAGATCTCAATATATCTTCCAATGTTGAATGATTTCCTCAGCTTGCCCATCGATTTAGGGATGGACGGCGCTACTTAACTTCACCTTAGTACCAAGTCTCCTTTGGAAAGATCTCCAAAAATGAGAGGTATATTGGACACCATGATCTGATATGATGGATACCCATGCAACCTCACTGATTCTCGAATGTATAAGTGAACATAGTCTTCTGCACTAAATATAATTTTGACCGATAGGAAGTGAGCAGACTTTGTCATCCGCTCCACTATCACCCATATGGAATCAAAGTGCTTCTTGTTCTTAGGCAACCACACTACAAATTCCATATTTACTTCTTCCCACTTCCAAGTGGGAACATTTATATTTTGGTCTAGGTCACCTAGTCTTTGATGTTCAACTTTGACTTGTTGGTAATTGGAAAACTTGGACACAAATTTGGTGATATCCCTCTTCATTCCACTCCACCAATAGATCTCCCTCAAATGCCTATACATCTTTGTAGAACCAAGATGAATAGAAGAGGTCGAGTTGTGAGCCTGTTGCAATGCCAACTCCTTCAACCCACTATCATTTGGCATGCATAATCTCCCTTGATATCGGAGTACACCATCTCCCCCTTGTGAGAAAACTTCTCTCTTTCCTTCCTTCACCAAGGATTCTAATTCAACTAAGGCAGGATCAAGGTCTTGCGTAGACTTAACATCCTCAATCAAAGGAGACTTGGATTCATGTAGTACTATAACACTACCACATCCAAATTCATTCAACTTTACTCCAAATCTAGCCAACCTATAGACTTCTTTGGCCAATTCCCTTTTTCTATCATCTTTTATGTATGACACACTACCTATAGAAACTCTACTAAGAGTGTCAGCCACTACATTAGCTTCGCCCAGGTGGTACTTCACACTCATATCATAGTCTCTGAAAGCTCTCACCACCTCTGCTGTCTCAAGTTAAGATCCTTTTGGGTGAACATATGTTGAAGTCTCTTGTGATTGGTGAAGACGTCTACATGGACCCAATACAAGTAGTGATGCTTAATTTTTAAAGAAAACACCATGGCCGCATGGTCAAGATCATGAGTTAGGTAGTTCTTCTCATGTATCTTCAATTGTCGTAAGTCATAGGCAATCACCTTACCATGTTGCATCAACACACAATTTGAAGCATCACAATAGACAACAAACTAATTATTTCCCTTTGGCAAGGTCAAAACTAAAGCCGAAGTTAGTCGATCCTTCAAGGCTTGAAAACTCTTCTCACACTTATCCGTCCGCACAAACTTTGCTTTCTTTTGAGACAACTTGGTCAATGGGGATAAAATGGAGGACAAACCTTCTATAGACCCGGCTAGGCCCAAGAAACTCTTAATGTTCATAGGATTCAATGGACTTGGCTAATTTTTCACCGCTTTCATCTTCTTAGGATGCAACTTGATACCATCACTTGATACCACATGCCCCAGAAACGTAACCTCACTTAGTCGAAACTCACACTTGTCAAATTTCTCAAAAAGCCTTTGCTCCCTCCAAATTTGTAACACCACCCTCAAGTTCTCCATGTGTTCTTTCTTACTCCGAAAGTAGATTAGGATATCATCAATGAACACCACTATGAACATGTCAAGATAGGGCTTGAACACCCTACTCATTAGGTCCATGAATATAACTGGTGCATTAGTGAGAGACAAGACATCACTATAAATTCAAAGTAGCCATACTTAGTATGAAAAGCCGTCTTAGGAATATTTCTCTCTCACCCTTAGTTTGTGATATTCGAACCTCATATCAACCTTGGGGAAATGTGTCGCCCCTTACAATTGGTCAAATAAGTCATCTATTCTTAAGAGTGGATATTTATTATTAATAGTGACCTTGTTGAGTTGCGGGTAGTCTATACACATGTGGAGTGACCCATCCTTCTTTTGTACAAATACAACCTATGCACCCCATGGAGACCTACTAGGTCTAATAAAACCCTTTTCCAACAAGTCTTTTAATTGTTCTTTCAAATCTGCAGGAGCCATTATATATGGAGGAATTAAGATAGGTTGAGTGTCAGGTAGGAGGTACAAGCCAAAATCTATTTACCTTTGGGGAGGAACAATCAGTAACTCATCCAGAAGGAAATTGGAAAACTCGTTGACAATAGGATTCAATTCAACAGAAGGAACTTTGGAAATGATGTCTTTGAACCTTACTAAATTAGATGCATCCCTTTGAGAACATTTTTTAGGCTTTTAGAAAGGAAACAAATCGACCTCTACATGATGAATATTTACCATCCCACTGAAGAAGAGACTCATTTTGAAGTTGGAACATGACTCTATGAGTCCTAAAATCAATGGAGGCATAGGAAACATGAAACCAATCCATCCCAAGTATAAATCAAAATCAACTGTGGACAGTTCTACTAAATTACAAGGGACAACTTTGTGCCATCTGGAAATGGGACAATTTCTATTAACTCTTCGTGCAACAATGGACTCTCCTACACGGGTATGTACTTCATAAGGCTCATGAAGGACTTTGGAACATGCATGGAATCTATTTTTTAGGAAAGGAGTTACAAATGACAAGTTTGCTCCTAGATCTAACAATGCATATGCATCAAAAGTATAAAATTTCAACATACCAGTAATAACATCTGAAACCTTTTCAACTTCTCATAACGATGAAGAGCATCGAAACAGTTGGTCCTTAGGACATCTTGATCATGCACACCTTGCCCTTGGAGCCTTGCACCTCTACTGCTACAATCCTTCGCATGGTATTTGGGCTTCCCACACTTGAAGCATACATTTGAATCATCCAAGCACTCTCCCTTGTGGAGACTTCAACACTTCGGGCAATTTGGGGTTTGAGGATTTGGAGCTACCTCCTTGTCTTTAGTTGTTCAAGGAGAAGAAGTGTCAGAAGACCCTTGTTCTCATTGCTTTTGGCCACTTTGGAACTTGTGACCTCCACTCCTTTGGTGAGAATATCCCGCACCATCAACCCGAGTCCTCTTGGACTCCATAGCACTTTCTCTTAACTTTCCCTCCTCAATTCGCTTGGTGTGTGTGTCAGCAACTGGGAGATGTCCATCTCCTTCACTAGCATGGACGTCTTTCACTCCTTTGACATCAAGTCCAATACACCAAAGATGAATTTGTACATATGAACTTTCATATCGACTACCATGGAAGGGGCGTATTTGGAGAGTTTGGTGAACTTGAGAGCATACTCCCTTATGCTCATGTTCCTACGTTTAAGGTTGATGAGTTCTTACACTTTGCCCTCCCTCAGCTCTAGTGGAAAGAATCAGGCCCACAAAGCACCCTTGAACGTTTTCCATTAAATTGGATCCATTCCTTGGCCCCTCTCCTCTACCCATTACTCATACCATATCTTTGCCACTCCCTTTAGTTAGTAAGACACAAACTCAACCTTCTCCTCCGAGGGAACTCCCATTACGGCAATAATCTGGTAAGCCTCATCAAGAAAGTCGATGGGATCTGCCTCCATCTTAGAACCGTGGAGCTCCAGAGAACTCATCCTCATAAAATCTCTAATCCGTATGGCTGGAGTAGGTATTTGGCGAGGTATGGAAATCTCCCTATTAGGTTGTATAGCCAAAAGCATGGTGAATGCGACTCTAAACTCCAAGTGAGACACTCCATCATCTTGTTGTAGCGGAGGGGCTTGTCGTTCGGGTGTGTTCCTTGGTTGTGAAGCTCTTTTTGGTGGCATGATATAAAAATAACAAGGAGATCATCCTTAGTAATAGGAGTGCCTTAGACTACTCTAAAGGAACGACATGAATAAGAAATAAGGGAAGACTTTCCTAAACGTCTCATAGCTTCTCATCCAAGATTATGGCATGTTTCACAATCTTGAACGAGACTCTACTTGACATGGTATATTTGGATATTTGAGGAACATTTTAAAACTTCGTGTTCTGATACTAAGTTTGAAATGGCCCAATCCTCCTGGGCGTCACATGGAGAAAAAGATACCTGTAGTCACCTCAACCAAGCCATATTAAGATATCAAGCATTCATAGGCATAAAACTCATAAATTATCCAGAAGAAAATGGGATAGGGTTCATGGGACATCATTAAAAATAAAGGCAACATCTAAAAACTATCATAGTGTAAGGACCCAGATTTTTCGAGTGGCGTTACCAAATCTCTTGGAATTGTCCCGAGTGAACTACCAAGCATCACTCCACGGAAGGCCCACACAGGCCGTGTGAAGCCACACAGACTGTGTGGCCTCCCATGAAGGAACACTTGGTCCAATTCATGGTAGGAGCAACTTTAGGACAGAGAAGATTTTTTTTACCAAGTGAGGGCACACGGCCACTCACACAGTCCGTTTAATGTGTCATGAATCGTGTGGCCCTCCGTGTAACTCACTACGTAAAATTTTTCTAAGTATGGAAGTACCATCTCGTAACTTTATCGTGCAAAAATTATTTCAAATACCATCACATGGTCGATGTCACGACCCTTGTGGAGTCACACAGACCGTGTAGCCATCCATGTGGTACCCCTTAGTTTCGAATAAATTCCCTCTGCGAAATTTCTAAGTGATTATTCACGACCATTGTTCATAGTCCGTGTGACGTCTCACGGGCCGTGTAATGGACCATGTGAACCTGTCGATTCCAATTTTTACCCTTTCATTAATGGGTTTTTATGTAATTTTAGTTTATTTTAATTATGAATTATGAACTTTTACCTATCCTAAACCCCTAATTCAGCTGATACCCCTCCCCTCTTAATTCATTCTCCTAAAACCTCATACCTCTCATAAGATCACCTTCCAATTCCTCTCTACACTTCCCTCTCATAGGTTCAAGGCTAGAGTTCAATTGAAGTCCAATTCAAGCTAAGTTCTTCCATCAAATTTAAATCCTCAATCAAGGTATGTGGGATTGATTCTTGGTCCTTTTCAACCAAGAAAATCCAAAGATCTTTCAATCTATTTCATGAATTTAGTTTACTTAAAATATGAGATTTCATTACTTGATTTATTGATGTATGGGCTGTATTGGACCTATCATTTCAATCATTTTGATTACTATTATGATAATTTAGATTGAGTTATGAAGTTATTAACATGCATGTCCCCTTTTTAAAGATGATTTATACATGGGTGACTTATACTATGTTTTAGATGTTGATTTAATTATGGGTTTACTTAATTTAACCTTATGATATTGCTTTTAACTTGAATCTAGGTTACCCATGCTATCCTCACATCATGCATTGCATTATATTCATGAGCATTGGTATATGGATATTATGAAGTGGGTTAAGCTCAATTATGTTTTATGAAATAATTATGAAATGATTTGATAAGTTATTGGCTATGACAAGAATGTGATCACATACATGTCTATGATTCTAGCTCTTTGAGCATTGTGGGTGCTTGCACCATTATGGATATATGGATGAGCTATTCCTTGCATGAGCATTATAGTTATGATTTTTGTTTTGGCATGTGAGCTTAAATGTGTATGGAATGACTTGAAATGAGCATTGTATCTCTTGAAAGCACATATATGTATAAGTATTCATGTAGGATGTTATTTACTTAGCACCGATGGATTGGGGGCATTAAGGCTATCCCCAAAGGCCCTCTACCTTCCCTTGAACTATGTGCTAACATAGGAACATTAACCATTACAAAAATGATCGGTTCGTAAGGAATGGTTATTTGTTTATGAATATGATATGTTATTTACGATTTCGGAAAACCCTTCCAAAATGGTGAGTACTATAAGGAAGGTGACTATCCACTGAAATAATGAGTTTCGTAAGGTGTGATGGAGATTACCTTAGGAGTAGTCTTCTTCTACTGATGATAAGTCTTTATCGGACTAATTCAGGTCATAGATCGCACGGATTTGATTTGTCAGTTATAGTCCATCCCCACTATATATGAGCATTATTGCATTTCATGAATCATAAATTTCATGGCATCTCGTATATATATTTCCATTGAATATATGATTCATTCTATAATATGTGCCCTTGTAATCTAACATTGAAATGCAGGTTTGGTAAACCATTTGCATTCCATGCTCTCATACTTAGTACATTCAAATGTACTAATGCATACTCTATGTGTAAGTACCCATATTTTTCGAGCGACTTTCCTAGATCTCTTGGTACTGTTCGGAGAGAACTACCAAACATTGCACCACGGAAGGCCCACACAGACCATGTGAAGCCACACAGACCGTGTGGCCTCCCGTGGAGGGACACTTGGTCCAAGTCACGGCAGGGGCAAATCGAGAGGGAGGAGATTTCAGACTAAGTAAGGGCACACGACCACTCAAACAATACGTGTAATGTGTCACGGGTCGTGTGACCCTTCATGTAATTTACTAAGTAAAATATTTTCTAAGTATTGAAGTACTGTCTCATAACTTTGTTGTGCAAAAATTATTTCAAGTGCTATCACACGTTCGATGTAACGGCTCGTGTGGAATCACACAAATCGTGTAGTCATTCATGTGGTACCCCTAAGCTCCGTGTGAACTCCCTCCACAAAATTCCTCAGTGATGGTTCATGGACACTATTCACGATCCGTGTGACATCTCACGGGGCGTGTAATGGACCGTGTGGACTGTGGCAATTCCACCCAGAAGGTAATGGGTTACTCCTACAGCACGTCCTTGTATAATGCTCAAGGTGCCAAACCTTCCCGTTGATGTGAGCTCTTGGGGAAGATCAGCCTGTTATCCCTAGAGTAACTTTTATCCGTTGAGCGACGGCCCTTCCACTCGGCACCGTCGGATCACTAAGGCCGACTGTCGTCTCTGCTCGACGGGTGGGTCTTGCAGTCAAGCTCCCTTCTGCCTTAGTGGCAGTAAGGGTGACTTATCTGTCAACTTTTCCACTATCACCCCAAAAAAACCAAACTCTGCCTTACGTAAAGTTGCCAGAGTACGATTAACCTCTGGATTTGAAATCACTGCTTATATACCCGGATATTTATTTAATATGAATATTTTCCCTCTCTTTTTTTTATATCATTCCTTAAGTCCCATAGGTTTGATCCGGCAATTCCAATTTTGGCCCATTTTATTAATGGTGTTTATGTAATTTTGGTTTATTTTAATTATGAATTATGACCTTTTACCTATCCTAAACTCCTGATTCAGCTGATACCCCTCCCCTCTTAATTCATTCTCCTAAAACCTCATACTCCTCATAAGATCACCTCCCAATTCTTCTCTACACTTCCCTCTCATAGATTCAAGGCTAGAGTTCAATTGAAGTCCTATTCTAGCTAAGTTTTTCCCTCAAATTTATGTCCTCAATCAAGGTATGTGGTATTGATTCTTTGTCCCTTTCAACCAAGAAGACCCAAAAATCTTTTAATTGAATTCATGAACTTAGTGTACTATAAATATGAATTTTCATTACTTGGTTTACTTAAATCTAATTGATGTATTGGCTGTATTCTACCTATGATTTCAAATCACTTAGATCACTATTATGATTATTTACATTGTGTTATGAAGTTATGAACATGCATGTCCCCTTTTAAAGTTGATTTATGCATGGGTGACTTATATTATGTTTTAGATGTTGATTTAATCACGGAGTTGCTTAATTTAACATCATTGATATTGATTTTAACTTGAATCTATGTTACCTATGCTATCCTCACATCATGCATTATATTTTGTATTCATGCACATTGGTTTACATGAAAATTGTAAAGTGGGTTAAGCATAACTATGTTTTATAAAACGATTATGAAATGATTCTTATAAGATATTGGCTATGACAAGAATGTGATCACATACATGTCTATGCTTATGGCTCTTTGAGCATTCTGGGTGCTTGCACCATTCCGTATATGTAGATGAGCTATTCCTTGCATGAGCATTATGATTATGATTCATGATTTTGCATTTGTGCCTAAATGTGTCTTAAATGGTTTGAAATGAGCATTGTATCTCTTGAAAGCACGTATATGTTTACGTATTCATGCGGGATGTTATCGACTTAGCACTGATGAATTGGGGGCATTAGGGCTATCCCTACGGGCCTCTCTCTTTCTTTGAACTATGTGCTAACATAGGAACGTTAACCATTATCAAAATTACCCGGTCATCAGGAATTATTCGTTTATGATTATGATATGTTTTGTATAATTCTAGAAAATCCTTCCGAAATGGTGAGTTCTGTTGGGAAGGTCACCATCCACCGATATGGTGAGTTCTGTAAGGTGTGATGTAGATTACCTTTGGCGAGTAGTCTTTTCCTACCGATGGGAGGCCTATATCAGACTAATTCATGTAATAGCTCACATGAATTTGATTTGTCATTTGTAGTCCATCCCCTCTATATATGAGCATTATTGCATTTCATGAGTCATAAATTTCATGGCATCTCGTATATATGTATTTCCATTAAATATATGATTCTTTCTATATTACTTGCCCTTGTCATCTAACATTGAAATACAGGTTTGGTAAGTCATGTGCATTGCATGCCCGCATACTTTGTACATTCAAATTTACTAACACATACTCTATCCCTACATGATTTTACCATATAGGAGCCGAGCACTTTGATTCCCTACCGGTTCATAAATAGTCTGATCCAGAAGTATACTATGGTGAGTCCTATCCTCCAAGGACATGCCAACTTCCTTCCCTTTATGTTATTTCAGAATGTTCTCCCTTATTCGAGGGTGAGCCCGAAACTTTTCCCGGCCCCCGTTAGGTTTTGACTAGAGAAATTTTTTGGACATCATGTAGACTCCTTAAAGTCTTTATGTTATGTGAAATATTTGGCTTACATATCCCTATGAATGGATTCATGAAAATCTCATACTTTGATTATATGTCCAAGGTTGTTATCATAGAAAGTTCTAGTCCCCCATTTTCCCCATAGCGTGAGTCTTATTTCCTCTGTACGTTAGAATTATGTACTGCTATTTGAATGTTATTCTTGAACTGATGATGTGGATATAGATACTTGAGGCTTGTTTGGGGACTCTTGGGTTCTTATTCACCGTGTCACATCTAGGCTCTAGCCCTGGGTCATGACAAAAGATGGTATTAGAGCCTTAGGTTTATAAATGGTCCTCGGAGTCCAACGTGTCACGTCAAGTATAGTCCTATTCATGGGTGTAAAGTGCACCATGCCTATGAGTGGGAGGATACGAAGACGTTCTAGGAATTGACTCACTTCTTCATGTCTTATGTCGTGCTATGACTAGTATGTTTGGTTCTCTTATCTTGATGGTGTCGTTGATCCATTTCAGAAGATACCTTGAGGAAGACCTCTCCCACCAAGACCGGCTCCGACTAATGAGGATCAGGCTCCCCACGAGCCTATGGATGAACCCATCTTGAACAATGAGTTCCTATAGCCTTTGTCATGCTTGTCCAGGCTGTGACCTCTCACACAAGACAGGCGAACTTGCTACGGGATCTTACACCTACTTCTAGAGTAAGGTATTTCACCCAGATGAATCCTCCGGAGTTCCATGGGTCAAAGGATGATGAGGATTCTTAGGAACTCATTGATAAGCTTACCATGACACTGAACATCATGGGTGTCACTTCTGAAGAGAAGGTTGAATTGGCGGCCTATCAACTAAAAGATGTGGCCCAGGCCGTATGGTATACTCAACGGGCTATGGAGAGAGTTTGTGGTGGTGATGTTATTTGGGAAGAGTTCAGATTTGCTTTCCTTGATCATTTCTTTCCACTTGAGCTTAGAGAGGCCAAAATGACTAAGTTTATTAATCTCAAGCAAGGAAGTATGAGTGTGAGGGACTATGCCCTCAAATTCACGAAGCTTTCCAAGTATGCTCCGTCACTTCTGGCTGACCCCCGTTCTGGGATGCACAAGTTTGTTTTGGGTATCTCTGATTTACTGGTGAAGAAATGTCATACTGCTATGCTCATATGGGGTATGGATATTGCTAGACTCATGGTGTAGGCTGAACAGATCGAGGGGTAGAAACTCAAGCAGAGAAGTGTTCACAATCCCAAGAGGACCCATTTTGATGGTGGATTCCCTGGCTCTAGCAGTGGTGTCTTCGGTCATTTCCAATAGGGCCAAGGTTTCGATACTCGGGCCGCTAATGATCCAGTGCCTTTTCCCAGAGCACCGATTTGTGGCGGTCAGGGGTATCCAGTGTGCGACAAGTGTAGGAAGCCCCATACGGGAGTCTGTTGGAGAGATTTGGGTGTTTGCTTTGGGTGTGGTGATAAAATTTCATAAGGTTGTTGATTGATATAGGAATGCATGTAGAGGCCAAGGTCAGATGGCCCAAGGTGGGCAAGGCCAACAAAGATCTCCCCAAGGTGTTTCCCCAAGGAACAATCAGTTTTATACACTCCACGCTCGACAGGATGTTGATGAAGCTCCGGATGTCATGATAGGTATGTTAAAAGTCTTTGATTTTGATGATTATGTTTTTCTTAATTCCAGTGCAAATTTGTCTTTTGTGACTCTTCTGTTGGCTGTTAAATTTGTTTGAGTCCCAAGGTTTTAAGGGATCCTTTCTCAGTTAATACTCCCATGGGTGAATCTATTGTTGCACATAGAGTATGTCATGGTTGCCTTGTTTTTGTGTTGCACAAAATTTTTCTGTGTGATCTTGTAGAACTGGAGATGTTTGACTTTGACGTGATTCTTTGGATGGATGGTTGCATGCATCATATGCCTCTATAGATTGTAGAACCCAGAAGGTCAAGTTCCAACCTCCCAATGAGCCCATTCTCGAATGGAAGGGTTATGACTCCTCTGTTAAGGGTCGGTTTATTTACTTTTCAAGGCGTGGAAAATGATTTCTAAGGGGTGCATTTATCATATTGAGAGGTTCAAGGATATGGAGTCGAAAGTGCCTACTCTTGAGTCGGTCCCCATGGTGAAAGCATTTTTGGATGTGTTCCTCAAAGACTTACCGGGCATTCCTCTTGAATGAGATGCAGACCTCGGCATAGATCTCCTTTCGAATACTCACCCTATCTCTATTCCTCCTTATTGTATGGCACCAGTGGAGTTGAAAGAATTAAAGGAGCAGTTAAAAGATTTATTGGAGAAAGGTTTCATTCGGCCAAGTATATCGCCGTGGGGTGCTCCAGTGTTGTTTGTAAGAAAGAAGGAAAAATCTCTTCGGATGTGTATTGATTACAAGCAACTGAATAAGGCGACCATTAAGATTAAGTACCCGTTGCCTAGGATTGATGACTTGTTTGACCAGCTTCAAGGGGCTACTCTTTACTCAAAGATTGATCTTCATTCCAGGTATCATCAGTTGAAGGTTAGGGAGTGTGACATTCCCAAAAACTCTTTTCAGACAAGGTATGAGCACTTTGAGTTTGTGGTGATGTCGTTTGGCCTAACCAATGCTCTGGCCGTGTTTATAAATCTAATAAACCTGGTGTTTAAGCCATTCCTTGACAGTTTTATGGTGGTCTTCATTGATGACATTCTCATTTTTTCCTGAAGTGAGCAAGAGCATGGGGATCACTTGAGGATGGTTCTCCAATCTTTGAGAGAGAAGAAGTTGTATGTCGAGTCTAGCAAATGTGAATTTTGGTTGGCGGAAGTGGTTTTCCTTTGTCATGTGGTGTCCGATGATAGTATCAAGGTGGATCTTAAGAAGACGAGGTTGTGTAAACTTGGCCCAGACTGTTGACTCCTTCAGATATTCATAGTTTCCTAGCGTTATCTGGGTATTACAGAAGGTTTGTTGAATAGTTCTCATCTATTGCATCTCCAGTGACTAATTTGACTCAATAGAAGGCTAAGATTTTATGGTTGGACGAATGCGAGCGGAGTTTCCAAACATTAAAGGATCGGCTTACATCAGCTACCATCTTAGCCTTACCAAACAGTTTGGAGGGATTCGTGGTGTATTGTGATGCCTCACGGATTGGGTGGGTTGTGTGCTTATGCAACATGGTTAGGTAATAGCGTATGCATCAAGGCAGTTGAACGTGCATGAACGTAATTACCCAACGCACGACTTTTAGTTGGTGGCGGTAGGTTTTGCTTTGAAGATTTGGAGGCATTATTTGTATGGGGTTCATGTTAATGTGTTCACCGATCACAAGAGTTTGCAATATCTGTTCACTCAAAGGGATCTCAATATAAGACAAAGGAGGTGGTTGGAGTAGCCGATGCTCTCAGCAGGCTATCTATGGGATGTGTCGCGCATGTTGGAGAAGAAAAGAAGAAGTTAGTGAGATATGTTCAGGTTAGCTAGGTTAGGCATCAGGTTGGACGATACGAGCGATGGTGGTGTCCATCTTCAAAGCAGGGCAGAATCTTCCGCGGTGAGTGATATAAAAGCTAAGCAAGACTTAGACCCATCGTTACTTGAATTATAGAAGTTGTTTTCCAGAAAGAAGATCGAGGTGTTCTCCCAAGGGGGAGATGGTGTGCTCCAGTACCAAGACCGGCTTCGTGTTCCAAATGTGGATGATCTTAGGAGGGTGATTACGAGTGAGGCTCATAACTCTCATTATTTTATTCACCCGGGGTCTACCAAAATGTATTGGGATTTTAAAGAAGTGTGTTGGTGGCATGGTATGAAGAAAGACATCGCTAAGTTCGTATCTGAATGCCCGAGTTGTCTACAAGTGAAGGTAGAGCACCAAAGGCCCGGTGGCTTGGCCCAAGACATTGAGATTCCCACATGGAAATGGAAAGATTTGAACATGGATTTTGTGGTTGGTTTGCCTCGGAGCCGAAGGCAATATGATTCCATTTGGGTTATCATTGATTAGATGGCGAAGTCGGCTCATTTCCTATCAGTCATGACTACTTTCGGCTTCGAGTATTATGCAAGGTTGTATATCCATGAATTGGTCAGGTTGCATGGTGTGCCTAGGTCCATTATATCGTATCGTGTTACCCAATTCACTTCCCACTTTTGGAGGTCATTTCAGAAGGGGCTTGGAACTAAGATTAAGTTGAGCACCATTTTTCATCCTCAAATCGATAGACAAGCTGAGAGGACTAGTCAAACCTTGGAGGATATATTGAGGCTTGTGTGTTGGAGTTTAAGGGCAATTGGGATGACCACCTTCCACTCATTGAGTTTGCTTATAATAATAGCTTCCATGCTAGCATTGGTACGACACCGTTTGAGGCTTTATATGGTATAAGGTGTATGTCGTCGGTAGGGTGGTTTAAGTTGGGAGAGATGGAACAGGTGGGTCTGGATCTAGTGATGGAGGCCATGGAAAAGGTAAGAGTTTCTAGGGAAAGGTTTAAAATGGCCCAAAGTCATTGAAAGGCTTATTCGGATATTAGGAAGAGGGATCTTGAGTTTCATGCCAGTGATTGGGTATATGTGAAGGTTTTGCATATGAAGAGTGTGATGCATTTTGTTAAGAAGCGCAAGCTAAGCCCCCGATACGTTGGCCCTTATGAGATCATTGAGCGAGTTGGAAGTGTTGCATATAGGTTGGAGTTGCCTCCGTATTTGAGTTCCATTCACCCAGTCTTTCATGTGTCTATGTGGAGGAAACATTTTGGTGATCCTAGGACCATTATGCCCTTGGAAGGGATTGAGGTTGAAGAAAACTTGTCTTATGAGGAAATTCTGATGGAGATTTTTGATAGGCCAGTAAAGTGGCTTCCTAACAATGATGTGGCTTCGGTGAAGGTGCTTTGGAGAAATCAACATGTTGCGAGTGCTACTTGGGAGTCGGAGCTGGACATAGTGAAACGATACCCTCATCTTTTCCAATCTACTCAAGCCTCAAGTACTAGGTTCTACTTTTATAATGGTCTCATTTCTTGCCCTCTTGAGTCTCATGACATGACATGCATACGCATGCATGGAAAAGGATTTTTATAATGTTTTGAATGACTTGAAAATGTTTTTGATATGAGTTTTGAGGCTTCATGATTTTCTTCTAATAATGAACTATGCATTGTACCTTATGTTCGGATGTTTCGTGTTCTAAGTCAAGCCTTTTAAGTCTTGTTCTTGCACATTTGGGGATGAATGTTCCCAAGGGGGAGATGATGTAAGGACCCAATTTTTCGAGCGGCTTTCCCAGATCCCTTGGTACTGTCCCGAGTTCACCGCCAGGCATCACACCACGGAAGGCCCACACAGGCCGTGTGAAGCCACACGGACCGTGTGGCATCCCGTGGAGGGACACTTGGTCCAATTCATGGTATGGTCAAATCAAGATTGAGGAGATTTTGGAATAAGTGAGGGCACACGGCTACTCACACGGTTCGTGTCATGTGTCACGGGCCGTGTGACCCTCCATGTAACTTACTACGTAAAATGTTTTCTAAGTATGGATGTACCATCTCGTAATTTTGTCGTGCAAAAATTATTTCAAGTGCTATGACATGGTCGATGTCACGGCCAGTGTAGAATCACACGAATCGTGTAGTCATCTGTATGGTACTCCTTAGCTCCGTGTGAATTACTCTACGAAATTCCTAAGTGATAGTTTACGGCCACTGTTCACGATCTGTGTGACATCTGATGGACCGTGTAGTGATCGTGTGTACCTGATGGTTCTAATTTGTGCCCATTTCATTAATAGAGTTTATGTAATTTTGATTTATTTTAATTATGAACTATGACCTTTTACCTATCCTAAACCCCTAATTCAGCTGATACCCTTCCCCTCTTAATTCATTCTTCTAAAACCTCATACCCCTCATAAGATCACCTCCAAATTGCTCTCTACACTTCCCTCTCATAGGTTCAAGGCTAGGGTACAATTGAAGTCGAATTCAAGCTAAGTTCTTACCTCAAATTCAGCTCTTCAATCAAGGTATGTGGGATTGATTCTTGGTCCCTTTCAACCAAGAAGACCCAAAAATCTTTCAATTGATTTCATGAATTTAATCTATTTTAAAAATGAATTCTTATTACTTGATTAACTTAAATCCTATTGATGTATGGGTTGTATTCTACCTACGATTTACATTAACTTATGAAGTTATGAACACGCATGTCCCCTTTCAATGTTGCTTTATGCATGGGTGACTTATATTATGTTATAGTTGTTGATTTAATCATGGAGTTGCTTAATTTAACATTGTGATATTGATTTTAACTTGAATCTGTGTTACGCATGCTATCCTCAAATCATGTATTGTATTTGCATTCTTTCACATTGGTTTACATGAAAATTATGAGGTGGGTTAAGCCCAACTATGGTTTATGAAATGACTTTGATAAGATATTAGCTATGGCAAGAATGTGAGCACAAACATGTCTATGATTATGGCTCTTTAAGCATTCTAGGTGCTTGCACCATTCCGTATATGTAGATGAGTTATTCCTTGCATGAGCATTATGATTACGATTCATGATTTGGCATTTGAGCCTAAATGTGTATTGAACGGTTTGAAATGAGCATTGTATCCGTTTAAAGCACATATAAGTATAAGTATTCTTGTGGGATGTTATCAACGTAGCACCGATGGATTAGGGGCATTAGGGCTATCCTCAAGGGCCCTCTCCCTTTCCTTAACTATGTGCCAACATAGGAATGTTAATCGTTATCGAAATGATCGGGTCATAAGGAATGGTTATTCGTTTATGGTTATGATATGTTTTGTATGATTCTAGAAAATCCTTCCAAAATGGTGAATTCCGTAAGAAAAGTGACCATCCACTAAAATGGTGAGTTTGTAAGGTGTGATGTAGATTACCTTTGGACAGTAATCTTCTCCTACCGATGGGAGGTCTTTATCGGACTAATTCATGTAATATCTCACATGGATTTGATTTGTCGATTATAGTCCATCCCCACTATATATGAGCATTGTTGCATTTCAAGCATCATAAATTTCATAGTATCTCATAAATATATTTCCATTGAATATATTATTCTTTCTAGATTATGTGCCCTTGTAATCTAATATTGAAATACGGGTTTGGTAAGTCATATGCATTGCATAGTATTTGGATTTGATGTGATTTCCAAGATGGATTTGTTGCATGCTTCATATGCCTTTATAGATTATAGAAACCAAAAAGTCAAATTCCAATTTCAGGATGAGCCCATTCTTGAATGGAAGTGTAGTGACTCCGCTATTAAAGGTCAGTTTATTTCCTATCTTAAGGCCCGGACATTGATCTCGAAGGGGTATATCTATCACAATATAGGGGTCAAAGATGTAGAATCTGATTCACCTACTCTTGAATTAGTCCCGGTGGTGAATGAGTTTCTGGATATTACTCCCGAAAAGGAATTGACTTTGGCATAGATCTTCTCTTGGATACTCAACCTATCTATATTGCTACTTATCATATGGTACCAGCTGAGTTGAAGGAATTGAAAGGTCAATTGAAGGATTTGTTGGAGAAAGGCTTTATTAGGCCAACCATATATCTGTGGGTTACTCTGGTGTTATTTGTAAGAAAGACAGATAGATCTCTTTAGATGTGCATTGATTATTGGAAATTGAATAAAATAACCATCAAGAATAAGTATCCATTACCAAGATTTGATAACTAATTTGACCAACTTCAAGGGGCCACCCATTTCTCAAAGATTTACCTCTGTATTGGTTAATATCAATTGAAGGTTAGAGAGTGTGATATTCCCAAGATAACTTTTCAGACTAGGTATGGGCATTTTGAATTTATAGCGATATCGTTTCGGTTGACTAATGCTCCGGCATGTTTATGGATCTTATGAATCTGGTGTTGAAGAGATTCCTTGATAGTTTTGTGGTTGTCTTCATCAATGATATCCTTATTTATTCCCAAAGTGAGTGGGAGCATATGGATTATTTGTGGTTGGTTCTTTAGTCTTTGAGGGAGAAGAAGTTGTATGCTAAGTTTAGCAAATATGATTTTTGGTTTGGTGAGGTAGCTTTTCATGGTCATGTGGTGTCCATCATGGTATTAAAGTTGACCCATAGAACACTGAGGTCATGAAGAATTGGCTTCGACCATTGACCCCTTTGGATATTCGAAGTTTTCTTGGGTTGGCTGGTTATTATAAAAGGTTTGTTGATGGTTTCTCATCTATTGCATCTCCATTGACCAAGTTGACTCAAAAGAAGGCCAAGTTTGTATGGTCGGATGAGTGTGAGAAGAGTTTTTAGACATTGAAGGTTCTGCTTACATCGGCTCTTGTTTTCACTTTTTCGAATGGTTTAGAGGGATTTGTGGTATATTGTTATGCTTATCGAATTGGGTTAGAGTTTGTGCTTATGCAACATGGTAAGGTGATAGCTTATGCATCAACGCAATTGAAGTGCATGAGCATAACTACCCAATTTATGATCTTGAGTTAGCGGCGGTGGTGCCTTGAAGATTTTGAGACACTATTTTCATGGGGTACGTGTTGTTTTCACCGACCATAAGAATTCTCAATATGTGTACACTCATAGGGATCTTAACTTGAGGCAAACGAGATGGTTGGAACTCTTTAAAGATAATGACATGAGTGTACAATATCATCTCGACAAAGCAAATGTTATAGCCCATTCTCTTAGTAGGCTATTTATTGGAAGTGTGGCTTATGTTGATGAAGGGAAGAAAGAGTTCGAAATAGATGTTCACTATTTGTCTATATTGGGTGTTAGGTTGGCTAACTCTAATGATGGTTGTATTCATGTTCATTATGGTGTCAAATCTTTTATAGTTGTTGAGGTTAACGCTAAGCAAGATCTAGATCGGTCATTGGTTTAGTTGAAGAAGCTGGTCGCTGAAAAGCAAATTGAGGGTTATTCCCAAGGGGGAGATGGTGTACTTAGGTGTCAAGATTGGTTATGTGTTTCGGATGAGGATGATCTTAAGAGAGTGATCATGAGTAAAGCCCATAACTCTCTTTTTTCTGTTCACCCGGGTACTACTAACATGTATCGGGATTTGAGGGAAGTGTATTGGTGGCATGGTATGAAGAAGGATATAGACAGGTTTGTATCCGAATATCATAATTTTCAACAAGGAAGGTAGATCACCAAAGGCCCGATGGTTTGAATCAAGATATTGAAATTCCTACTTGGAAGTGGGAAGATGTGAACATGGATTTTGTGGTTGGTTTGTCTCGGACTTGAAGGCAATTTGACTCAATTTGGGTTATTTTTAACCGGATGACTAAGTTGGCTCATTTCCTACTAGTCAAGACTACATTTAGTGCCAAAGATTATGCAAGGTTGTACATCAAAGAGTTGGTAAGGTTGCATGGTATTCCTAGGTCTATCATATCGAATCGTGGCACCCAATTTACTTTACACTTTTGGAGCTCGTTTCGAAGAGGACTTGGTAATACGATGAAGTTGAGTACCTGTTTTCATCCTCAAATGGATAGACAAGCATAGAGGACAATTCAAACTTTAGAGGACATTTTGTTGGTATTTAAAGGTAAATGGGATTATCATCTTCCACTCAATGAGTTTGCTTATAATAATAGCTTCCATGCAAGCATTGGTATTGCACGGTTTAAGGTTTTGTATGGTAGGAGATGTAGATCTCCAGTGGGGTTGTTTGAGTTGAGAAAGATGGCTTTGATTTCCCAAACATGGTGTTGGAGGCTACAAACAAGGTGAAGTTGATTAGGGAAATGTTGAAAACGGTCCAAAGTCGCCAAAAGTTTTATTTCGGATGTTAGGAAGAGAGATCTTGAGTTTCGTGTTGGTGATTGGTGTATGTGAAGGTCTCACCTGTTAAGTGTGTAATGCATTTTGGAAAGAAGGGAAATTGAGTCCCGAGTATGTAGGTCCTTAGGAAATTGTTGAGCGGATTGGGAATGTGGCTTATCGGTTGAAATTGCCTCCAGACTTGAGTTCTGTCCACCTGGTTTTTCATGTGTCTATGTTGAGAAAGTTTGTTGGTGATCCTAGTACCATAGTGCCTTTAGAAGGTATTGAGGTCGAGGAGAACTTGACTTATGAGGAAGTTCCGATTTAGATTTTAGATAGGCAAGTGAAGCGGCTTTGTAACATAGATGTAGCTTTGGTTAAGGTGCTTTGAAGGAATCAACATGTGGAGAACGCTATATGGGAGGCCGAGTTTGATATGATGAAACGATATCCCTATCTTTTCCACTCTACTCGAGCCTAAGGCATTAGGTTCTTCTTTCTCCGTGTAGTCCTAATTCTTTCACTCTTGAGTTTCATGACATGTCATGCATAGATGTGCATTTTTATGTTGTTTTGAATTATTTAAATACATTTTTATAGGATTTTTAATGGTTTTATGATTTTCAAATGTTGGAATGTGCATTGTATCTTGTGTTTGGATGTTTCATGTTCTAGGTAAAGCCTTTTAAGCCTTGTTCTAGCACATAGGAGGATGAATGTTCCCAAGGGGGAGATGACGTAAGGACCTGTCGTTTGTATGACCTTAATGGAGCTTGAAAAATTTGGTTCGAAAATGTTTTGGGCCAAGGTGACGCTTTATGGAAGCCTTCACTGTCCGTGTGAGGGTACACGGACCGCGTGGAGGCTCCTGAAGTAGCCCTTGGACTTGTGTGGGAAGTGTTGGCCTTAATGTGGAAGTTTGAGACTAAGGCATACCACACATTGATCCCACACGGTCTGTGTGAGGCTTCACGGTTCGTGTGATGGACCGTATGGTCGCTTTATCCTTGAAAATCGATATTGTTGAGCCAAGGCATTTCACACAAATCCTTTCGCAGACCGTATAGTCCTTCACGATCCATGAGGCCCTTCATATAGGTGCCAGACTGAAATTTTTTTAACTATTTGATCACCGTCTCAAAATTTTTTCTTGAAGAATTTGTCCTAAGTGAAGGTATACAGAGGAGGCATACGGTCCATAAGCCTTGGTACAGACCGTGAAGTCGTTTATATGAGTGCTTACGTTGAATTTCTTTTCGAAGTATGGGATTACCGTCTCAGACCTTTGTCCGTGGAATTTTTTTGAGTGTTTGACCAGGGAGCAAGTATATGGTCCGGATACACTTGCACGGACTGTATACCCCTCCCTGAGACCCTTGGAAATGTTTTTTTGCTCGTTTCAATAATGGAATTTTCGTAATTATGGTTTCTCCTAAGGGTCTTTTGTGACTTTCTATGCTACCTAAAGACATTCAAATGACATATACTTTATTTCTCTCATTCAAATTCACTCTTACACTTAGAATCATATTGAACTCTCTCCTAAGAACTCTTTCAAAGAACTCTTGTGAAGCCTAAGTTTAAGAATCAAGGGAAGGCTCTTTCTTCATCAAATTTCTTCTTGAATTTTCTCTATTAGCTAAGGTATATGGAAATGATTCTTTGTCCCTTTGAACCAAGAAGACCCAAACTCTTTTACACCTGATTTATGGAATTTTAGCTTACTTTAATTATGGATTTTGAAGATTATTGTTTATTAAATTCAATTGAAGTATGGGTTATGCTTTATTGTTGATTTTAAATTGATTTAAGCCCTAATGTTTTGAATTACATGATTATTCGGATGATTTGAATGTGCATTGTCCTTTTAAAGTTTGATCTAAGCGTGGGTTACATAAATTGTGACTTGAATTTGGATTTACTTGAATTTCATATTGTATAATTGATTTTAGATTGAATCTATACTACCCATGCTAACCCCACACCATTCATAGCATATGTATTCATGAGCATTTGATTTTATTAAGATTATGAAGCGGGTGAAGCCCAATTATGTTTATGTATATCATTTTTATAAAAGTATAGTTATGACATGAATGTGATCATATAGTCTATTGTTATTGGCTCTTTGAGCCCGTTGGGTGCTTGCACCGTATTGTTAAGTGAATGAGCTAATCCTATGCATGAAAAGTATGGATTGAATTGTGTTTTGGCTTTTTAGCCCGAGTATAAATGATTATGAAGAATGTTTAGCTTTTGAGCCAAAATGTGCATTGAAATGATTTGAAATAATTAATGCCTCATTTGAAAGCATATATATGTATAAATATTCTCGTGGGATGTTTGACTTAGCACCGATGGATTGGGGGCGTCAGGGTTGTCCCCAAGGGTCCTCTCCTTTTTCTCGAACATGTGCTAGCATAGGTATATGGTAGCCATTACATAAATAACTGGGTCATAAGGAATGGTTACACATTGATATGATATGATATGATATGATATTGGAAATCCTTCTGAAATGATCGGGTCATAAAGAAGTTGTCTGTCACACCGAAATGACAGGGTCGTAAGGTGTGGTGTAGATTACCCTTGGAAAGTAATCTTCTTCTATCGATGGGAGATCTATATCGGACTGATTCATGTAATAGCTCACATGAGTTTGATTTGTTGATTATAGTACATCCCCACTATATGTGAGCATTATGGCATCTCTTGCATCATGGACTTCATGGCATATTGTTATATTACTCTTCATTGCTATATATCTCTTTCTATATTATGTGCCCTTGTCATCTAACATTGAGTGCAGGTTTGATAAATCATATGAATTGCATGTCCGCATACCTAGTACATTCAAATGTACTAATGCCTACTTTTTGCCTGCATGATCTAACTATGTGGGGACCGAGCAATATCTTCATCCACCGTACAACGGCGAGTTTGGATCTTGAGACACTTGTTGTGGTGAGTCCAATCTTCCAAGGACAAACCACCATTCCTCTACCTATGATGCTTTGTTTAGAGGCATTATTGGACATCTTTAGGCATACATGGTGAATCCATAGGAACGACTTTCTTAAACTTTAATACTCCATAAATGGAATAAACTGAAGGGGACTATGCATCAACATCCTGAACATGATACAAATTTACTAGAAAATCTTGCCTCAATATTTTCCTAGTTCAGATATAAGAAATGACTTTAGTTGCCTTAGGCTTGTGCACCCCTTCCTGCTCTATCCTTTCCCTACCCTAGATCTCTAGAGTCATAGTCTTGGCATCATAATTAAGCACTACATGATAGGGGAACAATTAAGTCATGACTATGATCACATCAAAATTGGTTATGTCAAAAATCACCAAATGAGCCTGATAAAAATATGCCTTTTATGACGCCCAAAATAGAGTATTATTGTGAGTTCTTAAGCATGTTTTATAAGTTTGATATGTATTTTATGTTCACTTTTAGGAAAACAAAGATTCCAATGATTTATCGGACGATGGGTTGATTTGCTTGTGACTTTGATAGGTCTTGAAAGGAGCTGGCCATAAACAGTTTGAACGCCATAATTAACCTTAAAAAAACAACTTAAAGATCAGACAAGTGTGTGAAGGCTAAACCGACAAACCATGTAATAACTGTGTGACAACTTGAATAAAGGAATTGATTAGATTATTGCAAATCAAGAGACTGGATTTGTGCATTTTAAGGCTAGTCAGTGGCAAAAGCAGTGCATTCCAAGTGATTAAAAGTTGAAAAAACATAAGTTGTGCTTATTGGAGTCAAAAATTAATATGAACTTGAAAGGAGTCATTGGTGGATGAACATGCACTGCCAATGATGAGTAGATGGTGTAACATGGAACTGGGCAAGCTTGTGGAGCCATGGAAATTTGAAAACACATATGTTTGTAGTTGCTCAAGTTAGAAGCAAGAAGATTTGTGGAAAATTGAACATGAAACCAACCCATACACCATGCCCTTGTGGAAAATTGAACATGAAACCAACCCACACACCATGTCCCAGCAGCCTAGGAGTACTCGATATACACTGGAAAACCATCACAATTTGAAGTTAAAGTGCACACCACGAAGCCTTTCAAGGCTCGTGGTGCTTTTCATGGTAGTAACTCCAGACATGAAAATGGTCGTCAAGATGAAGTATCCAAGCACTCGAGCAAAGGCAACCACCACCAGCAACACCAAGGCTCATGATGTACTTGACGAGGTATGAAAAGCCTCGTGAAAAGAGGTACGAAGGAAGGCCAGGACAGATTTGCACAAGGTAATAACCACGACTGTTTTTCACGGATCGTGCTGATATTGATGGGGCGTGAAAGTCTTCGTCCAGTAACCAGGTTAAAGGCACTGGTAAATCCCAAGTCATGAAGGCAGCCTTGCACGACTCATGAACACCTTCATGAGCCATGAAGGTGCTCGTGAAATTTTGAACAGTTTCCAGGCCAAGGAGGATACCATGATCTGTGGTTAGACCTTTGAAGAAGAAACGCGTCGAGTTGTGTTTAAGTTTCCTAGTCCAACAAGGATTAGTTTTCCTCATTACTAGGGCTAGGTTTTAAGTAGTATAAGTAGGACTTTGAATTACTTGTTTTGAAAATCATTAGTTCCCCACGTATTGGGGCTGAAACCTGATGCTATACAAATCAATTTTCCAGCAACTTTCTACTCTAATTAACGCCTGGACAGTAGGCAAAAATAACAACAATTCAAGTGTCTTTTAATTATTGTTTGAAGTTGGAATCCAGTTTTTGGTTCTTGTTTGCGCGTGTGAATCAAGAATTGATTTTGTCTCCCCTGTAAGTAATTATAACATGAATTATATCATGATTTACAGTTTAATTCTTGCAAGTTCGATAATCTAAATCCACAACTAGGGTAATGGGGACCACAACGTTATAACACATCGGCAAACGTAGGGTTTTATTTGGGATTTGTATTGCATGTATTGTAAATTCCTTCATTTAAGTCATTCTTGATGAGTTGACGCATTAAAAAGTCACCCATATTCATTAGCTGTCCTAAAGGAAATAAATGATTACTAAACGGGAATTATAATGGTAGATAGAAGCATTCGACTAAGGTTTGAGTCACTTGAGCTCGAGAAGGGATGGTATACTTAGAATTGGGGATTAGCTTGTGTCTATAATACTTGAGCTCGAGAGGGCATAGTAAATCTAAGACAAATGATTAAGGATTAATATGCATGCATTTAAAGACCGAGAGGTGACAAATGAAAGATGTCTAGAAAGGACCAAAAGGTGAACTGGATATTACCAAACTTTCTAGGTTTTACATGTAACACAATGAACAATATTACCAATGTTAAATGCTTGTTGAGTTATACGTTATGGTGACCGCAACCCTAGTCCTTTGTTAAAACTGTCTAAGCCTTAGTTTATTTAGCTCGCATTCATAATCGTAGTTAGGACTTTAGGTTTAAGCCCCCATATTTACCTTTTCGTATTTGTTTGTTTTCTAGAGGTAGAACCCACAATTAAAATAGAATAACTAGTAGAGTTATTTCAACCTATTCCTTGTGGGATAAATCATGACTCTTAGTTGGGTAATTAGACTGCTAATGATCGTTGATATTTTTTACGAGAAGTATATTTGAATGTTATCAGAGCCCAACTCTGAAATCCTATAAACAAAATAGAACAAGCATGACAGACAAGGATGACTACAATAGACTCTCCAATTAGGGGTGAAACAAGGATAGGGGTATCAAGCATATCATAAATTACATCAAAATCCAAGGTAAAATTTACTGACACACAAAAATAAGTACATTTTTGGTCTAACAAAATAGTATCCATCTGATCATAGAAAAATATAGTACCTGTGATCACTGCATTAGACACCTTAGTCTCTATCCTACCCCAAAAAGCATTAAAAAAGCCCTATCATCCTAATTGAAAACCTTCTTTCCTGTTGTCACTACATCCCTACCTATATTACCATTGCCTTGACCGCCGCAATCTCTCTGATTTTCTCCTTGCCTATCTTATCGATGTTATCTATCATTGGTACCTCTAATTTATGGTACTATCGCTCTAGTTTATTGTTGTGCGAGGCTGGCCATACTAGGATAGGGACACTCCCTTCTTACGTGTCTAGCCTCTCCACAATTATAACAATTGCGATCAAGAGAAGGTTGGGTACATGGTGTGAAAGAATCTTTCTAACCATCCTTAAAAATAGTCTATTGTAAAGTCCCGGAGTAACCACCTATAGAAGCAGGCATGGCTGACTTACTAGCTGGGTTGCAATGGTCGAATTACCTAAAGCACTTGAGTAAGAATCATGGAGGTTACCATCACTCTTAGTCCTCTTAGACAAAGCCTTCTCCTCCCCAGCCTTTATAACTCGCTCTACTTACTTCAGTAAGTTTGTCACCTTATTAAAACTCTTACCTATAACAGTCATGTGAAGAAATAAAACTTGTAACTCAGAATTCAAATCCTTGACACACAATTGAATCTTCTCCTTCTTTGTGGTCACCAACTAAGTATTGTATCTATAAAAGGCATGAAACTTATCCTCATAAGAGGCTATTGTCGTGATACCTTGCTCAAGTTCCATAAACTCATCATTCTTGCAATCTCTTAGGGTTTGAGGCACATACTTCTCTAAGAATAAAGCATGAAACTGAGCCCAAGTAAGTGGTGGCAAGACAAGATACCGACATTCTATGAAGGTTCTCCACCACTACTTTGTCTAAGTTTGAAGATCACAATCTCAAATCCATGCTGATGTATAATGCCCAGCTTGTTAAATCGTTCATAGCAATTCAAAATGATGAACTCATAAGCATCCTCACTCTTAGAACCTTGAAATACTAGGGGCTTTAATTTTACAAATTTTGTCAGCATCTCATGCTCAGTACTAGATATCACTGGGCCTAGAAGGGGAGGAAAGGAAGGATCCATGCCTAAAGTTCCCTCCATATTAGGGGCCATAGCTGCAATGGGATGTATGAGTAGAGCTTGAGAAACGAGCTTATTGGAAATGGGTTTAGAATTGACTAACGTACTTAGAAAAGTCAATACATGTTGGGTAATTGCTAGATCTGAAGGGGAAAGTCGTACAGTCCTAGCCTGTGTATCTTACTCAAATTCTACATTCTCCTCTGCTTCTATCTCCACCTATAATACGGGGAGGGACCTTTCCTATGGGCACGCCCTGGGGCTCGCCCCTTGCAGGCACTATATTTCTTTGGGATTTGTTCTTCCCTCTTTCATTAGTGGGAGCTATTGTCTGGACACCATAGAATGTGTAACCATTTGCAGATAGAAGAGTGAAAGAGGTTAGATAGAAATTAGAATCAAGTTATAGCTCAAAAAGAGGAGAGAAAGAAAATATAAAAAATTACTTAAGTCCTATAGTCTCCCAAAGAAACATATAGATGTCTTCGTACCGTTCTACAAGATTCTACAAGACTTATTTTCGTAAAATGAGATCAACGAACCTTAGACTCTGATACCAAATTTATCATGACCCTATTCTGGCCGTGAGTGGCACCCACACTCACTCTCCAATGGGAGAACTAATACCACACCTTACTAAACGATTTTACAAGAATAAACATTACAAAATATGGAAGCAAGTTTAAATACAAGTTAAGTTGAGTTCCCATAAACTCAAGCAGAAATATCTAAGTAAAATAGAAAAATCCTCCCTAGAACCAGAAAGTCATTATATCAAAACGTCAACCAATATTCTAAAATAAAGGGATACAACCCTAAGAAATCATAACTAAAACAGTGTCAAAATAGTCTAAGCCTGAAATAAATGGACTGAAAATCATGGAACAATCCATATTACCCTGAAAGAGCTAGCTCACTGATAACGTTCAAACATACTGCCTTTTTACTGAATAAGAATGACCGATAGCAATATATTTACCCAACTAAGATTCGGGGTTGATCCCACAGGGAATATGTTGAAACAACTCTAGTAGTTATCCTACTTCAGTCGTTGGTCCTATTTCAAGAAGACAAATAATGTGGAAAAGTAAAAATGGGGGGTTTTTGAACTAAGATCCTAACTATGAGTATGAATGCAAAAATATTAAACTAAAGCTTAAATAGTTTAATGATGACTAGGGTTGTGGTCCCAATGATGCCCAACACTATAGCCAAATTTGTTTAGTAAACCCATTCATGATCTTGTATAAAAGATCAATCAATTCAGGTAACATCTAATTCACCTTCCTGTCCTTCTTAGATGCATTTCATTCATCAACTTCCCGACTCAGAACGTGGACTCCTTAACCCTTACTACGGACCCCAGAATATTCTCACCTTTCAGTCTCAAGTACTTTGAATAGGTTAATAATCCCAAATTTCTATTGTAGAGTTCTTTTCCTAATCACTACATCCCGCCCGGGCATGTAATGAATACAGGCTTACCCTAATGCATCGATGAAATAAGGAAGAAGTTAAAGTGAAGAACACTATAATGTATACAAAAAGCAATCCCGATATCTACCCCAAATTTGTCTATCTCATTGAGTTGTCATGGTTTCCACAACCCTAGTAGTGGGTTTAGATTATCGAACTTTCAAGAATTGAAATAAGAATCGTGTTGAAATTTATAGTTATTCACTTACAAGGAAGGATAGATCAATTCTTGAAGTCACACGAAGAAACGAGAGACGAAAACTTGACTCACACTTCAAACGATAACCAAAACCACAACTAATGCTGCTGGAAATTTACTCACTGTCCAGCATGTTTTTCCAAAGGGATTTCTAGAAAATTGAATGTTTTTATCGGGGCTTAGCAGCCCCAAAAGATGGGGTACCATCCCTCTTAAAATAATAGTAAAACAATCCTTGTATAGTACTTAAACCTAAGCCTAAAACTAGTAGGAAAAGTAATCCTAAACGAACTAGGAAAAGTATCCTAATACATGTAGGATTCCCAGTGGAATGTGGCTTCACGGACTGGACCACAACCTGAGGTCATTTTCATGCCCACAAATGGCCTTACATGGTGTTTAACATATCCTGGAACTTTTCAAAACTTGTTCACTTCACAAGGGTTCTTCATGGATCATGAAGAGCACCACGATCCATGAACATGGACGAGGTGACTTCCGTTTTTCTGGAAACTATCCAGTGAACTTTAGTGCCCTTGATGTGCACCTTCATAGTTCGTGGAGTAAACCATAAGTCGTGAAAACGCTCATGGTAAGGCCCTTGGACACAAGAAAGACAGCCTTCACCTAGACGACCATGCTCACGATCCGTTAAGTTCATCACGGGCCGTGAATGGCTCCGTGGTGTGCTTGTTTGTTCCTTTTTGTCCCGGCTTATTTCATATACTCCTAGATCATTTAGCTACTGATTCTTCTTGTCTTCACACCACCACATGAGTCGAATAACTGGACACGGACAGTGCATAACACAAAGCACAACATCTTCAATTGACTCCACAACAAGAAGCTCTAATGTCTTCAGAGTTGTCTTAGTTTTTGTCACTTTTAGCTTTGTTGCTGCTTTGTTTTGCTTTTTAACAACATAAATGTATCATATGGTGTGTCCACATCATCCACAATCAGTGCTCTTCCATGATTTATCCAACTTTAGCTCCAAATCAGTCAGGCATCCATAATTCCACAAAATTCTCCTTTTCCTACAAAACAAGCATAAAACACATATTAAACTATCAAAAGCATTTAAGAACTCACAATAATCCTATGTAGTAAGTATCGTAAAAATCGTATGTTCATGACTTATCAATACGCTTCACTTAGAACTATTGCTTGTCCTCAAGCGATGACCAAAACCAAAACATAACAATGCACAAATACAAGTATCCATCAGGAATCATACAGTAGCCCCATTAATCATCACACGTATGCTCAAAAAGTAAGCTTACAGTGTACTTGCACCCAAATAGACCCACATAGATCAAGTTACACATTAGACCATATCCATTTGGCCCGAATAAGCACAAGAACAAAGATTAACCAGTTAATATAGCAACCAAATAGTGCAAGGATAGTTCCCTCGCTACAATGAAGTCTCAAACACAATATGTAAATGCAAAACAAAGACTTGAATGTAGACACTCATGCTCACAAAAGATTTTCAATTGACACACAAGTATAGACCGTGTGTTTTCCCTTATTTTCACTACCTTGACTCTCGAATGACCTTTTTAGGATCAGTTTAGGACTTTTGCGGCTTGTAACGTATGCTCGGGCTAGGGTATGGAACATTTAGTATCGAAGTGACTAATTGGACCCTCCAAGACACTACTTTGGCTTAGTCATCTGCTTTCGGCTCCCAACTCTTGTTGTCCCTATTTTTCCAACTTTCTTTGCCATTGGGAATGATTTCCGTTTTCATTCATTTTTTCTTTTTTGCTCTTTTGTTTTACTCACAGTCACACCCCCAAACTTTTCTTCTCCTCTCCTCACTTGAATCTTTTCCGCACTTACTTTTTTGTTTTTCCTACATAAGCCACCCTCAACATAGGATTTTGGCCTAGTTGAGGTTCACAATATCTTTTTAAAGGACCAGGGCTCATATAAGTCACCCTCAACTTAGTCTTTAGGCCTAGTTTGAGGTTCACAATGTCATTGGAGAGACAAGGGCCAAAGTAAAGATCTACAGATAGATAGTGGAGATGAGTTGGGTGATTACAAAGAAAAGGTCTATCCAAGCTCAACTTTTGGTTCAACAGAAACAATTTCATTTGGTTGGCCAATTTTAGGCTAAGTGACTTCACTACAAAAATGGCCTAAGATCCTATCCTACTCCAATCATTTAATTGTTTTAGTGGGACTAACTAGGCAAGTTCTAGCTTATAAGTGAATCAATCGAATTAAGCAAATAAGCTCACACGCACATGGCTCATATTCCACACTATTCAGTACTGTCTAACACAGTCATGCTTCATTCATCCAGATGCCAACTAGACAATGTATCCAATGCTTTACAAGAAATACACAAGTTAGTCAGGATAGGATGCATGCATATACAAGCTTTTTGAATTATTTTTTAAATTGGGGCATTTTTTTTACAATAATTATGGATTACTATAGACTCTCATATACACGTATATTTACAAAAACAAAACAACGTAAACATGTCAGTTCTACTAGATAATACACCTTCAGAGAAAAAAAACATGATAAGAAAAACTCCTCAAGGTTCAGGATGCCCCACTCCCCACTAAATATTTACGCATTGTCCCGAATGAATGTCAAACCAATGTATAAAACAAGGGAAGTGATCATACTTGTGATGCCCTAGGCGTTCAGGATGCCCCACTCCCTACTAAATATTTTTGCATTATCCGGAATGAATTTCAAACCAATGTATAAAACAAGGGAATTGATCATACTTGTGATGCCCTAGGCATTAGTAGTAATGTACCTGATTACTCAGACTTCATCGTGTGTTGCCTTCCACTTTTTCCTCCACTTTGAAATTATGAACTATACCCGTAGCTTCTTTTCCAATTTTCTGCAATACTCTAGGGGTGGGGATAAAAATAAATAGACCAAATAATAGAGATCATACCTTCTAAATTTTGGCCTTTAACAAGGAATGTAATTTTTCAACTTTGGCCCAACAAATTAAAAAATATAGACATATTATTCCTCCTCATATTCTTCCCTATGCTCGGATGGTTTTATTAATATGTCATCATCTAAACATAAGGTAGAAAACTAATTGGAATGAGGTCCAATAAGTCCAAACTCATGGATCACACTTATCATTATTCACACCCTCATTTTTACATTTACTAGAGTTAATAAAAGTATTATACACTCCCTCACGTAACTCTAGTGTACTCTTCTCAATAAGGACAACATCCATAACAATATGATCAAGTAGTTGGCTCTCCAGTTTCAACATTTCAAGTTGGTTCACAATCATTTTTTCTTCCTTAGAAAATTTGTAACTGTCATGTTGGGCATTAAAAGAATCAACCTTCGCGCTCAACAAAGTATCTAAATAATTAATATCTGAGCCAAATATCTCAACCTCATCAATTAGATCCATTCTTGCTTTTAGAAAGTGTATCGTCGAAGATTTCATTATCTCATGTAAATCTACAAATAGAGCTATCAAATCCCTGCAAGAATGAATACTAGTACAAAGCTTATCGGAGAGTGCACACCTATCACCACTGAGTGTTTTGAATATCATCATTAGTTTTGGATTACTTTCTCCCCTATAGTAATCAAAGTAAAAACAAAAACAAATAGTAAAACCAGAAAATAGAACAACAACATAAATAGAAAACTAGTAGACTATTTCAAAATTGTATTCCCCAGCAATGGCGCCATTTTTTATAACGTTCAAAGATACTCCTTTTTGTAGAATATGAACGGTCATTAGAAATTTATTTACCCAACTAAGAGTTGGGATCGATCCCATAGGAAATAGGTTAAAACAATTCTACTAGTTATCCTACTTCGGTCATTGGTTCCATTTCAAGAAAACAAATAATGCGAAAAAGTAAAAAAGGGGGGGGGGGTATTGAACTAAGATCCTGACTATGAGTACGAATACAAAAAAATTAAACTAAGGCTTAAATAGTTTAATGATGACTAGGGTTGCGGTCCCTATGACGCCCAACATGATAGTAAAATTCGTTTAGTAAACCCATTCATGATTGTGTATACAAGATAAAACACGTTAGGTAACATCTAATTCACCTCTCCGATCCTTAGATGCATTTCGTTCATCACCTTCTGGTCTCAGAATGTGTACTCTTTAACCATTGTGACAGACCCCAGAATACTCTCACCTTTCAGTCTCAAGTACGTAGATTTGGTTAATAACCCTGAATTTCTGTCATAGAGTTCTTTTCTAATCACTACATCCCTCACGAGCATGTAATGAATACAAGCTTACCCTAATGCGTTGATTCATTAAGGAAGAAGTTAAAGTTAAGAACACTATAGTGTATATGACAAGAAATCCTGATATTTACCCCAAATTTGTATATCTCACTGAGTTGTCATGGTTCCCACAACCCTAGTTGTGGGTTTAGATTATCGAACTTGCAAGAATTGAAACAAGAATCATATTGAAATTCATAATTAAATCACTTACAAGGAAGGATAGTTTGAATCTTGAAGTCACAGGAAAAAATGAGAGACAAAAACTTGATTCACACTTTGAACGATAACCAAAACCACAACAAACATTGCTGGAAATTTACTCACCGTCCAGGGTGTTCTACCAAAGGGAAAAGCTGGAAAATTGAATGTTTTTATTGTGACTTAGCAGCCGCAAAACATTGGGTATGAGCCCTCTTATTATAAGAGTTAAACAATCCTTATATAGTACTTAAACCTAAGCCTAAAACTAGTAGGAAAAGTAATCCTAAAGGGATTAGGAAAAGTATCCTAATACATGTAGGATTCCCAGTGGAATGAGGCTTCACGGATTGGACCACGACCTGAGGTCATTTTCACACCCAAGAATGGCCTTCCATGGTGTTTAACATGTCCTAGAACTTTTCCAAAACTTTTTCACTTCACAAGGGTTCTTCATGGATCGTGAAGAGCACCACGATCCATGAACTTGGACGTGGTGACTGCCTTTTTTCTAGAAACTTTCCACTGAACTTTGGTGCCCTTCAAGAGCACCTCCATAGCTCATGGAGTGAATTATAAGTCTTGAAATGGCACAAGGTAAGGCCCTTGGACACATGAAAGACACCCTACACCTGGACAACCATGCTCATGGTCCGTTAAGTTCATCACGGGACGTGAATGGCTCCGTGGTGTGCTTGTTTGTTCCTTTTTGTCCCGGCTTATTTCATATACTCCTGGATCATTTAGCTTCTAATTCTCCTTACTTCACACCACCACATGAGTTGAATAATTGGACATGGACAGTACATAACTCAAAGCACAACATCTTCAATTAACTCCACAACAAGAAGCTCTAATTTCTTCGGAGATGTCTTCGTTTTTGTCCCTTTTAGCTATGTTGCTGCTTTGTTTTGCTTTCCAGCCACATACATGTGTCATATGGTATGTCCAGAGCATCCACCAGCAGCGGTCTTCTACGATTTATCAAATTTTAAATACAAATCAGTCCGGCATCCATAATTCCATGAAATTCTCCTTTTCCTACAAAACAAACATAACATGCATATTAAACTAAAAAAAGCGCTTAAGAGCTCACAGTAATCCTATGTATTAATCATCGTAAAAGTCTTATTTTCATGACTTATCACTCACCCATGAACCTGAAATCAACAATGCCCTAGTTGAGGTCTTTCAACAGCCACTTGAAGATGCCTTGTACTTAATAAAGAAAGAGCAAGTGTAGTATCAGTACACAAGACAAGAGTGTATTCGTTGGATCACTCTGTTATTTCACTGACCAAAATATAAACAAGTAACCACAAATTAGTAACCACACACATATGAAAAGAATAACAGTTTTTAGTTCATGCTTAATATACCAATTTCAAATTTATCATTGATAACACAAGTTAACAGTGCCCTATCATAGAACCCACATCCAAACAAGTTGTATGTCAGAATATAACACTTGATTGAATAGTGTGTCAAAACGTGATATTCGATCAAATAATATATTAAAAATATGACACCCAATCCAATAATATATTGGAACATGAAATCCAATTCATTTATGTGTCATAATGTGACATTCGATCATAAAATATATCAGAAGATGACACTCGATTCACAATCACAATGAATGTTTCTCAATTTACATAATTTTTGTAATGGGTTCATTGGATGCAATTGGTTATGGTTAAGCATTTCTTAGATTTATGCCATTACTCCGTATTAACATACATGCAAAAAGTACTAATTAAGTAGTTAACAAGCATATAAAACAAAAATAAAAATATCATATCATCACCTACCTCAAAACAAGTCTTGGAACTCTAATTGGAGCTTTCTCTTCGTCCAAGGTCTTGGCTTGTTCTTGGTCTAACCAATCCATAAACCAATATATCAACGAATAATTGCCTATAATACCTTAATTATGTCAAAATCCTAACTTTTGGCTACTTTTATCATCATCTCCCCAAACTAGGGCTTTTCTGCACCATTAATTTCAGGAAAAGATCTTTCCCCAAGTGAATTTTCCTAGATTCTGAGGTGCATGAATCAATTTACAAGTTAGAGAAAAATTAACTTACTTTTATCGATGAAACAGGTGGAAAAAATGAAGAAAACCTCCCTAGGTTATTTCCATTCTCTCAAGAACAAAGTGAGAAATTAAAATAAATTTGAGACTTTTTTTACTCAAGTTTGGGATTGTCCCGCAATAGCGGACTTCCATAGTGGGAATCATCTCATCTTAATTGGTTGCCTGGAGACAGAAATTCATAACTCATATCCTAAGTCCCCATTTCACAACATATCCTCAAACTATAATGTTCAAAAGTCTACCCTTTGCATTCGAGAGTTCTACATACATGAATTCGATTTCGTAAAGCCATACGGATTTCTAATTATCTTGGCTATAAACTTCAACGGTCAAACTCATAAATTAAACCATAATCCAATATTGAATTATCCAAGAACTCACCTGACTCATATTTCATCCAAATTTGACCTAGGCTCAAAATGTTCATGTTACTAATCGAGAATTTTCTAGGCCAAAATACTTTTTGATTGATTTATTCATAAAAACAGGGATAGTTTGTTTGATAAAGAGAATTATTTTAACTATGTTTTTGTAGCGATATAAGTGATAAATCTTGATTTGATTATTGAAACTATTGCTTTAAAATTATTAGTTGCTTAGGTATTGGCTTAGTAATTTGTTCTTCCACTGGAGATTTAGCGTATGTGTCTCTCTTGACTGTTTAGGTCATAGCAAATAAGAATAAATGGAGGGCAAGAAATCTCAGAGGACTTTAAGGGGTTTCAGTCTTCTCTTACTGACTTTCATGTTTATGTTACTTCATGTCATGATCCAATCTAGAACCTAGGTGTGACATGACAAATGAGATCCCCCAGGGAACCCCAAACTAGTCTTCATAGCATATCTTAGATATTCACGGACAGTGAGAAAATAAACATAAACGAATGATAAGGCATAATCATGCTATTTTGGCATAGGTACATAAAGGCACTGAAGTCATATAAGTCATACATGTATAACATGCCTCTACATGATAGACTATGCGGAAACTAACACATGTTCCAAACATATTCTCAAATAAAAATGCAATACAAGATCAAATATAACATAAAAGTTGGATGATAGTAGGTTTTGTATCCGAAGTACGAGGACTCACCCAATCTGTCTCTAAAACCAATCCAAATCTAGCGATGAGGATAAGAAGGAAGATAGTCACATGTCCCTTTATTGTGAGATAATGTAAGTATTACGTATGCGTTAGTACATTTGAATATACTAAGTATGTGGGCACGAAATATAATAATATACATTTCATCAATAGGTGCATAGAGATGATATATGATCAAGGGCACATATAAATTGATTCGAAGTAGAGAAAGGAATCATCATACCAATATCCCATGATTGTAATGATGCATGATATCATAGTACATCAACATACATAGGAATGTCACCATGATCTACAATAGACAACGCGAGTTATAACATAAAATTTTGGTATTTCCCCTACATCAGAAAAAGGAGAGTTTACTTGTTAAGGTAAAACTCTACATGTCGTAAGCTATGTGGACCCACTAGCAACCGATATTGAAAAAAAATCATATATCCTATGGTAACACATATATATTGGATAATGGGATTTACTTCTAATGGTTCATGCCTCATCAAAGGGGTGAACCATAATCCCAAGGTTTTACTGCTAAGTCAACATTCCATGAAATACATAATATAGGCATATAGTCATACTCATCATAAATCATCATAAGTCATCATAATTCATACTTGTGCATCATCATCATAAGCTTGATCATGATTTCATAGTTCATAATATCATACATAAGAGTAGCTCATTTCATGTCAGGGTCCTATGTCATATGTTATGATCTTGAGTCTTTCTTAGGTCACCGTCAAGGTCCTAAATTCCCTACTTATAATCATACTAGGGTCCTAGGTCGCCTATTAGGATTCTAAGTCTCCTATTGGGATACTAGGTCACCTTTATGGTCCTAAATCTCCTATTCATAATCATAATAGAAATATTGTACATGCAAAAACCTGATCATGAGATGAAGTGAAGAGGAGTAGCATGGGTTCATTTTCAATAAGTTCAAAATCATTATAGTAGAGTAAATAGATGCATAATCCTTGAATTGAAGATCATTTGAATCATAATTGAAGTAACTCATTCATGATTTACTTATACATCATAGCATATATGAGAAAATCCATGTAAATCATGTAGTCTGTGTAAATCAGAAGTAATTCGTGCATATTCTAGTTTATAAACATAATCCATATCATAATAATGGCATTGAAATCAAATTCATGAAAACCTTAAGAAATAAGACAGAAAAAACCCCTTTAACTTTGTAACAAAACTTACTTCAGTACTTTAACAATACAAGCGTTCAAAACCCCTCTTAACAATTTTGAAATGACTTAAATATCACCCTTAAATTATAATACCATTCTCACCTACCATATCATTACCATGTAAGCACCACATCATAGCCAAGTAAGCACCATGTCATTTATTTTTTTTAATTCTTTTTGCTTACTCACCTTTTTTTCTTAAACACTTTATCAAAATAATTACGGTAACAAATTAATTAAAAAATGCACTTTGTAAGCTTAAAATATAAAATTTGGACCCATTTAATTTTAATTCATTAATTTAATGTATTTTTAATAAGTGGGCCCCATACTTTAAAATCCCATTATTCTTTTTTGGTCTTCCTCTTCCCACAATCTCCATCTTTGACATTTACTCATCTTCAAAATTATTTTTTTCTATCTCTCACCATCAATAGTAGACTCTCACAATAATCACACACTCAAAATCCAAAACGTTGATTGAGAAAATTGTGCAGGCAAGGCCGACCCTATCTCGCCTGCCAAAGGTTCGGTACAATTATTCAACCAAGAACTATCCTTTAAAACACGATTATCAATGGGTTTATTTATAATAACATGCTCCATGAATTCATTCCATTCTATTCTATATTAAACTATGTGGATTCATCTGTATGTGATCAGTATACTCACTCCTATGTTCTCAAGGCTTGCACGAAGGCCAAACAAAATCTTACAAGTAAAGTTGTGCACTGCCACATTCTGTGTTTCGATATTCACCAATAATATGGTGTTGGTATTTAATTGTGTGGATTACTAAAGGGCAGGTTGAATGGAAGTAATGGATAGAGATGGGGATGAAGATGGAGAAAGAAAGAGCGAATGTGCAAGTAGAAAGGTATATTGAGGAAGAATGTACATTAGGAAAGACAACAAATAAAGAGGAAAAGAATTAACGCTGCTTTTTCAAATGGGACCACTATTTTATTTACCTCTAAATAAAGATTTTATATTTTAAAAAAGTCAGTATATCAAAAACAACATTTAAAATATTAGTTATAATTTTCCCAATAAAAGGATGCCATCTGTATGATTTTAGAATTTCAATTTTTTATTGTTCATCATTTATATATTGGTCAATAAAAAATATCATGTGTATGATTTTTATAAATTCAGACTATTTTTCTCTTATGACGTGCTTTTAGGAGACTACATTAACTCTCTCTGCTGCGCCAGCTCTTAGGGGATGATTCAATCATTTGAAAATTGTTGAAGGGGTATTTAAATACCCGTATAGTTAATATAATGACCTCCACTTTACGAGCCTTGAGTGCAGAAAAGTTGGCCTAAAAAAATATTTGAAGTCTAGTTTACGGGGTGACTTACGGCCCGTAAGTGGACATACAGCTCGTAGATTTCATTCTTAAATATAGAACTTCAGTAAAGGAATAAGTTCTAATGTGGGGTAACCCACGGACCAAGTGACGGCCTGTAGAAAGTAATAGGGCCCGTAGGTGGGCTGGTGAGTAAGACTATTACACATGAAGAAAATTTGAAGATTTCTAAAGGATGACCTACGTGTTATAAAACGGCTCATAAACTAGTTTACGACTTATAAGTTTCTTCGTAGAATAAAGCAAGGGATAAGGTGAAAATACCTAAGTGTAAAAGGACTCTACGAGTCCAACCATGACCTATAAAGGATTACATGACTTGTCTTTATAGCTTTGGGTCCAGCAAAGTTGGTTTTCGAGAATTTAAAATGTGTTATCAGACGGAGGGACTTATGGTCGTGGATCAACTTACGACCCATGATCGGGGTTCAATAGGTTGAATGCGGCAGTTTTAATGAGGGGTAGTTTTGTCATTTCTATCCTTTCTATTCCTAAACTATGTCAATTTGGGACGGGAAAGGGAACATATATTAGCCTTTACACCTGAAGAAGCCTTATTCTCTCAACTTAAAAATTTACTAAGGCAAAAAATGCTCTCAAGAACAAATTAGGGCGGCTAAGGTTTCAAGGTTTCTTCCTCCAAGGCTTTAATTTCATTTCTCTCTAGTTTCTCTAGGTATGTGAGTTGACTTATGGACATATTTCTACTCATAAAGTTCCTTATTAAGTAATTTACCTTTTCTTTAAGTTCTTTAATTTAATATGCATGCTTATGATGATTTCATGATATTTATGTTATTAAACGATACTTGTGAAGTTTAACAACTATATTGCTAAGTATATATGTATGTTTGACTAATGATGATGATCCCATGATGGGTATCGATATTGATAAAGGTTGGAGTTTTCAATGTTCCTTTAAAAGAGAAATTTCCTTATGACTTATGTGATTTCTGATTGTTCCATGATAAAGCCCAACTCACCTAGTTTTCAAGTAAAGCTTTCTATGATCAAAGATTATGGTTAGGGCATTAATGAAGAGCTTCAAAGTTAGGTTTATCAAAGATATGAGTATGATGATAATTGACCTAAAAAGATGTTTAAGAAAGGTCCCGAAAAGGAAACGACCATCCTCACTTGATGGTCCCTAAGTTTCGAGCTACTTTTATTGATTATTACTTATGATTCAAAGAATATATTTTAAAGATTCTATGGGATGACTTAGCACCGAGAGGACTAGAGATTTGGGACTCATTCCGTTAGTTGAAGCCTGACCCCTTGAAGCTAAATCTCAATGTCCCTAACTATGTGTCACCACAGGAGCCTGTCACGACCCGGACCTAGGGTCTAACATAGCGAATAGGAACCCAAGAGTCCCCAAACAAGCCTCAAAGTATCGAAATTCATATCATCTGTACGGAAGCGTGTTCAAGTAGTAAACACATTATTCTAAGGGACGGGAAAATAGGACTCACGCTATGGGGATACCATGGAGAAAGGGTGTAACATGAAATAACATAGCACATAACATATAAAGACTAAGGGGTGGGACTCACTCGACTGGGGCAATATGGGACTTAGAATCTTTCACATCATATCATGTAGTCAAATCATAAGACTCATTACTAAATCATATAATGATACCAAATAGATAACCAAGCCATAACATAATGTCCATCATAACACTTAGCATATAAACGTAAAGGAGTTTACAAGATGTCCAACAATGCCTCTAATCATAAGATAGGTTGGGGGCCAAGACATACCCCGGGCTCACACTCAAAGTGAATAAAATAAGTAAAACACTCTAGGTAGAGGAATGGTGATTGTCCTTAGAAGATAGGACTCATCACAACAAGCAAAACTTGAGATCCAAGCTAGACGTCGAATGGTGGATGTACGTAGTCCTCGGCCCCTACATGGTGAGATCATGTAGGCAAAAGTGTGTGTTAGTACGTTTGAATGTACTAAGTATGCGAGATGCAATGCATATGACTTACCAAATCTGCATTTTCATGTTAGATAACAAGGGCACATAATATAGAAAGGATTATATATCAAAGAAGAGTAGTATACAATATGCCATGAAACCAATGATGCATGACATGCACAAATGCTCATCTATATAGTGGGGATGTTACTTGCCTGTGGTAGACCTTACTCCTCCTTACGGGAACACCACCCATTTCGGAGAAGCAACCTTACCTTTTGGGAAAAACACCTATTTCGTAAAGGATTTCCATGCTCATTCACTCACCTTACAGAAACAACACCCATTTTGCATAGTACCATACCTTACGGGAATGATACCCATTTCAGAAAGAATTTTCATAACATTCACTCACCTTACGAAAACAACACCCATTTCGAGAGTACCTTACTTTACGAGAACAACACCCATTTTGGAAAGTATTGTCATAAAATTCACTCAGCTTATGCGAACAACACCCAATTCGGGGTTACCTTATCTTATGGGAACAACACCTATTTTGGAAAGGATTTTTGTGAAATTCACTCACCTTACGGGAACAACACCCATTTGGGGAGTACCTTACTTTAAGAGAACAACACCCATTTCGGAAAGGATTGTAATAACATACCATAATCATCCACAAAATGCATAGACATTGGGTGCTAGGTCATCACGTCACGGTAATACATATACATACTTCATGCTTTCAAAGAGGCATAAGTTATTCCAAATCAATTTCATGCATACTTAGGCTTAAAGGCTAAAAAATAATTGAATTCATACTTTCATACATAGGAGTAGGTTATTCATAATCATACTTTCATCAAAATCATATACATAAGCATAATCGGGCTTAACCCACTTCATAATTTTCATAAAATCCAATGCTCATGAATGCATATGCTATGAATGATATGAGAATAGCATGGGTAATTGAGATTCAATCTAAAATCAACAATAGAATATGGAATTGAAGTAAATCTATTATTAAATCCATATGTAAATCATAATATGAATAACTCATGCTTACATCAAACTTTAAAGGGACAAGGCATAATTAATTTTTGACAATAATAATGTGATTCAACATATTAGTGTTTAAGTCAACTTAAAATCATCAAATACGCATAGCTTATATTTCAATTGAATTTAATAATCGATAATAGTCAAAACCCATATTTAAAGTGCGCGAAATTTCATAAAATTCAAGTGAAAAGAGTTTAGGTCTTCTTGGTTGAAAGAGGCCAAAAATCAAACCCACATACCTTGGATAACTTAGAATAATTAAAAAAAATTGATTAGAGAAGAAATTGATTAGAGAAGAAATCCTTCCATGAATTTCGAAGTTGAATCTTCAATCACAAGACTTATCGGGAGAGTTTTAGGATTGAATTTGAGAGTTTGAATGAAGCATGAGAGTGAAGGAGGGTGTATGATCCAATTTGGGGCTTAGGATGGGTATTAAGGCCCTAAAAGATCTTTAGAATGAACCAAACTTACAAAAACACCATTAATGAAATGAGCCTTGAAAAATGTCCAGGGGTGCCGTAGGAGAGGTACACGGACCATGTGAAGTCACATGGGCCGTATGGGTGCCCGTTGGCTAACACTTAGCTTGATAAAAAATTTTCTGAAATTTTCTAAGAGAGATCTCACTAGAGGTGTCATGGGCCGTGTGAAGCTACACAGACCGTGTAAGTGCCCATGAGACCACACTTAGAACATTTCAGCAAAATTTCCTCAAGCCAAGGATGCTTCCAATGAAGGTCTCACAAACCGTATGGAGTTTCACGGGCTGTATAAGCGTCAGTATGAAGGCAGCAAGTTACAAGATGTGATTCCACACTTAAATATAATTTTGAAAAGAAATTTCAAAATACCCCACTCCCACGGTTCGTTAGAAGCCACAGAGCCCGTATGGGTGCCCATGTGGCTTGCCTTAGAAAAATGGAGGTAACATAGCACAGGAGGGCTTTAAGAAAACGGGCATAGCTTCTTGAGCCAAACTCGGAATTAGGTTAAACCAAAAGAGTTAGAAATCTAATTCAAAGAGCTTAAATTTGGTAGTTTGTAGGACACTCAATTCATTTATGCTATGAGATATGACTATTTAAAGTTGACCCTTCTACCAAATCATATGAAAAACATAGCCAATGGAATAAATTTGAACTTGGCTTGATGTAGGAGACTCAGGATGACCCTAAAGCACATAAATAAGCTTTGATTGAAGCCTTGCAAATGAAATTAGCTTGAGCTTAAAGGTTCCATTCCGAGCGCACAACTTGTGGGGTATTAGATTCTCCCCCCCCCCCCCCCCCGGGATCATTTGTCCTCGAATGAGAAGGTTAGCTTAAGAGGCTTGATTTATCATAAAGCATTCAAAAATGAAGAAACACTGCATAACTCATAATTTGAAAACTGTAAATTACACAAAATCCATGTCAAACATTTTCAAATCATTTTTGTGCACATGTAAGCATGTTATGTCATGAAACTCAAGAGTGAAAGAATTAGGGTCACTCGAAATAGGAAGAACTTAATGCCCTAGATTTAAGTAGATTAGAAAAGTTGAGGATATCATTTCACCCATGTCCAACTCCGCCTCCCATGTAGCACTCTCCATATGATGATTTCTCCAAAGCACCTTAACCAAAGCCACACCCTTGTTATGAAGCAACTTCACTTGTCTGTCCAAGATCTCAACCGAGACTTCCTCATAGACAAGTTCTCCTAAACATCAACAACTTTCAAAGGCACAATGGTACTAGGTTCACCAACCAATTCTTCAACATAGACACATGGTAATCGGGTGAATAAAACTTAAATCTGGAGACAAATCCAACCTATAAGTCACATGCCCAATCCGCTCAACGATCCTATAAAGACTTACATACCAGGGACTCAACTTACAATTCTTGCCAAAACACCTTATACCATTCATGGGTTGGATCTCCACATACAACTAATTCCCCATATGAACCTCAAGATCCTTCAAATATCAATGCATTAGATGGACCCCAGGTGTACAAGATAATAAGAGTTGCGGACTTCACTTATGATCACTTCTCTAAAGCAATCAATAGACTCTTTAGAAGAATAGTAGACTCACCCAGAAGAGTATAAACAAAAAGGGCTCCTTCAAGAATTTCAGACCCAAACGGAACTTAACACCCAAAAGAGGAGCCACAACAAATAAATTTCCACCTCGATTAAGTAAAGCATAATCATCTACATCAAAGGCTTCTAACATACCCGTCACAATATCTGTGATATCCTCAACTTCCTGACGAGCATGTAGGGCATAGAACATGTTATGCTTGGGGGAAACACCTTGCTTGTCTTTTGGTTAGCCTTGATCCTTCTTAGTCACCTTGGGATAGTCACTAATTTTGTGGCCCATATCACCATATCCATAGCAAGCACCTGGAAGACACATAAATGATTTTTCCCACAGCTACCACACTGAGGAGGTAATGGCCCACCTCCAACCTGCGGCTTGGAAGGAGGCACACCAGCATTGGAAGCCCCTGCATTAAAACCTCGGCCTTGCTGAAAGCAACTAAAACCACCACCATTCCTAGAGTCAGAGAACCCATCATCATAATGAGCTCTCTTATAATCATTCACCCTCTTCTCCTTGTGTTTTTCTCCTTCAATCTGTTCATCATATGTTGTGCGCCTAAAGATGTCTATGTCTCGAATAAGCATAGCGGTACAACATTCTTTCACAACCAACTCAGAGATCCTAAAAATAAACTTGTGAATTCTCGCATAGGGGTCAGCCACAAGCATAGGAGCAAACTTGGAGAGCTTTGTGAACCTGAAGGCATAGTCCCTCACACTCATAACACCCTGTTTTGGGTTGATAAATTCCTTTATCTTAGCTTCTCTAAGTTCAAGAGGGACAAAACGATCCATAAATACGAACTTGAACTCTTCCCAATTAACAGTATTACCACACACCCTCTCCATCAACCATTGAGTGAACCACACTTAGCCACATCCTTCAACTGGTAAGCAGCTAACTCAGCCTTCTTCTCAAAAGTTACTTCTATAATAGTCAATACCTTAGAGAGCTCATTAATAAACTCTTGAGCATCCTCATCAGCCCTTGATCCATAGAACTCTAAAGAATTCATCCCGGTGAAATCCCTTAACCCAAGAAGCCGGAGTGGGATCACAAGGAGGAAGATTATCCTGCCTAACCTGAGAAGTCATCACTTGGGCAAGCATTGGAAAGGTCGTATGAAATTCACCATTAGAGATAGGATCTTCCAAAGGCGCTTGACCCTCATTAGCGGGGCCGATCTCGGTAGGGGAGCTCTTCCTCGAGGCATCTTCTGTAATGAAGCAAGGAAACAAAACATATGATCCATAGCATGATATAAAACATGACGACATGAGACAATTCCTAGAACATCATCATAGCCTCCCACTTATAGGCACGGTGCACTTCACATCTATGAATATGACTCTACTTTACGCGGCATGTTGGACTCCAAGGATCATTTACAAACCTAGTGCTCTCACACCAAGCTTGTCATGACCCGGACCTAGGGTCTAGGGGTGACATGGTGAATAAGAACCCAAGAGTCCCAAAACAAGCCTCAAAGATTCCAAATTCACATCATTAGTTTAGAAGTGTGTTCAAGTCATAAATACATAGTTCTAAGGGACGAAAAAGTAGGACTCATTGTATGGGGATATCATAGGGAAAGGGTGCAATATGAAATCACATAGCTCATAGCACATAAAGACTAAGGGGCGGGTAAGTATAACTCACTCTATGGGGGCAATCTGAGACTTAGGATCTTTCAAATCATATCATGTAGTCAAGTCATGACTCATAAAAAAATCACATAACGATACCAAATAGATTACCAAACCATAACATAATCATCAACCATAACACTTAGCATATAAACATAAAGGAGTTTACAAGATATCCAACAATGCATCTAATCATAAGATAGGTTAGGGGCCAAGACAAACCCCGAGCTCACCCTCAAAGTGAATAAAATAAGTGAAATACTATAGGTAAAGGAATGGTGATTGTTCTTGGAAGATAGGACTTACCACAATAAGCAAAACTTGAGATCCAAGCTAGACATCAAACGGTGGATGTACGTAGTCCTCGGCCCCTACATGGTGATATCATGTAGGCAAAAGTATGTGTTAGTACGTTTAAATGTACTAAGTATGCAGGATGCAATGCATATGACTTACCAAACCTGCATTTCAATCTTAAATGACAAAAGGACATAATATAGAAAGGATCATATATCAAAGAAGAGTATTATACAATATGCCATTAAACAAATGTTGTATGACATGTACAAATGCTCATATATATAGTGGGGATGTTACTTGTCTTGGGTAGACGTTACTCCTCTTTACAAGAACACCACCCATTTCAGAGAAGCAACCTCACTTTACTGGAACAACATCCATTTCGAAAAGGATTTCCACACTCATTCACTTACCTTATGGGAACAACACCGATTTCATAGATTACCTTACCTTATGGGAATGATACCCATTTCGAAAAGGATTTCCATAACATACCATAATCATCTGCAAAAGGCATAAACATTCGGTGCTAGGTCATCATCTCACGGGAATACATATACATATTATATGCTTTCAAAGAGGCATAAGTCATTCCAAATCAATTTCATGCATACTTAGGTTTAAAGGCTAAATAATAATTCAATTCATACTTTCATGCATAGGAGTTGCTCATTCATAACCATACTTTCGTCAAAATCATATACATAAACATAATCGGGCTTAACCCACTTCATAATTTTCATAAATTCCAATGATCATGGATGCATATGCTATGAATAATGTGAGAATAACATGGGTAATTGAGATTCAATCTAAATTCAACAATACAATATGGAATTGAAATAAATTCATAATGAAATCCACATTTAAATCATAACATGAATTACCAATACTTAGATCAAACTTTAAAAAAGACAATGCATAGTTAAATTTTCATAATAATGTGATTCAATATATTAGTACTTAAGTCAACTTAAAATCATCAAATAAGCATAGTCCATACTTCAATTGAATTTAATAATCAATAATAGTCAAAACCCATATTTAATGTGAGCAAAATTTCATAAAATTTAAGTGAAAAGAGTTTAGGTCTTCTTAGTTGAAAGGGACCAAGAATCAAATCCACATCCCTTGGATAACTTAGAAGAAGTAAGAAAAAATTGAATGCAGAAGAAAGTTTTCCTTGAATTTCCAAGTTGAATATTCAATTATAAGACTTGTAGGGAGAGTTTTAAGATTGAATTTGAGATTTTTGAATGAAGGGTGAGAGTGAAGGAGGGTGTATGCTCTGATTTGGGGCTTTGCATGGGTATTAAGTCCCTAAAAGACCTTTAGAATGAACCAAAATTACAAAAATACCATTAATGAAACGAGCCTTGAAAAGTGTCTAGGGGTCCCATAGAAGAGTCACACGAACCGTGTGAAGTCACACGAACCGTGTGAAGTCACACGAACTGTGCACCTTTACATATTTATCTTGAACCATATTCCTTTTCATTCTTAAACTTACTTTAGGTTTTTTTTTACCATATGTATATTTATGTGTTGTGTTTAATAATGTTGGCAGTATAATTTCATCCATGCATTGCATCTCACATACATAGTATATTCAAATGTACTAACTCATATTTTTCCTGCATTATTTAACCATGTAGGGATAGGCACTACTCCACTGGCTCGTGGCTAGTACTCACTGTCCAAGACAAGCTTGTCTACTTGTGGTGAGCCCTTAGTTTGGGACTCCTTGACTTTTTCATTCTATCTAGTATCTTTGCTTTGATTTAAGACAATGTATTTATAGCCCTTCTAGGGCATTTGGATTCTATGTTGCACTGTTTTAGACTTCTTTATATTTGATGGAGATTGACCGATACCGGTCCCATCTACATAGTTGGTATGTATATGGACAAACAAGATGATTGTAGGGTTTCCACTACTTTTTAATATTGCTTCATTGTCAAATTAGTCCTTACTCCCTTTCCCTTATATTTTCCACAATTTATTTTCATTAAATACCTATGAATGCTTAAGATGCTTGAGATGGATTGGGTGAGGTGCCTTTGGGTACCTCATTCATCATGTGACGACTAGGCCCCTGGGTCGTTGCAAACTTGGTATCAGAGCTTGAGGTTTTAAAATGTTCTTTGGATGTCCATGCATATACCGTAGCATAGTCTCATTCAAGGTTGTGAAGTGTGTCACCATCTTGAGTAATAGACTCTGAAACGGTTTAGGAAAGTCTTCCTTTCTTTCTTATTCATATCATTCGTTAGAGTTGAATAAGGTTTTCCACTAACTAACGATGTACTTTTGTTTGTTTCTAGATCATGCCACCACAAAGAGCCCCCCATCAATGAGGCACTCCAAAATAACAAGTCCCTTCACTCCAATAAGACGATGGAGTGTCTCATGCGGGGTTTCGAGCCGCATTCATCCTATTGGCCAAAGCATTGGACAATCAGGATAACCGGGGGATGTGATACCCCCTCAAATGCCTACTTCGACCGCCAGAGTACGGGAATATATGCGGATGAATCTGCCAGAGTTCCATGGGTCGAAGATAGATGAGTACCCTATTAACTTTATAGTGGAGGCCTACCTGGTGGTTGCGGTGATGGGCATTCCATCGAAAGAAAAGGGCAAGTTCGTGGTTTACCAGCTCAAAGGAGTTGCCAAGATTTGGTATGAGAAATGGGCCAATGAGAGAGGCTAAGGAGCAGGTCTTATTGCTTAGGAGGAATTCAAATATTCCTTTTTGGACTGGTTCTTCCTCATCGAGCTTAGGGAGGCAAAGTTCCAAGAATTCATCAACTTAAAATAAGGGACCATGAGCGTGGGGGAGTATGCCTTCAAATTCACCAAATTGTCAAAGTATGCTCCATTTATGGTCACAAATCTGAGGGCTCGTAAGAGCAAGTTTATTTTAGGTGTCTCTGATAGGGTCTCCAAGGAGAAAACGAAACCGGCACTTACTGGTACTGGTCCGGTTCCGTCCCGATATAGTACCGGTTCTAGTACTGCTCCGATAGGGGCCAATATTCGGTAAGCTAGTAGGGGTACCGGGATGGGAGGGGTTAAAATTATCGATTTTACCAATTTCATTATACTGGTACGGTCCCGGTATCAGTCGGATATTATCAGTAAAATAAAAACAATTCATTGGACCATTCGGGCCTAGCCCATCCCGACAATCAATTCATTTTTTAGCCGTTTCAAACGGCTATTATAGACGTTTTATTTTTTATGTTTTTTAAAATTCCCTCCTAATTTGTTTTCTATAAATATCCCACTCCTTCACAGTTTTTACATACAAATCACAAAGCTCTTATTCTCTCAATCTTATTCTCAAATCTCTACTCTCTAATATTATAATTATACTATATTACAATTATAAAATATTTATTATTAATCTCTTAGACTCTTAATATTAATTTATTAATTAGTTTGTCAATTTTTGTGGGCTATTTGGAATTTGGAGCAAATTCTGGTGGATCAATTTAGAGCAGCTTCAAGTTTCATAAACTTCGGCTTCTTCATCTGTTTTTACATAGACGTTCTTTACATTCGTTCCAACTTCCAACTTATAAATTTCATCTTATTAATTTTTATACTTTAATCTTTACTAGTTGAATACTTGAATCATTTTTTTAATATTCATAATTTGATTAATTTCAAATAATATTTACTTGTATCATTTTGTTTAACATGGATTCCGGTAGAAAAGGAAAGGGAAAAGTATATTTTCGGTGGAATTGCTAAAGCTTTAACCGGTAAAAAATCAACCGGTAGTTCTTCTAAATCTACAAGACAACCACCACTTAGATTTAATACGAAAGATTTCATACATGTTGATGATACTTGTTTTAATATCGATTCTAATACGGAATTGGGTCATGAATTTCTTGAAGAAGATTTGGTTTTAATCAAGAATTAGATGAAGATGATAATGGAATTAATGAAGATGATTATATTTTTTATGATGATGAAACACAACTACCATATAGTGCTACTACCCCCCCTCCCGCTCGCGCTCCCCCCTCCCACTTCCCCCGTACATCTATCGATATCTAGTAGGCCTAAGATAAAATATGTAAAAAAAGAAATATGTTGTTTGGCAATTTTTAACACAAAATGAAGATACAATAACAGTAATTTGTAATAAATGCAAGCATGTTTTACACCATAAAACTTCGGAAAAGAGGAGTGGGACGGGTCATTTAAAAAATCATTTAATGCATTGTCGTAAATTAGAAGTTTTGCAAGTTCAAGCCATTGCAGATGCGAAAAGATATGAAACTCCCCTTCTCGAATAATCTGTAGTAGTAGGAGGTTCAAATATGGTTCAGTCACAATTAAACTCTTCTAATGTTTCCTGTTCTAGTGCACATCGCCCTTATAGTAGACAATAGAACTTAGAAGCACTTGCAAAAATGATTGTTGTTACTAGTTTGCCTTTTAATTTTGTTGAAAATCTGGGTTTTATTCACTATATTCAAATTGTTTATAACCCATCGTTTCATGGTTTTACAAGAAATACAATTTAAAAAGTAGTTTTTGATTATCAAGCACGACATTTACAATATCTTTGTTGTTTGTTTGTTTATAATACTTATAGATTAGCAATTACTTCCGATATGGGTCGTGGTATAATCGGTAATGATTATTTTACAATTATCAGACATTGGATTGATGAAAATTGGACTTTGCAAAAAAGAATTTTAGGATATAAAAGTTGTGAAATGCGTAAAATAGGTTCTTATACTGCACAAACAATTCATAATGGTTTACAATTTTATGGCCTTTCTATTAAAATAATTAATGTAACTTAAGATAAAGATTCTAACAATAAATATGTTGTTGATTATTTAAAATCGGTTCTTACTCCTATTTATGAAGATGGATTCCATATTAAATGTGTTGCACATTTTTAAAATTTAGTTGTTAGAGATGGTGTTTCATTATTCGAAAATGGTTGTAATAAAATTGAAATTGTGTGTCATTTTATTTTTAAATGTCAAGTAAAGGCTAGACGTAAAGAATTTGAAAATTGGTGTATTGAATGCAATTTGTCTGTCAAAAAAATTACAAAAACAGTAGCTACTAGGTGGAATTCGTTACATGAAATGCTTAAAGTAGCTTATGAATATAGGAGACCCCTTACAATGGTTTGGAATGCCCATAATGCTGATTTGACTTACCAACTTGATGACAATGGTTGGAATGATATTAAAGATCTAATTGAATTTCTAAGAGTTTTTTATTTAGTTACCGAACAAATTTTTGGTCTTTATTATCCTACTATTTGTTTTGTTTTACAAAATATTTGTTCTATTTCCACTAAATTTGCGTAGTTTAAAAATAATCCAAAATTTAAAGAACTGATTAAAAAATGATTGATACATTTTAAAAATATTTCTTCCCAATTCCTCAAATATATTTAACTGCTTGTTTATTTAACCAAACATACTATAACACCCCAACTTTTCTTCTAAAATTTGAGCCATCTTTCATATGATATACGATCTTAATTGATAATTTTTAATTGAGCATAGATGTTAAAGTTAATTTCTTAGAGTGGAAATAGAATTGGAAATGTAAAAAGAATCATAGTCCAAAGAATTTCTAGCGACTAAATTTTCATATGAGTTGATAGAAGGGTCAACTTTAAATGACCATATCTCCTAAAGTATAATGATTTAGGTGCCCCATAATATATCAAATTAAAGATATTTGAATTCGCTTTCCAACGCATCTTATTTCGCCTTAATCAAAGTTCGGTGTAGAGCGTTATGACCATTTTACTGAAGGCCTGCAGAGCTGTCTGAATACCTGCGACGGCTCCGGATCGCGGACATATCGTGAACCCTCTCTAGATAAGCCAAACGATTTCCTTTTATTTTATTTTTAGGGTACCTTTATCCTTAACCCTTTGGGGGTCTATTTAAGGCCCCAAAACGCATAAAACGTCAGTTTTCATAATTAAAACCCTCTCCTTCACTCCTAAACATAAACCCTCAAGAATCATCAAGAAAGTCATCAAGTTAGGATTAACTTTCAAGGTTCATCATCAAGGTGAGTTATTCTTCATAAGCTTCAAGCTACCCAACCTAAATTTCTTTATCTATTCATGAATCCCTAATAGAATCTTAAATTATAATTTAGGGTTTCAAGAAAGTGAATTCAAGAATTCCAAGAAAGGATTTCTTTATTATTATTTTCATGAATTAGGGTTCTTCATTAAGAACTCTAAAGATTCTAAGTCAAGAATTCAAGAATCAAAGAGAAGCCCTTCAAACAATATCCTTCCAAGTTCTTCCAGTCTAAAAGAACTACCAAGATCGAGGATTTTCTCCAAGAAGGCTAGTGTTCATCGAATTTTGATTGTAATATCAACTTTCCGGGTATGTAAGGCTAAACTAAAACATGGGAATGTTCTCTCATGTACCCCATAGTGGTCATAGATTAGTTGATGATTGAAGAGTCTACATGCATGATTCCTTCAATGGTTTTTCTTGAAAATTATATCTGAAATTACGTCATTTTCTATGTTGATGATCATCACACAAAAAATTGAATATTTTCATGAGAATTTGCATAACCCTACACAACTAATTTGAAAAGCATGCATATTGAACTTGAGAATTGAGTCTAGAGTCTTGAGTTGAGATTGTGATTGTTGATTGTGATTGTGATTGCGATGAGATGGTGATGAGTTGATAGAGTTTAAATGTCCTATGAGTCTTTATAAATAAACTCTACCGATGTGTCTATTCACTTGATTCCTAATGGTTGTTATAAAATCTTGAGTCATTGATGAGAAGATTCATGAGAGGGTCAAGGACCCCATGAGATGATTGATGAAAGGGCTAAAGCCCCTATGAGATATCGGTCATTGACGGGGCGTGCGTCCCTATGAGATTTGTCGAGGATTGAGATGGAGGTTTTATGCGCATTGAGTCATGGGAGGAGCATCGAGCACCGAAATGGGTAAGAGTGAGTCCCACTCGAACCCATTAACTACGACGCCAAGCGTAGAAGAGGTTTTCCTCTTAAGGTTATGTCCCTGCAACAATAGAGGACTTGTTGAGTTGTCTGTCTCCATTTTGGATTTATCCACTATGGTTTCAATTCGTTCTCTACCTGGCAAGTGTAGAATGGTTGTGGCAACACCGGCGGGATGTTGTATAATTACTAGCTCATAAGTGATTGTTGTCGGATAAGAGAAACTCCCATAAAGTTCCCACCTTGAGTACTCCGAGTCTGAGATGAGTTTTGAGATGAGAGGAGAGGAGGTAAACTCCATTGAGATGAGTTTGAGACTATTGATGAGTTTGAGTTATTAATGTGTCATTTGTCTACTCTTTATTCTTGCATAGATAGATATTTGACTAATGATGTGATTTGATGTTCATTTTGAGTTGATATTGTTGCTATATTATTCTACCTGTTTCTGTTTCACTAGTTATTTTACATACCAGTACATTCCAAGTACTGATGTACACTCTGGACTACATTGTTTTATGATGCAGAGGCAGGTAGTAGGGATCATCAGCAGGTGCTCCATTGAAGATCTGAGATTCAAAGTTGAATGTCTGAGCCTCCCCTACTTCGGAGGACCCACTATTTTTATTTCATCATGCTTTAGAGTTAGATTGGACTATTTCTGTTATTTTGATTTAGATAGCCATGGATCTGTCATTAGCACCATATGATTAGTGATAGAGGCTTCATAGACGATGGTCGAGCATTGATGTTGAGATTGTGAGCTAGTTCTCTCTTCTACCCTTAATTATTATATATATATTCCCTTGAGACTTTAGATGAGATGTGTCCACTACTTACTTGTATTTTCCATTATTCAGTAGAGTTATTTGATTGAATGATGTGATGAAGCTAAGTGGTTCGCTTGGGGACTAGCAATAGTCTTCGAGTGCCGGCCACACCATGGGTACCCTCCCAGGGCGTGACAAACTTGGTATCAGAGCACAAGGTTCAAGTGTCTTAGGGAGTCTATGAAGCCGTGTCTAGTAGAGTCTTGTTTATAGGTATGTTGTCAACCATATTTCATAAGCAGGAGGCTATAGAACATTAGGAATGGTTACACTTCTTTCTTATTCCAATTCGTGCGATAGGGTTAAGCTCTATGAAAGCTCTCTTCTGATTTGTGCGTTATGCGTTTTCAGAATTTTGACCATGTCTCCAAGAAGAGCTGATGAAGTGAATGGGAGCCCAGCCAAAAGGAATGTTAACCAACCCGAGCCCCAGGATCAGGATGAACCCATAGGCCTAGTCGTCCCTGCCATACAGCCACCACAGGCTGACCTCAGTAATGTTGAGCTTTGCCAGGCCCTCCAGACTTTCAACCAGGCCGTGACAGCGCTGGTTGATAAATAGGGAGCAGGCAGGCGTGGTGTTCCAAATACATTCGGAGATCATGAATTCTTGAGGGTGAACCCACCTGAGCTTAAGAGGTCGAGGAGGAATAGGAACAGGAGTCACTTTCAAGCAGAGCCTCATAATTGTAGAGCTCAGAACTCTAAGACACAGGCTAGTGTGGTTCGAGGTCCCCGAGGTAAGCCACCTTATGGGACATGTGGCAAACGTCACCTGGGAGAATGTCGTAAGGGAAGTGATGGATGTTACAAGTGTGGCCAAATGGGTCACCTTCAGAGAGAATGTCCAATGTGGTCCTACGAGACCCAAACTCCTACACCAGCACTACTAGTAAGAGAAGATTAGGAAAGCTCTCCAGATGTCTCCCTGGATGTTGCGATGGGTATGATTCGAGTCTGTACTTACTTTTGATGTTGTTCATAAGAGATAAACTTATGTTTCTAAAGAGTTTAGTGTTACCACCTAAGAGTGAGATGTGAGGTCTTATACCACCCTGAGTAGAACTGTCATTCCATAGCTAGAATGATGACGATAGAAAGGAAAGGATGGGATAGTGAGAGTGATAGTGGATTGAGGTTTGTAAGTAGAATTATATACCCATTAGGTAAGTAATGCGATGATGAGTCAATTTCCATAAGTTTGATGAAAGAATCGTGTGTACCCTATGATTTTCATGATGAGGTATAGAGGAAGAGTTATTTTTAGAATATGGTAGAGTGTGCTCAAACTAGAAGGGAGTTATGCTGATGTGTTATAGTATTCATACTATTGAGGATGAAGTGTAGATATTGAATAAGGGAAAGAGTGGTTTCATTGTGGTAGATCTAAATTAGGTTTATGATTTGTAATTGTGAGTCCATGAGACTTATCGAGTTATGAGCTTAGTCAGATAAGAAGATATGATTGAATAGGTGAATGGTACAGAGTTGTGAGGAAGGGATGTGTGATTGAATACTTGCTATGAAATCTTAGTGGGCTTATGTTGCCTAAATATTTACCTAGTAGTTGTAAGTTGGTATTATAGAGGTGTGTGATAGATTCACATATAAGTACTAGACCCTAAGCTTGAATTTTGAGGAGTAGTATTTAAGAGGAGACACCATCGTGAGAGTGATAGTCTTGGTTAGGGATTTGCTCTAAGAGGCTTGCCATAATGTATGTTCTGAGATGAAGACATTGATTTGTGAGGGAGTGATGCTATGGGCAGGGTAAAATTGCCCCTTAGATAAGACGAGTGAGACAAGGATAGCTCAATCGATAAGAAGAGGGTTGAGATATGTATCCATGATTGCATAAAGATGTGTGAAGCTCTATATTTTAATTGCTATAAGAATCTAGATAGTATAGTTGTGTTGCCGATGTGGAATAGGTTGATGTAAGCATTCTTTATCATCCCTAGTGATTAAGTTGATCGGGGCTTAGGGATAGATGATGATGAGTTTTCCATGATAGCCTAATCCTTATGCAATTAAATTATGGGAGCACTTCTAGCAGGCAAATGAAGAGGTTGAATTGTAAGAGTTGTGGGAAGTGGTTATGTACGCTATAAGAATATAAAATATAGAGAGATTTCCATAGAGACTGGAAGGAGCTAAGAATGATAGCGTTGAAAAGAGTCTGAGTGGCTAGTTATATGTATACGACTATATCATAACAGAAGAGTTTAAGATATTCTTGTTAATAATGATTCCTTGACCATGTGGAGCTATATGCTCATAGCCTAGTAGAGGAAATTGATTTAAAAATTTAGAGAGAGGACCTTGAGAGCTAAAGGGGAGATGATGTAACGCCCGGTAAAATTACCAAAATACCCCTAGAGAGAGGGTATGCACGTAACACATCTTCCAATACTTGTAAGGAAAATCTGAGGCCGGATTTGTGATCAACACGAAAAATTGAGTGAGAAAATGGTCTCGGTCGATTTTTAGAGCGACCGGATCAAAAGAGAATTTTTTGATCTGAACACCAAAATAGTGTCGGTGCACGACAGAGGCGTGTCGCACACCTGTAGCATAGTGACACTCATATTCTTCTCAAATTTTTTAACAAGATTGAGAGAACTCGTTCAGAAACTGTTTTTGAAAATACGTAGTGCGCGACCAGTCCGCGTCGCGGACTGAGCCTTTTCCGAGTTGAAAATTTCTAATTTTTAGGAGGGGTATTCCGATAAATTATCAACCCCTCCTAAACTCTATACACGATCTAATAAGGTCATTTTGACATGAAAAGGGTCTAAAACCCCATCCTATGTCCTCTTCGCACAATTGAACAAGACTAGGGCTTGAGAGAAGATGAGAATAGCTTGATATGGAAGAACTCGAGAGAGAATGAGAGTTCTTAATTCTGATGATGATGTGATGCCAATTCTTTTTTAGGATAGAGATGGGGAGGAGGAAAGAGATGAGACCGTATGATGCACAATAGATAGGTAAGAGTGTGTTTGTGTGACGTTGAGTGAGAGCTCATTGAATGGTGGAGGTAGAAGTGACAAGTAGGCTTGAAAATTTCTAAAACATATTTAAAGTGGTTAGGGTAATAGGCTTGAATGCATGGTTGCTATGGTGTAAGTATGGATGATAGACTATTAAAGACTTCGTAATAAAGGTTTCGAACATGGAGTTGAGTATTGAGGATTTGCTTTGTATGAATATGATCATCTTAGAATTAACACCTTGAGGGGTAGAACTAGGCTTGAATGGAAGAAGAAGAGGTGGTTAGGTAGAGGTTTGCATAAGAGCTATGAGCTTGCATTGATGGAGTAGAGTTACATGAAAAGGAGCACAATTGAGGTGGGGACTTAAGCATGAGAGTGACCTCAGAGTCTTGTTTATCCGATGGTTCTATTCTCGATTTGAGTTGATGGCTTCCTTCCTGAGTTCAAAAGACTGATTGACGAGGTGTCTAAATGCTTTGAGTTGATTTAGTTTCGACGTTCCACTCGTGCCTGATGAAGAGAATGTAGGATGTAATTTCCTTACTCTTGATTTAAATTGAGTTGTCTATTTCTGAGTTGATGTGTTTATTCCTGAGTCTGCAGAGAGATGGTTTGAGATTGATGAAGAGTCGAGAGTTTGATTGATTGAGTGAGTTTGAGAAGACTTTTGATTCTTATTCGTTCCTTGATGTCTACCTTTACTCATCATTCTATTTCTGAGTTAATGTGCCTATTCCTGAGTCTGCAGAGAGATGGTTTGAGATTGATGAGGAGTCGAGAGTTTGATTGATTGAGTGAGTTTGAGAAGAGTTCTAATTCTTATTTGTGCCTTGATGTCTACCTTTACTCATCATTCGAGGACGAATGATCCCAAGGGGGAGATAATGTAACACCCCAACTTTTTTTTCTAAAAATTGAGCCATCTTTTATATGATATAAGATCTTTATTGATAATTCTTAATTAAGCATAGATGTTAAAGTTAATTTCTTAGAGTGGGAATAGAATTGGAAATGTTACAAGAATCTTAGTCCAAAGAATTTCTAGCGACTAAGTTTTCATATGAGTTGATAGAAGGGTCAACTTTAAATGACCATATCTCCTAAAGTATAATGAGTTAGATGACCCATAATATATCAAATTAAAGATATTTGAATTAGATTATTAACTCATCTTATTTCGCCTTAATCAGAGTTCGGAGTAGAGAATTATGACCATTTTACTGAAGGCCTGTAGAGCTGTCTGAATACCCGCGACGACTCCGCGTCGCGGACATATCACGAACCCTCTCTGGATAAGCTAAGCGATGTCCTTTTATTTTATTTTGAGAGTACTTTTATCCTAAACCCTTTGGGGGTCTATTTAAGGCCCCAAAACGCATAAAACGTCAGTTTTCATAATTAAAACCCTCTTCTTCACTCCTAAACATAAACACTCAAGAATCATCAAGAAAGTCATCAAGTTAGGATTAACTTTCAAGGTTCATCATCAAGGTGAGTTATTCTTCATAAGCTTTAAGCTACCCAACCTAAATTTCTTTATCTATTCATGAATACCTAATAGAATCTTAAAGTATAACCTAGGGTTTCAAGAAAGTGAATTCAAGAATCCCATGAAAGGATTTCTTGATTATTCTTTTCATGAATTAGGGTTCTTCATCAATAACTCTAAAGATTCTAAGTCAAGAATTCAAGAATCAAAGAGAAGCCCTTCAAACAATATCCTTCCAAGTTCTTCCACTCTAAAAAAACTACCATGATCAAAGATTTTCACCAAGAAGGCTAGTATTCATCGAATTTTAATTGTAATATCAACTTTCCGGGTATGTAAGGCTAAACTAAAACATGGGAATGTTCTCTCATGTGCCCCATAGGGGTCATAGATGAGTTGATGATTGAAGAGTCTACATGCATGATTCCTTCAATGGTTTTTTTTTGAAAATTATATTTGCAATTACATGTTTCGTATGTTGATGATCATCACACAAATTGTTTTCTCAAATTGAATATTTTCATGAGAATTTGCATAACCCTACACGACTAATTTGAAAAGCATGCATATTGAACTTGAGAATTGAGTCTAGAGTCTTGAGTTGAGACTGTGATTATTGATTGTGATTATGATTGCGATGAGATGGTGATGAGTTGATAGAGTTTAATTGTCCTATGAGTCTCTATAAATAAACTCTACCAATGTGTCTATTCAATTGATTCTTAATGGTTGTTATACAATCTTGAGTCGTTGATGAGAAGATTGATGAGAGGATCAAGGACCCCATGAGATGATTGATGAAAGGGCTAAAGCCCCTATGAGATACCGGTGATTGACGGGGAGTGCGTTGCTATGAGATTGGTTGAGGATATAGATAGAGGTTTTATGAGCATTGAGTCATGGGAGAAGTATCGAGCATCGAAATGGGTAAGAGTGAGTGCCACTCGAACCCATTAACTACGTTGCCAAGCGTAGAAGAGGTTTTATTCTTGAGTTTATGTCCATGAAACAATAGAGGACTTGTTGAGTTTTCTGTCTCCATTTTGGATTTATCCACTATGGTTTCGATTTGTTCTCTACCTGGTAAGTATAGAATGGTTGTGGCAACACCGGCAGGATGTTGTACAATTACTAGCTCATAAGTGATTGTTGTCGGATAACAGAAACTCCCACAAATTTCCTAACTTGAGTACTTTGAGTCTGAGATGAGTTTTGAGATGAGATGAGAGGAGGTGAACTCCTCTTAGATGAGTTTGAGACTATTGATGAGTTTGGGTTATTGATGTGTCATTCGTCTACTCTTTATTCTTGCATAGATAGACATTTGACTAATGATGTGATTTGATGTTCATTTTGAGTAGATATTGTTGCTATATTATTCTACATGTTTCTGTTTCACTCAGCTATTTTACATACTAGTACATTCCAAGTACTGATGTCCACTCTGGACTACATCGTTTTATGATGCAGAGGCAGGTAGTAGAGATCATCAGCAGGCGCTCCGTTGAAGATCTGAGATTCAAAGTTGAATGTCTGAGCCTCCCCTACTCCGGAGGACCCACTATTTTTATTTCATCATGCTTTAGAGTTAGATTGGACTATTTCTTTTATTTTGATTTGGGTAGCCATGGATCTGTCATTGGCACCACATGATTAGTGATTGAGGCTTCATAGACGATGGTCGAGCATTGATGTTGAGATTGTGAGCTAGTTCTTTCTACTAGCCTTTATTATAATATATATATTCCTTTGAGACTTTACATGAGATGTGTCCATTACTTACTTATATTTTCCGCTATTCAGTAGAGTTATTTGATTTAATGGTGTGATGAAGCTAAGTGGTTCACTTGGGGACTAGCAATATTCTTCGAGTGCCGGCCACGCCAAGGGTACCCTCCCGGGGTGTGACACTTACAAACAACTAGGTGCATCTCGAATGGTAGATAGCATATTCAAATTTAGAAATTGAAGACGATGAGAATAATCAATAACATTATTTGGTTGTAGTTAAAAGTAGCATTAGAACAGAAGCTAGGAAATTGTATCATTTAGAAGCATATAATGTAGTAGAAAATATACAATATCAAGAACCACAACCATCTAGGTGTAGATACGAGGATGACATTGATGACATGTTAGAAAATTATCTTGGACTTACTACTAACAAAAACAATGATTTTGATTAATATATGAACCAGGCTGTAGAAAGTATTAAGGATGCAGAGGGGATGCAACAGCTTTTGGAATGGTCGAAGAATCGGGGTAAAGCTTTTCCAAGACTTCAGCGGGTGGTTCGTAATATCTTATCTATTCAAGCATCGTCGGTAGCTTCAGAAGGCCCTTTAAGTGCGGCAAGGTTCCAATTTGAAGACTATAAATATTTACTAGCAGCAGATAGCTTGGAAATTTCAATTTTATTCAGAGATTGGATCAGTGTGAAGCGGAAGAATTTAGGAGGTCCAACTTTGTCGTCTCAATTTGAAGCCGATATAGATAATATTTTATCAGAATCAAGTGAAGAAGGCGTGGATTTTATGAAGGAACAAGCTCAAGAACCAACTCCAAAAAATGTAACATTAGAAAAGTTAGAAACACTTGTGCAAGATTTTCAGAGTGGTATAAGATATTAGTATATTACAATAAATAAGGCCTACTTGAAACAGAACCCTTCCTAGAAGTTGGCTGCATAAATTAGGTTATTTTCTAATATTTGTACAATTTAAAGTACCATAATAAAATTATATGTTATTCGCCTTATTTTTTATTTAAAGTAATTATCTTGAATATACTGTTACGTTAAGTTTAGAATTTTTTTATATATATATTTTCTGCCTTATTTCTGAAATCTTTATTAACTTTAAATTTTAAAATATAAGATGCAACGTTCAAAAATTTAAACTTTAAAATTTAAATTTTATATTTAAAAATTTTGAAATCTAAACTTTTAAAGTCAAAAGTTCTTATATTTGAATTTGAAAATGTGAAAAATTAATAATAGAACTTTTAAAGTTTAAACTCAAAAGTTTAAATTTTATATATAAGTTAACTATAAAACTTTTAAAACCTTTAAAAACTAAACTTCAAACTTTAAACTTTAAAAAATTTATGAATCGTTCAACATTCAAACATAACCAATTATTTAATTTAAAATCAAAATAAAGAAACTTCCAGAATACTGGTCCGATCCGGGTCCGGCTACTGCTGGACCGGTAAGGTAAGGGGTAACTTTCCTAGTTTTTCCGATATCGGTATCGGTTCGGTTTCGGAGAATTTTCCTTCATATATTACCGGTATCGGTCCGATTCTAGTAATTACCAATCCGGTGGTGCCGGTACTAGTTCCCCTGCCACCCTTGCCAAGGAGTGCAAGACTGCCACGTTGGTCAAGGAGATGGACATTACCTACTTGATGACGTACATGGAGCAAATTGAATTAGAGAAGCTTTGTTAAAAAGCAAGAGAGTCCAAGAGAGCTTGAGTTGAAGAGGGGAGTTGCTCTCACCAAAGGGGCGGCTGTCACAAATTTCAGGTGGCCAAAAGCAAAGTGGGTAAGGATCCACCAGCACTCCTCCTTCCTATAAGGACAAAGGAGTGGCTCCCAAGACCCAAAGTATAAATTTCCCTAAGTGCGGGAAGCCTCACAAAGGAGAATGCTTAGCTGCGTCAAATGTTTGTTTCACTTGTGGGAAGCCCGGCCACCATTCTAAGGATTACTAGAATAGAGGCACAAGACCTCAAGACAAAAGGGTCAAGTCCAAGGCGCCTAAAGGACCAACTGGTTCTATGCTCTTCATGATCGCTAAGAGGTCAAAAAAGCTCTGGATGTGGCTACCGGTATGTTAAGAGTTTTTTATTATGATGCATATGCACTCTTAGATTCAAGAGCAAACTTTTCTTTTGTAACCTCATTCCTTGCATATAAGTTTCGTGTATGTCCCAAATTCCTCCATGAGCCCTATGAGGTGAGTAAGCCAGTAGTTGAGTCTATCATAGCTCAAGGAGTCTGTAGAAGTTTTCCCATTTCTATCTTGAATAAAGTGATTCCATATGACTTAGTCGAGCTTTCCATGGTAGACTTCGACGTAATTTAGGGGATGGATCGGTCGCATTCTTCTTATGATTCCATTGACTTTAGAACCCATAGGGTTGAATATCAATTCCCTCACGAGCCCGTTCTTGAATTGGAGGGTAGTAACTCTTAATGTAGGGGTCGGTTCATTTCTTTCATAAATTCACTCATAAATGATTTCCAAGGGATGCATCTATCATTTAGTAAGGGTCAAAGATGTCTCTTCCAAAGTCCCTTCTCATGAGTCAGTGCCTATTGTAAGTAAGTTTCCTTATATTTTCCAAGATGAGTTACCGAGTGTACCTCCCAAAAGGGAGATCGACTTTGGTATAGACCTCTTACCCGATACTCAGTCTATCTCAATCGATAATGGATTTGTTGGAAAAGGATTTCATTAGACCTAGTCGATCTCCAAGTGCCCTGGTGTTATTTGTAAGGAAGAAGGACAGGTCTCTCCACATGTGCATTGAGTACCGACAACTCAATAAGGTCACCATCAAGAATAAGTATCCTCTTATGAGGATATTGATTTGTTTGATCAACTACAAAGGGATACTTATTTCTCCAAAATTAATTTGAGATCCGATTATCACCAATTGAGGGTGAGAGAAAGTAACAACCCTAAGACAGCTTTCTGGACTAGGTATGGTTATGTTGACTTTGTGGTGATGTCGTTCGGCCTCACTAATGCACCGGCGATATTTGTGGACCTCATAAATAGGGTGTTCAAGCCTTACCTTGACATGTTCATTGTGGTGCTTATTTATGACATCCTTGTCTACTCCCAGGTGAGTAAGAGCACGTACAACACTTGAGGGTAGTATGGCAAACCCTCGGCGAATAGAAGCTCTATGCAAAGTTTGATAAATACTAGTTTTGGCTAGATGAGGTTGCCTTCCTTGGGCATGTGGTATGTAGAGAGGGCATCAATGTTGATCCTAAGAAGACAAAGTCGTGAGAATTGGCAAAGGCCATTGCCTCCTATCGACATAAGGAGTTTCTTAGGTCTAGTCGGTTATTTATAGATAGTTTTCTCCACTATTTCGTCTCCACTCACCAAGCTAACTCAAAAAAGGCTAAGTTTGTGTGGATGGATGAATGTGAGAGGAGTTTCCAAACATTAAAGGTTCGGTTGACTTCAGCCCCCATATTAACATTGCTAAAGGAGAATGATGGGTTCGTCATATATTGTGATGCATCAAGGATTGGGTTGTGTTGTGTATTAATGCAAAATGGTAAAGTAAATGCCTACGCTTCAAGGTAGTTGAAAGTGCATGAGAAAAATTACCCGACTCATGATCTTGAGCTTGCGGCGGTGGTGTTTGCCTTAAAGATGTGGTGACATTACTTGTATGGAGTTCATGTAAATGTTTTCACCAATCGCAAGAGTCTCCAACATGTGTTCACCCAAAAAGATCTCAACTTGAGGCAACGAAGGTGGTTAGAGCTACTCAAGGATTATGATATGAGTGTGAAGTAGCAGCTCAGAAAGGCCAATGTGGTAGCTGACGCCCTTAGTAGAATTTCCATGGGTAATGTGTCCCATATTGAATATGATGAATAAATAGAGTTATCCAAAGATGTTCACAGGGACTGGGAGTAAAATTGAGTGAGTCCGGAAGTGGTGGTGCAATAGTTCTACATGGGTCTACATCTTCTTTGATTGAGGAGGTTAAGGCCAAGAAAGATCTTACCCGCCTTGGTTGAGTTGAAAACCCTAGTAAAAGATAGAAAGAAAGAAGTCTTCTCATAAGGGGGAGATGGAGTACTTATCAAGGGAGGTTGTATGTTCCTAATGACAGTGAGTTGAAGAAGTAGATCATGTAAGAAGCCCATAACTCTCTATGTTCCATCCATCCAGTAACTACCAAGATTTATAGAGACTTAAGAGATATTTATTAATAAAGAAGGACATTGCACAATTTGTGCCCATGTGTACAAATTACCACCAGGTCAAGGTTGAATGCTAAAGGTCGGGTGACCTAGAACAAGAAATTGATATTCCTACTTGAAAGTGGGAAAAGGTCAACATGGACTTCGTAGTTGGGTTGCCAAAGACTAAAAATCATTTTGACTCCATATGAGCGATAGTTGACCGCATAACGAAGTTGGCTCCTTTCTTACAAGTCAAGATTACATTCAATGCCGAGGACAACCCCCGTTTGTACATCCAAGAGTTAGTGAGGTCGCATGGATTCCCATTGTCCATTATATTATATTGTGGAGTCCTATTTATTTCTCACTTTTAGAATTCTTCTCAAAGAGAACTTGGCGCTAGGGTAAAGTTGAGTATGGATTTTCATCCCCAAACCGATGGTCAAGCCGAGAGGGTTATCCAAACATTGGAGGATATGTTGAGGGCTTGTGTGATAGATTTAAGGGGATTTGGGATGAATACTTGCCACTTATCGAGTTAGCCTACAACAATAGCTTCCATGCAAGTATTGGGATGACACGATTTAAAGGGTTGCATGGTAGATGATATAGATCGCCTATCGGGTGGTTCGAAGTCGGTAAGGTGGCATTATTAGGACCGGACTTGGTGATGAATACTATGGAGAAAATTAAAAGCATAAGGGAAAAATTGCAAACAACCCAAAGCTAACAAAAGTCCTACTCTGACGTGAGAAGAAGGGAACTTGAGTTCCGAGTTGGTAATTGGGTCTACTTAAAGGTGTCTCCTATTAAAGGTGTCGCCAGTTCAGTAAGAAAGGGAAACTGAGTCCCAGATATGTGGGACCCTATAAAGTGGTGAGAAAAGTGGGGAAAGTGGAATATAAGTTGCATCTACCCAACGAGTTGCATCCGATTCATCCAGTCTTCCATGTATTGATATTGAGGAAATTCATAGGTGACCCAAGTTCCATAGTTCCTTTGCATGATGTGAACATTGAAGAGGATTTGACTTATGAAGAAGTACCGGTTGAAATTCTAGACCGTCAAGTGAAGAAGCTAAGGATCAAGAAAGTTGCATCCGCCAAAGTGCTTTGGAGAAACCAACAAGTAAAGGGTGCTACATGGGAAGCGGAAGCGGATATAATGAAGCATTATCCATATCTATTCCACTCTACTCAAGCCTAAGGTATTAAGAAATTCTTCCAAAAATCTTAAATTCCATGCATTTTAGTTTTTCATGATGTATGCAACTATATTAATGTTTATGAACTGTTTTGTGACATGTTTTAAGTATGAAATATGAAATTTTTGAGAAATGATATTTAACTTGCTTTTTGCATGGATAATATGTTATTAGCTGCCAGTTTACCCTTTAGAGCCTATCTTAAAGTACATTCGGGAATGAATGTTCCCAAAAGGGCAATATTATAACGACCCCAAGTTTTAAATCCTTGAGTGTAGAAAAGTTGGCCTAAAAAATTATCTAAGTATGGTTTACGAGGTGACTTACATCTTGTAAGTATACGGCCCGTAGATTCTATTCTTAAACATAGAACTTCAAGAAGGGTAAAGTTTCCAAGTGTGGGGTAACCCATGGACCAAGTGATGACCCATAAAAAGTAATACTGCTCGTAGGTAGGATTGCGAGTGAGACTATCAAACATGATGGAAATTTGGAGATTTCTAAAGGATGACCTACGTGTTATCAGATGGCCCGTAAACTAGGATATGACCCATAAGGTTCTTCATAGAATAAGGCCAGGGATAGCTAAAAAATGGCAAAGTGTGGAAGGACTCTACGCTTCCAGTCACAGCCCGTAAAGGATTATACAGCCCGTAACATGTCTTCGTAACTTTGGGTCCACCAAGGTTGATATTTAGGAAATTTAGATATGTTATCAGACGAGAGGAACTTAGTGTCCGCGGATCAACTTACAACCGTGATTGGGGTTTCGTAGATTGAATCTGGTAGTTTTAATGAGGGGTAGATTTGTCATTTCTGTCCTTTTTATTGCTAAACATCGTCCTTTAAGGATAGGAAAGGAAACCTATATCAACCTTTAGGCCCTAAGAAGCCCCATTCTCTTCATTCTCTCAACTCAAAAATTTACTAAGGTAAAAAGGGCTCTCAAGAACAAATTAGGGCAAGGCTAGGGTTTCAAGGTTTTTTCCTCCACAGCTTCAATTTGTTTCTCTCTAGTTTCTTCAGGTATGTGAGTTAATTTATGGGCATCCTTCCACACATAAAGTTCCTTATTAAGTATTTTACCTTTTCTTTAAGTTCCTTAAGTTAATATGCATGCTTATGATGATTTCATGATATTTATGTTATTAAACGATACTTATGAAGTTTAACAACTATTTTGCTAAGTATATATATATGTTTAACTAATGATGATGATCCCATGATGGATTTCAATATTTATAAAGGTTTGGCATTTTTGATGTTCCTTTAAAAGAGAAATTTCCTTATGACTTATGTAATTTATGATTGTTCCATGATAAAGCCCAATCTACCAAGTTTTCAAGTAAAGTTTGTTATGATCTACAATTATGATTAAGGCATCAATGAAGAGCTTCAAAGTTAATTTTATTAAAGATATGAGTATGATGATAATTTTCCTATAAAGACGTTTAAGAAAGGTCCCCAAGATGAAAGGACCATCCTCACTTAGTGGTCTCTAAGTTTCGAGCTACTCTTATTGATTGTTACTTATGATTCAAGGAATATGTTTTAAAGATTTTGTGAGATGACTTAGCACCAAGAGGACTAGAGATTTGGGACTCATTCCGTTAGTTGAGGCATGAGCCCTGAAGCTAAATCTCAATGTCGCTAACTATGTGCCACCATAAGAGCCTTTGTAGGCTAGGCTAGTGGATCCACATAGGCCTAAATGTTTTCAAAATGCAATTGCAAAGTTACTATGTTTTGGATATCTACCTTGGCAAGTAGATTCCCCTTTTCCCAATGGAAGGAGTGCGTCGGCCTTTTCCTAACGGAAGAAGTTCATTGGATTCCATGTAGTAGCTCACATGGTCTTATTGTTAGTTATGGTTTATTCCCACCAGCTTTATAATCTTATGTTATGTTTTCATTATATGTGCTTTCTTATGCACTGTCTCATATTGATCTTAAGCCATATTCCTTGTGCATTCTTAAGCTTACTTTATGTATCTTTTATCGGATGTACACTTATATGTTATGTTTAATATTGATGGCATTACAATTTCATCCATGCAATGCATCTCACATACATAGTAAATTCAAATGTACTAGTGCATATTTTGCATACATGATTTAACCATGCAGGGACAGGTACTCCTCCACCGGCTCGTGGCTAGTACTCAGCGTTCGAGACTAGCTTGTCTACTTGTGGTGAGCCCTTAGTTCGGGACTCCTCCACTTTTTCATTCTATCTTCTATCTTTGCTTTGATTTCAGACAATGTATTTGTATCCCTTCTAAGGCATTTACATTCTATGTTGTACTATTTTAGACTTCTTTCTATTTGATGGAGATGGACCAATACTGGTCTCATCTGCTTATGATATAGTTGATATGCATATGGACAAACAAGATAATTGTAGTATTTCCATTGCTTTTTAATGTTGCTACATTGTCAAATTAGCCCTTAGTCTCTTTCCCTTAGATTTTCCACAGTTTATTTTCATCGAAAAATCATTGAATGCTTAAGATGGCTTGGGTGAGGTGCCCTTGGGTACCTTATTCGCCATGTGAGGACTACGCCCCTAGGTTGGGTTGTTATAGTTAAAGTACTAAAGTAAGTTTTGCTTCTATGTTCTAGAGGGTTTTTATGTATTAAAACCCTAATTTGATCATATTTGAAATTAATGAAATGGTGAGAAAATAGGTTGGACTCCATGGATGAAAGGTACCCATGGATGAAGATCTACATACCTTGCTGAGAATTGAAGGATTGAAGATGAACTTAGCTTGAAATTGGTATATTTTTTCAATGAATTCTTCACTTGAGCTTGAGAGGAGATTTGAGAGTGATTTGGAGAGGTGAATTTGAGAGTAAGAGTTGGAAGTATAAGTGGAAGGCATTAGATACGTTAGGGTAACATTAGAAGGGTAAATTAGTCTAGAAATCATCTAAAAATAAGTCTAGGGATTAGAAAAAGGACCCAAATTCCCTTAAAAAATCAACTTTCAAAACAAGATAGACTCGTGTACGTGGGCGGCACCACCACTCATGGTGGGTCCCTTGACAAGAAAAATGAGGTGGCCTAGGGAGGGTGCACTCCACGAGACCCACCACAGGTCAAGTTGTACACAACGAGCTCTATTGTGGTATGTGGTGAACCACCTCACCAACGCAATCCATAATTCAAACCAAGGGGCCCCTCCACGAATTGTGGTCGGCACCACGGTTCGTAATGGATGTCTTGGTGGAAACCCTAGGACAAAATCTCCCAAAACCCTACTTTCAAGCCTTGATTCACCTTTCTATGCACGGTACCTTACGCTTTGATATACTAGTAGTCCAGTTATAATGACATAATACATAAACATGTCTTTTTAATTTGGTTTCAGTCGACATTTATGCCCTTTAATTTTGGATGTGCACAAGCAGACGCTTAAACTAGTATAAAGTTTAACAAGTAATCATATGTGTCCCATATGGCATAATACAAATGGGATACCACATGTGATGCAAATTGGCCATGTAGCAAACATAGGACTCATGTGATTAATTGTTTAATTATATATAAGTTTAGGTGTCTACTTAAGCACACCTAAGACTAAAAAACATAGGCGCAAGCTGAACCCATGCTAAAGGTCACATTTCCATATTATGCCTCATAATTACCAATCTCCTACAACAACAACAACAACAATAACATAACTAGTGGAATCCCACAAGCGGGGTCTGGGAATTGTAGAATGTATGCATACCTTACCACTACCTCATAGAGGTAGAGAGGCGGTTTTTGGGAACTCTCATCTCAAAACCCCAAAAGCAGAATAAACTAGATATAGAAAAAGGAAATGATAGGAAAAGCACATGATAATATGTAAATATGATAAATTTAACGTAATAAAATGAAATGTGACAACACAAGATATAAAGGCAATATAAATACTGTAAAAATAAAAAAAATATAATGGCAACATAGGATGTAAAGACATCACTACTCCTACTATCCTACTATCACGAAGTCATATCAGCCTACCACTCCTAAGATATTAGCCGTCTACTTTAATATGCAACCTCTACTCTTTTTTATCTAAGGTCATGTCCTCGGTAAGGTGAAGTTTTGCCATATCTTATCTGATCACCTTCCTCTAATACTTCTTCGGCCTACCTCTACCCTTCCGTGTATCCCTTAAATCCAACCTCTCGCACCTCCTAATAGGAGCATTAATACTCCTTTTCTGCACATGTCCAAACTAACGCAGTCTCGCATCCCTCATCTTGTCAGCCACAGGAGCTACCTCTAGCTTCTCCCGGATAATCTGATTCCTAATTTTATCACTCCTGGTGTGTCCACACATCCATCTCAACATCCTCATCTCTGCAACCTGCATCTTTTGAACATGTGAATTTTTGATAGGCTAACACTCCACCCCATATAGCAAAGATGGTGTAACCACCATTCTGTAAAACTTGCCTTTAAGCTTAGGTGGTATCTTTTTATCACACAAAACTCCTGAGGCAAGAATCTATTTCGTCCATGCTACCCCAACACGGTGTGTGACATCATTGTGGATATCACCACAATCTAGATAATAGACCTGAGATACTTAAAGTTATCTCTCTTGGGGATAGATTGAGTGGCAAGCCTCACATCAGTGTCTGCTTCATCCCTCGCAACACTAAAATTGCACCCTATGTATTCTGTTTTAGTTCTACTCAATTTGAACCCTTTGGATTCCAAAGCGTCTCTCCAAACCTCCAATCTATCATTAACTTTAGTCTGGGTCTCATCAATCAGTACTATTTCATCTGCAAATAATATACACCAAGGGACCTCCACCTGGATAGACCGCATCATCTCATCCATCAACAAGGCAAACATAAAAGGCTCAACACAGATCCTTGATGAAGTCCCATGTCAATAGGAAAATACTCTTAAGTCTCCTCCCACCATTCTTACCCGAGTTTTGGCTCCGTCATAAGTTGCCCTTTATCACCATAATATATGCAATTGGGACATCTTTCGCCTCTATACACCTTCATAGGATATCCCTCGGAACTTTGTCATAAGCCTTCTCGAGATCAATGAACACCATATGAAGGTCTTTTTTTCTTTCCCTATATTTGTCCACTAATCTCCTAACAAGATGAATTTCTTCAATAGTCTACCGTCCTGGCATGAATCCAAATTTATTCTCTGAGATAGACACTACTTTTCTCACCCTCATCTCAACCACTCTCTCCCAAACCTTCATAGTGTGACTTAACAGCTTAATACCCATGTAATTGTTACAGTTTTGAATATCACCCTTATTCTTGTACAATGGGACCATTGTACTCCTTCTCCATTCATCAGGTATCTTGGCAATCTTCATAATAGCATTGAACAGTCTAGTCAACCACTTTATGCCCTCCTTGACCATGTTCTTCCGAAAATCCATCGGGATCTTATCAGGTCCGATGGCCCTCCCTCACTTCATCCTACTAATAGCATGTATAACCTCCTCAACATTGAACCTTCTGCAATAACCAAAATCTCGATGACTTTCAAAGTGTGCCAACTTACCCAGCTCAATACCTCTATCTCCTTTTTCTTTTAGGAGTTTATGAAAGTAAGCTTGCCACCTTAGCTTTGTCCATCAACACCTCACCCTCCTCATCCTCGATGCACTTTACTTGGTCTAAGTCTCTAGCTTTCCTTTCTCTCTCCTTAGAGAGCTTATACAATCTCTTTTCCCCCGCCTTTATCACTTAGCTCCTTATATAGGCGCTCAAACACTGTTGTCTTTGCACTTGTCACTGCCATCCTCGCCTCTGTCTTAGCCATCGTATATATCTCCTTAAGCCTTTGTTTTCATCCTCATCCCTACACTCCAACCAATTCGTATAAGAAGTTTTCTTGGCTTTCACTTTGCCTTGAACTTCGTCCTTCCACCTCCAGTCGCCCTAGCGTTCACCAAAGGCCCCTCTTGAACCCCCTAGTACCTCGGTAGCTACTCTTCTAATGTAACCAGCAGTAGTGTCCCACATATCATCACATTTTCGCCACTACTCCAAGCCTCTAAAATTATGCAACTTTTCTTATATTTCTCATTAAAGGGCAAGGCTCAGGCTTACCCATCTAATCCTCGGTTGGGCATTAATAACCTTCTTCTTCTTTTCTTTCCTAATCTCTAAATTCATCACTAGAAGCCTATGTTGACTGGAGATATTCTCACTCGAAATAACCTTGCAATTCTTACAAAGGAGTCTACCGCCCTTTCGGAGAAGTAAGTAATCAATTTGAGTCTTAGCTACCGTACTACGAAAGGTAATCAAGTGATTCTCCCTTTTTGGGAAACATGAATTAGCGATAACTAACTCAAAGGCTTTGGCAAAATCAAAGAGAGACATCCCACCTCCATTTCTCTCCCCAAAATTAAAGCCTCTATGGACATATTCAAACCCACTAGTGGTTTCCCCAATATGCCCATTAAAGTCACCCTTAATGAAGAGTTTTTCCATCTCTAGTATGCCTCTCACAACCTCATCCAAATCTTCCCAAAAGAGCCTTTTAACTTCCTCATCCAGGCCCACTTGGAGTGCATAGGCACTAACCACATTCACTACATGCCTACTAACCACAAGTTTAAGAGACATCATCCTATCGTTAAATCTCCTAATCTCCACCAAATATTTCCTAAGGTCCTCGTCCACTAGAATACGTACACCATTTCTATCCCTAGAACCACCTGAGTGCCATAACTTGAATCCGTCTATGTCCTGAGCTTTGGTCCCTACCCATCTAGTCTCTTGAATACACATTATGTTAATATATCTCCTCTTAAGACACTTCACTAGCTCTATGAATTTCTCTATAAGTGATCATATATTTCATGATCCTATCCTTAACTTAGATACTCCTGTGCCCCTCTTACTACCCCAACCGACAACATGACCCTAATCCACCATATGCTCTTGATGCTAGTAAACTAAGAACTAATAACTCACTAAGCTTCAAAGATCAAGAAGAAACAAATCAAGAAATATATGCTAGGGATAATATACAATCTTCAATAATCAACAATAAAACTCAAAACAACGAAAATCACCCCTCCCTAACAAATTAATTTTCTCTAACAATAGTATTAGGCAACTTGCACAACTCCCTAACAAATAACTTCTACAATGAACAAGCACATAAAGAAAAGGAAACCCAATTCAGTTATACACGACCAAGTGGAAAATATAAGAGTAAATGTAACAATAAATTCAAGTAGAAAATATTTTAATTTGGAGCAAACAGTTGATATCCACAGCCAAGAAATATTACAATCCCAATCAAAATCAGTTGCTATGAACATTTAATGAAATTTTTCTCACCTAATACTTAATATTGCAGTCCAATTTAGAGAACTGATAAACAAACAGTAACAAGAAGAGCTCAAGATGAAAAACTAGTACAATTGGCAAAAATAGAACAAGAAATGGTAAGATTGAACAAGAAACAAGAAGAAATAGCAAAAATTGAAAAAGAAGGGACAAGATTCTTACCAAAACTAAGGAAAAAGAAAAGATATCACCTGAAAGACTCTAACTAGAAACTGAAATTGCACGTCCCTGGATTATCTTGACGCTATCGGATTCCTGCTGAATCAGCTTCATTGAAAAATCTTGGGCCTTCTTGTTGTTCTTCTCCTCTGAAAGAAGCTTTGAAACCGGGAAGAAAATTGAGTAGATCTGAGCAGGGTGGTTTCGATTATGGGCGATACCTTGCATGCCTAGATTTGCACAGTTGGGAACACTATAAATTTCTTCTCTCCGGTGATCTTCCCGTCGGAGAAGATGATCGTTTGAAAGAAAAAGAGTACAAAATCGCTAGATTGACCAACGACATTCGAGAACGGCGAAGTGGATCAAAAGTAGAGAAACCGAAATCTATATGCAACAACAACTTTAGCCTTTAAAGAGAGAGAAAGAGAGAAATCTATTTCATGTTTCTAATTTTAACTCCGCACTTATGATCTTAAACGGACTCCAATTTATCCTAGAGAAAAGGGTTAAGATACCCCTGAACTATTTAAAATGGAGCAGAAATACTCCTCCATTACGTTTTGGCTCAAGAATACCCTTCAAATATTTTTTTTGGCTCAAAAATATTCCTCTCTCTAACGAAAGCAAAAAAGAATTAAAAGTACCACTGAACTATCAAAAATAGGGTAAAAATACCCCTTGGTAAGAAATGACACCATTAATGTTATGTGGACAAAAAGTGTCACATGATCAGTCCATGTAAAACTCTATTTAGGGAGCCAAGGAGTTATCTTCTCGGATACTAGTTTCAAGACTAGCCTTTTCATGTCAAAAGGGATTGTTATTTTACTGGCAAATGTCTCAAAAAGGTCAATCTCTAAATGATAACATTGATTCATCCTCGTTATAATTGTTGTCTCTTCCTTCAATCAGTTTTCTAGTTCATAGGATCCATTTATTCAAATTTCCGAAACCTACGAAGCTTGTGTAGAAATTGTTGTGGTCATGTTAGTAATGTAATACAATTAATATAAGTTGTCATTTTCAAGAGATAATTCATTTGCAACTACAAATAAAAAAAATTTAGTATAGCAAGATCTGGACTACTCAAAGTCTGACAAATATTGATTTGAAGATAGGTTGGGGTTGAACTTTTTTATGAAAAAGAAATATTTTAAATAATAGCTTTAAATTACCAGAAGGGTATATTTTAGCCGAAAACTAACGAAGGGTAATTTTGCTCTACTTCTAAGTAAAGGGTATTTTTGGCCCTTTTTCATTTCTATTAGGACGAGGGGTATTTTTGAGCCAAAAATATAATGGAGGTCTATTTTTTAACCAAAACATAATGGAGAGATATATCTGCTCCATTTCAAATAGTTCAGTGGTACTTTGACCTTTTTCCGTTATCCTATATAAAAGAAAGGACTATAAACATCCAAAATAGAATGTTTCCTAACAAACTCATATATTGGGGTGCAATGAAATAATCAAAGCTGTTGTCGCATACATCTTTTAGAAAATCTTATAAGATTTAAAGGTTGAAAAATGTTGATCTATCTGACAGATGCTGCAGATTCTTTTTTAGTGGCCACTTTCTCTGACTTCGACAATATTTGAAAAAATAGGCCATACAGGAATAACGAAATATTGGTAAGACATCTAATAACTGACGGACTAGACTGCATTTACCTTTTTTTTAATCTCTTTACATACACAAAAATTATAAGAGTTAATTGTTTTTATTTCCATTTGGCATCCGATGTCCGTCCCTGAATCTTACTATTTTGTCTTCGCACTATAGGGTCTTAATCAGGAGGTAACACTTCCTACCAAGGATTTTTTATACTCAAAGCTCGAATCAAGACCTTTAGTTAAGGGAAGGGTAGCCCCATCCATTGTACCATATTCTTTGATGGTATAAGAGTGAATTGTTAAAAAGTACATCTAAATTATCAATTTTTTAGTTTCACACTAGAATTATTGAGAATGTGAGAAACACATCTAACCTATCAGTCAGAAGTTTAAAAAACACATTACAAGTAATATGTGATGGTGTGCGTATTATTCTCTTTTTTAAAAAAATTGTCACATGGATTGCCACGTGAAAATAATCTCACCATAGGCAAGAAATTAAAAATGAAAATGAAAAATAAATCAAGTTAGCCTATAAAAAAAAATAAAGAATATAATGGAGAAGGATGTTGACAAATAAAGATGGCAGATAGGAAGAGGAGGAGGTTAAAAAAATATGCAATAGAGGTGAAGAAATATAGAAAAGTGATTGAGAAATGATGATGAAGAAGAAGGAGAGAGTCTAGAGTTTTAAAAATCAACTAAAAAATATTTTCTTAAAATGCCAACAACAAAATATTTAAAACCTTCGTGGACGAATAGTCTAAATGTGTTTGTAACACTTAATTCATGACGTTAAAAATGGAGTGTTTTTGTCAACATATAAGTATTTGGTCACAACTTAGATGAACAAAGAAAGGTGAGGGGTTTCTTTTAGATATTTACAGTAGACCTTCACCCCATGCATGAAATTTTTAGTACAAGCATTGTAATTCAGCAATTTTTCCAGTTTATCTAGGGAACTCATCTCCGTGAAAATTGTACATTATTTGTCATGTATAAATGGGGAGTTACACTAGCAGTAGCTGTAACAAGTTTTCTTTAATGATAAGCTCAAGTAATGTACTTCACTATATTGCAGAGCCTCAATTAATTGTATCGTCCTGGAAAGAGGTAAATCACTTTCTCTGCATAAGCAACTTGGCCCATTCTATTGCAAAGTCAAAGCTCCGATCAGAGCTGATTACGATAGCTGTTCAATTCATATCCGAGAACTGCAAAAAGTTCTGGTTATTGTGTTGCTTTCCACCTCTCTTTGAAAGTCGTGTACTTATTTTTTACAACTCTGATTCCTTAGTAACCATGGGGCTATCTTGATGCATGCATTACTGTGTCTTCTGTTCCACACTCCTTTCTGAATTATCCAATTTCTGGTATGACAGCAATCCTCTAAATAAATGAAATAACCTGTATTGGCAAGTGCCAAGACCACCCCTATTATTCTCATCCTCAGAACTCTTGTCTTCATCATTCTCTGAATCATCTTGGTGATCATTATCCTCTTCTTTACCTTTCAACTCTTTGTTTTCAAAGTCATTGCATCTGCAGATTGAGTGTTCCAAGAATATTAGCTCAAGTGCCCTAACAAAGCTAGACATAATCATTAACATGGCAAATATTGCAGATGTGCTACATAATTTGATATGGAGGAAAACAAGTGGTTTTTTAACTAATTTTCCTCGTGTTTGGTAAGCAAGCAAAAATATATTGTGCTAAAAGCATTTATACATATCTAAATAAAATTATGAGAATGCTGTAGAGGTGTGGGGTGGAGTGGGGGATTGTGTGTGGGTGATTGTGAGGGATGGGGGAGACAATGCCACTTGTTTTTCCAACTTTCTTTAAGGACGTCATTTCCCTTTTTCAAATGACTTGTTTTTATAAACAAAATATTTTTAAAGATTTTTAATCAACCTAACATAAAAATAAAAGAAATTTGTGCATACCAAACACACTTCAGTCTAAAAAAAATATGGGATGCAACTCTGATAATGTGAAGCTAAAGTGAAATAAGTAAGCTATATTAGGAAAATGATGGAGCATATAAATCAACATTTAGATGAGCACGGTCTAACTATTTAGTTATAGTGTTAAACATGTTCCACTAATCACTTAACTTCACTTGTAGATTTAAGAAAGCTAACTCTTTTAGAAAAGTACAACCTGCCACGATTCCCACACAACTGCCAGAGAATGAAGAACTAAACAAAAAGTTGAAAAAAAAGAACTTCAATCTGTAAAGACTGCAAAGTCTAGTAACCTCTCCAAATTTAATGTGTGGAAGTAACTAAAAGTATCTTTACATGAATTTCTTTGTCCTTTAATCCATTACTATAAAATTTGTATTCAGGTCCTTATTAGCATTAAGTTGAAAAATATAATTTGGCTTTTGGCTTGAACAAAAAGTTAAGGCTATGTTTCTCAAATTCTCCAAAAATGTCTCTTGCATTAGTGGCAAATCCTCCAAAAATGCACTATTTTCTTGAGAATACCACATTGACGTGGTGACATTTTTAAATTGTTACAGAATGTAGGCAGGAAGTCACTGTGACTTTACTAGAAGCTACTGTGGTTTCTTGGGAAAAGTAGCTGAGAGCTCTATCTTTTCATTTCAACTATGAATCTAGACATTATATCTGTGATTTAAGAATTGGTTGTCTGAGTGTGTTGAATCCATTTTGTTGCACCTTGAGTCACAATTGAAGTTTTGAAATTTGAAGCTCGATTGTCTATCGTTCTCGAGTGAAGCTGGTGCTTCAAAATTACGAAAATTCGAGAGGATTCTAAGATTTTTGTTGGAGATCTGATTGTGAACTCAAATCTGAAGTTTGAGTCATCCTGGAGCAGTTGTAATAAGTCAACATCCCCTTTGTTTCTGATTTTTTGACCATAGTGGTCTTGGAGACTTCAGTCAGATCTGGTTAGTCATCTTATTTTGGTGGTTGTATTGTCTGATTTTCCTTCTTTGGGGGGATATAGTCTGTTTTGGATTTGTTGGTTTCTCCATCAATTCATTTTGGTACCATGAGTATTTTGTTGCGAATATGACAGACTGTAACCAGAAAACTCAAAGGTCTAACGAATTGATTTTGATTTCTATGAAGGAGTTTGTTAAATTCTCTAGAAATTAAAATTAATGAAGGAATCCACTTCGGTTAATTCCTCTAATAAATCAGATAAAACATGTTTTATCACTTCTTCAAATAAATGGGTGATTGATTCAGGTGCCTCAAATCACATGACAGATAATGCTAACATTTTTACTAGCTTTTGGTCACACAAGGCACCCTCTTCGGTTATTATAGCTGATGGATCAAGTTGTAACAGTGTTGGATATAGGACTTTTAAACCAACCTCCACCATTACCTTGTCATTTGTTTTAAGTCTACCAATATTGACCTTCAATTTGATTTCTGTTACCAGAGACCTTAATTATTAGATTTCTTTCTTTTGTGATCATTGTTTATTTTGTTATCTTAAGATGAATTAGTTTATTGATAAAGGATATATATCTGACGATCTCTATAATCTTGATGAATGGGAGCCTTGATTTGTTGCTTGCTCTAGTGTTGTTTCTCCATTCGAAGCACATTGTTAATTGGGACATCCTTCTCTTCCTCTATTAAGGAAGCTCTATCCTCAAATTTAGAATATTTTTTCACTAGAATATAAGTCATGTCGATTTGCAAAACATCATCATAGCTCATTAAGTCTAAGGATTAATAAGCGGGTTGAGTCAGCATTTAAATTAGCTCATTTTGATGTTTAGGGACCATGCCATGTCCTTTTTAAAACCGCGGATAAGTATTTTATTACTTTTGTGAATGTTTTTTCTCAAATGACATGAACTTATTTTATGAAGAGCCGCTCAAAAGTGCTTATTCACTTTCATGTCTTCTATGCTAAGGGCAAAACACAATTCAATACTTCTGTACGTATTCTAAGGAGTGACAACACTAAAAAATATATGTCAGAATCATTTCATATATGTCAGAATCATTTCGAACATATATGAGACAACATAATATTCTCCATCAGTTTTCATGTGTTGATACATGTTAAGGGAGCTCCATTAATGGGAGCTCTAAGCAGAAAGAAATGAAGAAGAAGGAGAGACTGATTTGAGAGAAAAATTCTCTGTATTGTATATCATTCTTAGCGGTACATATGAGTATATATATACAAGATATTTAGATTTTATAGTTGTCATCCACTAACTTCCGAACTAACTTCTAACTACTATTAACTAACTACTAAACAATATTAACTACTTAGTTAGTTACTCTTAACATTCCCCCTCAAGCTGAGAATTAAAAAAGATATTTTTCATTCCCAGCTTGTCAATTAATGCTTCATGTTGAGGTCTGCATAGCCCTTTAGTAAGAAGATATGCTAGTTGTTCCTTTGTTCCAATGTGTTGGGTTTGTATGAGTCCCTCCATGATCTTTTCTCTTACAAAGTGACAATCTATGTCAAAGTGCTTTGTTCTTTCATGAAAGATTGGATGTGAGGCTATCTGGATGGTTGCTTTGCTATCACAGAACAATTTTATTGGTAATTTCACTTCTAGTCCAAGCTCCTTGAATAGCCCCTTGAGCCACACTATTTCAGCCACTGTAGTAGCCATGCTTCTGAACTCTGCTTCTGCAGAGCTTCTTGACACGGTGTTTTGTTTCTTAGATTTTCAAGATATCACTGTGTCACCAAATTATATTATGTAACCAGTGACTGGTCTTCTAGACTCTACACAGGATCCCCAGTCAGAGTCACAATAAGCAGTTAGTTCTGAGCATTTTTTGCTTGACATAAACAATCCAAGTCTTGTTGTTCCTTTGATATATCTCACCACTCTGAGTGTTGCATCCATGTGAGACTGTGTTGGTGAGTGCATGTATTGACTGAGCACTTGGACTACAAAGGCAATGTCAGGCCTAGTCATAGTCAAGTACAACAGCCTTCCTATCAGTCTTTGATATCTTCCATGATCAGCTAATGGTGTGTCTTCAGCATTGGTGTTTTTTCCTGTGCATTCATCAAACATTGTAGATGTCAACTTGTGATTTAATTCCAAGGGAGTGGATATAGGCTTGCATCCTGCTAGTCCCAATTCAGATACCAATCCAAGTGCTTACTTCCTTTGATTCATTAGAATACCATCTGCTGATCTGGAGAATTCTATTCCAAGAAAGTATTTTAACTCTCCCAGATCTTTCATTTTGAATCTATGTTGTAGGTCCTCCCTGGTCTGTTGTATGAGCTTTAGATTACTTCCAGTGATCAAGAGGTCATCAACATATACCAGAATAATGAGAATATCAGCATCCATCCTTTTTGTAAATAATGAATAGTCATAATGAGATTGTTGGAACCCCATATCAACTAGTGCCTTAGTTAGCTTTAGATTCCACTGTCTAGGGGCTTGTTTCAACCCATATAAGGATTTGCGAAGTTTGCAAACCACATGTTTCTCCCCCTGGTTTGCAAAACCTTCAGGAATCTGCATGTAGACCTCTTTAAGGAGATCACCTTGAAGGAAAGCATTGTGAACATCCATCTGGAATAAAAACCAACCATAGGAGGCAGCCAAAGCAACCACTGATCTGACAGTGACCATTTTAGCTACTGGGGAAAATGTCTCATTGTAGTCCAAACCTTCTTGCTGACTGTATCTCTTAACCACTAACCTGGCTTTGTATCTTTCAACACTTCCAGAGGAGTTATATTTCACCTTAAACACCCACTTGCAACCAATAGGTTGTTTATAAGAAGGCAAAGGAACAATAGTCCAGGTGCAGTTGTCCTCAAGAGCAGCAATTTCATTCTGCATAGCCTCAATCCACAAAGGATCTTGACAAGCTTCTGAGTAGGAGGAGGGTTCAACAATAGCAGAATATGCAGCAAGTGATTCTTTATATGAAGGAGACAGTTCAGAATAAGAAATATATTTGGAGATAGGATACAGGCAGGCAGACTTGGCACTAGGAGTGACAAAGTCATTTAACCAGGTAGGAGGTTTTGAAGATCTGGTAGATTTTCTGAGAGGGACGGGAAGAGAAGTAGATGGAATAATAGGAGAAGATAGAGTAGGAGAGGATACTGGAGAAGGAATAGAAGGAGAAGTGATAGAAGAAGATGAAGGAGAGTCATCAAAAAATGTGAGAACTGGGAATAGAGGATTAGGAGAGTCTTTAAGGTCTTTGAAAGGGAATACATCCTCTTTAAAGACACTGTCTCTACTGACAAAGAGGGAATGGGATGCCAAATCAAACAAAACATAACCTTTCTTAGTAGAAGAGTATCCTAGGTGCACAGTTGGGATGGCTCTTGGAGCAAACTTATCAGACTTCTTGGGGTCAGTGGCATAGCATAGAGACCAAAATACTCTGAGATGTTGAAGTGAAGGAGGTGTTCCAAAGAGCTTCTCAAATAGAGACTTTCCTTTCAGAAGTGTAGTAGGCAACCTGTTGAGTATATACACAGCAGTAGATACACAAAAACTCCAGAATTTTAAAGGAATACAAGCCTGAAATCTTAATGCTCTAGCCATATCAAGAATGGACCTGTGTTTCCTCTCAACAACCCCATTCTGTTGAGGTGAATATACACAAGAACTTTGATGTAGAATGCCATGCTCCTTTAACAGATTGTCAACTTGAGAATTAAAGAATTCAGTACCATTGTCTGTCCTAAGACACTTGACTTGTTTACCAAATTGTGTCTTTATCATATTCAGATAATGTCTCAATACAGTAATAGAGTCAGATTTAGTGGTTAGTAAAAAAATCCAGGTATATCTGGACATATCATCCACCAGGGTGAGGAAGAATCTTTTTCCATCATGACTAGGGACTCTGTAAGGCCCCCATACATCACAGTGTACAATATCAAAAGGAGAAATGGAAGTAGAAGTACTGACTGGAAATGGTAACCTTGTTTGTTTGGCAATAGGGCATACAGTACAACTATGATCCTTCAAATTCATAAGACTCTCTATTTTATTTAGTACTCTAAGAGGAGCATGTGCAAGTCTCATATGCCATAGACCAGACATGGAGCATGACGTATTTGAAGTAGATGATTGTAACCTATCTGAGTTTAGACTGCTAGAAATCTTATTGGCTGTAGGACCTTCATTCTTCAGGTGGTGAGAATTGTGCCTTATTTCAGTCTTCAACAGATATAGACCTTGATTTTCTTTACCAATCCCCAGGACCCTCCCATTGAAGAGATCCTGAAAGATGTAGAAGTCAGGCAAAAATAACACAACACACTGTAGTTGCTTTGTCAGCTGTGATACAGAGAGAAGATTATACTTGAAATCAGGTATGAATAGAACATCCTTCACTAGTTTGTCTTTCAAAACAATTGATTCACCTACATGACTTATAGGCACTTGTTTACCAGTAGGCAAGTTAACTTTTATATCATCTTTAGCACCAAGTTGCTTATACTGATCAATTAATCCTAGGCTGTGAACCATGTGATTAGAAGCACCAGTATCCACTATCCAATTGGACTTAACTATGTCAGACATTAGGGCTGAAGCAATACCTGCTGTGCTGGAGGTAGCAACATTAGCCATAGTATCCACTTCATTATTCTTGCTTAGAAGCTGAAGAATCTGATTGTATTGTTCAGATGTAAATAGAGGCATTCCTTGAGAGTTTGAAGTAGAAGAGTCATGAGCTTTGCTGATATTAACCTGATTCCCTCCAGTTGTGATATTATTAGCATGAGAATTAGACCCTCTTCTTTTGGGATAGCCATGTAGTTTGTAGCAAGTCTCTTTGGTGTGTCCTTTGTAGTGGCAATATTCACAATATACCTGGGACCTATTGGTGCCATAGGCATGCCTTCCGTCTCCTGAATTTCTCTGTCTGTATCCACCATTGTTACTGCTTCCAGGAGTAAAGGAGTTATTTGCTCCAATTCCTGAGTTATTGTTGTTGTTTCCAGCATTGTGAGTAGTTGGCTGATATATTCCATTGTTAGTTTGATGACTTCTAGACATCCTGTTGCTCATTAGAGCAGTTTCTGAGTGAGCTTCTGTGGGACAAGTGTTACCATTTATTCTCTGACTTTCAACATTAATAATCATTGCATATGCCTGATTAACATTTGGAACAGGTACTATCATCAAAACTTGGCTTCTAGCATGAGCATATGATTCATTCAATCCCATTAGAAACCGCCAAAGCTTCTGAAATTGAAAGTGTTCAACATATTGCTTAGAATCAGGACAACTACATGAAGGAGGAGGCATTAAGGTTTCAAATTCATCCCAGAGTTCTCTCAGTCTACAGAAATAGTTTGAAACAAATGTGGTTCCTTGAGACAAAGTAACTATCTCCTTGTGCAGATAAAATGCTCTTGAAGCATTAACTTTATCAAATCTCTCTCGAAGGTCTTCCCATACAGTGTGTGCATCAGATCCATAGATGACAGTGCTCACTAGATCTTTAGACACAGTAGTCATAATCCATCCTAAAACTATAGCATTACATCTTTCCCACAGGTCATGCATGGACGAGGGATACATCTCCTTTCTACAAGTTCCTAGTAGAAAACCTAATTTGTTTTTACCAAGTAGAACCAGTTTCATGGACTTACTCCACAGAGAATAATTTTCAGATCCTAGAAGTTGGATTGAGCTAAGGACAGCACCTTGTGTATCAGATGGATGTATGAAGAGTGGATGGTTGTGATCAATTTGATCGATCTGACCTAGATTTGGATTGACATTTCGAGATGAAGATCCAGTTGTTCCTGCAGTTTTGATAGGAGTAGCCATACCAGAGACCTAATTGTTGTTGTTAACCAGCTGAATCCTTCAATTTTCCTTCAAATGAACCTAATTGTTGTTGTTAACCAGCTGAATCTTTCAATTTTCCTTCAAATCAGTTCTTCTAGTTCTTCCGGCTTAAACTTCTCTGAAATTGAGGCACACCTGCTCCGAAAATGCCTGGGCTCTGATACCATGTTAAGGGAGCTCCATTAATGGGAGCTCTAAGCAGAAAGAAATGAAGAAGGAGGGACTGATTTGGGAGAAAAATTCTCTGTATTGTATATCATTCTCAGCAGTACATATGAGTATATATATACAAGATATTTAGATTTTACAGCTGTCAGCTCTGATGGGTGGTTTCGCTAGAATAGGAAATAATGAGATCACTGTTTTAGTAAATGATGCGGAGAACTTCTTACTACCATTAACTAACTACTAAACAATATTAACTACTTAGTTAGTTACTCTTAACAATACACCCTCTCAAAATGGAGTTGCTGAGAGGAAAAACATGCATCTACTTGAAACAACTCGAGAACTTCTCTTCCAAATAAAGGTTCCTAAACAATTTTGGGTGGATGCAGTCTCTACGCCTTGTTTTCAGATTAATCATATGCCATCTATTCTTCTTCCTGGTAATGTGCCTTACATTGTTCTTTTTCCAAGCAAGTTGTTATTTTCAGTGGAACCTAAGGTGTTTGGAAGCACATGTTACGTTCGAGATGTTCAAACATCTTAACCAAGATGGATCCGAAGGCATTGAAGTGCGTTTTTATGGGATATTCTCATCTTCAAAAGGGGTATCAATGTTATTCTGCTGAACTTGGCAAAGATTTGATATCAACTGATGTGGCATGTTCATAGGCTAAACCATTCTTTTATGCACCTCCCATTTCCACAAGTCAAGGGGAGGAAGATGAGTGGTTAGCCTATGAGGTCACCCGTATTTTGATAGAAGAATCAAATATTGATCCTACATTTCCCAATTCTTCTATTGAGAACTAATCAACTATTGTACCATCACCTTCTACTCCATCTATGGTAGCAAGATTCCAAGTTGTACAAGTTTATTCGAGGAGGCACAAGGCCAATGATACATGTCCACACCAGTCTCTTTGTCATCGATCCTCATTCGTTTGATCATCCAGAAGATCTTGACCTCCCTATTGCAATTAGCTAAGGTACATGTAGTTGCAAATCCGCATATTCCATTACTACATTTGTTTCCTATTGTCATTTATCCCCTATGTCTAGACCTTTGTTTGTTTCTCTAGACTTTGTTGTTTTCTTAAGACAGTTAAGGAAGCCTTGAGTCACACAGGATGGTATAATGCAATGCTTGAGGAGATACATACACTAGATAAGAATCACACTTGAGACTTAGTAGATTTACCAAAAGGAAAGAAGGTAGTAGGATGCAAATGAGTCTTTGCAGTCAAAATTAATTCTGATGGCTTTGTGGCTCAACTAGTGGCTCAAGGATTTGCTTAGACTTATGGGGTGGACTATTTAGATATATTTTCTTCTATTACTAAAGTCACTTCAGTTCACTTATTTATTTCCTTGTTTTTGTCTAAGAATTAGCCATTGCACCAGCTAGATATCAAGAATGCATTTCTTCATGGTAATCTCCAAGAAGAACCTTATGGAGAAACCATCTAAATTTGTTGCTCAGGTGGAGCATTGGAAAGTTTTTCGCCTGAAGAAATCCTAGTATGATTTGAAACAAAGCCCTCATACTTGGTTTGGAAAATTCAGTGAAGTAATTCAGGAATTTGAGTTGAAAAAGAGCATGTGTGATCACTCAGTCTTTTATAGACGATTAGCAATTGTCATTATTCTTCTTGTAGTATATATTGATCACATTGTTATTACAGGAAGTGATCATATGGGGATCTCTTCACTCAAGTCATTCTCGCATAGAAAATTCCACACAAAAAACTTAGGACAACGAAAGTATTTCTTGGGATTAGAAGTAACTAGAAGTAAGAAGGGAACCTTTCGGTCTTAGAGAACGTATACCCTTGAACTACTCATGGAAACTGGAAATTCTGTAGCCAAACTTTGTAGTACTCTAGTGATCCCGAATGTGGATTTGACCATAGATGATGGTAGCCCCTTTGATAATCTAGAGATAAATAGGAGGTTAGTAGGGAAATTGAATTATCTCACTATATCTCATCCAAATATTGCTTTTGCAGTGAGTGTTGTTAGCCAATTCATGACTACACCTACAATCAAACATTGGGAAGCCTAGAATAGATCTTATGTTACTTAAAAAGAGCCTCTAGACTTAGCATTTTATATGGTAATCACGGACATGCTCACATTGAATGATTTGTTGATGTTGATTGGGTTGGATGTAAAACCAATAGACAATCTACAGCTGGTTATTGTGTCTTTGTTGGTGGTAATTTGGTGTCATGGAGAAGTAAGAAACAAGATGTTGTTTTCCAATCCAGTGCATAATCCGAGTATAGAGCTATGGCACAGTCCACATGTGATATCATATGGATACATCACATATTGAAAGAATTAGTTTGAGACATTCTACACCAACAAAACATTGGTGTGATAATCAAAATGCTCTTCGTATTGCCTCAAATTTCGTGTATCATAAAAGAACAAAGCATATAGAAGTAGACTGTCACTTTATTCGTAAGAAGATTCAAGATAATTTGATTTCCATCGGTTATGTACAGACAGGACAACAACTAGTTGATTTGTTCACAAAGGCATTAAATGGAGCTCAGGTTAATTATCTTTGGAACAAGTTGGGCACATTCAACATCTGTGCTCCACCTTGAGGGAGTGTTACAGAATGTAATAGCTGTCAATATTGTAGTTTCTGTATATAGCTAACTTAATTATAAGAGCAGATTCTTAGTTGATTTCAATGATTTAGTGTGCTTAGTTTCCTTTCATAGGAACATATATATATATATATATATATATATATATATATATATATATATATATATATATATATATATATATATATATATATGTGTGTGTGTGTGTGTGTATATATATTTGTATAAATATCTTGCCTTGATGAACCGAAAGACACAAGTCATTCTGCATATCATATGATTTACATGTAGGATCCAAAGAAGATAGAACTCAGGAATGGTAGAGCATGTCTCAATTTTTTTCCCTTTTACAATGTAGAGTGCAAGAATGGTAGATTAAATCTATGTAATTTTCTTTTTACACCCCAAAAAGAAGTCACATGAGTCGAGATGTTAATGATTTCCTTTTCTATGTAAAAACCTCTTTTTTCTTTCAAGATATGAATGGCTGAAAATGCTTGAGAGGTTGGAAATCCCTCTATTTCTAATCTATTATATTCACAAGACAGACAATTATGCTTCCTTCCATTTATTAAAAACAACTATATCCACAAAAAATGATAAGCATGAAATCAATGTCAAAGCACTTACACTCTGAGATCAAACTGATGGTCCTCCCGTTCTGATTGTATCTTTTTTGGATTGTGACCAGTGGTTACATGTCTCACAAAACTAAGCTGCAAAATGAACAAAAGAAAAAGACCAAAGAAACATTCAAATAATTTCAGTCACACTAGCACATACGAAAACAACATTTTCAAAAAGTAAAATTGTATCTCATGATAGAAACATAAGACTTTCCCCACTTATGGGATCGAATTGTGTATGTTGTTGTTGGCAAAATAAGACTTCATCTATGAAATCTAAACACAGCTTGGCTTGTAATGAACTAAATGCTCTGCTTTCGTCGTCTGTTGGTTCTTGATCTTTCCAAATTTTCCATGGTTAATCCGTTGCAGATTTACAAGTTTGAAAGATTAGGAGATCAAAAGGAAATTAATCAACCATATAGACCGTGAATAAAACTATAAAGGCTAGGGAAAACACTTTTAGCTGCAGTCGGTGAAGATCCTAAAATCATAAAACCTAAAGATAACAAGTATAATTATTGAATCGTATAAGATTATGCAAATATAATTTTTTTCTGAAAGCATCTTATAACAGAGATTAAACCTCATCGCCATCCTTGATCCCGTAGGTTCCTATCAAATCATCATCTGCAAGTAGCTTCTGTCCGCAATAGCTCAGACAAAAATGACCCCATACATGTAACCTGCAATAGCATCAGATTCAAATTAGGACTCATTAAAAGAGGTACTCCAAGTATTATTCAGTGAAAAGGCTGGTCAATATATTTACAACAACATCATTTGTCTATTTGGTCTATAAGCAAAGGACGATGGCAAAAGGAAATGCCCTTCAAGTCTTGTCTAAGATAGCACTAAAGTCCTTCATTGGCTAAAATAAGTGAGATAATAAGGTGGATATGAAAAACAATAACTTGTGAAAGCTGTCTAAGGAACAATTGATTGCTAATAAGGCATTGTCACCTGGATCTGGAGAATTTTGGTGATCATACGCTGGAAGCTGCTACTTTTAAGAAGGGGACATGGAATGACATTTAAAATTTATTGTCGTGAATATCTTGAATGACTGAGAAGAATAAAAAATCAGAATATCCCTTGAACAAATTGTCCTGACAGCTAGGTAACTGGAAAACATATGGGTTGCGACCCAAAACAATGCTTTACAACAATACATTCTAATGTGAAAATACATGTTTGACAACTTATTTTTCCATGGGGTGTAAATAATTAGGAACTCGGTTCTGGTTAGATTGGCCGGCAAATCCTAGTACATGTGGAGTTTGCAAGAAAAGCCTCGGTGGAAATTTTCAATAACTCTTTCAATCCGATAACTTTTTGATATTTTGCAATGTAGGTATATAGTAGATACCATGAAATCCTGCAATGGCTGAAGGTCTCTACCACGGCCCGTTTGAGATCCTCCACACTACCATTTCTAGGCACTTCAATATCTACAAACCACAAAATTCATCAACTAAAAATCCAAATACATCAATAGGAGAGAAATGTGTAAATATATAATTACCAAAAGACGAGCCATCCAATTTGAGGATGGAAAGCTTAAGGGGTTCGTCAGGTAGCTTATCATATAAGAATGGTGCTGCTACACAAATAAATGATCCGTTCCTTTTCAATGAACCTTTAGGGCTAACATCTTCTTCATCAATTAAATTGGAGGTCTGCATGACTAATACTAGTATGCAAACCCTCACGTAATCTTCTTCTTATTTCTGACTTGTACAGTGATTCATTAACACCATTTTTGGTCCCAGAGGGGTTTGGTTTATTGATGTTTCTCTGTTGAACAATTAGAGTTAGAATTTGTTTTGATTGGAGGAGATTCTTTAAACACAAAGAATGAGATAAAGAGAGAGAGGGGCAGTCGTTTAGAATTGGACGATGAGAAAAATAATTTGGACGAAAGCTATTTTGGTTCCCTCAATTAACTATCTTATTCAGGCGCCAAAAGAAAGTGTGCGTCAACCAGAATTTTCTCTTTTTTTTTTATAACTACTAGTTAAAATGGGCGCCGCACGTTATCTCAAATTTTATTTACTAATGATAAATTTTAAATTATACATCTATTATTGGACTTTTAATGTGTTCATAAAATTTCTATTCCTGGTTTAGTAGGAAATAGTAAAAATTTCATTTTCTGAATTTGTCGTATTCATTTTTAATAATTAAAACGTACTTTCGCTTTTTATAAATTGTGCTTGTATATAGTATCTTCATGTATATAATAATTAGTTTATTGTAATATCCTTCTTGTACAATTTGATTTGTATAAATTTATGTCCCTTTTTTGCTGAATTTCCTTTTTTTTTTTTAAGAAAGTTAAAAAAACAAAGATAAATAAAGTAACTAAAAAGCTCCCATTTTGGAGGAGTCTACATACATATATATGGCAACTAAAACTAAATAAATGAAATATCAAGGTAAATTTTTTTATTTTCTTTCCTTTTTTTGATATTTTTCTCTATTCTACGCATAGATAGTAACGAACTTAATGAAATATTAAGGTAAAACTTTTTATTTCTTTTCTTTTCCTTGATATTCAGTTACATACTCTTATATTCCCTCTATTGCAAATTAACTGAATTGTTGAAATATATCACACATATTAAGAAAAAGAAATAAAGACAAAAATTTAATCATATTTTTCCATTTTTACCCGTTTCTAACTCCAAATACTCATTTATATAGAGTAAAAAAATTTCAAGATGATAAGTCTTGGAAATCAACTTTAGAAGCTCAATTAGTGAAGGGTAAAGTTGAAAAAAATTTCCAACATATCCCTTGAAAAGTGAACAATTCACTTATTTTGAAAATTTGAAAATTCTCCAACAATTCACTTAATTTGAAATAGAGGGAACATATAGATTATTCCTCATTTTATGTTTTTTTTAAAAAAATCTTTTCCGAATTTTACGTAAAACAATAAATATTCATTTTTTTCCAACACATTCCTCTTACAAATTCAAATTACTCTAGTGGAAAAGAAAGGAGTAGACAAGGAAAAAACATTACATTTCAAACAAAAGCTTATGTAGCAAGATATATCAAGTCTGTTGTAGTTTCATATCAATACTTGTACAAAAGATGTTTTACCTTTACTTTCTCTCTTCTTTTTTTTCACCCAGAGAATCCATTAATATTTAAACTTCCCTACGAAAGTCATGTTCCTTTGACGAATGTTGAATGACTTGAAGATTGAATGAAGAGTCGAAGAGCTAATAATTTATTTAATACGATATAGTGCTAATCCAACAAAATTTGCAAGATAGAATATTATTGCTGCCTTCTAATTGGATTGTAAAATGATCTTAAGAGAAGTACTAAAAACACCCTCGAACTTGGCACGAATTATTCGTTTCAACCCAAAACTATTGATATGCTTAAAAACACTCATCAACTTGGTGAACTAAGCTTAAATACACTCTCGAATTTGGTATAAATTATTAATTTCGTTCCTAAACTATTGATAGACTTAAAAATCACCCTCAACTTGGCGAACTGGGCTTAGATACACCCCTCCCATGCCACATGGCATAACAAGTGAGCACAATTTATTTAAAACGTGTGAAAGGTTAAAAAAAATCACCTCAGCCTTAATTTTCCCTTTTTTTGAAAAAAAAAGAAAAAAAGAAAATTTCCCTTCAATTTTTAAATACCAACTACTGCAATACCCTTCTTCTACACATTTAACATTTCTTCCATTAATGATGACCTCAAAACAAGATTTTGTTTTTTCCATTCTCATTTTTAATTGCTTGATTCTCTTTCTTTTCCTTTTTTATTTATGATTATTTTTTGTCAGTGTAAATTCCCAACAACGTTAAAAATTCCATGGTCGGATGACAATCTCGAAAGAATATTTTGGGATTGTAAAAATATGGCTGCAAATGAAACTCTACATAATTTCAAATCAAAATTTAATAGGTTACAAAAACATGAAGTTGAGGGGTGTTTTTAAGACTGTCAATAGTTTAGGGACGAAACTAATAATTTGTGCCAAGTTCGAGGGTATATTTAAGCTTATTTCGCCAAGTTGATGGTGTTTTTAAGCTTATCAACTAATAATATGTGCCAAATTCGAAGGTGTATTTAAGCTTAATTCGCCAAGTTGAGGAATATATTAGTCTATCAATAGTTTAGGGATGAAACTAATAATTTGTGCCAAGTTCAAAGATATTTTTAGTACTTCTCTCTATTTGTTAATGTCTTGATTTATTGCGCTGCCTTCTTCTATCTCCCTAAATTCTTCTTTTTATCTGACCTATTTTAGTTATTCTACACTATACATAATTTGTATTTGAATTTTGGATTGGGAAAGAGTGAGATGGTGAAGGCATATGTTGTGTTTGTTTATATAATGTGTACAAAATTTAAAACTAAACGATCCTTTCAACTTATGAAATTAAGTGATGCGCCAATAATTTGTAACTGAAAGAATTTGAAAAAACTGATATTTATATAACATGTTCCTGAAGAGACAAAAGGCATTTACTCCCGAAGGTGAAATCAATTCTATAACTTAAAATTTTCTGCTATCTTTTAATATGTAGAAAATTAAATATAGGATTTAATATTTAATTAATTAAAACTTTTATAATATTTTAATTTAGTATAGGGGTAAAATGGTAATCCAACTTTGAGGTTAGGAGCTTCCCACTTTTAGTATAATATGATTATTACTACCCCTCAATCGTATTAAAAATTACTTATCATGATAGGTTGTGATCGTATTTTTGAAGTACATTAAGTCATACTTTTTAAAAACAATTTGCCAATATTGTCCTTCATTAGAAGACTTTGTGTTAGACAAAATAATCGATTCACCCTTTTCCTCAATTTATTAATAATAGTAATTAATTAACAAGTCCTAAAATATATATTAGGAAGAAATAAATTTTAAAATAAGGTGTCCTAAAATATATAGGAAGAGAAAAATATATCTTAAAAATTAGTGAGTTCTAAAATATATGGTAAGAGTAATTTATACTCCCTCCATTCACCTTTAGCTGCCAAAGTTTTTTTAATTTGATTTTCACTTTTACTTGTCATTTTTTAAAAATCAAGGTAGGATAATATTTTCCCTATCATACTCTCAATTTATTGTTATTGAGTTAATGTATTTGAAAAATATAATGAGTAAGTATGTTTAGGACCAATAGTATGGATAAAATGGTAAACTTTACTATACCAATAAATATTTTCTTAATAAGCATCCTAAGTCAAAATTTGACAACTAAAGATGAATGGAGGGAGTATATGAACACTAATACTTCCTTTGTCCAATAAAGTTTTCTTCTATTAACTTGATACATGAGAAACAATAAATGATAGAGGTAATTTTGTTAAATTACATTTATTAAATATAGCCATCTAGACATTGAAAAATGAGTGTTATTTAATAACAAGAATAAATTTTACACAAAATGATAAATTATTTATTAATTTTATAAACTGATCAAGTATTATCCAAGATCCTAAATGTTACACATTAAAAAATTACTAAGTCCTAGACGAGAGATTGCTCATATAACACATCATCCCAAATATTTTCGACAAATCTAAGGCCGAAATCATGATTAGTATGAAAATTTGAGTGGAAAAGTGGTCTTGATTGAATTTTAGCCAAACGGAGCAAAAGATAATTTTTCGGGGCAAAATGTCATTTCCAACAAGGTGAGCGACACCTCCATATTGTGAAGATGCTCCAAAATATGTCGTTCTCACGCTTAGCACATAAAACTCATTTGACGGGTGCGACTTATGTGTTACGTAAATAAAATGAACTAAGGTGGAACAAGTCCACATTGGGGACTTGCTCCAACGTAGTTCAATTTTTTTCCTGTCGGCTGAAATTTTAATGAGGAGCACTCTAGACTTTTACCCACCCCTCCTACACTTAATCCACAACCCATATAGGCCTTCTTCTTTTTTTTTTTTTTTTGCCTAAAAAGGGCTCATAAACCCATTTCTATTTTTCTTTACGCATTTTAACTAAAGAATGAAGGCTAAAAAGAGGAGAAAAGACTAGGGGTTCAAGAGAATTGAAGCCAAACTATTGAAAGATTGACTGTCATCCTTCATCCCAGGTATGTAGGGCTAACCTAAAGTATGAAATTGATCTTTCATGTGATCTTAAGATTTGTGACAGGTTGATTGTAAAGGAATTGAATTTCTACGAAGGTTTTCTTAAGAACTTTCTTGAATAATATATATATTCTACTTAATATTTCATAATAAATGTTTTTATGAACTTGTTTCTTAAAAAAATGATAAGAACTCATATTTTAAGTATAAACCCTAGATTTTATTTATTAAAATTTGCATGAATGAACTTAGGGGATGAGTCTAGAGCCTTGACATGATGAATATTAATTGTGATTATGATGTGAGCATGATGATAGTGCTATAGAATTGGATGGTCCTACGAGTCCTCATAAATTAAACTCAAATGATTGGTCTAAATTGATAATCCTCTTAAATGATTGTTTAAATCACTCTTGAACGATGTGATTGGGAAATGATTGGATGGATGATAGGTCGAAAAACTCGATTGTGATAGAATTAATGAATTAACAAGAGTCCTTATGAGACACATTGATTGGGATTGATTGTTTTATGAGCCTTGAGTCTTGAGAGGAGTATCAACTCCAACTTGAGTAAGAGTAGGTCCCACTCGAACTCAATAACTATGACGCCATATGTAGGAGGGGATTGAACTGTTAAGACAGATGTTTTTCTATTTTTATTATCCTAAAACAATTTTGATTTATGGATCCATGATTGGTTGATTTGTTCATTATCCTGGCAAGGTATTGAATAAAATAACAACACGTCAGTTTGTTGCATGATCACTGGCTCATATGTGGTCGTTGTCAGACAAGAGGAACTCCCATCTTGGTCTTGATAGTACTTTGATTTTATAGGATTGGATTATATATGATTGGTCTCTGTCTAAACTCTTGCTTTAGACTTATGACATCTTGATCGAGTTCCTTATTTTCTTGATTTGAGTTACTTGCGTTACTAGTTTTCTACCTTGATGCATATTTCACTCTGGCATTTTAGATATTCGTACATTCCACGTACTAATAATCATTTGGACCTGCATCATTTTATGATATAGAGATTAGCATTAGAGATCATCAACAAGCGCTTCATTGAGGATCTGTTTGAATTTAGCTGATTGGAGAAACCTCCTTGCTTTCGGAGGATTTTTACATCATTATCATCTAGTTGTTAGAATTTAGATTGCTGCTTTATTTTGATTTGGAGTAGCCATGAACCTGTCATTGGCACCACTTAGGTTGATGGTTAGAAGCTTCATAGACTAGATTGTTGAGTTGTGATTGGATATTGCTTTTGACTATTTCTTTCATACTAGTCTTATTAAGTTGATTTGATAGATTGAGTTGGTCTTTGCCCTTTACTTTTGATTTAGCTATTTATTACTTTGAGTTATCCCTTGATGGTTAAATCTTCCGCTGTTATATTGTGATTGAATGTTTATGATGAAGGCAAGTGGTTCGCTTGGGGACTAGCAATAGTATCTGAATATCGGTAACACCAAAGGTACCCTCCCGAAGCGTGAAGCTAAACTAATATAATGGACAAATAAAAATTAACAGAAGAAGTAATATACATTTTTTGGAAAAAAATATAGAAACTAGAAATTAAAAATAAGCCATTAATTATTGTGAGACTTTAAATCATGTACGAGTTTTTTGGTTATCCTAATAGGAATTTTCTCCTCCACTTTTTTAATTAAAATTATGTTTGTGTGATGTCTATTGATAGTCAAGATTCATGATTATTGCAAATAGTAAAGTTGACATCAATAAGCTTACCTAGATAACTAAACTCTTATATTATTTATTTTCTTTACGTATATAAATATGTGTGTGTATGTGTGAATTTCAATACTTAAAAAGGGGTATTTTTCTTTGTGTCACATCCACATTTTCTTTCTCAAATGCAAAATTCTATTTCATTAGAATATTTAGAGTTTCGAAAGTGAGTATGTAATAGCTTTTATAACCGACTTACTTCCCCGAACAGGGGAGGGGGCTCTTGCAATAATTGATGAAAACTACAAATAAACTAAGTAACACGAGAGAGAAGTCAATATGGAGAGAAATTAGGGTATTTTGTTCCCCATGATTCCCCAAATCAGTATCACTAGATAACCTAATTCTTTTTTAGTGCATAGCATGGAGGACGGTAAGTTATGTTCACTAAGCCCTTTGGTCAAAGGTGAGAGGTGAATTTCACTATGCGACTTGGCCTATCTCCATAGTATGTATTACTAACACTTACCTATTAGTCCTAGTACAACCACTCCTTGGCCCAGTTTGGTTACTTAAATGAGAACACATCAATCGAATCCTGTTAATTAATCTCTTCTCCTATTCATTACTACCTTGATCTAGTCAGTAACACTAGGCGGATTCTAATGTTGGCAACAATTATAAAATATGCAAAATGAAGAGAGTTAATTAATACATGCATATACATCTTTAAAGAATTATGAATTATCGGATTTTACTTTGTCAGTTCTTCATGGTTTCCACAACCCTAGTTGTGGATTTAGCTACTCATACTTTGTGTAGATGCAAGAATTATGGATTGAGAAAACATCATTGAACACTTACACAATATAATTGAGAACAAGCAAATCCAACTTCAATAAGAATTACAAATTTAAAGATGAAATTCAAGCACAAGTGTTCTAAAAGACTCTCCAAATTGATCTCACAATTTTCTCTCTTTTCTTACTAAGTTCTCTGAGTACAAGATGAAAACGTAGCAAAAACTATCCACTTTTTTTGGAAAATAACATAAAAAACCTATTTATAATAAGTAAAATATAAGTCCTAATAGAAATAGGATAACTGGTCGGCACGCCATACAAAAGGGGTTTATGGGCCGTATTGCATTCCATGGCCCGTAATTGGGGTCTCGAGCTTCTAGAAATTTGGACTTCAAATCTATGATACCCCTCTATGACTCGTAAAGTAATTTATAACCCGTAAAGGGTGTTTCATCTGATGAACTTTAGAAAGTCATAATCTCTGATCCCCAGGGCCCAAACCATCATCTCAAAACTCGTAAAACCTTCTATGGCTCGTCTGCATGTTTGTAGAATAAACTTAAAAAAATAGCCCCTCACAGGAATTGCTCACCAAACCACCCTACGACCCGTAAAGGTTCTTGTGTAACAACAAAAACCAACAACTTCTGCACTTTTTCCAAAATCAAGTCCTACCTATAATCCTGCATATATAAACACAAAAATCATAAAACCAACTAATATCGCATTGAAAACATACTAAATTCCAAGTTTTAAGCATCAAAAGTGTTGTATTTTTGTAGTACATCATGATGCAACAAAAAATCCACATAGATATCCATCCATGGGCCACTAGGTAGGGAAAGGGGTATACTTACCTTGGGGTCGAGTCGTGGATTTGGAATGCTTACAATTGAGACATTCTCCACATATTCGCTGCAGATCATACTTCATCTTGGGCGAAAAGAATCGCTCCTTTAGAATGTCAAGTGTTTTGGGTACCCCAAAGTGTCCCATCCAACCACCACTATAAGCCTCCTTGACAAGTAGCTCTCTTCATGAGCTCATAGGAACACAAGCACGTCCATCTTTGAACAAAAAATCATCAACTAATTGAAACCTATCAACTTGGTTCCCTTGGGTTAGACTATCAAAAGTATCTTTAAAGTTGAGATCCCTAGAATAGAATTACTTTAAGCTTTCAAATCTCATCATTCTAGAAGCCAAGGTAGTCACCAACATAAACCTTCTTGATATGACATCCGCTTCCACATTTTCCTTGCCTTGCTTATAGTTGATGAAAAAGGAAAGGTGACAATGATTTTAAACCACTTTGCATATCTCTTGTTCAACTTGGATTGTCCCTTAAGATGCTTTAAGGACTCATTATTAGTCCTTATCATAATCTCTTTGTGCCACAAGTAGTGTTGCTAATGAGATAACACCTGCACAAGTGCATACAATACCCTGTCATAAGTTGAGTACTTGAGAGTAGCCCCCTTTAGCTTTTCACTAAAGTAAGCCAAATGGTTTTCTTCTTACATCAAAACACCGCCTATTCCAATACCCGAAGAAGCACATTCAATTTCAAAGGTCTTATCAAAGTTGGGTAGTTGAAGCAATGGTGAAGAACTCAACCTCGATTTCAAGGTTTGAAAGGACTTTTCTTGTTCTTTCCCCATAAAAAGGTACATCTTTCTTCGTTATCTTGGTCAAAGGAGAAGAAATTGAACTAAACCCCTTTAATAATCATCGATAAAAACTTGCTAACCCATGAAAATGTTTTACCTCGATTGCATTGGTTGGAGTAGGCCAAGACTTGATCAAATCTACCTTCTCTTTATCAACCTTTATCCTATTGGCACTAACAACAAAAACAAAAACACAACCTTTTTGACACAAAATGAGCATTTATTGAGATTAGTGAAGAGACACTCTTGTAGTAAGACATCAAACACTTGCATCAAATGTGACATATGTTCCTCAATTGTCTTGCTATACATAAGGATGTCATGTAAATACACCACAACAAACTAATTGAAGAAAGGTTTGAGAACATGATTCATCAACCACGTGAAAGTTCTTGGGGCATTTGTCAATTCAAATGGCATCACAAGACATTCATACAATCCAAACTTTGTCTTGAAAGCCGTTTTCCACTCATCACCTAGTTTCATACGAATTTGATAATGCCCACTTTGAAGGTCAATCTTGGAGAATATACTAGAGCCACAAAGCTCATCAAGCATATCATCAGGCCTAGGAATTAGACGTCAATACTTTACTATCATCTTACTTTGCGGCTTTACAATCAATATATATTCTTAAACTGCCATCTTTCTTGGTAACAAGAATCACCTGGAGGTATCTCCTCACGAAATAGCTCATCATAGGAGGGAAAGGGGTATACTTACCTAGGGGTCAACTCGTAAATTTGGAATGCTTACAATTGAGACGTTGTCAATATGATCACTCCACATCATACTTCATCTTGTGCGAAAAGAATCACTCCTTTAGAATGTCAAGTGTTTTAGGTACCCCAAAGTGTCTCATCAAACCACCACTATAAGCCTTGTTGACAAGTAGCTCTCTCCATGAGCTCATAGGAACATAAGCACGTCCATCTTTGAACAAAAACGCATCAACCAATTGAAACGCGTCAACTCGGTTCAATTGGGTTAGATTATCAAAAGTATCTTTAAAGTCGATATCCCTGTAATAGAATTACTTTAAGCTTTCAAATCCCATCATTCTAGAAGCCAAGGTGGTCACCAACATAAACCTTCTTGATACGACATCCGCATCCATATTTTCCTTGCCTTGCTTATAGTTGATGAAAAAGGAAAGGTGTTAATGATATCAAACCACTTTGCATATCTCTTGTTCAAGTTGGATTGTACCTTAAGATGCTTCAAGGACTCATGATTAGTCCTTATCACAAACTCTTTGTGCCACAAGTGGTGTTGCCAATGCGCCAACACCTGCACAAGTGTATACAATACCCTATCATAAGTTGAGTACTTGAGAGTTGCCCCCTTTAACTTTTCACTAAAGTAAGCCAATGTTTTCGTTCTTACATCAATACACCGCCTATTCCAACACCTGAAGCATCACATTCAATGTCAAAGGTCTTATCTAAGTTGGGTAGTTGAAGCAATGGTGAAGAACTAAACATCGATTTCTCGGCTTGAAAGGACTTTTCTTGTTCTTCCCCCATAAAAAGGTACATCTTTCTTTGTTAACTTAGTCAAAGGATAAACAATTGAACTTAACCCCTTTACAAATCATCAAACATGCTAACCCGTGAAATTTTTTTACCTCGGTTGCATTGGTTGGAGTTGGCTAAGACTTGATCGACTCTTCCTTCTCTTCATCAGCCTCTATCCTATTTGCACTAACCACAAAACCCAAATCACAACCTTTTTGACCCAAAATGAGCACTTATTGAGATTAGCAAAGAGACGCTCTTGTAGTAAGACATCAAACACTTGATTCAAATGTAACACATGTTCCTCAATTGTCTTGCTATACATAAGGATGTCATCAAAATATACCACAACTAACTCATTGAAGAAAGGTTTGAGAATATGATTCATCAACCTCAAGAAAGTTCTTGGGGAATTTGTCAATCGAAATTGCATCCAAGACATTGATACAACCTAAACTTTGTCTTGAAAGCCGTTTTTCACATTTTCCTTGCCTTGCTTATAGTTTATGAAAAAGGAAAGGTGTTAATGATTTCTAACCACTTTGCATATCTTTTGTTAAACTTGGATTGTCCCTTAAGATGCTTCAAGAACTCATGATTAGTTCTTATCAGCAACTCTTTGTGCTACAAGTAGTGTTGCCAATGCGCCAACACCTGCACAAGTGCATACAATACCCTATCATAAGTTGAGTACTTGAGAGTAGCCCCCTTTAGCTTTTCACTAAAGTAAGCCAATAGTTTCCTTCTTACATCAATACACCACGTATTTCAATACCCAAAGCATCACATTCAATTTCAAAGGTCTTACCAAAGTTAGTTAGTTGACGCAATGGTAAAGAACTCAACCAAGGGGTATACTTACCTTAGGGTCGAGTCATGGATTTGGAATGCTTACAATTGAGACATTGTCCACATATTCGCTGCACATCATACTTCATCTTAGGCAAATAGAATTGCTCCTTTAGAATGTCAAGTGTTTTGGGTACCCCAAAGTGTCCTATCAAACCACCACTATAAGCCTCCTTGACAAGTAGCTCTCTCCATGAGCTCATAGGAACACAAGCACGTCCATCTTTGAACAAAAAATCATCAACCAATTGAAACGTATTAACTCGGTTCCCTTGGGTTAGATTATCAAAAGTATCTTTAAAGTCGAGATCCCTAGAATAGAATCACTTTAAGCTTTCAAATCCCATCATTCTAGAAGCCAAGGTAGTCACCAACATAAACCTTCTTGATACAACATCCGCTTCCACATTTTCCTTGCCTTGCTTATAGTTGATGAAAAAGGAAAGGTGTCAATGATTTCAAACCACTTTGCATATCTCTTGTTCAACTTGGGTTGTCCCTTAAGATGTTTCAAGGACTTATGATTAGTCCTTATCACAAACTTTTTATGCCACAAGTAGTGTTGCCAATGAGCCAACACCTGCACAAGTGTGTACAATACCCTATAATAAGTGGAGTACTTGAGAGTAGCCCCTTTTAGCTTGGGGTCGAGTCGTAGATTTGGAATTCTTACAATTGAGACATTGTCCACATATTTGCTCCATATCATACTTCATCTTGGGCGAAAAGAATTGGTCCTTTAGAATGTCAAGTGTTTTGGGTACCCCAAAGTGTGCCATCAAACCACCATTATAAGCCTTCTTGACAAGTAGCTCTCTCCATGAGCTCATAGGAACACAAGAATGTCTATCTTTGAACAAAAAATCATCAACCAATTGAAACGTATCAATTCATTTCCCTTGGGTTAGATTATCAAAAGTATCTTTAAAGTCGAGATCCCTAGAATATACTTTAAGCTTTCAAATCCCATCATTCTAGAAGCCAAGGTAGTCACAAACATAAACCTTCTTGATACGACATCCACTTCCACATTTTCCTTGCCTTGCTTATAGTTGATGAAAAAGGAAAGGTCTCAATGATTTCTAACCACTTTGCATATCTATTTTTCAACTTGGATTGTCCCTTAAGATGCTTCAAGGACTCATGATTAGTCCTTATCACAAACTCTTTGTGCCACAAGTAGTGTTGCCAATGAGCCAACACCTGCACAAGTGCATACAATACCCTTTCATAAGTTGCGTACTTGAGAGTAGCCCCCTTTAGCTTTTCACTAAAGTAAGCCAATGGTTTCCTTCTTACATCAATAGACCACCAATTCCAATACCTGAAGCATCACATTCAATTTCAAAGGTCTTGTCAAAGTTGGGTAGTTGAAGCAATGGTGAAGAACTCAACATCGATTTCAAGGCTTGAAAGGACTTTTCTTGTTCTCCCCCCCCCCCCCCCATAAAAAGGTACATCTTTCTTCATTAACTTGGCCAAAGGATAAGCAATTGAACTAAACCCCTTTATAAGTCATCGGTGAAAACTTGCTAACCCATGAAAATGTTTTACCTCGATTGCATTGGTTTGAGTTGGCCATGACTTGATCGACTCTACCTTCTCTTCATCAACCTATATCCTATTTGCATTAACCACAAAACCCAAAACATAACCTCTTTTACACAAAATGAGCACTTATTGAAATTAGCAAAGAGACGCTCTTCTAGTAAGACATCAAACACTTGCTTTAAATGTGACACGTGTTCCTCAATTGTCTTGCTATACATAAGGACGTCATCAAAATACACCACAACAAACTCATTGAAGAAAGGTTTGAGGACATGATTCATCAACCTCATGAAAGTTCTTGGGGCATTTCTAATTCAAATGGCATCACAAGACATTCATACAACCCAAACTTTGTCTTGAAAGCCATTTTCCACTCATCGCCCGGTTTCACACGAATTTGATGATACCCACTTTGATGGTCTATCTTTGAGAATAAACTAGAGCCACATAGCTCATCAAACATATCATCAGGCCTAGGAATTAGACGTCAACTAGAGCCACATAGCTCATCAAACATATCATCAGGCCTAGGAATTAGACGTCAATACTTTACTATTATCTTAGTTACAGCTCTATAGTCAATATATATTCTTAAAGTGCCATCTTTCTTGATAACAAGAATCACCTATATGGTACCAGGACTTAGGCTTTCTTTGATCAACCCCCTTTCAAGAAGCTCTTCCACTTGCCTTTGTAGCTCCTTGGTTTCATCTAAAATTATTCCTATAGGCTGGACAATTGGTAATTTGTGAACCCAGTACAAAATATATTTTGTGTTCAATTCCCCTCAAAGGATGAAGTCCTGCAAGTATCTCCTCCAAAAATAGCTCATCATAGTCCTGCAAAAGAGAAGAAACAATACTAGGCAAAGTGGTAGTATTTTGGTTAGCATGCAATAAACGGTAGGTTTTGACAAGGCATACTCAAAAACGTCCCTCATCCACACCCTTTAAACAATTGCTTGGCTTTGCTATCATGCACATATTCTTCTTATTTTTAGCCAAGGAACCTCCTGCCATTGGAATAATAATGGAACTTCCACCATCCCCCTTTGCCTCCTCTACCCTTACTTTCTCCCGAGGCTCCTTCATAGCTCAATAATCTTCGCTCACTTAGTATGGAGTGAGAGGTGCAAGAACATACTTTCTACCTTCAATCACAAAAGTGCATTTGTTGGATCTTCCTTGGTACATAACATCACTATCAAATTACCTGGTCTTCCCAACAAGATATGACATGCCAATATGGGTACATCATCAAAAGTCAATTCATCATTGTACTTACCCACACTAAACCGAATGCTTGCTTATTGAGGACCTTCATTTCTCCACTCTCATTGAGCCATTATAGATTGTAAGGATTGAGATTCTTTGTTGTTTGAATTCACATACGTTCCATGAAAGAACTCACCACATTGCTGCAACTTCCACTATCAATGATTAAAGAATACACTTTATCTTGAATTTTGCACCTAGCATGAAATAGATTACCCCTTTGATAAATTTCTTCTTTGGCAAGGGCTCTCATAATTCTTCTCACAATACAAGAAGGATTGGAATTCACCTTCAAGTCTTCATCATTATCAAGCAAAGATTTTCCTTTCTCCACGAAGCAAGCAAAATTGACCCTCCTATCGAACCTTTCTTTTTCATTTCCCGAAGCATCTCCCTCACCTCTATCTTCCTCACTCTCATTTCTTTCATCAACCTCTTCCTTATCCTAAGTCTTATACCCATCCCAAAGAGCAACAATCGTCCTCCTATTAGGACACTCACTAGTGCATGTCCCCTCCCTTGACATCTAATATTGAATTGTAGAGGGACGAGGAAAGTTAGGTTTAGCATAGTTACATCCTTGTGGTTTTCTCACTTTTCTTGGATTTTTAATCCAGCTTGACTTGAGTAGCTTGACTAAAACACTTAGGTTTCTCCTAGAAGATATTGTCTTCCAATTATCTTGACCTTTGTCTCATGTTAAAGTTGAAGAACCTTTGGCCTTATGTAACATTTCTTCTTTCAAATCCGCTTCTACCTTTGAGGCATCATGGAAATTTGCTTCAAGAGATTGATAGTGCTTAAGCTTCAATGGCTTCAAGATATCATACCTCAAGTTGGCCATAAATTAGACCACCGTACATTGCATGTTCTCTTCAATTTTTGAATTTATTCGCAAGTTCTCAAACTCATCATGATACTCTTCAACACTTTTGGTACCTTGCCTCAACGTAAACACCTTCTTGAGTACCTCTTGGTAGTAGTTTTGAGTCAAGTATCTCAACTCCATAAGCACAATTAACTCTTGCCAAGTAGGTAACTCGTAGATGTGATAGCTCTCCCTTTCCCACCTCTTGGACTCCCACCAAGTGGATGCATACCCTTCAAATTGTGTGAGAGCATACTTTGCCTTCAAAGTTTCTGAGTTATTATTTCTGAGAAAGATCTGCTCACTTTGAATTTTCCAATCCAAGAACTCATCGGGGTCACTACTTCCTTTGAACCTTGGAAGTGTGACCTTGATAGTGTTCAAGCCCCTATCTTGATCATTTCTCTTCCCAAACCTACTTAATTTGTTTCTCATCCTATCTCCTCTATATCCCATCCTATCTCCTCTATTCCCCACATTATTTTCTCTATACCCATAAACTCGGCCTCCCATGCCCTGATCCTATCCCAAGTCTCGCCTTCCCCTTGTACTCCATAGGTATCCCTACCCCTATGCTCCCAAAACTCATTATCGTTGAGATCTTGATGTATGTCATCATAAAGAGGATTTTGGTATTGGTAGTCTTGATAGGGAATTTGTAGTGCATTTGGTGGAGGTGGTGGGTGACATTCATGAGAAGATACATTTGATGCATTTCGGGATGGAGTTTGGTAATGTACTTGGTTCACCATAAAAGAAAGATTCCCTTGTTGAGGGTGACAGAGTTGTGGGTTTGGGTATGGTGTAGCTTGTCTTGGATGGTTTGGATTGTTGTTCATTTGGAAAGTGGGCTGTTGGTAGCTCTGCGCTCGGCTTTGTGGAATTAAACATAGATTATGGGCTTGTACTGGGGTAATGGGGTGTAATGCATTGATGTCCTCCTTATCTCCTCTTTTTTGGGTTGAATTGCTTTCTGTTGATTCTCATTCTCCACCCGTACCAACCTTTTCTCCATACTTGCCATCCTTCCATTCAATTTTGCTATTTGTTTGGAGATGCAAGAAAGAGTTTCCATGATGTTTTCTAAACCTTCCCCAATTGGACTTGTATTAGACATGATACCTACAATACTCAACAATCAATATTAGTATCAAAAGCCTCATGCCACTCGTATGTAGCTCTCAACGTACCTTCTATGGCGTCGTCTCAAAATTGATATTTAACTTGCCCCACTCAATCAATTCAAGGTCACCTATCCTTTATGGTGGAGTGGATTCTTATGACTCTTGAAATAAAGTCGGCCCAAACGAAACTTAGGAACACAAATAAAAAGAACAAAACTAGAAGAAAGAGGTACAAGAAAAATCGGACTAAAGAAAACTAACAAAAAGTAGAATAAATTACTTATTGTTACCTAATTTGTAGAAGCAAAGAGATGATTTGATGTTCATAAACTAGTTGAAAAGTAATTAAATATATTAATTAGTTGTTAAATAGTTGAGGGGTAAAAAAAATGAGTGATAAAGAACAAAAATTGAGTTCAGATACTTCAAAAAGAATTTTGAAGCCTTAAGGTGTTCATGACTTGAGATGGGTTTGATTTGATGATTAAAACTAGTTAAAAAGTAGTTAAATATGTTAATTACTTGCTAATCAGTTGAAAATTTAAAGTAGGAAAAATTTAAAAGAAAAATCATGTCATTTGGGCACTTAGAAAAATTTTATGCCCAAAAGTCCTCCCATACTGAGAAAACTTTTGGGGTGTTAAGGAAAACCTGCAACTTTCGAGTCTCTGAAATTGTGCTACACATGCCATGTGGCATATCTGGAGATATTGCGCACTGACTCACTGCTGAGAGCTGATGTGGTGCTGAGTTGGTGCTGCATTGGTGCTGACGTGAAAATTTAATTTTTTGATATTATTTTTGCAAATCTACACTAAGGTCCAACAAACACCTTTAACCAACTTTGACTCAAAAAAAGTATATCAAATATACCTTTCGGTATTCTTCTTCTTCAAGATCAATAGAAGATTTTCAAGAACACGTAAAACACCAAGAACACACTTTAAATTCCAATACCTTCAAATCAACTCGGAATTGACTCAAAATTTAGGATTAGCTTCCCCTTGACATAGAGAACAAACCTGAATGATCATTAAACTTCAATTTCTTGTCAATCAAAAGACCCACTTTCAAGATTGAATGCTCAAAACCCTTCAACGGTAACTTCACTTCCACAACTCCAAATTGAATGTTATTTGAGATTTAGGATCAAAACACCAGTGAACAAGAATCTAGTGTCAAAAATATCAAATCAAATAAAAATAATTTTGGTTCTTTTGGATTTTTTAGTGGATCAAAATTCCAATATCTATATTTGTGAAAACAAACCTAAACCTAAGCTCTGATATCAAATGATAAAGATCAAATAAGAAAGGAAAAGAAAAGGGAATAAAATAAAAGGTTATGTGGATTAAATTCAAAATATTGAAATTATGGGCAACAAGGGACCAAAACTCTCACTTCCCAATTGATTTAAAGAACACAAATAAAACTCTAGAAAGAAAAATTTAAGGGAAACCAAGAACCACAAATGGGTAACACTTTAATTAATCAAGAAAATAAGTCTACTAATAATTCCAAGAGTTCACCCTAATTACTCACTAAGAAGATACTACAATTTGAGGATATAATATTCAACATAATCTAAGTCTTCAAACTGTTAAAATATGACTATTTATACTAAGTAAATAAAAGAAAAAGTTTTCTTTACAATTTTATCCTTAATGAGTAAGGGCCATGTTTGGTTGCCTTCTTTTCAAATCCTTGAATTCAAGTAATAGCCATTTTCTCATGGCCTCTTTTCTTCCTTCTCCTCACTTTGATAGACCTTCCACACATTGTAAGCTTTTCTTTGGGGACCCTTGCCTTCTTTTCAAATCCTTGAATTAAAGTAATAGCCACTTGCACACATGGCCTCTTTTCTTTCTTCTCCTCACTTTGATAGACCTTCTACATATTGTAAGCTTTTCTTTGGGGACCCTTGTCTTATTTTCAAATTCTTGAATTCAAGTAGTAGCCATTTTCACAGATGGCCTCTTTTCTTCCTTCTCCTCACTTTGATAGACCTTCCACACATTGTAAGCCTTTCTTTTGGGACCGTCAAGCTCCTCTAATGTTTTCTTTTTCATGAACATTGCTTGTAGGTCTTGGAGATCTTCTGCTTGACTCCTTGTGAATGATCTTGAGGGGTACAGGCTACTCATGTTGGTGTCATCTATGCTTTGCATGTTATCACCGATGTTTCGTCCACACTGCAAAATGAGTGGTCTACTTACCAAGAAAACCGTATACTCACCTTACAGGAAATTCCCTTATTTCAGAGAGTACTTTGTAAATACCTTAGGGGAACTCCACCCTTTTCAATTAATATATGATAAAAGCCTTGTGGGAACCCATCCTTTTCGTCATTAATTGGCATGTATCTTACGGGAACCCCACCTTTTTTCGTGAATCATGCAACAAGAGCTATATAGATTTATTAGCTAATCATAACCTATAGTGGCAGCATAGTTGGTGGACAATGGTGATCTACCAAGGCCCTCTTGGTGTTAAGTCAACATCCCACAAAATACTTGTATCATAATCATAGTCATAATGTGCAAAGACTTATCATATCAAAATATTATCATAAGAGTAGCTTATCAAAATCATATCACCATTTCATCATAGATGAGCTTCATATCTCTCATAACATTCTCATGAATTCATAACACGTTTATTAGCTCTCAAATCATCATAACATACTTGTCTTGCATAACTCGCAATAAACATATCATCAACATACGAAGACTTGTCATATGGATTTAGTAAAAAAATGGTGGGTATAAGCATATGAGATTAAAATCATGACATTCAAGAGTGTAGGACATAAAGGAAGTACAATATTTAAAAACCATTCAAAACAACCCACTATCAATATAGTAAAATCCTCAGCTTGGGTATCATGAAACTATTTCAAAACTATAATCTTTCATAGCTTCTCAAGATATCATAACATACATAACTTTAATAATCATAAATCAAAACATAGGGTAAACTTATGAAAGAGGTTCATGCAAAACCGAGCCAATACATGGCAACATTTCAACTTAAATCATACTTATAGTGAACAACAAGAATTACCCATAAAGAATCAAGCCATGAAATCAAGAAATTTGTTGAGAAGGGGTTTTGGGATACATGGATGGAATAACCCATGGATGGAAGACCCACATAACTTGAAACCTTAAAATTGATGAAGAAGACTTGAGGAAACTTTAGGGAATCACCTTGATGTTTGAACTTCAATGGAGGCTCTTGAAATTCCAGGAATTGAATGAGGGATTTTGAAGTAGTTTTGGGAGGATTTATGGTGTGTTTAGGAAAGTATTAGGGATAAAATGATTGATTTTTTGAGTATTTCCATCTATAAGTGTGTTGGCATTTATCCCACTTGTTCTCACTTGAATTAGAAAAAGTTCGGAAAATTTTGTTGTTTGGTGAACCTTCTCCACAACACGAACTTGCTCTCATCAAGGCCATTTGTGTGAAAAGTTCAATTTCCCCTATTTTGGTCTAAGAATTAGCTTAGGCCACTTTTATACTAACAAAAACCCAATCCGCTATGCAAAGTTTTCGCCTACTTTTCTGGAAGGCAAAATCAACCAAAAATATTATTTTTGATATAGTCGACCTGAAAATCAAACACGACCCTTTTCCTATGCGATTTTGCCTCTTAAAAATGAGTATGAAGTTAGACTCACCTAGAAACATATGGATTTTACGATATTCAAGAAATACACATAAGGACATTCTGAGTCACGTGGGATGTGTTACACCTTTTTGGGTATGGTTGATTTTATTGGATTTTTTATGTGATAATTGTATGAATTGGATAATTTTATGATAATTGAATCAGTATACTGGTGTTTTGGTGAAAATGCAGTAACGATCGTATTGGAATTGGGGAAAATTGTGAATTTGTTGGTAAAGTGAGATGAATCTTTTATGTTCGAGATAGTTTTGGATGTTTTTGTGGTAATACAAGTCTTGTGAAATTATTTGAGAAATATTGCATTATTGGTTAATATTTGAGATACTTTATGGGACTTGGTTGTATATTTTGGGACTTGCAAAGTCTGGTATTATGGTAATTTGAGATATGTGGATGGCTTGTGGTTCTAGACACTTGGCATTTCTTTCTGATTCTATGAAATATATTTATTGGTTACTTTATTTTGTTGCTTTCATTTTCATTGGATTATGTAACGCCCCTTATGTTTTTAGGCCAACAAAACTGAAAAATAGGATTTTTACAAAAAGTTTGACCCTAAGGACCATTTTACAACCCGTAGAAGTAACCACAGGTTATTGGTAGGTTCATGGAATGCGCCCAGTGAAAATGAAAAGAATTGAAAGATTTTGGGAAGGTGACTTATGTGTTACTAGAAAGGCTATATAAGTAAACCACAACCTGTCAACAGGTCTTGTAGGAAAAGGCCCTGAGGAACCTAAAACTTTCTATGTTTGGAACTACTTCTATGGAAGTATCTACAACCCCTAAGTGAATCCACTAGTTGTTTTGCATATTTGTAGATTAGAAGCAGCAATTCCATAATTTTAACTTTTATGGCACAAGGTTCTACAGACTGAGATACAGACCGTATGTTGATCCACGACCCATAGGAAGGGTCTCATGGATGGCTCAAGTAGTTTTAAATGAAGGGTGTTTTTGACATTTCAAATCCGTCTAATTTCTAAATTATGTCGTTTTGTCTACCCTAACTGACTTAACTGACCTAACCTCTATAAGTCTTATTCCTAATTCATTCAAAGCCTTTAATTCTCAAATTTCTCTCAGGGGTTCTCAATATGTCTCTCTCTAAGTCAGGGGTTCGATTAAAGCTAAAGCTTGAAGGTTTGACTAAGGATTTTCATAATTTTTTATTCAAATCTAAGGAATTCACTTGAGGTATGTAGGGCTTAATTCATGGATTAGTTTTATCCATGAAGCCAATCCAAAACTTTCTTTTTATCAAAATTTCATGATGATTTCCTATGGGTTTTTATGCTATGATTCGTAATGTATAGATTATGATTCCTATATGGTGATTATGACTAATTATGCATGAAGTATGATGAATTTTGATGATGTATATGATTTTCAAGTAAAATTATGTGATTTCATGGATGCATGAATAGGGAATAATGACTTGATGTAGGTTCCTTTATCAATAATCCAATTTGACATTAATTGCACGTTTTCTTTATTAATTGCATGATTTTGATTCAAATTTCCATGGACCCACACTTAGCCCTAGTCTCTCCGGATGAAGCTATGGATTTTTATGACTATGAACTAAATTATGTAAAAGCATGATTTAATGATGATGTTATGACTATGATGATACTATGATAAAGAGGGTGATGACAACCCCAGTATTTATGATGGTGTTAAAGTCGGAATGTCTACCCACACTATGATTAAAAGCAAAGTAGGTGGACTCTTCTTATGACGTGATGTTTTCGTGAAAATTATGATGACTATTTATGACTGTTGAAAGTATGAATTTAATCAAGAATGAACTAAGTTGAAAGCTATGTATATGCATGATTTATGTATTCAGTGGGATATGACTTAGCACCAAGAGAGCTTTGGTAGAATCCACAGTCCCATAACTATGTGTCACCATAGGAATGATGTTCATGTTTCTATGCCTAAAAGGTGTGCTAATGGATCCATATAGCTTTAATGGACACTCACCGTGCTAGGATAGAGCCTAAATGGTGGGATCAAATGATGGTTCTCACCGTGCTAGGACAGAGTCTATAGGGTGAGGATCAAGTCTATCTTGGCAAAGTGGAGTCCTTTGAGCTTGATGTAGAGTGAAAATCAAGATTCTATCTAATACTCCGCATGGTCTTATATGTTGCTTATGATGTTATTCCCACATATGTATAATGAGTTATGAAAGGATTTTAGTGATGCTCCTTATCATGATTTTAAATCTGTATGTTTATACATATTGTGTCCATATTCTATTGATTATGATTATGCATATTGATATTATTGTGATGTCTTTTGATTCATGGCATACCTACCTATTTAGTACATTCCACGTACTAATGCCTTCTTATTTGACTACATGATCTAACCATGTAATGACGGACAATGAGGCGACTATTCCATTCCATGGGTAGATTTGGATTTAAAGCTTAAACATTTGGTGATGAGTCCCCATGCTTCAAGAACAAACCTTTTTTATGCTATACTTTATGTTGAGACTTAGCTTTATCATTTTCTGCCTTCGATGTATATCTTGAGGGTAAGCTAGTGAGCTATGTATTAGACCCCACCAAGATCTATGATGTAGAGATATGATTTGGACTTAATGGATTGATATATATTCCTTCATGGAAACTATGACATTCTTACTTTTATGTTTATCCTCCACTTGCTTATTTTCTTATTTATGCCTATTTTACCTTATGAATACTTATGATATGAACACGATACTTGGATGGGATGCCCTTGGGTGTCGTATTCACCATGTCACGGCTAGGCCCTAGGTTTTGGTCATGATAGATTATAACATTTGCATGCATTTATTCCCTTGCCGCATCAGTACTACTGGATACTGTGACACCCTTTGACTATGGGCAGGTGGCTAGGTCGAGATATTGTAACACCTTTTTAAAAACCCCTGACCATGGACATGTGGCAAGGGTGAGATTGTATCACTTTTTAAAACCCCTTGACCACGAGCAAGTGACAAGGTTGAGATATTGTGACACCCCTTGACCACGGGTATGTGAAAAGGTTGGGATTTCTGTATACGGTCAGACGAGACCCCAATGGGTTCTACCTGGTAGCCTTAGCTTGGTAGATGTGTATGATCGACTATGCGACAATCGTGATTCCACTCGATATGTGTATTGCATTTATTCATTTCATTCACACTAGATCATTAATTATACTTGGTATTTTTATCTTTCCCTATATATATATATTGTGTACTAACCACTTCATTGCAGGTGAAAGGGTTCTTAGTTATTATAAGCTTATCCGATTTCTCTTACCCAGTTGGTTGAACCTACTGGGTACATTTTAGTGTACTCATATCTACTATATTTCCTCCCTGCATACTGAGCACAAGGACCCCCTCATCGTAGTTGATTTCATTCGAGTGGAGTTTTCCTGTCTTTTCCCGTATCATACTAGTGAAGTTTAGACATCGAGTCATCGTTGTACTATTGAGACTATTCTAGTTTTTTTATATCAAACTTTGTATTTCTTTTATCAGATAAGCTTGTATTTACTCTTTTGTACTATTTAGAAGCTCTTGTACTCATGACTCCTGGTTTTGGGATTTTAATCTCAGTGTGGTTGTTTTATCTTAATCTTTCCTCCTTTAGTCATAATTCAATTTTTGGTCATGATAGTCTAGATTGAAGATTTAGAAACAAACGTTAAAGGTCAAAAGTTTCAAGCCGAGTAGGACCAAAACTAAATATTTGGAGTGGAAATTCATTGTGGTGTTAAATGAAGTACACATAGAAATAAGAATGTTTAATATGGCTATCCCGAAGAGAGAAAGTTTTAAGTATCTTGAGTCTATAATCCAGGATAGTAGAGACACTGATGATTACGTTGTACATTGCATTAGGGCGCATGTACGAAATAGAGGCTTGCCTCTAGAATCTTATGTGATAATAAGGTACCATTTAAACTTAAAGGTAAGTTCTTTAAAGTGGTGGTTAGACCTTTCTTATTGTATAAGACAGAGTGTTGTCTAGTTAAGAACATATCTGTTTAGAAGTAGCATATTGTAGATATGAGGATGTTGAGATGGATGTTTGGACATAATAGAACAAAAAAATTAGGAATGAGATTATCCAAGAACAAGTGGAAGTCCTCTTTGGTAGAAAAAGTGAGTGGAGAAATACTGAGATGGTTAGGGCATGTGATGAGGAGGAGTGTTGACGCTTTGGTGAGGAGGTGCAAGAGGATTGTAGTAAAAGGTATACAGAGAGATAGAGACAAGCCAAAATTGTATTAGAGAGAGATGATTGGACAAAACATGGAGTTCAGATTACCAAGGACATGAAACTAAATAAGATGGACTGAAGGTCGCATATTAAGGTAGAAGGTTAGTGCGGTTGTAGTGTTGTATTTTAGGCGAAGGCTCCTTGTACGTATTATTATATAGTGTTTCTTTGTTGCTGTTACTGTCCTTTATTGTTAACCCTACACTACCTTTCTTACTAACTATCATGCTTTTTCATTTATTTTATTTTCTTTTTGAGTTTGATGAACATGAGCAAAGGGTCCATAAAAAATAGCCTCTTTATGTAACACCCCAAGAGTTTAAGCTGGGAACCGAGCCATTCTTCATATGTGTATAAGACCGAGCTTGATAACTTCTATTTTTATGTGTGTGTTTGGATCAATTGCTAAGTATTTAAAGTATATTAGATGTGGTTTAAGATAATAACCGATCTCTTATATCAAGTTAAGTCCAAAGAATTTCTATTGGCTAGGTATTTTGTGAGTTTGTATGAGGGTCAACTTCAAATTCTCATATCTCCTAGCACAAAAAGAATTAGGTTCCTCATGACTTATAAAATCAAAGGTATTTGAATTATCTTTCCAACACATCTAATTTTTCTTAATTCTGAGCTCAGAGGAAGAAGTTATGCCCATTTTAGTGAAGCCGTATCAGGTTGTCTTCCCACCTCACCATAGAATATAGTATGTATCAGAGTCGTGGTGAGCACCTATCCAAGGAAAATTTTCAAATCCTCACCACAAACAATTGTATGGCCGTTGGTGCCCTTCACCATACCCGTCATAGGCTGTGGAGCACAAAATGAGTTGTGGTGGGCTTTGTCTAAGGGTCAATCTGGGTTTGTAGTTTAATGAGGGGGATTTGGGTCATTACCTAATTTTATATTCAATGAATATGGACAATATTTAGGCCTAAATACAAGTATATTAACTACTTTATCCCATCTAAACTCATTCATTCTAATCGCAATTCCCAAATTACAAATTATATCTCTAAAAACACTCTCAAGGTCTTTTTCTTCTCCAAACAAGGTTTCTTGGAAGATCAAGCCAAATTCATCAAGTTTAAAGCAATTTATACTAATTTCTCTTGGATTCATCAAAAATATTTGTTGACATTGATTCTTGGGCATCTTTCACCCATGAAGCCGAACATATCTTCAACGTTTTAAGTGATTTTAATTGTAAATTTCATAAAACTTTGTCCAGTTCATCTCCAAATGCATAAATTTAGTCTTAGTTAAGGTATATCTATCCAATTAGGCATGATGCAAGTTTCATCACAAGATTCCATTGATTTTCATTCAATTACTCCTATATGCTATCTAGGGTTCAAGATATTGAGTATGGGTTCCTTAATTATGATTATAAATTGGTTCAATTTTATCTAATTATGCATGATTTTATTTAGAATTTTGATGATTTCCATGAGGTATTACCTACAACCATGTATTATATTAATTTTATTTATGAATTTATGAATTTCTTTATAGGCCTCTTCAATTATGATTAGGTTGATATCTTTTCACATGGTTATACATTATTTCAATTCAATTACATGATTTTGAAATGATTTCGTATAGATCCAAGCATGAAGCTATATTTTCCAAAGATAAGCTTATGTTATGGTCATGTGTTTACAATACTTTCAAGCAAGTTACATAAAAAAACATGAATTAAGTTTTTATGATGAAATTCAAATTAAATATGAATGATGGTAGGACCTTCTCACCTAAGTATGAATGTCTGATGATGAAAGACCTATACTCACATCACATAAGTAAAGAGATATTATGACTATGCTACATAAGTTGTGGATGGGTAATACATATGGCCTCTCCCACATGACATGATTTTATGACATATGACTTCTATTCTATTGAAAGTTTACTTAGCACCAAACTTGGTATTGAGGCAATCTCTCATGTTAGAGGGAAGAGACCCATAGTAAGATCTCATTGTCACGTAACTACATGCCATTATAGGATAAATAATCACTTGTAGTAGAAGCTTGATTCCTAAGAAGGATCACAACAATAGAGGCTTGATACCTTAGAAGGGACACCCATAGCAGAGGCTTTATCCTTTATGTAGCTTAGTGGATCTACATAGGTATTAGAAGTCCACATTGACAAGTAGTCTCCCTGTTTCTATGGTGTAAGGATATCATCGGGACTTCATATTGCCGCTCACATGGTGAATGTTGGTTAATGGTAACTCTCACACATATTCATGATCTCTTACAAGGTTAAGGGTTTTCCTCACAAAGATTTATGGTATATTTTTGATGACTCATTGCTCTTATTATGATTATGATTATCATTATATCTTTTGATATTTTAAAAGGCTTATGATTTCTTATAATGAATCATGACTATCATTATAGTGTATGCGTTCTTCCATGACTTTATTATGGTTCTTAAAATGCTTTGACCATGTTAATGATTTACTATTATGCTTCAACGATTTACTTAGCATGTTTTCTAACTTAGTTTTGGCACATTATGATGTCATCCATTGCATTCTCACATACTAGTACATTTAAATGTAGTAATGGATATTTTGTCTACGTTGTAAAAATATGTATGATCGGATGCTCCTCGTGGCTAGTTTGGCTTGGCAGCACATCACTTGCTTGGTAAGCCCTCATTCTTTGGGGGTTGCCACTAAGCCTATGATCTCAGTGTTAGCATGATTTCCATTTGAGACATTTTCTTTACTTCTATTATGGGTGAGCTAGGAAGGTATAAGGCCGCACATGTCGAAACATATGATGGTGCAAAAAGGAAAATGGGTCCTGGAGAATTTTCAAGTATCAGTGGTCCTTATGAGAGGCCTTACGGCCTATGTGCATGTACGAGCCGTACATTGGTTCATGGGACCGAAGTATGTATTCCAATGACTCAAGTTTGGGAGGTCATCTATGCATAAGTGGTTCTACGAGCCGTAAAAAGTTCCACGGGTTGTAAATGGTGCTCGTTGATTGAATGTCAGATTTGGTGAAATTTGAGATTTTCAGGAATCCAATCTATGACTTACCAGACAGACCATAAAATGAATTACGAGCCATAATTCAGGTCGTAGAAGGTGATTTAGAGATAAGTTTCTGAGTTTCTAAAAGGGCATCAGATGAGACCCTATTCATGACCTATAGAATGGACCACGACCCGTAAATGGGGTCTCATAGTCCTATCCAGTGGTTTTATAGAGGAAGTTCCAACCTTTCCTATTCCTTTAAAAGCCTTATCTAGCCCCTCATGACCCCTCATGCAATTCCAAGCCCCTTTCCCATCAAGTCAAGTGCAAATGATTCTAATCACCTAAGTTCTAGCATGGATTCGTATATATGTCAACTTCAAATCATCATGTCTCTTAGCACACATTGAATTAGATATGGTACAACAAAGCAAGTGAAAGCTCTTTGAATTATCTTTCTAATGCAACTAGTTTCACTTCATTTGGAGTTCGGATCAAAATGTTATGCCCGTTTTAGTGAGGCATTGCCAGGCTGTCATTTTATACCACCCATTTTACGGACCGTGGAATGACTTACGACCTGTAAACGGGCTTTCGTGGAAACTATCCGACTAGTTTTAAAAAGGGTGTTTTTGACCTTCCTTTACACCCTAAGCTCAATGCTACGTCTTTTTGACTTCCCACATGCCCTATATTAGTCTAAAACAGCCCCTAATAACCCTATTCCTAAACCATTCTTCAAAATCTAATTGCCAAAAATCCTTTCAAGTTCCCCAAGGTTCTCCATTGAAGACAAGGCTAGGGTTTGGGTTTCTTCACCAAAATTTGTGATTTCTTCCATAAATCTTTGGCTTAGGTATGTGGGTTTGATTTGTGAAGCCCTTCCCTTCACAAAACTCAAGTTTCTTTTACTTTAAAACTGACCCATGGTTTATGCATATTGTGAAGTTTTAGGAAGTTGGTTACAAGTTGGTTACATCATGTAATTTATGATGCATTCTTACTTATATGAAGTATATGAGTATTATAATATTACCTATGATACATATTGACTTGAAAATCATGACTTTCTAGTTGGGGTTTTACAAGGACTATGTTGGGTTGATTTAAATGATTCTAAATTCTTATATTATGAATTTATTGATGTTTGTTAGACCATATCATTATGAGATAATATTTAATTCCATGAGAATAATGTTATGTCTTAAATCCCTATATTATGGAAGGTGGGGTTTTATAGATATTTGATGGGTCTCCTAAACTTGATTTTTAACTGGTGAATCCTACTACTCTTATACATGAGTAGCTATAAAATTTTATGATTTCATGGGTAATGGGTTATGAAGTTGATGGAGGGTTGCTTGATTTTTTATTTAAGTTCATACTTTCTTTATTATTATTATTGTTTATGAATCAAGTCTAAATCATATGAATTTCATGATTATGAGTCTTCAAGCATGCAAATCTCATGTTTTGAACTTAAGCTATATGAAGAGTATGTTTTATGAAAGAAGGAAGTCTCGATCCATGCTATATAAGAACATAAGAGTCCTAAATGTTAAGACTCAACATTTATGTTATGGCTTCATGAGAAAATTATGAAACTTTATGTAAGATCATGATTTCCCTTCATTATATGTCCTAGATATTATGAATCATAGGGTTTGCCAAGTATGCTATGAAACACGTTGAAGATATGAAAGCGATGTATTATTGAAAAGCGTTCTTTATAATGTTATGGTGTCCAAGTTTATGCATGTCATGAATATATCTTGTCTATATGTTATTTGGGACAAGACTCATTGGAGTCAAAAATGAATGAATAAAAGAAATATGAGTCTCTACCCAGTTATGATCATGAGGCAATAATGACCCATTAGTAGATGATCTAATGATGATGCTAGCTGATACTAGAGGCTTAGCCAAGATGTAGGAGCTCTCCTTATTGATGATTAATGTTCTAAATGTTTATAGGATGGGTTAGTAGAATTCCCTCCGTTGTTTTATAAAGACATATGGGATGGGTTAGTAGAATACCTCTCCACTAATGATTTTATGATTCATGCTTATGATTATTCCATGAGAGTTTTACTGAGCATCAAATGGACCTTAGGATGGATTCGTAAGCTCCCCATTAGAAGAGGCATGAGACCATTAGTTGAATCCCATTGTCCCATAACCACATGCAACCATAGGAAATAGAAATCACCTGCTAGTAGATGTTTTCTAGACCAACCGATAATAAAGGGTTCTCATCAGCAAGGCTTTAGTGGATCCTCTTAGGCATCTTAGGAGGTCACCTTGGCAAGTGGTCTCCCCCATTCTCTGGTGTAGGGGAAACATCGAAACTCCATGGTTAGCTCACATAGTTTATGTCGGTTAAAGGGTGCTCTTACATATGTTCATGTTCTCCTTATTTTCCCAAGGTATCCTTTTATGATGATATATGATGGTTCCTTCATATTTTGTTCAAAGTTGTTTTAAAGTTCCTATGACTCATTGTTTCAAAAGTTCAAATGGTATTTCTTCTAAAGGTATATGACTATGTCTACAAGAGTGTAAGGTGGTCTCCATTATGATTATTAATCTTTCTTTCAAAATAAAAAGTCTTTATATAAAGTGATGTATTGTTTACCCAAGAATATTAATATTTTAATTATTTAAAACAACATGTAATTTCTCGCTAATTTAAGTTTTATGACTCATAATACATTCAAGTAAGGGTAAGTTCTTTATTTCTCATGTGCATTATTTCATGTTCTTTGATGAGATTAAATGATCTAAATGATCATCTGTATGTATATTCCAAGTTTATATAATTATTTAATTCATGACTATATTCATCTATGCATCCTATTATGTTTTTCTAAAGTTGTTTTTTCATGTTTAAATGATATTAGCTTGCTTATGACTTACTCATGCTATTGTAAATGTATAATTCATAACATGAGACTTAGCATGAATCATTTCACCATGTATCCCCATGTATTTCATTGTATACCTACATACTAGTACATTAAAAGTACTGATGCATACTTCTATACCTAAATGATTTAACCATATAGGGATTGGTGCTCCTCGATATCTTCCATGTGGCTAGCTTTTGGATCATTGAAGATGAGAGTTGGTGAGTCCTCTAGTTTGGGGACAATAACCTGATTTTATTTCTAGATTGATGTATAAGACATTCTCGTTTCAAGTTGTATATTTCTTTTGCTATGTATGTATTTGAGGGTGAGCTTGAACATGTCTTAGCCCCCGCCAAGTTATGTTAGAGGTATTGTTGGGCAAATATTATGATGGTATCCAGTTCTTATATTCCTTTATATTCTTAAGTTGTGGCCCTTAGCCCTGTTTCCCCTAGTTTCCTGTTTCATCTTAGAGTATTATGCCTATGAATTCTTATGATATGTAAGATAGCTTAGGTGAGGTGCCTTCGAGTGTCTCATTTACCGTGTGACAACTAGACCCCTAGGTTGGGTCGTTACAGATGGTATCCATAGGCCCCATCTACATTAGAAGATTAGCGACATGTCTATTCAAAGAGAATGTGTAAGTCAATTTAATGGGGCGTAAGCTTTTCTTTATTCTTAAGACTTTATTTTGAGACTTATCCATCATTTTTCTTCCTATTGTTTATTTACTTGCCTTCGGTTTGCTTGATATGCTAATATGGCTTGGTTGGGGTTTCTTCGGGAATCCTAATCACCGTATCACACCAAGGGTCTAGCTTGAGTTGTGACAAACTTTGTATCAGAGCACAAGGTTAAGTGTTCTAAGGAGTCAAGCATGGCACATAAAATAGAGTCTTATTCATTAGCATGAAGCACACCACATCTATGAGTTGGAGGGTATGAGGCATTTCAGCAAAAAGTTGTACTTCTTTCATGATCAATGTCGTGTGATAGAGTTGTGCCCTAAGATCATTTCCCTAATGATTGTTCTTTGCAATATCAGAAAGATGAAGAGCTCCAACCCAAAGAGAAGTCAATGCTAATGAGAGACAAACACCTCAAGTTCTAAATGATCCCATAGTTGAGTTCACTAATATGGAGTTCTGAACTGCCTTTCAAATGTTAGCCTAAGTTGTGATGGCCCAAGCTAACAATGGATGAGTGGATCCAAATATAGGTATGACAGTAGCTAGAGTTCAAGACTTCATGAGAATGAATTCACTCGAATTTCATGGTTCCAAAGTAGATGAGAATCCATAAGATATTTTTGGTGAGATCGATAGGATTGTGGCTTTTATGGGTGTATCCCTAGGAGAAAAGGTTGACTTAGCGGCCTACCAACTCTAGGGTGCTGTTGGAGTGTGGTTGATTAATGGAAGGATGAATGGGTTTAAATATTGAGTCGTAGCTTAGGAAGAATTCAAAAGTACATTTTTATATTGGTTCTTTCATGTCCCCCTCCAGACGTTCCCCTAGCGGGGGAACTCTCAATAGCTATTGTTGCTCCTTATGCCTGGTTCCGCTCAACTCTCCCTTTAGATCTACCCTTGGCTGAAAGCAGAAGAGGTGGCTTACTAACATACTGTAGTAAGTAGTCTTGTCCGAAAGCCTCAGGCGAAAAGACAACTTAAAGGTAACAAGGTTCTGAAAGAAAGTGGAATTGAGAGAGGAAATCCAAAAGTTCATCAATCTTTGTCAAGGAAGTATGAGTGTGAGGAGTACTTTCTCTAATTTACTAAATTGTCCAAATATGCTCCATTTATGGTTTCAAATTCAAGGGAATGGATGAGTAAGTTTGCAATGGGTGTCTCGGACTTGGTATCCAAGGGATGTAAAATGGCTATGCTTATCAAGGAGATGGAAATTTTGAGCTTATGAAATAAGTATAGCAAACAAAGGATGAGAAGATAAAGGAGAAGGCTAGAGAGTTCAAGAGAGATCAGGTCGATGGTGATCCAACATTTGCTAAAGCTCATATGCCTAGGTTCAATGAGGAAGGTCATTCTTTACTCCCGTGTTCAAAGTGCAGCAGGAATCACCAAGGAAAGTACATGGCTAGTAGGGAGGATTACTAGAAATGTGGTGATATGGATCATAAGATGAGGATTTGTCCTATAGCTATTAGAAGAGGAAGGTAGATGGCTCGATCTACTTCATTCGGCATGTTATGCATTTCATTTGGTTTCTGTAATGCTTCGTATGGGTCAGTTTTATGTTCATTGTTCTAGGATTGACTGAATGAACCAAGTGTTTAAGTTGGTGCAATGGTAAAAATATTCTCTTTTCATGACCATTCACATTCCTCCCTACACTTGTCTTTTTCTATGTCATATCATATGTATGCATACTCATGAAACTTGTTTTGAAAGATGTTCATAGACAAAGTTGGGAGATTTCATGATTTTGATATTTAAATTGCATTATTGCATTTATACTAGGTTGTTACTTATCTATTCCTGTCATGATCCAAAACTACGGTCTAGGTGTGACATAGTGAATGGAGAACCTAAAGGTACCCCAAAACAAGCCTCATAGAATACATAAAGCACATCGTTAGTAAATAAATCAAAATAAGTAGAAAGTAAGGGATAGGGACTAAGGGACAATCAACATAAATGTAAGAGACAGATTCAAATCAATACATACATAACCAAGTCTCCAACAGTAACTCTAAAACATATATAGGGTGGGAGGCTTAGACATATTCCAAGCTCATCGTCAAACGTATGTAAAGTGAAATAAAAGTATCATAGTCATAAACAACAAGCAAGATAAAAAGGGGCTATTGTCCTCGAACTAGAGGACTCACAATGAGAAAAGTCTTCTATCCAAAGTCAACCATAAGTGTGAGGTGGAGGATGATCATTAGTCACTACATGGTAACATCATGTAGGAAAAATATGGGTTAGTACTATGGAATGTACTAAGTATGTGAGATGCAATGCAAGAAGAAAATCATACGCCATACTAAACAAGATGCATAACCATGACAAAGGTAGTAAGCTCGATATGTAATGGTTGATCAATGCCTTACCTAAAACATGATTGAAAAAAAATAAAAATAACAACACATCATATACATAAGTATGTGGGAGGAGACCTTAACCAATAATAAGACCATGCGAGCTGCTACATGGAATTCCAAGGTTGCCTCCACACCATTTCATAATGTTCATGAACTTGCATAACATATAGTGAAACTCTTCAACATTCATAATATAATTCATTAGGACTTATAATTGAAACATTATGGGTTAAGGCACATGCATTTTTAAAACATGAGTCCAAGAGTAACATGCATAAACATAAAGGAAACTTATCAATTGGAACCATTCTCAAACAACCCACCATAATCATTGCAAAACCCTAGATAGGGAAAGATCATGAAATTGATCTTAATAACCATCATAAATCATAGCTTCCCATGACATTGTATTTATGTGCCTCATATAACTATAAATGCATCATAAAATCCATGTTTAAATCCTTTTCATAAAACATCATAAGATTCACAAACTTTTAGCTAAGTGAAATAAGAAGATTTCTTGAGCTTTGTGGGTCGAAGGTACCCACAAATCAAAACCCACATACCTTAGCTACAAATTCATGAAGAAAAATCTAAATTGGAAGCAAGAAATCCAAACCCTAGCTTGAACCCTTCACTTGGCTCCTTGGAGCAACTTACGAGTGTATAAGAGGTCTTAGCTTAGATAAACTCTAAAGAATTGAAAATGAGAAGGGGTTGAGTATTAATAGGCTAAAAAGGAGTCATTTAGGAGTCAAAATGATGTAGTTTTAGGCTTAGGATACTAGAAAATATAAAAAATACCCCTTATTGAAATCTATCGTGACCTATCCACGAGACCCATCTAAGGGTCATAGAATGGAATATGGGTTGTAGATGCTAGGTTTTGTCCTGTTTACTTTTTGACCCTTTGAAAATGAATCTTAAACTCAATCTATGAGTGCCTTCTATGACTCGTGGATTGGTCTATGATTGTAAGCCCTTTCATAGAACTGCCTAACACCTAGAAAATTTTTCAACTTTAGGTGTCTAACTACAAGACCATTCTACGTCTCGTAAACAAAATGACGACTCATCCTACATTTTCGTAACTCACGATTCAGAAACTCAATTTTCACCAATGTGGACCACCATTCCATGAACACATTGTATAGTTTTTAGTTCCATTTAAGGACTGTAATTGCCCCTCGTAAACTACGTTATGCACACATCTCTCTTCTAGAGGCATTTTGGTAATTTTATCGGGCGTTACATTATCTCCCCCTTGGAATCATTCGTCCTCAAATGATGAGTGAGAGAGGTATTATGGCACAAATAGACTCAAGACTCATCTATTTATGTCCCTTATTATCTCCTGTGCCAATAGGACATTTTTAATGATACTCCTCCCTTTGACAAATCCTGACTGGTTCGGGGAAATGCCTTTTGGGAAGCACTTTAGCCATTCTATTATGCAACACTTGTGAAATGATTTTATTTATGAAGCAACTCAAGCTAATAGGTCTCAAATCAGAAAAGGTTATAGGGAGTTCCTTTTTAGGGATAAGGACCACATTAGTATGAGCGATAAACCTTGTGAAAAAATAATTCTTACAAGAAGGGTTAATGAAGTAAATGAGTTATTCCTATCCTAATATATTTGCATTGATGAGGATACAAATGTATGGTTTTGTTTATGTATTTCATTCGACTAGACTTAATACCGAATAAGGCCTAAGGTAGGGGACTATCCCCAAGTAGGCTACTACTTCCAGAAGTGCTAGGATATTGTGAAGGATGACTTTATGTTGGTTGTTAAGGGCTTTTTCTGTGGACTAGAACTCCCAACTTCTCAACTCTTCATCGACCTCAATAACATCTACTCAGAACATCAAAATATACATATCAACTCACAATAGAAACATCAAGTTAAGGTAAGAATAGGAATATTACCTTCAATATTCTTGTTATCAGACATGAATAGGTGAGGGTATTTAGTTCTCATATCTTCCTTGGCTTCCCACGTGGCTTCCTAAAAAAATTGGTTCCTCCACAAATCTTTAACGGAGGTTATCTCTTTGTTTATCAGTCTATGAATCTGTTGATCAAGGATCTGGACTGGAATTTCCTCATAGGAAAAGCTATCTTTGACTCCAGTACTTTCAACAGAGATCACCAAGGCAGGATCTCCCAAATATTTGTTCAACATAGAAACATGGAACACCAGATTGATTCCGTCTAACTTAGAATATCACTCTAGCTCAAACGCGACCTTCTCAATTCTCCTTACAATCTGATAAGGGCCAATATAGCGAGGACTTAATCTCTTTTCTTCCCAAACCTCATGACACCCTTCAGAGGTGATACCTTCAAGTATACCCAATTGCGCACCTCGAACTCTAAGTCCCTTCTCCTCACATCAGTGTAAGACTTCTAACGGCTCTGTGTAGTCTTTAATCTATTTTTAATAGTCTTCACCTTTACCCTAGATTGGTGCACAAGGTCAGGACGAATAAACTCCGCTTCTCTAACCTCAAACCACCCAATGGGTGATCTACACCTCCTCCCATACAAGGCCTCGTAGGGGGCCATTTGAATGCTCACATGATAACTATTGTTATATGCAAATTCAATAAGTGGTAGATGGTCATCCCAATTCCCTTTGAAGTCAAGGATGCAAGCTTTCAACATATCCTCTACAGTCTAAATAGTGTGCCCCGCCTGTCCATCCATCTGTGGATGAAAAGTTGTACTCAGATTTACCTTGGTTCCCAATCCCTTCTGGAAAGACCTCCAAAAGTGGGAAGTAAACTGGGCTCCTCCGTCCAAAATGATGGACAAGGGAACTCTATGCAACCTCACAATCTCTTGGATGTAAATCTTGGCATACTCCGCTGCAGTATTAGTTGTCTTGACTGCCAAGAAGTGTGCTGAGTTAGTTATCCTGTCTACAATCACCCATATGGAATCATGTTGTCTCCAGGGTATCGATAGTCCGGTGATGAAGTCCATGTTAACCATCTCCCACTTCCATTCTAGAATCTCAAAGTTTCGAGCCAAGCCACTTGGCCTTTGATGCTCAACCTTCACTTGTTGGCAATTCAGACACTTTGAAACAAACTCGGAAATGTCCCTCTTCATCCCACTCCACCAATAGACTTCTCTTAAGTTATAGTACATCTTGGTGGAGCCCAGACGAATGGAATATCTAGTGTTGTGCTCTTCAGCCATGACCCTCTCTCGAACACCATCAACATCAGGAAAACATAGCCTACCTGGTATCTCAACACCCTATCTCCCCCTTTGGAGAAGACCATTACTTTTTGTTTGTGGATAGCCTCCTTCAATTGGAGTATGGTAGGCTCTAGATCTTGCTTCTCTTTTACCTCTGCCACTAGGGATGATGTAGACCAATTTTGAACATTGACTCCGCCCTCATCATTTTCCTCGATTTGTACCCCCAATCGAGCGAACCTATGCACTTCCTTCACTAGCTCTTTCTTTTCTTCCTCAACATGGGTTGTGCTACCTATTGACAACCTGCTAAAAGCATCAACAACAATATTAGCTTTACCTGGGTGGTATAGAATGCTCATATCATAATCCTTGAGCAACTCCAACCACCTCCTTTGCCAAAAGTTGAGCTCTCTCTGACTAAAGACATATTGCAGGATCTTGTGGTTAGTGAACATGTCCACATGCACTCCATACAAGTAGTGGCGCAAAATTTTAAGTGCAAACACTACCACTGCCAACTCAAGATCATAGGTCAGATAGTTCATGTCACGACCCGATACTAGGGCCTAGAAGTGACACGATGAATGGGAACCGAAGAGTTCCAAAACAAGCCTCAAGTATCTAAATCCACATCATCAGTTCAGAAAGTATATTCTAACAGTAACACATAGTTCTATGGGATGGGAGAATAGGACTCATGCTATAAGGGCAATACGGGGCTTGGGTATTTCCACATTTCCACATAAAATATGCATATAACCAAATACGACATTTCCATAAATCAATCCATATGAATACATAAACCAAATACCACACATAGCATAAAGATTTTAGAGAGTCTACATGTTGTCCAACAATGCCTCTAATCAAGATGGAACGGGGGCCAAGACATATTCCGGGCTTACCCTCAAACAAGAAAGTAAATCTGAGATAGCATAAGTAGAGGGAAGATGGCTTGTCCTTGGAAGATGGGACTCACCACAAGTACTCTTCTGGAGCGGACTAATTGTCAAACGGTTGATAATCGAATTTCTCGGCCCCTACATGGTAAAATAATGTAGGCATAAAGTATGCGTTAGTATGTTTGAATGTACTAAGTATGCCGGCATGCAATGCATATGACTTGTTAAACCTGCACTTAAATGTTAGATGACAAGGGCGCATACAAGATGCCATGAAATTCATGATGCATAAATGAAGTGATGCTCAAATATAACGGGGATGTGACCATGAGTAAGACCAAGCGAGCTATAACTTAGAATCCCGATGAAAACCCGTCACCAGTGTAGAGGTGGTCTACTTGCCAAAGGTAAACCATAATTCACCTTACGAGAACATATCCCATTTCTTATGAAGCAACCCCCTTACGAGAACATATCCCATTTTGAAAAGGATTTTTCATATCATATCATAATAGTACTCCCCCTTACATGAACATATCCCATTTTGTATGAAGCAACCTTCCTTACGGGAACATATCCCATTTTGGATAGGATTCTCATAACATATGCTAGCCACATAGTTCGAGGAAAGGGAGAGGTCCCTTGGGGATAGCCCTAACGCCCCTAATCTATCGGTGCTAAGTCGGCATCCCACGAGAATACTTATATATATACGTGCCTCCGAGAGATACAATATTCATTTCAAACCGTAATTCATTTCAAAACCGTTCAATGCACATTTAGGCTCAAATGCCAAATCACAAGTCATAATCATGATACTCATGCAAGTAATAGCTCATTCACATATACAAGATGGTGCAAGCACCCGAGATGCTCAAATAGCCATAATTATAAGACATGTATGTGATCACATTCTTGTCGTAACCCATAATCTTATCAAAATCATATCATAATCATTCCATAAAACATAATTGGGCTTAACCCACTTCATTGTTTCCATATAAACCAATGTTCATGAATGCAAATGCTATGCATGATGTAAGGATAGCATGTGTAACATAGATTCAATCTAAAATCAACATCATAATATGAAATTGAGAAAATCCATAATTAAATCAACATCTAAATCATAATATAAATCACCCATGTATAAATCAACTTTAAAGGGGACATACATGTTCATAACTTCATAACTCAATGTAAATCATCATAATTGTGATCAAAGTAGATTAAAATCATAGGTAAAGTCTAACCCATACATCAATTGGATTTGATAAAATAAAATAATGAAATCCAACATTTAAAGTAAACTAAAACTCATGAAATCATTTGAAAAGATTTGTTGGTCTTCTGGTTGAAAGGGACCAAGAATCAATCCCATATACCTTGATTGAGAAGCTAAAAATTGAGGAAGAACCTAGCTTGAAGTTGAACTCTAATTAAGCCCTAGCTTTGAGTCTTGAGATGGGAGAGTAGAGAGTATTTGGGAGCGATCTTTTGAGGAGAAGAGGGTTTAAAGAGAGTAAATTAAGAGGGGAGGGATATCAGCTGAGTTAAGGGGCATTGGATAGGTAAAAGGTCACAATTCATAATTAAAATAAATGGTAATTACATAAATGCCCTTAATGAAACAAGCAAAATCTGAACCGTTAGGTCTATACGGCCCCCCTATACGGTTTATGAGCCGTTACACCGATCGTGAACAGTGACTGTGAATCGCCACTTAGATAAATTTCACGGTGCCAACATTTAGAATTTATCTGAGGCTAAAGGGTACCATACGAGGGGCTACACGGCTTGTGTGATGCTACACGGGTACACGGGTAGTGTCAAGAGCCGTGTGATGACACTTAGAAAATTCTTGCACGAAAAAGTTACGAGATGGTAATTTTGTACTTAGAAAAATTTTACGTTGCGATCCATACGGTGGGCCACACAGCCCGTGACACACCACATGGACCGTGTGGCTGGCCGTATTCCCTCATTTAGTCCGAAATTCACTATCGACATCCCATACTCAAATCATGACCAAGTATGTCTCCACTGAAGGCTACACGGTCCGTATGGCTTCACAGGGGCTGTGTGATCCTCCCATGGATCGTCACCTGGTCAAATTTTCTCCCGGGCCAACATTATGAGATCTGATAAAGTCATTCGAAAATTTTGGTCCTTACATCATCTGCCCCTTGGGAACATTCATCCCTGAATGTGCAACGACAAGGCTTGAGAGTTTGACTTAAGACATGAAACATCCGAAAACAAGGTATAATGCATAGCTCATTAAATCATAAAGTCATTAAAACCCATTTCAAATGTATTCAAATCATTCAAACATCATAAAAAATCATTTTCGTGCCCATGTATGCATATCATGTCATGAGACTCAAGAGAGAAAGAATTAGAAGTATTTAGAATAGGATCAACCTAGTACCTTAGGCTTGAGTAGATTTGGAAAGATGGGGCTATCACTTCATCATGTCCAATTCTGTCTCCCATGTAGCACTCTCAACGTGATGATTTCTCCATAGTACCTTCACCAAAGCCACATCCTTGTAACAAAGCCGCTTCAGTTGCCTATCCAAAATCTATACCGGAACTTCCTCATAAGATAGGTTTCCTCTAATTCAATCCTTCCAAAGGCACAATAGTGCTAGGATCGCCAACTAACTTCCTTAACATAGGCACATGGAAGACCGAGTGAATGGAACTAAAGTTCGAGGGTAACTCTAGCCAATAAGCCACATTCCTGATCTGCTCAATGATCTCATAAGGGCCAAAATACCTGGGGCTTAGCTTGCTCTTCTTCCTAAAACACATCACACCCTTCATAAGCGAAACCGTCACAAATACGCAATCACCAACATGAAACTCAAGATTCCTCCTCCTAACATCCCAATAGGACTTTTGGTGACATTGTGCCGTTTTCAACCTTTCTCTAATTACCTTCACATTTTCCATAGCCTCTATCACTAAATTCGGGCCAATCAGTGCCATCTCTCCCAGCTCTAACCACCCCACCGGTGATCTACACCTTCTTCCATACAAGGCCTCGAACGGTGCCATACCAATGCTAGCATGGAAGCTATTATTATAAGCAAACTTAATGAGAAAAAGGTGATCATCCCAGTTACCCTTAAACTCCATCACTCAAGCCCTCAACATATCCTCCAAGGTTTGAATAGTCCTCTCAGCTTTCCCATCGGTTTGAGGATGAAAAGCGGTGCTCAACCTAATCTTAGTTCCAAGACCCTTCTGAAATGATCTCCAAAAGTGGGATGTGAATCGAGTGCCACGATCCGATATGATAGACCTAGGCACACTATGCAACCTCACCAATCCTTAGATATACAACCTTGCATACTCCTCGGCGCTATAGGTAGCCTTGACCCGTAGGAAATGAGCCGACTTGGTCATCTTGTCAATGATGACCCAAATTGAGTTGTATTGCCTTCGAGTCCGAGGCACACCAACTACAAAGTCTATCTTCACATCTTACCACTTCCATGTGGGAATCTCAATATCTTGAGCTAAGTCGTCGGGCCTTTGGTGCTCTAGCTTCACTTGTTGACAACTCAGACATTCAGATATGAACTTAGCAATGTCCTTCTTCATACCATGCCACCAATACTCTTCTTTCAAATCCCGATACATTTTAGTAGACCCTGGGTGAATAGAATAATGAGAGTTGTGAGCCTCACTGATGATCACCCTTCTAAGATCATCCACATTCGGAACACAAAGCCAGTCTTGGTACTGGAGCACACCATCTCCCCCTTGGGAGAACACTTCGATCTACGTTTTGGCAACCAACTTCTTCGATTCAACTAACGATGGGTCTAAATATTGCTTAGCTTTTACATCAACCACCACGGAAGATTTTGCCCCTCTTTGAACACGGATACCACCATCGCTCGAATCGGCCAACCTGATACCCAACCTAGCCAACTGGTGAACATCTCTTGCTAACTCCTTCCTTTCCTCTCCAACATGCGCCACACTCCCTATAGATAGCCTACTGAGAGCATTGCCCACAACATTGGCCTAGCCGAGATGATATTGGACACTCATGTCATAATCCTTTAGGAGTTTCAACCATCTCCTTTGCCTCAAATTGAGATCTCTTTGAGTGAATACATATTGCAAACTCTTTTGATTGGTGAACACATCAACATGAACCCCATACAAATAATGTCTCCAAATTTTCAAGGCAAAGACCACTGCCGCCAACTCAAGATCATGTGTTGGGTAATTACGTTCATGCACCTTCAACTACCTTGATGCATAGGCTATTACCTTACCATGTTGCATAAGCACACAACCCAACCCAATCCGCGAGGCATTACAATACACCACGAATCCCTCAAAAAAATTCGGTAAGGTCAAGATGAGAGCCGATGTAAGCTGATCTTTTAAAGTTTGAAAACTCTGGTCGCATTTGTCCAACCACACAAACTTAGCCTTATTTTGGGTCAACTTAGTCAATGGAGATGCAATAGATGAGAATCCTTCGACGAATCTTCTATATTATCTAGCCAACCCCAGATTGCTTCGAGTATCTGAAGGATTCAACGGTCTGGGCCAATTCTTCACGGCCTTGGTCTTCTTCGAATCCACCTTGATACCATCACCGGACACCACATGCCCAAGGAAAGCCCCTTCACCCAACCAAAATTCACATTTGCTAAACTTGGCATACAATTTCTTCTCTCTCAAGGTTTGGAGAACCATCCTCAAATGATCCCCGTGCTCCTGCTCACTTCGGGATTAAATAAGAATGTCATCAATGAAGACCACCACAAAACTGTCAAGGAATGGCTTAAACACCCGCTTCATCAGATCTATGAACATGGCCGGAGCATTGGTAAAGCCGAACAACATCACCACAAACTCAAAGTGCCTACCTTGTCTGAAAGATTGTCTTGGGAATGTCACATTCTCTAACCTTCAACTGATGGTACCTGGAACGGAGATCAATCTTTGAGAAATAAGTAGCCCCTTGAAGCTGGTCGAACAAGTCATCAATCTTGGTTAATGGGTACTTATTCTTAACAGTCACCTTATTTAATTTCCTTTAATCAATACACATCCAAAAGTATCCATCTTTCTTTCTTACAAACAACACTGGAGCACCCCACAGCGATATATTGGGCCTAATGAAGCCTTTTCTCCAACAAATCCTTCAATTGCTCTTTTAACTCAACTCCGCCAGCGTCATACGATAAGGAGAAATGGAGATAGGCTGAGTATTCGGAAGAAGATCTATGCCGAAGTTTACCTCTCTTTAAGGAGGATTACTGGGCAATTCTTTGGGAAACACATCCAAAAACTCATTCACCATAGGAAACAACTCAAGAGTAGGTCTTTCGGACTCCATATCCTTGACCCTCACAATATGATAAATGCATCCCTTGGAAATCATTTTCCATGCCTTCAGGTAGGAAATAAACTAACCTTTAACAGAGGAGTCACTACCCTTCTATTCCAGAATAGGCTCACCGAGAGGGTGGAACTTGACCTTCTAGGTTCTACAATCTATAGAGGCATATGATGCATGCAACCAAAAGAATCACGTCAAAATCAAACATCTCAAGTTCCACAAGGTCACATGGGAAAACTTTGTGGAACACAACAGGGCAACCATGATAGACTCTATGTGCAATAATAGATTCACCCACGGGAGTATAAACTGAGAAAGGGTCCTTCAAAATCTTGGGACTAAAACCAAATTTAACAGCCAATGGAGGAGTCACAAAAGACAAATTGCACCCGGATCAAGCGAAACATAAGCATCAAAATCAGAGACTTTTAACATACCAGTCACGACATTCGGAGCTTCCTCAACATCTTGATGGGCATGGAGTGCATAGAACCTGTGATTCCTTAGGGCAACACCTTGGGGAGCTCTGTGTTGGCCCTGTCCACCTTGAGACATCTAACATTGGCCTCTACGAGCATTCTTAGGACAATCAGTATCCTTGTGGTTCTTATTTGCTACACCCGTAGGAAACACCTAAATCCCTCCAACAAACTCCCCTGTGGCGCTTCTCACATTTGTTACACAAAGGATTCTCCTGTGCACCACCAGTCGGTGCGCTTTTAGCGACCCGAGCACCAGAATCTTGGCCTTGTTGGAAGCGGCCAAGCCAGCACTTCGAGAACCAAAGAATCCACCATCAAAATGGGCTCTCTTAGGATTTTGAACCCTTCTCTCCTTGAGTTTCTCCCCTTTGATCTTTTTAGCATACACCATGAGTCTAGAAATATCCATGTCCTTTATGAGCACAGTAGTACAACAATCCTTTACAAGCAAATCAGAGATACCAGAAACAAACTTGTGCATCCTAGCATGTGGGTCAGCCACAAGCAACAGAGCATACTTGGAGAGCTTAGTGAATTTGAGGGCATAGTCACTCACACTCATACCTCCTTGCTTGAGGTTGATAAATTCAGTCATCTTGGCCTTCCTAAGCTCAAGTGGGAAGAAGAGATCCAGGAACACAAATCTGAACTCTTCCCTGTTGACATCACCATCGCAAACCCTCTTCATAGACCATTAGGTATAGCACACCTGAGCCACATCTTTCACTTGGTAAGTAGCCAATTTAGCCTTTTCCTCAGAAGTGAAACCCATAATGTCCAATATCTTGGTGAGCTCATCAATGAACTCCTGTGCATCCTCATCAACCATCGACACACAAAACTCTGGAAGATTCATCCGAGTGAAATCCCACAACGTAGAAGCTGGCGTAGTATCCTGTGGCAGATTAGCCTGCCTTATATGAGATGTTACCACCCGAGCGAGCATGGAAAAGGTTGTACAGAATTCACCATTTGTGATGGGTTCCTCCATAGGCTCTTGAGGAGCCTGATCATCATTAGCCGGAGCTAGCCTTGGTAAGAGGGGTCTTCCTCGAGGCATCTTCTGCAATGGAACAACGACACCGTCAGGATGGGAGACCAAATATTCGAGTCATAGGATGACATAAGGCATGAAAAAGTGAGGCAATTCCTAGAATGTCTCTGTAGCCTCCCACTCATAAGCATGGTGCACTTCACACCCATTAATAGGACTCTACTTGATGCGGCATGTTGGATTCCAAGGACCATTTTAAACCTAGTGATCTAATACCATCTTTTGTCACGACCCAGGACTAGGACCTAGAAGTGACACAGCAAATGGGAATCTGAGAGTTCCCAAATAAGCCTCAAGTATCCAAATCCACATCATCAGTTCAGAAAGAATATTCAAATAATAACACATGGTTCTATGGGACGGGAGAATAGGACTCACGCTATGGGGAAAATACGGGGCTTGGGGCTTTCCACATTTCCACATCAAATATCCATATAACCAAATACACCATTTCTATAAACCAATCCATATGAATACATAAACCAAATACCACGCATAGCATAAAGATTTTAGAGAGTCTACATGTTGTCCAACAATGCCTCTAATCAAGATAGAATGGGGGTCAGAACATGTTCCGAGTTCACCCTCAAACAAGAAAGAAAATTTGAGATAGCATAAGTAGAAGGAAGATGGCTTGTCCTAGGAAGATGGGACTAACCACAAGTACTTAACAAATCTGCGGTAGTAGCCTGCCAACCCCAAGAAACTTCTTATGTCAGTCGGAGAAGTCGATCTTGGCCAGTCCTTAACCGGTTTAATCTTCAGACATCTACTTGAGTTTCGTCACCCGAAACCACATGGCCTAAGAAAGCCACTGACTTGAGCCAAAACTGACACTTCGAGAACTTCGCATAAGCTCATGGTCCTTAAGTGTTTGAAGGACAATTCTAAGGTGTTTGGCATACTCCTCCTCATCCTGCGAATACACCAAAATATCATCAATGAACATGATTACAAACATGTCAAGGTAGGGCATGAACACCCTATTCATCAAGTCCATGAAAGCTGCAGGTGCATTTGTCAACCCAAAGGACATTACCAAGAACTCAAAGTGGCCATATCTAGTCCTAAAAGCTGTTATTGGAACATAACATTTCCTCACTTTCAACTGGTGGTAACCCGATCTGAGGTTTATCTTTGAAAAGCATGAGGCACCCTGAAGTTGGTCAAACAGATCATCTATCGTGAGAAGGGGATACTTATTCTTGATCGTGACCTTGTTCAGTTGCCTATAATCTCTGCACATCCTGAGAGACCCATCCTTCTTTCGTATAAACAGAATGGGAGCAACCCAAGAAGAAACACTTCGCCTAATAAAGCCCTCTGTAACAAATCCTTCAATTGCTTTTTCAACTCATTCAACTCAGGCGGGGCCATCCTATATAGGGGAATTGAAATTTCCCGAAGTTGATCTCCCTATCAGGAGGGACTCTATGTAAATCCTCAGGGAACTCATTCACAATCGAAACTAACTAAAGAGTAAGGGACTCAACATCATCAGATTAGCTCGCATGAGGTGGTAAATACACCCTTTAGAAATTAGTGTTCTAGCCCTCAGGTAGGAAATAAACTCACCCTTGGGTGCAACAGAACTTCCCTTCCACTCTAGGACTAGTTCATTCAGAAATTATAATTTGAAAACTCGGGTCCTACAATCTATGGAGGCATAGCAGGCACGGAGCCAATCCATATCAAGGATTACATCAAAGTCAACCATCTCCAAGTCAGCCAAAGTATCCCTATAATAGATGGATACTACACAATCTCTATAGACCCTTTCAGCTAGGATAGACTCACCAGTGGGAGTAGAAACAGTATGAGGCTCAAGCAAACACTCAGGAAAAATCTCAAATTTATTGGCCACGTAGGGAGTCACAAAAGATAAAGTGGCAGTCGGGTCAAGTAATGCATAACAATTATGAGAAAAGACTCGGCGCATACCTGTAATAACATCTGGTGCAACCTTTTAGTCCTGTTAATTTCCCATCACTTACAGATGGTTCATCCCACCTCCCAAAGTAGTAGCCTTCTGATAACTGCCCGTAGGGGGCACTGTAGAATACTAAGCTTTGTTACTCCCATAACCCCATATCCATGTCGGACACTCACCCTGAAAATGGCCATGTTGTCCGCATGAATAACAAGAATTTGTGCCCTCATGGCATGCACCAAGGTGAAGTTTGCCACATCTTCCATAAGGTGGTTTTCCTCTTGAGCCTTGGGTCACGCTAGCTTGGGACTGAGGACCCTAAGCTCTGAAATTCTGGTGACCATAAGATTTCTGATCATACTTGTTTTGCTGAACAGGCGCACTTGCCACAGAAGGAGCATAGCTAGAAGAACTCTTCTGAAAATAAGTTCTATCACCCTTATGCTACTTCTATTGGCTAGGCTCATGCCATGCCGATTTGGCCTTCTTACTATGCTGCTCTTCTCTGTCCTTCTTCTGGTCCTCCTTAGTTTGCTGGGTATAGACCATAAGTCTAGAGATGTCCATACTTGGAATCAACAACGCTTCCTTACACACCCTCTTTACATGCCTACCCAATCCAGATAGGAACTTTCTTATTTTTGCCCTCATATACGGAACCATCTCTGGGGCATATCGGGACAGCTGAATGAACTTGAGGTTATACTCTTTGAAAGTCAACCCCTCGTATTTCAGGTTCAGGAACTCCTCACCCTTCGCCTCCCTCAACTATTGGGGAAAGAAATGGTCGAGGAAAGCACTCTCAAACTCCTCCCACTCAGCAGGTTTAGTATCCTCACCTCTACCATCTCCCCATTGATTATACCAGGCATTAGAAACAACCTTAAGCTGATAAGAGACCAGCTAAACTCCCTTAACCTCATTAGCATCCATAGCCCTCAAAATCTTGCACACCTTGTCAATACATTTTTACGAGTCTTCCTCAACCTTAGACCCTGTATAGACTGGCGGGTTCATGCTCAAGAAATCTCTGAGCCTAGTTGAAGTTGTAGGCTGCTAGAAGCTAGAGCTAGGATCCTGGGGACCTCGGCTATCACTCTGGGAGGCCACCAACTGAGTGAGCATAGCAATGGCTCCCCTAAAGTCTGCTTCCGAAGTGGAGTATGAATGAGCAGGTGGTGCTTGTGGGATCTCAGTAGCTCTAGCAGGCCGACCCCGTCTCCTTATCTTAGTATAGGTAGGGACCTCTGGTGGGGAGTTCTCAATGTTTGGGGCTGAAGCATCTCTTTGGGCGGCAGTACGTCTAGGAGGCATGATCTGGAAACGCATAACACATGAATTAGAAGGGAGTTTCGTAGAGTCAAACTCTATTGCACGAACTTAGAATATCCAAGAAGTGTAGCCATCCCTAATGTCCTATAGCCTCCTGTTTATAAAGTGTGGTGCACAACACATACATAAACAAGACTCTACTAGACACGGCTTCATAGACTCCCTAGGACTCTTGAACTCAGTACTCTAGTACTAAGTTTGTCACGCCCCAGGAGGGTACCCTAGGTGTGGCTGGCACCCAAAGACTATTGCTAGTCCCCAAGTGATCCACTCAATCTCAGGACAGTCATCCAACATCAAGCATAGCGGAAACAATATAATAAGGTAGTGAGCTACATCAATAAGAAGGGCCAATGGCCAATAAACTTTGTCTCAACATCGATGATTAGTAAATAGTATTACTAACTCAACTCTAAGAGTGAAAGACCTCACATCAAATCTCAATTCATGTCTATGAAGCCTCTAACTTAGCTAGACAATCTAAGAGGGTACCATGACAGGCCATGGCTACCCAGCTCAATAAACAAAATAACAGATAAAGAAAAAGGGCTCCTCCGGATAGCAAGGAGGGATCACTAATGACTAAACTCAGAATCTCCAAACCTCAACGATGTGTCTGCTAAAGTCCTCTAACTCCTGTATCTGTATCATGAAACAATGCAGTGTTGAGTTGGCATCAGTACGTGGAATGTACAGTATGTAAGATGGCTGAATGTAACAGTACAAGTATAACAGTATAGGGATAACATCAACTCAACATCACATCCATCGGAATGTCAATTCTCTATCTAAAGCATGAATAAAGAGTAGACAAATGACTCATCAACATCTCATCTCAATATCATCAATACATCAGACTCATCTCAAGGAAACTCGACTCAACTTAACTCAACTCGAAGGATCAATGCCCGTCTAGGACAAGGATAAAGAGTAGACAATAAATCATCAACATCCATCAAGACTCATACCATCACATGAACATTAAAGTCCTATCAGTGAGGAACCTAACTGGGAGTTTTTCTAAGCGACAACCATCATCTATGTTCCGATGATGATACGATGAAGCAATGTCATTGCCATATCTATCGAGTACCCTACCCAGGGTAAACAACATCACCATCAGTGGATCCACAAGAAATTATATTAGTCCTATTATGGGACAAAGGTAACATCTGCATTGCGGTTCGATCCTCTCTTGCGCGGTCACGTAGTTAATGAGTTCGAGTGGAACTCATTCTCACCCATTTTGATGCTCAATACTCCTCCCAGAACATGACATGCTCATAAAACATCATCATCATCGGTCCCTTAGGGACGTAGTACATCAATATCAACATCATCATCATCGGTCATATAGGGATGTAGTACATCAATATCAACATCATCATCAACATCAACTCATCTCATCAACATCAACATCATAGACTCGAAACATTCTTTTAAATTTAGTTTCAAGTTTTTAGAGTCATCAACATCATTCTCATCAACATCATCATCAAGACTCTCATTAATTTTAAATCACAATCACAACATCACAAACATCATCATCGTCAGGGCTCTAGACTCATCCCCTAAGTTCATTCTTGCATTCTTGAATAAAATAGACATAGAATTTTATAAAATCATTCATGAAAACAACTTATGCAGTAAATCAAGTTTCTGATGATCATCAATTTAAGAAAAATTATATGGATTAAGAAGAATCTCAGTAAAATACTCAAGGATTTTCACATACAACTCATCATCTTCAATCATAGACTCAATTTACTCAAAGTGGGCACATGGAAGAATAATCACATGCTTTAGGTTAGCCTTACATACTTGGGATGATTTCTAACATCAATTTCCTCGTAGAATCTCCTCTTGATTCTTCAACCTCAACTCTCCTCAAGACTAATTTGGTGAATTTTGCTAGGAAAGGGATATTAAAATGGGTTTTGAACCCTTTATTCACGAATACGACCTATATTAATCGTATATGGGTTTTGGAAGATGCTAGCAATGGAATAGAATGCCCCTCGAAATTTTTTAGAAATTTTTCAGACACAAAATAACAAAGTCCGCAGTGTGGACTGGTCGCAGACATTTCATTTTTGGCAAAACTTCTCCTAAACAAGTTTTCTCAACCCTGTCAAAAAATTTAGAAAAAACATAAATGCGCCTCCGCGATGGGTCAGCGATGCGGCTCTATCCCAAACTCTCACTATCTCCCATTTTGGAACAAAAATTATCTTTTGACTTGGTCGCTCTAAAAATCAACCGAGACCTTTCCCCCACTCAATTTTTCGTGCTGATCACGAATCCGGCCTTTGATTTCTGATCTGAGCATCAGAAGACGTGTTACATATATCTCTTCTAGGGGCATTTTGGTAATTTTATTGGGCATTTCAAATGAGTTGGATCAATCTATCATAATCTCGTATATTTGGCGTTTAGGCCCACCTTTGGCATTAAGAGATCTATGCATATTAGGACACATTTTTTCTATTGATTTTCCCATTCACTATGTGATTTTTTTGCTATACATGTTTCATTATCTGCCTTATTACATGATATTATCGGAGCAGTGATTACTCATTTTTTTCTAACGTTTGTTCTTTCTTGTGAAGGTTTTTGCTTTCTTCCTTAAATTTATTCCCCAAAAGCTTGATTTGGATTGAATACGAACTGGCGAATCACCCATACTTCACAAGGTCAAAAGCTCGGTCATCCACCAAAATAACTGACTCAAGTGACATTTCTTCACCACAACTGATCTCACCTTTGAATGAGTCATTTTCTAAGGTGTCTGTTGCACAAGGATCAATAGAAGCTATTAGAGACAACCTCATGGAATGACTCCAAAACCTATTCATTGAAGAAGCAGAATGCAATGTGATTTTTGAAGATTGCACTAAGACCCCTACCATATGGGATGTTAACTCTGGAGATGCTTTGAACAATTGAACTTGCAGCCCATCCCCGACTCTTTGGGAATCTTGATAGATGACGGTATTAGAATCAACAAACAACATGATTCAAAATTGAGGCTTGGATCAGATTTATGAATTTTATATGTTTTGCCTCCATCTTTTAAAAGCTCAAATGTCAAATCTGAATTGTGCTTTTGCTTTAAATTTTAAACTACTTTTTGCTTTAAATTTCAAATTTTCTCATTAAAGTTATTAAGCTTATTTATTTTTCTTCTCTCTTTCAGCAAACAAACTAATAAAACTACCAATGCCAAGATGTGACATGTTATAAAATGAATGAGAACAATGTTTTTCAAAATATGAAAAAGATGTGAAGCCTGAAGAGTTGACTAAAGTATTTTAATATTTTGAGAACAAAGAAAAGCCACATTTTGATGAAATTGGGACAATAAATTTGGGAGATTCATAAACGAAGAGGGAAATAAGAATCAGTGTCCATTTTCGACTCAAAGGAAAGAACTTATCAACCTATTGAGACAATATATGGATGTGTTTGCATGGCCTTATGAGTATATCCTGAGGCTAAGCACGGACATTGTTTCACACAAGTTGTCAATAAATCCATTTTGCCCCCAGTAAAGCAGTAGCGAAGAAAGATCTAGTCGAATTTGAGTGTAATGGTTAAGGAAGCAGTGTCCAAGCAATTTTATGCCAATATCATCCAAGTCGAGAAGTATCCCACGCTGTTGGCCAACATAGTGTCAGTGCCAAAGAAAGATGGAAGAATTAGAGTATGTGTAGATTATCGGGATCTTAACAAGGCCAGCTCGAAGGATGATTTTTCTCTTCCAAACATCCACATACTTATTGATAATTTTTCCAAGCATGAGTTGCAGTCATTTGTTGATTGCTTTGCAGGCTACCACCAGATTGTCATGGATGAAGAAGATGTAGAGAAAACAACATTCATTACCTTGGGGATTGTATTATTATCGAGTAATGCCTTTCAGACTCACGAATGTGGGGGCAACATACATAAGAGTTATGAATATCATTTTTGATGACATGATCCATAAAGAGATTAAAGTCTATGTGGATGATATTATTATCAAGTCATGAAAGAGCTCAGATCACATGGAAGATTTGCATAAGTTCTTCAACAAGTTAAGGTGATAAAATCTAAAATTAAATCCTATAAAATGTGCATTTGGTTTTCCTACCAAAATGTTGTAAGGTTTTATTGTGAGTCGAAAGGGGATAGAATTGGATCCTTTAAAGATAAAAGATATTCAAGACTTGACTCCTCCAAAAGGTCGAAAGGATGTAATAAGTTGTCTTGGTAGTCTTAATTATATTAGTGGATTTATTATACAATCAACTATGATTTGTGATCCAATCTTCATGTTGCTAAAGAAAGATGCTGCTACCAAATAGACAGAAGATTGCCAGCAAGCTTTTGATAGAATCAAGAAGTATTTGTCCAATTCTCCTATTTTGGTGCCTCCAAAGCCTGGAAGAACATTTTTCTTTACTTATCTATGTCGGATGATGTATTTGGATATGTGTTGGGACAAAATGATGGAACTAGGAAGAAAGAGCAAGCAATATATTATTTGAGCAAAACGTTTACGCCTTATGAAGCTCAATACAATTTATTGGAACACACTTTTTATGCCTTGACTTGGATCGCACAAAAGTTAAGACATTACTTGTGTGCATATACCATTTTTCTCATCTCAAGGATGTATCCACTCAAGTATGTCTTTCAAAAGCCCATGCCTACTGGAAATCTAGCCAAGTGGTAGATTTTGCTAAGTGAATTTGACAGTGTGTATGTCATATAAAAGGCTATCAAGGGACAAGCACTAGTTGATCATCTTGCTGATAATTCTATGGATGGATTGTATGAGCCTCTTAACACTTACTTCCCAGATAAAGAGGTTTTGTTTATTGGAGAGGATATTTTAGAAAAATGTCTAGGGTGGAGAATATTTTTTGACAGTGCTACAAACTATAAATGAGTTGGTGTTGGGAATGTTGGTATCAAAAGCAGGTCAACACTATCTGATCTCAGCAAAGTTCAGTTTCTTATGCACTAACAATATGACAAAATATGAGGCTTGTATTCTTGGACTCATAATGGTTGCTGATATGAACATACAAGAGTTGTTGGTCATAGGTGACTCGAACTTATTGATTCATCAAATGCAAGGAAACTGGAGCACAAAGAATGTGAAGATACTCCCATATTTTCAGTGTGTGAAGGAATTATGCAATAAATTTGTCAAAATAGAATTCAGGCAAGTTACTAGAGCTCAAAATGAATTTGCAAATGCTTGGGAAACCCTGGTTTCTATGATTCAACATCCAGACAAGAAATACATAGATTCAATCGAGGTCAATATGCAAGATCAACCAACCTATTGTTTTTAGGTAGATGAAGAACCAGATGGAGAACCTTGGTACTATGACATTAAAAGGTATCTTAAGGAAGGAGGCTATCCAGTAAGGCATTAGCAATATTCAGAAAAGAACACTTAGAAGACTTGCAAATCACTTCTTTCTAAGTGGGGAAATCCTTTATAGGAGGACTCTAGATTCGGGATTACTAAGATGTGTTGACTCTTAAGAGGCCAGCACGTTGGTCGAAAAAATACATGTGGGCCACACACGATAATTTTACTTTAGCAAAGAAGATTCTGCAAGCAAGATATTTTGAGATGACCATGGAAACAAACTGCATTCATTTTGTAAGAAAATAACATCAATGTCACATTCATGGTGATCTGATTGATGTTCCACCAAATGAGCTCAATGTGATGAGTTCTCCTTGGCCATTCACAGCTTGGGGCATGGATGTCATTCGTCCTATTGAGCCAGTTGCATAAAATGGACATAGGTTTATTTTGGAAGCTATTGATTACTTCACAAAATGAGTGAAAACATCTTCATATAAGTCTGTTACAAAGAAGGGGGTGGTAGATTTTTTCCATAATAATATTGTTTGCAAGTTTGGAATTCTTGAATCAAATATAACAGACAACGGAGCTAATTTGGATAGTGGACTGATGCAAGAAATTTGTGAGAAGTTTAAAATTACTCATTGTAATTCTACTCCTTACCAGTCTCACATGAATGGAGCAGTTGAAGCGGCCAATAAAAAGATCAAAAGAATATTGAGGAAGATGATTGATAATTACAAGCATTGCCATGAGAATTAACCATTTTCCCTCCTTGTCTACCACACCACCATTAGGACTTCAACTAGGGTAACGCCCTATATTTTGGTTTATGGAACTAAAGTAGTACTACCAATGAAGGCTGAGATTCCATCTTTGAGGATTATCAAAGAAGCTAAGGTAAGTGAGGCTGAATGGACATAAAGTCAATATGAATAGTTGATGCTCATTGATGAAAAGAGAATGAATGAGGTTTGTCATAGACAACTTTACCAACATAGGATGGTTAAAGCTTTCAACAATAAGGTGAAACTGAGGCAGGTTAAATCGAGACAATTGTTCTTAGCGAATATTTACACACCAATATGAAGCTAAAGGAAAGTTTGCACCCAACTGGCAAGGGCCTTACATGTTCACCGAGTACTAACTGGAGGAGCATTGAGTCTAGCAGAAATAGATGGTGAAATATAGCCAAAAGCCATCAAAGCAGGTGCGGTTAAGCGATACTATGTTTAGAAGTTTTTATCTTGTTATGTTATTTGTTATGTATTGAAAACTACATTTTGACCTGATTCCCTAGGTGCGATACATAGGAAACCCATATCGGGTCTGGTGTCTTAGTAGTAACTTTTTGAAAATTTTATTTATGTGTAATTTGAACTACATCTTGACTTAACTCCCTTGGTGGGATACGTAGGAAGTCTACACCGGCTTCAATCACTTTATTAGAAAAAATTTCCCCCTTTTATTCTTATGTAAGGAACTACGTATTGCCTGATTCCTTTGGATACGTAGGCGACCCGTGGAGGGTTCGGCCCTTTATTTTCAATTTTTTGAGAAATTTATTCAAATTACGCTTGATGTGATGGTAGGTGGCCTGTATAGGTCTTGCCTCATCTTAACAGAATGTTAGTATCTCTCTTTCATCAAAACTGGGATAGCTTTAAGGGCATCATTTCAAAAGGATATCAAGAAAATTGAAAGGATATATAGAAAATTGGATCATCAGATAGAAGAAATTGCCAAAAAAGGATGTTTTCTTCGTTTCACGACATGTCATGGTCTAAAGTTGGCAGAAAGTCTTTGCTACCATACACATTTATATTTTTTTATCTTATTCTTATATATAAATTTTTCAATTGAATATTTTTGCTATTTATTATCCAAGATTTAGATTGGATAGAGACTACAAGTCCAAACAAAGCTTGAAGAAAGAACTTTGAAGATCCAAATCTCCAAAGTCAATGCAAATTAACCTTCCCCCCAAACTTATAATTTTTCTTTGAGTGCAAGCTTGTCATAATTAGCAGAAAATAAGAAGTCGTTGATGTTTACAACCTTGAAAGCATTATACATTGATCGGTTTGCATTACTTACAAAACTATCACTTGCTCTGCGTAGATGCTTTTGCATATTTTGAACTAGAATTTTTAGATATCTTTTAATACATTTATTTTCAAATATTATAAAAATGTGCTACACGAATACTTTCAAATACTTAATTGGGACTGCACACCTGCTCTCCACGTTTTTCAAATGCACAAATGCTTTTAGATATTTTTAACTGCATTAGACAATTCTTTCAAACATATGCAAATGCACTGCATAAATGCTTTAAATATATTCAAATGCACTACAAAAATACTGTCAAATATTTTAACTGCATGCACAAATGCTTTCCAACATATGCAAGTGCATTGCACAAATCTTTTCCAATATATTCAAATACACTACGCAAATGCTTTCAAATATTTTTAATTAGGTTGCATAATATCTTTCCTACAATTGGAGGTCAATTCTTCACGGTCTTCGTCTTCCTTGGATCAACTCTAATACCATCACCCGAAATAATGTGGCCAAGAAAAGCCACCTCCCTTGGCAAAAAGTCACACTTTCTAAACTTGGCAAAAAGTTGCCTATCCCTCAATGATTGAAACACAATTCCCAAATGATCCTCAAGCTCCTTTACATCTTGTGAAAACACCAATATATCATCTATAAACACCACTGCGAACATATCCAAATACGATTTGAAGATCATATTCATTAAATCTATGAAAGCGGTAGGAGCATTTGTTAGTCCAAATGATTGTACAAGAATTAAAAATAATGTCATGCCTCGGGAGGGTACCCTTGGCATGGCCAGCACTCGGAGACTATTGCTAGTCCCCAAGCAAACCACTTAACCTCATCACATCATTCAATCGATAAACTTTACTGAACAACAGAACTAAACGTAAGTAAATAGGCACATCTCATCTAGAGTCATAGAGTAAATATATAAAATAATGAAGGCTAGTAGAAAGAACTAGATCACAGTCTCATCATCAACGTTACACCATCGTCTATGAAATTTCCATCACTTATCATGTGGTGCCAATGACAGACCCATGGCTACCCAAATCAAAATAAAAGAAATAGTCCAAAGTCTAACTTTAAAGCAAGATGAAGTAATCATAGTGGATCCTCCGGATTAGGGGAGGCTCACCAAGTCAGTTGCGAGTCTCAGATCTTCAACGGAGCGCCTGTTGACGATCTCTAGCACCTACCTTTGCATCATAAAATGATGCTGTCCAAAATAGACATCAGTACTTGGAATGTACTGGTATGTAAAATAGTTGAGTGAAACAGAAATAGGTAGAATAATATGGAAACAACATCAACTCAAAGTAATCATCAAATAACATCAAATCGTCAAATTTCTATCTACGCAAGAGTAAAGAGTAGACAAGTCACACATCAATATTTCAACTCATCAATCATCTCAGACTTATCTCAAAGGAGCTCACCTCCTCTAATCTCATCTCATCTCGACTCGACTCGGAGTACTCAAGGTAGGAAATTTATAGGAGTTTCTCTTATCCGAAAACAATCACTTATGAACTAGTGAATGTACAAAAATCATGCTGATGTTGCCACAATTGTTCCAAAGTTGCTAGGTAAGGAACGCTCAAAAACCATATCAGCTCACTCAATATGGATTCAATACTCAGTGAGTCCTCTATTGTTTCAAGGACTATTACTCTCGAGGGAACCATAATATATGTGATGGTTCTATGCCTCACCTACGTTTAGCGATGTAGTTTGACGAGTTCAAGTCGAACTAACTCTCACTCTATTGATTCTCGATACTCCTCCCATGAATCAATGCTCATAAAACCTCTATCTTAACAAATCTCATAGGGACTCGAACCCCATCAAGGACCAGTATCTCATAGGGACTTTAACCCTTTCATCAATAATCTCATAGGGACCTTAACCCTCTCGCCAACCATCTCATCAATGACTCAAGATTTAAAATAATCATTAGGATGAATAGACACATCAGTAGAGTTCGTTTGTAGACACTTGTAAGACAATCAAATTCTATTAACTCATCATCATTCTCTCATCACACTCTAAATTCTCAACTCAAGGCTCTAGACACAATTCTCAAGTTTATTATGCATGCTTTTCAAATTACTCATGTAGGATTATGCAAGTTCTCATGAAAAAGTTCAATTCAAGAAAACAATTAGTATGATGATCAACAACAGAGAAAACATGTAATTTCAAATAAAATTTTAAGAAAAACCATCAAAGATTCATGTATGTAGACTCTTGAACCATCAACTCATCTATGACCATATATGGGGCACATAAGAGATCAATCCCAGGTTTTTAATTTAGCCTTCTATCAACACAGCACGTCAAGAATTTCTTCTCGAATCTCCCAAACTCAAGCTCTTCTACTCGTTCCTCAAGCCCTAGCCTTAGTAGAATATTGGAATAGGACATAGAATGGGGGTATTAGACCCTTTTTACATCAAAACGACCTTATTAGATAGTGTGTAGAGTTTAGGAGGGGTGGGAAATTGATTGGAATGCCCCTCATAATAATTTAGAAATTTTTAACTCAGAAATGTCCCAGGCTGCGATGCAGACTTGTCGCGTACTGTGTATTTTTAGAAAGAGTTTCTTAATGAGTTTTCTCAATCCCATCAAAAATTTTAAAAAGAATACAAGGGCTGGTCCGCGATCTAGGCGTGACGTGCTCTTGTCGTGTACCAACATTATTTTGCACTTCGGATCAAAAAAATTTCTTTTGATCGGGTCGCTATAAAAATTGATTGAGACCATTTTCCCACTCAATTTTCCATGTTGATCACAAATCCGGCCTCAGATTTACTATATGAGCATCGGAAAATGCATAACAAGCATACATTCCCTCTGGGGTACTTTGATAATTTTATCGGGCGTTACATCATCTCCCCTTTAGGATCATTCGTCCCCGAAAGATGAGTAACTGTGGATATCAAGGCACGAATAGACTCAAAACTCATCTCAACACTCAACTCAATCAATCAGACTCTCGATTCTTCCTCGACCTCAATCAATGCTACTTTATGAATAGACAATCATATCAAGAGTAGATAGGTCAATTTAGTGAAGGGTAAAGCAACACTCTCATCATTTGGTCTGAACAGGTTCGGATATTTGGCCTTCATCTCTTCCTCAGCTTCCCATGTGGCTTCCTCAACGAATTGATTTCTCCACAGGACTTTGACTGAGGCTATCGCTTTGCTCCTCAACTTACGAGTCTGATGATCAAGGATTTGAACCGGAACCTATTCGTAAGATAGGCTATTTTTCACTCAAATGTTGTCAACAGGGATCACCAATGCAGGACTCCCAAGCATTTCTTCTATATTGACACATGAAATACCGAATGTACTCCTTCTAACTCAGAGGGCAACTCTAATTCATAAGCAACCTTCCCAATCCTCTTCAAAATCTGATATGGTCCAAGTCCAACATAGTGCAGACTCAACTTTCCCCTTTTCCCAAATCTTAGGACACCCTTCATAGGTGACACTTTCAAATACACCCAATCATCTTCCTCGAATTCTAAATCTCATCTTTTCACATCGGTATAAGATTTTTGGCGACTCTGTGCAGTCTTTAACCTCTCACTAATGACCTTGACCTTCTCCATAAATTGGTGGACAAGATCAAGACCAATAAACTCCGCTTCTCCAACATCAAAACACCTAATCGAGGATCTAAATCTCCTCCCATACAAGGGTTTGTAGGGAGCCATTTGAATGCTTGCATGATAACTATTATTATATGCAAATTCAATCAATGGTAGGTGATCATCCCAATTCCCCTTGAAATCAAGAACACAAGCCCTCAACATGTCCTCTAATGTTTGAATTATAGGCTCTGCCAGACCATCTGTCTGTGGATGAAAGGTTGTGTTCAGGTTCACCTTGGTACGCAATCCTTTTTGGAACGATCTCCAAAATTGGGAGCCAAATTGAGATCCTCTGTCCGAGATGATGGACAAGGGAATCCCATGCAACCTCACAATCTCTTGGATGTACAACTTGGCGTACTCCTCTGTAGTGTTTGTTGTCTTAACTTCCAAGAAGTGAGCCAATTTAGTTATACTATCCAAAATCACCTATATCGAACCATGTTGCTTTCAAGACATTGGTAAACCAGTAATAAAGTCCATATTAATCATCTCCCACTTTCATTCCAGAATCTTAAAGTTCTGAGCTAATTCACACGGCGTTTGATGCTCAACCTTCACCTGTTGGCAATTTAGGCATTTTAAAACAAACTCCATAATATCCCTCTTCATTCCACTCCACCAATAGACTTTTCTCAATTCATGGTACATCTTGGTAGAGCCTAGATGAATGGACTATCTAGTGTTATGGGCATTTGCCATGATTCTATCTCGAATGCCATCAACATTTGGAGCACACAAACTGCTTTGGTATCTCAATACTCCATCTCCCCCTTTGGAGAAGACCATTACTTTTTGTTTGTGGACAGCCTCCTTCAATTGGAGTTTGACAGGATCTTGGTCTTGCTTTTCTTTTACTTCTGCAACTAAGGATAAAGCAGACTCCTCCTGAACATTAACTCCTCCTTCATCATTCTCCCCAAGTTGCACTCCCAATCGAGCCAACCGATGCACATGGGTTGTACTACCCATTGACAACCTGCTAAGAGCATCAGCAACAACGTTAGCTTTACCTGGTGGGTAGTTGGATGCTCATGTCATAATCCTTGAGCAATTCCAACCATTTCCTCTATCGCAGATTGAGCTCTTTCTGGCTGAAAACATACTGCAAGCTCTTGTGGCCGGTGAACACATCCACATGCACTCCATACAAATAGGGGCGCCAGATTTTAAGTGTAAACACCACTGTTGCCAACTCGAGATCATGGGTTTGATGGTTCCTTTAATGAACCTTGAGCTGCCTGGAAGCATAGGCTATCACCCTCCCTCTCTTCATCAATACACATCCCAATCCAACCCTCGAAGCATCACAGTAAATTACAAAGTGCTCTGTTCTCTCGGGCAAGGTAAGAGTGGTGCAATATTCAACCTCGTTTTCAATTCATGGAAACTTTTCTCATGTTCCTCAGACTACTAAAACTTGACCTTTTTTTGAGTCAATTTAGTCAATGACGCGGATAGGGAAAAAAATCCCTCCACAAATCTACAGTAGTAGCCGACCAACCCCAAGAAAGTTCTTATGTCAATCGGAGTGGTCGGTCGGGGCCAGTTCTTAAGCACCTCAATCTTTTGGGCATCCACTCGAATACCATCACTAGAAACAACATGGCCTAGGAAACCCACTGACCTAAGTCAAAACTCACACTTTAAGAATTTTGCATACAACTCGTGGTTCTTAAGAGTTTGAAGGACAACTGTGATGTGGTTAGCATGCTCCTCCTCACTTCTCGAATACACCAAAACGTCGTTGATGAAAACAATCACAAACATATCAAGATATTGTCTAAATACTCTATTCATCAAGTCCATAAGAGTGGCAAGGTACATTTGTCAACCCAAAGGACATGACCAAGAACTCAAAATGGCCATATCTAGTCCTAAAGGCTTTAATTGGAATGTCACATTCCCTCACCTTCAATTTGTGGTAGCCAGATCTAAGTTCTATCTTGGAGAAACACGAGGCACCCTGAAGTTGGTCAAACAAATCATCTATCCTTGGGAGAGGATATTTATTCTTTATCATGACCTTGTTCAGTTGCCTATAACTAATACACATTCTGAGGGACCCATCTTTCTTTCGCACGAACAGGACACGAGCCCCCCAAAGTGAAACACTTGGCCTAATGAAGTCCTTCTCTAGAAAATCTTTCAGTTGCTCTTTTAACTCTTTCAACTCAGCGGGGAACATCCTATAAGGTGGAATCGAAATAGGCTGGGTATCGGGAAGAACATCAATCCCAAAGTCGATCTCCCTATCAGGAGGGACTCCAGATGGATCATCAGGAAATACTTCCGGAAACTCATTAACAATCGGGACTGACTCAAGAGGTAGGGACTCAACATCATCAGATTTCACTCGCACGAGGAGATAGTTACAACCTTTGGAAATCAACTTTTTAGCTATAAGATATGAGATAAACTTCCCTCTAGGTGCAACAGAATCAACCTTCCATTCTAGAATCGGTTCATTAGGAAATTGGAACTTAACAGTTCGGGATCTACAATCAACAGAGGCATAACAGGGATGAAGCAAATCCCTGACAATAATCAAATCAAAATCAACCATCTCCCACTCACTCAAATCAACAAGAGTATCCCTATGATGGATGGACACTACACAAGCTCTATAGATTCTCTCACCTTGAATAGACTCACCCACTGGAGTAGAAACATCAAAGGGTTCAAGAAGACTCTCAGGGGTTCTATCAAATCTACTGGCCATATAAGGAAATACAAACGACAATGTGGAACCCAGATCCATTAAAACATAACAATCAAAGTAAAGACTCGAACCATACCCATCACAACATCTGGGGAGTTCTCCTGATCTTGGCAACTACCATGGCATACAAGTGGTTTCTTGCTCCGCATGTGCCTGACGTAGTGGCCCTCTGGTGTCCTCTAACAGGTGGGGTTGGTATAGTAAACTGAGCCTGGTCAACCTACTTTGGACAATCCCTCTTGTAGTAACCGGCTTGGCCACATCCATAGCACATATCATTCCCATCACGACATCTCCCTAGGTATAATTTGCCACACTTATCACACGATGGCTTACCCTGTGAACCTTGAGCCATACTAGATTGTGACTGGGATCCATGGGTTCCAATATTCTGAAACCTTTGTTCATACCTTCCTCTCGGCATAGGTGCACTAGTTGATGATGGTGTTGGAAATCAGTTGTCATCGCCTTTTCTTCCAACCTCATGGCTGGAGGTCTTAGCTTTCTTACGCTTGAACTCTTCCCTATCATGTTGTTTCTCCTCATCAACTTGTTACACAAACTTCATTAGTCGCCCGATGTCTATATCACTCGCAAGCATGGATCTTCTCCCATCTCTCTTGGGTCCTCTATTCAACCCATCAACATGCATCCCCATCCTTCCCCTTATATCAGCAACTATGTCCAGAGCATAGCAAGATAGTTGCATGAACTTCTAACGATACTCTTTCACGGTCATAGAGCATTGTTTTAAATTTAAGAACTCTCTCACCTTAGCTTCTATTTTCTCTCTTGGGAAGAAGCATCCCAAGAAGGCTTCCTCGAACATTGACGAAGTCAAACATGGAGCATCATCCCTTCTACTTTTCTTCCATTGTTCGAACCACAGTCTGGCCAAACCCTTGAGTTGGTAAGCTGCCAATTCAATCCTATCAGCATCAGCCACATACATCACTTGGAACACCTTCTCAAGTTCCTCCACATAGTTCTCAGGATCTTCAGTGGATACGGACCCCATGAACTTAGGTCTATTCATCCTCAAAAGTTCTCGAACTCTAGAGGTGTCATGAGAATCTGGTCTACCCTCTCCTTGCCTCATAGCAGGTGCTGCAACAGCCTGGGCTAGAGCTTGAATAGCTCGGCGTAGCTAAGCATTGGAGACCTCATCTTGAGGGGGTTGCACAATGGGGACAGCTTGATCCACAGGCTCCTCAGGTACTTAAGGCTCAGGTGGATTAACAGCTTGTCTGGCAGGACGTCTCCTTCATCTGACAGCTCTTCTGGGAGGCATGTTATCAATTCTGCATGCGTGGAGCATGAATTAGAAGAGAGTTTTCATAGAGCTTAACTCTATCGCACGAATTGGAATGAGAAGAAAAGTGTAACAATTCCTAATGTCCTATAGCCTATTGCTTATGAAATGTGGTCGACAACACACCCATAAACAAGAATCTACTAGACATGGCTTCATAGACTCTTTAAGAAACTTGAACTCTGTGCTCTGATACCAAGTTTTCCACGCCCCAAGATGGTACCCTTGGCGTGGCTGGCACTCGAAGACTGTTGCTAGTCCTCGAGAGAACCACTTAGCCTCATCAGATCATTCAATCAATAAACTCTACTGAATAGTGAAAATAAATGTAGGTAAATGGGCATATCTCATCTAGAGTCTTAAAGTAAATATATAAGATGATGAAGGCTAGTAGAAAGAACTAGCTCACAGTCTCAGCATCAACGCTCAACCATCATCTATGAAGCCTCTATCACTAATTATGTGGTGCCAATGACAGACCCATGGATACCCAAACAAAAATAAACAATATAGTCCAAAGTTTAACTCTAAAGCAAGATGAAGTAATCATAGTGGATCCTATGGAGTAGGGGAGGCTCACCAAGTTAGCTGCAAGTCTCAGATCTTCAATAGAGCGCCTCTTGATGATCTCTAGGACCTGCCTCTGCATCACAAAATGTGCAGTCCAAAAGGGACATCAGTACTTGGAATGTACTCATATGTAAAATAGCTGAGTGAAACAGAAACAGGTAGAATAATATGGAAACAACATCAACTCAAAGTAATCATCAAATAACATCAATTTGTCAAATCTCTATCTATGCAATAATAAACAGTAGACAAGTGACAGATCAACAACAACTCAAACTCATCAATCATCTCAGACTCATCTCAAAGGAGCTCACCTCTTCTCATCTTAGAGGATTTCACCTCCTCTCATCTCATCTCGACTCGAAGTACTCAAGATAAGAAATTTATGGGAGTTTTTCTTATACGACAACAATCACTTATGAGTCCGTGAATGTACAACAATCACATAGATGTTGTAATAGCCATTCCAAACTTGCCAAGTAAGGAACGCTCAAAAACCATATAAGCTCACCCAGTGTGGAGTCAATACTCAATAAGTCCTCTATTATTTCAGTGACTGTTACTCTCAAGGGAACCATAATATATGTGATGGTTCTATGCCTCACCTACGTTTGGCGATGTAGTTTGATGAGTTCGAGTCGGACTAACTCTCACTCTTTCGGTGGTCGATACTCCTCCCATGACTCAATGCTCATAAAACCTATATCTCAACCAATCTCATAGGGACTCAAACCCCGTCAATGACCGGTATCTCAGAGGGACTTTAACCCTTTCATCAATCTCATGGGGACCTTAACCCTCTTGTCAATCATCTGATCAATGACTCAAGATTTAGAACAATTACTAGGAAACAATTAAATAGACACATCGATAGAGTTCATTTGTAGAGACTCGTAAGAAAATCAAATTCTATTAACTTATCATCATTCTCTCATCACACTCAACAATCTCAACTCAAGGCTCTAGACTCAATTCTCAAGTTCATTATGCATGCTTTTCAAATTAGTCTGTAAGGTTATGCAAGTTCTCATGAAAATGTTCAATTCAAGAAAACAATTAGTATGATGATCATCAACATAGAAAACATGTAATTTTAAATAAAAGTTTAAGAAAGACCATCAAGGATTCATGTATGTAGACTCTCTAACCAACAACTCATCTATGACCATCTTTGGGGCACATGATAAAACGATCCCATATTTTTAGTTTAGCCTTACATACCTGGGATGCAGCTATCAACCAAGCACGTCAAGGATTTCTTCTCGAATCTCTCAAACTCAAGCTCTTCTCCTCTTTCCTTAAACCCTTAGCCTTAGTAGGATATTGGAATAGAACTTAAAATGGGGGTTTTCTACCTTTTTTATGTCAAAACGACCCGTGTAGAGTTTAGGAGTGGCGAATCGATCGGAATGCCCCTCATAATAATTTAGAAATTTTCAACTTGGAAAAGACCCAGTCTGTGATGCAGACTGGTCGTGTACTATGTATTTTTAGAAAAACTTTCTGAACGAGTTTTCTCAATCCCATCAAAAATTGTAAAAAGAATAGAAGTGTTGGACCGCGATGGAGGCGTGATGCGCTACTGTCGCGTACCAATATTGTTTTGCACTTCGAACCGAAAAATTATCTTTTAATCGGGTCACTCTAAAAATCAACTAAGACCATTTTTCCACTCAGTTTTTGTGCTAATCACAAATCAAGCCTCGCATTTTCTATACGAGCATCGGAAGACGCTTTACGTGCATACCCTCCCTCTGGGGATATTTCAGTAATTTTACTGGGCATTACAAATAACCATACCCGGTTCGAAATTTCATCTTCAGAATCTCATCCTCCTTCACCCTCAATTGGTGATATCCAAACTGAAGATCAATCTTAGTGAAGCAACTTGCACCTTGTAACTGGTCAAATAGATCAGCAATCCTTGGTAGTGGATACTTGTCTTTAATAGTCACCTTATTCAATTGATGATAATCCACACACATCCAATATGAGCCATCCTTCTTCCTTACAAACAATACGGGAGCACCCCGTAGAGACACACTAGCCTTATGAACCCTTTATCAAGCAAGTCACTCAATTGTTCCATCAACTCTTTCAATTCCCTACGGCCATTTGATATAGAGGTACAGAAATAGGTTGAGTGCCAGGTGAAAGATCAATGCCAAAGTCAATTTTCGTTTGGGAAGAATACCAAGCAAATCACTGGGGTACGCATTAACTATAATAACCGAATCAAGAGTAGGTACGTTGTACTCAATATCAATGATTCAGACAACATTGTTGACATCAAATTTTTCTCGTCCCCATTACAATTTGAAATAACCATTTTGGGAAAACTCAAAAATATTTTAAGTCATTTTTTGTGTTAATCTTTCATGTTTTAAATTATATATATATATATATATATATATATATATATATATATATATATATATATATATATATATATATATATATATATATATATATATATATATATATATATATACACATACATATGTATATGTATACACTTTTATGTATGTGTATGCATAGGTAGATCTAGGATTCACTGATTACGGGTGTCATATCATCTAAATAGGATAAACGGGTCGATTCCTTCAATTTTGGATTATAATTCGGGTTATTATTAATTTTTAATTTATGAAAAATTGATAAAATATCCATATTTAATAATTTTCTTTTAGATATTTTGATATGAAAGATATAAACACAAGTACTTCATTATTTTAAAAAATAATCATAAGAAATAAGAGACTTTATTCTCTAAAACCTTGATAAATCAAGAGATTCTTCACGTTAAAAATTTGAAACTGTATAATCATCTATTATCATATAGTTGATTTTTTCTTATAGATTTAGGCTCAATTATCCTTAGTTAGCACGAACATTGTTAAAAGATCAAAAGACCTTCAAATTCAAAAACTCCAATATTAATATCCATTATTTTTAAGCTTATTTTTAAAAAAAATATTATTTAAATGTAATTTTATTGATAATAATGTGACGTTCAATGTTTAACACTGGTCAGTAGTTAATATAGAATGCACACGCAATACATGTATCAATTAGACATTAGTAAAAGAGAAAGTAAATTAAAAAAATCAAGAATTAAGTAAAACAAAAGAATACTTAGTTGGATTAACAGCAAATTAAGAAAAAATATTTAATGGGGTAAAAAAGGGAACAAAAGAAACGTAAAAGATTTTATTTTTTGTCAATTATCTTAGTTTAATTATAAATATTTAAGATTCAATTATTATATAGTTAAATTAATTATTTCACTTCGTTAATTATAAGAAGCGTTTACTTGATTTACATTAATTCGTCTTATAGCCAGAATTAACTTAATCAATTCAATTCGGCTACTTTTTAATTTTTAAATTGATCGTAATTGCATTTTTGAATGGCCAAATCCTAATTTAAATTCCCTCACCCTTTTAACCCATTTCTCGGATCCTTATTTTAAAGGAAAAATTACATGAATCAGCAAACATATAATGCTTAATAACAAAACTCAACTATATTTTTATATTTTTACTTTTATGACAAACATTTATATTTTTTGTTTATAAAATTTGCGGACCCTACTGCCTACATGTATAAAACCCTGCAAAACTTCCCTCCCAGTTTCTCTCTCCCATATACACACGAAGCCGGCCCCTTTCCTTAATTGTTCCCCCATTTTTCTCCATTGATCATTCCCCTAAAATCTCTCAAAGGATTCTACAAATCAATTAACAAAGGTAAGATTTTGTTTTTCGAAATCCCTACAATAATTCACAATTTTTAATATTTTGGCGGGTTTTAATTTTTTCAGAGAGAGTTCAAAATGTTTTCCCATTTTGTACAAAACTCTTGCTACATTGCAGTCGTCGAAACTAAAATAAGGTATTTCCTTAGCTTATGCATTCTTACACTTGTTTTTAGGTTGTAAAAACATCTGGTGTTCGTCATCTATGCATGTAATATATATTTCCCCCAATTTGTATATTTGCTTTTTTTACAAAACAGAGATGTATAAAGTGTATATTTTTATTAATGTAAGCCCACATATATAAGTTCCTGCATATTTTATACAATTTATGATATGTATTTTTCTGATTTGAGCCGCATATGTATAAGTTATAACACAGTTTGTACATTTTCTAATTTAAGGCCATATGCATAAGCCCCACATGTATAAGTTCCTGCATATTTTATACAATTTTTAATATGCATTTTTCTGATTTAAGCCCCATATGTATAAGCTCCAGCAAATTTTATAGAATTTCTGATATCTGGGCAAGAATAAATTTTTTTTGTATAAGTATACACTTATTTGTTTGCAATAAAAATACACAATGCCATGCATGTATATATACTTTCCCCAAAATTTTTAATGTTTCAGATGCTTTTTTATACACAAACAAAAAAAAAAGAACTACTTTTTCCATAGAATACGCATGGCACTCACAAAACAAAAATAAAATGAAAAAAGAAAAGCAAAACAAAGCTCACTAGTAATTTTTTCCTAAAAACATAGAAAATAATTCTGTTTTCCGTTTCGCAATTAGTCTGCAAGAAACTACAATGGAACTTTTTTCCTTTTTTTGGATAAAAGAATCACATTAGGAAAGAAAATCTATTTTTTATTTACTATGGAATTGGGACGAATGAGTTCAATTAGGAAAAGGAATTCTATTTGTTATTGACTTCCTTCATTTATGGAACCGTTTCCATAATTAATAGCTGAAAAGTCTCTACTTTAATGAACAGGAGTTAAATTTTTGGTTTTATACATTACAAAAAAAACGGCTTTATACATTTCCTTTGGCATGACCAAAGATAGAAAATGTAATTTTAGAAACATTAGTTATTTTAGCCTATTATGTTTCACTAGATCGCTGTTTATGAAAATTTCCCCTATTTTTAATCAATTTTGGCCCAATTTCATCACAAACCCGGACCAATTCCTCTCTTAATTCAACAAATCAGCCATAATACATACCTACATGTATGTAAAAAACCCACACGCCCCTTTTCTTTAGTCGCTTTCCTCCTTAACGCTCTTTTTCCTTTCACGCGTCGTTCCCTTTCTCCTCCTCACAAAACGACGCCTCAGCCAGCGACTAGAAAACTGCGAACAGCTGTGAACCCAGTGTATGTCTCTTCTGACCAGCCCATAAACGATGCCATGTGCCCGTGCCAGGACATCCTTGATCATCTAGGTGTCTCAATCACGTTCCATACTCGTCCTTGCCTCAGAATCGACGACTTAGGTCGAGGTTTCGTTGAAGATTCTTCGGCATATTTCTTGGAGTTCTTAATGAAATTGATTTGGGGAATTTGAAATTTAAAAGAATTTCGTTCGGATTTTCAATTTTAACCCCAATTTCAACTCTATTTTCACCCCTATATAAACCCATCTTTGCTCACTAGAAGGGGCCGCTTCACATATGTATAAATATATAGATATATATATATTCTACTTCCATTCAAAAAGAAGAGAATGTTTAAATCCATAGGGTTAAAGTTCCTAGAAAAATTACTTGATTACTACTTTTTAGATTGTGGTGTTGACTTGTCATGATTAAAACTCTATGTTAAACTCGTTGTCTCCCGTTTGCTGCTCTAGAAAAGGGTTATTTATGCATGTGGTGTCATGCTTTGATTGTTAAATGCCATACAGTTGCATATATAAATGTAATATCTTAGGGTTCTTCATATATATCCTTTGTTTCAAGTAAAAATAGATGTTTATGTAATTTCATCTTCTTTTTGCACATGTGACAATCGTTCGAGTCCCCTTGGAACTCCCCTTTACGCAGCATCAAGCTATTTCCTCCTCAAGTTAGTCCATTCCTTCAAAATGGAAGTAACATACAGATTTCCAACAGTAATATATGGTACAAGTGGAAAATAGGATTGTATATACTAATATACAACATATATACAACATTGGTATACAGGGATAGAAGTGGGCCAAAAGCCCAAAATTCTTAACTCTCTCTTCTTTACCTTGTATGATTTATTATGTACTTGTTTGAATACTGACATTTATTTGCTTAGTTTAACTCAATTAATACCCCAACAACAATTCTTTTTTTACGCTAATTCTTTCTTTAATGATGGCTTATTTTATTTACTCAATTGCTTTCAAAAATTCTAAATTCTTCCAAAAAATGATCAAGATGTTAATTTCCTCTAAAAAAAATATATATTCGCTTTAAATTTCAAATCTTTTACAAAAATAATTCAACAAAATGTTTTCTGCAGAAATAAATCCATTTAAATGCTTAAGTTATTTAATTTAGTTATCTTTCATTAAAAAAAGCATAATAAAATTCTTTTCTAAGTCAACCTTTCTCCATTTTAAGTGTTCCGGGTATTTTCCTTAAAATTAAAAAAAAAAAATCATTCTTAATCAATTTTGATAGATTTAAAAATATATATATATATATATATATATATATATATATATATATATATATATATATATATATATATATATATATTAAATTGTCTTTTACTTTTAAACTAACTTTTCAGCACTAATTAAGTTAATTTAGAAAATTGATTAAATTGGCTTTTTCTTAAATTAAATTAAATTTAAATTATTTTTTTTCTAAAAAAAGTCATTTTCTCAATTACTATTCAAAACTACCTTAAATTTAGTCATAATAAGTATTTTTGCAAATTGCTATAAACATTTTCTTCTAAATTTTTTGAAATATATATTTCTTTAGTCATTCTATATTTAACCTAAGTTTGGTCGGCTAACTATTTTTAACAGATTCTAAAAGATATTTAATCCCTTCCTCTTAGGATAACTAGGACTCTTAACTAGAATCACACAGGTTAAGAAGACATTGGAGTTAATTTTAGCATCACTTTAGTTAAAAAAAGGTATCCTAATTTACTTTAATAATTAAGTAGCGATTCCTTAAGTTAAATAATTCGAAAATCACCAATATGTTGTACACCGTTTGACCTTAGTTTAAATGGGGTATAAAAAAATGATACATGCTACCTTTAGAAATAATTTTCATATCCTTTACATAAGAGACATACTTTCCCTTAAACACTGAATTGGTTCCCTTCCACTCAAGGATGTACTCATTAGTAACTTTGAATGTGACCCTACGGATTCTATAATTAATAGAAGCATAAGATGCATGCAACCAATCCATACCAATAATAACATCAAAATTGATCATATCAAGTTCAAAAGATCATGTGGAAAGATTTTATGCAAGACTGACAGAGGAAAATTTCTGTAAACTTTTTTGGCTAGGATCGACTCACCAATTAGAATATAAACTGAATAAGCTTCTAACAAGACTTCCAAAGACACATAAACTTTATGGCAAAGTAAGAAGTAACAAGAATCCGATTAGCACTAGGGTCAAGCAAAGTTTTTTGCACATCATTATCAAAGACTCTTAACACTCTGGTAACAACATCGGGAGACTCCTCAACCTCTTTCTTAGCATATAGAGCATATAATCCATTATCACATGGACCATCTCCTTGATCTCGGGAACCTTGTTGCACTTTCCCTTTTTGAACCATTTGAAGTTGTGCACGCCCTTCCTTACCTTTATTAATAATATTTGGACACTCAAAAATCTTGTGCCTCATTTATCCACAACCACCGCAACCTCTCAAACATTAACCAACATGGTTTATCCCACACTTGGGAAACCTTTGACGAATAGCATGGCATGCCCCGGGAGGATACCCTTGGTTGGCCTGTACTCAGAGACTATTGCTAGCCCCCAAGCGAATCACTCGGCCTCATCACATTTGTTCAATCACAATCTAATAACGAAAGACATCAAGGATTAAGAATACTAAATGAAAAGCAATGACAAGATGAAAATCAAAGGCCAAACAATCTTTCCATCAACTAAGTAAGACTAGTGTGAAAGAAATTAGTCAAAAATATAATTCAGTCATAACTCAACAGTCTAGTCTATGAAGCCTCTAAAACATTTGACTAAATGGTGCCAATGACAGATCTGTGGCTACCTCTAAATAGAAATAAAATAAGTCTAACTCATAGCTAGAACAAAACATCATGTCCTCTGAAAGCAGAGGAGGACTCACGGATCAACTGAATGCAAATAGTACCTAAACCGGGGCACCTGTTGATGACCGCTAGTACCTGTCTCTGCAACATGAAAAGATGCAGGCCCAAATGGATGTCAGTACATGGAATATATGAGTATGTAAAATGGCAGAAAGAAACATGTGAAGGAAAAATAACATCAACTCAAAAAGCTCAACTCAAGAAGTAGGAAACTCAATCAACAATCAAGAGTCTATAGTAAGAATGTAGTTTAGATAATGACCACTCATATATCATCTACTCAAATCCACTAAGAGTACTATCAAGGCCTATTTGGGATTTATCTAACTGACAATCATCACCTATGAGCCAGTGATGATACAACGAAGTGATGTCATTGTCATATCCATCACATACCTTGTCAGGGTAAGGGACATCTGATCAGTGGATCCAAAATTAGTAACATCAAGTCCTCCTTTTGTGACAACAGGAAACATCCAATTTTACAGTCCAATCCTCTCCTACGCTGGCTACGTAGTTATTGAGTCTGAGTAGGACTCATTCTTACTCAATTCGGTGCTCAATACTCCTATCAAGACTCTATATGCTCATAAGACATCAACCCTATGGGTAGCTCATTCATCTAGTCTCATTGGACATTTGTTAACTCAATTCATCATATCAACTATCAACTCTTTGGTTACATTCTTTTGAGGTTCAACTCTTGACTCATAAAGACTCTATCATACATCATTCTAACTTATAGCATTCAGGAAAACAAAAGTAGAGTCATAGCATTTAAGGATTCCATAGACTCTTTAGGCTCAAATTATACTCATGCATACCCACTTAAGTGAAATATGTAAAAAAAAATAACAAGAATCCATGCTAGGGTTCATATAGAAAAGCAAAATCACCTGATTGTAGCATTTAATTCATTAAAACAGTAATTTATGCAAGATAATAAGGGAATACATTAGGATTTTAGTAAAACCTTCAAGAAACATTTATAGGAGACTCATTTCATTCATAACTCCATTAATTCAGGTTATGTGCCAAACGGAAGAACATAATCTATGTTTTGGTTAGCCTTACATACCTGGAAGTTTTGAATCTTGAAAATGCTTGAGAGAATTCACAATATTATCTTCAAACCCTAGCCTTTTTCTCTCTTGACCTTGCTCTATGTTGGGGAGGGTGTTTTTAGTGTAAAAAGGTTGAACTGATATGTTTAGGGATTTGTTTAGGTGTAAATACGTCAGGTTTGGGGTTTGAAAGGGTGGGAAAACACCATAATACCCTTTCTTAAAAAGTTGTCAAAGTCATCCACGAGCCCATCTACAACCCATAGAAACTTATACGACCTGCAGGAACCATTTCGTAAACCTTTGGGCAAAGTTCGAGGTCTCAAGATTGATTCAACAAGCTCAATCTATGGCTCGTAGAAGTATTCATGACCCCTAGATGGGTCCATCAAATCTGGAACCAAAAATTGAATTTTCTGAAATTTTTCCACGAGTTAACAGTACAGGCAGTAACTCAAATCACAAACTGTATGTGGTTTTGTAGTTCAACTCTATTCTGGCAGTCCTTAGTAAAATGACCATAACTTTCTATTCCGAACTCCAAATAAGGTGAAATCAGTTGCGTTAGAAAACTAATGCAAAGGTCTTTCATTTAGTAGGTCATGGGCATCTAACTCTCTGTGTGCTAAGAGTTATGATCATTTAAATTTGACCTTTGTATAATCTAACACTAGAAACTCAATTTATAGAATTATTTTTAACTCGGCTATGTATTAGAGGTCCTTTATGACCCTAATCCACTTCTCCTATGTAAGAATGAGTCTTGAAACATAGGTGCATATAATAATAGAGTTGTGGGGTGTCACAATATATCCCCCTTAGGATCATTCATCTTTGAATGATGAGTAACTAGGAGACCTCTCAAAGGAACACCATTAGGAGCTCAAATACTCGGATGCTCGAATACTCATACTTTGAAAATCAACTTCAACTCAGGATTCAGAATTAAAAGAATATTACTGACATCATCATTAGGCACGAATACAATTAAAGACATGCATACTTAATTACTCATAGACTCAAGAGGCACATCAACTCAGAGATAAGAACTTAACTCAACAATGGGAAAGTAACACAGAGAATAGAAATGAATCGTTACCATCAATTTCATCATTAGAAGGCAAATAGGTGCGGGTATCTAGCTTTCATATCCTCTTCAGCTTCCTATGTAGCCTTTTCAATGAATTGACTTCTCCACAACACTTTTATAGATGCAACCTCTTTAGTTCTTAACTTGCGAACTTGATGATCAAGGATTTGAACTTGGATCTCTTCATAACTCAAACTATCTTTAACTCCAATGCTTTTAATAGTCACAACCAAGGACAAATCTCCCAAACACTTCTTATGTATAAAAATGTGAAAGATCAAATAGATGGCTGCCAACTCTTGTGGTAAACCCAACTCATAAGCTATGGTTCCCACTCTCTTCACAATTCGGTAGGGACCAATGTATTGAGGACTCAACTTTTCCTTCTTCTCGAATCTCATTATACCCTTCATGGGTGACACTTTCAGGTATAACCAATCATTCACTTCGAACTCTAGGTCCCTTCTCCTAACATCGGTATAGGATTTCTTATGACTCTATGCGGTTCTAAATATCTCTTGATAATACTTACCTTTTCCATAGACTAGTGTACCAAATCTAGCCTAAATCATTCCTACTTCACCTACCTCGAACCATCCAACTAGTGATCTGCATCTTCTACTATAGAAGGCCTCATAAGGAGCTATCTGGATGCTCGAATGAAAGTTGTTATTGTAGGAAAACTTAATCCGAGGGAAGTGGTCATCCCAATTATCTTTGAAGTTAATAATTCAAGCCCTCAACATATCCTCTAAGTTCTTTATCGTTCGCTCTGCCTGGTCATCAGTATGAGGGTGGAAGTAAATACTAAGGTTCACCTTTGAACCTACGCCTTTCTGAAAGGACTTCTAGAATTGGGCAGTGAAAATTGAGCTCCTCTATCTGATATGATGGACAAAGGAACTCTATGCAATCTGACAATCTCTCGAATATAAAATCAAGCATAGTCCTTTCTCGTATTAGTAGTTTTTCTGCCAAGAAGTGCACTGATTTTAGTCATCCTATCAAAAATCACCTAGATCGAATCATACTATGTGTGAAACCTTAGTAAGCCTGTGATGAAATATGTATTGATTATCTCCTACTTCCATTCTGGTATTTCAAAATTCTGGGCTACTCCACATGGCCTTTAGTGCTCAACTTTTACTTGTTGACAATTTGGGCACTTAGAAACAAAGTCTGCAATGTCTGTCTTCACCCCACTCCACCAATAAACTTATCTCAAGTCGTGGTACATTTTGGTAGACACTAGATGGATAGAATATTTAGAGTTAAGGGCTTCTGACATGATATTTTCTCGAATACTATTAACATCTGGAACACACAATTTACTTTGGTATCTCAATACCCCATCTCCCCCTTTGACGGATGACATTACTTTTTGCTTTTGTATATATTCCTTCAATTGGAGTAAGAGGGGATCTTGGTCTTGCTTCTCCTTTACCTCTGCTACAAGGGATGATGTAGACCTATTATGCACAAATATTCCACCTTCACTAGATTTATCAAGTTGAACTCCCAATCTCGCTAGTCTGTGTACCTCTATAGCCAACTCCTTCTTCTCTTCCTCCACATGAGTAGTGCTTCCCATAGACAACTTGCTAAGAGTATCAGCAATCACATTTAGCTTTACCTAGATGGTAGAGAATGACCATGTCATAGTCCTTGAGTAACTCAAACCATTTTCTCTGCCTCAAGTTAAGCTCTTTCTAGGTGAATACATATTGCAGGCTCTTATAGTCTATGATTACATCAACATGTGCTCCATATAAGTAGTGACACCAAATCTTAAGTGCAAACACCACCGCAGCCAATTCTAAGTCGTCAATTGGATAGTTCATCTCATGTTTCTTAAGTTGTCTAGAAACATAGGCTATGACCTTACATCACTGCATCAGAACGCATCCCGATCCCACTCTAGAAGCATCATAATAGATCTCAAAATCATCAGTCCCCTCAGGTAGAGTCAATATTGGTGCAGTTGTTAATCTGGTTTTTAACTCTTGAAAACTCTTCTCACACTCGTCGGACCACTGAAAATTATCTTTCTTTTGAGTCAGCTTAGTCAATGGCGAGGATATAGAAGAGAATACATCAACAAATCTATGGCCAATTTAGAGGTAGGTCTAGGCCAGTTCTTAACTGCCTCAATCTTCTACATATCCACTCGAATACCATCACCTGAGACAACATGGCCCAAAGATGACACAAATTTAAGCCAAAACTCACATTTTGAAAATTTGGCATACAACTCCTTATCCTTGAGGGTCTGAAGAACACTTTGGAGGTGATCGACATGATTTTCCTCATCTCTAAAGTACACCAAAATATCATTAGTGAACAAAATCATGAACATGTCAAGTTATTCTATGAATACTCTATTTATCAAATCCATGAAGGTGGGAGGAGCATTCGTCAATCCGACTTACATTACCAGAAATCAAAGTGACCATATCGAGTTCAAAAAGCCATCTTCGGGATTCACATTCTCTCACATTCAACAAGTGATAGCCTAATCTGAGATCTATCTTAGAGAAAACACTGGCACCCTGAAGTTGGTCAAACAAGTCGTTGATCCTCATAAGGGGATATTTGTTCTTAATGGTCACCTTATTCAGCTGGCAATAATCTATATTCATTCTGAAGGAACCATCTTTCTTTTGAACAAATAGGACAAAAGCGCCCCACGGAGAGATGCTCGGCCTAATATATCCTTATCTAAGAGATCTTTCAACTACTCTTTCAATTCTTCTAACTCAAAAGGATCCATTCTATATGGCAGAATAGACATAGGTTGGGTATCGAGGAGAAAATTAATCCCAAAGTCAATCTCCCTATCAGGAGCGACTCCAAGCATATCATCAGGGAAGACATCAAGGAATTCATTAACAACTGGAACTAACACCAAAGGTGGAGACTCTACATCATTAACCTTAACCTGCACAAGGTGATAGCTACATCTTTTAGAAATTAATTTTCTGGCCCTAAGGTAGGAAAAAAACTTACCCTTAGGCACTGCAGAACTACCCTTCCACTCTATAACATGCTTATTTGAAAATTGGAATTCGACCATCCGAGTTCTACAATTGACAGAGTCATAATAGGCGTGGAGCTAGTTCATGCCAAGAATCACATCAAAGTCAATAATCTCTAACTCAACTAGGTCTGCTAAAGTATCTCTATGATAGATAGACACCGTGCAATCTCCATATAGCCTTTCCGCTAGAATGGACTCACCAACAGGAGTAAAAACACTGAAGGGCTCAAGAATACATTCAGAAGGGATCTCAAACTTACTAGCCACATATGGAGTTACAAATTATAAAGTGGCACCTGGGTCAAGAAAGGCATACACATCATAGGAAAAGACCCAAAGCATGCCCGTGACAACATCTGGCGCAACTTCCTCATCCTGTCGATTCCCCATCATATACAGATGGTTTATACCTCTGCCTATATTAGTTGTGGCACCTCTCTGACTACCATTGGTTGGTGGTGCCGCTGAAGACTGAGCTTTATTACCCTCATTTCCACGCCTCCTCAATGGGCACTCATTCTAGAAGTGACCAGTCTGACTGCATCTATAGCAAGCATTTGTGCCCTTACAACACTCACCTAGGTGGAGTTTGTCATACTTGCCACATGGTGGTTTCCCCCTCAAACCTGAGTCACACTAGCCTAGAATTGAGCACCCTGAGCTTTGGAATTCGAATGGCCCTGAGACTTCAGATCATACTTGTTACTTAGAGCTGGTGCACTTACTGAGGATGGTGCATAATTCAAAGACCACTTCTAAAAATAGGACCTATCCCCCCTTACTTTGGTTATTTTGGCTAGGCTCATGCCCTGTTGACATAACCTTCTTGCTCAAGTGCTCCTCCCTATCTCTTTTCTTATCCTCCTCAAGTTGTTGCATATAAGCCATAAGCCTAGAGATGTCCATGTTCGGAATCAGCAATGTCGCTTTCCACTCTTTTTTCACATGCTTGCCCAAGTCAGATATGAACTTTCTCATTCTAGATCCCATGTCGGGGATCATCTCTGGAGCATACCTGGATAGTTGTATGAACTTAAGGCTATATTCTTTGACAATCATTCCCTCCTGCTTCAAGTGTAGAAAACTCATCAACCTTCACCTCCCTTAACTCTTATAGAAAGAAGTGATCAAGAAAGGCACTCTCGATATTGTCGCAAATAGTAGGCTCAGCATTCTCACATTGGCTATCTTCCCACTGATTTGTACCAAAAATGTGCCAACTCCTTGAGTTGATTGATAGCAAGTTTAACTCCCTCAATCTCCATCGCATGCATAGCTTTCAACACCTTCCACATCTCATCAATAAAATTCTGGGGGTCTTGCTCAACTTTAGACCCTGTGAAGACTTGTGGGTTCATTCTCAGAAAGTCTCTAAGTCTCGTTGCAGTAGTTATTTTTTGGGAGATAGACCTAGAAGCTTATCAACTCTGATTCCCACATTGGGCGGCTACTAATTGGGTGTGCATAGTGATAGCTCCTCCAAAATAAGCCTCTGTAGTAGGAGTAGGCGAAGTAGTAGGTGCTTGGGGATCCTCAGCGACTCTAGCATGTCAACCCTGTCTCTCGTCTCTATCTGAGGAGGCAACTTTAGTGAGGGATGTTTAGTGTTGTGAGTTGAAGCATCTCTTTGGGTAACGGTACGCTTAGGAGACATGGTCTACAAGCGCATATTGCACAAATTAAATAGATACTTTAATAGAGTTAAACTCTATCGCACGAACTCAGAATACAATCAAGTGTAACAATCCCTAATGTCCTATAGCCTCCTGCTTATAATTTGAAATGCACAACACACCCATAAACAAGATTCTACGAGACACAACTTCATAGACTCCCTAAGACACTTGAACTCTGTGCTCTGATACCAAGTTTGTCACACCCCAGGAGGGTACCCTTGGCGTGGCAGTACTCAGAGACTATTGCTAGCCCCCAAATGAACCACTCGACCTCATCATATTCGTTCAATCACAATCTAATAGCGAAGGACATCAAGGATTAAGAAATACTAAATGAAAAGCAATGAAAAAACAAGAATCAAAGGCCAAAGGTCAAACAATCTATCCATCAGCTAAGTAAGACTAGTGTGAAAGAAACAAGTCAAAAATGTAATCCAATCATAACTCAAAATAATAGTCTATGAATCTGACTAAATGGTACCAATTACAGACCCATAGCTACCTCTAAATAGAATAAAATAAGTCTAACTAATCACCAAAACAGAAACATGGTACCCTTCTAAAGCAGGGGAAGACTCACCGATCATTTGAATGCAAATAGGTTCTCAATGGGGTGCCTATTGATAACCGCTGGTATCTGTCTCTGGATTATGAAAAGATGCAGGCCAAAATGAACGTCTGTACGTCAAATGTACGAGTATGTAAGATAGCAGAAAGAAACATGTAAAGGAGGTATAAGATAAACTCAAATAGCTCAACTCAAGAACTAAGAAACTCAATCAACAAGTCAAGAGTCTAAAGTAAGAATGCAATTTAGACAATGATCATTCATATACCATTTACTTCAATGGACATAAAGTACTATCAAGGCCTATTTGGGAGTTTCTCTAATCGACAATCATCACCTATGAGCCGGTGATGATACAATGAAGCAATGTCATTGCCACATCCATCCATACCTTGCAAGGGTAAAGGACATCTCATCAGTGGATCCAAAAGTTACATCAAGTCCTATTTTTTGGACAATAGGAAACTTCCGATTTTACGGTTCAATCCTCTCCTATGCTGCCTATGTAGTTTTGAGTTCGAGACCAACTTACTCTTACTTAATTCGATGCTCAGTACTCCTCTCAAGACTCAATATGCTCATAAGACATCAACTCTATGGGTAGCTTATTCATCTAGTCTCATTGGACATTTGTCAACTCAATTCATCATATCAACTATTAACTCATCAGTTACATTTTTTTGAGGTTCAACTTTTGACTCATAAAGACTCTATCATGCATCAATCCAACTCATAGCGTTCAGGAAAACAAAAGTAAAGTTATAGCATTGAGGAATTCTATAGACTCTTGAGGCACAAATTATACTCACACATACTCATTTAAGTAAAATATGTAAGAAAATATAAGATTTCATGCTAGGGTTCATATAGAAAAGTAAAATCACCTAATTTAAGAATTTAATTCGTAAAATAGTAATTCATGCAAGATCATATAGGAATACATTAGGATTCCATCGAGACCTTCAAGAAACATTCATGAGAGACTCAATTCATTCACAACTCCATCAGTTCGGGTTATGGGGCACATGAAAGAACATAATCGATGTTTTTGTTAGCCTTGCGTACCTGGAAGTTTTGAATCTTGAAACAACTTGGAAGAATTCACAAGATTATCTTCAAATCCTAGACTTTTTTCTCCCTTAAAACCTTGCTCTAAGTTGGAGAGGGTGTTTTTAGCGTAAAAAGGTTGAACTAATATGTTTTGGGATATATTTAGGTGTAAAAACGTCAAATTTAGCATTTGAAAGGGTGGAAAAAAAAAAGAACCCTTTCTTAAAAGTTGTCAAAATTGTCCACGGGCCCACCTACAACCCGTAGGAACAATTTCATAAACTTTTGGGCAAATTTAGGGTCTCATCGATTTCACGAGCCCAATTTGTGGCCCGTAGAAGAATCTACGACCCGTAGATGGGTCCATCAAATCTAGAATCAAAAAATGAATTTTCTAAAGTTTTTCCATTAGTTAATGGTACGGCTGATAACTCAAACCACGAGTCGTACGGGGTTTCGCAGCTCAACTCTGTTATGGCAGTCTTTAGTCAAACGGTCATAACTTTTGACTCCCAACTCCAAATGAGGTGAAATTAGTTGCGTTAGAAAGCTAATTCAAAGGCATTTCATTTGGTAGGTCATGGTGCATTTTGTGTGCTAAGACTTATGATCATTTAAAGTTGACTTTTGTATAATCTAACACTAGAAACTTAATTTATAGGAATGTTTTAAACTCGACTATGTACTAGAGGTCCCTTATGACCCTAATCCACTTCCCACATGTAAGAATGAGTCTTGAAATATAGGTGCATGTAAGAATAGAGTTGTGCGGTGTCACATAACACCTCCCTTTAGCTCATCACCTTGAGCCTTGGGGTTAGTTGTAAGGACCCAGATTATTCAAGTGGTGTTTCCAAATCTCTTGGAATTGTCCCGAGTGAACTGCCAAGCATCACTCGACGGAAGGCCCACACGGGCCGTGTGAAGCAACACGGACCGTGTGGCCTCCCATGAAGGGACACTTGGTCCAATTTACGGTAGGGGCAACTTTGAGACGGAAGGGATTTTGGCCAAGTGAGGGCATACGGCCACCACATGATCCATGTGATGTGTCACGAATTGTGTGGCCCTTCGTGTATCTCACTACGTACAATTTTTTTAAGCATGAAAGTACCATCTCGTAACTTTGTCATGCAGAAATTATTTCAAGTACCATCACACAGTCGATGTCACACAGACCGTGTAGTCATCCATGTGGTACCCCTTAGCTCTATGTGAATTCGCTTTGCGAAATTTCTAAGTGGTGGTTTACAGCCATTATTCAGGGTCTGTGTGACATCTCACGGACCGTACAGTGGACCGTGTGGACCTGACTATTGCATTTTCTGTCCGTTTCATTAATAATGTTAATGTAATTTAAGTTTATTTTAATTATGAATTATGACCTTTTACCTATTCTAAACCCCTAATCCAGCTAAAACTCCCTTACCTCTTAATTCATTCTCCTAAAACCTTCTACCCCTCACAAGATCACCTCCATATTTCCTCCCTACTCTCCCCTCTCAAAGTTCAAGGCTCGAGTTCAATTGATGTCTAAATTCAAGCTAAGTTCTTCTCTCAAATTTAGCTCCTCAATCAAGGTATGTGGGATTGATTCTTGGTCCCTTTCAACCAAGATGACCCAAAGATCTTTTAATCTATTTCGTGAATTTTGTTTACTTTAAATATGAGATTTCATTACTTGATTTATCTAAATCTAGTTGATGTATGGGTTGTATTCTATCTATGGTTTCAATTCACTTTGATCACTATTATAATGATTTGCTTTGGGTTATGAAGTTATGAACATACATGTGCCCTTTTAAAGTTGATTTATGCATGGGTGACTTATATTATGTTTTAGATGTTGATTTAATTATGAATTTACTTAATTTAATCTTATGGTATTGATTTTAACTTGAATCTATGTTGCCTATGCTATCCTCACATAATGCATTGCATTTGCATTCATGTACATTGGTTTACATGAAAATTATGAAGTGGGTTAAGCCCAACTATGTTTTATGAAACAATTATGAAATGACTCTGATAAGATATTGGCTAAGACAAGAATGTGATCACATACATGTCTATGATTCTGGCTCATTGAGCATTCATAGTGCTTGCACCATTTTGTATATATGGATGAGCTATTCCCTGCATGAACATTTCGATTATGATCTATGATTTGGCATTTGAGCCTAAATGTGTATTGAACAGTTTTAAATGAGCATTGTACCTCCTGAAAGCACGTATATGTATAAGTATTCACGTGGCATGTTATTAACTTACCACCAATGGATTGGGGGCATTATGGCTATCCCCAGAGGCCCTCTCCCTTTCTTTAAACTATGTGCCAACATAGGAATGTTAGCCATTACCAAAATAGGAATGGTTATTTGTTTATGATTATGATAGATTCTGTATGATTCTAAAAAAATCCTTCCGAAATGGTGAGTTCCGTAAAGAAGGTGACCATCCACCAAAATGGTGAGTTTCGTAACGGGTGATGTAGATTACCTTTGAAAAGTAGTCTTCTCCTACCGATGGGAGGTCTTTATCGGACTAATTCATGTAATATCTCGCATGGATTTGATTTGTTAGTTATAGTCATCCCCACTATAAATGAGCATTGTTGCATTTCATGCATCATAAATTTCATGTCATCTTGTATATATTTCTATTGAACATATGATTCTTTCTATATTATGTGCCCTTGTCATCTAACATTGAAATGCAAGTTTGGTAAATCATATGCATTGCATGCCCGCATACTTAGTACATTCAAATATTTAATGCATACTCTATGCCTACATGATTTTACCATGTAGTGCCGATCACTTTGATTACCAACTGTTCGATGAATAGTCCAATCTAGGAGTATACTGTGGTGAGTCCCATCTTCAAGGATGAGCCAACTATCTTTCTTTTATGCTATTTCAGGATGTTCTTCCTTATTTGAGGGTGAGCCCAGAACTTGTCCCGGCCCCCATTCCGTTTGACTAGAGGCATCTGTTGGACATTATGTAGACTCTTATGAAATCCAATTGTTATGATTGGTATCTTGCTCATGTAATGTTGGAGTGATTTATGGGAAATTCCTATTTGACCATATGTATGTTTTGATGTGGAAATGTGGGAAGTCCCCAGCCCCGTATTGCCCCATAGCTTGAAACCTATTTCCCCGTCCCCTAGAACTATGTGTTACTCTTTTGAATGTTCTTCTTAAACTAATGATGTGGATATAGATATTTGAGGCTTGTTTGGGACTCCCGGGTTCTCATTTGTCGTGTCACATCTAGGCCGTAACCCCGGGTCGTGACATTAGTCTTTGTCAAACCTTTGAGAAGGACCTTTAGATAGCCTTTGGCCTTATTGGAAACGACCACCATACAACTTAGCATGTGAAAGTCCACCATCAAAATGACCCCTTTTTGACTCTCTCATACTCATCTTTTGAAGTTTCTCATTCTCCACTTGTCCAACATTTGTCATGTATCGCGAAACATACATCTCTTTGATGAGCATTAAGGCCTTACATTCTATCTTCACCAAGTCGGACATTCCCAAGGTGAACTTGTTCACAAGGGCCCTAGAGTCGGCCACCAAAAAAGGATCATACTTATAAAATGATGTGAACTTAAGGATATATTCCCTCACACTTATGCCACCTTGCCTCAAATTCATGAACTCCATCACATTAGCTTCCCTTAGTTCAAGTGGATTCAAGTAGGAAGAAACGATCAAGAAAAGCGGCCTTAAACATCTCCCAATCAATAGACCCTTTTTCAACTCTTTTAGACTTCCACTGTGTGAACAAACTTGAGCAACTCCCTTAAGTTGATAAGTCGCCAACTCAGCCTTCTTCTTAGAAGATACCCCATAATCTCCACCACCTTGTAAACCTCATCAATGAACTCATTTGTATACTCATCCACCTTGGAACAATGGAACTCCAAAGAGTTCATCCTAGAAAAATCTCTTATCCTCGAAGCTCGAATAGGAGTCTTCGATGAAGCAATAACTTGAGCCAACATAGTAATAGCAGCCCTAAACTCATCATTGGTAACTTGGTAAGCTTGAGGAACTTGAGAAGCTAGAGGAGCTTGGTCCTCATTAGCATCAACTCTACTAGGTAATGGAGCATATTGTGGAGGCATTTCCTGAAAATATCAAACGAGAAGAGTTAAGGAATGAGAGTCTTCAAGGCACAACATAGATCACAAAAGAGATAGAGATTTCCTCAACGTCTCATAGCCTCTCGCTCATGGATATGGTGCTTCACACCTATGAATAAGACAACACTAGACGTGGCATGTTGGATTCCCTAGGATGCTTTCAAATTTTATGCTCTGATATCAAGTTTGTAACAACCCAAACCTAGGACCTAGCCATGACACAACAAATGTGACACCCGAAGGCTCCCCATCCAAGGCTCTTGTTCATATCATAAGCATACATCAGGTAAAGTAAGTAAAACATAAGAGAGTAAGCAAGTAGAATGTAACCAACATATGAATCAAAGGTTCCTTTAAGGAAATTACAACATCATAAATCCAAATCATGCCTATTACGCCCCGGGAGGTTACCCTTGGCGTGGCCGTCACTCAGAGACTATTGCTAGTCTCCAAGTGAACCACTTAGCCTTATCACATCATTTAATCAATACACTCCAATGAACAATGGAAAGTATAAGAAAGTAAAAGGGTTCATCTCCTCTAAAGTCTCAAAATAAATATATAAAAATAAATGCTAGTATAAAGAACTAGCTCACAAGTCTCAACATCCACGCTCGACCATCATCTGTGAAGCCTCTATTACTAATATCATGTGGTGCCAATGACAGACCCATGGCTGCCCAAATCAAAAATAAAGAAAATAGTTCAATCTAACTCTAAAGCATGATGAAATAAATGTAGGGGGCCCTCCGGAGTAGGGGAGGCTCACCAAATCATCTACAAAGTCTCAGACCTTCGAGGGAGCATCCGTTGACGATCTCTGGTACCTGTCCCTGCATCATAAAACGATGTAGTCCAGATGGGACATCAGTACTTGGAATGTACTGGTTTGTAAAATAGCTGAGTGAAACAGAAACTGGTAGAATAGTATGGAAACTACATCAACTCAAGTAATCATCATGTACCATCAAATCATCACAGGTCTATCTATGCAAGAAATAAGAGTAGACAAGTGACCCATCAATAACTCATCCTTAATCAATCATCTTAGACTCATCTAAAAGGAGCTCACCTCCTCCCATCTCATCTCAGAGGAGCTCACCCCCTCTCATCTCATCTAGATTCTGAGTACTCAAGGTAGGAAATTTATGGAAGTTTCTCTTATCCGACAACAATCACTTATGAGCCAATGATTGTACAATATCCTGCCGGTGTTGCCACAACCTTTCTATACTTCAAAGGTAGAGAACGAATTGAAACCATAGTGGATAAATCCAAAATGGAGACAAAAAACTCAACAAGTCCCTATTGCTTTCAGGGACATAAACTCAAGAGGAAAACCTCTTCTACGCTTGGCGACGTAGTTAATGAGTTCGAGTGGGATCACTCTTACCCATTTTAGTGCTCGATACTCCTCCCGACTCAATGCTCATAAAACCTCCATCTCGACCAATCTTGTAGGGACATTAACCCCGTCAACAATCCGTATCTAATAGGGACTCTGACCCTATCATCAATAAAGCTCATAGGGACTTTAACCCTCTCATCAATAAATATCATAGGGACTTTAACCCTCTCATCAATCAATCTCATAGGAACTTTAACCCTCTCATCAATTAATCTCATCAATGACTCAAGATTTAGAATAATCGTTAGGAATCAAGTGAATAGACACATCGGTCGAGTTCATTTATAGAGACTCATAAGACAATAACACTCTATCAACTCATCATCATTCTCTCATCACAATCACAATCACAATCAACAATCACAATCTCAACTCAAGGCTCTAGACTCAATTCTCAAGTTCAATATGCATGCTTTTCAAAGAATCATGTAGTTTTGCAAATTCTCATGAAAAGGTTTAATTCAAGAAAACAAATAGCATGATGATCATCGACATAGAAAACATGTAACTTCAAATTAATTTTTCAAGAAAACCCCTCAAGTATTCATGCATGTAGACTCTTCAACCATCAACTCATCTATGGCCTCTATGGGGCACATGAGAGAACAATCCAATGTTTTTAGTTTAGCCTTACATACCTGGAATGCAGCTATTAACCAAGCACGCTAAGGATTTCTTCTCGAATCTCTCAATTTAAGCTTCTCTCTTCTGTCCTCAAGCCCTAGACTTAGTAATGTATTAGAATAGGGCTTAGAGTGGGGTTTTAGACCCTTTTCACGTGGAAAAGACCTTATATTAGATCATGTATAGAGTTTAGGTGGAGTGGGGAATTTATCAGAATGCCCCTCATAATGATTTAGACATTTTCAATTCGCAAAAGACACAGTCCGCGACACGGACTAGTCGCGAACAATGTATTTCAGAGAAGAGTTTTTGAATGAGTTTTCTCCATTCCGTCAAAAATTTTCAAAAGAACTTAAGTGCTGGTCCGCGATAGGTGCGCAATGTACCCCTATCGCGTACTAACACTGTTTTGCTCTTCGAATAAAAAAATTATCTTTTTATTGGATCGCTCTAAAAATCGACCGAGATCATTTTTCCACTCAATTTTTTGTGTTGATCACAAATCCTACCTCGAATTTGTCATATGAGCATCGAAAGATGCGTTACACGCATATCTTCACTCTAGAAGTATTTTGGTAATTTACCGAGCATTACAATGCCTCTACATCATAAAAACTCGATGGGGAGTAAAACATGGGATACTAGCTCACCCTCAAGATAAAATATCAAAAGAGAAGTCATAAAGTCACAACATGAAGGAAAACATCATAGGAAAGGGGCTTGTTCCTGAAGCAAGGGAACTCACCAACAATCTTCAAGAGCTCAACTCTGAATCTAGCCATGAAATGGAGGAATAGTCTCATCATCCATCCCTACATGATTAGATCATGTAGGCAAAGAAGTATGTGTTAGTATATGGAAAGTACTAAGTATGTAAGTATGTCATGCATCAAGGAACATCACAACATAATATCAATATGCATAGTCATAATCAATGGAATAAGGACACTATACAAATTATCAATGCATGTTCAAAACCATGAGCCGAATCATCATCAAAGCCTTTCATAATCCTAGCATACTTATGTGGGAATAAGATCATAATTGAAAATAACGCCATGCGGACTGTTCATATAATCACCATATCAAATGAATATTATGCTAATCGGACCCAATAGCTAACCTTATAGCCACATAATCATCAACCTATGGTAGCACGTAGTTATGAGACTTGAGGATTTATATAAGGAGCCCCGGGGATAGTCCCCCTCACACAAGCTCATTCAGTCCTAAGTCATATCCAACAAAATACATAATCATGCATATACATAGCTTTAAACATAATTCATACTTTATCAAAATCATACTTTCATAGTGTCGCACCCCATTTTTCTTCATGAAAAATCGGAACCTAGATGACATCGTGGCACAACTCTTTTGAGATTTGAAATTGAAGATTAAAGAGTCACCACCTAATGATTTTAAGGTGCATTAGGACACTATTCTATCTAAAAACTAAGTCTGAGCCTAAGGTCACCAGAAAACGGGTAAGGGTTCAAATTACCTCAAAGGAAAGGTTTTAGGCATCCTTCTAGGTCCGTAAATGTAGATCCTTGTTGTACCTCGTATTTTATGTGGGGGTTGAGACAAATAGAGTCTCTATTTTAAGAAAATTATCCTAATTAATTCTCAGTGATAACAAGAAAGAAATTTGATAAATAGATAAAAGAGTAAAGCAAATAATTACAAAACTAATCTGCCCCAAGTAATCAAAAATAAACAAAGGAGAAAATACGAGACTAGGCGAATTATTTTCCACTTGGATCAGTACTCGACTTTTATTATTTCGGAAGACAGGATTAGATTTTGTCATTTTTGTTTCACTTGACTTGTTTAAGTCGAAGAATGAAAACCAAAGTTTCATCCTATTAAGATCGAGTTGTTGACATCATTTTCGAGGGTCCTATATACCTCTACCCCTCCTAGGTTGATTTATTATTAACCTAAAATCGCACTGAAAAATGAAAAATACTATCGTTTTCCTAAAGTGTCTAGTGTCTCGTCTTATGGCCTAACAGGCGTTGAACATCTAATTTAGGTGGTTTTATACTAAAAGGGAATGTAGGGCTCTTATTAGACACATCGGCAAACAAAACACGAAAGACACCAGTTAGCACAAAAGTTCTCAAATAAGCCTCTTATCTAATTAGCATGCTTCAAAAATAAATAGTGCAAAACATCTATTGTGTGTGCATCATATAACAACATTAAAACATAATAGAGGACTTTGATTAAAAATATGTATTGAGAATGCTTATTAAACATATGTTTAAAAAATTAACATTTTTAATGTTTAAAAAACTCTTAAAAGGCTTTTAAGTTAATAAAAAGGGATAAATCATATACACATAATTTCTAAAATGTGGAAAAGAATAATAGTAAAAATATATATATACAAAAAGCATGATTTCTATTGTGAAAAATATTAAATCCTAAAGACATGATTTCTAACATGTAAAAAATATTAAATCTTATAGGCATAATTTCTATTGCAAAACATTATTTAAACATGCTTTGAACAAAATCCTATAGGCATGATTACTATAATATGTAAGAAAATATTGCAAGCATGACATAAATCCTAAATATGGTTTCAAAATAATGCCAAAGGAGAATATGTTGAAACTAAATAATTAAAAAAAGCCTATAGACATAATTTCTACTCAAGAATATCCTATAACATGTAGGAAAACATTATAAGCATGACATAAATCCTAAACATGATCTCTAAATAATGCCAAAGAAGAAAATGTTAAAACTCATGTATTATTTAGGAAAATAATTTAAAAATTTATAGGCATGATTCCTAGAATACAAACATTTTGACATGATTGTAAAAAAAATAAAATTGTGAAAATCTATAGGACTGGTATTAAAAAAACATATATTATTTTTTAACATATTCAAAATACAAGAAAACATACTTGACGTAAAGTTCTTTTCATGCCATATGTTACACTAACCTAAATATTTGATGCATCATAATTTATTTTTTAAGTATTGAATCCTAAATTAACATTGCATAAAAATTGTCAGACAAGCAAAGCAAGACATTTAAGAAAAGAAAAAAGAAAAAGAGAAAGAAAACATTTAGCACATAATTCCCCTTCACCTTTTAAACTAGATCCTCAATTTTACTATTATTGTTACAATGTTTTGCGAAAATAAAAAATAAGATAATCCATCCCCTTCCTGAGGCGACCCTTTCCATTTTATGTGCAAGAAACTAAAACATGCGACACTAAAAAGAAAACTAACAGCACCAATAATATAAAATGTATAACGAACTTTTAATGAATAAACATGTCATGGATATATTTTAATATATACATACGAGAGAAATAGAAATAACTAGTCAGAAGATTAACAGACAAAACTTGAAAGTAGGCAAAAACTCTTCTCATTTTCTTTTTCTTTTTTGAAATAATATATTAGAGAGAGTAGGAGATGAAAGAAAGAAAGTTTTTTTGTGTGTTTTTGCAAAGTATGTGAGGTGAGGAGTATTCTATGTGTTGTAGAATGAGAAGAATGTCTCCCTTTTATAGTGAAAAAGACGAATCAGTAAAAGGGAACTCTAAGGAAAGAAAATCAATCTCCTAATTTTAAAAATTACCATAAATAAGATACAAAAATTAATTGATTTATTTAATCACAAATTTACCATAAATAATAAATTAGTTGATTCAACTAAAAATTAAACAAATAGATTATAAAGAATTAAAGAAAGAGAATTAATTAATTGTACCACATTAAAGGAAATTTACCAAAATAGTGACTTAAAGGCATAAAGAAGTATCAAAATTATAATTACTTCATATCAATCATACGAAAACAAAAATCACCCATGAGATATTATAGATTAGGAGAAATTGGTCAAGAGATATAGTGATTTAAAAGAAATTACATTTACCATGATTAATATCTGAAATCAAGTTGTCATGCCTCGAGAGGGTACCCTTGGCGTGGCCGGTACTCGGAGACTATTGCTAATCCCCAAGCAGACCACTTAGCCTCATCACATCATTTAATTAATAAACTCTACTGAATAGCGGAAAATATAAGTAAGTAAATGGGCACTCATCTAAAGTCTCAAAATGAATAGATAATAATAAAGTCTAGTAGAAAGAAATAGCTCACAATCTCAACATCAACGCTCGACCATCGTCTATGAAGCCTCATTCAATATTGATGTGGTGCCAATGATAGATCCATGGCTATCCAAATCAAAAATAAAGGAAATAGTCCAATCTAACTCTAAAGCATGATGAAATAAAAGCAGGGGATCCTCCGGAATAGGGGAGGCTCACCAAATTAGCTACGAGTCTCAAGTCTTCAACGGAGCGCCCACTGACGATCTCTAATACCTGCCTTTGCATCATAAAATGATGCAGTCCAAAAGGGACATCGATACTTGGAATGTATTTGTATGTAAATAAGCTGAGTGAAACAGAAACATGTAGAATATATGGAAACAACATAACTCAAAGTAATCATCAATTAACATCAAATCGTCAAATGTCTATCTATGCAAGAATAAAGAGTAGACAAGTGACACATCAACAACTCAAGCTCATCAATCATCTCAGACTCATCTCAGAGGAGCTCACCTCCACTCATCTTATCTCATCTCAGAGAAGCTCACCTCCACTCATCTTATCTCATCTCAGAGAAGCTCACCTCCTCTCATCTCATTTTGACTCGGAGTACTCAAGGTAGGAAATTTATGGGAGTTTCTCTTATACGATAACAATCAATTATGAGTCAGTGAATGTACAACAATCACACTGATGTTGCCACAACCGTTCCAAACTTGCTAGGTAAGAAATGCTCAAAAATCATATCAGCTTACCCAATATGGAGTCAAAACTCAATAAGTCCTCTACTGTTTCAATGACTGTTACCCTCGAGGGAAGCATAATATATGTGATGGTTCTAGGCCTCACTTACGTTTGGTGACGTAGTTTGACGAGTTCAAGTCAGACAAACTCCCACTCTTTCAGAGCTCGATACTCCTCCCATGACTCAATGCTCATAAAACCTCTATCTCAACCAATCTTATAGGGACTCAAACCCCATAAACGACCAGTATCTCATACGGACTTTAACCCTTTCATCAACCATCTCATAGGGACTTTAACCCTTTCATCAATCAATTTCATCGAAGACGCAAGATTTAGAACAATCATTAGGAAGCAATTGAATAGACACATTGGTAGAGTTCATTTGTAGAGACTCATAAGACAATCAAATTCTATCAGCTCATCATTATTCTCTCATCAAAATCAAAATTCTCCACTCACGGCTCTAGACTCAATTCTCAAGTTCATTATGCATGCTTTTCAAATTACTCATGCAGGGTTATGCAAACTCTCATGAAAATGTTCAATTCAAGAAAACAAATAGTATGATGATCATCAACATAGAAAACATGCAATTTCAAAGAAAATTTTAGGAAAAACCATCAAGGATCATGCATGTAGACGCTCCAAATCATCATCTCATCTATGACCATGTATGGGGCACATGAGAGAACAATCTCATACTTTTGGTCTAGACATACATACCTGGGATGCAGCTATCAATCAAGCACGTTAAGGATTTCTTCTCAAATCTCTCAAACTCAAGCTCTTCTCTTCTCTCCTCAAGCCCAAGCCTTAGTAAAATGTTAGAATATGACTTAGAATGGGGGTTTTAGACCCTTTTTACGTCAAAATGAGCTTATTAGATCGTGTATAGAGCTTAGGAGGGGTGGGGAATTGACCGAAATTCCCTTAGTAATAATTTAGAAATTTTCAACTCGGAAAAGACCTAGTCTGAGATGATGGACAAGGGAACCCCATGCAACCTCACAATTTCCTGGATATACAACTTGGTGTAATCCTCCGTTGTGTTTGTTGTCTTAACTACCAAGAAGATAGCCAATTTAGTCATCCTATCCACAATCACCTATATCGAATCATGTGCTTTCGAGACCTTGGTAAACCAGTAATAAAGTCCATATTAATCATGTCCCACGTCTACTCTGAAATCTCAAAGTTCTGAGCCAATCCACATGGCCTTTGATGCTCAACCTTCACTTGTTTGCAATTTGGGCATTTTGAAACAAACTCAGCAATATCCCTCTTCATTCCACTCCACCAATAGACTTCTCTCAAGTCATGGTACATCTTGGTAGAGCTTGGATGAATGGAATATCTAGTGTTATGGGCTTCTGCCATGATTCTATCTTGAATGCCATCAATATCTGGAACACACAACCTACTTTGATATCTCAATACTCCATCTCCCCCTTTGGAGAAGACTATCACTTTTTGTTTGTGGACAACATCCTTCAATTAGAGTATGACAGGATCTTGGTCTTGCTTTTCTTTAACTTCTGCAACTAAGGATGAAGTAGACCTTATCATGAACATTAACTCCTCCTTCATTATTCTTCTCAAGTTGAACTCTCAATTGAGCCAACCGATGCACTTCCTTGGCTAGCTCATTTCTTCCTCCACATGGGTTGTACTAGCCATCGACAACCTGCTAAGAGCGTCAGTAACAACGATATTACCTGGGTGGTAGTGTATGCTCATGTCATAGTCCTTGAGCGATTCCAACCATCTCCTCTGTCGCAGGTTGAGCTCTTTATGGAGTGAAAAAAATACTACAAGCTCTTGTGATTATGGACTGAAGACATACTGCAACCATCCACATGTACTCCATACAAGTAGTTGCACTAGATTTTGAGTGCAAACACCACCGCAGCCAACTTGAGGTCATGGGATGGATAGTTCCTTTCATGAACCTTGAGTTGCCTGGAAGTATAGGCTATCACCTTCCCTCTCTGCATCAGTACACATCCCAATCCAACCCTAGAAGCATCACGGTAAATTACAAAGCCCTCTGTCCCCTCGGGCAAGGTAAGGACTGGTGCAGTAGTCAACCTCATTTTCAATTCTTGGAAACTCTTCTCACACGGACCACTGAAACTTGACCTTTTTCTGAGTCAATTTAGTCAATGGTGTGGATAGAGAAGAAAATCCCTCTATAAATCTGCGGTAGTAGCCTACAAATCCCAAGAAATTTCTAATGTCAGTCGGAGTGGTTGGTCAAGGCGAGTTCTTAACCGCTTCAATCTTTTGGGCATCCACTCGAATTCCATCATTGGGAATAACATGGCCTAGGAAATCCACTAAGTTAAGCCAGAACTCACACTTTGAGAATTTCACATACAACTCATGGTCCTTGAGAGTTTGGAGGACGACTCTGAGGTTGTTAGCATGCTCCTCCTCACTCTTTGAATACACCAAAATGTCATCAGTGAAAACAATCACAAACATATCAAGATACTGTCTGAATACTCTATTCATCAAGTCCATAAAGGCGGCAGGTGCATTCGTCAACCCAAAGGACATGACCAAGAACTCAAGATGGTCATATCTAGTCCTAAAGGCTATCTTTGGAATGTCACATTCCCGCACCTTCAACTGGTGGTAGCCAGATCTAAGGTCTATCTTGGAGAAGCAAGAGGCGCCTTGAAGTTGGTCAAACAAATCATCTATCCTTGGGAGAGGATATTTATTCTTTATCGTGACCTTGTTCAGTTGCCTATAGTCAATACACATTCTGAGGGACCCATCTTTCTTTCGCACGAATAGGACAAGAGGACCCTAAGGTGAAACACTAGGCCTAATGAAGCCCTTCTCTAGAAAATCATTCATTTTCTCTTTCAGCTCTTTTAACTCGGCGAGGGCCATCCTATAAGGTGGAATCGAAATAGGCTGGGTATTGGGAAGAACATCAATCCCGAAGTATATCTCCCTATCAGGAGGGACTCCAGACAGATCATCAAAAAATACTTTTGGAAACGCATTAACAATCGAGGTTGACTCTAGAGGTAGGGACTCAACATCATCATATTTCACTCAGACGAGGTGATAGATACGACCTTTGGAAATCAACTTTCTAGCTCTAACATATGAGATAAACTTTCCTCTAGGTGCAACAGAATCACCCTTCCATTCTAGAATCAGTTCATTAGGAAATTGAAACTTAACGGTTCGGGATCTACAATCAACAGAGGCATAACAGACATGAAGCCAATACATGGCAAGAATAAAATCAAAATCAACCATCTCCAACTCAATCAAATCGACAAGAGTATCTCTGTGATGGATGGACACTACCTAAGCTCTTTAGATTCTCTCAGCTCGTATAGACTCACCCACTGGAGTGGAAACATTAAGGGTTCAAGAACACTCCCAGGGGTTCTATCAAATCTACTAGCCACATAAGGAGATACAAACGACAATGTGGCACCCGGATCCATCAAAACATAGCAATCAAGAGTAAAGACTCAAATCATGATCATCACAATATCGGGGGAGTTCTTCAGATCTTGGCGACTACCATGGCATACAAGCGGTTTGTTGCTCCGCCTATGCTTTATGTAATAGCCTTCTAGTTTCCTCTAACTGGTGGTACTGGTGTAGTATACTGATCCTGGTCAATCGACTTTGGACAATCCCTCTTGTAGTGACCCACTTGGCTACATCCATAGCACACATCATTCCCGTCATGACATCTCCCAAGTGCAATTTGTCGTACTTATCACACAGTGGCTTACCCTACGTATCTTGAGCCACACTAGCTTGTGACTGGAATCCATGGGTTCCAACATTCTGAAACCTTTGATCATACTTGCCTCTAGGCACAGGTGCACTAGCAAATGATGGTGCTGGAAATCAGTTGCCATTGCCTTTCTTTCCAACCTCATGGCTGGATGTCTTGGCTTTCTTATGCTTGAACAATTCCCTGTCATGTTGTCTCTCCTCATCAGTTTGTTGCACAAACGTCATCAGTCGCTTGATGTCCATATCACTCACAAGCATGGCTCCTCTCCCATATCTCTTAGGTACTTTATTCAACCCATCAACATACATCCCAATCCTTCCCCTCATATCAGCAACCATGTCTGGAGCATAGCGGGATTGCTGCGTGAACGTCAAACCATACTCTTGCACGGTCATAGAGTCCTGTTTTAGATTTAGGAAATCTATCACCTGAGCTTCTCTTTTCTCCCTTGGGAAGAAACGTCCCAAGAGGGCTTCCTCAAACACTGCCCAAGTCAAACATGGAGCATCATCCCTCTACTTTTCTTTCACTAGTCGAACCACAGTCTCGCCATACCCTTCAGTTGGTAAGCAGCCAGTTCGACCCTATAAGCATCAGCCACATGCATCACTTAGAATAACTTCTCAAGTTCCTCCACATAGTTCTTAGGATCTTCAATGGATAAGGACCCCATGAACTCGGGTGGATTCATCTTAAAATATTCTCGGACTCTAGAGGTGTCATGAGAATATGGTCTACCTACTCCTTGTCTCATAGCGGTGTTGCGACAGCTTGGGCTAGAGCTTGAATAGCCTGGCGTAGATCAGCATTAGAGACCTCATCTTGAGGGGGTTGCTCAATAGGAACAGCTTGATCCACGGGATCCTCGGGTACTTACGACTCAGGTGGATTAACAGCTTGTCTAGCAGGACGTCCCCTTCCTCTAACAGCTCTTCCAGGAGGCATGCTATTAATTCAGCACGAGTAGAGCACGAACAGAAGAGAGTTTTCATACAGCTTAACTCTATCGCATGAATTGGAATGAGAAGAAAAGTGTAGCAATTTGTAATGTCCTATAGCCTCCCGCTTATGAAATGTGGTTGATAACACACCCATAAACAAGACTCTACTAGACACGACTTCATAGACTCCCTAAGACACTTGAATTATGTGCTCTGATACTATGTTTATCACGCCCGGGGGGTATCCTTGGCAGAGCCGACACACGGAGATTATTGCTAATTCTCAAGCAAACCACTTAGCCTCAACACATCATTCAATCAATAAACTCTACTGAACAGCGGAAAGTATAAGTAAATAAATGGGCACGTCTCATCTAAAGTCTCAGAATGAATACATAATAATAAAGGCTAGTAGAAAGAACTAGCTCACAATCTCAACATCAATGCTCGACCATCGTCTATGAAGCCTAAATCACTACTCATGTGGTGCCAATGACAGACCTATGGATACCCAAATCAAAAATAAAGGAAATAGTCCAATCTAACTCTAAATCATGATGAAATAAAAGTAGTGAATCCTACGGAATAGGGGAGGCTCACCAAATTAGCTGCAAGTCTCAAATCTTCAATGGAGCGCCTGTACGATCTCTAGTACCTGTCTTTGCATTATAAACCAATGCAGTCTAAAAAGGACATCAGTACTTGCAATGTATTGGTATGTTAAATAGCTGAGGGAAACAGAAACAGGTAGAATAATATGGAAAAAAACATCAACTCAAAGTAATCATCAAATCGTCAAATGTCTATCTATGCAAGAATGAAGAGTACACAAGTGACACATCAACAACTCAAGTTCATCAATCATCTTAGACTCATCTCAGAGGAGCTCACCTCATCTCCTCTTATCTCATCTCAAAGGAGCTCACCTCCTCCCATCTCATCTTGTCTCGAAGTTCTCAAGGTAGGAAATTTATGAGAGTTTCTCTTATCCGATAACAATCACTTATGAGCCAATAAATGTACAACAATCATGCTTATGTTGCCATAGCAGTTCCAAACTTGCAAGGTAGGGAATCCTTAAAAACCATATCAGCTCACCCAATATGGAGTCAAAACTCAATAAGTCCTCTATTGTTTCAGGGGCTGTTACTCTCAAGGGAACCATAATATATGTGATGGCTCTAGGCCTCACCTACGTTTAGCGATGTAGTTTGTCGAGTTCATGTCGGGTTAACTCTCACTCTTTCGCTGCTCGATACTCCTCCCATGACTCAATGCTTATTAAACCTCTATCTTACCAATCTCATAAGGACTCGAACCCTGTCAACAATTGGTATCACATAGGGACTTTAAACCTTTCATCAACCATCTCATCAGGACTTTAACCCTTTCATCAATTAATCACATCAATGACTCAAGATTTAGAACAATCATTAGGAAGCAATTGAATAAACACATCGGTAGAGTTCATTTGTAGAGTCTCATAAGACAATCAAATTCTATCAACTCATCATCATTCTCTCATCACAATCAACAACCTCAACTCAAGGCTCTAGACTCAATTCTCAAATTCATTATGTATGCTTTTCAAATTAGTCATTCATGTTGGGGTATGCAAACTCTCATAAAAATGTTCAATTTAAGAAAACAAATAGTATGATGATCATCAACATAGGAAAACGTGCAATTTCAAATAAAATTTTAGGGAAAACCATCAAGGATCATGCATGTAGACTCTCCGCATTATCATCTCATCTATGACCATCTATAGGACACATGAGAGAACAATCCCATGCTTTTAGTTTAGCCTTACATATCCGAGATGTAGCTATCGATCAAGCACATCAAGGATTTCTTCTCAAATCTCTCAAACTAAAGCTCTTCTGTTCACTCTTCAAGCCCCAGCCTTAGTAGAATGTTGGAATAGGACTTAGAATGGGGGTTTGAGACCCTTTTTACGTCAAAACAACCTTATTAGATCGTGTGTAGACTTTAGTAGGGCGGGGAATTAATCGGAATGCCCCTCATAATAATTTAAAATTTTTCAACTCAGAAAAGTCCCAGTCTGCGAGATGGACTTATCGCGCTCTGTGTATTTTTAGAAAAAGTTTCTGAACAAGTTTTCTCAATCCCGTTGAAATTTCAAGAAAAATATAAGTATTGGTCCAGGATGGAGGCCTGACGCGCTCCTGTCGTGCACCAACACTATTTTATGATACGAATTAAAAAATTATCTTTTGATCGGGTCGCTTTACAAATCGACTGAGACCATTTTCCCACTCAATATTTCGTGTTGATCACAAATCCAACCTTGAATTTTTCGTACAAGCATCTGAAGACGCGTTACGCGCATACCCTCCCTCTGAGGGTATTTTGGTAATTTACCAGGCGTTACACAAGTAATCAAGTATAATTAAGCTAAATTACCTCTAATAAATGTTTTAATCAATGAAACCCATACAAAAATTTATTCGAGATGAGCAACATATTCCAATCAATAGAAAAATATAAACACACCAAGCACAACATTGATGAATTAGTGAACAAAAAAATGAAAATACTACTGAATCCACAATGTTTTGTTTTCACGCAAGTAACTTCACATACACGAAATAAATATTAGCTAGATATAACACAAATCAAACAGATCTAAAAGATCCATTATTTGTCGAAATGCCTTAACTTTACAGCTACCTTATCGTCGCTTGGGTTTGTAGGCTTTCCGGTGGTCGCATGGTGGTCTTCGCTTGATTTTTAGGGTCATTGCGTTTGCTATTTGGGTCAGGTTCGAATAGAGGAAGGGCGGAGAAAAAGGGGTCAACTGGTGGCTATTGGGCACGACTTTTTCGGGTGGTTTTGGTGGCTAGAAAAGAGAAGACGAAAGGGGGAAGAGGTGGGTCATTCCATGTGGGGGGAGATAGAGAGAAGAGCAGGGGCGGCTATTTTTGGCAAGGAGGGCGACGTGATGCTGGTAGTGTTGGGTCTGCCGGCGAAAAGAGTAAGGGTGAGGCTGGCGACTTGACTTTCTGGAGAGGAGAAATGGTAGATGAATTAGGGTCTTGAGGTATGGGTATGTAGAATACGAAAGAAAAATGTTATTATATCTTGGTTGTTGGATTATAATTGATGAACGGACGAGATTAAGTTTTCCAAAAATAGGTTGGATCCGAATTGGTATACTGGGTACCTAGATTTAATATAATGAAATTAAATTGGGGATTTAAAATTGAGCCACAAATCAACCCAATTTAGGCTAGGATCGAAGAAAATCTAAGGGATTTGGCGAAAATTGAAATAAGTTATAAAGAAAATTGACTAGAATTGAGATAAATTAGATTAAAAAGGCTACGAATTAAATACATTTGGGTGAAATTGAATAGTTGCATCTAATCAATAACTATAATAAACACACTTATAAAAATATAAAATATTTTTAAAATAATAATTTTTACATAAAGAAAATACGTAATATATGATAACTGTGTAAAATATTTGAACATACAAATATTATTTTTAAATTAAAAATTGATAAAATAAATTGATAAAAATTATATTTAAAATATGAATGTAATGACCCGTTAGGTCATTTAGAAAATTAGTCCTCTTATTTTTATAAAATATTCTTCCCATAAATTTTAGTGGATATTTTGGACTATTATATAACTACGATTGTTTAAGTTTCGGGTAAATTAAATAATTGATTTAATTAAGGGACTAAATTGATAACTTGTAAAACATCCTATAACACTTAGTCCATGTATAAAATAAATTTGAGTTAAATAAGATTGAGATTATTTTTGGAGTCAAAGCACGAGGAACAGAACTGTCACTGCGGGCACACGATTGTTACAATAACCACTAACAATTGACAATTGAGGTGAGGATCCTATCCAAGGAGAATAGAATTGTGAAGTGGAGGAACTATAGTTGTTTGTTTTGGATGTTTGTAATCATTACTCCCACTGTAAGTATTTCTTTATTACTAAATGGGTAGTCAGAATGTAATGGCAAATCTTGCCATCTAATTTCAATTTAATGCAATAGTTAATAGTACATTCCTTCTTCAGAGTGTTATCTTGAAAGTAGCATATTGTCATTGGGACAAATTGGTATATTATTGTTGCCTCTTACGCCGATATGCTTTCTAAGATAATGTCCTCGTGATTTTGCTTCCTGTAATTTGCTTATGTGCTATAAATTGGGTTTCACGGTATTGGTATACGGAATACAAGTATGCTATTTGGAGGAATTAGAACTTAACCCTAGGTTTGAAATTTTGGGGAATTGATTATAAAATTTAGATGGATTTTTGGGTTTGGGCTAGACATATAGTAATATGGGTATCGTTGGACTCCTTGTGACATGTATGTTTTCATTATTGATAGAGAATTGTCATTTCGGGAGTTGAATTCAAGATTCGTCTATTTAGTAAAAGTGTTCAAGTGTGGTTCCGACAATGAGGTAGATTTGACTATCCTTCTTTGAGATCGGCATTGAGTTATTGAATATTCTTATGCCATAATCTATGGGATGAGATCGTATCATGTGTTGGGTTGGAAATTCTTATCGTGATGCTAGTGTGAGGGTTTTAATTATCTATGTGTTTGCTTTTAGAGCATGGGAATACTAAATTGAGAATATTATAAATATGACACATTGAGAAAGGGAGACAATTGTGATATGATATGGATGATCATGGTTTACTTAAGGAATGGAAGTTACTAATATGTGGTGAAGTATTTTAAAAGACAATTGTATCCCAATATATATAAAATAGGGTGAATATTATAATTGCTAAACTTTGAGAAATTTGATATTTATTATGCTTATTGAGAGAAATATTGCTTCCATAATTGTGTCTTGACTGCATGCATCCTCATACTATATGCCATGATATATTGAGAAATTGTGAATTGTGAAACTACATTTTAAAACCCTTGGCCACGAGTTAGGTGGCAAGGCGGCTGATACATTGAGATACTTATCATGAGTCCTTGACCACAAGTTAGGTGGCAAGGTAGTTGATATATTGAGATTCTTGTCATGAGTCCTTGACCATGAGTTAGGTGGAAAGATAGTTGCTATGTTGTGATTGAGGTATATAGCCTGTGAGGACCCCATGGGTCCCCTTAGTCTATAGAGCCTTAGCTCGATGAGGGTGTATATGACAAGCTGTGCAACAGTCTTGATACCACCTTGCATTGCATTGCATACCATCTCACTATACTACTTGTGACTGTTTTGGATTGGCTTATTTGAGATTATATGTTTACTTTATTCATGTCGTTCTATATAAATTGGCGGCACTGATATCAAACTGGTTTTCCTATGCAGGTAAAAGCGTTCCTAGATTATTTCATAGTTTATTCAATTTCTGATTCCCAGTCGGTTAAACCTGCTGGGTACATATTATGTGTACTTACCGCTACTTCTTCCCCCTTCCCCCCGGATTCCAGCCAGGGACTTCTATGTGGTGGTTGATTCATTTGAGCAGTTGATTATCCAGATTTAGTGGTGAGATTCAGGGCTTCGAATTGCCATTAGATTCTATCTTAGTTGTGTAGTCTTTATTTCTATTCAAAGATTGAGATATAATGATTTGACTAGTTTTATTATTAGATGCTTTTTATACTCGTGACACTAGATTCTGGGATATGGTTTTTATGTGCCAACTATTTGTCTATTGGGTTCTCTCCTTTTAGTGTACGTTATTCTTGGGTTTGAAATTCAAGTGGCTTTTAGTCATGACCCCATTTTGGGTCATGACAATGATACACTAAAGATTAATAATAATGTCTATATTACTAAGTAAAAAGTTTAATGATGAAAATAACAATAACAATAAATAATATTAGAAATAAAAATCATGATTACTATTACACTAAAATAATTATTATTATAATAATAAAAGTAAATAATAATAATAACAATAATAATAATAATAATAATAATAATAATAATAATAATAATAATAATAATAATAATAATAATAACAACAATAAATAAATAAAGGTAATTTAAAATGACAAAATAATTAACGAACGCATTTTGCCAAATCAAGGATGTTAAAAATACACAATTATTTGAATAAAATTGAAAATAGACTTATTTATTTAAATCATTTCAAAAATAGCTATTGTAATTAAATAGTAATCTAAATGGTTATAGGTTGGTTAAAACTAGGTGTCAACAAATGCCCCTTCTTTGCTCGAGAATGAAGGATGAATTGTTGAGTAAAGAAAGTTGACGGAGTAGCCGATTTTGTTCGAGCTAATGGAATATTATCGGAGGGATCAAATAGAACAAAAAAAAGTGGTTGTGAAAATATTATGATCGAGACTTTGATTTTCAAGTCGCTTACATATCTCTGGCTATACGAGAATTAGGCCGTATATAGTTCTAGATTTAGGAACTAATGCAATTCCTAGAAATAAAATTAACATTTTCTGATTTTTTTTTTTATAATAGTTAATTAAAAGGAGACATTTTCTCAATTTTTGTTATAGCTATTGCAGCCGTTGAAGCAGCCATTGGACTGGCTATTGTTTCATCAATTTATGTAACAGAAAATCAACTCGTATCAACCAATTAAATTTGTTGAATAATTAATAGTAATCATTTACATTCTAATATTGAGAAATCCATTCTAATTAGCATGTTCACCACGTAAAGTATGATCTTGTTTGCACAATATAAGAAATCAAAGTATTTAAGCCTCTCATATCTCATAAACCAATCCAGAAAGGGGTTGATTAGAAAATTATGATAACTCATTGATTCATCTAGTATATAAATATATAATTTGTTTCCAAATTTACTAGATCAAAAATTTAGAACATTAAAAAACGTATAGACCCAATGTCACATTCAGTAAAGATTTATAATACGTGTATAGGATGTACTCAATGTGTCCGAGCCTGCCCCACAAATGCATTAAAAATGATACCTTGGGACGGTTGTAAGGCTAAACAAATTGCTTCTGCTCCACGAACAGAGGACTGTGTTGGTTGTAAGAGATGTAAATGGTGTAGGGCTTGAAGTAGGAGTGATAGTGGCTTGAATCAAAAGGATTGGAGAATACGACTGTACGAAGAGTGCGAACGCATCAAGTATTGATAGAAAAATGAGGGCAAGGGGGGACAATAAGAGCAACTTGAAGAAAAGAATAAGGCTCACTATCGTCGGAATAAAACGAAAGGCGTATCTTTGGAGCGAAAGGCAGGATGGATGAGGGTCCACGGATTTTGCAATCTGTAACTTTTAAAAACACTAGATAAATGGTTAGACCACGCATATTAAGTAATGAAATGAATTCATAAACATGATGCAAGTTCCCACTTAGACCATGAGATTTACCACAAGAAGATAAGGATAACGTCTTAAGCTCATGTCTTGGGCCATGCTAATCGTAAATTATATCCTCAGGTCATGAGATGATGTCTGTAGGCCATGAAAAATGATGCCTTTGGACGACGACACCTTCAAAATATGATAAGTATGAATTAGATCCTTAGACCATGAAATGATGTCGTAGGCTATGAAGGATGGTGCCTTTGGACTATGAACGCCTTAGGATCATAATAAGTATAAATTAAATCCCTGGGCCATGAAATGGTGTCTTTAGACCATGAAAATGATGTCTTAAGGGCATGATAAGCATAAGTTAACTCCCTAGACCATGACATGATATCCTTAGGCCATACAATAATGCCTTTGGACTATGGTGCCTTAAGGGTATATTATTTTTATCCAATTGTCGGACACATACAATGCAAATCTCGGGCACATGCAATTTTTGGGATAAAACAATGTAATTTTCAAGCCAAAACAATGCAAAGCAATTTTCAGGCACATGCAATTTTTGGGCCAAAACAATGTAATGCAATTTTTGGGCACATACAATGCAAATCTAGGGCACATGCAACTTTTGACCCAAAACAATGTAATTTTTAGGCACATGCAATTTTCGGGCCAAAATAATGTAATTAAAATTTTGGGCACATGCAATGCAAATCTCGTGCACATGCAATTTTCGTGCAAAAACAATACAATTTTTGAGCACATGCAATTTTTGGGCCAAAACAATGCAATGCACTTTTTGGGAACATGCAATGCAGATCTCGGGCACATGCATTTTTTGGGCCAAAATAATGTAATCCAATTTTCAGGCACATGCAATGCAAATATGAGGTGCATACAGGTTTTGGGCCAAATCAATGTAATGTAATTTTTGGGCACATGCAAATCTCGGGCACAAATGCAATGCAAAACGTAGAGTAATATTTTGTCTTACAAAAATGACGACCATTCAGGCAATATTGAGATGTACACCTATTCTTCTGCATTCAAAGAAAATTGTTGAATTAGAAGAGGGGGAAGGTTGATTTATTTTTTTGCCATGACCAATATGCTCCCCTTGTTGTTGATATCCAGTCTTTCATCTTGATGCCCTCTTAGAGGCCGGTCTTCAGTTCTGAATTGGACTTCATTAAAAATTTTCAGAGTCACTCAAAAATTTCTACCCCAGTTTGTAAAAATGCTTCTAAGAGAATTTTTTAGGAGATCCTCTCAAAAATTCTACCCTAGTTACTTATCTGATAAGGAATAAGCTCTTTTAGAATCCTCTCAAAACTTTTTCCCCAGTCCATAAACAAAAGGGGAAATAATATCTTTATTATGATAAGACCGAACACCATAGGAGCGGCTACGTATCCCTCTCAAACGGGAATAAGATCTGATGTAGTTCTAAATAAAAAGTGAATGAGCATAAAAATAGAATATTCCTATGCAGCAACTAAAATGATGGTCTTGAGCCAAGCTTATTTTCTTGGAGGCCTAAATGTAGCAATCATAACCTTAGATGGTATGAACTTTTATTGGAGATTGCTTTATTGACTTTCTTCACTCCTGCTAATGATTCGAATTGTCTGATGCAACAAGCGCAGGATCCTTCAAGTGGATGACTTTGTTGTCAATCAAGCTTTGAATCTTGTCCTTCAAGTGTCGACATTCTTCTATGATATGCCCTTTCATTCTGGAATGATAAGCATAAATTTTCGTGTGATCAAGCCATTTTGCATGTGTTTTCATCACTATTGCAGGGATAGGAGCAATATAGCCATCAACCCTCAATTTTTCATACAGTTGAGCTATGGGTTAGGCTAAAGAAGTGTAATCTTGGACAGGCTTCTTCTTAGGATTGAGTTGCTCTTTGGAGTTGAGTTGTTGAACGAAGGCAGGTTGTTGATAAGAAGGCATTTGATATTGTGCGAGAGGCATATGATATGGAAACATTTGATATAGAGGTAGTGTTTGATATCGAGGTTGTGCCATTGGATATGATATCATTGGATTTTGAGTTAGTTGAGAGATAAGTCTTTATAATTGTAAAGTGGGATATATGGCCCAGAAGGCGTTGGCATGATGTTGGGAAGTATAGAGATAGTTTAGTGAAGGAATATTTGATTAGTTCAAAGGTCGAATAGTAGAGTGAGTGGGTAGAAAGTGATTTAGAAATATGGTTTGATTGATACTAGGATGAGCACTCATGCTTGTACCAAAAGGGAAGTTGAGAGACATTGACAGCTTGCCCTAATTGTGTATGCTAACCAATTCTTCTTCTAATTTGATTACTTTCTGCTCCAATCTTAGCATCATTTTTGGAGTATGTTCCTCTACAACAGTCTCATCTTTCCCTATAACATTGCGGGTATCCATCATTTTTTCCCTTGCGCTTCAGACCTGAAGAAGAAGAAGGGGTCCTTTTTGATCAGGTGTGGTAGGCCATGACGTATGGATCAACCGGGGATGGGAAAAGCAGAACCAATAAAACCTTGTCAGGGATTAGAATAATAACAAAAAATAACAGATAATTTAAATATTTGCTCTAAAATGCAAGGGGCCTCGCTGAGCCAGAGGTAGACATAATATTCATGATAATTAATTCAAGCCTTAATTTGTAAATTGAAGTTTAGAGTTAGAGGTAAATTTAAACGAAACAAACTATTTTATTCATTGAATAAGAAAAGAAACAATGGAAAGCTAGAACGTTCAACACTAAAAATTAAGAAGATAGAATCAAACCTAAGGCGAAGAAGGATAACAAGGGAAATAAATTTAGAAAATAATTTTCTAAGCATGGTGCTCATCATGGTCAATCTCCTCAACCTCTTTGGAAATCCACACAGAGTACTTTGGCGTGATGTGAGGATGATACTCGTGAAGGCTAATGATGACAGATTTCCCCCATCTTCTCACTATGACATGAACTTGTGGAATCTCTAGCCTAAAATCATATTTAGATACTCTCATGTCGGCTGTTGGTGGAACCCTTTGGATCTACACAGATTGTCGAAGAACTCGCAATGGAGCGTATGCTTGGACACTAGTCAAGCGAACGAGCTCAAGATAGCAAAGCTCCTCTCCTCTTACTATGGTGTGATCTATGTTTAACCAAGGATACTTCCATTGAATATGAAGAATAGAAAGATCCATCAAAAAGATATACCACTCTTCGATACCTTCAGGAGCAACATATTCAGTCATTCTTCTCGAATGAGTGTTAATCTTATTTTGCATCCCACTTTGAATATTATTTTGATGAAAATACTCGATGGTCCATAATTGGAGTATCAGGTTGCATCCCTCAAAAAATCTTCTACCTCTGGTACACTAAGAGGATGCCCTCACTATTTCTGCCACAATCATAGGCACCAAGGTCACATTGGCCCAGTTTATGCTTCTAGCTAATACCTGGACCACATAGCTCAAGGAGGTATCTAATTTTGCATCTCTTTTCAAAAACACTAAGGTACTAAATAACGCATGGAGAAAGCATTCACAGGATACCTTTCCCATGTTTCTGCTAAACAAGAGAACTCTTCGCTAAAATTCCTACAACCATCTTGGTCTCCAAAGTGCGAATACAAAAAAATCTAGAGAAATCCAGTTGAAATTCAGGCAAGTTAATCCCAAGTTGTATTTCAGTCTCAAAGGTCTTAAAAACCTACTTGATGTTTGTTTGTGGGTATAATAATGCTTTCTCCATAGTAGCTCAGATTAGTGGAAACCCCAATTTCCTTAACAATCAGAGTCAATCGAAGTGTTCAAACTTGAAAACCGCCCTAATAGGATCCCAGAACTTCAACAGAGCCTTGATAAAATGTCGATCAGGGATGACATAAATAAGGAAGGTCAAGCCTCCCACCAGTTAAGTGACTTTTCTAGCACGATCTTACCTAATATTCTCTCACCATCTTTGGAAGCTAGAGTTAACATCTACCACCATTTGAATGTTGGGGAAGTTTGGAAAGGCCACCTTAGATCTGTCAATAAAAGACAAAAACATGTCCTAAAACTCTATTTTGACAATATTTAGGCTTGGATTAAATATCATGATCACACAAACACATAATATGCAGTATTTCATCTAGAGGGTGATTGAACCCTTTAGACTTGAACAGGGTGGCTACTATCACTGTAGATTGGCCTCCATGGGTCAACTATCTAGGGCTTATGAATGCATGACGTAGATTCAGAGTGGATACAACTCTATCTTAGGTTTCTACAAAGTGGGTTAGACACAAATTGAGGGTGGTCCTATGCAAGAAGCACGTAGTCCAACGGTGATATGACCGTACGCTATTCACCATGCATATGCTTACTCTCTAAAATTTGGATTTTGAAGAGGAGACAAGAGAAGTGCAAAGGAACAACATCACCGTAAAAAAGAGAAAAACGATGGTCCCGAGTGGTGAAATATATAAACGTAATGCCAGTTTATTAAAGCAATAATAATTAGAAAATAAAAAAAGTAATAAGCAAAATAAAATTTATGGGGTATGGATTTGGGAGTTAGAGCAGTAATATAAGCAAATAAAAGAGGAGAGGATAGGGAGTTAAGTTAGTGGGGGAAGGGGGAAAGGAAGGGGATAGTTAGAGGGGAGTGAGGAACGGAAAAAGAAAAATAAAGTTAGTAAGAAAAAATAATAACAGTAATATTAAACAAATAAGGCAGATAAAGTAGTTAAGGAAAGCATATAAGGATAAAGGGAAGGGAATAAAAACAATAGGGGTAGAGGAAAGGGGATTAACATGCATAAAAGAAAAACCCACATAAATCACGAAACACGTAATGGTTAGAACCTAGAATCCTCAGTGGAGTCATCATTTTGTTGCGCCTCATTTCTCTTCATGAAAAATGGAAACATGGACGACGCCGTGGCACAACTCTTTTGGGATTTGAAATTGAAGATTGAAGAGTTGCCACCTAATGATCTTAAAGTGCATTAGGACACCATTCTATCTAAAAACTAAGTCTAACCCTAAGGTTACTAGAGAATGGGTAAGGTTTCAAGTTACCTCGAATGGAAGGTGTTAACCACCCTTCAAGGTCCGCAAATGTGGGTCCCGATCGTATCTCGTATTTTATGTGGAGGTTGAAACAAATAGGGTCTCTATTTTACGAAAATTATCCTAATTAATTCTAAGTGATAACAAGAAGCAAATTTGACAAATAGATACAAGAGTACAACAAATAATTATAAAACTACTTCACCCCAAGTAAGTAAAAATAAACAAAGGCGAAAATATGAGACTAAGTGAATTATTTTCCACTCGGATCAGTACTCAGCTTTTATTATTTCGGAAGAAAAAATTGGATTTTGTCATTTTAGCTTCACTTGGCTTGTTTAAGCCGAAGGACAAAAACCAAAGTTTTGTCTTATTAGGCTCGAGTTGTTGACATCATTTCCAAGGGTGCTATATACCCCTACCCCTCTTAGGTTGATTTATTATTAACCTAAAAATGTACTAAAAATGAAAAATACCATCATTTTCCTAAAGTGCCGAGTGTCCTGTCTTATGGTCCAAGAAGCATTAAACTTCTAATTTAGGTGGTTCTAGACTAAAAGGGAACATAGTGTTCCTATTAGATTCATCATCAAACAAAACACGAAAAACATCAGTTAGCACAAAGGTTCTTAAATAAGCATCTCATCCAATTAGCATGCTTCAAAAACAAATAGTGCAAAAGATCTATTATGTGTACATTATATAACAACGTTAAAACTTAATAGAGGATTTTGATTTGTAACGCCCGGTGAAATTACCAAAATACCTCTACAGGGAAGGTATGCGTGTAACGCATCTTTCAATGCTCATATGGAAAATTCGAGGGCGGATTTGTGATCAGCTTGAAAATTTGAGTGAAAAAATAGTCTCGGTCGATTTTTAGAGCGACGCAAACAAAAGATAATTTTTCAATCCGAAGCGTAAAACGGTGTTGGCATGTGACAGGAGCGCGTCGCAACTCCATCACGGACCAACACTTATATTTTTCTAGAAAATTTTCGACGGGATTGAGAAAATGCGTTCAAAAACTTTTTCTAAAAATACACAGTACGCGACCAGTCCGCGTCGCGGACTGGGTTTTCTCCGAGTTGAGATTTTCTAAATTGTTATGAGGCGCATTTCGGTCAATTTCCCACCCCTCTTAAACTCTATACATGATCTTGTAATGCTCGGTAAAATTACCAAAATACCCCTAGAGGACTGGTATGCGCGTAACGCATCTTCCAATGCTCGTATAGAAAATCTGAGGCCAGATTGTGATCAGCACGAAAAATTGAGTGGAGAAATGGTCTCGGTCGATTTTTAGAGCGACCCAATCAAAAGATAATTTTTCGATCCGAAACACAAAATAGTGTTGGTACACGACAGGAGCGTGTCACGCATCACGAACAAGCACTTGTATTCTTTTTAAAAATTTTGACGAGATTGAGAAAATTCATTCAGAAAACTTTTTCTGAAAATACACAGTACGCGACCAATTCGCGTCACGAACTCGATCTTTTTCGAGTTAAAAATTTCTAGATTATTATAAGGGGCATTCCAATCAATTCCCTACCCCTCCTAAACACTATACACGATCTAATAAGGTCTATTTGACATAAAAAGGATCTAAAATCCCCATTCTAAGTCCTATTCCAATATTCTACTAAGGCTAAGGATTGAGGAGAGAAGAGAAGAAATTGAGTTTGAAAGAACTGAGAAGAAACCTTGACGTGCTTGATTGATAGCCGCATCCTAGGTATGTAAAGCTAAACTAAAAACATGGGATTATTCTCTCATGTGCCCCATAGAGGCCATAGATGAATTGATGGTTCAAGAGTCTACATGCATGAATTCTTGATGGTGTTTCTTGAAAAACTGATTTAAATTACATGTTTTCCTATGTTGATGATCGTCATACTATTTGTTTCTTGAATTGAACGTTTTCATGAAGAATCTGCATAACTCTACATGACTAATTTGAAAAGCATGCATAATGAACTTGAGAATTGAGTCTAGAGCCATGAGTTGATATTGTTGAGTGTGATGAGACAATAATGATGAGTTAATAGAAATTGATTGTCTTATGAGTCTCTACAAATGAACTCTACCGATATGTCTATTCAATTGCTTCCTAATGATAGTTCTAAATCTTGAATCATTGATGACAAGATTGATGAGAGGGTTAAAGACCCTATGAGATGATTGATGAAAGAGCTAAAGTCCTTATGAGATACCAACCGTTGACGGGGTTTGAGTCCTTATGAGATTGGTTGAGATAGAGGTTTTATGAGCATTGAGTCATGGGAGAAGTATCGAGCATCGAAAGAGTGAGAGTTAGTCTGACTTCAACTCATCAAACTACATCGCCAAACATAGGTAAGGCATAAAACCATCACATATATTATGGTTCCCTCGAGAATAACAGTCCCTGAAACAATAGAGGACTTATTGAGTTTGACTCCATATTGGGTGAGCTGATATGGTTTTTGAGTGTTCCCTACCTGGCAAGTTTGGAACAGTTGTGGCAACATCAGTGTAATTGTTGTACATCACTAGCTCATAAGTTATTATTGTCGGATAAGAGAAAGTCCCATAAATTTCTTACCTTGAGTACTCCGAGTCGAAATGAGATGAGAGGAGGTGAGCTCCTCTGATATGAGATGACATAAGAGGAGGTGAGCTCCTTTGAGACGAGTCTAGGATGATTGATAAGTTTAAGTTGTTGATGTGTCACTTGTTTATTCTTTATTCTTGCATAGATAGACATTTGACGATTTAATATTATTTGATGATTTCTTTTAGGTTGATGTTTTTTCCATATTACTCTACTTGTTTCTGTTTCACTCAGCTATTTTACATACCAGTACATTCCAAGTACTAATGTCTCCTCTGGACTGCATCGTTTTTTGATATAGAGGCAGGTACTAGAGATCGTCAATAGGCGCTCCATTGAAGATTTGAGATTCACATCTAATTTGGTGAGCCTCCCCTACTCCGGAGGATCCCTTACATTTATCTTATCATGCTTTAAAGTTAGATTGAACCACTTCCTTTATTTTTTATTTGGGTAGCCATGGGTCTGCCATTGGCACCACTTGAGCAGTAATAGAGGCTTCATAGACGATGGTTGAGCGTTGATGTTATAGTGAGCTAGTTCTTTCTACTAGCCATTATTATTATCTAATTACTTTGTGACTTTAGATAAGATGTGCCCATTTACTTACTTATACTTTTCGTTGTTCAGTAGAGTTTATTGATTGAATGATGATAAGGCTAAGTGGTTCTCTTGGGGACTAGCCATAGTCTCTGAGTGCCGGCTATGCCAAGGGTACCCTCCCAGGGCGTGACAAACTTGGTATCAGAGCACAGAGTTCAAGTGTCTTAGGGAGTCTATGAAGTTGTGTCTAGTAGAGTCTTATTTATGGGTGTGTTGTCGAGCACATTTCATAAGCAGGAGGCTATAGGACATTAAGCATTGTTACACTTTTCTTCTCATTTCAATTCATGCGATAGAGTTAAGCTCTATGAAAGCTCCCTTCTATTTTGTGCTCTACGCGTGCAGAATTGACATCATGCCCCCAGAAGAGCTATCAGAGAAAGAGGACATCCTGCCAGCTAAGTTGTTAATCCACCTAAGCCTCAAGTACCCAAGGAGCTCGTGGATCAAGCTATCCCTATTAAGCAACCCCCTCAAGATGAGGTCTCTAATGTTGAGCTACGCCAGGCTATTCAAGCTCTAGCCCAAGCTATCAAGATATCACAGCACCTACTATGAAACAAGGAGCGGGCAGATAGGATACGTATGACACCTCTAGAGTCCGAAAATTTTTGCAAATGAATTCGCCTGAGTTCACGGGGTTTGCATCCACCGAAGATCCTGAGAACGATGTGGAGGACTATAAGAAGGTGTTCCAAGTAATGCATGTGGCTGGTGCTGATAGAGTTGAACTGGTTGGGTACCAACTCAAGGGTGCCGTTAGACTGTGGTTCGACCAATGGAAGAAAGTTAGAAGGGATGATGCTCCATGTCTGACTTGGGCAGTATTCGAGGAAGCCTTCTTGGGACTCTTCTTCCCAAGGGAGTAAAGAGAAGCTAAGGTGAGAGAGTTCCTGAATCTGAAACAGGGCTCTATGATTGTGCAAGAGTATGGTTTGAAGTTCACGCAACAATCTCGCTATGTTATGGACATGGTTGCTGACATGAGGGGAAGGATGGGGATATATGTTGATGGGTTGAATAGAGGACCCAAAAGAGATGGAAGAGGAGCCATGCTTGTGAGTGATATGGATATCGGGCGACTGATAATATTTGTGCAACAAGGTGATGAGGAGAGATAGCATTACAGGGAAGAATTCAAGCATAAGAAAGCGAAGACATCCATCCATGAAGTTGGGAGGAAAGGTAATGACAATTGATTTCCAGCACCATCATCTGCTAGTGCACCTGGGCCTAGAGGTGGGTATGATCAGAGATCTCATAATGTGGGGAGTCATAGGCCTCATTCGAAAGCTAGTGTGGCTCAAGGTTCGCAGGGTAAGCCACCATGTGATAAATGTGGCAAATTGCACCTGGGGAGATGTCGTGACGGGAATGATGTGTGCTATGGATGTGGCCAAACAGGTCACTACAAGAGGGATTTTCAAAAGTGGGCTGACCAGACTCAGTCTACTACACCAGCCCCACCAGTTAGAGGAAACCCGAGGGCTACTACGTTAGGTGCAGGCGGAGCAACAAACCGTTTGTTTGCCATGGGTAGCCACCAAGATCAAGAGAACTCCCCAGATGTTATGATGGGTATGAATTTTGTCCTTACGTTTAATTGTTATGTTTTGATGGATCCGGGTGCCACATTATCATTTGTATCTCCTTATGTGGACAGTAGATTTGATAGAACCCCTAAGAGTCTTCTTGAACACTTTGATATTTCTACTCCTATGGGTTAGTCTATTTGAGCTGAGAGAATCTATAGAGCTTGTGTAGTGTCCACCCATCATACGGATAATCTTGTTGATTTGATTAAATTGGAGATGGTTGATTTTGATGTGATTCTTGGCACGGATTGGCTTCACGCCTGTTATCCCTTTGTTAAATGATCCCGAACCGTTAAGTTCCAATTTCCTAATGAACCAGTTCTAGAGTGGAAGGGTAATTTTGTTGCACCTAAAAGGAAGTTTATCTCATATCTTAGAGCGAGGAGTTGATTTCTAAAGGTTGTATCTATCACCTCATGCAAGTGAAATCTGATGATGTTGAGTCCTTACCTCTTGAGTCAATTTCGATTGTTAATGAGTTTTCGAAAGTGTTTCTTGATGATCTACCTGGAGTCCCTCCTGATAGGGAGATTGACTTTGGGACTGATGTTCTTCCCGATACCCAGCCTATTTCAATTCCACCCTATAGGATGGCCCCTACCGAGTTGAAAGAGTTGAAAGAGCAACAGAAAGATTTGCTAGAGAAGGGCTTCATTAGGCTAAATGTTTCACCTTGGGGTGCTCCTGTCCTATTCGTGAGTAAGAAAGATGGGTCCCTCAAAATGTGTATTGACTATAGGTAACATAACAAGGTCACGATAAAGAATAAATATCCTCTCCCAAGGATAGATGATTTGTTTGACCAACTTCAGAGTGCCTCTAGCTTCTCTAATATAGACCTTAGATTTGGCCACCACCAATTGAAGGTGAGGGAATTTGACATTCCAAAGACAGCCTTTAGGACTAGATATGACCATTTTGAGCTCTTGGTCATGTCTTTTGGATTGACGAACACACTTGCCACCTTTATGGACTTGATTAATAGAGTATTCAAGAAATATCCAGATATGTTTGTGATTGTGTTCATCGACGACATTTTGGTGTATTCAAGAAGTGAGGAGGAGCATGCTATCCACAATCACCCATATCGAATCATGTTGCTTTCGAGACTTTGGTAAACCAGTAATATCGTCCATATTAATCATTTCCCATTTCCATTCTAGAATCTCAAAACTCTGAGCCAATCCACATGGCAGTTGATGCTCAACCTTCACTTGTTGGCAATTCGGGAATTTTGAAACAAACTCTGCAATATCCCTCTTCATTCCACTCCACCAATAGACTTCTCTCAAGTCATGGTACATCTTGGTAGAGCCTGGATGAATAGAATACCTAGTGTTGTGGGCTTCCAGCATAATTCTGTCTCGAATGTCGTCAATATCTGAAACACACAACCTACTTTGGTATCTCAAGACTATATCTCCCCCTTTGGATAGGACCATCACTTTCTGTTTGTGGATAGCCTCCTTCAATTAGAGTATGATAGGATCTTGGTCTTGCTTCTCCTTCACCTCTGCCACTAAGAATGAAGTAGACCCATTTTGAACATTGACTTCTCCTTCATCATTCTCCTCAAGTTGAACTCCCAATCGAGCCAACTGATGCACATCCTTGGCTAGCTCCTTCCTTCCTCCACATGGGTTGTACTACCCATTGATAACCTGCTAAGAGCGTCAGCAACAACGTTAGCTTTACCTGGGTAGTAATGGATGCTCATGTCTTAATCCTTGAGAAATTCCAACCATCTCCTCTGTTGCAGGTTGAGCTCTTTCTGACTAAAAACATATTGTAAGATGTTGTGATCGGTGAACACATCCACATGCACTCCATACAAGTAGTGGCGCCAGACTTTTAGTGCAAACACCACTGTTGCCAACTCAAGATCATAGGTTGGATAGTTCCTTTCATGAACCTTAAGTTGCCAGAAAGCATAGGCTATCACCTTCCTACTTTGCATCAGTACACATCCCAATCCAATCCTCGAAGCATCACAGTAAATTACAAGGTCCTTCTTCCCCTTGGGCAAGGTAAGGACTGGTGCAACAGTCAACCTCTTTTTCAATTCTTGGAAACTCTTCTCACATTCCTCGAACCACTGAAACTTTACCTTTTTCTAAGTCAATTTAGTCAATGGCGCGGATAGGGAAGAAAATCCCTCAACAAATCTGTAGTCAAGAAACTTCTTATGTCGGTCGGAGTGGTCGGTCGGGGCCAGTTCTTAATCGCTTCAATCTTTTGGGCATCCACTTGAATACCATCACCCGAAAAAACATGGCCTAGAAAAGCTGTTGACTTAAGCCAGAACTCGCACTTTGAGAATTTTGCATACAACTCATGGTCCTTAAGAGTTTGAAGGACAACTCTAAGGTAGTTAGCATGCTCCTCCTTACTTCTCAAATACACCAAAATGTCATCAATGAAAACAATCACAAACATATCAAGATATTGTCTGAATACTCTATTCATCAAGTCCATAAAAGCGGCAGGTGCATTCGTCAACCCAAAAGACATGACCAAGAACTCAAAATGGTCATATCTAATCCTAAAGGCTCTCTTTGGAATGTCACATTCCCTCACCTTCAACTGGTGGTAGCCAGATCTAAGGTCTATCTTGGAGAAACAAGAGGCGCCCTGAAGTTGGTCAAACAAACCATCTATCCTTGGGAGAAGATATTTATTCTTTATCCTGACCTTGTTCAGTTGCCTATAATCAATGCACATTCTGAGGGACCCATCTTTCTTTTGCACGAATAGGATAGGAGCACCCCAAGGTGAAACACTGGGACTGATGAAGCCCTTCTCTAGCAAATCTTTCAGTTCCTCTTTCAACTCTGCGAGGTCCATCCTATAGGGTGGAATCGAAATAGGTTGGATATAGAGGAGAACATCAATCCCAAAGTCAATTTCCCTATCGGGGGGCTCCAGGAAGATCATCAGGAAACACTTCTGAAAACTCATTAACAATCGGGACTAACTCAAGAGGTACGGACTCAACATCATCAGATTTCACTCGCACCAGGTGATAGATACAGCCTTTGGAAATCAACTTGCTGGCTCTAACATATGACATAAACTTTCCTCTAGGGACAACAGAATCACCCTTCCATTCTAGAACCGCTTCATAAGGAAATTGAAACTTAATGGTTCGGGATAGATCAATCTACAATAAACAGAGGCATAACAAGCATGAAGCCAATCCATTCCAAGAATCGAATCAGAATCAACTATCTCCAACTCAATCAAATTGACAAGAGTATCTCTATGATGGATGAACACTACGTAAGCTCTCTAAGATTCTCTCAGCTCGGATAGACTCACCGACTAGAGTATAAATACCAAAGGGTTCAAGAAGACTCTCAAGGGTTCTATCAAATCTACTGGCCACATAAGGAGATACAAATGGAAATGTGGCACTCAGATCCATCAAAACACAACAATCAAAAATAAAGACTCGAATCATACCCGTCACAACATTTGGGGAGTTCTCTTGATCTTGGTTGTGAGACCCCATGTTTATCGTCTTCTATTATTTAAATAGTGTGGTGTTATATAAGACACAAGTGATTTTTTGCTAGCACCTAAGGATAATAAGGCTGCAAATAAGTGGCAATATCAAGGACCTAAAGTTTTAAGCCAAAGAAATACCCTAAATGCACATTCGGGATTAAAGAAATGAACCGAGTGACACCTCGCCCTTTTCGGAAGGTTTAAATTAGGTTTCACTTTTTGGATAGGGATAAAAGTGTATAATTTGATAATAATGGATTTATTTAAGCCATATTAATAGATCAAAGTTCATACATTAAGTTTTGGAATCAAGAAAGTTGCAAGATAAAGGTTGGCCAAAGTTACCGTAAGTTTCTTTATGAAATCCTTCTTAAATTTGGGTCAAATGTATAAGCTTATATCTCCCAAAATATAAGGAATTAGAAGGTTCATGACCTATCAAATTGAAAATCTATGAGTCTAGTTTGCAATGCATAAAACCACACATCAAACCAACCTCAGAATAAAGAGTTATGACCGTTTTACCGATACTGCCTGAGCTGGTAACCGGGTCATGGGTCGGGTCGGGTTGACCCAACTTAATGTCGGCTATTTTGACACTTTAAAGCTCAAAATGAGCCATTTTTGTCCCAAACCAGTCTGAAACTGAAGAGAAAGCTCCCAAAAGTTCTCTAAGTGATTTAGATAAGTTTTTCGCGTTTTTACTGTGAAAATTCATCCCCGTGCCTAGAAATGCATGCATTACGCTTTGCAGTTGTTTTTCTCTCATATTAGTTGTGTTTGGAGCAGTTTTTGGGATGTAAAAAAAGTGGTGTTGTTGCTGGTATTGTTGTTTTCCAGCTGGTGTGCTTAGGTAATAATTTTGGAGCTCTTTTACGGTCATTTTTACGATGTTTTATGGGCATTTCCTTACGTAAATGCTCCTTACCGAATTTGGTCATTAATGTTGAATTTATGACTATTTATAGGTGTCTTTAAGTTGCGTATGTATAGTCATTGTGAAGCCTAGGATGTAAGGAACAACTTTCGTGAAGAAACTTTTGGCAATCGGACGTTCGTTGGAGAGGTATGTTAAGGCTAAGCTTCGTCCCTCCTTTTAGCATGAAATCGGGGAAGTTTCCCAAAACGTCAAATGCAATATCTTTCTATTTTGTTGCTAGAAAGACCTTCTGTGAAAGACACTGGGATTACAACTGAGTTATTTTCACGGTGGTATTAGGTTGAAATTCCATTCGTTCGCTTAAACCGGACATTCAATTTCTATATATCATTTTATCGGTTTCCCGGCTACCTATTCATATGTTTGAGGTGTTTCTCTTCTTGGTTTAGTGTCATTAAAATAAATGTAGAATGCAAAGGGAATGTAGTATTCAAAATCAGTCCTTCTTCCATATAAAAATATAATTGAAGAATTTAACAAGTAACACGTTAGTTTCCAATATTCTCAAGTGAAATGCTCTTGTCTAAACTACTAAGGCACTTAATCCTGTTTAAATACATTCTTTTACTAACTGACATGGGACCAAATATAATCATTATGTAAAGCACCTTTATGAACATTTTCAAAGTTAAGGCTTCACTCTAAATGTTGGGTTAAATTCCCAAACTTTTTAAAAAGACATGTATGATCCCACGAGCCATATGTATATACAATGACAATGATTATGATGCTATGAGAATAAGTGTATCGATGAGCCAAGATTGGCTAAGTTCTTGCTATGTCTTACAATGTGCATTCAACATTCATATCATATATTACATGTTATGCATGGACTTCGAGCTATAATCGAAGGTATGGGGCCTATTTGCCCAACTATATATATGTATATGGTACAGATGGCCACAGGTTGGCAGATATGATGTCGGTTAGCTACCGAAAAGGACCACCAGTGCTAGCATTTGGTTGGGTATGTCATGCATTTGCATCTATATATATGTATTCACGACATGCGATACTCGAGCATACCATGCATTTTTTTATCAATAGGAGGTGGCTTATTGGCTATTAAGGCTACTTTAGTTTTGGTTACAGGTAATATTTCTATTAACCTTTTTACTATGGTAATCTATGATTTTACTTCCTGCCTTACATACTAGTACATGTTTATTCGTACTGACGTCCCTTTGCCTGGGGAAGCTGCATTTTATTTCGTGTGTGCAGGTTCATGTAGGGGTTCTGATTTACCCCTCCACTAGGAGCCCCATTCAGGTATGAGTTGGTAAGCTCCACCTCTTCCTGGAGCTTTCACAGGATGTTTACTTTTTGTTGTACAGTTGGGTATGTCGGGGCCCTGTCCCGACAGTGTTAGTGATTCTCATAGAGGCTATTGTGGACATGTTATTATGGGTAGGTCCTTTTAAGTCTTTCAGTCTCCAGTCATAAAACTGGCATGTATATATGGTGTGTGCCTAAAATGCACAGGCTTAGTCTTTCAGACGTTATGCTGCCCAATTTTCTTCTGGTCCCTATTTAGTTCACTAGCATGTTTAGTGGTACCCGGCCAATAACGGTATCAGGTGCCAGTCGCGCCTCCCCTCTCTTTGGGACGTGACAAACATGGTATCAGAGCAGTTCATGTCCTAGGGAGTCCACAATGCCGTGTCTAGTAGAGTCTTGCTTATGGGTGTGTTGTGCACCACACTTATAATAAAGCGGCTACGAGGAATTTAGAGATGGTTACATTTCTTTTACTTAATAGATCTTGCTATAGAGCAAAGCTATAAGAACATATGAAATCTATATTATCTTATGTTGTTCTTATTTAATGGGTTACATATGCTCAGGAGATGGCACAACATGAGATAAGTATGGATCCGAGAGAAGGTACTAATTATTTCTTACTTGGTGAGGAAGATATATTCCCTATTGAGGCATATAAGGAGCCTCCAATGCCCACAGTACCAGATTCACCAGCACCTGTTGGGGCCCAAGGAGATCTAGTACCCCAAGCCCTATTAGAGACTGGGGATCAGGGGATGAAGGAGGCTATTCAGCTACTAACTATGATGGTTTCTATTCATGAGAGACAACTAAAGGTGAGAGCAGACGCCAGAAGAAATAAAGCAGAAAGCTCAAAGATACAAGAGTTTCTTCACTTGGCCCCTCCAGTATTTATAGGGTCCAATCCCACTGAGGATCCACAGGACTTTATAGACCATATGTATAAAGTATTGAAGGTGATGCATGCCTCTGTCACCGAGGCAGTCGAGTTGGCTTCTTTTCGACCACGTGATCTTGCCATCTTATGGTACGAGGTGTGGGAGAGATCTAGAGGGCTTGATGCTCCGCCAGCACGGTGGGAGGACTTCTCTGAGGCATTTTTAGCCCATTACATACCACAGGAGGTCGGGAGGCTCGTGTTAACCAGTTATCAGTTTGAGCAGAGGGGTATGAGAGTAAAGGAGTACAGCCTTAGGTTTAATTCTTTGGCTAGGTATGCACCAGATATTGTACGTACCATGGGTGCTAGAGTTTATCGTTATATGGGTAGTTTGGGGGATCATTTGATCAAAGACTGCAAGATAGCCTCTTCACAAGATGATGTTGATATTTCTCTTATCAGGATTTTACTCAGACTACAGAGGATCTTTCTCATTGAATTTAGGAAACTCGTAGGGATAGGGAGAAGAATAAGAGGGCTCGTACTATAGGGTCTTATAGGGAGCCACGGGGTGATTTTAGGCCTCCTTTTCACCGATATCAAACTCCATCAGCGGGTAGTTCCCCGCTATAGATACAAGACCAGTGATTTGATCACTATTTTCAGTTAGGGTCGGGACAGAGTTTATGCCAGCCTGAGAGCCATCGACAGGAATTCTTGGCAACAATGAGACAACCTACTCCCCCATGTACACAATGCGGAAAGCTTCATGCTAGGAAGTGTAGAAAGGGTTAAGGTGCATGTTACCATTACGGGAAGACAGGATATTTTATTAGCAACTGGCTGTTTAGTTAGTCCCTACTGTGAATGAATTCATGATAATATTCCCCGATGAGCTTCCTGGGATCCCCCGAAAAGGATATCAATTTTTCTTTAGATTTTCTCCCTGATAGCAATGTATACCCATTTCTCTTAAAAAAAGTGGCTCCTCTAGAGCTAAGTGATTTGAAGGAATAACTGAAGGGCTTGCTTGATAAAGACCTTATTAGGCCAAGCACATCTCCATGGGGTGCCCCAATGCTCTTTGCTTGAAAGTAAGATGGCTCTTTACGGATGTGTATAGAGGATGTGTATCGATTATAGATAGCTAAAACAATTCACTATCAAGAATAAGTATATTTTTATGTGGATTGATGGTTTTTCAAAGATTGACTTGTGACCCAAGTACTACCAGCTATGAGTCAGGGATGTTGATATTCCAAAGGAAATATTTAGAATAAGTCAGGAGCTGAGCATGCAGACCACTTGCGAGTTATATTACAGACTCTCCATGATAACAAGTTATATGTTGAATTCTCCAAATGTGAATTTTGATTAACTTCTACAGCTTTTCATAGCCATGTTATTACTAGCAATAGTATCAAGGTCGATGACCAGAGAAGCAGTAATGGTCTGGAGACCCTTGAATCCGACAGAGATCCATAGCTTTTTGGGCTTTTTAGGATATTGTAGAAGGTTCGTTGTGGGAATCTCCACTACCTCTACACCACTAACGAGGTTGACATATAAAGCAACTAAGTTTCAGTAGACTGAATCATGTGAACAGAGTTTTCAAGAGCTAAAGAAAAGGCTTACCACCGCACCTAGTCTGACTCTTTCGGATGGAACCAAAGGCTGCATTGTATAATGTGATGCCTTGATAATTGGCCTATGTGTTCCTATGCAGCATGGTAGGGTTATTGCATATGCTTTCAGAAAGTTACTAAAACATGAACAAAACTATCCTACCCATGGTTTTGAGTTCGCCGCAGTTGTTTTTGCCCTAAAAAGAAATTTGGTGTCATTATCTATACGGAGTTCATGTTGATATTTTTACCCACCACCAGAGCCTCCAATATTTATTCAAGCAGAAGGAGTTGAACCTATGATAAAGAAGGTGGCTAGAATTGCTAAAAGATTATGATGTTGACATTTTGTACCACCTCGGTAAAGCTAATCTTGTTGCTGATGCACTAAGCTGAAAGTCCATAGGAAGTCTAAGTCATGTTGAAGCTGATAAAATTGGAATGACAAAAGATTTACTTCAGCTAACTAGTTTGCATGTGCGATTACCAGATGCGAAAGGTGGAGGTGTGATTGTTCAAATACAACAGAATCTTTTATTGTTACGTAAGTAAAAGAGCAACAACGTGAGGATCGTAAGCTTATGATATGGACAGAAAGTGTTCCACAACAGCAACATCCTCTAATTGAGCTAACTTGAGATGGAGTCCTTCAGTACCGCGGCCTCTTATGTGTGCCAAACATCGGAGGGCTCTGTGCCAAGATTCACATTGAGGTTTATTATCCTAGATATTCGTCTCAACCTGGGGCAAAAAGAAAGGGGTGTTGAGACCTACGACAGATTTATTGGTGGAATGGCATGAAAAAGATATTCCAAAGATGGTGGCCAATGCCCCAACTACCAGCATGTTAAAATAGAACATTAGAGGCCTGAAGGCCTAGCTAAGTGTATAGATTTTACGTTCTGGAAATGGGACATGATAAATATGGGCTTCATCACTAGATTGCGTCATACTCCATGTAGGATGATTCTATTTAGATAATCATTGATACGTTGATAAAATCTGTTCATTTCTTGCTAGTAAGAATGACATATTCAACGGAGGATTATGCTAAGCTTTATATTCAAGAGATTGTTTGCCTTCAAAGAGTTCCATTATCTATTATCTTTGATCAAGGGGCTCAATTTACCGTACATTTTTTTTTGAAGTCTTTTCAGAAGGGTCTGGCCACTCAAGTGAATCTCAACACCACTTTTTATTCATAAACTGATGGGCAGGCAGAGCGTACCATCCAGACTGTCGAGGATATGTTATGTGCCTGTGTGTTGGACTTTAAAGAAAACTGGAATGATCATCTAACTCTTATTGAGTTTGCTTATTGTGAAACCCCGTGTTCCTCGTCTTCTATATATATATATAGGGTGGTGTGTCATATAAGACATACATGAATTTGTATAGAACCTAAGGATAATAAGGTTGTCAATAAGTGGTAATTTCAAGGACCTAAAGTTTTAAGCCAAAGGAATACCCTAAATGCATATTCGGGATTAAAGAAATGACCCAAGTGGCACCTCGCCCTTTTCGGAAGGTCTAAATTAGGTTTCACTTTTCAGATGGAATTAAAAGTTTATAATTTGCTAATTATGGATTTCTTTAAGTTATTTTAATAGCACAAAGGTCATACATTAAGTTTTGGAATCAAGAAAGTTGCAAGATAAAGGTTGGCCAAAGTTACCGTAACTTTCTTTAAGAAATCCTTCTTAAATTTGGGTCAAATGTATTGGGTCATATCTCCCAAACTATAAGGATTTAGAAGGTCCATGACCTATCAAATTGAAGATCTATGAGTCTAGTTTGCAACGCACAAAACCGCGCATCAAACCGACCTCAGAATAAAGAGTTATGACCATTTTACCGAGACTGCCCGAGCTGGAAACCGGGTCATGTGTCGGGTCGGGTTGACCCGACTTAAATGTCGGCTATTTTGACTCTTTAAGGCTCAAAATTGAGCCATTTTCGTCCCAAACAAGTTCAAAACAGAAGATAAAGCTCCCAAGGGTTCTCTAAGCAATTGAGGTAAGTTTTTCGCATTTTTACCGTTAAAATTCGTCTCCGTGCCTAGAAATGCGTGCCTTACGCTTTGGAATTGTTTTTCTCTCATATTAGCTGTGTTATGGAGCTGTTCTTGGGCTGTAAAAAATGTGTTGTTCTTGCTGGTATTGTTGGTTTGCAGCTGGTGTGTTTAGGTTATAATTGTGGAGCTCTTTTCCGTTAATTTTACGAAGTTTTACGGACATTTCCTCGCGTAAATGCTCCTTGCCGAATCTGGTCATTAATGCTGAATTTTTGACTGTTTATAGGTGTCTTTAAGCTGCGTATTTATAGTCGTTGCGAAGCTTAGGACGTAAGGAACAACTTTGGTGAAGGAACTTTTGGCAATCGAACGTTGGTTGGAGAGGTATGTTAAGGCTAAGCTCCGTCCCTCCTTTTAGCACGAAATCTGGGAAGTTTCCCAAAATGTCAATTGCGATATCTTACTATTCTGTTGTTAGAAAGACCATCTGTGAAAGGCACTGGGATTACAGCTGAGTTATTTTCATGGTGGTATTAGGTTGAAATTCCATTCGTTCATTTAAACCGAACATTCAATTTCTATATATCATTTTGTCGGTCTTCCGGCTACCTATTCATAGGTTAGAGGCGTTTCTCTTCTTGGTGTAGTGTCACTAAAATAAATGTAGAATGCAAGGGAAAACTTGTTAAAAAGGACATGTATAATTCCACGAGCCATATGTATATGTTGTGACAACGATTATGATCCTATGAGAATAAATGTACCAATGAGCCAAGATTGGCCAAATGACAATGACTATGATGCTATGAGAATAAGTGTACCAATGAGCCAAGATTGGCTAAGTTCTTGCTATGGCTTACTATGTGCATTAAACATTCATATCATACATTGCACGTTATGCATGGACTTCGAGCTATAATCGAAGGTATGGGGCCTATTTGCCCAACTATATATGTATATGGTACAGATGGCCACAGGTTGGCAGATATGATGCCGGTTAGCTACCGGAAAGGACCACCAGTGCTAGCATTTGGTTGGGTATGTCATGCATTTGCATCTATACATATGTATTCACGACATGCGACACTCGAGCATACCATGCATTTTTTTTTATCACTAGAAGGTGGCTTGTTGGCCATTTAGACTACTTGAGTTTTGGTTACAGGTAATATTTCTATTAACATTTTTACTATGGTTATCCAAGATTTTACTTCCTGCCTTACATACCAGTACATGTTTATTCGTACTGACGTCCCTTTGCCTGGGGATGCTGCATTTTATTTCGTGCGTGCAGGTTCAGGTAAGGACTCTAATTGACCCCTTCACTAGGAGCCCTGGTCAGCTGTGAGTTGGTAAGCTCCACCTCTTCCTGGAGCTTTCACAGGATACTTGCTTTTTGTTGTACAGCTGGGTATAGTCGGGGCCCTGTCCCGACAGTATTAGTAGTTCTCTTAGAGGCTATTGTGGACATGTTATTATGGGCTGGTCCTTTTGTACCCTTCAGTCTCCGGTCATCAGATTGGCATGTATATATAGTGTGTGTCTATACCTCTGTTGTGGCAGCCTTGCCGGCTAGCTAGTACTTTATTATTTTGGTTTACTTCTCTTAATGTACATAATCTGTTGTTGACCAGGTCATGACCTAAATGGTCCCGACTTAGTTTCCTATTTTTCTAAACATTATGCTGCCCGATTTTCTTCTGGTCCAAAGGTTAGTTAACTAGTATGTTTAGTGGCTTACCCGGCCAATAACGGTATCGGGTGCCAGTCGCGCCTCCCCTCATTTTGGGGCGTGACACTTATAATAATAGCTTTCATGCTAGTATTCAAATGGATCCTTAGGGAGCACTATACCGACAAAGATGTAGGTCACCATTTGATTAGTTTGTAGTTGGGGAGGAAACGTTGCTAGACCCTAATCTAGTTCAGCAAGAAATGGACAAAGTGAGACTTATTAGAGACCGATTGCAAACTGCCAGAGTCGACAAAAGTCTTATACAGATGTTCGACGACGAGACTTAGAGTTTGATGTAGAAGATTGGGTCTTATTAAAGGTATCACCTATGAAAGGAAGCATGTGGTTTGGAAAGACTGGAAAGTTCAGTACTAGATATGTTGGACCGTATAAAATTATTAGAGAAATTAGCAAGATAACATACGAGCTTATTTTCCTTTAGAATTGAAGAAGGTCCATCCAGTGTCTCATGTATCTATGTTGTGGAAGTACATTAGGGATCTTTCGTGTATTACTCACATTAAGGATACCCCCATTGTTGAAGACTTAACTTATGATGAGGTACCAGTGGTTGTTTTAGATTGACAAATAAGAAAGCTTCGAAATGAAAAGTGGCCTTCGTGAATGGAAGAACATCAATATTGAGGAAATGGCTTGGGAAGCCAAAGAAGTAATGATGAGGAATTGCCCCCAGCTATTTATAACTTAAGGTGGGTCGCGTTCCAAAACTAGCAGTTATCTTTTTTATTAGTAACTTAAGTTTAAAGGATTTGGAGGTGAAACTTGTATGTTTTGTCGCGGGATAGCTATACAAAGCTTAGTAATTAGAGTTTTATGGAAGTTCATTTATGGTTTGCAATGGTAATAAATGTATCCAAAAAATAATATTTTAGTAAATGGTAATGCAAACAAGGGGGCTGTCTTGACACATTCGCGGACGAATGTTCTTTAGGGGGGGGGGAGATTGTGAGACCCCATGTTCTCGTCTTCTATTATTTAAATAGTATGGTGTTATATAAGACACAAGTGATTTTTTTCTAGCACCTAAGGATAATAAGGCTACAAATAAGTGATAATATCAAGGACCTAAAGTTTTAAGCCAAAGGAATACCCTAAATGCACATTCGGGATTAAAGAAATGAATCGAGTGACATCTCGCCCTTTTCGGAAGGTTTGAATTAGGTTTCACTTTTCGGGTGGGACTAAAAGTGTATAATTTGCTAATAATAGATTTCTTTAAGCCATTTTAATAGCACAAAGTTCATACATTAAGTTTTGGAATCAAGAAAGTTGCAAGATAAAGGTTGGCAAAGTTACCATAAGTTTCTTTATGAAATCCTTCTTAAATTTGGGTCAAATGTATCAGCTCATATCTCCCAAAATATAACGAATTAGAAGATCCATGACCTATCAAATTGAAGATCTATGAGTCTAGTTTGCAACTCATAAAACCGCGTATCAAACCGACCTCAGAATAAAGAGTTATGACCATTTTACCGAAATTGCCCGAGCTGGAAACCGGGTCATGGGTCGGGTCGGGTTGACCCAACTTAATGTCGGCTATTTTGACACTTTAAAGCTCAAAAATGAGCCATTTTCGTCCCAAACCAGTCTGGAACTGAAGAGAAAGCTCCCAAAAGTTCTCTAAGTGATTTAGATAAGTTTTTCGCATTTTTATCGTTAAAATTCATCCCGTGCCTAGAAATGTGTGCCTTACGCTTTGCAATTATTTTTCCCTCGTATTAGCTGTTTTTGGAGCAGTTTTTGGGATGTAAAAAAAGTGGTGTTCTTGCTGGTATTGTTGTTTTCCAGCTGGTGTGTTTAGGTAATAATTTTGGAGCTCTTTTACGGTCATTTTTATGAAGTTTTACTGACATTTCCTCGCGTAAATACTCCTTACCGAATCTGGTCATTAATGTTGAATTTATGACTGTTTATAGGTGTCTTTAAGCTGTGTATATATAGTCGTTCCGAAGCTTAGGATGTAAGGAACAACTTTTGTGAAGAAACTTTTGGCAATTGGGCGTTCGTTGGAGAGGTATGTTAAGGCTAAGCTTCGTCCCTCTTTTTAGCACGAAATCCGAGAAGTTTCCCAAAACGTCAAATGCAATATCTTTCTATATTGTTGCTAGAAAGACCTTCTGTGAAAGGCACTGGGATTACAGCTGAGTTATTTTCAAAGGTGGTGTTAGCTTTAAATTCCATTCGTTCACTTAAACTGGACATTCAATTTCTATATATCATTTTGTCGGTTTCCCAGCTACCTATTCATATGTTTGAGGCGCTTCTCTTCTTGGTGTAGTGTCATTAAAATAAATGTAGAATGCAAATGAATGTAGTATTCAAAATCAGTCCTTCTTCCATACAAAAATATAATTGAAGAATTTAACAAGTAACACGTTAGTTTCCAATATTCTCAAGTGAAATGCTCCTGTCTAAACTACTAAGGCACTTGATCCTGTTTAAATACATTCTTTTACTAACTGACATGGGACCAAATATAATCATTATGTAAAGCACCTTTATGAACATTTTCAAAGTTAAGGCTTCACTTTAAATGTTATGTTAAATTCCCAAACTTGTTAAAAAGACATGTATGATCCCACGAGCCATATGTATATACAATGACAATGATTATGATACTATGAGAAGAAGTGTACCGATGAGCCAAAATTGGCTAAGTTCTTGCTATGTCTTACTATGTGCATTCAACATTCATATCATATATTGCATGTTATACATGGATTTCGAGCTATAATTGAAGGTATGGGGCCTATTTGCCCAACTATATATATGTATATGGTACAGATGGCCACAGGTTGGCAGATATGATGTCGGTTAGCTACCAGAAAGGACCACCAGTGCTAGCATTTGGTTGGGTATGTCATGCATTTGCATTTATATATATGTATTCACGACATGCGATACTCGAGTATACCATGCATTTTTTTATCACTAGGAGGTGGCTTATTGGCCATTAAGGCTACTTGCGTTTTGGTTACAGGTAATATTTCTATTAACCTTTTTACTACGGTTATCTATGATTTTACTTCCTGCCTTACATACCAGTACATGTTTATTCGTACTGACGTCCCTTTGCCTGGGGACACTGCATTTTATTTCGTGCGTGCAGGTTCATGTAGGAGTTCTGATTTTCCCCTCCACTAGGAGCCCCATTCAGCTATGAGTTGGTAAGCTCCACCTCTTCCTGGAGCTTTCACAGGATATTTACTTTTTGTTGTGCAGTTGGGTATGCCGGGGCCTTGTCCCGACAGTGTTAGTGATTCTCATAGAGGCTATTGTGGACATGTTATTATGGGTTGGTCCTTTTGTGTCTTTCAGTCTCCAGTCATAAGAATGCCATGTATATATGGTGTATGCCTGTACCTCTGTGGTGGAAGCCTTGTCGGCTAGCTTGTACTTTATCGTTTGGGTTTACTTATCTTGATATACGTGATTTACTGTTGACCAGGTCATGACCTAAAATGCCCAGGCTTAATTTTTCAGACGTTATGCTGCCCGATTTTCTTCTGGTCCCTAGTTAGTTCACTAGCATGTTTAGTGGCTTACCCGGCCAATAATGGTATCGGGTGCCAGTCGCACCTCCCCTCTCTTTGGGGCGTGACATTGGTGACTACCCATGGCATACAAGCGGTTTGTTGCTCCACTTGCGCTTGACATAGTGGCCCTCTGGTTTCCTCTAACTGGCGGGGCTGGTGTAGTAGAAAATGTATTCAGAATGCTTATAAAAATATGTTTAAGAAATAACGTTTTAAGTTCAGAATGCTTATAAAAATATGTTTAAGAAATAACGTTTTTAGTATTTAAATAATTCTTAGAAGGCATTTAAGTAAAAAAAAAAAGGGATAAAATCATATAGGCATAATTTTTTACATGTGGAAAAAATAATATTAAATATATATATATATATATATATATATATATATAAACATGATTTCTAGTGTGAAAAACATTAAATCGTAAAGGCATGATTTCTAACATATAAAAAAGCTTAAATTCTAAAGGCATCATTTCTAAAATATTATATCCTAAAGGCATGGTTTCTATTGCAGAACTTTTGAAATAAAATCCTATAGGCATGAATTCTATTGCAAAACATTATTTAAACATGCTTTGTAACACAATCCTATAGGCATAATTTCTATAATATGTAGAAAAACATTGCAAGCATGATACAAATCCTAAACATGGTTTCTAAATAATGCCAAAGGAGAATATGTTGAAACACAAAAATAGTTCAAAAAAGCATATAGACATGATTTCTGCTCATGAATATCCTAAACATGTAGCAAAGTATTATAAACATGGCATAAATCTTAAACATGATCTCTAAATAATGCCAAAGAAGAACATGTTGAAACTCATGTATTATTTAGGAACATAATCTAAAAACCTATAGGCATGATTCCTAGAACACATACTTTAAGACATGTTAGTAAAAAAATAAAATTGTGAAAACCTATAGGCATGGTATTAAAAAACAATTTAACATATTCAAAATAAAGAAAGATAAAATTTAAGAAAACATACTTGACCTAAAGTTCTTTGCATGCTATATGTTACACTAACCTACATATCTGATGCACTAAGATTTATTTTTTAAGTATTGAATCCTAAATTAACATTGCCTAAAAATCGTCAAACAAGCAAAGCAAGACACTTAAGAAAAGAAAAAAGAAAGAAAGAAAGAAGGAAGGAAGGAAAACATTTAGCACATAATCCCCCCCCTCCCCCCCCCCCCCTTAAACTAGATCCCAAATTTAACTATTATTATTACAATATTTTGCGAAAATAAAAATATAATATAAAAAAATAATAAAAATCTTCGGAGACGTCCTTGTTCTCCAAATCCATCCCCTTCCCGAGGCGAGTCTTCGCATCTTAATTGCAAGAAATTAAAACCTTCAACACTAAAAAGAAAACTAGCAAAGTTGAAAGTAGGCAAAAACTCTTCTTCTATTCTTTTTTTTTTCAAAGAATATATTAGTGAGAGTAGAAGATGAGAGGAAGAAAGTTTATTTTTATTTTTTTGTGTGTTTCTGCAAAGTATGTGACATGAGGAGTCTTCTGTGTGTTGTAGAATGAGGAGAATGTCTCCCTATTATAGTGAAAAATACGAATCAGTAAAGGGACCTCTAAGGCAAGAAAATAAATCTTCTAATTAAAAATTACCGTAGATAAAATACAAAAATCAATTGATTTATTAAATCACAAATTTACCATAAATAATAAATCAGTTGACTCAATAGAAAATTTAAACAAATAGATTCTAAAGAACTAAGTCAAGGGAATTAATCAACTGTATCACATTAGATGAAGTTTTTAAAAAATAGGGACTTATAAGAATAAAGAAGTATCAATTATAATTGTTGCATATCAATCATACTAGAAACAAAATCACCCACGAGATATTACATCTTAAGAGAAATTGGTCAAGAGATATAGTAATTTAAAAGAAATTACATTTACCATGATTAAAATCCAAAATCTAATAATCAAGTATAATTAAGCTAAATTACTTCTAATAAACGTATTAATCAATGAAACCCATACAGAAATTTATCTGAGATGAACCACATAAATCAATTAATAGAAAAATATAAACACACCAAGCATAACAGTGATGAATCAGTGAACCAAAAATGAAAATACTACAGCATCCACAACATTTTGTTTTTATGCAAGTAATATCATAAACAAAATAAATATTAGCTAGATACTAAACAAACCAGACAAATCTAAAAGATTTATTTTTGTCAGAATGCCTTAACTTTATAGTTGTTTTGTCATTGCCTGGGCTGGTTGGATTTCTGGTGGTTGCATGGTGGTCTTTGCCAAATTTTTGGGCGTTTTGTTCGTTGTTTGGGTTGGGTTCGAACAGAGGAAGGAAGGAGCAAGAGGAGTCAACCGGTGGTTGTTGGGCGCGACCTTTTCCGGTGGTTTTAGTGGCTAGAAAGAAGAAGAAGAAAGGAGAAAGAGGGTGGCCGTTCCAGGTGGGGGAGACAGAGAGAAGAGTAGCGGCAGCTATTTCCGACAAGGAGGGTGACATGACACCATGTCACGCCCCGGGAGGGTACCCTAAACGTGGCCGGCACTCAAAAACTATTGCTAGCCCCTAAGCGAACCACTTGTTTTCAGAACAGTCAGTTTAACATCATAATAGCGGAAGTAAATAAGGAACTACCTCAATAAAAGGCCAAAGGCCAACATCAATCTCAATATCAAACTAAGTGAGTAAAAGTACTACTCAGTTCATAAGAACAACATCAACATCAACCTCGACATCATATCTACGAAGCCTCTAACCTGACTCAACTGTCTAATAATGGTGCCATGACATGCCATGGCTACCAGACTCAATGAATAAAGGAAGCATCAAATAAAGGGTTTCCTCCGGATAGCAAGGAGGCTCACTAATATTGGAACTCACGATCTCTAACCTCAACGGTGCGTCTGCTGAAGTCCTCTAACTCCTGTATCTGTATCATAAAACGATGCAGCTCCGAATGGCGTCAATATGTGGAATGTACTGGCATGTAAAATAGCTGAATAACAATGTAAGTACAACAACATAAAGAAACATCAGCTCAACATCATACTCCATCAGAATGTCAAGAGTCTATCTAAGGCAAGAGATTAGAATAGACCAGTGACCCATCAACCTCTCATCTCAACTCAAGGAACCTCAACATCAACTCGACTCAAGGGACATCAACATCGACTCAACATCAGGGGACATCAACATCGACTCAACATCGGAGAACATCAACTCAGACCATCACATCAACATCAGAGTTCTACCAAAAGGAACCTAACTGGGATTTTCTATAAGCAACGTCCATCACCTATGAGCCGGTGATGATACAACGAAGCGATGCCATTGCCACATCCATCCAATACCCTGTCTGGGGTAAAGGACATCAACCTCAGTGGATCCACAAGAAGAACCTCAGTCCTCATTTGGGACAAGAAAGGAGCAATCTGCATCGCAGTTCAATACCCTCTTCCTACGCGGGCCACATAGTTAATGGGTTCAAGCGGGACTCACCCTTACCCATTTCGGTGCTCAATACTCCTCCCAGACTCGACATGCTCATAAAACCTCAACCGCATCAGTCCCATAGGGATATAATACCTCATCATCAGTCCCATAGGGACATAACATAATACCTCAACATCAACATCAGTCCCGTAGGGACATAGTACCTCAACATCAACATCACCTCACCTCATCAACATCAACATCCGCATCAACATCATGGCCTCAAAATACTCTTTTAGAAATTAAACTTTCGAGTTTAAGACATCATAAAACATCATGCTTATTAACATCATCATCAAGACTCTCCTCAAATGTGAAACACAATTACAACATCATAACATCATTCTCATTTAGGCTCTAGACTCATCTCTTAGTGCATTCTTACACCTTTTTAATAAAATAATCATAGGGTTTTTAAAGAAAACACATATGAAATCAATTATGAAGGTAAATTCAGTTTTATGATGATCATCAGTTTAAGAAAATATATGCATAAAGTAAAATACAAAATACATGCTCAAAACTCTTCACATCAACCTCATTATGTTCATATACACAATTTAATATACTCAAGAGGGCACATAGGAGAACATTCCCATGCTTTCGGTTAGCCTTACGTACCTAGAAAGATTTGCTAACACGAATTTGCACAATCCTTCTCTTGATCTCCTCAACCTCAACTCCCCTCAAGCCGTGACTTTGTGACTTCTAGGAAGAATGCTTTAGAATTGGGTTTTTTGAACCCTTTTCTTAGAAACTGACCTTTATTGGTCGTAGGGGTACGTTTAGGATAGATAGGAATGGACTAAAATGCCCTCCGTAATTTAAAAAAAAAATTCCCCGACCTGAAATAACACAGTCCGCGACGCGGACCTGTCGCGGATAGTGTATTTTCAAAAAATTCAACTCCGTCAAAATATCACAGAAAAATATAAGTGTGGCTCCGCGATAGGTCCGCGATGCGGTTCCATCGCGCAGTCACACTGTTTGTCGTTTTGGAACGAAAAGTTATCTTTCGACTCGATCGCTCTAAAAATCGACCGAGACCCTTCTCCCACTCAATTTTCAGTGTTGATCACGAATCCACTCTCAGATTTTCAATCCGAGCCTCGAAAGATGCATTTTACGCACACCTCTTCCCTAGGGGTATTTTGGTAATTTATCAGGTGTTACATTATCTCCCCCTTGGGATCATTCGTCCTCGAATGATGAGTAGGAACGGTACTTTGGCACGAATATACTCAAGACTCACCTCGATACTCACTCATCAACTCACCTCCTCAACTCCTCCTCAACCTCAATAACATCTACTCAGGCATCAGAAATTTTTACATATATACTCATGGTAGGAACATCAATTTACATAAAAGTAAGAATGTTACCTTCAACACTTTCATCAACCTCGAGCACGAATAGGTGCGGATATTTTGCTTTCATCTTTTTCTCATCTTCCCATGTGGCTTCCTCAACAAATTGATTCCTCCACAGAACTTTGACAGAGGCTATCTCTTTGTTCCTCAGCCTGCGAACCTATCGATCAAGGATTTGGACTAGGATTTCCTCATAGGACAAACTGTCTCTGACTCCTGTGCTTTCCATAGGAATTACCAAGGTAGGATCCCCTAAACATTTCTTCAACATCGAACTATAGAACACTGGATAGATTCCATCTAACTCAGAAGGTAATCCTAGCTCGTAAGCAACCTTCCCAATTTTTTGCAAGATCTAATAGGGACCAATATAGCGAGGACTTAATTTCCCCTTTTTCCCAAACCTCATGCCACCCTTCATGGGTGATACCTTCAGGTAAACCCAATCGCTCACCTCAAACTCTAGGTCTCTTCTCCTCACATCTGTGTAAGATTTCTGACGACTTTGGGCAGTCTTCAATCTTTCTCGAATAATCTTCACCTTCTCCATGAACTAGTGGACAAGGTCAGGACCAATCAACTCAGCCTCTCCAACTTCAAACCACCCAATGGGTGATCTACATCTCCTCCCATACAAGGCCTCATAAGGGGCCATTTGAATGCTTGCATGATAACTATTGTTATATGCGAATTCAATCAATGGTAAGTGATCGTCCCAATTTCCTTTGAAGTCAAGGACGCATGCTCTCAACATATCCTCTACCGTCTGAATAGTGCGCCCTGCCTGACCATCCATCTGTGGATGAAAAGTTGTGCTCAAGTTCACTTTAGTACCCAATCCAATCTGGAAAGACTTCCAGAAGTGAGAAGTAAATTAGGCTCCTCTGTCCGAGATGATGGACAAGGGAACTCCATGCAACCTCACGATCTCTTGGATATACATCTTGGCATAATCCTTTGCAGTGTTGGTCGTCTTGACTGCAAGGAAATGCGCTGACTTCGTCATCCTGTCTACAATCACCCATATGGAATCATGCTGTCTCCGGGATCTCGGTAGGCCAGTTATGAAATCCATATTAATCATCTCCCACTTCCATTCTGGAATCTTGAAGTTTTGGGCCAAGCCAATTGACCTTTGATGCTCAACTTTTACTTGTTAGCAATTTGAGCATCTTGAAACAAACTCCGCAATATCCCACTTCATTCCACTCTACCAATAGACTTCTCTCAAGTCGTGATACATCTTGGTGGAGCCCAGATGAATGGAGTATCTAGTGTTTTGGGCCTCAGCCAGAATCCTCTCTCGAACACCATCAACATCGGGGACACATAACCTACTCTGGTACCTCAATACCCTATCTCCCCCTTTGGAGACGACCATCACTTTTTGTTTCTGAACATCCTCCTTCAATTGGAGTATAATAGGATCTCGATCCTATTTCTCTTTTACCTCAGTCACTAGGGATGATGCAGACCCATTCTAAGCATTAATTCCTCCCTCGTCGTTCTCCTCAAGCTGGACTCCCAATCGAGCCAAACTATGCACTTCCTTCACTAACTCCTTCTTCTCCTCCTCAACATGGGTTGTGCTACTCATAGACAACCTGCTAAGAGCATCAGCAACAACATTAGCTTTACCTGGGTGGTACATGATGCTCATGTCATAGTCTTTGAGCAATTCCAACCATCTTCTCTGTCGCATGTTGAGCTCTATCTAACTGAAGACATACTGTAAGCTCTTGTGATCCGTGAACACGTCCACATGCACTCCATACAAATAGTGGCGCTAGATTTTAAGTGCGAACACAACTATCGCCAACTTAAGATCATGGGTCGGATAGTTCCTCTCATGAACCTTAATTTGCCTAGAAGCATAGGCCACCACTTTACCTCTCTGCATTAATACACATCCTAACCCAACTCTCGATGCATCACAGTATATTATAAATCCTTCCGTCCCATCGGGCAAAGTCAAGACAGGTGCAGTAGTCAACATAGTCTTTAACTCTTGGAAACTCTTCTCACATTCCTCAGACCACTGAAACTTGACCTTCTTCTGGGTCAGTTTGGTCAATGGCGCGGATAGGGAAGAAAATACCTCAACAAACTTGCGGTAGTAACCTGCCAACCCTAAGAAGCTCCTTATGTCAGTTGGAGAGGTCGGTCTTGGCCAGCTTGCAACCGCTTCAATCTTCTGGCTATCTACTCGAATTCCATCACCCGAAAACACATGGCCTAGGAAAGCCACTAATTTAAGCCAAAACTCACATTTGGAGAACTTTGCATACAATTCATGGTCCTTAAGAGTTTGAAGGACAACTCTAAGATGTTTAGCATGCTCTTCCTCATTCCTTGAATATACCAAGATATCATCAATGAACATGATCACAAATATGTCAAGGTAGGGCCTGAACACCCTATTCATCAAGTCCATGAAAGTTGACGGTGCATTCGTCAACCCAAATGACATGAGCAAGAACTCAAAGTGGCCATATCTTGTCCTGAAAGCTATCTTTCGAATATCACATTCTTTCACCTTTAACTGGTGGTAACCCAATTTGAGGTCTATCTTTGAAAAGCATGAGGCACCCTGAAGTTGGTCAAACAAGTAATCTATCCTGGGGAGAGGATATTTGTTCTTGATCATGACCTTGTTCAGTTGCCTATAGTCTATGCACATTCTGAGTGACCCATCTTTCTTTCGTACAAATAGAACGGGAGCACCCCAAGGAAAAGCACTGGGTCTAATAAAACCCTTCTTTAACAGATCCTTCAACTGCTCCTTCAACTCTTTCAACTCAGCGGGGGCCATCCTATATGATGGAATTGAAATAGGCTGCGTGTCAGGAAATACATCAATACCAAAGTCGATCTCCCTATCATGAGGGACTCCAGGTAAATCCTCAAAGAACTCATTTACAATCGGGACCGACTCAAGAGTAGGGGACTCAACATCATCAGATTTAACTTGTACAAGGTAATAAATACATCCCTTAGAGATTAACCTCCTCGCCCTTAAGTAGGAAATAAATCTACCCTTGGGTGCAACATAACCTCCCTTCCACTCTAGGACCGGTTCATTCAAAAATTGGAATTAAACAACTCGATTCCTACAATCTATGGATGCATGGCAAGTATGGAGCCAATCCATACCAAGAATCACATCAAAGTCAACCATCTCCTACTCTACCAAATTGGCCAAAGTATCCCTATGACAGATGGACACTACATAGTCTCTGTAGACCCTCTTAGTCAGGACTGACACACCAGTAGGAGTCGAAACAGTGTAAGGCTCAAGCAAACACTCAGGAAGAACCTCAAACTTATTGGCCACATAGGGTGTCACAAAAGACAAGGTGGCACCCAGGTCAAGCAATGCATAATAATTATGAGAAAAGATTCGGAGCATATCTGTAACAACATCTAGAGCAACCTCTTGATCCTGTCAATTACCCATCGCATATAGACGGTTCGTCCAGCCTCCTGCATTTGCAGTAGCAGCCTTCTGATGATTGCCCGTAGGGGGTGCTGCAGAAGACTGAGCTATATTACCTCTATCACTCCACCTCTGATTCCTCGTAGGGCACTCACCCTAGAAATGGCCAGGCTGTCCACATGAAAAGAAAGTATTTGTGCCCTCACGGCATGCACCAAGATGCAGCCTGCCACATCTGCCACAAGGTAGCCTTCCTCTCGGACCTTGAGCAACACTAGCTTGGGACTGAGGTCCCTGTGCTCTGAAATTCTGGTGACCATAGGATTTTTGATCATACCTGTTTTGCTGAACAGGTGCACTCGCCATCGGAGGTGCATGGGTAGAAGACTTCTTCTGAAAGAAGGTCCTGTCACCTTTATTCAACTTCTGCTGATTAGGCTCATGCCCTACCGATTTGGCTTTCTTTCTCTGCTGCTCTTCCCTATCCCTCTTCTTATCCTCCTCAGTCTGCTGGGCATAGACCATAAGTCTAGCAATATCCATGTCTGGAATCAGCAATGCTGCCTTACACTCCCTCTTCACATGCCTGCCCAACCAAGACACAAACTTCCTTATTCTTGCCCTCATATCAAGGACCATCTCTGGAGCATACCTGGATGAACTTCAGGCTGTACTCTTTGACCGTCAACCCCTCTTGTTTCAGATTAAAGAACTCCTCGACCTTTGCCTCTCTCAACTCTTGGGGAAAGAAGTGATCGAGAAAAGCACTCTCAAACTCCTCCAACTCAGCAGGCTCAGCATCCTCACCTCTACCATCTTCCCACTGGTTATACCAGACATTGGCAACATCCTTAAGCTGATATGAGACCAGATCGACTCCCTCAACCTCATTTGCATGCATAGCCCTCAAGATCTTGCGCACCTCATCAATGAAGTTTCGCAGATCCTCCTCAACCTTGGACCCCGTATAGACTGGCGGGTTCATCCTCAGGAAATCTCTGTGCCTAGATGCAACTGCAGACTCTTAGGAGTTGGAGCCAGGGGCCTGGGGGCCACGGCTGCTACTCTGTGAAGCCACCAACTGGGTGAGCATAGTAATAGCTCCCCTAAAATCTGCTTCCGAAGCAAAGGCTGACTGAGCAGAAGGTACCGGAGCTGCAGTAGCTCTGGCAGGTCGACCCCGTCTCCTTGTCCCATGATGGTTAGGAGCCTCTGGTAAGGGATTCTCAGTGTTAAGGACTGAGGCATCTCTTTAGGCAGCAGTGCATTTTGGAGGCATTATTTGCAAGCGCGTAACGCATGAATTAGAAAGGGGGTTTCATAGAGTCAAGCTCTATCACACGAACTCAGAACATAAAAGAAGGGTAACCATTTCCTAATGCCCTGTAGCATCCTATTTATGAAGTGTGGTGCACAACACACGCATAAACAAGACTCTACTAGACACGGCTTCATAGACTCCCTAGGACTCTTGAACTTTGTGCTCTGATACCAAGTTTGTCACGCCTCGGGAGGGTACCCTACACGTGGCCAGCACTCAGAGATTATTGCTAGCCCTTAAGCGAACCATTTGTTCTCATGATAGTCAGTTTAACATCATAATAGCGGAAGTAAATAAGGAACTACCTCAATAAAAGGTCAAAGGCCAACATCAGTCTCAACATCAAACTAAGTGAGTAAAAGTAATACTCAGTTCATAAGAACAACATCAACATCAACCCTCTACGAAGCCTCTAACCTGACTCAACTATCTAAGAATGGTGCCATGACATGCCATGGCTACCAGACTCAATGAATAAAGGAAGCATCAAATAAAGGGTTTCCTCCGGATAGCAAGGAGGCTCACCAATGTTGGAACTCGCGATCTCTAACCTCAACGGTGCGTCTGCTGAAGTGCTCTAACTCCTGTATCTGCATCAAAAAACGATGCAGCGCCGAATAGCATCGGTACGTGGAATGTACTGGCATGTAAAATAGTTGAATAACAATGTAAGTACAACAGCATAAAGAAACATCACCTCAACATCATACTCCATCAGAATGTCAAGAGTCTCACTAAGGCAAGAGATTAGAATAGACTAGTGACCCATCAACCTCTCATCTCAACTCAAGGAGCCTCAACATCAACTCGACTCAAGGGACATCAATATCGACTCAACATCAGGGAACATCAACATCGACTCAACATCAAGGAACATCAACTCAGAACATCACATCAACATCAGAGTTCTATCAAAAGGAACCTAATTGAGAGTTTCTCTAACCGACAACCATCACCTATGAGCCAGTGATGATACAACGAAGCGATGTCGTTGCCACATCCATCCAATACCCTGCCGGGGGTAAAGGACATCAACCTCAGTGGATCCACAAAAAAAACCTCAGTCCTTATTTGGGACAAGAAAGGAGTCATCCGTATTGCGGTTCAATCCCCTCTTCCTACGCGGGCCACATAGTTAATGGGTTCAAGTGGGACTCACCCTTACCCATTTCAGTGCTCAATACTCCTCCCAGACTCGACATGCTCATAAAACCTCAACCTCATCAGTCCCATAGGGACATAATACCTCATCATCAGTCCTATAGGGACATAACATAATACCTCAACATCAACATCAGTGTCGTAGGGACATAGTACCTCAACATCAACATCATCTCACCTCATCAACATCATGGCCTCAAAATACTCTTTTAGAAATTAAACTTTCGAGTTTAAGACATCATAAAACATCATGCTCATCAACATCATCATCAAGACTCTCCTCAAATGTGAAACACAATTACAACATCATAACATCATTCTCATTTAGGCTCTAGACTTATCTCTTAGTGCATTCTTACACCTTTTTAATAAAATAGTCATAGGGTTTTTAAAGAAAACACATATGAAATGAATTATGAAGGTAAATTCAATTTTATGATGATCATCAGTTTAAGAAAACATATGCATAAAGTAAAATACAAAATACATGCTCAAAACTCTTCACATCAACTTCATGATGTTCATATACACAATTTAATATACTCAAGAGGGCACATGGGAGAACATTCCCATGCTTTGGGTTAGCCTTACATACCTGGAAAGATTTGCTAACACGAATTTGCACAATCCTTCTCTTGATCTCCTCAACCTCAACTCCCCTCAAGCCCTGACTTAGTGACTTCTAGGAAGAACGCTTTAGAATTGGATTTTTGAAATCCGTTTCTTAAAAATCGACCTTTATTGGTCGTAGGGGTACGTTTAGGATAGATAGGAATAGACTAAAATGCCCTCCGTAATTTAAAAGAATTTTTTCCCGACCTGAAATAACACATTCCGCGACGCGGACCTGTCGCGAACAGTGTATTTTCGAAAAATTCAACTCCGTCGAAAAATCACAGAAAAACATAAGTGTGGCTCCGCAACGCGGTTCCATCGCGCAGTCACACTCTTTTTCGTTTTGGAACAAAAAATTATCTTTCAACTCGATTGCTCTAAAAATCGACCGAGACCCTTCTCCCTCTCAATTTTCAGTGCTGATAGAATCCGCTTTCGGATTTTCAATCCGAGCATCAAAAGATGCATTTTACGCACAGCTCTTTCCTAGGGGTATTTTGATAATTTATCGGGTGTTACACACCAGTGGTGTTGGGTCTACCGACAGAAAGTGTAAGGGTGAGGTTGGCAGCTTGACTTTTTTGAAAGGAGGAGAAATGGTAGATGAATTAGGGTCTTGGGGTATGGGTACGTAGAAAAGGGAAAGAAAAATGTAATTAAATCTTGGTCGTTGGATTATAGTTGATGAACGGACAAGATTAAGTTTTGCAACAGTGGGTTGGATCCGCATTAAAATAATGGGTACCCGGATTTAACTTAATGAAATTGAATTGGAAATTTAAAATTGAGCCACGAATTGACCCGATTTAGGCTAAGATTGAAACAAATTGTAAGGGATTTGGCTAAAATTAAATAAATTATAAAGAATTGACTAGAATTGAAATGAATTCGATTAAAAAGGCTAAGAATTAAATAAATTGGGGTGAAATTGAATAGTAACCATATAATCAATAAATATAATATACACACTTATAAAAAATATAAAATATTTTAAAAATACTAATTTTTACGTAAAGAAAATACGCAATATATAATAATTGTGTAAAATATTTGAACAACAACAACAATAACAACAACAACAACAACAAGAAGAACAAGAACAACAACAACAACAACAACAACAACAACATTAATAATAATAATAATAATAATAATACTTAACAAAATATATTGCAAAACACTATCAAACTATTAAGAAAGAAAAGTAACTTTTTTGTGGTCATACCTCAAATTTCCTCACTACGAAATTGTTCCTGGAACTTTTATGCTTTCTGCCAGCACTCCGCTTCTCTTTTCTATTGGTGACTTAGGGTGTTTCATCCCTTTGTCCTTATATATATATATATATATATATATATATTCTCTTCTTATTTTCTTATTTATTTATTTTTATATATTAAAGGTGATAAATTCTATTAACTTATTTTTTTGATAAATATGTGATAGATAGTATAAGATATTAATTAAAAAAGGAAAATTATTTTAATCCACCAACTAAATTAATTATCTAAAATTATTCGTCCACTAAATGACCGTAATTATCGAATAGTCCAAAATACATATTTTAAATATTTTTAGATAAATCTTGTAGAAAATCAAGAGGACTAATTCTAAAAACGATATTATGGGTCATTACATAAATCAATTTCAAACTCAACTGGAGTATAAGCATAAAAGGATTTAATCTCCTAAATCAAAAGTCAAAAGATGAAAATACTGGGGAAAAAATTAAATTCCTTAAGCTTGTTACTCCTGCAGTTTAAGAGCAATACAGAAAACAGAATCTAAAACGAAAATATGTTTAACAATCTAAGTCCACAAAATTCACCGTGTGTCTTTAAGGAATTTAATCCCCTTATTGTACCTCGAGGTTTGCGGATTACTTCCTTCCAGGATAAAACATATTAACAATTACAAAGTAGCAGTACCTCAAACTTTTGTAATTTCAGCGAACTCAAAGAACCAACATTAATGAATTCACACTGACTCGAATCTTTATTTTGTAAAAAGATATATGCAGAAGAAGAGAGAATTTTGTGTCTGGAAAATGTAGGGCGAATTCACCTGTTCAAAATAGTCTCATTTGTTCAGAACAAGCATAAATAAATTTTGGTTGAATAAATTTTGTCCAAAAAATTTACTAATCAATCACATCATTTGCTTAAGTCGAGCAATGATGAAGACACCGCGAGAGGGTCCCCTCTACTTTGCTCTTTAAGAGTTAAAGGAAGTGTTTCCTAATATAAAGACAAAACTTTTCCTCTATTTTATCGATGAGGGAGAAAAGAATCTTCATTTCCCTTTACTTGGTTACCTCCACATTTTCCTTATTCTTTCAACCTTCATTTCTCAATTCACACTTACTATTTAAACCCAACAGTGCTTTTATATGGTTCCATACATCATGATGTTCACGCAGTCATCAATTTATCTGATTGTTATAATCTAAAGGAAGGTATTGCAGAGTACTTGGCAAAGGACTTTGAGGGAACGATCAAGAAATATGATTGCGTCGATGTTAAAAACAGAGCAAGTAATGACTTTTCAATAGACAATAAAAAATAGTCAATGCAGTAAATTTTTATTCAGCTTATGCATATAAACATTTTCCATGTTTAAGAGTGCAATTTATCTTTTCCCAATTTATATAGTTAATGTTGATTTGGATTGCTAAGAATATGTATAATATGATTGAAGATAAATCTCGATATGGGAATGCACGATTGCCCTTGTTTTTCCTTCCTTTCTCTATATATCTCTATTCAATTATGGAATACTCTAAGATCTTTAAGTTTTTAATAAGAGGAGCTAAGAGTAAATTGTAGAAGAGATACTAATTTTGTGTACCTCAAATGCTTCTACTGGATGCACATTCAGAGAGATTCGCTTTTCCTGATTCACAAAATCCATGGGTCTTTTTATATGATATTTACTTGGTCTCTTGTTGGTTCTTAAGACCAACATTCAGATGAACTATATATTAACTTAAACAGATTAAGCTCAAGTACCAAGTAAGAGTCTATTGCTTATGATTAATATGCATAGATTATTTAGGCTTCCATAACCATTTTCTTCCCCATCTGGTGTAGTATGATTTTGGAATTGACAACACATATGGTTTTACTTTCTTTGAAGAATTTGAAATGTGCATTTCTATTTGTGGGAATTTTTAATTACAGTGTTACGGATATTAGTTTAATAGATCAACTCGCTACAAACATGGGTGAAGCATGCCTTCAAATTGACAAAAAATGCAAGTTGGGCTAATGTTATTTCCATTACATCAATACCTTATCTATTTGTTTTCAATACCATCTACTAGAGTTATATCATATTGAACCGAGTAATTAGAAAATATTACTTTCTTACAAAAATCGAAGGAATTATAAATTTTCATATTGAGCTATTTATCAGCAAATTCTGAATGTTTGACCAATTTATTATTGAAACTTAAGAAAAATGATAATGCACCACAATTATTCTTTATTCGATGTGAATTTTTTTAATTATATAAAGTAAGAAATATGATTCGTCACTAAATGATGGGTGTTGTATTTTTATAATTATGGTTAAATAAAAATTATATATTGCTACTTTTGATCTCAAATATATTTTTTAGGTAGACTAAGCACAAATAAAATAACATCAGAACTTAAAACGTTGGGCCAGTGTTCAGCACGGGCAAGAACCATCTAGTATATACATATAATATAGTATAGATATAGATAGATAAATAAATAAACATAGATACAAATATAAATAGATAGATATAAATTGTAATTATATAATGACAAACAAACATACACAATAATTATTAGCCTATTAATTACTACCCTAATAATTACCCAATTATGATTAACAAGCAACATCTATATCTATATACTATTAAAAGGAATAAAGTCTAGCCTAGGATCATGCCAAGTGGCAGCTTAGGATTAACACATGTATTATGTTTAGAATAAATTAGTTAATTTAGGTAGTAATTAGTTATTATTTCCTTTAATTTTTAGTTTTTTTCTAAAAATAATTAATTCTCATAGTTATTTTATATTTACTAATTAACTTTTGCTTTACGGTTTATAAAAATTCAAATCCTGACAATGTTAATTTATATTTTTCTAGTTTTGTATTTGTACTAATGAAATAGTAATATCTTATTAACCGTTTTAAAGAATTACGGTATCAATTTTGTTTTAAAAAATTACTTCCCATGTTTTCTTTTTTTAAAAAGGGAAAAGGGTCAAAATTACCCTTAAAATATTTAAAATAGCTCAAATATACCCTATAGCTATTTTTGGGCTCAAAATTATCCTTACCGTCAAACTATTGATCCACTCCTACCCTCTACATCCAAATCTCTGTTTGGCCTCACAGGTAGTATCCAATGTGTCACGTATTTTGACACATGGACGTCCACGTAAGTAGTCATTTATTTCCCACAAATTAAAAACCCGACCCGTTGGATCCCAAATATCAAACCCGAAATTGCTGGCACCTGCAATAGTGTATTTTTGCCATGGAATGGTGGATCTAGAAAACCTGCAAAGCATCTTCCACCGCGTGCTCAAAGAGGACGGTTCCTTGCACTATCTCCCACTGGCGACTCGCCTAAATCAGAGACCATGTCAGAACCAAGTTTGGATCTTGATGGCAAATCCCCATAGATTCTCCAGTTTGAAGTCTTTAAATACCCTTTGTAGCTGAAGGGGCTTTCTCCTACTGTGTACAATGAGTAAGCATGAATTTGCTTTATTTTTTCTTATGGTTTTTCAAAGGTTTTCCTTCTCCCTTTTTTACGTAGAGATTAGGCGTTGGCTGCTATACCTGTTCACCTATGTGATAGGCTTTAGATATAACTAACTTAGGTAAATGGAGTGTATATTAGCCAAACAACAGGCTGAATTTTGTATTTAAGTTTTCATTTTTACATAAATCTCTTTAAGGTCAGTTGGGTATCATTTAATTATATTTGACTTTTGTGTTATCTGGAATTCATCATTATTGATTGATTCATTCTGAACATCCCAACTTGAAACTCAAAATTTTGGTCACAATGGGGGCGTTTTCAGCAAATGCCAGGGGAAATTTGGTTTTACACTACCTGTTAAAGTCAATTTTGTTGACATGGAATATAAAGACACGTTCACTTTATAAGTGAAGAACTGGACATATCTGTAACACCCGAATTTTTTTTAAGTTAAGACTAAGTCATCATTCATAAGATATACGACTTTAATTGATAATTCTTAATTGAGTATTGATGTTAAGTTAATTTCTTAGAGTGAGAATAAAATTGGAGTTGATAAATGATCTTTTACATCAAGTCAAGTCCAAAGAAATACTACCGATTAAGTTTTCGTATGAGTTGATGGAAGAGTCAACTTTAAATGACCATATCTCCTAACGTATAATGAGTTGGGTGACCCATAATATATCAAATTAAAGATATTTGAATTATCTTTCCAACGCATCTTATTTCGCATTAATCAGAGTTCAGAGTAGAGAGTTATGACCATTTTACTGAAGGCCTGCAAAGCTGTCTGAATACCTGCGACGGCTCCGCATCGCGGACATATCGCGAACCCTCTCTAGATAAGCTAAACGATGTCCTTTTATTTTATTTTGAGGGTACTTTTATCCTAAGCCCTTTGGGGGTCTATTTAAGGCCCCAAAATGCATAAAACGTCAGTTTTCATAATTAAAACCCTCTCCTTCACTCCTAAACATAAATGCTCAGGAATCATCAAGAAAGTCATCAAATTAGGATTAACTTTCAAGGTTCATCATCAAGGTGAGTTATTCTTCATAAATTTTAAGCTACCCAACCTAAATTTCTTTATCTATTCATGAATCCCTAATAGAATCTTAAATTATAACCTAGGGTTTCAAGAAAGTGAATTCAAGAATCCCAAGAAAGGATTTCTTGATTATTTTTTTTATGAATTAGGGTTGTTCATCAAGAACTCTAAAGATTCCAAGTCAAGAATTCAAGAATCAAAGAGAAGCCCTTCAAACAATATCCTTCCAAGTTCTTCCACTCTAAAAGAACTACCAAGATCGGGGATTTTCTCCAAGAAGGCTAGTGTTCATCGAATTTTGATTGTAATATCAACTTTTCAGGTATGTAAGGCTAAAATAAAAACATGGGATTGTTCTCTCATGTGCCCATAGAGGTCATAGATGAGTTGATGATTGAAGAGTCTACATGCATGATTCCTTCGATGGTTTTTCTTGAAAATTATATTTGAAATTACATGTTTTCTATGTTGATGATCATCATACAAATTATTTTCTGAAAGTGAATATTTTCATGAGAATTTGCATAACCCTACATGACTAATTTGAAAAGCATGCATATTGAACTTGAGAATTGAGTCTAGAGTCTTGAGTTGAGATTGTGATTATTGATTGTTATTGTGATTGGGATGAGAGAATGATGATGAGTTGATAGAGTTTGATTGTCTTATGAGTCTCTAAAAATGAACTCTACCGATATGTCTATTCACTTGATTCCTAATGATTGTTATACAATCTTGAGTCATTGATGAGAAGATTGATAAGAGGGTCAAGGACCCCATGAGATGATTGATGAAAGGGCTAAAACCCCTATGAGATACCGGTCATTGACAGGGAGTGAATCCCTATGAGATTGGTTGAGAATTGAGATGGAGGTTTTATGAACATTGAGTCATGGGAGGAGTATCGAGCACCGAAATGGGTAAGATTGAGTCCCACTCGAACCCATTAACTACGTCCCCGAGCGTAGAAGAGGTTTTCCTCTTGAGTTTATGTCCCTATAACAATAGAGGATTTGTTGAGTTTTCTGTCTCCATTTTGGATTTATCCATTATGGTTTCGATTCGTTCTCTACATGGCAAGTATAGAATGGCTATGGCAACACCGGCGGGATGTTGTACAATTACTGGCTCATAAGTGATTGTTGTCGGATAAGAGAAACTCCCATAAATTTCCTACCTTGAGTTCTCCGAGTCTGAGATGAGTTTTGAGATGAGATGAGAGGAGGTAAACTCCTCTGAGATGAGTTTGAGACTATTGATGAGTTTGAGTTATTGATGTGTCATTTGTCTACTCTTTATTCTTGCATAGATAGACATTTGACTAATGATGTGATTTGATGTTCACTTTGAGTTGATATTGTTACCATATTATTCTACCTGTTTCTGTTTCACTCAGCTATTTTACATACCAGTACATTCCAAGTATTGATGTTCACTCTGGACTGCATCGTTTTATGATGAAGAGGCAGGTACTAGAGATCATCAACAGGCGCTCCGTTGAAGATTTGAGATTCGAAGTTGATTGGGTGAGCCTCCCCTACTCTGGAGGACCCACTACTTTTATTTCATCATGCTTTAGAGTTAGATTGGACTATTTCTTTTATTTTGATTTGGTAGCCATGGATCTGTCATTGGCAGCACATGATTAGTGATAGAGGCTTCATAGACGAGGGTCGAGCATTGATGTTGAGATTGTGAGCTAGTTCTTTCTACTAGCCTTTATTATTATTATATATATATATATATTCCTTTGAGACTTTAGATGAGATATGTCTACTACTTACTTATATTTTTCGCTATTCAGTAGAGTTATTTGATTGAATGATGTGATGAAGCTAAGTGGTTCGCTTGGGGACTAGCAATAGTCTTCGAGTGCCAGCCACGCCAAGGGTACCCTCCCGGGGCGTGACAATATCAATCTCGACTCAAACTAAAAAAGTTAAAAGTATAAGGAATGAAAATTAACACAATTGAACTAACTGCATCATACCACAATTACCTGTTTTGCAATTGAAGCGTACTTGGTTGAATTGCTTAAATCACAGCACACTTCCTTCACTTGATTTGTGAAATAACAGATCTTCAGAAACAAAGCCCTTAAGCCAACTTTGCTTATCACCTTTTGATTTGACATTGAGCTCTTGTTCATTATCATCATCAACATCCCAAGACAAGTCTTCATCATCATCTATAGATATCTCTTTACAGGGTACTTGAGCTCAGGTGTTGAGCATGAATTTTGAAAAATAAAATTGAGTTTGATATTTGGGATCCAATGGGTTAGGTTTTTAATTTGTGAGAAATAAATAACTGCTTACGTGGACGTCCATGTGTCAAAATACGTGACACATCGGATGCCACGTGTGAGGCCAAACGAAGACTTGGATGTGGAGGGTAGGAGTGGACTAAGTTTGACGATAAGGGTAGTCTTGAGCCCAAAAATAGCTAAAGGGTATATGTGAGATATTTTAAATACTTGAAGGATAATTTTGATCCTTTTTCCTTTAAAAAAAATATATAAAATAATGCTGCTAAAATTTAGGGATTACAAATTTATGTTTACATAAATTTAAAACACAAAACAAAAGTCAAACCTAGGATCATGTCAAGTGACAGCATAGGATCAATACATGTATTAGTTTTAGGGTAAATTAGTTAATTTAGGTCGGAATTAGTTAGTATTTTCTTTAATTTTTAGTTTTTTTTTCTAAAAAAAAAAAGTAATTCTGATAGTTATTTTACATTTAGTAATTAACTTTTGTTTTACAACTTATAAAAATTCAAACCCCGATGATGGTTAGTTTATATTTTTCAGTTTTGTATTTTTACTTATGAAATAGTGCTATCTAATTAACCGTTTTAAACAATTACGGTATCAATTTTGTTTTAAAAAAATTACTTCCCATGTTTTTTGTTTTAAAAAAAGAAATATATAAAATAATGCTATTAAATTTTGGAATTACAAATTTATGTTTACATAAATTTAAAATTTAAAACACAAAACAAAAGTCTATGTCACGCCCCGGGAGGGTACCTTGGCGTGGCCGACACTCAGAGACTATTGCTAGTCCCCGAGCGAACTATTTGACCTCATCTTCACCTCAAACTCAAGAGCGGAAGGAACATTCTCAAGGAAAAGACTGTATTGTAATTAAAGTAATCAAGTCTTTATGTAAAAGTTAATTTCCAATAAAGAAGAGTTGAAGAAAAAACAATACATAACATCCTCTACTCAGTTTCTGTAAAACCTCTACCTCTAACATCTAGAGGGTACCACGACAGGCCATGGTTACCCAACTCAAGGAAAATAAATTACTATATCAAGCTAGATGACAATAATATGGAAATCCTCCGAAAACAAGGAGGTCTCACCGATCAGGTGAATGTGAATAGATCCTCAACAAAGCGCTTGTCGATGGTCTCTGATATCTACCTCTGCATCATAAAATAATGCAGTCCCAGAAGGGGACATCAGTACGTGGAATGTGTAGGTATGTAAAATAGCTGAATGAAACAGAAACAAGTAAAATAATATAGGAATAACATCAACTCAACATCATACTCCATCAGAATGTCAAATGTCTATCTAAAGCAAGAATAAAGAGTAGACAAATGACTCATCAACATCTCATCTCAACATCATCAATACATCAGGCTCACCTCAAGGAAACTCGACTCAACTCAACTCGAAGGACCAATGCCCGTCTAGGAAAAGGATAAAGAGTATACACTAAATCATCAAACATCCATCAAAACTCATACCATCATATCAACATCATATGTCTATTAGTGTGGAACCTAACTGGGAGTTTCTCTAACCGACAACCATCACCTATGAGCCGGTGATGATATAACAAAGCAATATCATTGCCACATCCATCCAGTACCCTGCCCGGGGTAAAGGACATCACCATCAGTGGATCCACAAGAAAAAACATCGGTCCTCTTTTGGGACAAAGGAAACATTTGTATTACGGTTCGTTCTTCACTCCTACATGGGCCACGTAGTTAATGAGTTCGAGTGAGACTCACTCTCACCAATTTCGGTGCTCAATACTCCTCCCAGAACTCGACATGCTCATAAAATATCATCATCATCGGTCTCATAGGGACGTAGTACATCAACATCATCATCATCATCGGTCCTATAGGGGCATAGTACATCAACATTATTATCAACATCAACTCATCTCATCAACATAAACATCAACATCGTGGAATCATAACATCTTTTAGAATTTAGTTTCAAGGTTTAAGACTCATGAATATCACTCTTATCAACATCATCATCAAGACTCTCATCAATTTGGACTACAATCACAACATCACAAACATCATCATCATTAAGACTCTAGACTCTTTCCCCTAAGTTCATTCTTTTATTCTTGAGTAAAATAGACATAGAACTTTGTAAAATCATTCATGAAAACACTTATGCAGTAAATCAAGTTTATGATGAACATCAATTTAAGAAAAATACATAAATTAAGAAGAATCTCAGTAAAATAGACTCAATTTACTCAAAGGGGGGCACATGGAAGAACAATTACATGCTTTAGGTTAACATTACATACCTGGAAAGTTTATACTACAATCGAAATTTGATGAATACTCATTTTCTTGGAGAAAATCCTCGATCTCAGTAGTTCTTTTAGAGTGGAAGAACTTGGAAAGACATTGTTTGAAGGGCTTCTCTTTGATTCTTGAATTCTTGGCTTAGAATCTTTAGAGTTCTTGATGAAGAACCCTAATTCGTGAAAAGAAGAATCAAGAAATCCTTTCTCGGGATTCTTGAATTTGTATTCTTGAAACCCTAGGTTATGATTTAAGATTCTATTAGGGATTCATGAATAGATAAAGAAATTTAGGTTGGGTAGTTTAAAGTTTATGAAGAATAACTCACCTTGATGATGAATCTTGAAAGTTAATCCTAACTTGATGACTTTCTTGATGATTCTTGGGTGTTTATGTTTAGGAGTGAAGGAGAGGGTTTTACTTATGAAAACTGACGTTTTATGCATTTTGGGACCTTAAATAGACTCCCAAAGGTTTTAGGATAAAAGTAGCCTCAAAATAAAATAAAAAGACGTCATTTAGCTTATCCAGACAGGGTTCGCAATAGGTCCGCGACACGGAGCTGTCACGAATCTTTAGACAGCTTTGCAGGTCTTCAGTAGAATGGTCATAACTTTCTACTCCGAACTCTAATTAAGGCAAAATAAGATGTGTTGGAAATCTAATTCAAAGATCTTTAATTTGATATATTATGGGTCACCTAACGCATTATACTTTAGTAGATATGGTCATTTAAAGTCTCTATCAACTCATAAGAAAACTTAGTCGATAGAAATTCTTTGGACTTGATTTGATTTAAACGATCCTTTATAACTCTAAATCACATCTAATATACTTTAAATACTTAGGAATTGATCCTAGCATGTATATATAACCTAAAAGTCATTAGTCCAACTAACCTTTATAAAATCTTACATTAGAACTGCGATCTTTTATCATCTCCAATTCTATTCCCACACTAAGAAATTAATTTTAACATCTATGCTCAATTAAGATATCAATTAGAATCGTATATCATATGAAGGATGACTCAATCTTAGTTAAAGAAAAATTGGGATATTACAGTCTAGTCTAGAATCATGCTAAGTGGCAATGTAGAATCAATACATGTATTAGGTTTAGGATAAATTAGTTAATTTAGGTAATAATTAGTTATTATTTCCTTTAATTTTTAGTTTTTTCTTAAAAAAAAAAAGTAATTCTGATAGTTATTTTCTAAAAACAGTAATTCTGATAGTTATTTTACATTTAGTAATTAACTTTTGTTTTACAATTTATAAAAATTAAAATCCTCACAATGGTTAGTTTATATATTTAAGTTTTGTATTCGTACTAATGAAATAGTGCTATCTAATTAACCGTTTTAAAGAAGAATTACGGTATCAAATTTGTTTTACAAAATTGCTTCCCACGTTTTTTGACCAAAAAAAAGAAGAGATTAACTAGTATCCACCGACGGTGGATAATAAAATTACACGATCAGCTATTTTTTTAATTAAATAATAAATAGTATCACATATTACTTATTATTTAAATTCATAAAAAAAGTATTAAAGGTAAGTTGGACTCTTAATTAATTAGAGGAGTTTGTTTAGGATTCTTACTAATTGACTTACCCAAAATAGGAAAAGCCTCTTCCATCCCTATTAATTTCACGTCTGCAATTCCATCAACACAAACATCGTCCATGCCCCGCATCTTTCATTGCCATTCGTAAATATGAGACTAATCAACACATCATTTCATACCCTAAATTAAATATCTAAATGAGTATCAACTAATCGCAAGCGTTTCGGTTGAAACTTAAACCCTTGTGTGGAATAGGCTGTTTGTATTGGAAAAACAAATTGAAAAGGTAAACAAGAAGCTCATGAAGATTCTCAGTACCTTCAATGTCAATTTAAAAAAAATTCAAGATAATGTAAAGATTCATCTGTACAAAAAGCATCTAGCTTTGCTTGTGAATGAAAAAATTATACCACAAGAAACAGAGCATCTAACATTTTCCATCACTACATTTTGTGAAGCATTTATGCACAACAATAAAAAATTTGAGAGTGTCCTGAGATCTCCGTCTCCCTCAAATTAGACAATTAATTCATTCATGGTGAAAATCCTGGATGGAATAGCAAATCGAAAGGGGCTTGAGTGAGCTTTGCATCATCATCTACAACGCCTATAAACTTTATCCTGCCAAAGCTCCGCAATTCCTCAATAGAAGACCAACATTGGATTGATAATATGATATTTCATAAATCTACAATGCCTAGTCCAGTATTAGATTTTATTATTCCTCCTCACAAACATATTTCCTGCCAGAATTGTTCATATGTTATTCCTTGATCTAAAACTAGCATAGCATGATGAGTCATGAAAATACGACTTTTACGACGCTTAAAACATAGAATTATTGGGTGTTCTCGAGCGGTTTTGTTAGTTTAATATGTGTGTTTTGATACTATTCAGGAAAATAACGAAGGCATGGACTAATGAAGGAAATTGCATAAGAAAAACGTCCAAATCGCAGTGAAGTGACACTACACGAACCATCTCACGGGCCGTGTAGCATCACACGGACCGTGTGATGGCACGTGTGAGGCCCAGCGTCGAATAAGTGGAAAAGGAGGCCAAGTAAAGCCAGACGGAAGGCCAAACGGCCCGTTACACTTGACACGGGCCGTGTCACGTGGCGTGAAGTAAAGCCAGACGGAAGGACGCACGGCCCGTTACACTTGACACGGGCCGTGTCACGGGGCGTGAAGAGGACCACGGGACGTGTCATGGAGCGTGTGGCAGTTCGCAACAAGAAATCCAAGTCCAATTAGGATTCTTTTCCTACCTAGTTTAGGTTTACTTTTCCTACTCGTTTTAGGATTGTTTTAAGACTATAAATAGAGCTAGGTTTTATTTCTAAAGGGGATCTTGCACCCCACAATTGGGGGCTGCTGGACACACTATTGGAAGAGACTTTTTCCAGATTTTCTCTTCTACACCTACGCTGGACAGTAAGCAAAAAGCCAACAATGGTAGTTGTGAGTTTGTGATTATCGTTTTGAGTTTTTAATTCTTGTTTGCTTTGCGTTGTGGCGTGTGAATTAAGAATTGATTTCTTCTCCCTTGCAAGTGATTTCTAACCTGGATTACATGATGATTTTTGTTCCAAACCTTGCAAGTTCAATAATCTAGACCCACAACTAGGGTTGTGGGAACCATGACGACTTAATAAAATAGGCAAAACGAAAGGTTTAATTGAGACTTGTATTGTAAGTATTGTGATTTCCTTTGCTTAAAAGTCTTTCTTGATGAGTGCACGCATTGAGAACTCGCCCGTATTCGTTAGTTGTCCGAAAGGAAATTAATGATTAGGAAAAGGGAATTACAACAGTAGATAGGGGCAATCAACCTACGTTTAAGTCACTTGAGCCCGAGAGGGGATGGTACACTTAGGCTTGGGGATTAGTTTGTATCTAAAAGAACTTGAGACCGAGAGGTGATAGTTTTCTGAAATCCAGAGCGAGGCTTAGTATCGAAAACATTCTGAGCCCGAAAGGAGATGAATGACATACTTCTAAGAAGGACCGAAAGGTGAACTAGAAGTTACCCAACTCGCTAGATTTTGCATGCAATATAAAGAATAATAAACCTGACGTTGAATGCTTAATAGTTATATGTCATGGGGACTGCAACCCTAGGTTATCATTAGACCGTCTAAGCCTTAGTTTATTTTATCTGCATTCATACTCATAGTAGGATCTTAGTTCAAAAACCCCCCATTTTTACGCTTTCGCATTGTTTGTTTTCTGGAAATAGAACCAACGATCGAAATAGGATAACTAGTAAAGTTGTTTCAACCTATTCCCTGTGGGATCGACCCCGACTCTTAGTTGGGTAAATATACTGCTAACGATCGTCCATATTCTGTAAAAAGGAGTATGTTTGAACGTTATCAAAAATGGCGCCGTTGCCGGGGAATACGGTTTTGAAATCATCTACTAGTTTTCTATTCAGGTTAATGTTCTATTTTCTAGTTTTACTATTTGTTTTTGCTTTTTGTTTCTGTTTTGATTTCCACATGGGACAAAGTACTGCGAAACTAATGATGTTATCCAAAGAAGTATTTGGTCTCTTCATTTTTATACCACCACCCCTAGAGCATAGTAGAAAAATGGAAAAGAAGCTAGGGGTGCAGTTCATAAGTTCAAAGTGGAGGAAAAAGTGGAAGGCAACATATGTGGATACCTGATGAAGTCAGAGTAATCAGGTACATTACTACTGATGCCTAGGGCATCGCAGGTATGATCACTTCCCTTGTTTTGTACAGTGGTTTGACATGCATTGGGGACAATGCATAAATCTTGGTGGGGAGTGGGGCATCCTGAACCCTGAGGAGTTTTTCTTGCCATGTTTCTTTTCTCTAAAGGTGTATTATCTAGTAGAACTGGCATGTTTAGGTTGTTTCGTTTGTGTGAATATAAGTGTTTTTAAGAGTCTATAGTAACCCATAATTATTGTAAGAAAATGCCCCAATCAAAAGACAATTCAAAAGGCTTATATATGCACACATCTCATCCTGACTAACTTATGTGATCCTTGTAAAGCATTGTATACATTGTCTAGTTGGCATCTTGATGAATGAAGCATGACTGTGTTGGTTAGTACTGAATAGTGTGGGATAGGTGCCATGCGTGTGTGAGCTTATTTGCTTAATTCGATTGATACACTTGTAAGCTAGAACTTGCCTGGTTAGTCCCACCAAAACACTGGAATGATTGGATTAGGATAGGATCTTAGGCCATTTTTGTTATTAAATCACTTAGCCTGAAATCAACCAACCAAATGAAATTGATCCCATTGAACCAAAAGTTGAGCCTTAATAGACCTTTTCTTTCTAATCACCCAACTCACCTTCCTTATCTATCCAAGATCTTCACTTTGGCCCTGGTCCCTTAAAAGGACATTGTGAACCTCAACTCAGGCCAAAAGCCTAAGTGAGGGTGGCCTATACTGGCCCTGGTCCTTTAAGAAGACATTGTGAACCTCAACTCAGGCCAAAAGCCTAAGTTGAGGGTGGCTGTTGTAAGAAAAATAGAAAAGTATGGAAAAGAGTCAAGTGATGAGAGGAGAAGGAAAGTTTGGGATGTGATCGTGAGTAAAACAAAAGAGCAAAGAAAAAGAAAAAAAAAAAGAGAATGAATGAAAACGGAAATCACGCCCAACTGCAAAGAAAGTTGGAAAAATAGGGGCAGTAAGAGTTTGGGGGCCGAAAGTAGAGGCGGAGTCAAAACAGTGTCTTGGAAGGGAAAATTAGTCACTTTGATCCTAAATGCACCTCACCCTAGCCCGAGCCTACATTACAAGCCGCAAAAGTCCTAAAGTGATCCTAAAAAGGTCATTCAAGAGTCAAGGTGGTGAAAATAAAGGCAAGCATATGGTCTATACTTGTGTCTCGGTTGAAAATCTTTTGTGAGTGTGAGTGTCTACATTCCAGTCTCTGTGCTATATTATTACATTGTGTGTGAGACTTCTTTGTAGTAAGGGGCACTATCATTGCACTATTTGGTTGCTATACTAACTGGTTCATCTTTGTTCTTGAGCTTATTTGTTCCAACGAAATACGGTGTAATGCTTAGTTTGATCCATAAGAGTCTGCTTGGATGTGAACATATTGCAAGTTTACTTTTTGGGCATGAGTTTGATGAATGAGGGATTGCTATGTACTTCTTGTTAAACACTTGTCTTTGCGCATCGTTATGTGTTGTTTTTGGTCATCGCTTGAGGACAAGCAATGGTTCTAAGTTGAGGGTGTTGATGAGTCATGAAAATACGACTTTTACGACGCTTAAAACATAGAATTATTGGGTGTTCTCGAGCGGTTTTGTTAGTTTAATATGTGTGTTTTGATACTATTCAGGAAAATAACGAAGGCATGGACTAATGAAGGAAATTGCATAAGAAAAACGTCCAAATCGCAGTGAAGTGACACTACACGAACCATCTCACGGGCCGTGTAGCATCACACGGACCGTGTGATGGCACGTGTGAGGCCCAGCGTCGAATAAGTGGAAAAGGAGGCCAAGTAAAGCCAGACGGAAGGCCAAACGGCCCGTTACACTTGACACGGGCCGTGTCACGTGGCGTGAAGTAAAGCCAGACGGAAGGACGCACGGCCCGTTACACTTGACACGGGCCGTGTCACGGGGCGTGAAGAGGACCACGGGACGTGTCATGGAGCGTGTGGCAGTTCGCAACAAGAAATCCAAGTCCAATTAGGATTCTTTTCCTACCTAGTTTAGGTTTACTTTTCCTACTCGTTTTAGGATTGTTTTAAGACTATAAATAGAGCTAGGTTTTATTTCTAAAGGGGATCTTGCACCCCACAATTGGGGGCTGCTGGACACACTATTGGAAGAGACTTTTTCCAGATTTTCTCTTCTACACCTACGCTGGACAGTAAGCAAAAAGCCAACAATGGTAGTTGTGAGTTTGTGATTATCGTTTTGAGTTTTTAATTCTTGTTTGCTTTGCGTTGTGGCGTGTGAATTAAGAATTGATTTCTTCTCCCTTGCAAGTGATTTCTAACCTGGATTACATGATGATTCTTGTTCCAAACCTTGCAAGTTCAATAATCTAGACCCACAACTAGGGTTGTGGGAACCATGACGACTTAATAAAATAGGCAAAACGAAAGGTTTAATTGAGACTTGTATTGTAAGTATTGTGATTTCCTTTGCTTAAAAGTCTTTCTTGATGAGTGCACGCATTGAGAACTCGCCCGTATTCGTTAGTTGTCCGAAAGGAAATTAATGATTAGGAAAAGGGAATTACAACAGTAGATAGGGGCAATCAACCTACGTTTAAGTCACTTGAGCCCGAGAGGGGATGGTACACTTAGGCTTGGGGATTAGTTTGTATCTAAAAGAACTTGAGACCGAGAGGTGATAGTTTTCTGAAATCCAGAGCGAGGCTTAGTATCGAAAACATTCTGAGCCCGAAAGGAGATGAATGACATACTTCTAAGAAGGACCGAAAGGTGAACTAGAAGTTACCCAACTCGCTAGATTTTGCATGCAATATAAAGAATAATAAACCTGACGTTGAATGCTTAATAGTTATATGTCATGGGGACTGCAACCCTAGGTTATCATTAGACCGTCTAAGCCTTAGTTTATTTTATCTGCATTCATACTCATAGTAGGATCTTAGTTCAAAAACCCCCCATTTTTACGCTTTCGCATTGTTTGTTTTCTGGAAATAGAACCAACGATCGAAATAGGATAACTAGTAAAGTTGTTTCAACCTATTCCCTGTGGGATCGACCCCGACTCTTAGTTGGGTAAATATACTGCTAACGATCGTCCATATTCTGTAAAAAGGAGTATGTTTGAACGTTATCATAGCACATGTAACTCACTATGATGAAAAAAACAAAGGATTTTACTAATCCAATATTCTTAACTAAAGTAATAATTCTTTTTGCTTGAAATATTAACCAATGATCTAAAAAGACATGCCGTTTGCAAAATTATTAGTTAACAAGAGAAGGGATCTCAAGCGATCCAATAAGAACATACTCATAAATCACTGAAATTCGAGAAATGAAAGGAGCTGCTAGAGGTTCCACATGGATTTCTCTGTTACTTCAGAGGGCAGCAACCACCCACAGAAATACTCCCGATGTCCCAGGATGTTTGCCATTTCTTTAATTAAATATGTTCCAAGGAGGTGCTATAGTAGTACAGCGAAGTTTTGTTCCTTCTATAGTTTGAAGAAGTACATAAGCTCAGACTAAGAAGCAAAGTCAGTAACCATTTTTTTCTTACACCATAAGAAATGACTCTCTCGACATGTTCTTTATTCCAACTAAAGATTCTGCAATTTCTCTCAAGCCAAATACTCAAACATATGAACTGCCCACTCCAATTCAAACTAAGAGGGGTTTCAACCAAAATCCTTAAAAAGGTACTATAATTTTACCATTTTTGATACAAGGAGAATGCAACTTTAAATTCTCAAAAACCACTCTTTCAATATAAGACACTAAATCGGCAGAACCCCAAATGAAGACATTATCAAATGTTTATCATCAATCAACTGCTTGTAAGGAGAGAAACACTAAACTCTGCATGATTGTATTTTCAGGCATCTTTATAATTCAAAAATTTCAGAACTTCAAGCCAACTCATAGATTAGAAACCTTGTTGGTATGGATATGAAGAAACTCTCATCAAATCCTGAAAAAAGTACATTCAGGAAGTCATTTAGCAAATATATATATATATATGCGCAATAATAGTTTTAAAATATATATGAATGTAGTAAATCAAACGCACCATAAATGATGTTGGATATGAATCACGACTACCATTTTATCCTTGAAATGATTCTGAATATGGTGGAATCTGCTTAAAAAAGAAACCAATAAGCAAAAGAAGAATCTATTAGTTGGAAATAGAATGGTGCATAAAAAATAATTCTTAATCTAATTTGATATGATTTATTAAAAGGAAAAGTTTACAATTGCAGGGTCTTCATTAAGAAATGTGTCTATGCTTTTAGATTCCATTTCGACATTTGTGTTTGAACTGCAGATTAATCAAAAAGATCAAAATATGTGAATTAGTAAATTAATATGCTTCAAAATTGTAAAATTACTAAATCGAATTGAGAATTAAGACCAAAACATAAAATATCTTATTTCCTTGCCTTTTTTGGTGGTTTTGATTTTCCTTTTTGGATTTTGAGAAGAGCTTCTTTTAACCTTCCGAGAACTCTCTAGACCACCTTTCATTCTCAAAGAATTAGGACGTCCTTTGGTAGCTACACATGGAGGGTCAAGTAAAGTAATATCTTATCTCCGTTCACTTGAGTTCAAATTCAGATTTGACTCGTTAACTTGACTGTCACATACATTATCATCCTCATCCTCGTATGAAAGTTCATCAAGATCTTCACATAGTTGCAACAATCTTTGATAGGCAAATTTATAATGCTTTTCTGACCGAGTAGCTCATTCTGAGAGCCCAAGAGAATGCATCATAATGTTATTGAACCATGTAGTGGAAGACTTCAAATTATTCACATGTAACCTTATATTTGAAGTGTTATCAACTTTTTCTTTGGTCGCATACATTGTCCACCGATCCAAGAAATAACATGGTGGAAGTGAGTGAATTTGTTTCTTTATAAATACCATAAGCACATGCCTACATAAAATACCCATAAACTCAAACTTGTGACAAGAACAGGTGGCCTCGTTCGATACAAGATTCATTCTAACAATGTATGTTGGGGTCTGTCTTTCAAACATATGCACTTTATAGATATGTACTCTATCCTGAACCTCAATCTTTTCTGACACAAATTTTTGAGATTGAATCAATTCTTCTTGAAATATTCGAAATATTTTTCTAGTATACAGTTTGGCTGCTTCATCCTCCATAGGATATAAAGTTTTTAAGATAGCCTTTGAATGTTTTGTCATATAATCCTTCTCCCTCGCTTTGCCGTATCGAGCATCAACAGCTTTATCATATTGCTTTACAAATACACTCATTGGTGTACTAGAGTTAAGGTAATCCTTAAAATACTTATTCATACTTTCACTTCTTTGAGTTGTTGACATTCCAGCACAAAAAGTAGTTCGTACATATGCTGGAATCCATTTCTCACGAATTGCGTATATCTTATGCAACCAACTATGTTCTTCCAAATTGTATGTTTTCATTATATCATTCCAAGCAGTTTCAAATTCTTCTGGAGTGGTTGTACAATGCAAACACTTAATAAATTTACTTTGAAAGTTGTCAAATTCACGAAAAACGTGACTTAAATATTCAGGAATTTTTTTCTCAATGTGCCACATACAAAAGTGATGTGCACTATTTGGGAATACCTTTGCAACTGCATTACTTATTGCAACATCTTGATCTGTGATTATAGTACGAGGTGCAATACCAAACATTGCCTCTTGCCAAGTGTGAAGCAACCATTGAAAAATTTCTTCAGTTTCATCCCAAAGCAAAGCACAACCAAATAAAATAGATTGATAGTGATTATTAACTCCGGTAAATGGGACAAAAGGCATCTTATATTTATTCATCAAATATGTAGGATCAAATAGGACAACATCCCCAAAATTCTTGTAAGCTATCCTAGACCTAGCATCAACCCAAAAACAATTAGCTAAATGACCCTCTACATCCATTTGTATTGCATAAAAGAATCCTGGGCTATCAGATTGACGCTTCTGAAAATATTCCAACATCAATTGTGCATCTCCTTTCTCAAGATAGTTTTGCCTTTTGGTGCTCAAATAATTTTGAATATCTCGTCCAGTTAGATTGAGATTGTCTACGCCCCCAGCCTAAGTGACCAACACCGATGCAATTTTACTTAGACGAATACCAGAATTATCTAAAAGATCAATAAGATTCTTCTGAGCCTCTGATTTTTTTCTTTTTGATCGCAAGAATTTCTGGCTATGGGGAGAAGCAAGTTCATGATTATGATTTGAGATAAGCCTAGCTATTACCCACTTTCCTTCTTCTTTCTTTGATAAATATATCAGCACTTTGCACCCTTCTCTAGTCTCATCTCGTTGCTTATTACTCTCAAGACTTTTCTTTGAGCGAAATCCTTCTTTTGAACAAACAAACTCTTGACCAATTATTGATTTATCTTTTCTTGATCTACTTATACGATTTTTACGCACACTAAAGCCATTACGATGAGAATAATCAAGATAAAATTTAAATCCATTATCAATTGATTGAAACTCCATACCGATGTAGGGCTCTCTCAATTCTTCATTACCTATTTGAGGAATAAAAGGTGCGACTGCATTCATGTTGCTTTCTATTTCCTCCAAGGAACCTTCCGTTTTTTCTGCATTTTGCTCTTCTAAATTAGAGATTTGAAGAGTATCCTGTAATAAAATTATTAGATGTTAGAGTAATAAAAATTTTCATCACACAAAACATAAAATTCTATATAAATTGAAACAAGGCGTCTTTTCTTATTGCGAAGAGGATTTGATTAGTTAATGAAGAGTATTTAATTAGTTACGATGTAAAATTACGATTTAATGATAAAATCTCCATTCTCGACAGTATATAGTGATAAAAGCTATTAACGAAGAGGAAATAAAACAACTCCATTCTTATTCCATCGAAACAACTTTTGTCTTCTAAATTAGAGATTTGTTATTGATTAGTTAACGAAGTAGAATTTAATTTGTCAAAAATTTATATACCGTCAAGAATGTTTTTTTCAAAGACTACATTGTAAGCTGCTGACATCAAGAAAGACAGTTTAAAAAAGAGTTTTTGGTTATATACATCAAGTTCTGAAGAAGAAGAAAACGATAATAATGTGTTAATTTACCATATGTATATATTGTGCTGATGTTTGTCTCAAATTGCTTCAGCTGTGTACGCTGCTTCAATGGAATTGCAGGCGTGAAACTAGGCGTGAAATTAATAGGGATGGAAGAGGCTTTTCCTATTTTGGGTAAGTCAATTAGTAAGAATCCTAAACAAACTCCTCTAATTAATTAAGAGTCCAACTTACCTTTAATACTTTTTTTATGAATTTAAATAATAAGTAATATGTGATACTATTTATTATTTAATTAAAAAAATAGCTGACCGTGTAATTTTATTATCCACCATCGGTGGATACTAGTTAATCTCAAAAAAGAAATATATAAAATAATGCTGCTTAAATTCAGGAATTACAAATTTATGTTACATAAATTTAAAACACAATGTTTGCAACAAAATTTAAAAGTGATAGAAAATAAATTGCAATCACAGATAAAATATGAAGAAACATAATTTTATTGATAAACAATTTGGGTACAAATCTGTTTATCCCTTGATTCTTTGCTCCTAAGATTTCTCCATGATTCGAGGGCCATTAATGTCATATTTCTCGAATGTAGGATGATTTTGACCTTCTTAAGTCGTCATATTTTGATCTCTATGGGATATTTGAGATGCATTTTCAAGGGGAATATAATACCATTTATATAGGCATGAATTAGAGTTTAGGGTAGAGTAACCTCCAAGAAACCCTGACTAAAATAGGACTAATTTTATGGAGTCCTACAAAATTTCAATGTCTACAAATATCCCCTGCTTCAAGGCTTGTCGAAGTGTATACTTGATGAAACTCAAAGACATGGCTTGAAGTACTTATTTTTTCCACCGTTGCTGGCTTCAGATTTGCAAATCTTGATTTATGAGAGAAGAGATGACGAGCAGATTTGGTCCCACTGGATGTGTCAGTTTGTTTGCAACAAATTTTAAAAGTGATAGAGAATAAATTGCAATCACAGATAAAATATGAAGAAACATAATTTATTGATAAACAATGTGGGTACAAATCTGTTATCCCTTGATTTTTCTCTCCTAAGATTTCTCCATGATTCGAGGGCCATTAATGGCGTACTTCTCGAATGTAGGATGATTTTGACCTCTTTAAGTCGTCATATTTTGATCTCTATGGGATATTTGAGATGCCTTTTTGAGGGAATATAATACTCTTTGTATAGGCGTGAATTAGAGTTTAGGGTAGAGTAGCCTCCAAGAAACCCCAACTAAAATATGACTAATTTTATAAAGTCCTACAAAATTTCAAAGTCTACACATAAAACAATTTTGAATTTTTTTTAACCATGAGTATTTAAAAAATATTTAAAATAACTTGCCACAACTACTCATTCTTTATAGCAATATATACATGTGTCTGTGACAATTGCTGACATCCAATTTTTACTCTCCATAATATAAATTAATTATCAAGCTTCTTGAATTTTAAATAATTTAAAATAATTAGCTTTTACAAAATTTAAAATATTTTGAAGTGATTTTTTATAATTTTCTAATTTTTGTAATTTGTTAATAATTTTGTCATTTTGTCAAATTGCGTATTTGATCAAAGATTTTACTAATTGAATATTTCGTCAATTAATCTGGTTCAGTTATAGTTCATATTTTTAAATTAGTTAGTTTACAATTGAGTTGATTATTCTATTTTGTTGAAATTAAGAATCTTGTTAATTAATTAATAAATTCACGTTATTTGTGTTTTAGCCAAAGTCGTCATTTCAACTCAATTTAGCTATGGATCAAGCTTAATTTGGCTAGGTTTGCAATTAGAATGGCTGATTTCTCATTTCAATTCCCCTACTCTTGAACCCATTTTTCAGCTTCAATTTCAGAACAATTGGTCCATTTTTGTGATCAATTTTGACTCAATTTTAACCCCTTTTTTTGGGGATAATTACATCCACAATCCACTGCAAAAAATTATTTACACAAAATAGTCCACTTTTTTTAATTACGAAAAGTAGTCATTTCACTGACCTTTGACTATTTGTTACAATTTTGGGCATTCAGCCGTTGTTGTATAGGCATGTATAGTCAGTATATATTTGTGCATCATAATGTACATTTACTCTATAGTTCATGTATAAGTAACATACATTGTATAGTAGTGTATACTTTTTATAACTTTGACAAACTATATTGTATAGTCATGTATAGTTTCGTTGATTTTGAGCTTCTTTTTATATAAATAAAACATGAGTTACTATTCTTTGTAAGCTTTTTAGGAATTTTTACTCGATTATTATTTAGTTAATTATGCTTTATTTATGCTACTTTAAAATTATTACCGCCTATGGCAAAACATTAGCTTTAATAGTCTTTTACTTTAAATAGTGTCTGCATTTTGGGGTTAAGTGCTCGATCATCTCTTGAAAAATCCTTGTCTGGATGGCATATTTTGCTATTATGGGTAATTTTTATGGTTCTCGACTAATCTTATCCATGCCTTATCTTTTTCAGCTGGAGTTTATCTCTCCAGCATTGTAGTTATCCTGTTGCTTAAGTAAAAGTGTAGAACGAAAAATTGATGGTGTTGTTAAATCTAAACAAATATTTAATTGTATTTGTTGTTCCGGTGAGCTTTTTAAAATCAATTCCTAGATCTTATCAAAAAGAAATTCTCTTGCTTCAGATCTAGTAATGGCGTTTGGACCGAGAAAAGAAGAGGAAGAATGGCTGCAAGTAGACTGACTGGTATTTGTGGTCTGATGATGGTGAAGTAGAGGTGCATCTTTTAAAAGTTATATTATAATTGTATTAAAAATGTATTATACATAAAAAATATTTGTAATACAATTTGAATTCAATATTGTATATTATTATGAGTTCAATTATTGTTATTTCAACAAATATAATACATATTCAATATAATAAAATTAATTTAAATTTTTCTGGGAATATTTGAAATTCAGACATAATACTATGACACATTTGTATTAAAAATATTTTAGTTATATAATCACCATGTTCATTGAAACATGCTTATAATTTTTGTTATATGTTGAATTCAAAATGTAATATAATTATTTTTTATTTTTCTCTTATTAACGATGTTAAAATATATTATTGTATTAAAAATATGTTAGTTAGACATTGTCCACATGCATTGAAAAATTTCTATAATATGTATAATATATTGAATTTAAATGTATTACAGTCGTGGTATATATTTATTTATTTTTATTGATGATGTCAAAAAAATATTATGCTTCAATTTCAAACATTCAAGCACTACTTAAATTAGCTTAAATGTTAGTAATACATTAAAATTATGTCAGAAATATATTATATATGTATTTACAAAAAATAAATCTTCTAATTTAAGGACTAATAGAAGTATAATTTGCGTGATATCCAGTCTAAAATTAATTTTTAAATTAGAATAATTAATTATTATTTTTAAGAGAGAAAGAAGAAGAGGAGAAAAATAGAAAAAGAAAGAGAAAGACGCGGATAGAAAAGAAAAAGAGAAGGAGAAATAGAATGAGAGGAAGAAAGAGAAAAGTGTTTTTAGTTCTTTTTGCGATTTTGGATAAAAAAAAACTACAACTATTTTTAGTAAAAGTAAAACATCTACTAAAACTCGTAATTAATGCTATATAATATATTATTTAAGTAAATGACCCAACTTTTTTATTATTTGGTATATATATACACACACACATGTAATTTCCCTTCTTTTCAGACCCCGATTTGGGACCAATTTCTTTGCCCAAATCAATGAAACCCGGCAAGCCCCATATTTGTTAGCCTATACACATATACATACGCAACACCACGCACCCCCCCAAAAATCTTTCTTTTCGATCTTCCACACCCTCACACGCCCTTCACCTTCTTCTTCATCGCAAAACACCCAACGACCAAATCCTCCAGCAACGGCGACAATCCACATCACCCAACAAACCTCTAACAGATTTCGATTCTCCTCAACCAAATTTTTCTCGACATGGCTTCATCTCGTGTTATTCCTCTGTCTTTTACTAGAACATAGTCGTCCACCTCACCTCCATGGTACATTGATACGCCCAAATTTGCACTCCAAAAGGAAGAGTAAAGCGGTCGTTTGTCAAATATAGAACTCAACCAGAGTTGAGGTCAATCCCACAGGAAACGCGTAAGAATGATTCTATTAGCACCCTCTTTTAGATGTCAATTCTATTCCCAAGATAAAGTTGCATAAAGTAAATGGGGGTTTACGTGTTTCAATTAAATTCCTATTGTAAAGTGACTAATAAGGATGTTGATGATGGGTTTCAAACAATTAATGAGAAGTTAGGGTTGTGTTCCCCATGACATCTAATACGATAACTAAACTGGCTCGGTAAATGCATTCGTGATTGCGCATACAAGATCAAACAAAACTGATAATACCTAGTTCACCTTTCGGTCCTTCCTAGTTATATTTCACTCATCTCCTTTCGGTCTCAGAGTGTATGTAATTTCGATCTTTTTTCTCGATCTCAAAATACCCTCACCTTTTGGTCTCAGGTACTTAGACTAGGCTAAAAATTCTGAATTTCTGTTGTAGAATTCTTTTCCTAGTCACTACATCCCTCCCGAGCATGTAACAAATATGGGCTTGCCCTAATGCGTCGACTCATTAGGGAGAAGTTAAAGTGAAGAATTTTACAATGAATGCGGTGATCAATCCCTCGAATTCACCCAGTTTGTATTATCTTATTGAGTTGTCATGGTTCCCACAACCCTAGTTGTGGGTTTAGCCTAGTATGTTTAATACAACTTGCCCACAACAATGTAAAGAAATCATAATAATTGACTTACTATTGAAATAACGATGAATCCACGTGTTACAATCTTCGAATAGATGATAAAAATACAAGAATCTAATGTAAAGTAAAGTCACAATATTGTTCTCTATTTGTTTTCTGACTCCAGCTTCAACAACAACCTAAAACGGAATAAAATAACTATATATATACAAGGAAAAAACTAATCCAATTAAAAATAAGAAAATAGACTTCGGCATGGGTACGGGTCTTCACACAGGTCGTGTGGGTCCAGATGGACTGTCGCACGGTCCGTGGGACATCATTTCTTGCTTCTCACGGATGCCGACACGGCCCGTGTAGGGTTCCAAGAACCTTTAAACGGTCCGTGAGTCTTCACTTGGAGCAAATTCTTACCGTTTTCTACATTCCAACTGTATGGCCCATGCCACAGTTTGTGATTGATCACACGGTCCGTGACAGGCCCCGTTTACCTTCACTTGCACGATTTTTGTTATTTTCGACGGTGATCCTTCTAATTTACGTCAACTTCACGGCATATGGCACGGCCTGTGAGAGCTTTGACGGTCCGTGTGCGCCCCTCATGAGTTTTGCCTTGGTTTTGTGCCAGTTCCATGCCAAGTGTAAGGTCACGGTTGGTCACATGGTCTGTGTACCGTGGTACGGTCCGTGAAGGCCTCCGTGGTCCCTCACTTGGCTCAATTTCCAACTTCTCTTCGTTGGGCCGTTCACGCACCCTCCTACGGTCCGTGTGATGTTACACGACCCATGAGAGGTTTCGTATGTCCCCACTTCACCGATTTTTCATTCCTTTTCTCACAATTTCTCCATCATTCCATGCCTTCGTCATTTTCCTGCAAAATACCAAAACACACACATCAAACCAACATATTTGCTTGAGAACGTTCAAAAATCCTTCGCTTAAAGTGTCATAAGAGTCGTATTTCTATGACTCATCAACACCCTCAACTTAGAACATTTGCTTGTCCTCAAGCAATGATGACTCACACAAACAACTCATAAATACAAGTGTCTCATTAATCTTATGGGTAACCCTTTAATTTTATGTTGTATGCTCAAAAACTATGGCCTAAATATTCTTACACCCCAAACCGACCCGCATAGATTAAGGCGGGCAGCCTGCATGTATAGTTAGCCTCCATATGATCCAAAACAAAGATGAATCAGTTGTATAAGCAGCCAATCAGTGCAAAGATAATGTCCTCACTACAAAGAAGTCTCACACACAATGTATAAATGCAATAAAGAGACTGGAATGTAGACACTCACACTCAGAACAAAGCTTTCCACCGATACACAAGTAAGGACCATATGCTTTCCTTTATTTTTACCATCGTACTCTCGAATGACCTTTTTAGGATCACTTTAGGACTTTTGAGGCTTGTAATGTAGGCTTCGGCTAGGGTGAGGTAAATTTAGGCTCAAAGTAACTAATTTTCTCTTCCCAGACACTGCTTTTACTTAGACTATACTTTCGGCCTCCAAACTCTTATTGCCCCTATCTTTCTAACTTTCTTTGCAGTTGGGAGTGAATTCACTGTTTTTGTTTTTTGTTTTTTTTCATGAGATAAAATACACACATTTCTTTTTCTTTTTTTCTCTTTTTTTTTCATGGTCACACCCCAAACTTTCCTTCTCCTCTCATCACTTGGCTCTTTCCCATACTTACTTTCCTGTTTTTCTTACGATAGCCACCCTCAACTTAGGCTTTTGGCTTGAGTTAAGGTTCACAATGTCTTTTTAACGGACCAGGGCCAGTGTAAGACACCCTCAACTTAGGATTTTTGGCCTAGGTTGAGGTTCACAATGTCCTTAGCGAGACTAGGGCCAAAGTAAAGATCTACAAATAGATTAGGAAGGTGAGTTGGGTGATTAGAAAGAAAAGGTCTATTAAGGCTCAACTTTTGGTTCAACGGGAGCAATTTCATTTGGTTGGTTGATTTTAGGCTAAGTGGCTTCACAACAAAAATGGCCTAAGATCCTATCCTAATCCAATCATTCAATTATTTTAGTGGGACTAACCAGGCAAGTTCTAGCGTACAAGTGTGCCGCCAGATTTTTCAAAAAACACGCTCACACATACACGGCACATCCCTTACACTAAATAGGTGCAAATAAACCTAGTCACACTTCATTAATCAATGGGCCAACCATACCATCCATAACATGCTTTCCAAAATGCATAACAGTTTGTCAGGATGGGATGCATGCACACACAAGCTTTTTACAACATTTTTAATGCTAAACTCAGAACAAGGGTTACCCTAAACAAATGTAAGCACATGTATTTACAAAAATATCAAACATTATGACCTAAACATGTCAGTTCTACTAGATAATACACCTTCAGAGAAAAGAAACATGACAAGAAAAACTCCTCAGGGTTCAGGATGCCCCACCCCCTTCAAAAATACTGTGCAATGCCCTCATTGCACCATAATAATCAATAAAGCACAGAAAGGGAGTAGACATACCTAGAATGACCTAGGCGTCAGTCGAGCCATCGTGGTTATACCCACTGGGTGGGTTCGTGTCATCAACAGTTGTGTCCGGTCCGACGGTGCTCCCGGAGGCTCCTGTCTGAGCTGCCTCATATGCTAGCGGCTCTCTCTCTTCCTGTTCTGTAGCTGCTTGGCTCTGGGCTCTCATGGCCTTGCACAATCTCCTCTCTTCTTCTCGTTGCGGATCCTCCGGATTGCTGCTGCGATGGCTATGGCGCTTCTCTTTATTCTTTCTTTTGGGTGCTTTCGAGGGTTGCACCTGGACAGCAGTTGACACGGGCGGAACACCCCATATATCGTCTAGACTCGGCTTCACCGGGGTATTGAAAAGTGACATCAAAGAATCTGGAGGTGGAGGTGGAGCCGGAGCCGGCACCGTATTGTTATCCTGGGCTGTCAGCTGGGCAATTTTAGCCTTCATATCATGAACAGTCTGCACCAATGTGGACATTTTCTCGCTGGACATACTCCCAAACATGCTATGGAAGTATCCCTCCAAGGTGTTCACCTGTTCTTGTAAGCTGCTGATTTGGCCTAGTAATTCTGCTCTGAAATGATCCTCCCCCTACTGGACATGAGATTGCACCACCCGAGGCAGTCGTGCCACTATCTGGTCAACGATTGCCCGCGTTTGCCACTGGTCGATCACCACTCGGGCTAAAAACTCATAGGGGACATATGCATACCCTTGGTGCATCGGAGGAGCTGCACCACCACCCTTGGGCTGCTCAGATGCCGTACCTGACTATGGGGCGGTGGTGTGCTGCACGAAAGACAAGGGCTACTCTGGAGGTTCTTGAGAAAGCGTTGTAGGCAATCCCAGCCGGCATGCTCTAATGTGGAACAGTGGATTCTGAACATCTTTGATCATGGCAATGTTGACCACGCCCTTCAGAGCCATCTTTCGATCTAGGAAATGGGTGGTAGGGACACGTGCTCGCTTGCAAAGCGCCCGGATTAGGCATGGAAAGGACATACCTGCTCTGTTTGATAGGGCTCGGTCCCTCATCTCCAGGGAAATGACTTGACCCACATTGATTCTGTACTGTGCAATTAAGCACGCTACAAACAAAGCATAAGAAGGTTGGAGCGTGTTGTCATTAGCTGTGGGTCGTAGTCGGGCCCACACCATCGACCACCAAAACTTTGCAACAAAAGTGAGTGACGCCTTAATAATAGAAATTTTGGGGTTTGAAACCCGGGCTGCCTCAACTCCTTGCACGGCAATCTGCTCCGCAACCCACTTTAACCAAGTGGCCTGTGAAGTGGCGTCAGATATTTGGACCTCATCAGTAATCTGCAGGTGCCTTGAGATGAATAATCCATCCGGTGGGGTTCGGTAATCTGGCCCAAATAAGAACCTGTTGATGGTGGTTACTGAAATCTCCACCTCTTCCCCACGCACTGTGACATATTCCCATGGGGACAATTTATAGGCCAACTGCCTCTTCACTCTCTTGGACTAGTTATCCTCTATAGAGGCTTGTAGGCTGGTAGCATAGTTGGAGTAGAATTCAGCAATCAGGTTTGGCCCGTAGTAGCCGGGTGGTTACGCCATCCACCCAAATTGGTAGGCCTCAAATGCATCTTTTATCTTCTGAACCCCATCCAGTTGATCAATGATGACCTGCATCTCAGGGACGATGGCCCTCCGTTGGTATTCCCCTGAGCCTTTAGTAAGGCCATTCACATAGATCTTTTTAGCACCAGGGACTGTCCATCGTCCGCACAAGAACACGAGAAGCCACCTTGCAGTTTTAGGGTCAGATGTTCGAGAAACCACCTGGTGTATGTCTTCATCGTCACTGTATCGGAGGACTAGGATTTCGTTCGCATCCTCTACATTGTGCTCAGCTATTTTGGGTGTGCCTGCCTCATCCTCCTACTCTGGGACCTCATCCTCCCTCTCAACGCCCACCTTAGGAACCCCCTTCTCAGACTGGGGGGCTATAGGTTGGCCCGCTGCACGAGCTCTTGTAGTGCGAGGGGAGTGAGGGGAGACATTACCGGTGAACCGTACATCGGACCCTCCCGAGGAGTCATCACCCGAGTCACTCTCCTGGTGTTGACTAGTAGAATCAGTGATAGAATCCCAGAGACGTGACTCATGCTCATCCCTAGGCTGGCGTGATCTTAGTCGGGGACCCATTTTGCCTGCATATACCACATAGAATAAGCAGTTAGTTATGTCGGAATAAGCAGAACGACACACAAATGGGTACGCAGACTTCCCCTGTGTTATAAAAGTGACAAAAACCCTTAAGAATGGCGTCACCCGATCTATCATAGGGAGTTTTGCACTAGGATGCATATAAAAACTAATGAGGATCAATACAGTGCAACATTAGGTGCGAAAGTAATCTGACACGGAGGGCCTTACACGGGCCGTGTAGCATTACATGGTCTGTGGTAAGGCCTGTGTGAGTGAACTTGGGGTTTGGCTGCGTTAAGTGACCTGAAATGGACGACCATACAACCCGTGTAGCGTAACACGGTCCATGAGAGGTGCTCCATATCGGGGCCACAAGTGATTCCACACAGACCACTACACGGCCCGTGTAGTATGACACGGTCCGTGTAACGCACCGTGAAACCACTCATCACCCCCAGTCAACCCCAAAGCCTAGAAACCCACACTCATTCATGAAATTTGGCATATAGCATACAAGATCGACCGTTATACTTGCTTACTGCACATGAGACATCATTAATTTAACTCTAGAAACCCTAAAATCACAAAACTCCCATGTTCAAGAATCCAAAGTTCAACAATGGCGATTTACTCTAACCCACACAAAATCTTCTAAAAATTGCACACAAAAGTGTCATATAACACGCAATGGACCAAGGTGGAAGCATTGATTCACACATGGACTAAAAACTAGAGAAAATTTAACTAAAAGAAAAACAGGACAAACTAAAAAAAACTTACTTGACAAGAGAAAGTTGAAGTTAGAACTAGAAAATTGTCCAAGGGAGTGCCACGGATCGTGAGAGTATTGCACAAAACATGCAAGAAGAGATAGAATTTTGTGGGGGTGAGAAAGGGAAAACTGTCATGAGAGGTAAGAGGTGTAGAGAGAGAATAAAATCAAGTGAAAGTGGGAAAGAGGGTATAAATACCCGACTTGACGCATCGCCTAAACGATTGGGCAAACAGTCCGTTAAGCGTGAAATGGTCCGTGAAAGCCAACCGTGTGCCCAGCCTTGGGTTTAAAAAATCATGCCTGGCACTATCACCCAACGAATACCTGGAAGGACCATAAATAGCCACACAAACCGTGATAATTGTCTGTGTGCCCATCCTTTGAATTAGTGGCACTTACCTGGGGACATGCGTCGCACAGGCCGTTAAACGGTCCGTTTGACGTCACACAGGCCGTGTAGGCCTCCGTGCGACTCTCTTTTGCCAGTTCATTACTGTGCGTTTGTGTCACCCCCTTTACCCACACGTATGCTCACGCCTCTCACCACAATGTTCATCCTTCCCTGGAGCTAAAAATAAAAAAACAATGCAATGCATGACATAAAATATACACTTTTTTTATGGGTTGCCTCCCATAAAGCACTTGGTTTAACATCACGGCTTGACGCAATTATATTGACTACTCAGACTTCATCAAGATGTAAGACCTCAATGAATGAGGTTTCGTCTGCAACACCCAAACACTGCTTCACCCGCTGCCCATTAACTTTGAAACGGTGCCCTTTGTTGGTTTCTAACTCAACTCCACCATGTGGGAATACCTGAGCAATCTTATACGGGGTAGACCACCAAGATTTTAGCTTTCCTGAAAATAACCTCAACCTTGAATTATACAGCAGAACTTTTTCACCAACATCGAAACTTCTTGGTGCAATATGCTTGTCATGATGGGACTTCATCCTGTCTTTGTACAGTGCTGCACTCTTATAAGCCTGGAGGCGAAATTCATCCAGTTCATTTAGCTAATAAAGCCTCGCATTGGCTGCCTCATCCCACTTCATGTTAAGGGCCTTAAGAGCCCAGAGCGCCTTGTGCTCCAATTCCACCGACAAGTGACAGGCCTTACCAAACACCAATTGATATGGAGACATATCAATGGACGTCTTGTAAGCCATTCTGTAGGCCCATAGTGCATCATCTAGCTTCCGAGCCCAGTCTGTTCTTGTGGCATTCACAGACTTGGTCAGGATCTCCTTGATTTCCCTGTTTGACACTTTAACCTGCCCACTCGTCTGCGGATGGTAAGGTGTTGCGACCTTGTGTTATCACACCCCGTTTTTATTTAGTACAGCCCAGAAGAATTTGTTGCAGAAGTGGAAGCCCCCATCACTAATGATAGTTTTGGGTGTCCCAAAACTAGCGAAGATGTTCCGCATCAGAAACTTTACCACGCTTTTGCTCTCATTGTTTGGCAATGCTATTGCCTCCACCCATTTGGAGACGTAGTCCACCGCCACTAAGATGTACTTCATTCCAAAGGATCACACAAACGGACCCATAAAATCAATGCCCCATACATCAAACAGTTCTATTTCAAGGATATGAGTCATGAAGAAACATTTTTCTCTGGTGAGGGTTAAGGCCCTCAGTCATAATATCGCTCACCAGAAAGTTAGCAAAATTAGCAAACCAAGGGATTAAGTCAACAGAGGCTGCCAATACCTGCTCATCGGGAAACGAATCATCAATGCTCAACCAATCTTTAGCTCTGGCCTCATCTTCCAACCTTGACAAGTGGTCTACCACTTGGTTCTCCGTGCCTTTTCAATCTTGCACCTCGAAGTCGAACTCTTGTAGCAAGAGCACCCATTGGATTATTCTTGGCTTAGCATCCTTCTTGGCTCATCTTCCAACCTTGACAAGTGGTCTGCCACTTGATTCAAAGTGCCTTTTCGATCTTGCACCTCGAAGTCGAACTCTTGCAGCAAGAGCACCCATTGGATTAGTCTTGGCTTAGCATCCTTCTATGCCATGAGATACCGTAGCGCTGTGTGGTCAGTATACGCAATCACCTTTGTGCCCAATAGATATGCCAGGAACTTATCACACGTGAACACCATAGCCAACAACTCCTGCTCAGTCACAGTGTAAGTCCTTTGAGCGTCATTCAAGGTCTTGCTGGCATAGTAGATAGGATGAAAGATCTTGTTGTGCTTTTTCCCCAACACAAAACCCATAGCAACTCCGCTTGCGTCATACATCACCTCAAATGGGGCACCCAGTCTGGTGCAACTACCGCGGGCGCAGAGATTAACTTTTGCTTCAGAGTCTCGAAGGCATGTCGGCACGCATCATCAAACCAAAACTTCACATCTTTCTCCAATAGCTTGCACAATGGATGTGGAATCTTGGAGAAGTCTTTGATAAACGTGCAGTAGAAGCCCACATGCCCAAGAAAACTCCGGACCCCTTTCACTGATATGGGAGGTAGCAATTTCTCAATAACCTCGATTTTCACCTTATCCACCTCGATGCCCTTATCTGAAACCTTGTGGCCAAGGACTATCCCCTCCTTGACCATGAAATGGCATTTCTCCCAGTTTAACATCAACTGAGCCTCTTCACAGCGTTATAATGCCCTACTAAGATTCAACAGACAGTCGTCAAAAGACTCACCCACCATAGAAAGGTCATCCATAGATACCTCGAGGGTGTCTTCGACCATGTCCAAAAAGATTGACATCATACAACGCTGGAAAGTGGCCGGGGCATTACAGAGCCCAAATGGCATCCGCCTGAAGGCAAACGTCCCATAAGGGCAAGTGAAGGTAGTCTTCTCCTGATCCTCTAAGGCGATGGATATTTGGTTGTAACCCGAATACCCATACAGGAAGCAATACCACCCTCTACTTGCTAACCAGTCAAGCATCTTGTCCATGAAGGGCATGGGGAAGTGATCTTTCAAAGTCCATCTTTTCAGCTTCTGGTAGTCCATGCACACTCACCACCCTGTGACAGGTCTCAAAGGGACAAGCTCATTCTTGTCATTAACCACCACTGCCATGCCCCCCTTCTTTGGGACATATTATACTGGGTTCACCTACTTGTTGTCCGATGGGGTATACCACCCCAACATCTAGCCACTTGATAATCTCCTTTTTCACCACCTCTTGCATGGGTGGATTAAGCCTTCTTTGATGCTCGATACTGGGCACACAATCATCCTCCAACTTGATTTTGTGAGTCCAGATTCTTGGAGGGATTCTGATAATGTCTGCAATGGTCCAACCAATAGCTCTCCTGAACTTTTGGAGGACCCCCAACAATGCCTTCACCTGGTCCTCCTAAAGATTTGCAGCTACAATCAAAGGAAGAGTGTTATTTTCGCCCAAGAATGCACATCTTAGGTGCTGGGGCAACTCCTTGAGCTCCACAGCAGGAGGCTCCTCGATAGATGGGTTGGCTGGCGGTGTTGGCCTATTTTTCAAGTCCAAGTCCAGCTTCTGGGGAATAAATGTTCTAGTTCCCATGCCCTGTAGTGCATACACGGTGTCTTTGTACCTATCGGCACCATCTCCTGGAAAGTTCATCAACACTGCAGCCAGTGTGTCTACGATCATCTTTTCCTCTAGTGGGATCTCTGAGAAATAGTCATCGTCTACATCCATGACAGACATCACAGACAACTCCTTAGGCCTCTTCATGGCAGCACACACACTGAATTTTACCTCCTTGGTGTTCAATCGGAAGGTGAGTTCTCTATACTCTACATCCACTAATGCCTTGCTAGTTGCCAGAAATGATCTTTCGAGGATGATGGGCACCTCAAAATCCACTTTACAATCAAGGATTACGAAATCTGCAGGAACGATGAACCTGCCAACGCGAACCAATATGTCGCACAAAATCCCACGGGCCTATTCACTGATCTATTTGCCATTAGTAGCCGCATAGTAGTGGGTGTAGGGGCTCCTAAGTCCAACTGGTGATACACTCCTAGCGGCATTAAGTTAATGTTGGCACCCAAGTCACAGATGGCCCGTGCAAAATCATAGGCCCCAATAGTGCACGGGATGGTAAAGGCCCCTGGATCGCCCTTCTTCTCAACCAAGGACCTTGTAGCAATGGTGCTACAGTGGTGTAGATTGTCAGCTGGCTCAATCGTGGCTGTCCTCTTCTTGGTGACTAAGTCTTTCATAAACTTAGCGTAGCCTGACATCTGCTCAAGTGCTTCCACTAGAAGAATGTTCACGGACAGCTCCTTCAACATATACAAAAATTTTTGAAACTTGCCATCCTCAGCCTTCTTTTTCAACCATTGTGGGAATGGCGGTGGTGGCTTCAGGATGGCTGGCAGACTCGAAGTATTAGAAGTGTCCACATCTATTGCCTTTTAGGCAGACTTTGGCTCTGCTAGTGCTGCGTCAATCTCATTATCCCCATCATCCACAAGCGCCTCCATGGGGCTAGGTATCTTCCCATCTGTTTTATCCCGACCTGTATCACTGGTAACAACGGGGTTAGAAAGTACCTTACCACTTCTCGTGGTGATAGCCATGCAGTGGCCATCATTCTTCGAGTTCTGCACAGTATCACTGGGAAGTGACCCAACCTTCCTTTGATTCAGTGAAGTTGAAAGTTGCCTCAATTGCTGCTCTAGCTGCTTGATCGAGGTGGAGTGCGAGTCTACCAATTGCCTTACATTGGACATTTCTCCTTTCACATCTCGCACCCCTGCCTTTGTGGCCTCCACCTTGTCAAAAACCTTTGTCATCATCTCCTCCAGCCTTGAGTTTCCGCCACCCTCATTTTGACGTTCTTGATTTCTCTAGCCATCTCTATTCTGTCAGTTTCCTTGGTAGTTATCACGACCATAGTTCCGACCTTGGTTACCGGAGTTAAAACCCCAGTAACTCCTTGACTGCCCAAAAACTGAGCTTCTTTATCGTAGTTGTTGCCTTGGCCATCATACCTAGGGAGTGTGTCCATCGCTTTCACCTTCTCCGTTCCTCCACTAAGAAACCTCTTTGACAACAAGTCTATATGTGTCCGCATATGGGCCATGTCTTGATCCCGCTCTTCCTCCTTTTTCTGTTGCTCTGCACTCATCTCAAAGACCATCCTAGAGCAGTCTGCATCTCTGGTGTACCATTCCCTGTTATTCTTTGCTACCTGATCCAAGATCACCACTATGTCCGGGAACGTTCTAGACATGTATGACCCTCCACAAGCTGCACCAATGATTGGCTTGGTAACAAAGTTGCAGGACCTGTAGAAGACTGTCTTCAAGTGTTCATTTGTAAGATAATGGTTTGGGCGCTGCTTGAGTTTCTGTCAGAATCTCTCCCAAGATTAGTACAGTGCTTCATTCGACAGTTGCTTGTGAGATCCAATCTCATATTTGAGCTTCCGTTTCCTTGAAGCAAGGAAGAACCTCTCTAAGAAGGTTTCCTTTAGTTCTCCCCATGTACAGATGGAATCATGGGGGAGCTCATTTAGCCACCTTATCGCCTCACAAGACAGAGACAATGGAAATAATCTCAACCTCAGTGCTTGTTGACTAACTCCTGGGATCTCAGACAACTGGCATGTCAGTAAGAAATTCATCAAATGCTGATTTGTCTCCTCCATGGCGGCTCCGCTGAACAGCCCCTTCAACTGCAGCATTGCAGCATAGTGCTAGTGATAGTGAACTTGACACCAGCAGGTAGAGGTGGCAGCACTATTGGCCCAGTGGTCCCAACACCTTCATCATCATCGTTTACTGCTGGGGGATACTGAGGTCCTTGAGGTCTCAATGGGGGTTGGTGTTGCTGTGGTGGTACAAGTGGCACCTATCGAAGTGATGCCGCTGGTTGTACCACTTTACCGGTGAGATCATCCTCACCCAACCAATCGTGTCCTCTGTCAGTAGAATTCACTGCTAACTCTCTCTGCCTTGCTGCTTCACGGTCCTGGGCATTCATTCTGCAAATTGACTTAGTGAGTTCGGGGTCGTAGGAAAAAAGTGCTTCACCCTTACTTCGGGTGCTTGGCATGCAATGCTGGTTCCCTACAATAAACAAAAACAAGAAATAAAAGTAAAATTAGGGACTAGACTTACAAACTGAAAGTAGCAACTAATAGACTATTTCTTCGCCGCATTCCCTGCGGCGCCAAAATTTGATACGCCTAAATTTACACTCCAAAAGGAAGAGTAAAGCGGTCGTTGGTCAAATATAGAACTCAATTAGAGTTGAGGTCAATCCCATAGGGAACGCGTAAGAATGATTCTATTAGCACCCTCTTTTAGATGTCAATTCTATTCCCAAAATAAAGTTGCATAAAGTAAATGGGGGTTTACGTTGTTTCAATTAAATTCCTATTGTAAAGTGACTAATAAGGATGTTGATGCTGGGTTTCAAACAATTAATGAGAAGCTAGGGTTGTGTTCCCCATGACATCTAATACGATAACTAAACTGGCTTGGTAAACTCACTCGTGATTGCGCATACAAGATCAAACAAAACAGATAATACCTAGTTCACCTTTCAGTCCTTCCAAGCTATATTTCACTCGTCTCCTTTCGGTCTCAGAGTGTATGTACTTTCGACCTTCGTTCTCGATCTCAGAATACCCTCACCTTTTGGTCTCAAGTACTTAGACTAGGTTAAAAACCCTGAATTTCTGTTGTAAAATTCTTTTCCTAATCACTACATCCCTCCCGGGCATGTAACAAATACGGGCTTGCCCTAATGCATCGACTCATTAGGGAGACATCAAAGTGAAGAATTTTACAATGAATGCGGTGATCAATGCCTCGAATTCACCCCAGTTTGTACTATCTTATTGAATTGTCATGGTTCTCACAACCCTAGTTGTGGGTTTAGCCTAGCATTTTCAATACAACTTGCCCACAACAATGTAAAGAAATCATAATAATTGACTTACGATTGTAATAACGATAATCCATGTGTTACAATCTTCGAAGAGATGATCAATACACAAGAATCTAATGTAAAGTAAAGTCACAATATTGTTCTCTGACTCCAGCGTTCAATAACAACCTAAGATGGAATAAAATAACTATATATATACAAGGAGAAAACAAATCCAATTAAAAATAGGAAAATAGACTTCGGCATGGGTACGGGACTTCACACGGGATTTGTGGGTGAAGACGGACCGTCACACGGTCCGTAGGACATCACTTCTTGCTTCTCACGGATACTAACATGGACCGTTAAATGGTCCGTGCATCTTCACTTGGAGCAAATTCTGACCAATTTCTACATTCCAACTGTACGGCCCATGCCACGATCTGTGACTGATCACACGGTCCATGACAGGCCCTGTCTACCTTTACGTGCATGATTTTTATTATTGTTAATGGTGATCCTTCTAATTCACGTCAACTTCACAGCATATGGCATGACCCATGAGAGTTTTGACGGTTCTTGTGTGCCCCTCGTGAGTTTTGCCTTAGTTTCGTGCTAGTTTCATGCCAAGTGTAAGGTCACGGTTGGTCACACGGTCCGTGTACTGTGGCAAGGTTCGTGAATGCCTCCGTGATCCCTCACTTGGCTCAATTTCTAGCTTCTCTTCGTTGGGCCCTTCACGCACCCTTCCACGGTCCGTGTGATGTTACATGGCCCGTGAGAGGTTCCATATGTCTCCACTTCACTAATTTTTCATTCTTTTTCTCACAATTTCTCCATCATTCCATGCCTTCATCATTTTCCTACAAAGTAGCAAAATACACACATCAAACAACATATTTTCTTGAGAACGTGCAAAAATCCTTTGCTTAAAGCGTCATAAGAGTCGTATTTCTATGACTCATCATGTATCCATTGAGATTTCCCCCAACAAATTCTGAAAACTTAGTATACTCCTTATTTGAAATATTCATTTTGAATTCAAATTTGAGAGATTCCCAATTTTGACCTGAAGTTTAGACCCTGTTTCCCCCTTTTTCTACCCTAATTTCGCCTATTAATAATTCCTCCATTTCCCTCACTGCAAAGAGAGAGCCATTTTTTCCCACAAAAAATTCCTATTATTAGCTGTCTTCACCTCTAAATACATGATAATTTCCATTTTTCCAATCAACATTGGAGTTTTAGAAGCTCGAATTTCTAGCTTTGGAGCTCGGAAATCCAGCAACGAAGTCTCTATTTTGTAGTAGGAGTTCGTTTCAGCTCATCGACGTCTCAGTTCACTGCTCCTAATAAGGTAAATCCTTTCTTGTACAATAGTCTTCTCACTTTATGTTTTGATGTTTTTATTCAAAATGTTTTGATGTACAAAGAATTCTCTTTTCTAGATCATGCTACTACTTCTCATCTTAGTCTTTTCTGTTCCTTAAAGCTCCTGAATGACTTATTTTCTTAAAACTCTAGTCTCGACACTGATGCTAAAGTCATTGTCGAATATGGTTCATATGTACAATCCTCTTCCTTGAGAGTTTAATGAGTGATTTTATTAACACGTGGCAAATTAGGTTGTTAATATTGTTAGAGATAGTTAGATTAGCACTAGTGGTGTATAACTGGTAATCTTTATATATAAATATATACAACATATGAAATTTTAATTCATCTCAATAAAATCTTTTCCCCAAAATATCTTCGGCGCTTCTTTCTCCAGATAGCAACCACCATTGATGAGCTTCTGAGCTAATACCTGAAGCTCAAAGTTCAAATCTTTACATGGTATCAGAGCGGGTCATTTTGTGGCGTTACTGGCTCATTTGATTAGGTCATTGCTTTCTCTGAAGCTGAAACAATGACGAGAACAAAAATGGATGCGAATCATCCTCTGTTTTTAGGGCCAACAAATATTTTGGCATCTATTCTAGTTCCAGTTAAGCTTACTGGATCTGAAAACAATAGTTTGTAGAGTAGATCGATGTGGATCGCATTGCTGGGAAAACGAAAATTAGGCTTCATAGATGGAACATACAAAAAGAGTTCATATAATGTAGAGTTGCAGGAGTAGTGGGAAGCTTGTAGCACTATAGTTCTATCTTGGAATATGAACACAGTTTCTAAAAATCTTCTGAGTGGAATTGTTTACGCGTCTAATGCACATCTAGTTTTGGGAAGACTTAAAGGAGAGCTTCAACAAAGTGAATAGGGTGAGAATATGGCAACTTCATAGAGAAATTATGACTCTAATGCAAGGTACTAATTCCGTACCAGTATATTTTACAAAACTGAAAGAATTATGGCATGAATATGATGTACTGGTTCCCTAGCCTAGCTGTGGTTGTGAGAAATCAAAGAACTATGTTGAACATATAAATCAGCAAAGACTACTGCAGTTTCTGAGTGGCTTAAATGAATCATATGATCAAGCCAGGAGACAAATCCTTATGAAGTTTATAGCACCAACCTTAAGTCAGGCATATGTTATGATCATTGAGGATGAAAGCCAGCAAGTTGCAACAGCAAATATGATGGCAAAAGCAGTTGAGAAGGTAGAGTCATTGACAGCGCAAGCAAATAGTGTGTCAACACAAGCTAAAAGAGGTAGAGGCTTCAAAGGAAGGAAACAATTTGAGCAATGTGATTATTGTAAGATGAAAGGCCACTCAAGAGAAAATTGCTACAAACTTATTGGTTACACCTAGAAAACCACTTGGAGGAGGAAATAATTTAGAAGGCTGGAAGTATAATAGTAACACAAAAGGATGGAGAAAAGGTGCAGGTAACTCTAATAATTGGAAAAGGGAACAACCATTTGTCAACCATATTGATGTTGCATCATGATCCAAGAGCATTGGAGAAGGTCACTATGAAAGGCAAGGACAGTTCTACAGTCCTTTCACTGATGAACAATATAGGCAAATTCTGAGCTTGCTGAACAAAGAATCAGGAGAACACCATGTTAATATGGCAGGTATTATTACTTGTCTAATGTCTATGTCTCATAATCAACTGGATGATTGGATCATTGATTCTGGAGCTACACACCACTTTACTGCAAATAAGAATTTACTAAACAGAGTGTTAATGTGAATGTATCTAAGAAGAAAGAGGTACATTTGACTACAGGAGAAAGGGCAGAGATTACTCACATAGGAAGTGCTAATCTGTTTGGACAAGATTCAATAAAGGGTGTGTTATATGTTCCTGAATTCAGATTTAACCTTTTGTCAGTGTCAAAGGTGACTAAAGAGCTCTCTTGATTTGTCAATTTTGTCCCTGGTTTCTGTGTATTTCAGGGCCTCTACAATGGCATGCTGAAGGGGATTGGTAAAAAACAAGGAGGTCTATATCTGATCAATGCAAGAATAAAACCAAATCTAGTGGCAGCTGAGCTGAATGCAGCACATGTAACAAAGAGCAATGAAGAGCACAGTCTTTGGCATAAGAGATTAGGACATCCTTTAATTACAGTCATGAAAAGAATTCCCGAGTTGAATAAATATACTAGTTATGTTGCAGAAAATAATTGCCAAGTGTGTCCATTGGCAAAACAGACTAGGTTGCAATTTCCAACAAGTACTTCTAGAACTGATTTCCTTTTCATCTTGTACACATCGATCTTTGGGGCCCTTATAAGGTACCAACTTATGATAAAAGTACTATTTCTTGACCATAGTGGATGATCATTCCAAATTTACTTGGGTTTACTTGTTACAATTAAAGTCTGAAGTAATTGTTGTGCTTAAACAATATCTGTACATGGTGAAAAATCAGTTTGGAAAGATGATCAAGGTGTTAAGATCTGACAATAGAAGTGAGTTTTCCAATCCTTCTTGCAAGGAATTATTAACATCCTTGGGGATAATACATCAGAGTAGTTGTCCTTACACTCCACAACAGAATGGTACTGTGGAGAGAAAACATAGGCAGATTTTAAATATGGCTAGAGCCTTGAGATTCCAAGCAATGATCCCTCTCAAAAACTGGGGAATATGCATCAAGGTTGCTATCTATTTGATGAATAGATTACCTTCTATAGCTCTAGGAGGAAGCATACCATATGAACTACTTCACCATACAAGGCCATCAATTAGTCATATAAGAGTAGTGGGTTGTCTTTACTATGCCACTAATCTATTTAAAGGAGACAGGTTTGGGCTAAGAGCAAAAGCTGCCATACTCCTTGGTTTCTCAGAAGAACAGAAAAGGTATATACTTCTTAACATAATCTCAAGAACCATATTTGTTAGCAGGGATGTTGTTTTCAGAGAGAATATATTTCTTTTTCACTCACCATCTTCACTACCTATGCTGAGTAATAGTACAAATGATGATGCACCTATCTACACACACACAAATAATGATATTCTATTTCAAAATGTGCCTTTATTCACCCTTAGAGTCTACAATACCAGATGAAATTACCAGTTCTATACTACACAAGAACACACAGGAAGTTGCAAGGGCTAATGATCTTGTTGATAATTTTGCCACAGAATCAAGAGACATAGCAGAGACTAGTAGAAGCACAGGGACTTCAGGAAGAACATCTAAGCAGCCCATATGGATGAAGGATTATGTTGGGAAGCCAATATCTAAGGCAAATTGCAGCACCAACTTATATCCATTGTCTGATTATCTATCATATTGCAGGACTAGTGCTAAATATCAAACCTTCCTCTCAAGATTTTCTTTATTAATTGAACTACAGACCTTCCAAGAAGCCTAAGGATTCTCAATGGATTGAAGCCATGAAGCTGGAGATTAAAGCTCTAGAAGACAACAAGATATGGGAGATTGTTGATCTACCAGAAGGAAAGAACACAGTAGGCTCTAAGTGGGTTTATAAAATCAAATTTCAGGCAAATGGGGAGGTGGAGAGATTCAAGGCCAGATTGGTTGCAAAGGGATATAGTCAAAGAGAATGTTTTGACTATTATAAGACATTTTCCCCAGTTTCAAAAATGGTCACAGTCAGGTCTGTGATTGTCATAGCAACTTCAAAAGGATGGAACCTATTTCACATGGATGTGTCTAATGCCTTCCTTCAAGGTGATTTATGTGAGGAAGTTTACATGGAGATACCTGAGGGTTTCAAAAGTCAGGGGTGACTAAGGTATAAAAGCTTCAAAAATAACTATATGGGCTCAAACAAGCCTCTAGGCAATGGAACATAAAGTTGACTGAAGCATTAATTGGAGATAGGTTCACTCAAAGCAATCATGATTATTTCTTGTTTACAAAGAAGAAGCTAAAAATATTGTCATAATATTGGTGTATGTAGATGATTTGCTAATCACATGAAGCTGCAAGAAAATTATCACCAATGCAAAAGAAGCACTGCACAGACAGTTCAAGGTGAAAGACTTGGGAGATCTCAGATATTTCTTGGGAGTAGAAGTGATGAGATCAAAATCTGGAATACTATTGAATCAGAGGAAGTATATATTAGAGTTGAATTCAGAGGTGGGATTAAGTGGAGCAAAATCATCAGCCACACCTTTAGAGACTAATACAAAATTGACGAATGTATCAACAGAATCATTTTCTTATTTCTACTAATGATTCTAACAAAAATCCATTTTTGGGGTGCAACAAGAGTTTGTATTCTCAACAAGTGCAGAAGTTGATAAGGCAACAGGAAGAGAGGATGATGCCTTATTTGCAGATATTGATGCATATCAAAGACTGATAGGAAAGCTATTGTACCTGACCACAACAAGACCAAATATTAGTTATACTGTGCAAACTTTGAGTCAATTCATTCAGAGGCAAAAACAATCTCACTGGGAAGCTGCTATCAGAGTGGTTAAATACTTGAAATTAGCACCAGAACAGGGCTTACTTAAGAGTTCATCACCTGATCAAGAACTAGTATGTTGGTGTGATTCAGATTGGGCAGCATGCCCAAACACAAGAAGATCTGTAACAGGATACTTGGTCAAGTTTGGAAGTTCATTAGTATCATGGAAGTAAAAAAAAACAGCAGACCGTTTCAAGGAGTTATGTAGAAGCAGAGTATAGAAGCATGGCCTCAACAGTGGCTGAAATAATATGGTTGTGGGGACTATTCCAAGAACTAGGAGTAAAGGTGTCACGACCAGTGAAGATCAAGAGTGATAGTAAGGCAGCCTTGCAGATTGCTTCAAATCCAATCTTTCATGAACGTAAAAAACATATCGAGATAGATTGCAATTTTATTCGAGACAAGATTAAGGAAGGAGTCATAGAAACGATCCATGAAAGGACTGAGGAATAGCTAGCAGATTTATTAACTAAAGGACTAGGCAAAGCACAACACAACTACCTAATGAACAAGTTGGGAGTGCTCAATATTTTGCACCCTCCAGCTTGAGGGGAAGTATTAACACGTGGCAAATTAGGTTGTTAATATTGTTAGAGATAGTTAGATTAGCACTAGTGGTGTACAACTTATAGTCTTTATATATAAATATGTACAACATGTGAAATTTTAATTTATCTCAATAAAATCTTTTCCGCAAAATATCTTCTATGCTTCTTTCTCCAGATAGCAACCACCATTGATGAGCTTTTGGAGCTAATACCTGAAGCTCAAAGTTCAAATCTTCACAGATTTGTCTAACTTCGTATGTCTTTGCTAGCTGCACTTACTGATTTTATCCTCTAGTTTATGCCTATTAAGGGGTTATATTTGTGTATTTGCTATAATAATAAGTTTACTCATGACTGAGATCGTAGCCTCACCGCTAAGACATTCCAATAAGGCACCATTGTGCTCTCTTTCTCTTATGTGGTTATTTGGTTTAGAAATGTTGAAGTGTGGGTTGGTTTTTTATCCAATGCTGCATATTTGATATTCATTCCTGCACTAAATTTGAGCTATAGAAAGCATTTCGTTTCCTTGTTAAAGTACTAATGTGTACATGTATGACTTGCTTTAAATTAGTTTAGATTGAATGGATCTTTGATAGTTATTATTTTCTCTTGTGACGAGTTTCATATATAGATTTCAACTGCCATAGTTTTGAGGATGAAAGCAGTACCATGCTTGAACTAATCTCTAAAAAACTATTCACTGTCCAAAAATGAAAAAATTGCTTCAACTTAAATGTGTCTCAGAGCATCAAATGATATGCAATTGATTTTAATTGTATAGTAGTTACAATTTGGGATATGAGTTTGTTTTGTGACTCGCTGTTTGTTTAGATTTCTACATAGTAAGTTTATATTGTGTTTTACCGTTTGAATGTGACCTTATCATACTTAAGATTTGGAGAATTATGAGTCTGTGATAGCATACATACAATAGCTTTTTCATGAGATTTAATTGATATAATATTCCTAAACATGTTTGTTGCTATTAGTATGCCTCATGAGTTGTTGTAAATAAGGAAATATGACTATGTGACTGATCATGTATTTAGCTCTTCCTACAAGTATCCTTTTGTTTGTTTAAATGCTCACTGTTTGTATGACATAATCTTACGAATGCCTTACCAAATTCATACGATGGCCTGCGTTGGCAGATTTTCCTTAGAGTATTGCATTATATTCTTTATTTGACTTCAAGTAGAGAGATGCTTATGTGTTCTTATTTTTTGGTGCATGTGAACTCCAATCCGAGCACTTTCGGACTCTACCCTTGCATTTCGGCTCTTCTTTGAGTCATTGGAAGCTGGAGAGCAGGTCATATACATTCCATATACACTAGTATACAGAGAGTGTATACCAGAGATTTGAAATTGGACCAAAGGTCCCAAGGAAGCAGCAGATTCAGATGGAATTTAAGAGGGTGTGTAGAAACAGGACAGGTGGAAAATTGGGCTGTCAGGCCCAATCTTTACTTTATCTTATGTTTATGGTCTATTACATTTACTTATGATATTTTTGTATTTATCTCTAACATTATTTTGTTGTTTAATTTAATCTAATTAAATTTTCCCCAAAGTCAAAGCGTTGATGTTAATTGTACTTTGATGATTTCGTGGTTTAGCGTTAATCATTTTAGCAAAAATTCTAATTTTTCATGAAAACTCTTTAATTTTTTTTTAGTCACTATTTCCAATTGGAAAATATTTTCAATTTTGTGTTTATTTCAAGTACTCTTTCAAAGTTTCACTCAAATGTTCCAAATGTTTTTAGAAACCCTTTCATATTTGCTAAGTTTGTCAAAATTAGACAACTGTGGCTAGATTTTAAATACCTTAGAATATTTCTTAAATAATTTGATGTTTTACTTAGAATTTTCTAAGTTTCATTTTAAATTAATTTTCCAAAAGTAGGTCAAATATTTTAATCGTTGGTCAACCGTAAGTTAGCGGCCATTTTTGAATGATTAATTTTTTCTTAAGAATCGAAATTGAACCTTTACCCATTTCTTTGAAAATTTTAAGACTTTTCTGTTGAGTTTATAAATTTAAATTAGTTTTTTTAATTTCTTTTTAAAAAAATTAAGTGAGGACTCTGTCCTTTTTCGAAAAATTAGCTTTTTACTTAAATTAATTGAATATTAAACTGATTTTTTTAAAACAAGTCATTTTTTTATATTAACAATTGTTAACATTGATTTTATCCAAAAATTTAACGAGCACGTACAATACTTTCTTTTTTTTCGCAATGCACAGTCAGGACTCCTTTTTAGTTAGAAGTTATCAAATTTTTTAAAATAAATATTTAAACAAATAGATATGTTAATTAATTGAAACTCCAAATTATGTGAAAAAAAATAAAATATGCAAATTGGTCAGTTATAAAAAATAATAATAAACATGAAATTGAAAACATAAAATTGGGCAGTTGGAAAAATTAAATATGAAAATTGGAGAGATAAAAAAATGCCAAAAAATAAAGACTTTAAGAAAATTAAAAATCAACTGCAAAAGCCCACGTTTATAACTTCTCATTTTCTTCATTTCACTCTTTCATTATCACACACGCAATTAATATTAAGTATAAATTTGACAAATATCAAATTGAACGAAGGAAATATAAAAAAATATTGACTTTTATCCAAATTATTAATTATACCAACTTTTATGAGCCATTTGATATACAGACGTAAAACGAAGATACCTAAAAAATAGCGGTTGATACCTAATAAAGGATTGTTAAATATGGAAACAGTTTCATTAATTAAGGAATCCTAATAGATCTTTTAATCTGAATTCTTAATTGACGCCGATTGGACTGTTTAGAAATAAAGAATCCCAGCAAATTCTCAAACAGAATCATATTACCAAATTCATTTTATTTTATTTTTTTAAAAAAATTTCCAATAAAAAAAACACAGTTCGGCCATTGTTGATTCGTTCTTCCACGAAGATGAATATTTCAATTTTGATTCGTCATTCGGGAAGATGGGAATCTGATGTGTCATTGTGGTGTGAAATCATTAACTGCTCAAGGGCATCGAATCTGCGGTCGACCTATAAAAATTGCAGGTATCATTAAATGCAGGTGTCACTGCATCTGCATTTTTCACCACATCTTTGCATGTATGTATCAAGTAGACATGTGATCAAAAAATCAGGTATAACTACACATGTATGTGACTCAAATTGCAGGTATCACCAACATGTGTGTGACGCAAAATGCAGGTAGCAAAATGTGTTTATCACATTATGCATGTATCACCAACCTGCAGGTATCAATTAAACAATGGTCTGCTACTCACATGTGTGTGGGACAAAAAATGCATGTATCACTACACATGTGTGTGACTCAAAATGCGCAAGTATCATCACCTGCAAGTATCAATTAAACAGTAGTCTGCTACTCATGTGTGTGTGTGGGACCAAGGGATTGACTTAAATCAAGACTAAAAGAAGGAGATTCCATAAAAAAAGAAACAGCTCGGCGGAAAAATGGAGAAAAAAGATGATGAAAGTGACGAAAACAGAGAAGAAAGAGGGAAAGTGACGGAAAAATTGAAGAAGAGGGAAAAAGGGTTGTGAAAAAAGGAGTTACAGGTTTGGCTTCCCAATGTTATTTCAAAAATGGTAACTGAATGCAAATAAATTGAGAATGGAAAGTAATTAATTAAGTGATTGATTTGATTGGATTGTTACAAAAAAAAAACATAAAAAAAGGAAGTGGAAAAGTCTTAATTGTTTAGGTATCAAAAAAAATGGGAAAAACAAAAAAAAAAAAAAGAGATTTTAGTAATTAATTTAAATGGTAGGGAATATTAGAAATTTAGATAAAATAAGTCGTGTATTTAGGTAAATTTCCCTAATATTAAATACCTTTTATTTGATCTATTTTATATTTTATTTTTTTGATCTAAATTTTTTATATTTCTCTATTTTTTTCTTCTATTAGTGAACATGGAGGATGATGATGGTACGTTTTTATGATTATCAAATCTCATAACATTGTTATTTCATTTCCTAATTTAGGTTTTAGAAATATTTTCATCATTTCTTTTATTATTTTAGTCTAAATAAATCTTACTTTCCCATTTTTTTCATTTAATATATGTTATGCTAAATTCAATTTGGTATGTTAGATGTTTTTTTTTTTTAAAAAAAAAAAAATCTCTAAACCGATGAAAAGTGGACTCATTAGAGTAAATTTTAATTATCATTTCTTTAAGTTTACATATACATTGCATGATTATTGATTTGAATTTAAGTGTCACAAATTTTATTTACAACTAAAATTTATAAAATATTTATTCATTACTAAAAATATAGACTGTTGCATTTATGTAACACAAGTAATATTGAATCATGAAAAATAAGTAAAATATGATTATGAAAAATAATATTTAAGCGTCACTTGTTTGTATATATAGATTTTTAATTTTGCAATGAGAAGCATTGTTGATATATCATGATTCTTCATGACGACACAACAATATATTTTCACATTTTAAAAAATTAAAAATCAAATTTCAAATAACTATTAGTTAAAACTCAAATCATCATAACTATTCACATAATTTGTGCTACAAATCAAACTAAATATAATAACATTTAAAAATAAATAGCAAATTAGGATAATTAAAATGTACATAATAACAAAACTTTCATGCTATTATCTCAACACAAATATCTCTAACAATATTAAATTTTAAACATGCACAAGTTATTATGTTCAGTATTTTAATGTTGAAGGACAAAAAATGCATTCTAAATTTTTATAGTAAACATAATATGCCTAACAAATATCTTTTATTAGGAATTTTTGTTAACAAGATTTAAATTATAATTTGTGTACCAAAAAAAATTGTATTTTCTATATCAATATCGCAGGCATGTGGACTGAGCTTTTTCAAGTATGCTTCATCGCCACGTTAAATAAATTTATAATACAATTTTTCATTCAAAAATATGATGATGAGTACTGAATTAAATTGCATGCAAACCTTATGCTACAACAAGGTTTGAAAGTGATTAAGAAGAAAAATATTTAAGTTCTTCACTTATAAAAAAATATAATAAGTTGTCACGGCCCAAAAATGGACGTGATGGCACTCGTCTTATTCTACCAAGACAAGTATGTCTACCATCCAATTATAACAATAAAATGCGGAAGAATAATAAAAATAAAAGTTTAACTACAGATGTAAGTCAACATAATTAAAATCCCCCAAAATCTGGTTGTCACGTTCACAAGCCTCTAAGGTGTTACAATAGATTTGAATGAAAAGTATAAGTCTCAAATGATGTTGTCTCTAAAGTAGAACAAGATCATAAATAGGAGGATGAGGCTCGCTGAGATGACAAATAACTACCTCACTAATCTCCACAGAAAACCTCGGATATAAAGAGAAGAGAGTATCACAAAGATCCGAGCGCATAACCTACAAAACTGTAGAAGCAAGGAGTGAGTACCAACCACACGATACCCAACAAGTGAATTCCTAAACACAAAGTCAAGTTGTAACACCCCCTAATTCTTTTCCACCTAGCCTGAGTAGATGCATTGAGAAAACTGAGAGAATGATTGAGAAAAGTTGTTGAAAGAGAATCTACGAGGGTCATCAACGACCCATAGAGAGATCTATGACTCGTAGAAGAGGTCTCGTAAACCTCCCAGATGACTTGGTAAAATTTTCTAAGTCTGAGACTTATTTACGAGACAACATATGACCCATAAAGTACTCCACGGCCCATAGATTGATTTCGTGAATTGGTGGTCCAGATATCAACTTTTTAGTATCTTGAGTTACGAGTTACCAGACGGCTCGTAGAAGTTTTTGCAGCTCGTAAAAGAAGTTTTGTGCCAAATTCAAGTAACTCAGATTCTTGGATGTCTCATTTACGAGAGGTCATCTACGACTCATAGAATGGTCTATGACCCGTAAACGGGATCTCGTAGACCCTATCGCCAGTTTTTAATAGGGGTATTTTTGTCTATTCCTATCCCTTTTAAATCAAATCCTTGGACGTTCTAGACTTAATCAAAGTCCTAAAACAAAATCCAAGGGTATTTTCACTATTCATTACGCTTAAGGATTTCTTGAGAACACCAGAGGAGGCGAAGAGCGAGGGTTTCAATTCAAAACGGAGGATCGATTGGAGTTTGTTGATTCTTCTATTTCTAGATATGTAAGGCTAACCAACACATGGATTATGTTCTTCCATGTTCCTTATAATCCGAATTGATGGTGATGTGAGTAGATTGAGTTTTCCATGAATGTTTCTTGAAGGTTTTTCTTAAAATCTAATGTATTTCTTCATGAATTACTGTTTTATAATTTAATTACTTGAATTAGATGATTTTACCTTAACACATGAACCCTAGCATGATTTCTAATTATTTTCACATATTTTACTTACATGAGCATAATTTGAGTTTAAAGAGTCTATGGAATCCCTAAATGCTTTAATTCTAAATTTGTCCTCCTAAATGCTATGATTTAGAACGATGCATGATTGAACTCTTATGAGTCAAAAACTAAACCTAAAAATGATGTAACCAAAAGGGTTGATAGTTGATGTGATAAGTTGAGTTGATATATGTCCAATGAGACTAGATGAATAAGTTAACCATAGGGTTGATGTCTTATGAGCATATTGAGTCTTGGGAGGAGTTTTAAGCACCGAATTGAGTAAAGTAAGTCCAACTCGAACTCAATAACTACATAGCCAGCATAGGAGAGGATTGAACATTAAAATAAGATTTTTCCTATTGTCCCAAAATGAGGATTGATATTACTGATTTTGGATCCATTGATGGAATATCCTGTACCCCCGGCAAGGTATTTGATGGATGTGGCAATGTACTCGCTTCATTGTATCATCACTGGCTCATAGGTGATGGTTGTTGGTTAAAGAAACTCCTAAATAGGCCTTGAGAGTACTCTGAGTAGATGGGACATATAAGATAAATGAGTAGTCATTGTCTAAGTTACATTCTTACTTTAGAATTTTGACATGATGATTGAGTTTTCTATTTCGTGAGTTGAGTTATTTGAGATGATATTATTCTTCCTTTACATGTTCTTTCTGTCATATCACATACTCGTAGATTCCACGTACTGATGTCTATTTAGGCCTGCATCTTTTCATGATGCAGAGACAGGTACTAGTGGTCATCACAGGCGCTCCGTTGAGGACCTACTCGCATTCAGCTGATTGGTGAGTTCTCTCCTACTTTCGAAGGATATCTTGTCTTTTCCTTCTAGCTTGGAGTTTTAGCCTTTTATTTTATTTTAAGGTAGCCATGGGTCTGTCATTGCCACCACTTAGTCAGATGTTTTAGATGCTTCATAGACTAGACTGTTGATGTGATAGGATGTTATCTTTGACTAGTCTCTTTCACACTAGTCTTATTCAGTAGATGGATCGGTTGTTTGTCCTTTGGCCCTTTTATTATCGATTTTCAGTGCTTTTCATTGAGTAATGTTATTCATGGATGTTTTCCGCTGCTAGAATATGATTGAACGAATGTGATGAGGCCAAGTGGTTCACTTGGTGACTAGCAATAGTCTTTGAGTGTCAGCCACGCTAAGGGTACCCTCCGGGGGCGTGACAAACATGGTATCAGAGCACATAGTTCAAGAGTCCTAGGGAGTCTATGAAGCCCTGTCTAGTAGAGTCTTGCTTATGGGTGTGTTGTGCACCATACTTTATAAGCAGGAGGCTATAGGATATTAGGAATTTTTACACTTCCTTGTATTTTGAGTTCGTGCGATAGAGTTAAAAACATTACAAAGCTCTTTCCTAACTCGTGTGTTACACGCTTGTAGATCTTGCCTCCTAAGCATACCGTGACCCATAGATATGCTTCAGCCAACAATGCTGAGAATCCCACTTTAGAAGTGCCTCCTCAGATGGAGAGGTAGAGGTCGACCTACTAAAGTCGCTAGGACCCTTCAGCCACCTACTACCTCACCTGTTCCTACCATAAAGGCTGATTTCAGAGGAGCTATCATTATGCTCACCCAACTGGTAGCTGCTCAGAGTGGGAACCAGAGTTCACAGACTCTTAGTTATAATTCTCAAGAGCCAACAGCTGCCACCAGACTAAGAGATTTTCTGAGGATGAACCCACCAGTTTTTACTGGATCAAAGGTTGAGGAAGACCCCCAAAACTTTATTGATGAGATGTGGAAAATGTTGAAAGCTATGCATACAACTGAGACATAGGAAGTTGAACTTGCTTCCTATGAGCTCAAAGATGTGGAAAATGTCTGGTACAATCAATGGGAAGAAAGCCGAGGTGAGGATGCTGATCTTGCAATTCAGGATGACTTTGAGGGTGCCTTTCTTGATCACTTCTTTCCATGAGAGTTGAGGGAAGCGAAGATGGAGGAGTTTGTCAACATGAAGCAGGAGGGGATGATTGTCAAAGAATATAGCGTTAAGTTCATACAACTATCTAGGTATGCTCCAGAGATGGTCCCTGACATTAGATCTAGAATGAAAAAGTTCATATCCGACTTGAGCAAACATGTGAAAAAAGAGTGCAAAGCGACATTGTTGATTCCGAACATGGACATCTCTAGGCTTATGGTCTATGCACAACAACTTGAGTTGGACAAAAAGAGGTTAGGGAGGAGCACTTGAGCAAAAGGCTAAGTTAGCAAGGTATGAGCCTAGCCAGCATACGCAAGGTAAAGAGGCTAGGTCCTATTTTTGGAAGAGGTCCTTGAACTATGCACCATACTCAACAAGTGTACTAGCTTCGAGTAACAAGTATGATTAGAAGACTCAGGGCTATCAGAATTTCAGAGCTCAGGGTTCTCAACCACAAGCTAGTGTGACTCAGGGTTCGAGGGGGAAACTACAATGTGGCAAGTGTGGCAAACCCCATTTAGGTGAGTGTCGTGAGGGTACAAATGCTTGTTATAGGTGCGGACAGACAAGTCGCTTCCAAAATGAGCGCTCAATGAGGAGGCGGGGTGATGGAGGTAATAAAGCTCAGTCTTCAGTTACACCACAGAGAGGTGACACAATTAATATGGGCGGGGGTACAAATCGTCTGTATGCGATGGGAAATCAACAGGATCAAGAAGTTGCACCAGATGTTGTCACGAGTATGCTTAGAGTCTTTTCTTATGATGTGTATGCCTTGCTTGACCCAAGTGCCACTTTATCATTTGTAACTCCATATGTGGCTAGTAAGTTTGAGATCCTTCCTAAATGTGTTCGTGAGCACTTCAATGTTTCTACTCCTACTTGTGAGTCCAATCGAGCTAAAAGGATATATAGATATTGCACGGTGTCTATCTATTATAGAGATACTTTGGAAGACTTAGTTGAGTTAGATATGATTGACTTTGATGTGATTTGTTTTTGGCGTAGACTCAAAGGGCTTCGGTATGATGTTTTTGGAACATAGTAATTGATGGCCCTCCTTGACACTGCGTTATTTGTACTTTTCCCTACCAAACTTGAATTTTTCAACTTATTCTTCCCTTTTCCTTTTTCAAATCTCTTTGGGTGCCTTATTCAAATTTTGTAAGCTTATTGACTTATACTTTCCATGTTCTTTTTTCTTTTTAGCTCACAATTTAGGCATCTATATATTTTTCTTACACCCTCTTCAAATTTTTCTCTTTTTTAGTTAATCTCTAGCTTTTGTCCCTGTTTGGTATGATTTTTCATACACCAGCCACCCTCAACTTAGGCTTTTAGCCTGAGTCGAGGTACAAAACATTAAAGGAAGGACCAGGGCCAATTTTAAGATTACACATTCAAAACGGCTTGGTTACTTAGGTGTCTACAAAGAAAAAGGTATATATAAAGCTCAAACCTTAGGATCAAGGGATGTATCAAGCATCTGGTTGGTTATTTTAGGCTAAGTGGACTAATACGAACAATGGCCTAAGATTCGTTCCTAACCAACTAACCTAAAGTCTTAGTCAGAGTAACTAGTCATATTCTGAATTGAAACACAATATAAGAATCATGCAATAAAGCACACACACTTGGCACTAATTACACTGTCAACTAGACTCTCATATCATGGTTATCATCATAATTAAACCTCAACTTTTCAGAAAAAACACTGTCAATCATTGATTTTACATGGCTGTTATCAAAACTATCTAACAACACATTAATCAAAAACAATTGATGGGTATAATTATTTAGCAAAACTAACATATGCCACAGATTTTAGTACAATATGCTTACTAATACTACTTACACATCCTAAACATGTCAGTTCAATAGAAAATAAATGTCCTCATGGAAAGAACATAGGTAAGAAAACCCAGCGAACTCAAAAATTGGGATGGTTATAAGCCTTGGTTACTCAGACTTTGCCGAGGCCTATAACAACCCATACCCCATCGAAAAAGATTTGGATTGTCCTTAATTCAAGAAAATAAACCAGAATATAGTTATGTGGTCAAAAAGGGACATACATGGGCGCCTATGTGTAAGTCTCCGTCTACCACTACCACTCATAGCTTGTTGGGTGGTCTCCTCAATATGGTATGTCTGTAGGGTCCAACACCTCTCACCATCTCCTGAACGTGTGCCTACTTTGCCATATCATCTGCAATCATAGCTCATATGTTAATCCCTACGTGCTCTCTCTACAACCTCTCAGTCTCTCATCTAGCAACATCTGGATCATTATCCTCACGACAAGGCCTCTTCCTAAAGGCACATGGTAGTGATCCAGTGGCTAACAAATCAACAATCACACTCGTAGTAGTATCGGGCATAAGAAGCACAAGCGATGTTGATGTTGCTGCTTGTATCTTAGTATGGACCTGCTAGATCTCCTCCTGGACAGATGTAACATCAGTAGGCTGGCTGAACTGAGGCTCTTCTCCACTCGCCTCTCAAAAACACCTACATGGCCATGTAGCGGAGTAAGTCTCTCCTCGAGAGTGGTTGCGCAGTGTGTCTGAATACGCGCCTCAACCTCTAAAATAGCCTTGCAAACCCAAGGCCTGATGTTATAGCAACTAAGTCAACTAGGACTCAGTGTGGACCTGTCGCTGTACCAGAGTCTGAGTCGACTCCACAAACACATATACCATGCCCAGGAGGAAGGATATATAGGCACAACCTATGGTACAAGAGTAAAAGTAGTAGTGGGCCCCATCTATCTCTCAGCATATGTTTGTATTAGGGGACCCTCAATATCTGGAGTTGTAGTAGTAGTGGATGAAGGAGGCTCAGACTGTGGTGCCTCGATGAATATCTTGGGTAGTCGGATAGGAGGATTCGGTGCTCGTCGGAGGGCTATATAATTCTCATAAACCTTTATCAAGTTAGCGTCCAGGGTCCTTTGAACCTCGATCATGGTGTCCGTAGTATGTAGAATGTCCCCCTTCCCTCTGTTATACATAAACGATAAATCAAACACATGAAGGGAATGGAGATAGACCTCTTCAAAGCTCTCTCATATATCTCCTCTACTATCAACCTGTCACGAACCAACCTAGGGTTTGGGAGTGACATGGCGAATGGTGACCTAAAGGTCCCCAAACAAGCCACATAGCATCTATCAACACATCATCAGTTCAGAAGCGTACATGAAATAGTAAACACATAGTTCTAAGGGACGAGAAAGTAGTACCCATGCTATGGGGGCATCATAGGGATAGATTAACATGGATTCACATAACACATAACACATAAATACTAAGAGTGGGTAAGTATGACTCAATCTATAGGGGCAATATGAAACTTAGGATCTTCCACATCGTAACATGAATCCATAACATAAGCTCATAATCAATCCTAAATGACCATAACAATAAATTAACCATATCCATAATCGTAATCTCTGAATTAAATACTTTGCAAATAAACTTAAAGGAGTATACAAGATGTTTAACAATGCCTCTAATCATAAGATAGGACGAGGGCCAAGACATGTCCCGAGCGCAACCTCTAAATAATTAACATAAAAAAATATCATAGGTAGAGGAATGGTGGTTTTTCCTTGAAAGATAGGGCTCACCACAACAAGTATCTCAAGATCCAATATAGTCTTCGTATGGTCGATGAATGTAATCAAGTCCATACATGGTTAGATCATGTAGGAAAAAAGTATGTGTTAGTCCGTTTGAATGTACTAAGTATAGGGCATGCAATGCACATGAACTCATTAAACCTGCATTTCAATGTTAGATGACAAGGACACAAAATATAGAAGGAGATATATAGCAAGAGATATAGTATATAATATGCCATGAAACCAATGATGCATGAAATGTACAGATACTCATATATAGTGGGGATGAGACCTCAACGAATATATAAGACCAAGCGAGCTATTACTTGGAATCTAGATGTTAACCCTACACTAGAAAAGAGGTGGTCTACTTGCCAATGGTAAACTACACTTTTCCTTACTGGCCTCCCATTTCGGAGAAGTGCCTTTCCTTATGGGCCTCCCATTTCGGATAGGATTTTCACAATTTTATCATATCATATCAATGTTGTAACCGCAACTTATGAGCCTCCCATTTCGGTGAGGGTTACCATGTATATATACCTATGCTGGCACATACTTCAAGGAAAAGGATAGGACCCTTGGGGATATTCCTGATGCCCTCAATCCATGGGTGCTAAGTATAACATCCCACAAGAATACTTATATATATACATGATTTCAAAAGAGATGCAAGTCTTATCAAATGATTTCAATGCACACTTGTCCTTAAAGGCCAAACTTCATTCATAATAACTCATACTGGGGCTCAAATGCCAAATCACATTTCATAATCATGCTTCTCATGAATAGGAATAGCATTCACATATACGGAATGGTGCAAGAACCAAAAATGGTCAAAGAGCCATATCATAGATATTTATGTTATCACATTCTTGTCATAACCATAATCTTATCAAAATTATATACATAAACATAATTGGGCTTAACCCAGTTCATAATTTTCATAAAATCCAATGTACATAAATGCATATGCCATGATTGATATGTGAATAGCAATGGGTAATATAGACTCAAACTAAAATCAATAATATGAGATTAAATTCAATTAACCCATAAGTAAAATCGACATTCAAATCATAATATTGATTACCCATGCTTGTATCAAACCATAAAGGGATAATGCTTAATTAGACCTTCATAATGATAAAGTAATGCAACATATTATGGCTTAAATCATCTTAAAATATAAATAAGCATAGTCCATACTTCAATTGAATTTAATATACAATAATCTTCTAAACCCATATTTAAAGTAAGCAAAATTTCATGAAATTCAAGTAAAGAGAGTTTGGGTCTTCTTGGTTGAAAGAGACCAAGAATCAATCCCACATACCTTAGTTAATGAAGAAAATTCAAGAAGAAATTTGAAGAAGAAAGAGCCTTTCCTTGATTCCCAATATTATTCTTCACAACTTGAAGAGATTTTAGGAGAGTTCAACATACGTCTAAGTGTGAGGATGAATTTGAATGAGAGAAATAGAGTTTAGGTCATTTGGAGGTCTTAGGATAGCATAGGAAATCATTAAAGTCCCTTAGTAGTAGTTGTAATTAAAAATAAAACCATTAATGAGGTGGCATAAAATTTCTTTCCAGGGGTCTCATGAGAAGGTCTCAAGATCCGCACAAGGTCTCACAGAACATGAAACCCTCTCGTGATACCATACTTAACAAACTCATAACAAACTCTAGACGGATGTGCTTTATGAAAATGGGCATAACTTCTTGACCCGAACTAGGAAAGAGGTGAAACTTGATGCGTTAGAAAGCTAATTCAGAGATACTCAATTCGGTAGGTCATGGGCCACCAGTTCTTTTTGTGCTAAGAGATATGACAACTTAAATTTGACCCTTCTATCTATCCTTATGAAAATCTTAGCCAATGGAATTCCTTTGAACTTAACTTGATGAAAGAGGCCCATGATGACCCTAAACCACATAAATAAGCTTGAATTGAGGGTTTAAAAATGATCTTAGCTTGAGCTTGAAGATTCCATACATAGAAAAATTCAACGTAGGCACCCCACACGGATGGTGTTACGGACTGTACCAGGCCATATGGTCCTTGTACTCCTCTATACCACTTTACTTAGAAAATTCTCCACAACGAAGTTCCAAGACAGTGATCTAATACTTATGAAATTTCCACTCCGACAGCTATATAGAAGGGCCTCACAGACCGTGAAGCACCATACATACTGCTTTCATTAGGCTCAAAATTGTGGAGTCTCAAGCCCAAGGCTATTATCGGTCAACCACATGGTATGTATGACCTCACATGGGCCGTGTGGGGTTCAAGTGTTGTACGCCTTGGTCCCAAACTCCATATTACGGCTCTCACACCCCACCCAAGGCCAAGGTCCACTTTAAGGAGGCTCCACATGGTCCATATTTTACCACAGGGACCATGAAGGCTTCCATGAAGTGTCAGCTTGGTCCAAAACTTTGTGGAACCAAATTTCCAAGCTCCATTGAAGTTGTAGAAAGTCCGGCTCCTTACATCATCTTCCCCTTGAGAATATTTATCCTCGAATGTGCTAGAAAAGGCTGGAAAGGCTTATTGTCGAACATGAGACATTCAAACACCAGATATAATGCATATTTCATCACTTAAAAATCATAAACTAATTAAACCTCATATCAAAATGTATTTAAATCATTCAAAACTTCTTAAAAGTCATTTTCCTGCACATGTATGCATGTCATGTCATGAAACTCAAGAGTAAAAGAATTAGGTCCATTTAGAAAAGAAAGAACCTAATACCTTAGGCTTGAGTAGATTGGAAAAGATAGAGGTATTGTCGCATCATACTTGATTCCACATCCCACGTAGAACTTTCAATATGTTGATTTCTCCAAAGCACCTTAACCGAAGCCACATCCTTATTGTGAAGCCGCTTCACTTGCCTATCCAAGGTCTCAACCGGGACTTCCTCATAAGACATGTTTTACCCCCAACCTCAACACCTTAAAAAGGCACAATTGTGCTAGGATCACCAATCAATTTCCTCAACATAAACACATGGAAAACCAGGTGGATAGAACTCAAATCCAGAGGCGAGTCCAATCTATAGGCCACATTCCTAATCTGATCAACAATCTCATAAGGACCTACATACCGAGGACTTAACTTTCCCTTCTTGCCAAAACACATGACACCCTCCATAGGAAAAATTTCACATACACCCTATCACCAACACAAAATTGAAGATCCCTGTTCCTAGCATTCGAATAGGACTTTTGGCAACTATGAGTCGTCTTCGACCTACCCCTGATAAAATTTTGTAATAACTTCCAACACTAAATCAAGGTCAATCAATGCCTTCTCATCTAACTCAAACCATTCCATCGGGGACCTACACCTTCTCCCATACAAAGCTTCAAACGGTGTTATACCCATGCTAGTACGGAAGCTATTGTTGTAAGAAAACTCAATAAGTGGTAGATGATCACCCCAATTTCCTTTGAATTCTAACACACAAGCCCCCAACATGCCCTCCAAGGTTTGAATTGTCCTTTTCGACTTGTCCATCGGATTGAGGAAGAAAAATGGTAATTAACTTCACCTTAATGCTAAGCCCCTTTTTGAAATGCTTTCCAAAAGTGAGAACAAAATTGACTACCACAATCTTATATAGTAAAAGTAGGCACACAATCTAGTCTAACCAACTCCCAAAATATATAACTTGGCGTTGTCATTCTTCACACCATGCCACAAATACACTTCCCTCAAGTCCCAATATATTTTAGTAGATCCCAAATGTATAGAATGATGAGGATCATGGGCTTCACTCATGATCATCTCCCTAAGACCATCAACGTTTGGAACACACAATCGATCTTGGTACCGAATCACACCATCTCCACTTGGGAGAAAACCTCTATCTTTTTTTGGGAAACAAACCTCTTCAACACCACCAATGATGGATCCAGACCTTGCTTAGCCTAAACATCAACAATCACAGAAGATTCGGTCCCATTATGAATATGAATACTACTATCATTAGAATCGGCTAACCTAACACCCAATATAGACAAACGGTGAACATCGTTTTCCAATTCTTTCTTCCCTTCATCAACATGAGCCACACTTCCTATAGATAACCTATTAAGAGCATCGGTTGTAACATTTTCCTTGTTGAGATAATATTGTATACTCATGTCATAGTCCTTAAGGAGTTCCAATCATCTCCTTTGTCTCAAGTTATCCCTTTGAGTGAACACATATTGCAAACTCTTATGGTCGGTGAAAACATCAACATGCACCCCAAAAGCTAGTGTCTCCAAATCTTCAAGGCCAATACCACCGCGGCTAACTCAAGATCATGAGCCAGGTAATTATGCTCATGCACCTTCAATTACCTTGACGTATAAGCTATCACCTTACATGATACATAAGTACACAACCCAACCAAATCCGAGAAGAATCACAATGCACCACCGACCCATTAAGACATCTGGTAAAGTCAAAACAACAGCCAATGCAAGTCAATCTATCAAAGTCTGAAAACTCCTCTCACACTCATCCAACCATACAAACATGGCCTTCTTTTGAGTCAACTTCGTAAATAGATATGCAATAGATGAAAACCTTCAAGAAACCTTCTATAATAACTAATCAACCCTAGAAAACTTTGAATATCCAAAGGATCAAGCTTTTCTGACAATGTGCATCCTTCACCCACTTCCTTATAATCCCATCTATAAGATAAGCCACAACATCTTCCTTGACTAGATTGCATTATGGGCCCAAAGTAACTCTCCCTATTAAGTAAGGAGGGATGGATATAGAAAACCTTAAGAAGCATTCCATGGTATGATATGAATCATGAAAAAGTGAAACATTTCCTAAAACACCTTGTAGCCTCCTACACATAGATGTGGCGTGCTTCATACCCACGAATAAGAATCTAATTGACGCGACATTTTGGACTACGAGGACCATTTGTAAACCTAGTGCTCTGATAACCTAGGGTCTGGGAGTGACATGGCAAATGGGAACCTGAAGATCCCCTAACAAGCCTCATAGCATCTATCCACACATTATCAGTTCGGAGGCATAAATGAAATAGTAAACACATAGTTCTAAGGGACGGGAAAGTAGGACTCACGGTATGGGGGCATCATAGGGGTAGCGATTAACGTGGATTCACATAACACATAGCATATAAAGACTATGGGGCGGGTAAGTATAACTAAATCTATGGGGGTAATATGGAACTTAGGATCTTCCACATCATAACATGAATCCATAACATAAGCTCATAATAAATTCGAATTGACCATAACCATTAAATAACCATATCCATAATTGTAATCTCTGAATACAACACTTAGCATATAAATGTAAAGAAGTCGACAAGATGTCCAACAAAGCCTCTAATCATAAGATAGGATTGGGGCCAAGGCATGTCCTGGGGTCACCCTCAAAGTAAATAACATAAATAAAATGTCGTAGGTAGAGGAATGGTGGTTTGTCCTTGAAATATAGGACTCACCACAACAAGTATCTCAAGATCCAATTTAGCCACCGTACAGTGGATGAAAGGTTATCACCGGTCTCTACATAGTTAGATCATGTAGGCAAAAAGTATGTGTTAGTACATTTGAATGTACTAAGTATGCGGGCATGAAACGCATAGAAACTCATTAAACCTGCATTTCAATGTTAGATAACAAGGGTACATAATATAGAAGGAGATATATAGAAAGAGATTTAGTATAAAATATGCCATGAAACCAATAATGCATGAAATGCACAAATGCTCATTTATAGAGGGGATAAGACCCAACCGACATATACGGCCAAGTGACCTATTACTTGGAATCATAATGTTATCCCCACATCACAAAAGAGGTGGTCTACTTTCCAAAGGTAAACCACGCTCCTCCTTATAGGCCTCTTACATTAGAGAAGTGATCTTCCTTACGGGTGTCCCGTTTTGGATAGGATTTTCACAATTTAATCATCTCATATGAATGTTGTAACTGCACCTTATGGGCCTCCCATTTCGATGAGGGTTACCATATACGTATACCTATGTTGGCACATAGTTCAACGAAAGGGGGAGGACCCTTAGGGAAAGCCCTGACTCCCACAATCCATCAGTGCTAAGTGAAATATCTCAAAAGAATACTTATACGTATACATGATTTCAAAAGAGATACAACTCTTATCAAATCATTTCAATGCACACTTGGTCTCAAAAGGCAAACTTCATTAATAATAACCCATACTTGGGCTCAAATGCCAAATCACTTTTCATAATCATGCTTTTCATGCATAGGAATAGCTCATTCAGATATATGGAATGGTGCAAGCGCCCAAAATACTCAAAAAGCCATATCATAGACATTTATGTGATCATATTCTTGTCATAAACATAATCTTATCAAAATCATATAAATAAACATAATTTGGCTTAACCCACTTTATAATTTTTATAAAATCCAATATACATAAATGCATATCCATGAATGATATGTAAATAGTAATGAATAATATAGATCCAATCTAAAATCAATAATATAAGATGAAATTCAAGTAACCCATAAGCAAGATCCACATTCATATCATTATATTGATTACCCGTGCATGTATCAAACCTTAAAGGGACAATGCATAATCAGATCTTCATAATCATATCTATATATAAGAGGTTGTTAGACCCACCCATGTTGTGCTCTCATATAATTCTTATTTATTCTTTCATAAATAATTCAATATCGTAAAAATCAATTAAATAGTCCAACAGAAGTTTAAAAACTCAAAAGGTGTCATTACTGATTAAATGGTACTTTAGCATGTCACAACCATTCGAAAAAGCCGCAACCATTCAAAAAATCACTACCATTTAAAAAAGCCCAACCCTTCAAAAAAGTCACAACCTTTCAACAAAGTCATAACCCTTTAAAAAAATCATAACTCTTCGAATTTAAAAAAATCATAACTCTTTGAAAACGTCACAAGTACTTGAAAAAGTCACACCCTTTCTAAATATTCACAATTCAGAACTCTGAGAAAAAGTCACAACACTTCAAAATAGTCACAACTTCTTGAAAATGTCATAATTCTTCAATATGAAAAATTATCTACTTTTAATACAATATAATATAATTAAATATATATAATATATAAAATTAAATAATATACTAAAATGATCTTCAAGTTGGGGGTATTATAGTAATCTCGTTAGAAAAGTCACAACCTGTCAAAAAAGTAACAACCATTCAGAAAAGTCACAACCCTTCGAAAAATTCACAACCATTTCAAAGAGTCACAACTCTTCGAAAGGTCACAATTTTTTGAAAACGTCACAACCCTTCGAATAAAGTGACAACCCTTTGGAAAAGTCACAACCATTCAAAAATATCACAACACTTCAAAAAAGTCACAATTTTTCGAAAAAGTCACAACTCCTTCAAAAAGACAACTTTTCGAAAAAGTCACAAAGGGGGTTTCATAGTAATTTAACATTCAAGTTAGAAAGTTCAAGCAAAATTGAAAAATCAAATTATTATCGAGAAATAATGTTATAGTCTAAAAATATAATTAAGGATAACTAGGACTTTAGCATTATTACACTAATAAAAGTCTTAGAATAAATTTATAATGCTTTTCTATATAGAAAGAACTTAGTGACTTTAGAGTATTAAATTAATTTTAGTATTAACATATATAAACTTAATTAGATTACTTATGACCGCCCAAAGCGCAGGGAAATTACCTAGTAATCAAGTAATTCAACATGTTGGGGCTTAAACCATCTTAAAATCATTAAATAAGCATAGTCCATACTTCAATTGAATTTAATATACATTAATCTTCATAACCCATATTTAAAGTAAGCAAAATTTCATGAAATTCAAGTAAATAGAAATTGGGTATTCTTGGTTGATAGGGACCAAGAATCAATCCCACATACCTTAGCTAATGAAGAAGATTCAACAAGAAATTTGAAGAAGAAAGAGACTTCCCTTGATTCCCAAGCCTAGTCTTCATAAGAGTTATTGATAGATTTTTTAGGAGAGTTCAACATACTTCTAAGTGTGAGAATGAATACTAATGAGAGAAATAGAGTTTAGGTCATTTGAAGGTCTAAGGATAGTATAGGAAGTTATAAAAGTCCCTTAGGAGTAGCCATAATTGCAAAAACATCATTAATGAATCGGTCCATACAAGGTCTAACGGTTTGCACAAGGTCTCACGGACCGTGAAACCCTCCTGTGAGACCATACTTAGCCAATTCACAAGAAACTCTACATGTACGGGCTTTAAGAAAATGAGCATAACTTGGAAATCTGATTCAGAGATATTCAAGTTGTTAGGTCATAGGCCAGCTAGTTCTTTTTGTGCTAAGAGACATGAAAAATTTAACGTTGACCCTTCTATCGCTCCTTGTGAAAAGCATAGACAATAGAATTCCTTTGAACTTGACTTGATGAAAGGGGCCCATTGTAATGACCGGGATATTGTATGACTTCATCAAATCTTGAAAATGTCATTTTTAGCCAGAATTGGACCAAGTGTTGTCTCAATGGAGGCCACATTCCATGTGATGTCACACGACCCGTGTGGCCTCTAGTAGAGTGACACTTAGCCTTAATTCTTGGTGCGTGGGCTTGGCGTGGGGTTTCAGACTAAGGCACGTCACACTTGGACCACACACAGGCTGTGTGACACTTCACGAACCGTGTGGAGGGCCTCCTTATGGCCTTGATCTTGGAACACCAACAATTGAGGCTATGTGAGGTCACACGACTACCTTCACGAGCCGTGGGGAGGCTCATAGACTGTATGGTGAGTCGTAAGGCTTCCGGCGTGAAATTTTTCTAAGTGTGGAATCACCATCTCATAACTTGATCGTGGAAAACTTTCTAAATATTGGGGTGCTTCCTATGTCACGGACCATGTGACATCACATGGGCCGTGTAACCTCCAAAGAAGCAACGATGTGTAATTTTTCTATCTGTTTCATTTATGACGTTTTCTTAAAATTGGTTTATCCTAATGGTCTTTTAAGACTATCTATGTTATCTAAGGGCTCCCTAATGACTTAAACCCTATACCTAATACTCTAACTTCACTTCTCACATTTGAACTCTCTCAAAAATTCTCTCCAAGACTTTCCTTCGAGATTCAAGCTAAGATTCAATTGGGGTTTCAACTTCAAGCTAAATTCTTCTCAAATTCCTCTTCCTAAGCAAGGTATCTAGGATTGATTCTTGGTCCCTTTCAAATAAGAAGACCCAAACTCTTTTCAATTGATTTTCATGAAATTAAGCTTACTTTAAATGTGAGTTTTTCATTATATGATTTATTAAATTCAATTGATGTATGGGTTGTACTTTATCTATGATCTTAAGTTACTTTAATCCCCATTATGATGATTTACATTGAAGTTATGAAGTTATGAACATGCATATCCCCTTTAAAGCTTGATTTATGCATCAGTTATTTATATAATGATTTAAATGTGGATTTAATTATGGATTTACTACAATTTCATATTATAATATTGATTTTAGATTGAATCTCAATTACCCATGGTATTCCCATATCATTTATGGCACATGCATTCATGAACATGGAATTTTATGAAAATTATGAAGTGGGTTAAGCCTATTTATGTTTTATGATATGATTTTGATAAGGTATTGGTTATGACAAGAATGTGATCACATAAATGTCATGGTTATAGCTCTTTGAGCATTCTTGGTGCTTGCACCATCCTTTATGACCTATTCTTACGCATGAGTACCATGATTAAGAATTATGGTTTGGCATTTGAGCCAAAATGTGCATTGAACGGATTTGAAATGACTATTTCTCTTTTGAAAGCATGTATATATATATACGTATTAGTATTCTTGTGGGACACCAGCTTAGCACCGATAGATTAAGGGTTCTCTCTAGCTCCTCGAACTATGTACCTAGCATAGATTATGTGAAAATCCTATCTGAAATGGGAATGCCCGTAAAGAAGGTTGCTTCATACGAAATGGGGATGCCTGTAAGGTGAAGTATGATATGATATGATCTGTTATATGTGAAAATCCTATTCAAAATAGAGATACCCGTAAGGAAGGTTGCTTCATATGAAATTGGGATGCCCGTAAGGTGAAGTATGGTTTACCTTTTGGCAAGTAGACCACCTCTTAACCAGTGAGGGGATTTCATTGGGATTCTAAGTAAAAGCTCTCTTGGTCTTACTCATGTTGGTTAAGGTCACATCCTTACTATATATGAGCATTATGGCATTTCATGCATCATGGACTTCATGGCATATTTTATACTACTTTTCTTTGGATATATGACTCTTTCTATGTTATGTGCCCTTGTCATCTTACATTGAAATGCAGGTTTGATAAGTCATATGCATTGCATGCCCGCATACTTAGTATATTCAAATGTACTAACACATACTTTTGCCTACATGATCTCACCATGTAGGGACCGAAGAGTACATCTAGTAGGCTATCTATGGGGAGTGTGGCTCATGTTGGGGAGGAGAAGAGGGATTTGCAAAGGATGTTCACCGGTTGTCTAGGTTTAGTGTTAGGTTGGCCGACTCTATTGATAGTGGTATTCATGTTCAAAATGGGGCTGAATCTTCAGTGATTATTTGTGTGAAAGTTAAGCAAGATCTAGATCCATCATTGATTGAATTGAAGAAATTGGTTGCCAAAACGTATATTGAGGTGTTCTCCCAAGGGGAGATGGTGTACTTTGGTACCAAGACCTATTATGTGTTGCGGATGTGGATGGTCTCAGAAAGGTGATCATGAGTGAAACTCACAACTCTCATTACTCTATTCATCTGGGATCTACTAAGATGTATCGAGATTTGAAGGAGGTGTATTGGTGGCATGATATTCAGAAGGACATAGTCAAGGTCGTGTCTGAATGTCCAAGTTGTCAAGAAGTGAAGGTAGAGCACCAAAGGCTCAGTGGTTTGGCTCAAGACATTGAAATTCCCACTTGGAAGTAGGAAGATGTGAACATGGACTTTGTGGTTAGTTTATCTCGGACCCGAAGAAAATTCGACTCCATTTGGGTTATTGTTGATCAGATGACAAAGACGGCTCATTTTCTACCCATCAAGATGACTTTTGGTACCGAAGATTATGGAATCTTATACATCCAAGAGTTGGTGAGATTACATGGTTTGCCTAGGTCTATCATATCGGATCGTGGCACCCAATTCACTTCTCACTTTTGGAGGTCGTTTCAAAAGGGACTTGGTACTAAGTTTAAATTGAGCACCATTTTTCATCTTCAAACTGATGGGCAAGCCAAGAGGACAATTCAAACCTTGGAGGATATGTTGAGGGCTTGTGTGTTGATGTTCAAGGGTAACTGGCATGACCACCTCCCACTCATCGAGTTTTCTTATAATAATAGCTTCCATGCTAGCATTTGAATGGCTCCGTTTGAGGCCTTGTATGGGAGGAGGTATAGGTCACCAGTGGGATGGTTTGAGTTAGGGGAAATGGCATTGATAGGTCTAGATTTAGTGTTGGAGGCTATGGAGAAGGTGAAGTTGATTAGCGAGAGGTTAAAGACGACCCAAAGTCGCCAAAGGTCCTATTCGGATGTTAGGAGGAGGGACCTTGAATTTCATGTTGATTATTGGGTGTATGTAAAGGTTTTACCTATGAAGGGTGTAATGAATTTCGGTAAGAAGGGCAACCTATGTCCTCGGTATGTTGGCCCTTATGAGATTGTTGAGCGGATTGGGAACGTGGCTTATAGGTTGGAGTTGGCTCCGAATTTGAGTTCCATTCACCCGATTTTCCATGTGTCCATGTTGAGGAAGTTAGTTGGTGATCCTAGCACTATTATGCCTTTGGAAGGTGTGGAGGTTGAGGAGAACTTATCTTTTGAGAAATCCTGGTGAAGATTTTTGATAGACAAGTGAAGCAGCTCCGTAACAAGGATGTAGCTTCAGTGAAGTACTTTTGAGGAATCAACACGTGGAGAGTGCTACATGGGAGGCAGCATTGGACATGATGAAACGATATCCACATATTTTCCAATCTACTCAAGCCTAAGATATTAGGTTCTTCCTCTACTAAAGTGGTCCTAACTCTGTCATTCTTGAGTCTCATGATATGACATGCATACATGTGCATTAAACAGATTTTTATGATGTTTCGCACCATTTTAATGTGTTTTGGCATGTGTTTTAATGACTTTATGGTTTTCGAATGATGAATTATGCATTGTATCTTATTTTTTAAAAGTTTCATGTTCTAAGTCAAGCCTTTGAAGCCTCGTTCTTGCATATTCGGGGATGAATGTTCTTAAGGGGGAGATGATTTCATGACCCAGATATTGCTTGCAAATATCATATTTGGCAAGAATTGGACCAAGTGTTGTCTCAAGGGAGGCCACACGGTCCGTGTGAGGTCACACGGCTCGTGTGTCCTCTAGTGGAGTGACACTTTGCCTTAATTCGTGGTGCGTGGCCTTGGCGTGGATTTTCAGACAAAAGCAATTACACATGGACCCCACATGGGCCGTGTGGCACTTCATGGACCATGTGGAGGGCCGTGTGATGGCCTTGAGCATGGAGAACCAACAATTGAGGCTAAGTGAGGTCACATGGCCACCTTCACAGGCCGTGTGGAGACTCACGGACCATATGCTGAGCCGTAAGGCTTCCGGCGTAAAATTTTTCTAAGTATGGAATCACTGTCTCGTAACTTGATCACGAGAAATTTTCTAAGTGTTGGGGTACGACTTATGTTGTGGAGAGTCCAATCTTCCAAGGACAAGCCACCTATCCTCTACCTATGGTGTGTTTTTTAGGATATTCATATATGAGGGTGAGCCTAGGGTATGTTGTGGCCCCCGTTCTATCTTATGACTAGATGCATGGTTGGACATCTTGTAAACTCTTCCACGTTTGTTTCTAAGTGTTATGTTGGAGATTATATTATGGCTTGGTTACCCATTGAATATTGTTTTGTATGGTGGGTATGAGTCTTATGACTTGATGGCTTGATATGATGCCAAAGATCCTAAGTCCCGAATTGCACACATAGTGTGAGTCCTACTTTCCCCTCCCTTAGTCTTAGTGTGCTACATGCAATGTGAATCCATGTTAACCCCCTTTCCCTATGATATCCCCATAACGTGATTTCTACTTTCCCATCCCTTAGAATTATGTGTTTATCATTTGAGTATGCTTCCGAACCAAGGATGTGAATTGGGATATGCTGAGGCTTGTTTGGGTATTCTCGGGTCCCCATTCGCCATTTCACGCCTAGACTCTAGGCCCAGGTCGTGACACCCATTATGACACTAAACAATAAATAAGCTTGAATTGAGGGCTTGAAAGTGAACTTAGCTTGAGCTTGAAGATTCCATACTTAGAAAAATTCAAAATAGGCACCCTAAACGGAAGGTTGTACGGCCGTACCAAGCCATATGATCCACGTACTCCTCTGTACCACTTTACTTAGAAAATTCTCCATGACGAAGTTCTGAGACTGTGATCCAATACTTATAAAATTTCTACTGGGGCACCTATATGGAAAGGCCTCACAGAGTGTGAAGCACTATACGGTCCATGATAGCAGCCGTACCACTCACCCTAGGCCCAAAGCTGTAGAGTCTTAAGCCCAAGGCTACCATACGGTCCACATATGGTCCATATGACCTCACACGAACCGTGTGGGGTCCAAGTTTGGTATGCATTGGTCCCAAATTCCACATTAAGGCAGAAAAAGGTCACTTCAAGGAGGCTTCTCACGATCTGTATAACACCATATGGATCGTGAAGGCTTCCATGAAGTGTCACCTTGGTCTAAAACATTCTAAAACCAATTTTTCAAGCTCCATTGAAGTCATATAAAGTCCAGGTCCTTACACAATCGAGCCTAATCATTATCATAGCAAGGAATGACACTGGTAATTAAAACTGCATGACTCAACATCACAGTATTGTCGGCCTTAGTCGGCCAGATTCGTGAATACGCTACAGCCCACCAAAACTCATGGTTATGCCGAGTGAGGCCTTCAAAATTACCACTGAAGTAGGAATCTATTCAGGATCTAGGCCCTTCTCAGCTATGTTGTCGGTGATCTACCTCATAGAATGACCTTTCAGGTCGCATATCTCATCATACCTCGATCCCAAATCTACCCTAATTGGTAGTCCTACTTTGTTGTGGTCGTGGGGCCCTAGTACTCAGGACAATATAAAACTTTATGGACGGTGGTCTCGAATATATCGATAAGAACTCCTTTCACCATTGTATGCATCAATCGGGGCTGGAAAAGATACCTTTGCTCCTTCAAGGTCGACTCCATGATCGTAGCATATGAAGCATAAAACTGTCGAACAAGTATCTTGAAGGAGGGGGGTACTTCTCCAATGGGGTTACTAACTAATCTAAATGATATTAGGTCGTGGTATCCCAGAGTGTAGAAGCACTATCATGCCCTGAAGTGATGATTCGAGGCTCCTTAAATATTGTGTCAGGCTATGGACCTCGGTAGTTATGTTGTATGTCGTCCCCGTATATGCGTTGCATACCCAAACACACCATCTACTCACTAGTGCAGCTAGAGGAGCTGCTGGTGCTGGGGCGGAGTCAGCGGATTCATACCCAAATTCCTCTCCGAAATTGGAGTCATCTCCATCATCGATCCTTACTCGAGACCCCTCATTAGAGTCCTTCATCTGGATAAAGTTGCTCTATTGGGAAGCTATCTCCTCAAATTGGGTAGGACGAACAACTATAGCCTGGGTTTGGGTCAGCAATGTCTGTCTAGTTGCCACCTTAGTGTGCCAATGCTCAACGCCCTCGTCTGGCCGGACGTTGAGCTCCTCTACTGATCCGCTGGCCTAAGGGATAACTTCGGTGTCTAAAATCTCATCTCATAGTCAATCTACAAGGACTGAATCTTATTCTTCTTTGGTTTCAAAGCTATAATACCTGAAAAAAAATACAACTAGACATGAGTCCTATGAACACTGGAAAGAAAAGCAAAACGTTTACAAAGTTATACACAGAGGGACCTATGAAGGCATACTTACGGGTCACAGGGTAAATTACGAGCCATAGAAGGCCTTCGTAGGAAATGGGGTGCAACAACTTTGGTTACTGGAAATGCTTTTACGAGGCCAGTTATGGCTCGTAGAATAGACTATGAGTCGTAGACTAAGTCGTAAGTACACTACCAGATTCTTGATCCTATAGGCAAGGGACCTCCGAAGCCTACTTATGGGCCATAATATGGGCTAAGACCCATAAGTGGATTCGTCATATGACATCCCAGAAAATATAATTTCTTGTTTCAACTTACGAGGGGGTAATTATGGTACGTAGACTAATCTATGGGCCATAGAAGACTCTCATGTTGTTGAAAACCAGCAACTTGAGTTGTGTGAGATCAACATATTGATTCCATTAGTCAACGTATAACCTAGAATCATAACCAGATACTAGTCAAGCTAATTTTAATGATTTTGTAAGCATGATGACTAGGTTGCAACAATAGGGTACACAAATTTAAAAAACATTGATGCAATGGCACTCAAAACCAAGTAAATATATCCAATATGTGTTCTACACATTCTAGAATAATCATCCCATAACATAAGCATGCACAAATTACCACCAATTTACCCCAATTAAAACATGTTCAATACCATCAATCTCCAATCTAATAAGATACATGCAACCCTTATGTCAACTACCATTTAATCAATTAGTCAGCATGCAATCATTCAATTTGTGCAATCACTTATTTAGTTTCAACATGATAGTTAAGTATAACCCATTCGGCAAGTGGTTTCACAATATCAAATAATAACATTCAGATCAACAATTGATTTTCATTGCCAATTTAATTTCATGCAGTTCCTTATCGACTTTTTCTAAGATAAACAATTTAAACTCAGTCGACATGGTCGTTCACGAATCCAAAAAATGATTCTCACAAGAATATACATGGTTCTAGTTTGATACAAGCAATCAAATAGTTCCAAAAACATGAGACACTTCATTTGAAGGCAACACCCAATATTAGGGCAAGAACATCATGAAATTATCCTCAATAATGTTTCAGACCAATGACACAACTTTTTGGAAAAATAAAACTTCAAGAAGAGCACCTACATAAATATTAATAAAAAAGGCCAAGATATAGCAAGAAAAATTCAAAAGAATAAATCTCTAAGTGTGCCAGACTCGTCACTGTGTAGCTGGAATTGGCCAGAAAATATGTTGTTAAAGGTTGGTGGTGACCTGACTTGGGTAAAAGAAAGGGTTCTTGGGCATTTTCAATATTATGGGGAAAATGAGGGGTAATTTATTTTACCCCTATTTTATTCATCTGGTCGAGTCAAGTTTAAGCTGAGGTTCTTACCCCACGAAACCCTGATTAGGGACCGTAAGAGGTTTTATGGTCCGTAAGGTATAATTCATGGTTTTAAAACTCTAATTTTTAGACCTTGGCTTTACAAATCAACCTATAGGATGTATATTGTAATACAACACGTATGTTGGATCATAAGTGTCCCCAACACTTAAGCAAGTTCAGAATCTTACCTTGGGTCCACGAGCCCCACTCACAGCCCGTAATTTTTTCGACGGACCATAAACTTGGCATGTGGATTGGAATGCATAAATTTTTTGTCATGAGAAATGGTTCTATGAGTCAGTATATGGGTCGTTTTATAGACCACATATGTTGTTCCAATGATAACACGATTGAGTAGGTTGATGGATCTTACATTTGTTTGCATTATTTCTAGTTGCTCCTTAGTGATTCTGAAAGATTCTAAATCAATAGTTTTTTTGTCAGAGCCCTTTCTAGAGGTGCCGAGTATAGGCTTTGGTCCTTTTTCTATCATTGCCCATATGTAGAAGTTAGTGGATTGAACAAAGATTCTGATCCTTTCCTTTCCGTAACAGTAGTGTCGACTATTAAAGTAAGAGAGACGACTTAATGAGTGACCATCCTGAAGAATAGCACCGGGAATTCGGTAGTTGGCCATCTGATCTTTGCTCATATGTTGTTAGGCATATCATTGTGAGGCCTAGTGGGGTGGGGTGAATTAAAATTGTTGATAGTTGTCTTCTTCTAATAATAGTCGACTAAACTGGAAGTCATTTTCGCCGAATATAAGTAAACACTCAACAAAGTAAATAATGAGACAAAGAATTTTATACTTATTCATAACACCAATTTGGTGCTTACTTCTAGTCCCCTTGGGTCACAAGGGATTCCATTAAATTTCAATTGAGAATAGTAAAGTATAAAATTTGAAGAACACTTAATCTTTTTTGATGCGTAGTTTAGAATCACTCTCTATTTTTAACTAGTTTAGAATAGTTTTCTTTCTCTCCACTTTTACTATGTTCACACTTTGAGTACAATGTTTATGGTGAGTAGAAAGACAACATTTTAGCTAGTTCTTCCGGCGAGCATTTTATTTTTCATGAGAGAGGGAGAGATGATATATCACCTACTTGAATTCTAGATGTTGGAGATTTTTCTAAACCCAAGGGAGTTTCTTACAATAAAGGATTTGTAAGGTTCCTTGATTGGGGAACTTTCAAAACCAGTTTGGATACATTTCCTTGCAAGTATTGATTGCTTGATGTTCTTCCTTGATTCTTTGGTAGGATCTCCGACTGATTGGCTGATTTTCTTTTTCGACATGATTCCTTATTTTTTTTCTTCTTGGTTCTTGGGTAGTGGTTTCAACTCATTTATTATCAGTTTATGTGCTCATGTGGATCTTCTTCCTTTGTTGTCTGCCTCACTAGCTTGTGTTGTCTACCTTTTCCTTTTTGAGCAGCCTTGCAAAGGCAACATCAAAATTATTACATGATAATCGAAAGTTCCTATTGCAAGTGGGAAACCATATTCTTGGGTTTGTATTGTATTACGCTTCTACATATAATATAAGTTAATGCTTCCAAAAGATTGTAAAATTACACTTATGGTTACACTATTTTTATTGAGACACACATTTGGACCCAAGCACTTCGAGTTTAGTTTTTCCTAGAGATCAAAATAACTCTATTCCTCTGCTTTATCCATTAATGTTAAGTTATTAATTACAGAATTGACTTTAGTATAATGTTAAGGATCAATCTGGTCGTCCACGTTCCTTAACATCCACGACAAAGACCACGTAGGAATAGTTAATGGATTTATTGAACTAGGCCCCTTAAAGACGGATAAAAATCAACTCATTTTTAGATCACCAAAAGTACCTCTTTTCATAAAAAAATAGAGTGAATGAAAAACACCATGTAGAAGAATAAAAATAGCTTTAGGTAGATAATTATTGTAGACTATAGCCAATCTATGGAGTTTCTCAAACTAGAAACAACCTTGTCTCTAGATAAGTTCTTCAGTCATGAAAGTATTGTCCTAAACTCACCAATTGACTCATTCCTTAAAACTATTTACAAAATCACTCATTTCCTTCTCAAGGGAACGAGTGGCCTCTGATTCAGGATGAAATACAAGATAAATGTGAATTTGTCCCTCAACTTCAACCATCTTCACTCTTTTCACACCTTTCTTCTTCAAGAATTGAGCGTATGTAAGTCCTCTTTCTTTCAAAAAGTCTAAGCTAGCAACAAAAACAATCACTACTGGAAACTGAGACCATTCAGTTAGTTGAGCATTCTCTAAATTACATAAAAAAATAATCACGATTTGATTCTAGAGACAAGCTCAGTCTCCAAAACATGCCAATTATCTTCACGTCCCTTGCTGATCCATTAGCCAACACTAATTCAGTCCTTTTTTCACTCCCATAATAGGGATGAATTGTCAGCAACTCTTTTAGTCTACCACAAAAAACTTCACTTGAAATTGCCTGGATAGCAACTTGACGAACTATATTGCCTCCAGCACTATCCCTAGAGATAAAAAGCTGAGAAAGATCAGCCCTTTTCTGCCATGGTTCTAATTCTATGTTATTGATCAGTCATTCCAATGCAAATTAGCAATCTTCATAAGCTGTAGGAAGTCTATATTCTGTTGCAAGACGATAGTCTACTTAAAGGATAATACATTTTGAAGCAACACTTAAATCTCCAAGAAAAACATGGTCAACGAGCTATGTAGTTGAGCCAATGCAAAATCCACCACCATGGAAGTGAACAAGAACAAGAAACTGCTGGTGAAAACCTGATTCAGGAAGAAACATTCTACCAAATATTGGTGTAAACGGGTCAATGACCATATCCTTAGACTTGTAGTAGTTGCAAGGTTCAATTGATATAGTAGCTTCTGGCTCAGATCGTATCACTGAGCCATCAGAAAAAACTTTGATATGTAACCCAGTGCTTCTACAACTATGAACACTTTTCTTGGAAATGTTCCCTTGCTACTTAGAATGATGTGAAATTAAAGGCTAGTGTTTTTTTTAAATAGAACTTGTTATGAAAATTTCGATATCGGAGATTAGTGCATGAGAGAAACATGGATATGGATGATTAGTTGATCACACAAAGGGAAATGAATGTTGAAAATCAGTAGAGCAACAATCATGAAAAGAACGTGCATCTAGCAATGGTGAGCTAGTTGGAGGTAGAAAGAACGCACCAAGTAGGGGTCGAACCTATGACTTTCCACTTATGAAACAGATTTTTTATCCATTGAGCTACAGGCGCTTTTGTTAATACATTTATTTATTAATAGAGCTATGAAATCTAATTGTTTGCCTTCAAGATTTTTCCCTTATTTATTTTTTATTCGCATAAAAGGCACGATTATGATGACGAATCCAGATCATTCATAAAGCTTAGAGGATCGAATTCAGAAATGGAGGAAAAAATGTTTTTGAATTTGTACTTCCGGAGAAAACAAACTAAAAATATTATTCTGGAATTGATAGCCATAAATTTAGTATATACACGAATAAGGTTGCCTAATTGTCTTTTTCTCGATTGACAAGTTGTAATTTTTTCATATTATATATGCAACTAGAATGCAAATTTTTATACTCTCTGTATCACATAGGCGCACAATTATAATCAAAATAAACCCATACTTTTAAACATTATTTTATCTAATCAATTTTATATATTCTACTACTAGTAAAAGTCTACAAGCACGCAAGTCATGGACTACAAGGATACATACTAGACATGCATCACTACTATACATACTAATCTTACCTATATTTTTAAGCAATTAAATATATTACCACCTATACCATATTAAGAAGGGTATATTTAGATACATATATCCCTAAAAATTAGCTCATACTAATTATTGGGAAGAGAGTCAAAAAACCACCAACTTTCATATATTAGTCGAACTTGTCCATACTATTACAAAAAGTTAGTAATGCCCTTACCGTTATGTAACTTTTTATTAGTGACCCTATTGTGACGGAAATCCTAGTTCCCCTAAAATTGACCCCCTTCTTTTTGTTTTACGAAATCCCTTTAAACCTCATGCCCGACCGTCTCAAAAACAAACATTTAACCCATTTCCACCCATTATTCTCAAAATCAAAAGAACTGACCTAACCTCTCATCCTCCTTAGGATTGAAGAACTTCAAAGCCCTTTTATTCAATTTTAAATTTCTTCTTGACGTTGAAGGCATGAAATTAAACTTATCTTCTTTGCTCATTTGTCTTCCTTTACTTTTTTTGTGAGTTAGGGTTTATGGGTTTGGTATAAAACTTTCTAATTTATGAATTCTTTCCTCTTCCCTCAGATAGTTCTTCTAATGTCACAAAATAGTTATTCGTCTCAAAGAAAATGTGGTTGTGGTATGATCGCCAAATGTCTAACTTCGAGTACTTTATCTAATCCAAAAAAAAAGATCTTTCAGATAGTCTCATTCGGGTGCAAGTCTATTTTTTGAATTGATTTCTTAATTTTTTTGGATATACGAGTTGCTCTTGGCAAGATTCCCTTGGCATGTGGAACTAGTTCTGAAAATAAGGAATCTTCCAATGAGTGGAATGAGGACGAGACCATTGAACAAATCTTAAGATATGATAAATTTGTAGCTGGCATCAGTTGTCAGCTGCAAACTCGTAATGAAACTCAGATTACTCATATTCCGTTTATGAATGACGTGATAAGAATTGTTGCTTTGCTTGGGAAGGTTGATGACGATAATCTCAATGGGTTATTTTCACATAGCATCTGATAATTGTTGGCTTTTCTACAAAAGATAGATAAAGAAGAAAAAGGAAATAAGCTATTCTATGAGTCCACTATCTATGCTGGCTCTCTTCAGCCAAGTTCAAGAAATTATAGCACTTCTTTACTCTATCGCAATCAAGATGACATTATGTGGCTTCATCAAAGGTGATGACTTGAGTCAAAAAGTCTGATATGTTCTGGTCATTGAATTTGTCATAGGTATACTCAGAGTGGTTAGGGTTTAGAGGTCGCAAATTAATGCAGAAGTTTAGTTTGTAGTTGAATATTCTCTCACTTCTTTATAGGATAGGCATGGTGATCGTACTAAGTATATTATTATTATTAATAATAGTATTCATGCTCGCGCATTGCGCGGAAAGTTCCAAATGTCATTATTTCAAAGTTGAAATTAATTTATGTAATTCTTTTTCCTTTTTTTTCTTTTTTTTCTTTTTTCGTATCTAGTATCTTCTGCTTATGGGGCTTATTTTTGGAATGAGGATTTTCCAGAAGTAGCCTTTCTATCTCTATGAGGTAATGGTAACGATTGCGTATATTCTACATCCCCAAACCTCACTTGTAGAATTTCACTGGGTATGTTGTTGTTGTTAATTGTTGTTATTATCAATTTTTTGACTGGTACGAAAATTTTCTTCATGTGGTTATTGGGGATGGAATACCCCAAGCTTTTTCTGAGACAGCTTATGTAAGTGATTTAGAATTATCGCCGAAAGTAGTGAAGATTGAAATGAATAATTTGAAGACCGAAATGGAGAATTTGAAGATTGCAACTGAAAACCAAAAATTTGAAGTGAGAATTTGAATATTGAAGGAGTTCATTAGTAAACATTGTTACATTAGAGGTGACTAATGATTTAAAAGAGGACAAAGTTAGAACATTTCAAGAGTAATATCGTAAGATATTTAATATTTTATAATTTCTTTTATTGAATTTGTAGTTTCATTGATGCAAAATGGAATTAGAATATAATTTTTGTTTTCTAGTGACAAGAGTCTCTTGGAAAGTCCATGTCGTCTATGGTGTATGGTTGATGATTGTACTCATCAGTCATGGATGAAGTAATTAATGTTTAATTGATGAATATACTTGTATACTTCAATATGCTAATCCCTCTTGTATTAATATGATGTAATGTTTAGTTGTTGGATATGATTTGTTTCTTATGATATATGGATTAAGTACACTAATTCTAGAATAGAAATATGAACAATAAAATTGAGTTTGGAATGTTAATGATTTAACAACTACAATAAAACATATATATATATATATATATATAAGAGGATGTTAGACCCTCCTACGTGGTGCTATCACATAATTCTTATTTATTTTTTTCTCAAATAATTCAATATTTTAGAACTCAATTAAATAGTCCAAAAGATGCTAGAAAACTCAAAAGGTGTCGTTTCTGATTAAACAGTACTTTAGCCTGTCACATCCATTCGAAAAAGTCGCAACCATTAAGTAAATCACAACCATTAAAAAAAGCCCCAACTTTTCAAAAAAGTCACAATCCTTCGGAAAAGTCATAAGTCTTTGAAAAAATCAGAACTCTTCGAAAAAGTCACAATTCATGACTCTTCGAAAAAGTCACAACATTTAAAAATAGTCACAACTTTTTGAAATAGTCATTATCCTTCAATATGAAAAATTATCTACTTTTAATACAATATAATTTGATTAAATAAATATAATATACAATATTAAAAATTATACTAAATTGATCTTTAAGTTGTGGGTATTATAGTAATCTCCTTAGAAAAGTCACAACCCTTCGGAAAAGTCACAACTCTTTGAAGAAGTCACAACTATTCGGAAAGTCACAACCTTTCCAAAAAGTCACAGCCCTTTGAAAAAGTCACAACCCTTGAAAAAAGTCACAACTTTTCAAAAAAGTCACAATATTTTTGAAAAAATCATAACTCCTCAGAAAAGTCACAACCCTTCGAAAAAGTCACAACCCTTCAGAAAAGTCACAACTATTAGAAAATGTCACAAGTCATTGAAAACGTCACAATTTTTCGAAAAAGTTACACTTCCTTCAAAAAGACTCAACCTTTCAAAAAAGTCATAATGAGGGTATTATAGTAATTTAACTATCAAGTTAGAGAGTTCAAGAAAAATTGAAAAATCAATTATTATTGAGAAATCATGTTATAATCCAAAAATATAATTGAGGATGACTAGGACTTTAGAATTATTTCATTAATAAATGTTCTAACACACAAGACAAGATTGTTCATAACAACACAATTCCAAAAAGATGCTACAAAACATAATCTTCACATTTCCTTCATTATTGTTCCATGCCATTATCCTTTTTTGTCTTAATTTTTTCACTCTTAACTACTCCAACATTTTTTCAGTAATGCATTCTCCTTCCATATAAGCCCTTTTGGTGTTTACAAGTCACTTGCTCTAGTTAATTAAATCATTACCATCATCAAGAAACTTGATTCGTCTGGGTTCAATAGGAATTCCACAAGTTGAACAAGTCATTTTTCTTCTTCTCCTTGCACTACAAGAATTTTTGTTACTAATGATGAATTATCTTATCAATTAAAAATCAAATTTTTTTCACACAAAGCCTTTTATGATGACTTTTTTTTGTCAATCCTTCCTTTATAAACGTGGGTCGCTATAGCATATAAAGACGATTTAGCGTCTCGTCGCTAAAACTGTTATATTGACTATCAAAACGAAAAGTTGTTTCCAAATGCATAGATTAAATACGAACTTGTTTATCTTTAAAATATAAATATTTTGTAACTAAAAATATCATATCCTCACTAAAAGTGTGTTTGGTAGTGACAAATCTTAGTTGCCACTAATTGTAAATTGAATTAGTGACGATCTTGATTGTCTTTAAAATTATGTGTAATTTATAGTAAAAAGATAATGATTACATCATTAAAAGAAAATAATTTCTTGGTTGAAAAATATTTTAGGTAGGGAATATGCAGTTTAGTGATCAGTTAATTTGTAGTTAAAAATATAACCACGCTTTAAGTTATTTTTGTCACTAAATACAATCAATTAGTGCTAGATAAAAATGTAGCAACATGATTACTTTTTTCCCCTAAAAAAGATATTTTTGTGATCTAAATATGATTTATAACATATTTAATACTTTGTAATAGTACTATTTAAACTTGTACTTAAAAATGTTTGTTGTTAATTACACGTTTATTTCAATTGCTGAAAGTACGTAACTTATATCAATAAAACCATCACAAAAGTAAAAGAGAAGTGAAATACCAAAAATTTATATGAAATTATAGTATGAGAACAATTCAGGTATAAGAACAATCGCAAACTTAAAAATATAAAATGTAGTTTTTTTGTATTGATTTGTCATTATCTAAAATCTACACTGATTGAATCACTTTTTGCAGTTTCATGCACATGTATAAAAGAAAATATAGAATTTTAATATGTACTGTGTGATATGGTGATTAAACAGAATATATGTTCATATTTAATCCTAAAAATAATATTAATTGCTAAATCAAACAATATAGTGAGAATAAAATAATTTCTTCTATTAAAAATTATTAAATATTCAATTATCACAATAAATAAAAATTTATCTCCATATTGAGATGATGTCAAGAATTCCTCCACTAAAATAAACACTCTGAAAAAGTTTAATTAAAATCTTGTAAAGTAATTGCTCCTTATACTAATTGAAAATATTTGACCTTTACTAGAGCATTGAAATTATTTCTTTGGGTTGCTATTTTTTTCTGTGAATTGCTATTTTTTCTATTGTAGAGACAATTATAGACATTTTGAAATTGAAATTCAAGATTCAGGCAGGAGAATCAATCGTTCGCCGGATTCCTCCCTCTTCTCCAGCAACATTCATCAGCGACGTCAGACATATTAATCAAGACAACACAATTCTTTTCTATTCGGCAACATCCCTGATCTGAAAGATCTCTCCCGTTTGCATTCGAACAACTGTCTTGCACCATTCTACAACAGTGAGTCTTTCATCCTTCCTCCATCGATGTTGTTGCCGTTGAGCTTGTCAACTCCTATGGAGCGTTTCATTTTCTTTTTCTTTCCCCCTCTCTTTCTTCTCTGTTACTTTGTTTCGTCAGAGGCTTTTTCTTCGGCAATTGCCATCGCCGCCGACTATTTCTTGTGGATAAACTCTGTATCTGAATCGATTCCAAAAGGCAATAGTTGGGAATTTTTTTGTGGGTTTCTTGGTATTAAGAATCATATTGGCGAGCAACAACAGCGATTCAGTTCCCCACTCAAGATGAAGAACTTGAATCTAAGAGACTTGACATGCAAAATTTTCTGGCGAGAAACCTTTTCCTGCCAGACACTACAGAGAGCTGCTCCTACAATTAAAGGACAAGAACCAGTGTTGAAGAAAGAATCGTGACCAGATTCCGCCACCAATAAAACTGCCACAATTGGGTGAACTCTAAACCTTGACTACTTCTTGTTGTATCTTTTTTAGTTTCCGACCAGTCTCTTAATTTTTTCTAATATCATTTGCTTCTTATTTATCATTAATGCTCTGGATTTTTCGCTTACTGTTCTGAATTTTTTTAAGTACCGCTCTAGACTTTTTGGCCCGAATTTTCGCTGGCTTACTGTTGTTGTTCTTGAATTACATTGTTGGCATACTATAGCCGTTAACTGTTGTTTGCATATTGTAGAGGTTTTCTGTCTTACTGTACCTGTGTTTTTGGTATAGAATTTATTTGTTAGGGAGTTTTTTTAAGTTGCTCACTGTCTACTATTTTTCGGAATATACCCTTTGCTACCTTGATTGTTTCTATATATTCGGTTAGCCGATTAGAATACTTTATATTTTACTATTTTATATTACTAGGTTGTTTTATTAGTTTATTATTTTATTATATTTTGCAAGCTTACATATCATATTGTATTGGCTTACTCAATTGTTCGTTGTGACTTGTACAAAATTAGTAGTTTACCTATATTTTACTGTTCCGTAGTTTGGGGTTGTATAGGTTTCTCTAGAGTGTATCTTCTTGATATTTGTAGCTTAGTGAGTTATTAGTTTTTAGTTTAGTGGCGTCAGGATGTAATGGTCGACTAAGGTCATCTCATCGGTTGGGGTTGGAGTTAAGGGGTAGGGGTGGTAATAGGGGCACGAGCTTATTTAAGTTAAGAGTAGGGTCGTGAAATACAGGATAAGTTACAGGGAAATCCATAAAGCTAATGATGTGTCTTAAGAGGAGACATAATAATATAGCGTATATTCAGGATACCAGATGGGTAGATACTAAAACTTAGGACATAGATAGGTTTAAGTTATGGTAGTCGGGCGGTTCTAGAGATAAAAATGGTGTATGTATCCTAGTAGACGAGGACCTTAGAGAATATGTGGTTGGGTTTAGGAGGTTTAATAATATGATGATGTCTATCAAACTTGTGGTTTGTAGGTAAGTAGTGGATGTAGTTAGTATCAATGCACCTCAAGTAGGCTTTGATGAGAAGGTTGAAAATCTCTTTTGGGAAGAGTTGGATGAGGTTGTGAGAGGCATATAAGTGACAGAAAAAATCCTAACTAGGGGTGACTTTAATGGGCATATCGGGGCAACCACTAGCGGGTTTGAAGATGTTCATAGAGACTTTGGTTTTGGGGAGAGGAATGGAGGCGGGACATCTCTCTTTTAGTTCGCCAAAGCCTTTGTGTTAGTCATTGCTAACTCATATTTCCCAAAAAGGGAAAATCACTTGATTACCTTTCATAGTATGATAGCTAAGACTCAGATCGATTACTTACTTCTCCAAAAAGGCAATAGAAGCCTTTGTAAGAATTACAAAGTTATTCTGAGTAAAAATATTTCCACTCAACATAGGCTTCTAATGATGGATTTGGAGATTAAGAGAGAAAATAAGAACGTTATTAATGCCCTACCAAGGATTATATGGGGAGGCCTGACTCCCGCCTTTTCACAAGAGATGGAAGAAAAGCTGAGAAGTTTAAAGGCTTGGAGTAGTGGCAAAGATGTGAACATGTAGGACACTACTGCTGGTTGCATTAGAAAAGTAGCTATAGAGGTATAAGGGGTTTTGAGAGAGACTATTGGTGGACGTCAAGGCGATTGATGGTGGAATGACGATGTCCAAGGAAAAGTGAAAGCTAAGAAGATTGCGTACACGAAATTGTTGGAGCGTAGGGATGAGGATTAAAAGAGAAGGCTTAGGGAGATCTAATTCGGCAAAGGCAGAAGCGAAAATGACGGTGATAAGTGCTAAGACAACATCATTTGAGTGCCTACATGTGGAGCTTAGTGGTAAAGGCGGGGACAAGAGATTGCATGGGCTCACTTAAAAGAGAGAAAGAAAAGTGTGTGACTTGGACCAGGTGAAGTGCATCAAGGATGAGGAAGGTGAGGTGTAGGTGGATGAGTTTTCCATTAAGCTAAGGTAGCAGGATCACTTTCATAAACTCTTAGAAGAAATAGGAGATAGAGATATTGATTTAGGTGAGTTGGGACACTCCGAAAGTTATCAAGATTTTGGTTATTTCAGGCAATTCAGAGTTGAGGAGGTTAGACGTCCTATTAGTAGGATGATGAAAGGGACGGCGATCAGACCCGATGATATCCCGGTAGATTTTTGGAAGAACATGGTAAAGGATGGCACAAATTGATTGACTAGACTGTTCAATGCTATCATGAAGACTTCCAAGATGCCCGATGAATGAAGGAGGAGTACAATGCTTCCATTGTACAAGAATAAGGGTGATATTCAAAACTGTAATAATTACTGGGGTACTATATTTTTAAGCCACACTATGGAGGTTTGGGAGAGAGTGGTAGAGATGAGGGTGAGAAAAGAAGTGTCTAATTTAGAGAATCAATTTAGATTCATGTCAGGGAGGTCGACTATTGAAGCAATTCATCTTGTTCGGAGATTAGTGGAGAAATATAGGGAAGGAAAGACGGACCTTCATAGGGTCTTCATTGATCTCAAGAAGGCCTATAAAAAAGTCTCAAGGGATGTCCTATGGAGGTATCTAGAGGTAAAAGGTGTTCCAACGGTGTATACTAGGGTGATAAAAGGCATGTACGATGGAGCCAAAAGAGTAAGAACGGCGGGAGGAGACTCAGAGTATTTCCCTGTTGAGATGGAAATTCATCAAGGATCTGTGTTGAACTACTAGGGTGATAAAAGGCATGTACGATGGAGCCAAAAGAATAAGAACGGTGGGAGGAGACTCAGAGTATTTTCCTGTTGAGATGAAAATTCATCAAGGATCTGTGTTGAACCCTTTTCTATTCGCCTTGGTAATAGATGAGCTGACACAGTCTATTCAAGAGGAGGTTCCATGGTATCTGCTATTTTCAGACGATATAGTATCAGTTTATGAGACTTGGGCTAAAGTTAATTATAGGTTGGAGGTTTGGAGACACGCTTTGGAATCTAAAGGGTTCAAACTGAGCATAACCAAAACAAAATACTTGGAGTGCAAATTCAGTTTTACGAGGTATGAAAAAGACATTGAGGTGATTCTTTCCACTCAACCTATTCCTAAGAGAGAAAACATTAAATATCTTAGGTCCATCATCTAGAGTAGTGGCGATATCGATATGATATCATACACCGTATTAGGGAAGCATGGATAAAATGGAGACTTGCCTCTAGAGTATTGTGTGATAAGAAGATACCACCAAAAAGTATTATAGGATGGTGGTTAGACCGTCTTTGCTTTACATGGTGGATCGTTGGCCAATCAAAAACTCAAATGCCTAGAAGATACAGGTCATGGAGATGAGGATGTTGAGATGGATGTGTGGGCATACCAGGAGTGATAACATTAGGAATGAGACCGAGAGAATCTCAAGGTGGCTTGTATGGCTAATAAGATAAGGGAAGTGTGACTGTGATGGTTTGGGAACGTGTAGAGAAGGAGTACCGCTGCTCTTGTTAGGAGGTATGAGAGGTTGGATTTAAGAGTTACATGGAGGAGTAGAGATAGATCAATGAAGTATTGAAGGGGGGGGGGGGGAGGGGAGGGGAGGTGATTAGATAAGATATGGTGAAACGTGATCTTACCGAGGACATAACCTTAGATAGGAAGGAGCGGAAGTTGTGAATTAGAGTAGCAGGTTAATAGGTTAGTAGGGTTATTTGATCTCTGGTCGTGGGGTATAGCAGGGTGGTAGGATTTTTCATATCTTTTATCCAGTTTCGTCATTATATGTCATATATATGTTAATTGTCTTGTATTTACGTACTATCATGTGTTTTTTGTTATTAGTCGCTCTTTCTCTATCCTTTTCTCTTCCTTTTCTTTTCCCATATCTAGTTTATTCTGCTTATGGGTTTTTGTAACGAGTGCTCCCAGGAAACAGCCTCTCTACCTCTATGAGGTAGTGGTAAGGTCTGCGTATATTCTACCCTCCCCAGATCCCACTTGTGAAATTTCACTGGGTATGTTGTTTTTGCTTATACTAGAGCATTGAAAAGTTCTAGATGGACATCAATTGGGATAATATATAAAAAGAAAAGGAAAATAAGGGAGTAGAAAAATACATACGGAAATAAAATATATGTATTTATGTTTGAGTTTAATGCTTGTAAAGACCTGGCCTAGGGTCGAGTTATCACACAACGAATAAGGGACTTGATGGTAACTCAAACTATCCTCTTAGCATACATCAAGCATATCATAGGTAATGATATAATAATAAAATACAAAACTAAGGGAAACGAGGCTAAAGACCAACATAAAACCATAATGAGATAAAAGTAACTAGATACAACCATAGCATGTGTCCAATAATACCTCCAACATAGACTTGGCGGGGGCTAAGACATATTCAAGCTCACCCTCAAATAACAAAAAGAAATATACAACTAAAACCAAAATGTCTTAATACATTAAATCTAGAATGAAAACTAAGATGTCATCCCCAAACTAGAGGGCTCACCAACTTCTGTCTTCAATGATCCAAAGCTAGCCATATGGATTATATCGAGGAGCCCCCGTCCCTACATGATTAAATCATGTAGGTAGAGAGTATGCGTCAGTACTTTAAAAGTACTTGTATATAGGTATGCAATGCATGACATGGAAACAATGATAAGATGGTTCATGCTAAGTCACATGTTAAAATTATACATTTACAAGCGAATTAGTAAGTCATAATCAAGCCAATATCATTCAAACTTCAACAGGCAACTTTAGAATGAACTTAATAGGATGCATTGATGAACATAGTCATGAATAAGGAAATCATATTAACTTAGAACATACATGAAATTATAGGAATTTAAATCGTATACCATAAAAGAAATATTTTTGAAGTATGAGAAGAACATACATACGAGTGATCTTTTAACACATTTCTTTAACCGTAAAACATGAGATAAATAGATATGAGAAATAAAGAAATTATCCTTACTTGAATGCATGATGAGGTACATCGACCTAGATTAACGAGGAATTATATGGGGTTATGTACAATTAAAGTAGCAATATCCTTGGGTGAATAAAACATAACTTTACATACAAGAAAATTTTATCTTGAAAGGAACATTAGCAATCATAATGGAGATCACTTTAAATACTTGAATACATAGTCATATACCTTTAGGAGAAGTACCATTTGGGAGTAACAAGGGACTATAACTTATGTGAGGACAACCATTTGAACTTGTAGGACACTGAGATATATGAACTTTAAAACACCTTTGGACATATTATGAAGGATCTATCGTAAATCATCATAAGAGGACATCTTGGGTACATAAGGAGAACATGAACATATGTGAGAGAAACCTTTTAATTGACATAAACCATGTGATCGAAAGCATAAAGTCCCTATGTATCCTTTACACCGGAAGAAAGGGGGAGATCACTTGCCAAGGTGATCTCCTAAGATTCGTAAATGGATCCACTAAAGCTAAATATTGAGCATGCCTCTATTAAAGGATGGTCTAAAAATCAACCTCTACTAGCGGGTGAATCCTATTTCCTACGGTGGCACATAGTTATGGGAAAATGAGATTCTACTAACAGTCTCATACCCTAGGTAATTGGGAGCTTCCATATCCATCCCAAAGGCCACTCGGTGCTAAGCATGGCTCTCATGGAATAATCATAATTATAGATGATATCATTTGGAGAGTTATTCTACTAACCCATCCCATAAGCATCTAGAACATTAATCATCATAAAAAAATATTGCTCCTAAGTTTGTTTATGCCTTTACTCAAGGGATATCATCGTCTCTTAATCATAGCTAGATGGGGACTTACATTTCTTTCATTCATTCATTCTTGACTCCAATGAGTCTAGTCCCATGTAACATATAAACAAGAGTGTACTTATGACATGTATAAGCTTGTATACAATAACGTCATAAAGAGGGCCTTTCAATAATACATAGCCTTCTTAGAATTTTGATGAGTTTCATAACATACATGGTAAGCCTCATCATTCATAATATTTGTGACATGTAAAGAAAAGGAATTCATGAACTTACATGAATTTTTATAGCATTCTCATAAATCCATAATATAAATAGGTAGCTCTTAACATTGAGAACCTTCATGTTCTTAATATCATAGATTGAGACTTTCCTACTTTCATATAACTTAGGCACAAAACACAGGGATTAATACTCAAAGACTTGAAAATATGTAATATATATATACATCTTGCATACATATGATAGAGTAAAATCATTTTGAACCAATCAAATCAACTCAACATGATCCTTGCAAAACTGCAACTAGGATAAACATGAATTTAACCTCAATATTCATCATAGATCATGACATGATACTAATATACTTCATATAACTAGGAATGCATCATAAATTCCATGAATTGAGTGATTCATAAAATCTCGCAACATACATAATATTGGAACCAAGTAAAATAGAAAGAAACTTGAGCTTTGTTGATGGAAGGATGCCACAAATCAAACTTACATACCTCAGCCGAAGATCTATGAAAGAAAACATGAACTTTAAAGAAGAAATCTTGAAACCCTAGCTTTGCCTTCAATGGAGGACCATGGGAGGTTGAGAGGATTTGGGACTTAGGTTTTTAGGAGAATGAATTGGGAATGCAGCTAATGGGACTTAGGTTTTTAGGAGAATGAATTGGGAATGCAGCTAATGGGATATTCTAAAACTTATATGGGCTGTATTAGGGGTTAAAAGATGTAGCATTGGATTTAGGATTCAAGGAAATGATGAGAACACCCTCTAAAAATAGGCTGGATCAAACCACGAAGTCCCGATTATGGGCCGCAGATGAATACATGACTCATCTTACATATCATAAACCAAGATTCAGATCCATCCTACCAGTCTCCAAAACCATGAATGTCCATAAAGCTTATCACGGACCGTAAATCTCTTCGTAGATCCCTTCCACACTTAGCCAAAATTCGAATCTCCAGGAACCTAGTCACGACCATACTTTACGAACCATAAAGCACTCCACGACCCATAAAATAACGCATGCTTAACTTCAAGAATTCAACTTTTTCCCAAAGCAAAACCCCCAATCAACAAGGCTTTTATATGGTCCGTGAACTAAACCACGACCAGCACTTAGGTCTTATGGTTTCATTCCAGTGATCAAATTTTGATGTTTAGCCTTAGTTTCAACTTTAAACTTACGGGTCATTACAATGCTTAAAAGTAAGTAGAGAAATTTTAATTAAAAGGAGAGGAAAAAAGTGAGTGAGTAGTTCCCTCTGACGTAGGATGCAAGATGGAAGTGAGTGAGAGGAAATTGTATGAATTGAAAGTGTAGGGAGGTTAAAAAATTAAAAGCTCAATTTTATTTTTATATCTTTACAGTATGTCAAGTTTTGATTTCTCATGCCATGATGAAACCTATCCCAACCCCTAGTAGATTAGCCTATCCCATAGCACGAAACCTTTGACAATGGGCTATCCCATGAAAGACAACTATAAGAAGTAAAATCTCTCACAACAAGAGGGAGAAGTACAAAATTGTAGAGTAGGTTGATGGTTCTGACATTTGTTTACATTACTTCCTGTTGTTCCTTGGTGATTCCAAAAGATTCTAAATCATTTCGTTAGAGCCCTTTCTAGAGGTGTCAGGTATGGGCTTTGGTCCTTTTTTGATAACTACCCATATTTGGAAGTCAGTTGACTAAACAAAGATTTTGTGCCTTTTCTTTTCGTCAGACTAGTGTTGAATATTTAAGTAAGAATAGTGACTTGATGAGTGACCATCCTGGAGAATAGCACTGGGAATTTGGTAGTTTGGACATCTAATCGTTGCCCGTGTGTGGTTAGTCACTTCTTTGTGAGACCTAGTGGGGTGGGGTGAATTGAAATTTTTGAAACTTGTCTTCATCTGATAATAATCGACTAAACTGGAATTCAGTTTCGAAGAACACTTAGTAAACACTCAACGAAGTAAATAATGACACAAAGAATTGTATACTTGTTCAAAACACAAATGTGGTGCCTACTTCCAGTCCTCTTCGGTCACCAAGGACTTTTTGAAGCTCAATTGAGAATAGTTAAGTACAAACTTTGAAGAACACTTAATCTTTTCTGATACGTAGATCATAATTACTCTTTATTTTTAACTAGTCTAGAATATTTTTCTTTCTCTCCTCTTTTACCATTGTTCACACTTTGATTACAATGTTTATGGTGAGTAGAAAGACAACATTTCAGGTAGTTCTTCTAGTGAGCATTCTACTTTTCTTGAGAGAGGGAGAGATAATATATCACCTCCTTGAATTCTAGACATTGGAGCTTTTTCTAAACCCAAGGGAGTTTCTTACAATCAAGTATTTATAAGATTCCTTCATTGGGGAACTTCCCAAACCAGTTTGGATAGCTTTCCTTGTAAGTATTCATTGCTTGATGTTCTTCCTTGATTCTTGGGCGGGATCTCTGACTGATTGGCTGATTTTCTTCTTCGATATGATTCCTTATTTTTTTTCCTCCTTGATTCTTTGGTAGAGGCTTCAACTGTTTGATTGTAACTTTACGTGCTCCTGTGGATCTTGTTTCCTTTATTGTCTGCCTCACTATCTTGTATTCTTCGCCTTTTCCTTTTTGAGCAGCCCTGCAAATGCAACAAAAAATTCCTATTAGAAGTGGGAAACCATATTCTTAGGTTTGTATTGTATAATGCTTCTACACAAAATATAAGGTAATGCTTCCAAAATATTGTAAAATTACTCTTATTGTTGCACTATGTTTATTGATTTATTGAGACACACACTTGGACCCAAGCACTGCGAGTTTGATTTTTCCTACTGATCAAATTAACTCTTAATGTTAAGTTATTAATTAGAGAATTGGCTTCAGTATAATGTTAAGGATCAATCTAGTTGTCCACATCTCTTAATATCCACGTCAACGACCACATGGGAATAGTTGATGGATTTGTTGGACTAGGACCCTTAATGACAGATGAAAATCAACTCATTTGTAGATCACCAAAAGTACCTCTATTCATAATAAAGCATATAGTGAATGAAAAACACTATTGAAAAGATTGCTACCCCTATTCTACTAGAGAACCTTGTTCAGTAGTTGTACCAGATAGTAAGAATAATGTAGTAAAGCAGACACCCAACTTGTAATGGAAAAACTCCTTGCTCAAGGGAGAAACAACCACTACCTATACTAGTAGGATTTCAACAATTCTTATTACTTCAAACTCAAGTAATGCCAACTTACAAACTCACGCTTCACAACTCATAAGAATGAGAGTCAAACCCACTCTCAAACAACTCACACAAAGAAAACAATCTCTTACAATATTTTTCCTTAAATAAAGATTTTAAGAAGATTGCAAAACTACTTGAACAATCAAGAAACCCTAACTTTAGATGTTGCTTGACTGCTCTCCTTCAGTGCCCGTTTTCTTAGTTTGATGCTCTCACTTTTTCAGATTGCAAAAAATATGACTTTATGGGTTAAAGATTATTTATGTAGTCAACCCTAAAGTCATTCCAAGTAGGAATCCTATTCTAAGTAAGGCAGACGATTCTTTTCCTTATAGGAGTTCTATTCTAGTGTTACTGCCTTTTTGAGTCCCTTTCTGATTCCGTTTCCTTAAGTAGCATTCCTTCTCCAATTGAGATTCTGCTTTTTAACTAGTGGTGCATCTGGTTGAACCTAGTCCCGTTTGTCATCATCAAAAATAGTACATTCATACCTGCAAAGGTCCGAACAAATTCCCTCTTTTTGACGATGGCATACCTATGTATGTGTTGCTCCTAAAACCTGATGGTCAACTTCTAAGAACCCAGTTTCCCCCTATCTCAATGTGGTGCTCCAGCTTGGACAACAAGGGTAATATCAGTAGTTCTCATTGAAGGAGTCCAAGTGTAAGTTCCTTGGTTAGGTTCTTAGGAACCCATGATCAAACCCAAATGAAGTCGATTCTGCTCAAAGTACTCTCGATTTAGGGCCTTGGTGAAGATACCAACCACCTGGTCCTCAATCTTGTAGAAGACCATTTCAATGAATCCCTTTTCAACATTGTCCCACAAGAAGTGAAGTTGGACATCAATATGTTTGGTACGCTTGTGATGAACCGAGTTCTTGGCTATATTCATTGTACTCATACTATCACACATGATGGGAATGAATCCAACCTTCACACTGAAGTCCAAAACTTATTTCTTTATCCAGAGGAGTTGAGCACAACAAGAAGCGACAACCATGTATTCAGCTTCAACAGTAGATAGGGCGACTGAGTTTTGTTTCTTTGTAGCCCATGAGACCAGACAAGGAACCAAGAAGTGTGAGGTACTCTTCCGATCAACCAGGTACCCAACATAGTCAGCATCTCGAACTTTCACCAATTTAAAATAGGAACCGGTAGGGTACCAGAGAACCAGGTTCATGGTACCTTTGAGATATCGCAGGTTCTATTTTACAGCCTTGAGATGTGATTCCTTGGGTTTTGACTAAATCCTCGCACATATGCCAACACTGAACACAATATCATGTCTACTAGAAGTGAGGTACAGAAGTGACCCAATCATTTCTCTATACATGGTTTTATCCACATCTACCCTAGCTTTATCATTGTCTTGTTTGGTGGTAGTCGCGATGGGGTGTCACTGGCTTTGGCATCAAGTATCCAAACTTTGGAAGCACCTCCTTGATGTACTTCTGTTGATGAATGTAGGTGCCCTAATTTCGTTTGATGAATCTATAGACCTTATAAGATGTTTAGTTCTCCCATGAGCTTTGTGAATTCTGCTCCAAGGGCCTTATCAGTTCCTCTAAAGATTACATCATTGACAAAGACCTGAACTATGAGGACATCAATGCTTTTTTTTCTTAAGAAAGAGTGTATTGTCAATCTTTCCCCTAGAGTATCCATGACTCACTAAAAAGCTAGACAGTCGATCATACCAGGCTCTAGGGGCCTGCTTTAGCCCATACAGTGCTTTATCTAGCTTATATACATAGTAAGGACATTCATGATCTTCAAAACCTGGGGGTCGCTTGACGTATACCTCCTTCTACAGGTATCCCTTAAGGAACACACTCTTAACATCTATTTGGTATAGCTTGAACTCTAAGTGGGCTGCAACAGCTATGAGCATTCTTATTGCCTCGATGCGTGCTACATGAGCGAACGTCTCATCATAGTCAATACCTTCATCTTGGTTATACTCCTATACTACAAGCCTGGCTTTGTTCCTTGTAATAGTTCATTATTCCTCCAACTTATTCTTGAAGACCCATTAAATACCAATTGTGGAACGATGTTCTGGAGGAGGAACCAGGTGCCACAACTTGCTGCGCTCAAACTGAAGGAGCTCCTCCTACATAGCAGATATCCTTTCATCATCTAGCACGGCTTCCTTAAAATCCTTGGGTTCCTCCAAAATATACATAGGCAGAGAATGCATACATGTTCTTGAGTTTTTACTTGGTAGATATCCCTTAGTCTAGAGGGGTCAGCTGATTTTCCAAGTAGTGATAGCTCTTGTGCTTCCAGTTATGGCCATAATCAATAGGTGTTGGATCAATTTGCATATTAGTTGATAGACCTGCTCTATAAGATGTTAATTTCCCTGACGTGCCTGCTCCATCAGAGGAGGTTGGTCCAGGCGACTCCCTTCCTTCCTCATTCGTAGGGTGTGGAAGTGGAAGGTGTAGGTGGTGGAGTTGGAGGATCAGGTACGCTGGAATGTCTTTATTTGTCATCAACAGAGTTTATTTGCAGTTTGATGCCCCCAATTCATGTACCTATTCCTGCAAAACTTTCTCGGCCACAGATCTGGCCTCATCAAATATAACATGTGCACTTTCTTCAACATACCTTGTTCTTTTATTGTAAACTTTGTATGCTTTACTGTGGGTAGAATATGCGAAGAAAATTCCCTCATAAGTTTTGGCATCAAACTTCCGTAGTGCATCATTCCCATTTTTGTGTACAGAACATACACAGCCAAAGGAGCAGAGGTGAGCTAGATTTGGTTTTCTTCCTTTTAGTAATTCATAGGGTGTTTTGTTTAGAATAGGTCTAATCATGCATCTGTTGATGAGATAACAGGTAGCATTCACAGCCTTAGCCCAATAGCTTTGTGTAAGGTTGCTTGCTATCAGCATAGTTCTAGCCCTGTCTTCTAGTTATCTATTCTTTCTTTCAACTACCCTTTTTTTTGGGTGTTCTAGGGGCTAAGAAATTGTAAGCCACACCATGTTCAACACAAAAAATTAAGAACATGGAATTTTCAAATTTTGTACCATGATCTTTTCTCAAGCTCATTAGATGGCAATTCAACTTCTTTTGCACCATTTTGGAAAACATAGTGAAACATATCGAATGTTTCATCCTTGGATCTCAGAAATAACGTCCATGTGAATCTCGAATAGTTATCTACACATACAAAAACATCCATGGCTTTACACTCGCATTGGGCCATAGAGGTCTATGTGAACCAATTCCAGGGTCAATGAGTGCTCACTAGACCTACAGATTGAAAGCTGCTTCTGACATGTTTACCTTGCGCACATGCACCACAAACTTGATCCTCATTATCCTTGCCCTCAGGTAAGCCCAAAACTAACTCCTTGGATATTAGTTTGTTGATTGTCAAGAAGCTAGCATGTCCCATTCTTTGTGCCATAGGGTATATTCATTGCTTATGGCACTGGGACATTTCAAAGCAAGTTTTCTGGGTCATGATATCAACCTTGTACACATTCTTGTGTCTTTTACTCTCATAGTATGAGCCTCCTAGAGGAGGAATCAGTCACTCTGCACTCAAAGGTAGTAAAGAACACATCGTTGCCTCTATCACACATTTGAGAGACGCTCAGCAGGTTATGCTTCAATCCCTCCATATAATACACATTGTTAATATATTGAGACGCTGATGGTCCCACTTTTCCAATTCCTTTGGTCTCCCCTTGTTTTCCATTTCCAAAGCTTGCACTTCCGCCTTGTAAATCATTCAGTAAAAAGAAGTTGCATTTGTCTCCTGTCATATGTCTGCAACATGCATTGTCTAAGTACCACTACTTCTGCTTTCCTTCTACAGGTTCCTACACAGATTAACAAGGGTTAGATTTGGGTACCCAGATCCACATGGGTCCCTTTTCATTGTAGAAAGGATTGATAAGATATCTTTTATCCCAACAAGGTGGTTCCTTTTTTCCCTTCCTAGTCCTTATAGTTCTAGGTGGGTTTCTTTTTCCCTTCCATTTCCATAGGTCTTATTTAAGTAGGAGAAGCTACTATTGAAGGCCTTCATATTTTTATCTCACCTGTCTCTTAAGTGACCCGTCTTACCACACAAGGTGCATAGGATGCCATGGTCAACTACACACTCTTTGGGTTCCTTTATTTTGAACCCGATTCCATACTTGGTGGAAGACTGACCTTGCTGCATAACATCGAGCATCGCAGAGTACCTAGCCCACTATATGTTATGCTCTAACTTTGATTTGGTCTTGTTAAGTTCCTTGAGAAGAGATTCATTTTTAGTGTACAAGTTAATCAATGCATTCTCTAGCTCTTTTGCCTTTTCTTCCGGTGCCAATTGGGCCTGACTCATCACTTTTCTCTTTTTTGGAGGACTTGAAGTTTTCAATCTCCATCAATAGTTTTTGGTTGACATTTTCAAGCTCTACATTTCAGTTCTCAATTGAGCATAGTCCTCTAAGAGATGCTCCTTGGAATCATAGATAGTCACATAGGTATCAATTAGAACCTATGACAAGGACTTGAGCTTGTGCATAAGGTAGGTGTGAATGTTAATTTTTGCCTGTTCGAAGCTTACCTTCATGTCAGGTAGAGTGCTTTCTTTTTTAGAGGAACCTGCTACTGCCATTAGTGCCACCTTCTCTTTATTACAGTTAGTCTTGCAGTTATCTGGTTCAACATCAATCATTGTTGCCACTTTGTCCTTGTTGCTTTCATTATCAAATTTATCTACAACAAAAAGATCAAGGAAGTCATACTTCTCAGGCTCCTCAATGGACATGAGGGATTGGTTCTCAGGAACTTCTCCACAGATTCTTCACCAGGGTTGCTGGCCAAGGCAGTAAGAGCTCTTTGCACTGATAGATTTGTTTCCTGGTTTGTCATTCTCCTATCCTTAAGAACATATGGTTTAGGTTTAGGCTCCTTGGGATTTTCAGGGATGTTTTTCTTATATTTAAGGTCCAATAGAGACCAAAGCATGATGAAGTGGTCAGGACTTCCACACTTCGTGATAGAGTTGTTCCCTCAGGTCCTTCTCAGTGGTTCTTTAAGGGGCCTTTCTATATCCGGTTGTTCCCTTTCGCAACACCTATTGGAACCTCTTGGTGATTAAAGCAATGTTCTCGTCCTCGAAATCCTCTTTCTCAGTAGCCTTGAGAAGTAGGTTCTTCTCTTTCCTTTTGTTATTCAGTTCCTTTTCCTAGTTCTTCTTTAGTTCATTCGTTACCAGTGTTCCCATTAGCTGATCCATAGCCATAGTGTCTAGATCCTTAACTTCAATAATGGATTCAACCATACTTTCCCAATATTCAGGAAAAACACTCAGCAGCTTCCTAATAGCATTTCCAGTAGGAATGATTTCCCCCAATGAGTAGATCTCATTTACTATGGCAGTAAATCTAGTTTGCATGTCCTGTATGGACTTCCCATTGTACATTCTGAAGAGTTCATATTGATAGTTGAGATTGTCGATCTTAGCCTTTTTAACCTGGGTAGTTCCTTCTTGAGTGACTTGTAGCAGGTCCGTGCCCTGCACAGCTATGTGGTCAGTGATCTGCCTCATAGAACGACCTTTCAGGCCGCATCTCTCGTCACACCTCGGTCACTAGTCTGCCCCAATTAGTAGTCATACTCTGTCATGGTCGTGGGCCCTGGTACTTAGGACCAAATAAAAATCGATGTATGGTAGTCTCAAATATATCAATAGGAGGTCTTCTCACCATCGTCTGCGTCAATTGCGGCTACACAAGATACCTCTGCTTCTTTGGGGTCGACTCCAAGATGGTCGCAGCATATGAAACATAAACTTCTCGAACAAGTACCCGAGGGTGCTTCTCTAGTGGGGCTACTAACCAATCTAAATGATATAAGGCCATGGTGTCCGGGAGTTTAAGAGCACTAGCAAGCCTAGAAGTAATAATACGAGGCTCCTCAAATATAGTGTCAACCTGTCGACCTTGGTAATTGTGATATATGTAGTCCCCATATATGCTTTGCATACCCCAAACACGCCAGCTACTTGTCGGTGCAGCTGGAGTAGCTGCTGGTGCTGGGGCAGAGTTTACGGACAAATACCCAGACTCCTCTCCTAAATCAGAGTCTTCTCCATCATCGACCCCTGCTTGAGACCCCTCTTTAGAGTCAGTCATCTGGATAAAGTTGCTCTATTGGGTAACTATCTCCACAGACTTGGGAGTCCGAATAACTATACCCTAGATTTGGGTTGGCAATGTTTGTCTATTTGCCACCCTATTGGTCCAATGCTCAACGCCCTCATCTTACTAGACATTGAGCTCCTCTACTGATCCCCTGGCCTAAAAAAGGGCCTCGTTGTTTGAAAGCTTATCTCGTAGTCGAGTCTACAGGGCCCAAATCTCATTCTTCTTTGGTTTCAAAGCCATAGTACCTGTAATCAATAAAATACAACTAGAAAATTGTCCTACAAACACAAGAAAGAAAAGCAAAGTATTTACAAAATTATACACAGAGGGACCTACGAAGGCATACTTACGGGTCGAAAGGTAAATTGACAGCCATAGAAGGCCTTCGTAAGAAATGGGGTACAATAATTTTTGTTACTGGAAATGCACTTATGAGGCTAGTTAAGGCTCATAGAATGACTATGGGTTGTAGACTAAGTCGTAAGTACACTGCCAGACTCTTGATCCTACAGGTAAGGGACCTACGAAAGCTACTTATGGGTCGTAGTATGGGCTACAACCCATAAGTGGATCCATCTAATGACATCCCAGAAAACCAAATTTCTGGTTTCAAGTTACGAAGGGAAACTATGGTCTGTAGACTAATATACAGGCCATAAAAGACCCTCATGTTGTTGAAAACCAGCAACTTGAGTTGTTTGAGATCACCATTTCGATTCCATTAGTCAATGTACAATTGAGAATCACAACCAAATCCTAGTCAAGGTAATCTTAATGATTTTTCTATGCATGATGACTAGGTTGCAACAATAGGGTACACAAATTTAAACAACGTCAAAGTAATGACACGGAAAACCAAGTAAACACATTCAATGCATGTTCTGCGCATTCTAGAATAATCATCTCATAACATAAGTATGCACAAATTACCACCAATTTACCCAAATTTAAAGCATGTTCAATCCCATCAACCACCAATCCTAAGATACATGCAACCCTTAGGACAACCACCATTTAATCAATTATTTAGCATGTCATCATTAAATTTGTGCAATCACATATTAAGTTTTAGTTCAGCATAACCTAGCTAGCAAGGGGTTTCGCAATATCAGATAATAACCTTCAGATCAACAATACATTTTCATGTCCAATTTAATTTCATGCACTTCCTTATCAATTTCTACTAAGATAAATAATTTAAACTCAGTCGATATGGCAGTTCACGTGTCCAAACAATGATTCTCACAAGCATATACATGGTTCAAGTTCAATACAATCAATCAAATAGTGCCAAAAACATGAGATATTTCATTTACAGGTAACATCAAATACTAGGGAAAGAACATCATGAAATTATCCTCAACAATGTCTCAGACCAATGTCATAACTTTTTGATAAAAATGAAATTCCATGAAGAGCTCACACCTGAATATTGATCAAAGAATCCGAGAAACAGGAAGAAAAACTCAAAAGAATAAATCTTAAGTGTACCCGACTCATCACTATGTGGCTGGAATTGGCCAAAACAATATGCTGGTAAAGGTTAGCGGTGACCGGACTTGGGGAAGAAGAAAGGGGTCTTGGCTATTTTCATAATGATGAAGAAAATGCGGGGTAATTAATTCTACCCCTATTTTATTCATCCGTTCAATTCGAGTTTAAGTGGGGTTTTGACCCTATGAAACCTCAATTACGGACCGTTAGAGGTTTTATGGCCCAAATGGTATGTTTCGTGGTTTTAAAATCCCAATTTTTAGACCTTGGCTTTACGAACCAACCTATCGATTGTATGTTCACATACAGCACGTAAGTTGGATCATCAGTGCCCCCAACACTTAAGCGAGTTTAGAATCTTACCTTGGGTCCATGAGCGCCATTCACGACCTGTAGTTTTATCAATGGACCGTAAACTTGGCTTGTGGATTGGAATGCGTAAATTTTTTGTCACTGGAAATGGTTCCACGTGTCAGTATATAGGTCGTGGTGTAGACCAAATATGTTTTTCCATTGACAACACGATTGAGTATGTCAATTGCTTTGACATTTGTTTGCATTACTTCTAGCTGTTCCTTGGGGATTTCGAAAGATTCTTAATCAACAAAGTTTTTGTCAGAGCCCTTTCTAGAGGTGACATGTATGTCTTTAGTCATATATTTGATAACTACCCATGCTTGGAAGTCAGTAGATTGAACAAAGATTCTAAACTTTCCCTTTCCGTGAGAATAGTTTGATGCGCCCAAATTTACACTCCAAAAGGAAGAGTAAAGCAATTGTTGGTCAAATATAGAATTCAACTAGAGTTGAGGTCGATTTCACAGGGAAAGCGTGAGAATGATTCTATTAGCATCCTCTTTTAGATGTAAATTCTATTCCCAAAATAAAGGTGCATAAAGTAAATGGGAGGTTACGATGCTTCAATTGAGTTCCTATTGTAAAGTGACTTTATGTGGATGTTGCTACTAGATTTCAAACAATTAATAAGAAGCTAGGGTTGTGTTCCCTATTACATCTAATACGATAACCAAACTGGTATGTAAACTCATGTGTGACAGCGCATGCGAGATCAAACAAAGTCGATAACACCTAGTTCACCTTCCGGTCCTTCCTAGCTATATTTCACTCGTCCCATTCCGGTCTCAGAATGTATGTAATTTCAACCTTTGTTCTAGATCTCAGAATACTCTCACCTTTCCATCTCAAGTAATTAGACTAGGTTAACAACCCCAAATTTCTATTGTAGGATTCTTTTCCTAATTACTACATCCCTCCCGGGCATGTAACAAATACGGGCTTACCCTAACGCGTCGACTCATTAGGGAGAAGTTAAAGTGAAGAATTCTACACTGTATGCTATGATCAATCCCACGAATTTACCCCAGCGTGTGTTATCTTATTGAATTGTCATGGTTCCCACAATCCTAGTTGTGGGTTTAGCCTAGCATGTTCAATACAATTCGCCCACAACAATACAAAGAAATCATAATAAAAGACTTACGGTTGATACAATGATGAATCCATGTGTTACAATCTTCAAAGAGATAATCAAAACACAAGAATTCAATGTAAAGTACTGGCACAATATTGCTCTCTGCTTGTTTTCTAACTCCAGCGTTCCACACACCCAAAACGGAATACAATAAATATATATATACAAGGAAAAACCAATCCAATTAAAAATAGAAAAATAGACTTCGACATGGGTACGGGTCTTCACACGGGCCATGTGGGTCCAAACGGACCGTCACATGGTCCGTGAGTCTTCACTGTCTTTGCTTCTTACGCCGACTAGCACGACCCGTGTGGAGGTTCACGAACTGTTAAATGGCCTATGAACCTTTTTTTGTGCAAATTCTGAGCGTCTTCTTGATATTCCATTGGCACGGCCCATTCACGGTTTGTGGTTGATTATACGGTCCGTGATGGGCCCTGTCTTCCTTCACTTGCATGATTCCTGTTATTTTCGATGGTGATCCTTCAAATTACGTCAACCTCATGGCACGTGATATGGCCCGTGAGAGCTCTGACGGTCCGTGTGTGCCTCTCGTGAGTTTTGCCTTAGCTTTGTTCCAACTCCATGTCTCCTCCACGCCAAGTGTGAGGTCACGGTAGGGTGCACGACCCGTGTACCATGACACGGTCCGTGAAGGCCCCCGTGGTCCGTCACTTGGTTCAATTCCCAGCTTCTTTCTTTGGAAGCCCCTTAAAGTGCACTTCCACGATCCGTGTGATGTTACACGGCCCGTGAGGGTCTTTGTATGCCACTGCTTTAGCTATTTTTCACTCTTTCTTCCCGCAATTCATCCATTATTCCATGCCTTCATCATTTTCCTGAAAAGTACCAAAACACACACATCAACCACATATTTGCTTGAGAACGTGCAAAAATCCTTCGCTCAAAGCATCATAAGAGTCGTATTTCTACAACTCATCAACACCCTCAACTTAGAACATTTGCTTGTCCTCAAGTAATGATGACTCAACTAAACAACTCATAAATACACGTGCCTCATCAAACTTACGGGTAACCCTTCAATTTTACTATGTATGCCTAGAAACCAAGCATTGAATATGCTTACACCCCAAACGGACCCACAAAGATTAAGGTAGGCAGCCTGTATGTACAGTCAGCCCTCATATGATCAGGAACAGAGGTGAATCAGTTTTGTCAGCAGCCAATCAGTGCAAAGATAGTGCCCTCACTACAAAAAACTCTTGCACACGCAACACATCAGATATAAACTCCTGACTGGAATGCAGCACACACTCTCACAAACAATTTTCAGTAGGCACACAAGTATCGACCATATACTTGCCCTTATTTTCACCACCACAACTCTCGAATGATCATTCTAGGATCACGTTAGAACTTTTGTGGCTTGTAATGTGGGCTTGGGTTAAGGTTGGATTCATCTAGGATCAAGTGACTAATCAGCCCCTTAAAGTCACTACTTTAATTCGGCCAGTTGCCCTGGGTCTTCCATTCCTACTACCCCTACTTTTTAGTTTCTCTGCCATTTGGTAGTGACTTCTGATATATTTGACTTCTCATTCTTTCTCTCTTTCTCCCTTTTTTTTATTTTTTATTTTTTTATATTTTATTTTTATTTTATTTTAGTTACACTCCCAATTTTCTTTCCCTTTTTCGTTCGGCTCTTCACTTCCCATATTTTTCTGCTTTTCTTCACAATAGCCACCCTCAACTTAGGCTTTTGGCCTAGGTTGAGGTTCACAGTGTATTTTAAAGGACCAGGGCCAGTGTAAGCCACCCTCAACTTAAGCCTTTGGCCTAGGCTGAGGTTCACAATGTCCTTGGAGAGACCAGGGCCAATGTAAAAATTCACAGACAGATATAGAAGGTGTTTTGGTTTATGAAAGAAAGGGTCTATTCAGACTCAACTTTTTGGTTCAACATGGGAAACTTCATTTGGTTGGCAGTTTCAGCTAAGTGACTAATCAACAAAAAGGGCCTAAGATCACATCTTAATTTAGTCATTCGATTGTTTCAGTGGGACTAACCAGGAAAGTTCTAGCGTACAAGTGTGCCGCCTGATTTTTCAACAAACATGCTCACACGCACACGACACATCTCTTACACTTATTAGTGTGAATCAACCTAGTCATACTTCATTCATCAATGAGCCAACCATACAATGCATAACATGCTTTCTAAAATGCATAATAGTTCGCCAGGATAGGATGTATGCATATACAAGCTTTTTGCAACATTTTTACTACTTAACTCAAAACACGGGTTACCCTAAAAAAATATCCGCACATGTATTTACAAAAACATCAAACATCACGACCTAAATATGCCAGTTCTACTAGATAGTACACTTGAAAGAAAAGGAATCTGGCAAGAAAAACTCTCAAGTGGCATGATACCCCACTCCCTTCAAAAAGACGGTGCAATGCCCTCATTGCACCATAATTAAAAATAACGCACAGAATGGGAGTAGAACATACTTGGATGCCCTAGGTGTCAGTCGGGCCATCGTGGTCGGACCCACCTGCTGGGTCCCTATCATCAAAAGTCACACTCAGTTCGACGGTGCTCCTGGAGGCTCCTGTCCTAGCTGTCTCATGTGCGAGCCGCTCTCTCTCCTCCTGCTCTGCAGCTGCTCGGCACTGGGCTCTCATGGCCTTGTGCAGCCTCTTCTCTTCTTCTCTTTGTAGGTCCTGTGGAGAACTGCCTCAATGGTTGCGCCGCTTGCCTTTGTCCTTTCTTTTGGGTGCTTCTGTGGGTTGCACCGGGGTAGCAGCTAGTGCTGGAGAAATTCCCCATATATCATCTAAAACCGGATCCACCGGGGCATTGAAAAGCAACATCAGGGAATCTGGAGGTGGAACCGGCGCTGGTGCCTTGCAGTTATACTGGGTTGTCAGCTGGGCAATTTTAGCCTTCATGTTAGTCACAGTCTGCACTAATTTGGATATTTCATTGCTGGACATACTCCAAAACATGTCATGGAAGTATCACTCCAAAGTGTTGACCTGATCCTATAGGCTGCTGATTTGGCCCAGTAACTCCGCTCGGAGGGGATCCTCGGCCTGCTAGACGTGAGACTGAACCACCTGAGGCATCCGTGCCACTATTTGGTCAATAATTTCATGCATTTGCCACTGGTCGATCACCACTCCATGCGGAAAATACACATACCCTTGTTGCATCAGAGGAACTGCACAACTACCCTCGGGCTACTTAGAAGCTATGACGGACTGTGGGGAGGTGGTGTGCTCCTCGAAAGACAAGGGCTGCTGTGGAGCCACCTGTGGAAACGTTGCAGGCAATCCCAGCCTATGTGCTCTACTATGCAACAACGGATTCTGAACATCTTTAATCATGGCAATATTGACCACGCCCTTAGGAGCTATCTTTTGATCCAGGAAATGTGTGGTAGGGACACGGGCCCGCTTGCAAAGTGCCCAGATCAGGCATGGAAAGGACATACCTGCTCTGTCTGATAAGGCCCAATCCCGTATCTCAAGGGCAATGGCCCGACCCATATTAATCCCATACTGCACAATCAAGCATGCTATCAACGAAGCATGAGAAGTTTGGAGCGTGTTGTCATTAGCTGTGGGTCTTAGACTGGCTCGTACCACCGACCATCAAAATTTTGCAACAAATGTGAGAGACGCCTTAGTGATAGAAATTTTGGGGTTTGAAACCCAGGCTTCACCAGCTCCTTGTACCGCAATATGCTCCGCAACTCATTTGAGTAGGGTGGCTCGTGAAGTGGGGTCGGACATTTGGGCCTCATCGCTGATCCTTAGATGCCTGGTGATGAATAAGCCATCTGTGGGTCTCGGTAGTCTGGCTCAAATAGAAACCTGTTGATAGTGGTTGCTGAAATGTCTACTTGTTCCCCACGCACCCTAACATGGTCCCGTGGGGACACTTTATAAGCCAACTACCTCTTCACTCTCTTTGATTAGTTACCTTGGATGGAGTCTAGTAGGCTGGCAGCATAGCATGACTAAAACTCAACAATCAGATCGGGCGCATAGTAGCTGAGTTATTGCGACATCCACCCAAACTGGTAAGCCTCAAATGCATCTCTGATCTCCGGAACCCCATCCAGTTGATCAGTGAGGACCCGCATCTCAGGGACGATGGCCTGCCATTGGTGTCCCTGAGAGCCTTTAGTTAGTCCATTCACATATATCTTCTTAGCACCGGGGACTGTCTATTGTTCACGCAGAAACACAAGAAGCCACCTTGCAGTTTCAAGGTCTGATGTCCGAGAAACTGCATGGTGTGCGGCATCATCGTCACTGTCTCGGAGGGCCAGGATGTCATCCATATCCTCTGCATTGTGCTCGGCTATTTCAGGTGTGCATGCTTCTTCCTCTTGTTCCGGGACCTCATCTTCCCCCTCAACTTCCACCTCGGGAACCCCCTCCTCAAAATGGGGGCCTATATGTTGGCCCGCTGCATAAGCTCTTATAGTGCTAGGGGAGTGAGGGGAGACATTGCAGTTGAACCGTACCTCAGACCCTCATGAGGAGTCATCACCTGAGTCACTCTCTTGGTGCTGACTAGTAGAATTAGTGATAGAATCTCAGAGACGTGACTCATACTCGTCCCTAGGCTGGCGTGACCTTAGTCAGGGACCCTTATTGCCTGCAAATTCCACGAAAAATCAAACAGTTAGTTGTGGCAGAATAAGCAGGGCGACACACTAACGGGTACTCAGACTTCCCCTGTATTATAAAAGTGACAAAAACCCTTAAAAGTGGCATCACCCAGTCTATCATAGGGAATTTTGCACTAGGATGCATATAGAAACTAACGAAGATCAATGAAGTAAAGCATTAGGTATGAAGGTAACTTGGACGGAGGGCCTTACACGGGTCGTGTAGCATCACACAGTCCGTGGTAAGGCCCGTGTGAATGGACTTGGCGGTTGGGTTATTGAAGTGACCTGACACGGATGACTACATGGCCCATGTAGAGTCACATGGTTCGTGAAGAGAGTCTGTGTGAGGTACTCCATATCGGGGCGACAAGTGATTTGACATGGACCACTACATGAGCCGTGTAGGATGGCATAGTCCGTGTAACGCATTGTGAAACCCCTCGTCACCCCCACTCATCCCCAAAGCATAGAAACCCACATTCATTCATGCAAATCGGCCTATAGAACACAAGATAGAACATCATACTTGCTTACAGAACGCAAGACATCGTTAATTTAACTATAGAAACCCTAAAATCACAAATCTTCCATGGTCAAGACTACAATGTTCAACAATGGAGTTTTAACCTAACCCAACACAAAATCCAAATATATTGTACACAATAGTGTCTTCTATCACGCAATGGACCATATTGAAGCATAAATTCACACATGGACTAAAGACTAGAGAAAATTTAAACTAAAATAAAAAGGTAAAACTAGAAAACTTACTTGACACGAGAGACTTAATGTTAGAACTAGAAAATCGCACAAGGGAAGTGCTACAGATCGTGAGAGTGTTTCACAAATCGTGCAAGAAGAGATGGAAATTTTCGTGGGGGTGAGAAGTAAAAAAATGGCGTGAGAAGTGTAAAGAGAGAGTAAAAGATAAAAAGTGAAAGTGGGAAAGAGGGGTATAAATATCCTACCTGGCGTGTTGCCTAAACGGGTCTTCACATGGTCTGTTTAACTTTACATGGTCCATGGAGACTAACCGTGATCCTGGCCTTAGAGTATAGGAGCACTTACTTGTGGCACGCGCCACACGGTCCATGAGATGGTCAGTCTGGTGTTACACGGGCCGTTCAGGCTTCCGTGTGGCTCTCCTTTGCCAGTTGATCGCTGTATTTTTGGTGTCACACCATTTAACCACACGTATGCTCACGCTTCTCACCACAGTGCTTATCCCTCCCTGCAGACAAAAATAAAAAACAATGCAATGCATGACATAAAATACACATATTTTTTTATGAGCTGCCTCCCATTAAGCGCTTGGTTTAACATCACGGCTCGACGCAGTTATGTTGACTACTCATACTTTATCAAGATGTAAGACCTCAATCAATGAGGTTTCATCTGCAGCACCTAAATACTTCTTCACTCGCTGCCCATTAACTTTGAAACGATGCCTTTTGTCAGTTTCCAACTCAACTGCACAATGTGGGAATACCTGAGCAATCTTGTACAGGCCAGACCACCTAGATTTCAGCTTACCTGGAAACAACCTCAACCTTGAGTTGTACAGCAGAACCTTGTCACCAACATTGAAACTTCTTGGTGCAATATGTTTGTCATGATGAAACTTTATCCTATCTTTGTACAGTGTTGCACTCTCATAAGCCTGGAGGCGATATTCATCCAATTCATTGAGCTGATCAAGTCTAGCATTGGTTGCCTCATCCCACTTCAAGTTTAGGGCCTTCAGAGCCAAGAGCGCCTTATGCTCCAATTCCACCGGCAGATGGCAGGCCTTACCAAACACTAATTGATATGGAGACATACCAATGGGGGTCTTGTAAGCCGTCCTGTAGGCCCATAGTGCATCTTCTAGTTTCTGAGCCCAATCTGTTGTTGTGGCATTCAATGACTTGGTTAGGATCTCCTTGATCTCCCTGTTTGACACTTCAACCTACCCACTTGTCTACGGATGGTAAGGTGATGCGACCTTGTGTTGTCACAACCCATACTTAGCTAGTACAGCACAGAAAGATTTGTTGCAGAAGTGAGAGCCCTCATCACTAATGATAGTTCTGGGTGTCCCAAACCTGGCAAAAATGTTCCACCTCAGAAATTGTACCACGCTCTTGCTTTCATTGTTTGGCAATGCTACTGCCTCCACCCATTTGGAGACGTAGTCCACCACCACTAAGATGTACTTTACTCCACATGAGCTCACAAACGGACCCATAAAATCAATGTCCCATACGTCGAACAGTTCTATTTCAAGGATAGGGGTCATTGGTAGCTCGTGATGCCTAGAGATGTTGCCTTGGCGCTGACACTGATCACAACCGTACACCATGTCATGGGCATCTTTGTAGATGGTGGGCCGTAGTATCCACATTGTAAGATCTTTTTTGCTGTCCTAGCACCACCATGATGGCCCCCTACCGGGGAAGAGTGGCATGCTTCTATGATTCTCAACATCTCTGCTTTTGGTATGCACCACCTGATGACCCCATCTGCGCATGTTCTGAACAAGTATGGGTCATCCCAAAAGTACCAATGAACATCATGAAGAAATCTTTTTCTCTGGTGAGGGTTAAGGCCCTCCGGCATAATGTCGCTCACTAGAAAGTTAGCAAAATTAGCAAACCAAGGGATTAAGTCTGTAGAAGCTGCCAATACCTACTCATCGAGAAATGAATCATCGATGCTCAACCAATCTTTATCTCTTGACTCATCTTCCAACCTTGACAGGTGGTCTCCCACCTGGTTTTCCGTGCCTTTTCGGTCGTGCACCTCGAAGTTGAACTCTTGCAGCAGGAGTACCCATCGGATTTCTTGGCTTAGCATCCTTCTTTGCCATGAGATACCGTAGTGCTGCTTGATCTGTATGCACAATCACCTTTGTGCCCAATAGGTAGGCACGGGACTTGTCAAACGCGAACACCACAGCCAGCAACTCCTACTCAGTCACAGTATAATTCCTTTTAGCATCATTCAACGTCTTGCTGGCATAGTAAATAAGATGAAAGATCTTGTTGTGCTTTTGCCCCAGAAGAACACCCACAAATATTTCGCTCACATTATACATCACCTCATACAGGCACCCCAGTCTGGTGCAACTACCATGGGCGCAGAAATCAACTTTTGCTTTAGAGTCTCGAAGGCATGCCGACACGCATCATCAAACTGAAACTTAGCATCTTTCTCCAATAGTTTGCATAGTGGATGTGCAATCTTGGAGAAATTTTTCATAAATCAGTGTTAGAAGCTCGCATGCCCAAGGAAACTCTGGACCATCTTCACTGATATGGGAGGTGGCAACTTCTCGATAACCTCGATTTTTGCCTAATCAACCTCGATGCCCTTATCCGAAACCTTGTGGCCAAGGACTATCCCCTCCTTGACCATGAAATGGCATTTCTCCCAGTTTAACACCAAGTTAGCCTCTTCACAGCGTTGTAGTGCCTTGCTAAGATTCAACAGACAGTCATCAAAGGAGTCACCCACTACAGAAAAGTCATCCATAAATACCTCGAGGTGTCTTCGACCATGTCCGAAAAGATTGACATCATACAACGCTGGAAAGTGGCTAGGGCATTACAGAGCCCAAATGGCATCTGTCTGAAGGCAAACGTCCCATAAGGTAAAGTGAAGGTAGTCTTCTCCTGATCCTTTGGGGCGATCGACATTTAGTTGTAACCCGAATACCCATCCAAGAAGCAATACCACCCTCTACCTGCTAACCTGTCAAGTATCTAGTCCATGAAGGGTATGGGGAACTGATCCTTCAAAGTCCATTTATTCAGCTTCCGGTAGTCCATGTACACTCGCCATCCCGTGACAGGTCTCAAAGGGACAAGCTCATTCTTGTCATTAGCCACCACTGTCATGCCCCCCTTTTTTGGGACACATTGTACTGGGCTCACCCATCTGCTGTCCGAGATGGGGTATACCACCCCAGCATCTAGCCACTTGATAATCTCCTTTTTCACTACCTCTTGCATGGGTGGATTGATCCTTCGTTGATGCTCAATACTGGGCACACAGTTATCCTCCAGCTTGATCTTGTATATGTAGATTCCTGGAGGTATTCCGATAATGTCTGCAATGGTCCAACCAATAGCTCTCTTGAACTTTTGGAGGACCCTCAACAATGCCTTCACCTGGTCCTCCTAAGATCTGCGGCCACAATCACAGGAAGAGTGTTATTATCGCCCAAGAATGCACACCTTAAGTGCTGGGGCAGCTCCTTGAGCTCCACAGCAGGAGGCTCCTCGATAGACGGTTCGGCCGGTAGCATCGGCCTATTTTTCAGGTCCAAGTCTAGCTTCCGGGGACAAATGGTCTGGTTCCCATGCATTGTAATGCATACACAATGTCATTGTACCCATTGACACCATCTCCTAGAAAGTTCATCAGCACTGCAGCCAGCGTGTCCACGATCATCTTTTTCTCCAGTGGGATCTCAAAGAAACAGCCATCCTATACATCCATGACAGACATCACGGCTAACTCTTTAGGCTACTTCATGGCAGCACACACATTGAATTTTACCTCTTTGGCGTTCAATCAAAAGGTGAGCTCTCCACGCTCTACATCTACTAGGGCCCTGCTAGTTGCCAAAAATGATCTTCCGAGGATGATGGGAACCTCAAAATCCACTTTATAGTCAAGGATGACAAAGTCTGCTGGGAAGATGAACCTACCCACTTGAACCAACATGTCGCATAAAATCCCCACGAGTCTCTTTACTGATCTGTCCGCCATTAATAACCACATGGTAGTGGGTGTAGGGGCTCCTAAGCCCAACTGTTGATAGATTACTAGCAGCATTAAGATAATGCTGGCACTCAGGTCATAGAGGGCCCGTGAAAAATCATAGGCTCCAATAGTGCACGGGATAGTGAAAGCCCCCGGATTGCCCTTCTTCTCGACCAAGGACCTTATAGCAATGGAGCTACACTGATGAAGATTGTCAGCCGGCTCAATCATGGTTGTCGTCTTCTTGGTGACTAAGTCTTTCATAAACTTAGCGTAGCCTGGCATTTGCTCAAGTGCTTCCACTAAAGGAATATTCACGGACAGCTCTTTCAACATAGACAAGAATTTCTGAAATTTGCCATCTTCATCCTTCTTTTTCAACCTTTGTAGGAATGGTGGTGGTGCCTTCGAAATGGCTGGCAGGCTCGGAGTAGTAGGTGTGCCCACATCTATTGCCTTTTTGGCAACCTTTGGTTCCGTTGGTGCTACGTCAATCTCGTTATCCCCATTATCATCAAGCACCTCCACGGGGCTAGGTATCTTGCCATCTGCTTTATCCTAACCTGCATCACTAGAAAAAATAGGGTTAGAAAGTACCTTATTGCTTCTCATCGTGATCACCATGTAGTGGCCATCATATTTTGGGTTCTGCATAGTATCACTAGGAAGTGACCCAGCCTTCTTTTGATTTAGTGAAGCTGAAAGTTGCCCCAATTGTTGCTCTAGTTGCTTATTTGAGGTGGAGTGCGAGTCTACCAATTGCCTCACATTGGACATTTCTCCTTTCACATCTCGTACCCCTGTCACAATGGATTCAACCTTGTCAAGAACCTTTGCCATCATCTCCTCTAGCCTTGAGTTTCCACTACCCTCGTTTTGGCACTCCCGATTTCTATAGCCATCTCTATTCTGCCAGTTCCCTTGGTAGTTATCATGACCATATTTCTGACCTTGGTTACCGGAGTTGAAAGCCCGGTAATCCCCCTGGCTGCCCAAAAAGTGAGCTTCTTCATCATAGTTGTAGCCTTGATCATCATACCTAGGGAGTGTGTCCATAGCTTTCAGCTTCTCCGTCTCTCTACCAAGTAGCCTCTTTGACAACAAGTCTATCTGTGTCCGCATATGGGCCATGTCTTGATCTCGTTCTTCCTCCCTTTTCAGTTGTTCTGCACTCATCTCAAAGACCATCCCAGAGTAGTCTGCATCTATGGTGTACCATACCCTATTGTTCTTCGCTACTTGATCCAAGATCACCACGATATCAGGGAACGTTCAAGACATGTACGACCCTCCGCAAACTGCATCAATGATCGGCTTGGTTACAAAGTTGCAGGACCTGTAGAAGACTTCCTTCAAGTGCTCATCTGTGAGATGATGGTTGGGGCACTGCTTGAGTTTCTGTCTGAATCTCTCCTAAGATTGGTACAGTGCTTCATTTAACAGTTGCTTGTGAGATCCAATCTCGTCTTTGACCTTTAGTTTCCTTGAAGTAGGGAAGAACCTCTCTAAGAAAGCTTCTTTTAGTTCTCCCCAAGTATGGATTGAATCATGGGGGAGCTCATTTAGCCACCTTATCACCTCACCTGACAGAGACAATGGGAATAATCTTAACCTCAGTGCTTGTTGACTGACTCCTGGGATTTCGGACGACTGGCATGTCGCCAAGAAATTCATCACATCCTGATTTGCATCCTCAATGACGGCTCCATTGAACAACCCCTTCAACTGCAACATTTGCAGCATAGTTCTAGTGATAGTAAACTTGACACCAGCAGGCAGAGGTGATAGCACTATTGCCCCAGTGGTCCCAGCACCCTCATCATCATTCACTACTTGGGCATACTGGGGCCCTTAAGGCCTCGCAGGGGTTTGGTGTTGTTGTGGTGGTACAAGTGGCACCTGTCGAAGTGGTGCCGCTGGTGGTACCACATTACCAGCGAGGTCATCCTCACCCAACCCGCCGTGTCCTCTGTCAGCAGGATTTTACTGCTAACTCCCTCTGCCTTGTTGCTTCATGGTCCTAGGCGTTCATTGCGGATTGACTTAGTGAGTTCGGGGTCGTAGGGAATAAGTGTTTCACCCTTACTTCGGGTGTTTGGCATGCAATGTTGGTTCCCTACAATAAGCAAAAACAAGAATTAAAAGTAAAATTAGGGACTAGAATTACAAACTGAAAGTAGCAACTAATAGACTATCTCTTCGCTGCATTACCCAGCAACGGCGCAAAAATTTGATACGCCCAAATTTACACTCCAAAAGGAAGAGTAAAGCGGCCATTGATCAAATATAGAAATCAATCAGAGTTGAGGTCGATCCCACAGGGAAAGCGTGAGAATGATTCTAGTAGCACCCTATTTCAGATGTAAATTATATTTCCTAAATAAAGTTGCATAAAGTAAATGGGGGGTTGCGATGTTTCAATTGTTTTCCTATTGTAAAGTGACTTATGTGGATATTTCTACTGGATTTCAAACAATTAATAAGAATCTAGGATTGTGTTCCCCGTGACGTCCAATATGATAACCAAACTGGTACGGTAAACTCATTTGTGACTGTGCATGCAAGATCAAACAAAGTCGATAATACCTAGTTCACCTTCTGGTCTTTCCTAGCTATATTTCACTCGTCACCTTTCGGTCTCAGAATGTATGCAATTTCAACCTTTGTTCTTGATTTCAGAATACTCTCACCTTTCAGTCTCAAGTACTTAGACTAGGTTAAAATCCCTGAATTTCCATTATAGGATTCTTTTCCTAATTACTATATCCCTCTCCGGCATGTAACAAATACAGGCTTACCCTAACACGTCGCCTCATTAGGGAGAAGTTAAAGTGAAGAATGCTACACTGCATGTTATGATCAATCCCATGAATTTACCCCAGCGTGTGTTATCTTATTGAATTGTCATGGTTCCCACAACCCTAGTTGTGGTTTTAGCCTAGTATGTTCAATACAATTCGCCCACAATAATACAAAGAAATCATAATAACAAACTTACGGTTGATATAATAATGAATCCATGTGTTACAATCTTCAAAGAGATAATAAAAACACAAGAATTCAATGTAAAGTATTGGCACAATATTGTTCTCTGCTTGTTTTCTAACTCTAGCGTTCCACAAACCCAAAAATTGAATAAAATAAATAAATAAATATACATATATATATATATATATATACAAGGAAAAACCAATCCAATTAAAAATAGGAAAATAGACTTCAACATGGGTATGGGTCTTCACACGGGCCGTGTGGGTCCAAACGGACCATCACACGGTTCGTGAGTCTTCACTGTCTTTGCTTCTTATGCCTATTGGCACGGCCCATGTGGAGGTTCAAGGATTGTTAAACGGCCTGTAAACCTTTCCTTGTGCAAATTCTGAGCTTCATCTTGATATTCCTTCAGCACGACCCATGCCACGGTTCGTGGTTGATCACATGGTCCATGATGGGCGCCGTCTTCCTTCACTTGCATGATTATTGTTATTTTGGACGGTGATCCTTCAAATTACGTCAACCTCACGACACGTGACATGGCCCGTGAGAGCTCCAACGGTCCGTGTGTGCCTCTCATGAGTTTTTCCTTAGCTTTGTTCCTGCTCCATGACAGGGTGCACGGCTCGTGTACCATGACACGGTTCGTGAAGGCCCCCGTGGTCCCTCACTTGGTTCAATTCCTAGCTTCTTTCGTTAGGGAGCCCCTTCACATGCACTTCCACGGTCCGTGTGATGTTATACGACCCGTGAGGGTCTCCGTATGTCACTGCTTCAGCTATCTTTCGCTCTTCCTTCCCATAATTCATCTGTCATTCCATGCCTTCATCGTTTTCCTGAAAAGTACCAAAACACACACACATCAAACCATATATTTGCTTGAGAACGAGCAAAAATCCTTCGCTCAAAGAATCATAAGAGTCGTATTTCTACGACTCATCAAGTAGTGTGGACTATTGAAATAAGAGGGACGATTTGATGAGTGACAATCCCAAAGAATAGCACCAAGAATTTGGTAGTTCGCTATCTGATCTTTACTCATATATGGTTAGGCACTTGTATTTGAGATCAAGTGGGGTGGGGTGAATTGAAATTTTTTATAGTTGTCTTCTTCTGATCAAAGTCGACTAAACTGGAAGTCCATTTTGTAGAACACTTAGAAAACACCCTACAAAGTAAAATAGTGAGACAAAGAATTTTATACTTGTTCAGAACACCAAAGTGGTGCCTACTTCCAGTCCCCTTGGGTCACAAGGGATTCCTTTAAAGATCAATTGAGAATAGTGAATTACAAACGTTGAAGAACACTTACTCTTTTCTGATGCGTAGATTAGAGTCACTCTCTGTTTTTTATTAGTCTAGAATTTTTTTTCTTTATCCTTATTATATTCACACTTTGAATACAATGTTTATGGTGAGTACAAAGAAAACATTTTAGCTAGTTCTTCCGGTGAGAAATCTACCTTTCTTGAGAGAGGGAGAGATGGCATTCTCCTGCTTGAATTATAGATGTTAGAGCTTTTTCTAAACCCAAGGATGTTTCTTACAATCAAGGATTTGTAAGATTCCTTGATTGGGGAACTTTCCTAACTAGTTTGGATACATTTCCTTGTAAGTATTGGTTTCTTGATGTTCTTTCATGATTCTTGTGAAGGATCTCCAACTGATTGACCGATTTTCTTCTTCGATATGATTCCTTATTTTCTTCCTCCTTGATTCTTGGTTAGAGGATTCAACTAATTTTTTATCACTTTATGTGCTCTTGGGGATCTTCTTTCCTTTGTTTTCCACCTCACTACCTTGTGTTGTCCGCCTTTTCCTTTTTGAGAAGCCCTGCAAATGCAACATCAAAATTATTACGTGATAACAGAAAATTCCTATTGCAAGTGGGAAACCATTTTCTTGGGTTTGTATTGTATTATGCTTTTACACAAAATATAAGTTAATGCTTCCAAAAGATTGTAAAATTATACTTACGGTTACACTATTTTTATTGAGACACATATTTGGACCCAAAGCACTACGAGTTTTATTTTTCCTACAGATCAAATTAACTCTATTCCTCTGGTTTATCCATTAATGTTATGTTATTAATTAAAGAATTAGCTTCATTAGAATGTTAAGAATCTATCTGGTTGTCCACATTCTTTAACATCCACACAAAGACCACATGGGAACAGTTATGGATTTGTTAGACTAGACCCTTAAAAGACAAATAAAAATCAACTCATTTGTAGATCGCCAAAAGTACCTCTTTTCTTTAGAAAGCATAAAGTGAATGAAAATGCTATATAGTAGAAGTAAAATAGCTTCAGGTAGACAATTATTGTAGACTATACCTAGTCTATGGAGTTCCTCGAACTAGAAATAACCCTGTCTCTAGATAAGTTCTTCAGTCAGGAAAGTAAAGGATTGTCCTAAACACATCAATTGACTCATTCCTTAAAACTATTTAGGAAATCACTCATTTCCTTCTCAAGGGAACGAGTAGCCTCTTATTCAGGATGAAATACATGATAAACATGAATCTGTCCCTCAGCTTCAACAATCTTCACTCATTTCACACCTTTCTTCTTCAAGAATTCAACGTATATGACTACTATTTCTTCCAAAAAATCCAAGACACCAACAAAAACAATCATTATTGGAAACTAAGACCATTCAATCACAAATAGTTGAGCATTCTCAAAATTTACATCCAAAATAATCATTATTTGATTCTATAGGCAAGTTCAGTCTCTAAAACATGTCATTCATCTCCACGTCCCCTGATGATCCATTAGCCAACTCTAATAAGTCCTCTTTTCACTCCCACAATAGGGATGAATTGGCAGCATCCTCTTTAGTCTACCACGAAAAACATTACTAGGAATTGCCTGGATAGCAATCTTCCAACGCAGAATAGCAATCTTCATAAGCCGTAGGAAGTCTATATTTTGGTGCAAGATGATAGTCCACTAAAAGGATGATACATTTGGAATCAACACTTAAATCTCCAAGAAAAACATCGTAACCGAGTCATGTAGTTGAGCCAATGATAAATCCACCACCATGGAAGTAGACAAGAACAGGAAACTACTGGTGAACACATGATTTTGGAAGAAACATTCTACCAAGTTTCAAGGGATCAATGACCACATCCTTAGACTTGTAGCAGTCGCAAGGATCAATTGATGCAATAGCTATTTCTGGCTCAAATCGCTTCACTAATCCATCAGAGAAAACGTGGATATAACCCGATGCTTCTACAACTATGCACATTTTTCTTGTAAATGTTCCCTTGCTAGTTAGTATGACACAAAATTAATGGCTATTGTTTTTTGAAATAGAACTCGTTATTGAAATTTTAATACTGTAGCATAGGTGCATCAGAAGAACATAGATATGGATGGTTGGTTGATCGCACAAACGACAATGAGTCTTGAAAATCAATAGAGCAACAATCATGAAAAGAATGTGCATATAGCAATAGCAGAGCTAGTTGGAGGTAAAACAAATGCGCCAGGCAGAGGTCGAACCTACATCTTTCTGCTTAGGAAATCGACACTCTATCCACTGAGATAAAGGTGCTTTTGTTAGTACTTTTATTTATTAATGGAGCCATGAAAACTGATTATTGATAAATCCGGATTATTGATAAAACTTAGAGGATCGAATTTAGAAATGCAGGATAAAATGTTTTAGGATTTGTACTTTTAGAAAAAAACTAGAAAAGTTATTCTGGCATTGATAGCCATAAGTTTAGTGTATACACGAAGAAGGTTGCCTCATTGTCTTTTTCTCAATTGACAAGTGATAATTTTGTCATATTATATCTGCAATTACAAAGCAAATTTTAATACTCTTTGTATCACTAGGGCACACAATTATAATCAAAATAAACCTATACTTTTAACTTTATTTTTCTAATCCATTTTGTATATTCTACAACTAATAAATGGCTACAAGTACACAAATCATGGATGATAAGGAGGTTAGGAGCCAAGAAAAACTAACTGCCTTATTAGACATACATCATTACTATATATAGTGATTTTACCTATACTGTTAAGCAATTACATATATTACCACCAGTTAAGAGCTTTGTACCATATTAATATGGATATATTTAGATACACATATCCCTAAAAATTAGCTCATAGTAATTATCGGGAAGAGATTCAAAAATACCCCAAACTTTTATTTATTAGTCGAATTTCCTGTACCATTAATAAAAGTTAGTAATGCCCTTACCCTTATGTAACTTTTCATTTGTGCCCCCATTGTGACGGAAATTTCAGATCCCCTAAAATTGACCCTTTCATTTTGTTTTGCCCAATCCCTTTCCAACTCATGCCCGACCAATCTCAAAAACGAACATCTAACCCATTTCCACCCATTATTCTCAAAATCAAAAGAACCGACCACGCCTCTCCTTTTCCTTAGGATTGAAGAACATCAAAGATCTTTTATTACATTTGAAATTTCTTCTTGACGTTGTGAACGCATGAAAATTAACTTAGCTTCCTTTCTCATCGGTCTTTCTTTACTTTTTTTTATTGAGTTAGGGTTTATGGGATTAGTATAAAACTTTCTAATTTATGAATTTTTTTCTCTTCCCTCGGATACTTCTTCTAATGTCACAAAATAGTTATTCATCTCAAAGAAAATGTGGTTGTGGTTTGATGGCCAAATGTCTAATTTCGAGTACTACATCTAATTCGGAAAGAAGATTTTTCAGATAGTCTCGTTTGGACGTAAGTTTATTTTTTGAATTGATATCTTAATTTTTTGGATATATGAGTTTCTCTTGGCAAGATTCATTTAGCAAGTTGAAATGGTTCTGAAAATAAGGAATTTTCCAATGGTCAGAATGAGGACAAGACCATTGAACAAATCTTATGATATGATAAATCTGCAACAGGCATCAGTTGTCAGCTGCAAACTCGTACTGAAACTCAAGTTGCTCATATTCCATTTATGACGGACGTGATAGGAATTATAGCCTTGCTCTGGAAGGTTGACGACCATAATCTGAGCAGGATAGTTTCACATTGCATCCGATAACTGCTTGTATTTTCTACAAAAGATAAATAAAGAAGAAAAAAGAGATAAGCTATGTTATGAGTCCACTTTCTATGCTGGCTCTATTCAGCCATGTTCAAGAAATTATAGCACTTCTTCACTCTGTCGCAAACAAGATGGCAGTATGTGGCTTCATGAAAGGTGATGACTTAAGTCAAAAAGCTTGATATATTTTGGTCTTTGAATTTGTCATAGGTATACTCAGAGTGGTTAGAGTTTGCTACCAGAACTCTCTTCAGCCATGTCAAGAAATTATAGCACTTTTTCACTCTGTCGCAAACAAGATGACAGTATGTCGTTTCATGAATGGTGATGACTTAAGTCAAAAAGTATTATATGTTATGGTCTTTGAATTTATCACTGGTATACTTATAGTTATTAGGGTGTGCGACCTTCAAACCCTAATCACTCTGAGCATACCTATGACAAATTCAAAGACCAGAACATATCAAACTTTTTGACTTAAGTCATCACCTTTCATGAAGCCACATATTGTCATCTTGATTGTGACCAAGTAAAGAAGTGTTATAATTTCTTGAACATGGCAAAAGAGAGCCAACATAGAAAGTGGACTCATAGAATAGCTTATTTCTTTTTTCTTGTTTATTTATCTTTTATAGAAAACGTCAGCAATTACCGATGCGATGTGAAACTAACCTGCTGAGATTATCATTGTAGACCTTCCCAAGCAAAGCTACAATTCCTATCACATCCTTCATAAACGGAATATGAGTAATCTGAGTTTCATTGTGAGTTTGCAGCTGACAACTGATGCCAACTACAGATGTATGATATCTTAAGATTTGTTCGATGGTCTCGTCCTCATTCTGCCCATTGGATGATTCCTTATTTTCAGAACTAGTTCTATGTGATGAATGAATCTTGCTAAGAGAAACTCGTATATCCAAAAATTATAAAATCAATTCAAAAAATAAACTTACATTTGGGCGAGACTATTTGAAAAATCTTCTTTCCAGATTGATGTTGTACTCGAAGTTAGACATCTGGCGATCAAGCTACATCCATATTTTCTTTGAGATGAATAACTATTATGTGACATTAGAAGAACTATTTAAGGGAAGAGGAAAAAAATCATAAATCAGAAAGTTGTACACCAAACCTATAAACCCTAACTAAAAAAAAAGTAAAGAAAGACAGATGAGCAAAGAAGCTAAGTTTAATTTCGTGTCTTCCCAACATCAAGAAGAAATTTCAAATGGAATAAAGGTTGAAGTTCTTCAATCCTAAGGAAAAGGAGAGATTAGGTCGATTCTTTTGATTTTGAGAATAATGGGTAGAAATGGGTTAAATGTTTATTTTTGAGACGGGTTGGGCATGAGTTGGAAAGGGATTGCATAAAAAAAAAGAAGGGGGCCCATTTTAGGGGATCTGGCATTTCTATCACAATAGGGGCACAAATGAAAAGTTAAATAATAGTAGGGGCATTACTAATGTGTTTTAATGGTATGGGCAAGTTTGACTAACAAATGAAAGTTGGGGGGGGGGGGGGTATTTTTGACTCTTTTCTTGATAATTTGTATGACCCAAACTTTGTATGACCTTAATGGAGATTCATAAAGTTTTTTACAAAGGTTATGCCTTACGAGCACCTCCACGGGCCATGTGACTCACCACGGATCGTGTAAAGGGGCCTTGAGGTGGACCTTAACCTTATGTGTAGAGTGTTGGCATTAATGTGGAGCTTACGACCAAGGCACACACAACATGAACTCCGTACGGTCCGTGTGAGGGTTCACTAGCCATGTGCTCGACCGTGTGGAGGGCCTTGGCCTTGCAAATCCACATTTTGGCTAAGGCTTATCACACATGAACCTTTCACAGACCATACACCCCTTCATGGTCTATGAGGCCTTTTGAAGAGGCATTAGTATGAAAATATTTTAAGTATGAAATCATCGTTTCAAGACATTATTGATGGAAATTTTTCTAATTGAAGCTTCACGGGAGGCCACATGGTCTGTGTGACCTCTCGCGGTCCCTAAAGCCCTTTGTATGGGTGTCAGCATGCTATTTTCTAAGTATGGAGTTGGTTCACTAAGCTTTTCAAAAGAATCAATAGAAGGGTCAACATTAAATGGTCATATATCTTAGCACAAAAATAAATGGGTGGCCTACTACACCAAATTGAAACTCTTTTAATTAGCTTTCCAAGGCATCCGGTTTCACCTAATTCATGGTTCGGATCAAGTAGTTATGTTTGTTTTCATAATGCCCATCAGTGCTATGTTTTCTGTTATTTGGCTAAGTGAGGCTTTATGTAGGGTTCACAATCCGCGTGACCTTGTGCGGACTATGAGACCTTCTCAGGGACCCCTGGCAACAATTCTTATTCTGTTTCATTATTGGATTTTTGTAATTTTAGCTACTCCTAAGGGACTTTTGTGACTTCCTATACTATCCTTAACATTCAAATGACCTAAACTCTTCTCCTCTCATTCATATTTATTCTCACACTTAAAATTATATTCAATCTCTCTCTTAAAAACTCCCTAAAGTGAACATTGAAGGATTGTCTTGAAGATTAAGGAAAGGGTCTTCTTCATCAAATGTCTTCCTATTTCTTCTTTATTAGCTAAGGTATGTGGGATTTACTCATGGTACCTTTCAACCATGAAGACCCCAAACTCTTTTAGATTTGATATTATGAAATTGAGCTTACTTTAACTATAGGTTTTTAGGATTATTATTTATTTTATTCAATTGAGATATGGGTTATGTTTTATTGTCGATTTTAAAGTGATTTAAGTTGTAATATGTGGGATTGCACGAATATTATGAAGATTTGAATATGTATTGTCCCTTCAAAGTTTGATCTAAGCATAGGTAATCTATATTATGATTTAAATGTGTATTTATTTATGGATTTACTTGAATTTCAAATAGCATTGTTGATTTAAGTTTTGATCTCTACTGCACATGCTATTCTCATACCATTCATGGCATATGCTTACAAGAGCATTGATTTTCATGAAGATTGTGAAGCGGGTTAAGACCCAATTATGTTGATAAATATGATTTTTATTAAAATGTGGTTATGAACAAGAATTAAGCATGAATCTACGAACATGAGTATGATATAAGTTAAATGCCATTTTAACATAATTTGATAGTGATATGAACTTGACTTCTATACTTCTATATGGATATGTGAATTACATGGGTGTGCATATGATATGACATCTTGAATGAGTATATAATCACAAGTGCGTATTGATGAGGATCGGCACAACCCTCTTTTTACATAATGCATAGATGAGGATAGGTACAACCTTCCCTATGCACATGTATGAATAAGCTAAGTGTGTATTGATGAGGACGAGCACAACCCACCCTTTACACAATGCATAGATGAGGATAGGTACAACATTCCCTATGCACATGTACGTATAAGCTAAGTGTGTATTGATGAGGACAGGCACAACCCCTCCCTTTACACAATTCATAGATGAGGATAGGTACAACCTTCCCTTTTCACATGTATATATAAGCTAAGTGTGTATTGATAAGGATAGGCACGAACCTCCCTTTACTCAATGCATAGATGAGGATATATACAACCTTCCCTATGCACATAGTTATAGGTGCTAAATGTGTATCGATGAGGATGCGCACAAACCTCCCTTTACACAAGTATAGATGATTACAAGTACAACCTTCCCTATATAAAGTCATAGTATGAGCTATATGTGTAATGATGAGGGTGCGTACAACCCTCCTTTTACACAACTCATGCAAGGCCTAACTTATTGAGTGGCAGTATATGTGGGTTATGGCAACTCTATGGTTTTCACATGACATATTTGTACAGTATAACATCATTTTTATTTCATGTTGCATGCCCACATACTAATATATTCAAACATACTAACACATACTTTTTGCTTACATGATTTAACCGTGTTGGAACTAGAGACTACCTTCATCTACCATTTGATGGCTAGATCAGATTTGAGAAATATTTTGTAGTGAGCCCTATCTTCTAAGGACAAGCCACCTTTTCTCTACCTATGCTGCTTCCCTTTATGTTATTTACTTTAAGGGTGAGCGTGGGATATGTCTTGGCCCCGTCCTATATTATGACTAGAGGCATTGTTGGACGTCTTTTAGACTCTTGTACGGATATATGTTCTGTGATGATATTTGGAGATTATGATTATGGATATCTATTGGATATAGCTAATATGATTCGGTTATTATAAGACATGTATATATGTTATGATGTGGAAATATGGAAGATCCTGAGTCTCATTTTGCCCCCATAGAGCGAGTCATACTTAGCCGCCCCTTAGTTCTTATATGTTATGTGTTATGTGAATCCATGTTAATCCCTATCCATATGACATCCCCATAGTGTGAGTCCTACTTTTCCATCACTCAGAACTATGTGTTTACTATCTTTAATACACTTCCAAACCGATGATGCGAATATGGATACTTTGAGGCTTTTTTGTCTCTATGGTTCCCATTCTACATGTCACTCCTTGACCCATGTTGGGATCGTGACATAATTAATATGAGCTAATTTTTAAGGATTTGTGTATCTACTATATCCTTCTTAATATGGTACAAAACTCTTCACTGCTGGTAATATATAAAATTGCTTAAAAGTATAGGTAGAATTAGTATATATAGTAGTCATGTATGTCTAATAAGGCAGTTAACTTTTTTTTTTGGCTTCTAACCTCCTTGTCTTCCATGGCTTGCGTGCTTGTAGCCTTTTATTAGTATAAGAATATACGAAATAGATTAGATAAAATAAATTTTAAATGTATGGGTTTATTTTAATTATAATTTTGCACCTAAGTGATACAGAGAGTAATAAAATTTGCACCCTAGTTGCATGTATAATATGGAAAATTACCACTTATGAATTGAGAAAAAGACAATGAGGCAATCTTCTTCGTGTATAGACTAAAATTGGCTATGAATGACAGAATAACATTTCTAGTTTTTTATTATCCAAAAGTACAAATTCTAAAACAATGTTTACCTGTATTTCTAAACTCGATCCTCTCAGCTTTGTTAATAATCTGGATTTTTCATCATAATTGTGGGGTTTATGCGAATAAGAAACAAATGAGGAAAAAATCTTGAAGGCAAACAATCAGGTTACATGGCTCTATTAATAAATATATTAACAAAAGCACCTATAACTCAAATAGATAGAGGGTCTGTTGCTCTATTGGGCACCTATCTCCTCAGACTGGGGAGGCCGAACAACTATAGCCTGGATCTGGGTCGGCAATGTTTGTTTATTTGCCACCCTGGTGTTCCAATGCGCAATGCACTCATCTTGCTAGACGTTGAGCTCCTCTATTGATCTATTGGCTTAAAAGAGGGCCTCGGTGTCTGAAAGCTCATCTTGTAGTCGGGTCTGCAAGGCCCAAATCTCATTCGTCTTTGGTTTTAGAGTCATAGTACCTAAAATCAATAAAATACAATTAGACAATAGTCCTATAAACACAAGAAAGAAAAGCAAAACGTTTACAAAATTATACACATAGGGACCTACGAAGGCATACTTACGGATCGTAAGTAAATTACGAGTCGCAGAAGGCCTTCGTAGGAAATGGGCTACAGTAATTTTTGTTACTAGTAATGCACTTACGAGGACATTACAGCTCATAGAATAACTATGATTCGTAGACTAAATCGTAAGTTCACTGCCAGGATCTTGATCCTACAGGGTAAGGGACATACGAAACCTACTTATGGGTCATACTATGGGCTACGACCCATAAGTGGATTCGTTAGATGACATCCTAGAAAATCAAATTTGTAGTTTCAAGTTATGAGGGGAAACTATGGTCCGTAGGCTAATCTACGGTCAATAAAAGACCCTCATGCTGTTGAAACCAGCAACGTGAGTTGTTTAAGATCACCATTTCGATTTCATTAGTCAATGTACAATTGAGAATCACAACCAAGTCCTAGTCAAGCTATTTTTAATGATTTTCTAAGCACGATGACTAGGTTGCAATAATAGGGTACATAAATTTAAACAACATGAAAGCAATGACACAGAAAATCGAGTAAACACATTCAAATACGTGTTTTACGCATTCCAAAATAATCATCCCATAACATAAGCATGCACAAATTACCACCAATTTACCCGAATTCAAAACATGTGCAATCCCATCAACCACCAATCCTAACATACATGCAACCCTTATGGCAACCACCATTTAATCAATTATTTAGCATGTTTTCATTCAATTTGTGCAGTTACATATTCAGTTTTAGTTCAGCATAACCTAGCCAGCAAGGGGTTTCACAATATTAGATAATAACATTCAGATCAACAATACATTTTCATGGCCAATTTAATTTCATGCACGTCCTTATCGATTTTTATTAAGATAAATAATTTTAACTCATTCGACATGGCAGTTCTCGTGTCCAAATAATGATTCTCACAAGCATATATATGGTTCTAGTTAAATACAAGAGATAAAAAAGTGCCAAAAACATGAGACACTTTATTTACAGGTAACACCCAATATTAGGGAAAGAACATCATGAAATTGTCCTCAACAATGTCTTAGACCAATGACACAACTTTTCGGTAAAAATGAAATTCCATGAAGAGCTCATAACTGAATAATGATCAAAGAATCTGAGAAATAGGAAGAAAAACTCAAAACAATAAAACCTTAAGTTTGACAGACTCGTCACTATGTGGCTGGAATTGGCCAAATAATATGCTGGAAAAGGTTGGCGGTGACCGGACTTATTCCAACCAAATTTGAATTCTAATGAGGAGGAAAGTTTACATCCTCTCAATCAAATTGAAATCCTAATGGTGAAGAGAGTTTACATTACCTTAGTCAAATTGAAAAATCCAAATCTCTTCCAACTATGTGAAAATAGTAACCCCCAATTAGAGTGTTGAGGGACTACAGTAAGAATTGAGGGATGGAAGTATTCGACTCATTTGAGGAACGAAGCCTTCAACATGTGTTCATTCAAAAAGACCTTAATTTAAGGCAACGAAGGTTGTTAGAGGTTCTTAACAACTATGATATAAGCGTGAAGTATCACCTGAGCAAAGTCAATGTGGTAGCCGATGCCCTTAGTAGAGTCTCCATAGGAAGTGACTCCCACATAAAATATGATTGAAGAAGGGAGTTAGCCAAAGAAGTCCATAGAGTTGGCTAGATTAGAGATAAAGTTGAAAAAATCTAGTAGTGGTGGTGTGATGGTGCTACATGGGTCTGAATCGTCTTTGATTGAGGATGTTAAGTCCAAGAAAGATCTAGATCTCGCCTTGTTTGAGTTGAAGACCTTGGTTAAAGAAGGAAAAATAGGGGTTTTCTCATAAGGGAGAGATGGAGTACTTCGATACCAAGGGAGATTGTATATACCAAACGATAATGAGTTCGAGGGGATGATATTGCAAGAAGCTCACAACTTTTCCTATTCTATTTAGCCTGGTTCTACAAAAATGTATAGAGATTTGAGGGAGGTATATTGGTGCAATGGAAAAGGGATATGGCCAAGTTTGAATCCGATGCTCCAATATCCAACAAGTCAAGGTTGAGCATTAAAGGCCAGGTGGCATATCTCAAGACATTGACATTTCTAGTTGGAAGTGGAAAAAGGTCAATATGGACTTTGTAGTGGGATTGCCTAAGACCAAGAAGCCCTTTGACTCTATATGGGTGGTAGTGGATCGAATGTCTTATTGGTCAAAACAATAATTAATGTTGAAGACTATGCTCAATTCTACATCCAGGAATTAGTGATGTTGCATGGGATTCTATTGTCCATCATGTTAGATCGTGGAGCCCAATTTACCTCTTATTTTGGGAATCTTTTCAAAGGGGTCTTGGTACTAAGGTATAATTAAATATCGCTTTCCATCCCTAAACTAATGGGCAAGCTGAGAGAACGATTCAAACATTAGAGGATATATTGAGAGCTTATGTATTGGAGTTCAAGGGAAGTTAGGATAATCACTTACCTCTCATTGAGTTTGCCTACAACAATAAATTCCATTCAAGCATTGAGATGGGACCATTTGAAGCTCTATATGGTAGACGGTGTAGATAAACTATTGGGTGGTTTGAAGTTGGTGAGATAGCCTTACTAGGGCTGGATTTAGTCATGGACGCTATGGATTAGGTGAGAATCATAAGGAAGAAATTAAAGACAGCCCAAAGTCGGCAAAAGTCCTACTCCGATGTGAAGAGAAGGGACCTTGAGTACAACATTGGTGATTGGGTCTATGTGAAGGTGTCTCTCATGAAAGGTGTGGTCCAATTTGGCAAGAAGAGGAAATTAAACCTTGGTACGTAGGGCCTTACAAGGTGGTGAGAAGAGTTAGCAAAGTGGCATATGAGTTAGAGTTACCTGTGGAAATGAATTTGATTCATATGTTCTTTCATGTATCAATATTAAGGAAGTTCATAGATGATGTACACTCTATAGTCCCATTTGAAGAGGTGAACATTGAGGAAATTTGATTTATGAAAAGGTACCAGCTGAAATCTTAGACTAGCAAATGAAGAGGATAAGGAACAAGGAATTTGCAACTGTTAAAGTGTTATGGAGGAATCAATAAGTTGAAAGTTCAACATGGGAAGCAGAAGCGGACATGATGACACATTACACGTATCTTTTCCATTCTACTCAAGCCTAAGGTATTAAGTTATTCTTGCCCAAAACATCCAATTTCTTGCACTTCAATTTTTTCATTATGCATACACTTATTTTCATATTTATGGACTGTTTTGAGACATATTTTTAGTATGGATTTTGAAAATTTCATGAAAGGATGTTCAGATTGCATTTTTGCATGCTTGCTAGGTTGTTAGCTGATGTTTAATTCCTTGGAGCCTATGTTAAAGTACATTGAGGGACGAATGTTCCCAAAGGAGAGATATTGTAAGACCCTCAAGCTAGAAGCCCAAAAGTGCAATAAAAGTTGGATCGAAAATGCTCAAAACTCATCTCAAGAGCCCAGTTTAAGGCCTATGGTTCAATCCACGAGCCATAGACTAGGCTCGTGAATGGGGACCTCAGAAAATTGAAAATACTGTTAAGTGTAAAAGGATGAAGACCATCTATGGCCCATGGAAGAAAACACAGACCGTAGATTGAGTCATACGAGTAAGTTTCATACATGAAGGAAATTTAAAATTTTTAGAAGGGGACCCACAACCAACAGGACAGTCTGTAGTCTTGTTTACGGTCCAAGTTAGCCTTCGTGAATGGGGTCCCTAAGAATGAAAATTTCACTAAGTGTGGAAAGATTTCATAAGGCCAACCATGACTCATGGATCAGTGTACAACCCATGGATAGGGTTTTGTGATTTGGTGGCAGGGTAATTAGTCTCTAAAGATTGGAAAAGTAGAATAGGATAACATGAACTAAGACTCATGGTTCAGTACGCGGCCTGTAGTCAGGGTCTCATAGTTCGTGTCCGACAGTTTTAATGAAGGACATTTTCTTCCTCTATGCAAATCCTAGACTTAAGCTACGTCTATATTAGGCTCCTAAATGGACCTAAAATCCCTAAGAAAACCCATTCATTAATTTTCTTTAAAATAATATCCCTAAGGCAATTACTTACCCTAAGAACAAGGCAAGAAGGCTAGGGTTTCAACCTGCACTCAGATGTAGTAAAGAACACATTGTTTCCTCTATCACACATTTGAGAGACGCTCAGCAGGTTATGCTTCAGTCCCTCTACATAATACACATTGTTAATACATTGAGACGCTGATGGTCCCACTTTTCCAATTCCTTTGATCTCCCCTTGTTTTCCATTTCCAAAGCCTGCACTTCCGCCATGGAAATCACTCAGTAGAATGAAGTTGTGTTTATCTCCCGTCATATGTCTGCAGCATGCACTGTCGAAGTACAGCTACTTCCACTTTTCTTCTACAGGTTCCTGCACAGATTAACAAGGATTAGATTTTGGTACCCAGATCCACATAGGTCCCTTTTCAGTGTAGAAAGGATTGACAAGATCCCTTTTAGCCCAACTAGGTGGTTACTTTTTTCCCTTCCTAGTCCTTATAGTTCTAGGTGGGTTCCTTTTTCCCTTCCTAGTCCTTTTACCCCTTTTTCCATAGGTCTTATTTAAGTAGGAGAAGCTATTGTAGAAGGCCTTCGTATTTTTATTACACCTATCTCTTAAGTGACCTGTCTTACCACACAAGTTGCATAGGATGCCATGATCAACTGCACACTCTTTGAGTTCCTTTATTTCAAACCCGATTTCATACTTGGTGGAGAGTGACCTTGCTGCATATCATCAAGCATCGCAGAGTACCTAGTCCACTTTATATAATGCTCTAACTTAGCTTTTGTCTTGTTAAGTTCCTTGAGAAGAGTTTCATTTTCATTGGACAAGTTAATCAGCTCATTCTCCAGCTCTTTTGCCTTTTCTTCCAGTGCCAATTGGGCCTGACTCATCACATTTCTCTTTTCTAGAGGACTTAAAGTTTTCAATCTCCATCAGGAGTTTTTAGTTGACATTTTCAAGCTCTATATTTCAGTTCTCGATTGAGGGTAGTCCTCTAGGAGATGCTCCTTGGAATCACAAAAAGTCACATAGGTATCAGTTAGAACCTATGACAAGGACTTGATCTTTTGCTTAAGGTAGGTGTGAATGTTAACTTTGGCCTATTCAAAGCTTACCTTGGTGTCAAGTAGAGTTCCTTCTTTGTTATAGGAACCTGCTCCAACCATTAGTGCCATATTATCTTCATTACAGTTATTCTTGTAGTTGTTTGGTTTGACATCGATCACTATTGCCACTTTGTCATCTACAGCAAAAAGAGCAAGGAAGGCATACTTCTCAGGCTCCTCAATGGCCATGAGAGATTGGTTCTCAGGAGCTTCTCTATGGATTCTTCACCACGGTTGGTGGCCAAGGCAGCAAGAGCTCTTTACACTGATAGATTTGTTTCCTAGTTTGTCATCCTCCTATCCTTAAGAACATATGGTTCAGGTTTAGGCTCCTTGGGCTTTTCAGGGTTGTTCTTCTTGTATTCAAGGGCTAATTGGGAGCAGAACATGATGAAGAGGTCAGTACTTCCACACTTCGTGATAGAGTTGTTCCCTCAGGTCCTTCTCAGTGGTTCTTTAAAGGGCCCTTCTATATCTAGTTGTTCCCTTTTGCAGCACCTATTGGAACCTCTTGGTGATTAAAGCAATGTTCTCATCCTCAAAATCCTCTTTCTCAGTAACCTTGAGAACCAGGTTCTTGTCGTTATTGTTATTCAGCTCCTTTTCCTGGTTCTTCTTTAGTTTATACATTACGAGTGTTCCCATTAGTTGATACATAGTCATGGTGTCTAGATCCTTAAGTTCAGTGATGGCTTCAACCGCACTCTCCCAGTATTTAGGAATAACACTCAACAGTTTTTGAATAGCCTTGCCAGTAGGAATGATTTCCTCCAGTGAGTAGATCTCATTTACTATGGTAGTGAATCTAGTTTGCATGTCCTATATGGATTCCCCATTGTACATGCTGAAGAGTTCATATTGACAGTTGAGATTGTCAATATTAGCCTTTTAAACCTGGGTAGTTCCTTCTTGAGTGACTTGTAGGAGATCCTGGCCCTACACAACTATGTGGTCAGTGACTTGCCTCACCAAATGACCTTTCAGGCCGTATCTCTCATCACACCTCGATCACTAGTCTGCCCCAATTGGTAGTATACTATGTTATGGTCATAGGGCCTCGTACTTAGGACCAAATAAAAATCGTTGGATGGTAGTCTCTAATATATCAATAGGAGCTCCTCTCACCATCATCTGCGTTAATTGGGGCTACATAAGATACCTCTACTTCTTCGGGGTCAACTCCAAAATGGTCGCAGCATATGAAACATAAACTTCTCGAACAAGCACTGGAGGGTACTTTTCTAATGGGGCTGCTAACCAATCTAAATGATATCAGGCCAGGTGTCCTGGAGTGTAAAAGCACTGGCAAGCCCAGAAATGATAATACGAGGCTCCTCAAATATAGTGTCAGCTTGTCGACCTTGGTAATTGTGATGTATGTTGTACCCATATATGCTTTGCATACCCCCAAACACGCTAGCTACTCGTCAGTGCAGCTAGAGGAGCTACTGGTGCTGGGGCAGAGTCAGCGGACTCATATCCAGACTCCTCTCCTAAATCAAAGTCTTCTCCATCATCGACCCCTGCTCGAGACCCCTCTTTTGAGTCTGTATCTTGATAACGTTGCTCTATTGGGCAACCATATCCTCAGACTGGGGAGGCCAAATAACTATAGCCTGGATCTAGGTTGGCAATGTTTGTGTATTTTCCACCCTACTGTTCCAATGCTCAATGCCCTCATCTTGCTGGACGTTGAGCTCCTCTACTGATCCCCTAGCCTAAAAGAGGGCCTCGATGTCTAAAGCTCATCTCATAGTCGGGTCTGCAGGGCCCAAATCTCATTATTCTTTGGTTTCAAAGCCATAGTACCTTCGATCAATAAAATACAACTAGACAATAGTCCTAAAAACACAAGAAAGAAAAGAAAAATGTTTACAAAATTATACACAGAGGGACCTACAAAGGCATACTTACGGGTCGAAGAGTAAATTACGAGCCGTAGAAAGCCTTCGTAGGAAATGGGGTACAATAATTTTTGTTACTGGAAATGCACTTACAAGGCCAGTTAAGGCTCATAGAATGACTACAGGTTGTAGATTAAGTCGTAAATATACTGCCAGACTCTTGATCCTACAGGTAAGGGACATACGAAACCTACTTATGGGCTGCAGTATGGGCTACAACCCATAAGTGGATTCGTCTGATGACATCCTAGAAAACCAAATTTCTGGTTTCAAGTTACGAGGGGAAACTATGGTCCATAGACTAATATACGGGCCATAAAAGAACCTCATGTTGTTGAAAACCAGCAACTTGAGTTGTTTGAGATCACCATTTTGATTCCATTAGTCAATGTACAATTGAGAATCACAACCAAATCCTAGTCAAGTTAATTTTAATGATTTTCTAAGCATGATGACTAGGTTGCAACAATAGGGTACACAAATTTAAACAACGTCGAAGTAATGACACGGAAAACCAAGTAAACATACTCAATACATGTTCTGTGCATTCTAGAATAATCATCCCATAACATAAGTATACACAAATTACCACCAATTTACCTAAATTCAAAACATGTTCAATCCCATCAAAGACCAATCCTAAGATACATGCAACCCTTGTGACAACAACCATTTAATCAATTATTTAGCATGTCGCCATTCAATTTGTGCAATCACATATTCAGTTTTACTTCAGCACAACCTAGCTAGCAAGGGGTTTCACAATATCAGATAATAACATTCAGATCAACAATACATTTTCATGGCCAATTTAATTTCATGCACTTCCTTATCGATTTTTACTAAGATAAATAATTTAAACTCATTCGACATGGCAGTTCACGTGTCCAAACAATGATTATCACAAGCATATACATGGTTTTTGTTCAATACAAGCAATCAAATAGTGCCAAAAAAATGAGACACTTCATTTACAGGTAACATCTAATATTAGGGGAAGAACATCATGAAGTAATCCTCAATAATGTCTCAGACCAATGTCACAACTTTTTGATAAAAATAAAATTCCATGAAGAGCTCATACCTGAATATTGATCAAAGAATCTGAAAAATAGGAAGAAAAACTGAAAATAATAAATCTTAAGTGTGCTGAACTCATCACTATGTGGCTAGAATTGGCCAAAAAATATGTTGGTAAAGGTTGGCGGTGACCGAACTTGGGGAAGAAGAAAGGGGTCTAGGGTATTTTCAAAATTATGGGGAAAATGAGGGGTAATTGATTTTACCCCTATTTTATTCATCCATTCAAGTCGAGTTTAAGTGGGGTTTTGACCCTATGAAACCTCAATTATGGACCGTAAGAGGTTTTACGGCCCGAAAGGTATTTTGTGGTTTTAGAACCCTAATTTTTAGACCTTGGCTTTACGAATCAACCTACGGATGTATATAGAGGTACGGCATGTAAGTTGGATCATAAGTGCCCCCAACACTTAAGCAAGTTCAGAATATTACCTTGGGAACATGAGCCCCATTCACGGCCCGTAGTTGTATCAACGGACCGTAAACTTGGCTTGTGGACTGGAATGCATAAAGTTTTTTTCACTAGAAATGGTTCTACGAGTCTTTATATGGGTCGTGGTATAGACTAAATATGTTATTCCACTGACAACACGGTTGAGTAGGTTTATGGCTCTGACATTTGTTTGCATTACTTCTAGTTGTTCCTTAGTGATTCAGAAAGATTCTAAATCAACAGATTTTTTGTCAGAGCCCTTTCTAGAGGTACCAGGCATGGCTTTAGTCCTATAATTGATAAGTACCCATGCTTGGAAGTTAGTAGATTGAAGAAAGATTCTAGACTTTTCCTTTCCATGAGAGTAGTGCGACTATTGAAGTAAGAGGGACGATTTGATGAGTGACAATCCTAAAGAATAGCATCGGGAATTTTGTAGTTCCCTATCTAATCTTTTCTCATATATGGTTAGGTACTTGTTTATGAGATCTAGTGGAGTGGGGTGAATTGAAATTTTTTATAGTTATCTTCTTCTGATCAAAGTTGACTATACTGGAAGTCCATTTCGTAGAACTCTTAGAAAACACTCTACAAAGTAAATAATGAGACAAAATATTTTATACTTGTTCAGAGCACCAAAGTGGTGCCTACTTCCAGTCCCCTTGGGTCACAAGGGATTCCTTTAAAGATCAATTGAGAATAGGAAATTACAAACTTTGAAGAATACTTAATCTTTTCTAATGCGTAGATTAGAATCACTTTCTGTTTTTAACTAGTCTAGAATTTTTTTTCTTTCTCCTTATTACTACTGTTCACACTTTGAGTACAATGTTTATGGGGAGTAGAAAGAAAACATTTCAGATAGTTCTTCCGGTACTTTTCTTGATAGAGGGAGAGATGACATTCGCCTGCTAGAATTATAGATGTTGGAGCTTTTTCTAAACCCAAGGGTGTTTCATACAATCAAGGATTTGTAAGATTTCTTGATTGGGGAACTTTCCAAACTCGTTTGGATACATTTCCTTGTAAGTATTGATTGCTTGATGTTCTTCCTTGATTCTTGGGCAGGATCTCCAACTGATTGACCGATGTTCTTATTCAATATGATTCCTTATTTTCTTCCTCCTAGATTCTTGGTTAGAGGCTTCAACTGATTTATTATCACTTTATGTGCTCTTGTGGATCTTATTTCCTTTGTTGTCCACCTCACTACCTTGTGTTGTCCGACTTTTCCTTTTTGAGCAGCCCTGCAAATGCAACATCAAAATTATTATGTGATAATAGAAAATTCCTATTGCAAGTGGGAAACCATATTCTTGGGTTTGTATTGTATTATGCTTTTACACAAAATATAAGTTAATGCTTCCAAAAGATTGTAAAATTACTCTTATCATTATACTATTATTATTTAGACACACAATTGGACCCAAAGCACTGAGAGTTTTGTTTTTCCTACGAATCAAATTAACTCTATTCCTCTGCTTTATCCATTAATGTTATGTTATTAATGAAAGAAGTAGTTTCATTATAATGTTAAGGATCTATCTGGTTAACCACATTCCTTAACATCCACACAAAGACCACATGGGAATAGTTATGGATTTGTTAGACTAGACCCCTTAAAGAAAAATAAAAATCAACTCAATTGTAGATTGCCAAAAGTACCTCTTTTCGTTAGAAAGAATACAGGAATGAAAAACGCTATATAGTAGAAGAAAAATAGTTTTAGGTAGACAATTATTGTAGACTATACCTAGTTTATGGAGTTCCTCGAACTAGAAACAACCTTGTCTCTAGATAAGTTCTTCTGTCTGGAAAGTAAAGGATTGTCTTAAACTCATCAATTTGACTCATTCCTTAAAACTATTTAAGAATACACTCATTTCCTTCTCAAGGAAACGAATAGCCTCTTATTCAGGATGAAATACATGATAAACATGAATCTGTCCCTAAGCTTCAACAATCTTCACTCATTTCACACCTTTCTTCTTCAAGAATTCAACGTATATGACTCCTTTTTCTTCCAAAAAGTCCAAGCCACCAACAAAAACAATCACTGTTGGAAACTGAGACCATTCAATCACAGATAGTTGAGCATTCTCAAAATTACTTCCAAAATAATCATGATTTGATTCTATAGGCAAGTTCAGTCTCTAAAACATGTCATTCATCTCCATGTCCCCTGATGATCCATTATCCAACTCTAATAAGTCCTCTTTTCACTCCCAGAATAGGGATGAATTGGCAGCAACCTTTTTAGTCTACCATGAAAAACTTTACTAGTAATTGCCTGGATAGCAACCTGATGAACTATATTGCCACCAGCACTGTCCCCAGAGATATAAAGCAAACAAAGATCAACCCATTTCAGCCATGGTTCAAATTCTAAGTTCTTGATCAGCCATTCCAATGCAGAATAGCAATCTTCATAAGTCGTAGGAAGTCTATATTCTGGTGCAAGATGATAGTCCACTAAAAGAATGATACATTTGGAATCAACACTTAAATCTCCAAGAAAAACATCATAACCGAGTCATATAGTTGAGCCAATGATAAATCCACCACCATGGAAGTAGACAAGAACAGGAAATTGCCGGTGAACACATGATTTTGGAAGAAACATTCTACCAAATATTAGTTTCAAGGGGTCAATGACCACATCATTAGACTTGTAGCAGTCGCAAGGTTCAATTGATGCAGTAGCTATTTCTGGCTCAAATCGCTTCACTGAGCCATCAGAGAAAACGTGGATGTAACCCGATGCTTCTACAACTATGCACATTTTTCTTGTAAATGTTCCCTTGCTAGTTAGTATGACAGAAAATTAAAGGCTGTTGTTTTTTGAAACAGAACTCGTTATTGAAAATTTAATACTGTAGCATGGGTGCATCAGAAGAACATAGATATGGATGGTTGGTTGATCACACAAAGGGCAATGAGTCTTGAAAATCAATAGAGCAATAATCATGAAAAGAATGTGCATATAGCAATAGTGGAGCTAGTTGGAGGTAAAACGAACGCGCCTGGCAGAGGTCGAACCTACAACTTTTTGCTTAAGAAATAGACACTTTATCCACTGAGATAAAGGAGCTTTCGTTAATACTTTAATTTATTAATGGAGCCATGAAAACTGATTGTTTGATTTCAAGATTTTTCCCTCATCTCTTTCTTATTCGCATAAAAGCCACTTTTATGATGACAAATACAGATTATTGATAAAGCTTAGAGGATCGAATTTAGAAATTCCGGAAAAAATATTTTAGAATTTGTACTTTTGTAAAAAAACTAGAAAAGTTATTCTAGCATTGATAGCCATAATTTTAGTTTATACAGGAGGAAGGTTGCCTCATTGTCGTTTTCTTAATTGACAAGTGGTAATTTTGTCATATTATATCTGCAATTACAATATAAATTTTAATACTCCTTGGATTACAAGAGCACACAATTATAATCAAAATAAACCCATACTTTTCAACTTTATTTATCTAATCCATTTTGAATATTCTACTTCTAATAAATGGCTACAAGCATGCAAGTCATGGATGACAAGGAGGTTAGCAGCCAAAAAAAAAGTTAACTGCCTTATTAGACATACATCATTACAATATATACTAATCTTACCTATACTTTTAAGCAATTACATATATTACCACCAATGAAGAGCTTTGTACCATATTAATATGGATATATTTAGATACAAATATCCTTAAAAATTAGCTCATAGTAATTATCGGGAAGAGATTCAAAAATACCCCAAACTTTCATCTATTAGCCGAATTGCCCGCACCATTAAAAAAGGTTAGTAATGCCCTTACCGTTATATAACTTCTCATTTGTGCCCCTATTGTGATGGAAATCCCAGATCTCCTAAAATTGACCCCCTTCATTTTGTTTTACCCAATCCCTTTCCAACTCATGCCCAACCCATCTCAAAAACGAACATTTAACCCAATTCCACCCATTATTCTCAAAATCAAAAGAACCGTCCTCACGACTCTTTTTTCTTAGGTTGAACAACATCAAAGATCTTTTACTCCATTTGAAATTTCTTCTTGACGTTGTAAACGCATGAAAATCAACTTAGCTTCCTTGCTCATATGTCTTTCTTTACTTTTTTTTATTGAGTTAGGGTTTATGAGTTTAGTATAAAACTTTTTAATTTGTGAATTTTTTCCTCTTCCCTCGGATAGTTCTTCTAATGTCACAAAATAGTTATCTATCTCAAAGAAAATGTGGTTGTGGTTTGATGGCCAAATGTCTAACTTCGAGTACTACATCTAATTTGGAAAGAACATTTTTCAGATAGTCTCGTACGGACGTAAGTTTATTTTTTGGATTGATTTATTAATCTTTTTGATATATGAGTTTCTCTTGGCAAGATTCATTCAACAAGTTGTAATGCATCTGAAAAAAAAGGAATCTTCAAATGGGCAGAATGAGGACGAGACCATTGAACAAATCTTAAGATATGATAAATCTACAACAAGCATCAATTGCTAGCTGCAAACTCGTAATAAAGCTCAGATTACTCATATTCCATTTATGACGGACGTGATAGGAATTGTTCCTTGCTCTGGAAGGTTGACGACCATAATCTCAGCAGGTTAGTTTCACATAGCATCTGGTAACTGCTTGCATTTTCTACAAAAGATAGATAGAGAAGAAAAAAGAAATAAGCTATTCTATTAGTGTACTTTCTATCTTGGCTCTACTCAGCCATGTTCGAGAAATTATAGCACTTCTTCACTTTGTCGCAAACAAGATGATAGTATATGGCTTCATAAAAGGTGATGACTTAAGTCAAAAAGCTTGATATGTTTTGGTCTTTGAATTTGACATAGGTATACTCAGAGTGATTACGGTTTGCGACCATGGCTCTCTTCAGCCATGTTCAAGAAATTATAGCACTTCTTCACTATGTCGCAATCAAGATGACAGTATGTCGCTCCATGAACGGTGATGACTTAAGTCAAAAAGTATTATATGTTGTGGTCTTTGAATTTATCGTTGGTATACTCAGAGTTATTAGGGTTTGCGACCTTCAAATCCTAAACACTCTGAGTATACCTGTGACAAATTCAAAGACCAGAACATATCCAACGTTTTGACTTCAGTCATCACCTTTCATGAAGCCACATATTGTCATCTTGATTGTGACTGAGTGAAGAAGTGTTATAATTTCTTGAACATGGCTGAAGAGAGCCAACATAGAAAGTAGACTCATAGAATAGCTTATTTCTTTTTTCTTGTTTATTTATCTTTTGTAGAAACCGCCAGCAATTATCGATGCGATGTAAAACTAACCTGCTAAGATTATCGTCGTAGACCTTCCCAAGCCAAGCTACAATCCTATCATGTCCTTCATAAACAGAATATGAGTAATCTGAGTTTCATTATGAGTTTGCAGCTGACACCTGATGCCAGCTACTGATTTATGATATCTTAAGATTTGTTCAATGGTCTCGTCCTCATTCTGCCCATTGGATGATTCCTTATTTTCAGAACTAGTTCTACGTGATGAATGAATCTTGCCAAGAGAAACTCGTATATCCAAAAATTAAGAAATCGATTCAAAAAATAAACTTACATTTGGACAAGACTATTTGAAAAATCTTCTTTCCATAGTAGATGCAGTACTCAAAGTTAGACATTTGGCGATCAAGCTACAACCATATTTTCTTTGAGAAGAATAACTATTTTGTGACATTAGAAGAACTATTCGAGGGAAGAGGAAAAAATTTATAAATCAAAAAGCTATAGACCAAACCCATAGACCCTAACTCAAAACAAAAGTAAAGAAAGATAGATGAGGAAAGAAGCTTAGTTTAATTTAACACATTCACAACATCAAGAAGAAATTTCAAATGGAATAAAGGGGCTTTGAAGTTCTTCAATCCTAAGGAAAAGGAGAGGTTAGGTCGGTTCTTTTGATTTTGAGAATACTGGGTGGAAACGTGTTAAATGTTTGTTTTTGAGACGGGTCAGACATGAGGTGGAAAGGGATTGGATAAAAAAAAGAAGGGGGTCTATTTTGGGGGATCTGGGATTTCTATCACAATAGAGGCATAAATAAAAAGTTAAATAATAGTAAGGGCATTACTAACGTTTTTTAATGGTATGGGCAAGTTTGAGTAATAAATGAAAGTTGGGGGTATTTTTGACTCTTTTCCTTATAATTTGTATGACCCAAACTTTGTATGACCTTAATGGAGCTTGGAATTCGATTTCGGAAAGTTTTTGGCCAAGGTAATGCCTTATGAGCACCTCCACGGGCCATGTGACTCACCACGGATCGTGTAGAGGGGCCTAGAGGTGGACCTTGGCCATATGTGTAGAGTGTTGGCATTAATGTGGAGTTTAAGTCCAAGGCACACACAACATGAACTCTATACGGTTCGTGTGATGGTTCACTGGCCATGTGGTGGACCGTGTGGAGGGCCTTGGCCTTGAAAATCCACATTTTGGCTAAGGCTTATCACATATGAACCTTTCACAGACCGTATACCCCTTCACGATTTGTGAGGCCTTTTGTAGAGGCGTTGGTGTGAAATATTTCTAAGAATGAAATCACCGTTTTGAAACTTCATTGATGGAGAATTTTTCTAATTGAAGCTTCACGGGAGGCCGCACGGTCTATGTGACCTCTCGCAGTCCCTGAAGCCCTCCGCATAGGTGTCAGCGTGCTATTTTCTAAGTATGGAATTTTTTGGCTAAGCTTTTCACAAGAATCAATAGAAGGGTCAACATTAAATGGTCATATATTTTAGCATAAAAAGAAATGGGTGGACTACTACACCAAATTGAAGCTCTTTTAATTAGTTTTCCAACGCATCCGGTTTCACCTAATTCATAGTTCGGATCAAGAAGTTATGTATGTTTTCATAATGCTCATCAGTGCTATGTTTTATGTGATTTGGCTAAGTGAGGCTTCATGGGAGGGTTCATGATCAGTGTGACCTTGTGCGGACTGTGAGAACTTCTCAGGGACCCCTGGCAACAATTCTTATTCCGTTTCATTAATGGCTTTTCTGTGATTTTGGCTACTCCTAATGGAATTCTGTGACTTCCTATGCTATCTTTAACATTCAAAAGACCTAAACTCTTCTCCTCTAATTCAAATTCATTCTCACACTTAGAATTATATTCAATCTCTCTCTTTAGAACTCCCTGAAGTGAACATTGAAGGATTGTCTTGAAGCTTAAGGAAAGGGTCTTCTCTTCATCAAATGTCTTCCTATTTCTTCTTTGTTAGCTAAGGTATGTGGGATTTACTCATGGTCCCTTTTAACCATGAAGAACCCAAACTCTTTTAGACTTGATTTTATGAAATTGAGCTTACTTTAATTATGGGTTTTTAAGGTTATTGTTTATTTAATTCAATTGAGATATAGGTTATGTTTTATTGTTGATTTTAAAGTGGTTTAAGTTGTAATATATGGAATTGCATGAATATTATGAAGATTTGAATATGTATTGTCCCTTCAAAGTTTGATCTAAGCATAGGTAACCTGTAATGTGATTTAAATGTGTATTTATTTATGGTTTACTTGAATTTCAAATTGTATTGTTGATTTAAGTTTTAATTTGTATTGCCCATGCTATTCTCATATCATTTATGGCATATGCTTACAAGAGCATTGATTTTCATGAATATTATGAAGTGGGTTAAGATCTAATTATGTTGATAAATATATTTTTTATTAAAATATAGTTATGAACAAGAATTAAGCATGAATCTATGAACATGAGTATGATATAAGTTAAATACTATTATGACATAATTTAATAGTGATATGAACTTGACTTCTACATGGATATACGAATTACATGGGTGTGCATATGATATAACATCTTGCATAAGTATATAATCACAAGTGTGTATAACATGTCTTGGCCCACATCCTATCTTATGACTAGAGGCATTGTTGGACGTCTTTTAGACTCTTGTACAGATATATGTTGTGTAATGATATTTGGAGATTATGATTATGGATATCTATTGGATATGGCTAATATGATTCGGTTATGATAAGACATGTATGTATGTTATGATGTGGAAATGTGGAAGATCTTAAGTCTCGTTTTGCCCCCATAGAGTGAGTCATACTTAGCCGCCCCTTAGTTTTTATATGCTATGTGTTATGTGAATCCATGTTAATCCTTATCTGTATGACATCCCCATAGTGTGATTCCTACTTTCCCATCACTTAGAACTATGTGTTTACTATCTTTAATACGCTTCCGAACCGATGATGTGAATATGGATACTTTGAGGCTTGTTTGTAGACTCTATGGTTCCCATTCTCCATGTTGCTCCTTGACCCTAGGTTGGGATCGTGACATAATTAATATGAGCTAATTTTTAAGGACTTGTGTATCGAATATATCCTTCTTAATATGGTATGAAACTCTTCACTGGTGGTAATATATATAATTGCTTGAACGTATAGGTAAAATTAGTATATATAGTAGTGATGTATGTCTAATAAGGCTGTTAACTTTTTTTGTTGGCTTCTAACCTCCTTGTCATCCATGACTTGCGTGCTTGTAGCCTTTTATTAGTATAAGAATATACAAAATAGATTAGATAAAATGAAGTTTAAAAGTATGGGTTTATTTTAATTATAATTTTGCGCCTAAGTGATACGGAAAGTATTAAAATTTGCATTCTAGTTGCATTTATAATATGGCAAAATTACCACTTGTAAATTAAGAAAAAGACAATGAGGTAACCTTTTCGTGTATAAAATTATGTCTATCAATGGCAAAATAACATTTCTATTTTTTTTTATCTGAAAGTACAAATTCTAAAACAATTTTTCCTGCATTTCTAAATTCGATCCTCTAAGCTTTGTCAGTAATCTGGATTTTTCATCATAATTATGGGGTTTATGTGAATAAGAAACAAATGAGGGAAAAATCTTGAAGGTAAACAATCAGATTATTTGGCTCTATTAATAAATGTATTAACGAAAGCGCCTGTAACTCAAATAGATAGAGGGTCTGTTGCTCTATTGGGCACCTATCTCCTCAGACTGGGGAGGCCGAACAACTATAGCCTAGATCTGGGTCGGCAATGTTTTTTTTAGTTGCCAACCTAGTGTTCCAATGCTAAACGCACTCATCTTGCTAGACGTTGAGCTCCTCTACTGATCCGCTGGCCTAAAAGAGGGCCTCGGTGTCTGAAAGCTCATCTCATAGTTGGGTCTGCAGGGCCCGAATCTCATTCTTCTTTGGTTTCAGAGCCATAGTACCTAAAATCAATAAAATACAACTAGACAATCGTCCTATGAACACAAGAAAGAAAAGCAAAACGTTAATAAAATCATACATAGAGGTACCTATGAAGGCATAGTTACAGGTTGCAGGGTAAATTACGACCCCTAGAAGGCCTTCGTAGGAAATGGGGTACAATAATTTTTTTTACTGATAATGCACTTGCGAGGCTAGTTATGGCTCATAGAATGACTACGGGCCATAGACTAAGTCGTAAGTACACTGTCAGGCTCTTGATCCTACAGGCAATAGACATACAAATCCTACTTATGGGTCGCAGTATGGGCTACAGATCCATAAGTAAATTCGTCTGATGACATCCCAAAAACTAAATTTCTAGTTTCCAGTTACGAGGGGAAACTATGGTCCGTAGACTAATCTACGGTCAATAAAAGACCCTCATGCTGTTGAAAATCAGCAACTTGAGTTGTTTGATATCACCATTTCGATTCCATTAGTGAATGTACAATTGAGAATCACAATCAAATCCTGGTCAAGCTATATTTAATGATTTTCTAAGCACGATGACTAGGTTGCAACAATAGGCTACACAAATTTAAACAACATCAAAGCAATGACACAGAAAACCAAGTAAACACATTCAATACATGTTCTATGCATTCCAGAATAATCATCTCATACCATAAGCATGCACAAGTTACCACCAATTTACCCAAATTCAAAACATGTGCAATCCCATCAACCACCAATCCTAAGATACATGCAACCCTTATGACAACCACCATTTAATCAATTAGTTAGCATGTCATCATTCACTTTATGCAATCACTTATTCAGTTTCGGTTCAGTATAACCTAGATAGCAAGGGGTTTCACAATATTAGATAATAACATTTAGATCAAAAATACATTTTCATGGCCAATTTAATTTCATGCACTTCCTTATCGATTTTCATTAAGATAAAAAATTTAAACTCAGTGGACATGGCAGTTCACGTGTCCAAACAATGATTATCACAATCATATACATGGTTCTAGTTCAATACAAGAAATAAAAAAGTGCAAAAAACATAAGACATTTCATTTAAGGTAACACCCAATATTAGGAAAAGAACATCATGAAATTATCCTCAACAATGTCTTAGACCAATGACACAACTTTTTGATAAAAATGAAATACCATGAAGAGCTCATACCTAAATAATGATCAAAGAATCCGAGAAATAGGAAGAAAAACTCAAAATAATAAAACCTTAAGTGTGACGAACTCGTCACTATGTGGCTGGAATTGGTCGAAAAATATGCTGGTAAAGATTGGCTATGACCGGACTTGGGGAAGAAGAAAGGGATCTTGGGTATTTTCAAAATTATGCAGAAAATGAGGGGTAATTGATTTTACCCTATTTTATTCATCCGGTGAAGTCAAGTTTAAGTGGGGTTTTGACCCTATGAAACCTCGATTACGGACCGTAGGAGGTTTTACGACCGTAAGGTATGTTTCATGGTTTCAGAACCCTAATTTTTAGACCTTGGCTTTACGAATCAACCAACAGGATGTATATTGACATACGGCACGTATGTTGGATTATAAGTGCTCCCAACACTTAACCAAGTTCAAAATCTTACCTTGGTTACACGATCCCCATTCACGACCGATAGTTTTTTCGATGGACCATAAACTTGGCTTATGGATTAGAATGCATAAATTTTTTGTCACTGGAAATAGTTCTACGAGTCAGTATATGGATTATGGTATAGACCACATATGCTTTTCCAGTGATAACATGGTTGAGTAGGTTGATGGCTCTTACATTTGTTTGCACTACTTCTAGTTGTTCCTTGGTGATTCAGAAAGATTCTAAATCAATAGTTTTTTTGTCAGAGCCCTTTCTAGAGGTGTCGGGTATGGGCTTTGGTCCTTTATTTGATAACTACCCATACTTGGAAGTTAGTAGATTGAACAAAGATTTTAAATCTTTCTTTTCCGTTAGAGCAGTGTCGACTATTGAAGTAAGAGGGACGATTTGATGAGTGACAATACTAAAGAATAGCACCGGGAATTTTGTAGTTGTCCATCTGATCTTTGCTCATATGTGGTTAGGAACTTGTTTGTGAGATCTAGTGGGGTGGGGTGAATTTAAATTTTTTATAGTTGTCTTCTTCTGATCATAGTCGATTAAACTGGAAGTCCGTTTTTCAGAACACATAGAAAACATTCTACAAAGTAAATAATGAGACAAAGAGTTTTATACTTGTTCAGAACACCAAAGTGGTTCCTACTTCTAGTCCCCTTGGTCACAAGGGATTCCTTTAAAGATTATTTGAGAATAGTGAAGTACAAACTTTGAAGAACACTTCATCTTTTATGATGTGTAGATTAGAATCACTCTTTGTTTTTAACTAGTCTAGAATTTTTTTTCTTTATCCTCTTTACTACTATTAACACTTTGAGTACAATGTTTATGGTGAGTAGAAAGACAACATTTCAGTTAGTTCTTCCGTTGAGCAGTCTACTTTTCTTCAGAGAGGGAGAGATGACATTCACCTGCTTGAATTCTAGGTGTAGTGGTTTTTCTAAACCCAAAGGAGTTTCTTTCAATCATGGATTTGTAAGATTCCTTGATTAGCCGGGGAACTTTCCAAACAAGTTTGGATACATTTCCATGTATGTATTGATTGCTTGATGTTCTTCCTTGATTCTTGGGCAGGATCTCTAATTGATTGACTGATTTTCTTCTTCGATATGATTCCTAATTTTCTTCCTCCTTGATTCTTGGGTAGAGGCTTTAACTGATTTATTATCACTTTATGTGCTTTTGTGGATCTTCTTTTGGTTGTTGTCCACCTCACTAGCTTGTGTTGTCCGCCTTTTCCTTTTTGAGCAGCCTTGCAAATGCAACATCAAAATTATTACGTGATAATAGAAAATTCCTATTGCAAGTGGGAAATCATATTCTTGGGATTGTATGGTATTATGCTTTTACACAAAATATAAGTTAATGCTTCCAAAAGATTGTAAAATTACTCTTATTGTTACACTATTATTATTGAGATACACATTTGGACCCAAAGCACTGCGCGTTTTGTTTTTCCTGCTGATCAAATTAACTCTATTCCTCTTCTATATCTATTAATGGTATCTTATTAATTAAATAATTGGCTTCATTAGAATGTTAAGGACCAATCCGGTTGTCTACATTCCTTAACATCCACACAAATACCACATGGGAACAGTTAATGGATTTGATGGACTAGGCCCCTTAAAGATAGATGAAAATCAACTCATTTGTAGATCACCAAAAGTACCTTTTTTCGTTAGAAAGCATAAAGTGAAGGAAAAACTCTATGTAGTATAAGAAAAATAGCTTCAGGTAGACAATTGTTGTAGACTATAGCCAGTCTCTGGAGTTTCTCGAACTAGAAACAACCATAAGTTCTTCCGTCAGGAAAGTAAAGGATTGTCCTAAACTCATCAATTGACTCATTCCTCAAAACTATTTAAGAAATCACTCATTTTCGTTTCAAGGGAACGAGTAGCCTCTGATTCAGGATGAAATACATTATAAACATGAATTTGTCCCTCAACTTCAACAATCTTCACTCTTTTCACACCTTTATTCTTCAAGAATTCAACGTATATGACTCCTATTTGCTTAGGAATTGTAATCGTTTGTTGAAGGCTCATATTGAAGTAGTGAAGTTGGAGTAAATCCTGTAGAGGTACAGGTCGTGGTTTTTTCACCTTTTGTGAGCCGGGTGTTTCCACGTAAAATTGCTGCGTTTCAGTTTATTTCTGCATCATTGAAACACGTCGGTTAACCTGTTCCAACGATTAGGCAAATCCGTAGGGGTGCAAAACCTAACAAGTGGTTTCAGAGCAGGTTTTCTTATTAAAGGCTAGTACCCAAGAATTGATCCAGATGAATTCTGCACCACCCAACAAAAAGTTTAATCACAGATAGTTGAGCATTCTCAAAATTACATCCAAAATAATCACAATTTGATTCTAGAGGCAAGCTCATTCTCCAAAACATGTCGTTCATCTCCATGTCCCCTGCTGATCCATTAGCCAACTCTAATTCACTCCTCTTTTCACTCAAAGAATAGGGAGAAATTGGCATCAACCCCTTTAATCGACCACGAAAACTTCACTAGTAATTGCCTGGATAGCAACCTGATGACCTATATTGCCTCTAGCACTGTCCCCGAAGATAAAAGGCTGAGAAAGATCAGCCCTTTTCAGCCATGGTTCAAATTCTAAGTTCTTGATCAGCCACTCCAATGCAGAATAGCAATCTTCATAAGTCGTAGGAAATCTATATTCTGGTGCAAGACGATAGTTTGCTGAAAGGATGATAGATTTGGAAGCAACACTTAAATCTCCAAGAAAAACATCGTAAACGAGCCATGTAGTTAAGTCAATGCAAAATCCACCACTATGGAAGTAGACAAGAACAGGAAATTGTTGGTGAACACATGATTTAGGAAGAAACATTCTACCAAATATTGGTTTCAAGGGGTAAATTAGCACATCCTTGGACTTGTACAATTTGCAAGGTTCAATTGATGCAGTAGCTATTTTTTGCTCAAATCTCTTCACTGAACCATCAGAGAAAAAATGAATGTAACCGAGTGCTTCAGCAACTATGGACATTTTTCTTGTAAATGTTCCCTTGCTTGTTAGTATGACGCAAAATTAAAGGCTAGTATTTTTTAAAATAGAACTCGTTATGGAAATTTTACTACTGGAGCATAGGTGCATAAGAAGAACATGGATATGGATGGTTGGTTGATCACACAAAGGACAATGAATCTTGAAAATCAGTAGAGCAACAACCATGAAAAGAATGTGCATCTAGCAATAGGGGAGCTAGTTGGAGGAAAAAAAACGCACCAAGTAGGGGTTGAACCTACGACTTTCTTCTTAGGAAATAGACACTCTACCCACTGAGATACAGGCGCTTTCATTAATACATTTATTTATTAATAGAGCCATGAAATCTGATTGTTTGCCTTCAAGATTTTTTCCTCATTTGTGTTTTATTCACATAAAAGCCACTTTTCTGATGACAAATCCAGATTATTGATAAAGATGTTTTAGAATTTGTACTTTCGAAAAAAAAACTAGAAATATTATTCTGGCATTGATAGCCATAATTTTAGTCTATACACGAAGAAGGTTGCCTCATTGTCTTTCCCAATTGACAAAATGGTAATTTTGCCATATTATATGTGCAACTACAATGCAAATTTTAATACTCTTCGTATCACTTGGGTACACAATTATAATCAAAATAAACTCATAGTTTTAAACTTTATTTATCTAATCTATTTTGTATATTATACTACTAATAAATGGCTACAAGCATGCAAGTCATGGATGACAAGGAGGTTAGCAACCGAAAAAAAAAAGTTAACTTCCTTATTAGACATACATCATTACTATATATACTACTCTTACCTATACTTTTAAGCATTTACATATATTACCACCGGTGAAGAGCTTTGTACCATATTAAAATGGATATATTTAGATACACATATCCTTAAAAATTAGCTCATAGTAATTATCGGGAAGAGAGTCAAAAGTACCCAAAACTTTAATTTATTATCGAACTTGCCCATACCATTAAAAAAGGTTAGTAATGCCCTTACCATTATGTAACTTTTGATTTATACCTCTATTGTAACAGAAATCCCAGATCCCCTAAAATTGACCCCCTTCTTTTTTTTTTTTTTTTTTGCCTAATCCCTTTCCAACTCATGCTCGACCCATCTCAAAAATGAACATTTAACCCATTTCCACCCATAATTCTAAAAATCAAAAGAACCGACCTCACCTCTCCTTTTCCTTAGGATTGAAGAACATCAAAGATCTTTTATTCCATTTTAAATTCTTCTTGTCATTGTGAATGCATGAAAATTAACTTTGCTTCCTCGCTCATCTGTCTTTCTTTACCTTTTTTATGCGTTAGGGTTTATGAGTTTAATATAAAACTTTCTAATTTATGAATTTTTTCCTCTTCCCTCATATAGTTCTTCTAATGTCACAAAATAGTTATTCATCTCAAAGAAAATGTGGTTATGGTTTGATCGCCAAATATCTAACATTGAGTACTACATATAATTTGGAAAGAGGATTTTTCAGATAGTCTCATTTGGACGTAAGTTTATTTTTTGAATTGATTTCTTAATTTTTTTGATATATAAGTTGCTCTTGGAAATATTCATTCATCAAGTTGAACTGGTTCTAAATATAAGGAATCTTCCAATGGGCAGAAGGAGGATGAGACCATTGAACAAATTTTAAGATATGATAGATCTATAACAGGCATCAGTTGTCAGCTGCAAACTCGTAATGAAACTCAGATTAGTCATAGTCCATTTATGACGGATGTGATATGGATTGTTCCCTTGCTTTGGAAGGTTGACGACCATTATCTCAACAGGTTAGTTTCACATAGCATCTGGTAACTGCTTGCATTTTCTACATAAGATAGATAAAGAAGAAAAAAGAAATAAGTTGTTCTATGAGTCCACTTTCTATGCTGGCTCTATTCAGCCATGTTCAAGAAATTAGAGCACTTCTTCAGTCTGTTGCAAACAAGATGACATTATGTGGCTTCATGAAAGGTGATGACTTAAGTCAAAAAGCTTGATATGTTTTGATCTTTGAATTTGTCATAGGTAAACTAAGAGTGATTAGGGTTTGTAACCACAGGTCTCTTCAGCCATGTTCAAGAAATTATAGCACTTCTTCACTCCGTCACAATCAAGATGACAATATGTGGCTTCATGAAAGGTGATGACTTAAGTCAAAAAGTTTTATATGTTCTGGTCGTTGAATTTATCACTGGTATACTCAGAATTATTCTCCTTTATTATATATGTAGATCTAATCTCTTAATTAAAATATTTTATTACCATTTTTATTAATTTTGTTGTCCTAAAATTGCCAAGTGTCTTTTCAATAGCTTGCTACTTGGCTTAACCACATTGCCAACTATTCTCCTTTATTATATATGTAGATATAGATGTGACATCTTTTTTAATTCAATTTTGAGATTTATGTATTTTTCTCAATTTTAACAGATATTCTTCTTATATACACGGTAATATTATATCAATACATATATTATTTTTTTTATCATATATATATATATATATGGTAATCTTTTTATACTTTTTTTTTAAAAAAAAGTCTAATATATTTGTTAGTTCAATTATTTTTAATCTCTTAATTAAAAGATTTTCTTACTATATTTAATAATTTTGTTGTCCTAAAATCTATATATATAATAAAGGAGAGTAGTTTGCAATGTGGTTAAACCAAGTGGCAATGGCTTAATCACATTGCAAACTACTCTCTTTTATTATATGTATAGATTCTCCTTTATTATATATATAGATATAAATGTAACATCCTTTTTAGTTCAATATTGATATTTATATATTTTTCTCAATTTAAAAAAATATTCTTCTTACACACACGGTAATATTATATCTATACATATATCATTTTTATCGTATATATATATATATATATATATATATATATATATATATATATATATATATGGTAATCTTTTTTACTTTTGTTTTTAAAAGCCGAATATATTTGCTAATTCAAATATTTTTAAAATCTTAATTAAAAGATTTTATTACCATATTTATTAATTTTGTTGTCTAATATTGCCAAGTAATTTTTCAATAGCTTGCCACTTGGCTTAACCACATTGCAAACTAATCTCCTTTATTATATATAATTTTATGTATTTTTCTCAATTTTAAAAAATATTCTTCTTATACACACGGTAATATTATATCTATACATATATGATTTTATCATATAATTACATGGTATTCTTTTTTACATTTATTTTTTAAAAGTCTAATATATTTGCTAATTCAATTATTCTTAATCTCTTAATTAAAAGATTTTATTAACATATTTATTAATTTTACTGTCGTAAAATTGCTAAGTGGTTTTTCAATAGCTTGCCACTTGGTTTAACCACATTGCAAACTAATCTCCTTTATTATATATATTTATGTATTTTTCTCAATTTTAAAATATATTCTTCTTATACACACGGTAATATTATATCTATACATATATGATTTTATCATATATATACATGGTAATCTTTTTTACATTTATTTTTAAAAGTCTAATATATTTGCTAATTCAATTATTCTTAATCTCTTAATTAAAAGATTTTATTAACATATTTATTAATTTTTGTTGTCCTAAACTTGCCAAGTAGACTTAACCACATTGCAAACTACTTTCCTTTATTATATATATAATATATATATTGATTTTTTTTTAATTTATAAGGAAACAAATATGTTTATAACATTCTTTAATTAAAAAGAGATATTTTTGGAAATTAAAGATTTTTCCATTAACAAAAAAAGAAAAACGGAAGAACTGATTGGATACTTGTGCTGTCAAAGAAGTTAAGGATAGCGCAAAGTCGCGCGGTTGAGGATGAGGAACACCGTCGCCGTCGACTGTTGGCTTCTCAGTTCCGGCGTTTCCTCCTTTACCTCCATTTCTAAGATCTACTTTCCGGCCAAATTCTCTCGAACAGCCCACTTTAGTAGCAACCCTATTCGAGCTTACGCCACCACCAACAGTTCTAGTAAGCATTGCATCTTCAATTCATGAAATATCACTGAATCTCCCAAGGAATTTATACGCAGCAATGTGTAGATATTTGTTAGTTCGAGATAGTTCATTTGTTTTCGAATTGCAGGTGAAGGTGTTATTAACAAAGCGTTATCATGTGGAAGGAGAGCGTTACTATCTATGATTACCTTGTCTCTTGTTATGCCATCTGATAGAGTTAACGATAGCGTTGGTGCCATTGCTGCTGAGTACGTTCAAATGCATTGCATTTTAGAATTTTGTACTATTGAATTTTTGAAATTTAGAGTTTTGCGACTTTTCTTTTTTAATTCAGTTTGGATTTCACTTTCTTGTATAATAAATCAATTGAAGAGATCCAATTGTGGTGTTAATTGTCAAGAAATCTGATAGAGTTAGGTAAATTTGCATGTGAGCCTATTGGCTAACGATAGGTGTTGCTGACCATGTTTTAGGTTTAAAAGCAGCAGTGTTTAGTCCAGCACAATCCATATGTATTAATTAGTTTATTTATGTGCAAATTCAATTTGAGAGTTCTCTCAAGTTGCATTATGGCAACACACCCCTTTCTAATGATTCTATCCCGAGGTTGGCGCATCTCGTTCAGCATGGAGAAGCATTGGGAACCCCAATTTTTTTCTTCAGAGCCGTTTCTTTTTCCGTCCCTGCGCCCTGGCATAGCGCTTCACTACGACATTACATGAAGCGAGAGTGCATGAGCCTCAATTGGGCCAGCATTGATGAAAAAAGAAAAACTTCCCCCACCCTTCGTTGGCCCTTGCCACCTTCCTTATTTCTGTGCCTCTATTAGATTATATATTTATACAAAACGTATGAGAGAATTTGATTTAAAAGAGGAAGGATTCTGCTTACATTGTGTGAATTCTCCTATTTCTATCAAAAGCATCAAGCATTTTAGGAGTGACTTTTTCTGTAAACTTCATGATTACTGATTTCCTCATTGAAGGCACTTCGTCAAATATTCTAGAAGCATGTAGTTTGGTAATAGAAAGTTCAAATATGAATCATTTTGAGAGTCATCCATATGTGAAGATAGGTAGTTACTGCTTGGACTTAAAAAAAAAAAAGAGGCATAGATCAAGTGAGCTTGGCCCCCTTTTCTGCTTTTATGTTAGCAGAGACAAGTTGGTAATTGTAGGATGAAAGTGAGGAAGTAATTATGTTTCACAATCAAGATCTCAGATTTCACTTTCACAATCAAGATCTCAGAAAAATATGTTTGACAATGTAATTATTCACTTCAAGTTATTTCTTTTAGGCAGTGTTACTCCAAATATTCCTTAAAAGGAAACACAATTTTTCCTCTTTTTTGGCAGTGAGAGTTTTCAGTTGAGGGAAGAGATCAGGAAGGTATTATCCAAGGGCAAGGCTGCTGGTGTACTTCGCCTTGTATTCCATGATGCAGGAACTTTTGAAATTGATGAGAAAATTGGTAATACTTTGAAACACATACTCCTTTCCTCTCCCTACCAAGATCCCACCACCACCACCACGCGCGCGCACGCACACACAAAAAACCCAGAAGAGTACTGTTCCAAACATTAGCAGCTTTCAATTGCAAACATTATAATCTATCACCTTTCTTAGAGTCTATAGAGCTGGTCTAAAAGAGTTATAACATGATAAAAGGCAGATGAAAATGCTTATTAGACCATTAACCTGCAAAACCTGTGTATATCTTGTTTAGTATTTATCCAAAAAAAAAGGTTAAATTTGTGCAGTATGAAAATGTACTTGAAAGAAGAAATGTTTGTCTTCCATTCCCGAATACATGATATCAACCTAAATTGCTGTTATACTAGGGGGTATGAATGGCTCTATATTATTTGAACTCGACAGACCCGAAAACAAAGGCCTTAAGAAATCTCTAAAGGTAAGCAATTTTATTACGTATAAGCTCTTCTTTTCTCTCCCTATCATTACTTTTGTTTTGACCATCCTTGTGAACAGTCCACAGATATTCTCATTTTAGATTTTAGTTGTTTACCATTTCCAAAGATTAATGAACTCTTATATGGACTTCAACCAGCTAACATATCGATCCATGCATTGTTCTTTAGATTCTGGAGAAAGCAAAGAGTCAAATAGATCTTGTGCAATCAGGTAAACTGTCTCAGTCAACAAACTGCTGTTAGTTCACATATCCTTCTTGTTCCAGGACGACTTTGTTTCTTTATTGTTGGCTTTGTTCTCAGTCTCGTGGGCTGATATAATAGCTTTGGCTGGAGCTGAAGCGGTTTCATTATGTGGTGGACCTAGCATCCCCATTCAGTTGGGAAGAATTGATTCACTGTAAGGGCTTACCTTTTAGTTTATGATATCAGTTATATTTTGCTATATAACAGCTTGTTTGGATGGTAGTTTTTCATGGTATGGTATGGTTACTAAGAGAACGACGTTTGTTTTGATTGTTTCATTTATTATATGGTATGCTATGGTTTTGTTTCATGGTTCTGTAACCATGAAAACCCTCACTTTTTGAAACCACCAATTTGGTGGTATCCCATGGTTTCCTTATTTTTTTTCCAATTATACCCTTATTTAAATCTAAATAGTTCTAATTTATCCTTTATTCTTTATTAAACTTTACCCTAATATATATATTGTTGTTGTATTACTTATTTTTCTCCGCATCAACTTTTGAAGCTTTTTTTTTCGCCTCTTGTTTTTTCTTTCACGTTTTAATCTATTTTTTGAGGTTTTTTTTTAAAGTTCTTACTTTTTTTTATCTTCTTACATTGTTTGTATGGTTTGGAGATATATTATCTTGTATGTTTCCTTACTTGATTCTATGTATTTATTTTTTTCTAAAAAAATATTTAAAAAATATTGATAAATTTAATATTTATACTAATTAAGGACATTTTTGTAAATTTATAAGTTACGATACAATACCATACAGTTAAATCAAACAACAAATTATCATTAAACAGTAGCAACCCATACAGTCTATCCAAACATTGTATGGTATTGTATCGTACGATACCATACCATACCATACAGTACCATACATTATGAAACCATGATAAACCACCATCCAAACAAGCTGTAAGATGTAGGTCCAATCAGAAAAAGTGAGTACACAAAGTGAAAGAACCACAATACGTAAATGCTACCAGGCACATGTCCCAAAAATCTTTCCCTATCCTAATCTAGGAGGGCAGAACTCCCCTCCAGTGACCTGTCACCGGAACTCTCTCTTCTTTCTATCTTTCTGACATACTCCCCTTCCTTTCCTTTTTTCTACCTCTTATCAGTGGTGGAAGATATGATTTTTTTCTTGGCGATGGCTTTCAAGTCTTACCACATAGCTAGAGAGATATTACGAGCAGATATGTGGTAGGAATGGACAGAGAGAGAAAGAGATATGATGACCAGAGCTAGCTTTAGTCAGAAATCGAAGGAATAAATCTATTCAATTCTTTAGGAGGTCTCCGTGAGAAATATCGAAGAAGAATATTATTGAATTGTTGTCTACATTATTACATTGAGACCCTATTTATAGATACTATATTAGACTTCTTTTCCAACTAGGATACTATAATACAATCCTTTTCCTAATAGGATTCTATACACTATTATTGTTCCTATTCCTATTCTAATTAGGATTGTATTTACCTATTCTTATTCTAACACTTCCTCTCAAGCTATTGCATACACGTCATATGTAGCTAACTTGTTACAAATGTAATTAATACGATAGATTACGGGCTTGTTGAGATATCAACAAGTTGATCTTCTGGCTTCACAAAATTAACAGGCAACCTCAATGTCTTACCTTCTCATGAAATTCAGTCAGTCGCAATGTCTTAGTCTTCTCATGAAATTCTGGGATTGCATTGTTAAACTTCATAAACCAAACTTGAGAAGATTGTTTGACCATAGAGTGTTTTACACTATTGACATACTAGGTTACCAGACTCCCCCTGAGCAATAAAATCAGGTGGATGCTCCATGTAGATTTCTTCCTCGAGATCATCATGGAGAAAAACATTCTTAATGTTCAACTGATTAGGTTAATGGAGAATGACAATATGAATCATCTCGAAATTACTTTAAGAAAGTCAATTTAAATTTCTCGAAACCTGCTTATGCACCAAATTATTAGATTTGATGGCTAAAAGTGGTCACAAATTGAGAAATAAAATTATATGGGTAGGGTCGGAATGATGACATGACCCTACTGAGAAGAGAATTATATGAGTAGGGCTGGAATGATGGTGGTTCGGAATGATGGCACGACCCTACTAGAAAATTGAAATTATATAGGTAGAATCATATTGACGACATAACTCTACTGCAAAAGAGAAATTGTATGGATAGAGTCCGAATGATGACCCTACGCAAACTAGATTTGATGAGTCACCGAAAAGACGAACGGAACTACGCAAATCAAATCTGAGTCACCAAAAAGACACAGTGCTATGCAACTCAAATATGAGAAAGTAGTTTGAAAAATTCACGGTACTACACAAATTGAATATGAGAAGTAGTCCGGAGAGATACACGGTGCTACACAAATCGAATATAATTAAAGTAGTCACCGGAATGATGGCACGGTGATACATAAACACTGACAGATGTGGGGTTGACACAACACAATCCTAGAAAGTCACCGAAAATTGACGCACAGTTGACTTGTTTGACTAAGTTTTCTTCCCTTGAATATGAGAATCATATATTAGTCATAGCCGCCCCCGGCACGGAAGCTCTTTGATTTTCTACCAGGATCGTAGAAGCTTTGGTGCCAATTGTTAGGACCGACAGGAATCAAGTGTTTATGCGGAAGCTACCAAAGCAACTTCGAAAACCCATGAGTATAAAGATAAATGAGAAACACCAAAAGAGACAATAATTTAACGTGGTTCGGTCAACCGACCTACATCCACAAGAGGAGATGAGCAATCTACTATATATAAGAGAGTACACAATATCGAGAGAAATAGCCTTACCAATTCACTCGGAATACAAAGAGGTTCGCACACACCTGTGTCTTACCATTTCTCACCTACACACAAAACTGTCAAGCCTTTATGGCTACATTATGGATGCTGCTAAGTTAGAAGGATTAGCTTCTATTTATAGAGTCAAAAACCTGTTCCTACTAGAAAAAGGATTCACCAAATATGGAGAAATTCTGTTTTCCTTTTCTTAAAAGGAAAACCCCAATTATGGTAAGAAACTTAGGGCAAACATTTTAGGTGGGAAGATAGGGGAGCTTCCCACCACCTATCTTGACGTGCCTTTGGGAGCTAAGAGGAAGTCCTCGAGCACGGGGAACTCTGTGGTGGAAAAATGTGAAAAGAAGTTGGTTAATATGAGAAGTCAATACTTATCTTTGGGTGGTAGAGTTACACTGATTAACTGTGTTCTTGAGGCCATGCCAATCTCTATAATGTCCCTCTTTCCTATGCCTGGGAAGTTAATTAAAAAGTTGGATGTTATGAGAAGAAATTGTTTTATAACAAATGCCCCGAGAACAAAATTTCTCTGGCGAGATAATGAAGAAGGGAAAAAAAATTACATTTGGTCAAGTGGGATGTTGTTATAACAAATTAAAAAGAGGGAGGTTTGGTAATCAAGAATTTGCAAGCCCATAATAAGAGCATTTCTGTTAAATGGCTGTGGACTAGCAACAGATGACCAGGGCCTGTGGAAGGAAATTATCATAGCAAGATATGGAAGGGAAGAACCATGGACTACTAAGGAGGTTAATATTCTTTATGGTGTAGGTCTATGGAGAACTATTAGAAATCAGTGGCCAAGATTGCGGAGTAATTTTGTTATCAAGGTGGGAAATGGGAGAAAGACCTTGTTCTGGAATGATATATGAGTGGGACAAACACCTCTGAGACAACAGTTCCCAAACATTTATATCCTCAGTCAGCAGAATATGGCTACAAATCTAGAAGTCAGAAATGAACAAAGCTTGTCCTTCAGAAGGTTCCTCATGACTGAGAAATGAGAGAAGATTCTACAACACTTTGGAACAAGGAAAGAACCTCATCTGCGTGAAACACAAATTGATATAGAAGCTAGATAAAGATGGCAAGTTCAAGGTGAAATCAGCCAACAAGTTACTAGAGTCTCAACTCAAATTAAGGATTGTGGCCTTGGAAGATGATCCATGAAGGGAAGATACCACATAAGGTGGCTTGTTTCACATAGCTTGTCACCTGCTTGACTCGGAAAAACATAATGAAAAGGGGAAGACATTTATGCTCCAGATGCTTTTTTTGTGAATCTGAGACAGAGAATAAACATTGTAAAGTAACTGAGAAACTATGAACGTATTTCATTAGCCTAATTAGATGGACCATGCCTAGGAATACTGCAGAAGGAATAGAGATGGAAATCAGTTAGGACATAAGGAGAGATGGAAGATTGTCCCTACCTGCATCTGGTGGACATATGGAGGGACAGAAATCAGAGATGTTTTGAGAACACAGCATCCCATTCCTAAGCATTAAAATGAACTGTTTAGTGACCTCTTATGTCAGGTGTATCAACACTGTATAAGGATTCAGGGGACATCACCCTGCTCTTAGATAATTTTTGACCGAGGTAGGTGATCAGTTTCTTTTTGACAGTCCCCCTATACTTTTGATGTAAATACTACAGGAGTTCACTATTGGTGTACTTCTCTGTTTATAATATCAGTTAACTTTTATAAAAAAGATGTAGGTCCTGTAAATGTAGAGCTAAATTTGATTACATAATCTTTTTATTTATGCTGTGTAGAAATGGGGATGCAAAGATTTTATAATTAGGATCACCTGCATTTCTTAAATTTAGCAATTGACAAGCAACATACAATGCCCTTTATGGATTGTTCCTTCTCGTTCAAATTGATGTGGTTTTTCCATCTAAAGCACCATGTACCAGAAACTTACCATGAGGAAACCCCTAATGCATGCAGCAACCATATTTCAATTGATTGATATAATTTTTCTACCGTATGTACATGCTCATAGTTGACTTTGATTTTGTAGGGTGCCAGATCCTGAAGGAAAACTTCCTGAAGAATCTCTAGATGCCACTAGCTTGAAGCAATGTTTTGAAAGAAAAGGCTTCTCGTGAGTCTAATGGCCATACCAAAATCTACTTTTTTTTTTCATCTTCTTCTCTCCTTGTGCTCCATGTTATACCATTCTATTAGCATTCTCATGTAGTTTTGTTGCCATTCACGTAATTTGACTGGGTTTATTTTTTGCCTGTTGCTGTTAGCGAACAAATAGATGATCCTGTTTGTACTTTTCATATTTCTTCTGCTTTGCTTTAGTGGATAACAAAAGACTTTTAAGGGTTTTTCCCTTCAATAGCTTCGTCAGATAGAGTAATACACACTTGCAATTCACACTAACTTTTGCATCTTTCTTGGCATTTCTACGGTTTTCTTCACTTGGAACATTCTGTATTTAATTTTCAGTGATGTTGGGTAATCAGAGGGGGATCTTGGATTTGGAAGTTCCAGGTGCACCATTCTTTGAAGAGCAGTGTATGCAGCGTTTTGCATAATCTATATCGATGTTTAAAAAAAACAATAAGTATAATTTATCACCAGTTATGTGAACATGGAAGAGCCTTTGCTCATTGGTCTATTTGAGTCTCCATAGAGGTCGAGGGTTCTATTCTTGACTGTGCCAAATTTTTAACAATAAAGGCTCACTAATGTCAAAAAACCTGTCCAAGTTGGGCTTCAAACTGTTGCCCCCTATAAGCTTCTAACCAACATGCCAGGAAGCACTATTTGTGAGATTTGTGTGCTTTTTGATTAGAATATGTGTAGTCATCGATGCAGCACACTAAAATTAGTTTTAAAAAGTGCACCCGGCTGGGTCAAACTCGCATCCACGGGTAGAAAAAACTGACTCTCCACCACTGGCACCATGTGCCCTATTGTTACTCCGGGTGCCAAGATTAATATTTATACATTTTCTCATACATATATATACAGAGTTTCAACCGAGACGTCAAGGTGCCGTGGCACTCCCAGGACCCTTATACATAGATCTGCCCAGTGTGTAATATACATAAAACTGTTGCTTTCAGGTTAAGCACTTTGCCGATGAACTGTCTTTATAGCATCAGTAATCCTTTTTAATAATATTAAATGCAGCATAGACAATACGGTGATAAATAACATATTTTACACTGTAGCTTATGTGGATAAGTAAGATTTTGGTGATTCATGGGGTGGAGTAAATGTTAGTTCTGTTATCTTGTTTTCGTGGAAGTCACCAACCATTAGTTCTGCTTGTGAGGCATGTGAAGTGCTTCTGTATTTCCTCCGTTTCATATGCATCCTTTTTCTCTTTCTCTGGTATTATAGATCTCATAAATACTTACATATTCTCATGATCTTTTTGATTTTCCTTATGATCGTTTCTGATTGTTTCCTTATCCTTCTGAGTTTCTAATGCGTGGGTATGAGACTCTTTTAGCCTCTCCCTTTTGCATGATGCGTAGGAATAATACTTATACCACATGTATGTTAAGAACATGGCTTTATTATTCAATTCAATTAAATGTACGCTGTGATAACATTTGATGAAACAACAGTTTACACTAATTCACATTTTCTTGTACCAATACGAATTATAGCATAGAGGTTATAGTGAATTCTTAACCTCCATGACATACACAGTTGTTCTAAGTCATGCATGAGGAGCATATACACAGCCAGTCTATAGGGGTAATCATTTTGAACCTTAGATATTTTGGTGTTATCCAAGCCAATGTTAAGAAACTCATCTGAAATGGTGGTTTTAGAGGAAGAAAAAGGAGATTTATTATTTGATCGATATCTTTCAAAATTGGTTTATTTTAAATATATTCAAAATTTTCAATTGCTGGTCTTTCCCCATATATGTTTTTCTTTGTGCGGCAATTTGTATTCAATATGCCATAGTGTCAGTCTGAGTATGTTATTTTGTGACTGGTTGCATAATCATGGAAAAAAAGGCAGATTTAATTGCTCCATAATCTTCTCCCTGCCACGAGGTTAAGGAATTTCAGCTTAGCTGAACAAAATTCCATAATCTATATGATTTTTTGCCCCCTCTGTTGGCTGCATCAATTCAATACTTTCTGTTGAGAATGTCATCAGCTGACTGTTTAAAAACCTAAAAAAAACACTCTTCTCAGCTTGGTATTGCAGAAAGCAACTATTTAAATATTTTGCTTTTGATAATCATGACCAATTGTCAGAGGTCTGAACAGTCCCGTCCCTAACTCTAAAATTATGCAGTACAACCTCCTGCTCACCTCTTTTTGGAAAGGAAAAGCTAGATCTGTTGATTATCAATGTTAAGATATCCTACCTAATCTCCATGGAACTTGTTCATTTTATTGGCAGAACTCAGGAACTTGTTGCCTTGTCTGGCGCGCATACTTTGGGAAGTAAAGGGTTTGGGAATCCAACTGTCTTTGATAATGCATACTTCAAGATACTCATGGAGAAGCCATGGTTGTCTTCAGGTAGCAAATGGCATTCATGTGATAATAAATGGTTATGTCTATATATTTAATTCAGTGAAATAATATGAAGCACGCTGAATCGTCAGAAACTATGGAGCAATGCTGTTCTTATCTTTCTGAAATGGAAATCCGTGTACCTACTTAGATGATTGTTGCAGAGAAAATTGTTAAGCAAGACTAGGTTGCAGGATAAGCTAATCTGCAGACTGTTTTAGCTTCAGTATTTATGTGGAATGATGATGCTCTTTTTGATAATAGAAGGCCCTCGTTTCTAGAATTCTTTTCATACGATAATCGGAATCATAAAGCACAATTTCCTTTTTTGATGTCTTTAACCATATAGTAATTTTTTTCTCTTTCATCTATACAGGAGGCATGACTAGTATGGTTGGACTTCCCTCTGATAGGGCTCTTGTTGAAGATGATGAATGTGTAGGGTAATGTTTCCTTTGACCTTATGTTATTGAGATTCCTTTATTGTGGACTGGGACAATAAGTTCTCCAATTTATCCTCACAAAAGCTGCTGAAGTCAAACATATGCCTCAGCTAGAGGAAAGACACAGAATTTTCAATTCACTAATCTAGTTTCAGTTCATAAGTTATAGATCCGTGGCTCTCAGGATTGACCTTTTGTCTGGTATTATGCTTCTTGAACAGATGGATATCAAAGTACGCTGAGGACCAGAGTTTATTTTTTGATGATTTCAAGAATGCCTATACCAAACTTGTTGACACTGGTGCAATTTGGAAGAAATCATTCTAGTACTTAAAATTAATCAGCAATGCCTTGTCATAGCTGGTTACTTGCTTTGGTATATACAAGATTCAAGGACCCAGCAACAAATGTAATCAGACGTTAATTTTTGGTTACATAGGCAGTCTTAACGGAAAATTTATAGCTGAAGTTGAGAAATGCGGCAAGAAGTAACATGTTTTATGGGAAGGCTTAGCTCCTCTATCTCTACCATCAGTGTTCCCACAACTTAGTCCTACTCGGTGATGTACAACAGATTCTGCAAGCCATTACCTAGCCTACTCCTACAGGAGCATAAGAAACGTTATGTTGTTACACTTGGATCCAAATAAATGTATGAGAGGAAAAAGGAGGGAAAATGCATATGAGCAGCTTTATTTTGGTGTTCTAAGTCTCATGTTTTGACATTTGTTCTTATTCTAAGCTTACTATGGCCAGGATTAGTGATCACCCTAATATATTTAGAATCTGACATCTTATTGTTATGTAAATTTTTATTTTGTTGTTATCAATCCAAGTATTTGAGTAGAGAGGATCTTCTTTCACTTCTCTTGAAATAGCAATTTACTGCGTTGGCTTGGTTGGTTGTACTGTGATTTGTATTTTCAGCTTACCAGTAAACATTGTTATTTTCAGCTTTTTTAGAAAATTATCCGAATCTAGTTTATGCAACGCTCTTAGGCCCCCGAAAAATAAGGCCTCAAAATTATTAAATCCTAATATGTGTATTTATTATCCCTATTAATTGAACATTTTTTAATAGTTTGTTCTCAATTTTTTACTGTTCATTATGCTCACATATTTTAAAGATTTTATTATTTTTCTGGAAAAATGCGTAATTATAATTAAAAGTTATAGGCAATTATATTTTGCAGTTACTTTCTACTTTTTAATTTGTTCAATTCTTTGAGGTGTCTCTTATTATATATTTCAAGCTTAAGCTAATTATATTATCAAATAATTAAATTTAAAAGACATTATCATAACACCGAAGCCTTCTAAAACTTAACAATCACTATGATTTAGATCCATTTGTAATTAAATATAATATGAAATATATACAAATAAAAATGATACTCTATTAGTCTCAAATTTTTTTTAATCCTAAGAATTGATTCAATTGAAAAAGGTAAAAATTATAATCAATATTAAGTTATCTAAGATATAAATATTTGGTGGTATTATGTAACGTATAACAATTTAATTATATATTACAAAAATATTAATATAAAAAATAATTAAATAAGCATAAGATTTGTTTTAGAAAAAATGGTATTGGAAAAATAAATGGATTTTTGATAGATAATATAATGTTTACACGTGTTGTTAAGATTCAAACAAACAAACGATTAAGATGCATGAGATGGATCTGAAATCATAATCTTTAATCAGTAGTGTTGTGGATCTTGTTTGTATGGGAAATGCAATGGGTTGTTCAAAAGCATCGTATACACAAATTCTTGTAGCATCTTCCATTGGATTAATTCTTGCTGCTGCTGTGCATTATCGCCTCAAGAAAATCCGTGATCAAAAAATTATTCCTCGGACTAAAGTTACCAATACTGGTCAGATCATTAGGTTTGAGAGCTTTCCTCATTACGTAGGTAATTCATATTTAATTCTTCTTCTTGAGATCATTGTGTCTGTTGTTGTTATAATTCCTGTGCTTGCAGCTAGACAGATGGGATTTAGTGACAAGAGGGAATGTCCACATTTGTGCAAATTATCAGCTGAATATATACGGAAATCAGAAGGGTGTGAAGAAGATATATACAACTTCTTTTCAAATGAACCAGATGCTGATTCTCTCTTCATTAAGTTAGTTGAAGAATTTGAGAGATGTATCCTTAGTTACTTTGCATTTCATTGGACTCATGCTTCTCATATGATCAGCCAGGTTAGTTCAATGCAACAATATAATATCCATCTTTCATTTGATCATACACATCTGAAATTAAATTACCATGTTTATCAGATTTTGGGTGCTGACCATGCAGAGCCAAAAAAGAAGCTCAAAAACATTGTCATGGCTGCCACTAGGTATTACAACAATTATATATAAATATATATTAGGATTATATTATATATACTAAGACACGATTAAAATGATGAAAGGGAACAAAGATTTGAAAGGGTGACCAAGAATCTCAAGGTTGCAAGAGTATTTACGACGTTAGTTGAGGAGATGAAAGCGATAGGTCTTGTTTCAGCAGACGATTCACAGTGCACTGATGTCATGGTTCCAATGGCTCACAAAGATAGAAGCCCAGTCCTACTCTTTATGGGTGGTGGTATGGGAGCGGGTAAAAGCACTGTGCTCAAGGACATTCTCAAGGAGTAAGCATGATTTATTGAATCATCCATACATATATCTTTGCTCTTTAATTGATTTTCTTTCCCTCATTATATATATATGTGTGTGTGCGCGTGTGTGTAGACCATTTTGGGCAGGAGCAGCAGCTAATGCAGTTGTAATAGAAGCAGATGCTTTCAAAGAATCAGATGTCATTTACAAAGCCCTTAGCTCCAGGGGACATCACAATGACATGCTTCAAACTGCTGAATTGGTTCATCAGTCATCAACAGATGCAGCTTCATCCCTGCTTGTAACAGCCCTTAATGAAGGGAGGGATGTCATAATGGATGGTACGCTCTCATGGATACCCTTTGTGGTGCAAACTATAACCATGGCCAGAAATGTCCACAGGCGCCGTTATCGCATGGGTGTTGGATATAAAGTGGAGGATGATGGAAGTGTAACTGAGAACTACTGGGAACAGTTGAATGAAGAACAAGAGGCCACTGATGGCAATAGAAAGAGGAGACCTTATAGAATAGAATTGGTTGGAGTTGTTTGTGATGCTTATTTAGCTGTCATTAGAGGAATAAGGTAACACATATATGCACTTTAATTTGTTCAATTCTTTCTTGTTAATTAATTTCTGGTTGTTATTTTTCATAGGAGAGCGATCATGTGTAGAAGAGCAGTAAGGGTAAATTCACAGCTGAAGTCACACAAGAGATTTGCAAGTGCATTTCATACATACTGTCAGATAGTAGACAGTGCAAGATTGTACTCCACTAATGCATTGGAGGGCCCTCCTAAGGTACAAACAAACAACTTCCTAACAAAATATTTTCTGCTTTTTTCATTTGTCTCAACACTCTTATATTTTACCTTCCAAAAAAAATGATATAAACTTCTAATTTTTCCCCTAACAGCTTGTTTGGATGGTGGTTTTTGATGGTATGGTATGGTATAGTTAGTAAGAGAACCATGTTTGTTTTGATTGTTTCATTAATTATATGGTATGGTATGGTTTAGTTTCATGGTTCTGTAACCATGAAAACCCTCACTTTTTGAAACCACCAATTTGGTGGTATCCCATGGTTTCTTTATTTCTTTTCCAATTATACCCTTATTTAAATCTAAATAGTTCTAATTTATCCTTTATTTTTTATTAAACTTTACCCTAATATATATATTGTTTTTGTATTACTTATTTTTCTCCGCATCAACTTTTGAAACTTTTTTTCGTCTCCCGTTTTTTCTTTCACTTTTTTTTTTTGAGTTTTTTTTAAGTTCTTACTTTTTTTTATTTTCTTACGTTGTTTGTATGGTTTGGAGATAAATTAGCTTGTATGTTTTCCCTCTTGATTCTATGTATTTATTTTTTTAAAAAAAAAAACTAAAAAGATATTGATAAATTTAATATTTATACTAATTAAGGACATTTTTGTAAATTTATAAGTTATGATACAATACCATACAGTCAAATCAAACAACAAATGATCATTAAACAGTAGCAACCCATACAGTCTATCCAAACATTGTATGGTATTGTACTGTACGATACCATACCATACCATACAGTACCATACATTATGAAACCATGGCAAACCACCATCCAAAACAAGCTGTAAGGAGAAACTTTTATAGCTATCTAAACAATATGGTCACAATTTTAAAAGTCTGTTAACCCAACAAATGCTATGCCATGTTAAAGATCACATATTTCAAAAATCTCCCTTTTTTACTCGAACGCTTTTGCCAAGTACTCAAACCGTGTCACATAAATTTGGGAGTATATGCCAACTGGTATAAATTCTAATTTTGATGTGGTCAATTGGAACAGATGATAGGGTGGAAGAAGAAAGAAAGAACACTATTAGTTGATCCTGATGAGATAAATGTACTGCAAATGGTTGGAAGGTTGAATGATGGAGCAAACTCCATATATGAACTTTACAAGAACCCTCATCCAGCTTTTCGAGCAGGCTCTGTTTGGAAAGATATTGTCTTGTCACCTTCTAGGCTCAACATTCAGAAAGAGCTCAAGTATTCCATTCAGAAAGTTGAAAGGATGAGAGCCTAGTTGAGTTACTTTCTACTAGTTCGCATAGAACCGCATATATATGGCTACTCTCTCTATTCCTATTTATGCGATATTCTTAGGATTTTGAGAGCTAAACAGTTTTAGTTTTTTTTAAAAAATAAATTTATATATTTGAAAATTATGTAAAAAGTACTTGAATATATTCAAGAAAGATTTGTTTGAATCTCAAAATCCAAAATACTGTTGTTACTATATATGATGACTCCAGTTGTAGGTTTCTGAACTGAGTTACCGTCTGGTTATATCTTAATTCTTACTAAATTAACCGTGAGGAGAGGTCTGGGTTTTGAAGGGACAGAAAAAAATTCACAAAGATGTTCTCTCCGCTACATATTAACGCTTTTTTTTTTCTTTTTCTCTGGATTTGAGGCTGAACCATTTTGGTACAAAAAAATAGATTTTGAAAACACAACACCAGAAGCATTTTCTTTGTATATTTGAACTCATTGATGTATATACAAATAACTCCAACATTTGTCATGGCCAATACGGCAAAAATAAAATTCCTACAACATACAGAAAAACTAAAAGGTATGAAAAGCATTGCACATCAACAGCCCTTACATGACTATCTTGGACCTGAGAGCCGAACAGCAGAAAGATAAGCATCGCTGTTGCAGTCTGACGGTGCAGAGGTGCCGGATGAAGTACCCTCCCCACTTAGTGATTTCAAATAACTTGAAAATAGTCGTGATCCCATTTGAGAAGCAGTTGGCGGTGAAGGGACATGGCAGATCCCTTCCAGCATTTGCACAACCTTAGCCATGGATGGCCTGAGGTACATGTCATCTTGTATACACCACAAAGCAACTTTAATTGTTGTCGAGACCCTCTCGTCCTTTTCTTCAACTTTCAAGTTCCTATCGATAAGCTCTTTCAATTTCCCCTCTTCCATCATCTTAAAGGCGTATGATGGAAAATGGGATTTCTCCGAACTTTCTGAAGGATCATAATTCTTTCTACCTCCAATTATCTCAAGCAAAACCATCCCATAACTAAAAACATCACTTTTCTCTGATATGGCATAATTTGTGATCCATTCTGGTGCGAGATACCCTCTTGTACCCCTCATAGTAGTGAAAACATGACTCTGCTCTCTCGTCATCAGCTTAGCCAGGCCGAAATCTGAGACCTTGGCAAGGAAATGATCATCAAGAAGCACATTTTCCGGTTTGATGTCGCAATGCACAATTTTTACATCACAGTCCTCGTGGAGGTACGCGAGGCCTTTTGCTGTACCTAGTGCAATATTAAATCTTGTATCCCAGTCCAGCATGAATTCCTTGTTCTTCTTAAAAAGCCATTTCTCTAAAGACCCATTTGCCATGTACTCGTAAGCCAGAAGCCTGTGTGTTCCTTCAGCACAAAAGCCTTTCAGTCTCACCAAATGAAGATGATGGATGCTGCCTATAATACTAACTTCTGCTCGAAATTCTTTCTTTCCCTGGCCAATGCCCTCCAATTTCTTCACAGCTACTCTAGTTCCATCTGGAAGAACCCCTTGATAAACTGAACCAAATCCTCCTTGCCCAAGTTTTATTGAGAAGTTATTAGTTGCATTCTGAAGTTCTTTGTAGCTAAAACGAATTGGCATCCCTGATAGGCCCTCCAAGAAGTTGTCTTCTTCTGAACTCCCCTTTGCAGAATCTGGCAACTTGTTGTTCTTTCTCCTCTGATAACAGATGCCTCCATAAATTAGGCCAAGAATGACAAGAGCTGTAGAAATGACTATACCAAAAATTATAGGTAATCGTCCCTTCCCACCTCCATCACTATCTCCATTCCCCTGGCTAGCTGAAACTTTAATGTAAGACTTGAAACCAGCTCCATTAATCGAACCTTGTAAACTTCCTATTTGGTCAAACATAAAACAATTCCCTGAAGTGCTATCAAAGAACATTGCAGCGCATGAGCAATTGCCAAGGCAAGAAGCTTTGCAACCATTTAAATCAGTTTTAGCAGATGGAGAAACAAAGCCAAGTGCAAAATAGCCAAGAGTCTCCCCAGCATCTACAAGCTCCACATGTTTATTGCAGAAGGAAGCAGTGTCAGGTTTGCAAGATGGAAGGGCTGGTGGGCACTGACACTTGTTGCCACTATAACAAATGAAATATGGATCACAAGAGTCTGGCCTGCTACATTCATCTTGTGGAATTCTTGTCCCAGAGGCAAGGATGGAGTCATCTTGAAGAATGCTAAAAGCGATGTAACCATCTTTTCCAAGAACGGCCAACCGTGTGGCATTTGGATCTTTATTATCAGGGAAAATGAACTGCCAGAGCAACACTCCCTTGTGATCATAAATTTTCCAAGAATTTCCATCAAGAATTGCTGAAGTGACAGGTCCTCCAACTTGATTGATGGTCCTTCTGTCATCTTTCCCCATAGCCCAATAAGGCTGCGGAGGGTGGAAACTTGCAGAAAGAAGCATGTCCCCAGACTTAAATTCAAGTGAATAGGTCAAGTTATTGTTGCTGGGAGTGCTTACAAGCTTCATTCCTTGAGTGAAATTCTGGTCTGACAAGAGGGTATCAACAGGATGGCTAAAGCTTTCCCAAATAATGTTACCATCATTCCCAAGCAAAATAAGATTCCCTGAGTCCTTCAATTCCATGACAGAGACTCCTTTATTAGCAGTATTAGTAGACCAAATTGTTGTTTTCCCACTTTGCAAGTAGGCATTTCCAGTCTTATCAAAAAAAAGGTTGTCATTATTTCGAACAGGGGAGTCTCTGTTAGCAGACCAAATGATGGTAGAGCTACTGACATGGATGACCACAAGAAGGAACAAGGTAACATCATTTGTGGGGTTAAATCCAAATGCGAATTTTGAGCTGTTGGAAACAAGAATTAATCCATTATTGTCTATCCAAGTCATTTGAGACCCTTGAAACCCCAGATTCAGCCTGCCTTTATTCTGAACACTCGCTATACTAGTCACAGGCAGAAATAGGAAGATCATTACTAAATAGAGGGATCTCCAAGAACCCATCTGACAGTAGAAATTTGACGAAAATTCCTCAGATTTGGAAGAAACACAGAGAGAAGGGAAAAAGCCCAGAATTCCAAAGGAAGAAGAGTGAAGAGTTGAAAGGTTTGACAATCGTTGACATTCAAACAGAGCAAAAACTCAAACAGAACTATGTTAAGAAAGAAGCAAGACAACTCACAAATGACATTACCTATCACATCACATGGCTCTGAAATTATCATCCAAGAATCAAAAAGAGGACCCACAAGAGTAGAACCAATAACAATTAATGGACACTATTCATTCAAGTCATCCATTTTTCAGAAAGAGGAAAGTAAGTAATGAAGAGAGATTAGTGATGAACAATACAAGTAACAAAATTGGATCTTTTTGGTGCAGACGCAGGCTTTCTGTGGCTTTTTCCTCATACTAGATAATACAAAAGGGAAGAGAGGCAATGAATCAGTTTCTGCTTATGTCAAATAATTGGAGAGATCTGAGATACAGGTAGAAATTGCAGCGCAACTACTACTACCCATAAAAAAAATAAATGAATTTAAGTCCTCATTTCCTTTACTTCCTCTCAATTTATTGACTTACCAACAAATCAATATTTTTAAACTTTGTCATCTCATAAATTATAAGTCATTTCATTGAAACTAAAACAAATATTTTAAAATAAAATTATTACTAAATATAAAAGTATATCATTTATTCTAAAAAGGATTAAAAACAAAAATCACCTGGAGGAATAGCATATATTAGTAAAGTAATTATGCATACAAGTATATTATATAGGTGAACCTTGCTTGACATCCGTCGTTGTAAAGACATTTCATTATAACCTCTAAAATAAAATATTTAAATATTTATGATAATCATATTAAGTCATGCAAACGGTAAATTTTAAGTACAAATATTTTTTAAAAAAAGCATTATATTTAAATAGTGCAAATGAGTTATGATCATGACTTTATGAAAAAGATTACCCCTATTTGTCTTTTTTTTTAACATTCATATGCTTTCTATTTTTCTGTTAAACTGGTTAATAAACACCAATTAATCATCCGATAAGTTTTTTGCATAATTTTGCTTATAACATTTCAATGGTATCTAAACGTCAATATTCATATACAGATATAACAATACATCACTGAAGTTTTTTTGACAAATGATGCCACTATGACAAAGTTTGGTTGTAAAATATAAATTGATTTTTATGAAATATTGAATTTAACGTATTACAAATTACTCTCTATGTATTATTTTATGCGGTCAAAATAAGCTTATGGCCGTAAATTTTGAGTTTTTAGGTTTTGAAAATTAATGTTGCATAACTATTTGATCATAAAATTTGATCAAATTTTAAAATTTTAATTTTTCAAATATTTGTAAGTTTTCAAACATTGACTCAGATTATTTTGAATTTTTAGGACTTTCACTTACAAACTTTAAATTTTAACAAATAAATAGCACATTCAAACACAACTTTAAAATCTTCCTAATAATAATAATTGAAATTATTTTTTTTATAAAAAATATATGATCCAAAAAGACTTTTTTTGACTCCTCAAATAGGCAAATCACATGAATTGAAATATAGAAAATAGTGAATAGTATATAAGTTTAAATATGTGTTTGCATTTTGAATACAATACAAGTTTGTTTACATTGTAAGGGTTAGTTTTGTTATTTAGTATTTCATTAATCCATATAATAGGGTTAGTTTTGTTATTTAGTTTACATGTATACTTGTTTTACATTCTATTCTATGTTGCATAAAGTGAAGTATAAATTTTCACATAACTTGTATAAGTATTATTTATGAGGAAAATAAAAAGTAATGATCTAATATGTATTAACAATAGGAAAGTTTATGTGGAGATTTAAGTTTGGGTCATTCGGATAAATATATTTACTTTATGATGGTCCCTAATTTTTTGCCTTTAATTTGATAATCTTTAGTTTTTGTAGAATAAATATAGTGTGGGCATTCTAGTAGATGGAGACTTAAGAGAGCAAATGGTAGATGTTCAGAGGATTAATGATAGGTTGTTGGCAATAAAGCTAATCGTTGGAGGATTAGCTGAACATTGTTAGTGCATATGCTCACTATTCAGGCTTAGATGAAGAGTTCAATGAAACATTTTCGAGAGAAATTGAATACGATTTTGGGAGGTATTCCAAACATCGAAAAGGTTTTCAACGGTCACATTGGGGATACTTCTTGTGATTTTGATGTGTGCATGGTGATAACAAATTTGGGGTTAGAAATAGTGGTGGATCGTCACTCTTGAATTTTGCTAGAGCTTTTGTGCTAGTGATAGCGACTCATACTTTATGAAGAAGGATGACCACTTGATTATCTTCTATAGTACGACGACTAAAACTCAAATAATATATTTTGCTCTTGAGGAAAGGAGATAGAGGCCTTTGTATGGATTGAAAGGTTATCTCGAGCAAGAATTTTACTATTTAACATAGACTTTTGATGATGAACTTAGAGATTAAACGAGGAAAGAGGAAGAAAAATCTGCATGTCCAGCCTCAGACTAAATCAGGTAGTTTGACGCCATGTGATTAAGGAGAAGTTGACAACGACAACGTAGTGATGTAATATCCCAAAAGTTAAAAAATTGAAATGAAAAAAAAAAGCATAAAAGAGCTTGTATGGAGGAGGTTGACAAAACGTGCATGATTCCACGATCCATGGAAGTCAATTATAAAAAAAGACATTATGGAAAAATTGGACAAGTCCAAACAACGAAAGGTCTATTCACGAACTATAGATTCGCGCATGGATCAAATTTCAGAGACTTGAAAATTTAAATCTGATGGGTCGAACGTAATTTACGGTTCGTGGATGGCTCTAGAAACCATATAAGGATTTGTAGACCATACAACCACACTTGAAAATACTTTGATCAAGGAAGGATATAGAGGGATTTATATGGCCCGTTTGAGATTCCATGAGTTGTCGATTCGATCATAGGAGAAACTTTTAGAGAATAAGTTTCAGGAAATTTAATAGGAAAGGGGGGGTCTACAGACCGTAGAATATTTTACGATCTGTGGGGGCAATCATAGATCAACCTTTAGAGATCCATATTTTTCTTCCTAATTTCCACGAGGACCTTGGACGACCCATGGAGTGTTCTACGAACCGTAGAAGTTGTTCATTAGAGCCTATCATCGTTTACTTTTTCGGGAGTATTTTAATATTCTTTTATTATTTTAATATTGAAATTATCTCGTTTTGGACTAATTCCTAAGATCTTTAACAATCCAAACCCTCTAAATTTTTCCCATTCTCCCATAATTCCTCTATTCCAAAATTCTTCCCTTTACAAATACTCTCTCAAGATAACTATGGTTCCTTTAAGATCAAGTCTCTTAATCAAGTTCTAAGACTAGAGTCCATCGAAGGTATGTGGGAATTCATTTATGGACCCTTTTTCATTCGTGGAGTTCCAAAGATTTTCCTTTTTTTTTTTCATGATATTCAAGTTAGAAACCTAGAATTTTGATGATTTTGGATTGGGTTCACTCAATTATGATTTTTATTCATTATTATTGATTTTATTATGTATAAATCAAGTATAATTCATAGTGTTTAAGATGTTTTTCATGATCACATGCATTATGCCCTAAATTTATGAGCTACGATCATGATTTGATGAAGAATTTATGTGTATTTTAAAATAATGTGATAAATTATGTTTAAAGGATGCTTTCAAGTTAAGTATCAAGGATCGTGAAAGATTTTCTCACAATAAATGTAAGATAAAAGGCTTTCTCACCTATTTATATATTCATAATGTTAAAAGATTTTCTCACAATATATGAATCATGATTAAGGAGTCATTCTACGCTTATGACTTAATAAAATAGATTGGTAATGAAGTATCACCTTTCCACATATTATGTCTTGATGATTTACATTATTTATTCTGTTGGGATTTGATTTAGCCCCGAGAGAGATTTGAGTGGAGGCTTGATAAGGAAGTCCCTAGTAGAAACCTCTAGCCTCAAACTTCGTGTTCCCGTTGATTATCTTAATTGACTTAGCTAATGGATCCACAAATAACATTGTGACATGACATCAAACTTGCCTTGACAAGTAGCCTCTATTTTTTAGGTGTAAGAGTTACACTGAATTTCATGTTATGCCTCAAATGGTCTTAGTGTTGATAAAGTTTTTATCCCACTGTGAGTACGTGTTCTTATGTCTTACTTTTCTCTTTAAAGCTTTTATTATGTCCCTTAAAATGCATTAACCATGTTCATGCTTTATTATTATGATTAAAATGAGACTTTTATCATGCTTTCAAACTTGATCAATTGCATATCATAATTATGTAGCATGTCACATTTCTTGCATACTCAGTGCATTTCATCTATTGACGTATACTTTTTGCCTATATTATGTCATAGATGACTTTCATTCAGAGCGTGATTACAGGTTGTTATTTATACTACTTCATTTGGTGAGTCCTCACGTATCGAGGACATCCATGTTGTTTCTTAACGACGTTGTTTCCCTTCTTTTATTACTTTTGGATTAGCTAGAGACATTTTCGAGCATCCCTTATATGTAGATAGTTTATAGAGACTATGTAGACTTCCACTTATACTTTAGATTATCTTATGACACAAGACTTTTTTTTATAAATATTTTTATATTGTGTTGTATGTATGCTAAGTAGCTTATTTAGGGTCTTTCAGGATCCTATTCATCTATCATAGTTCAATAGTATTTTAGGTCGTGACAAGTAGAGATACGAAAGATATGTGGGATAAGACAACTCTTTGCATTAGGGAAGCAACCAGAAAGGTGCTAGAGGTGTCGAAGGATAGCTTTGATAGACGCCAAGGCATTTGATAGTGAAAAAAAAAAGAAGTCCAATACAAATCGAAAGTGAAGAAATCTACACATGCAAAGTGGACAGACTTTACGATTGAGGATGAGAAGCAAGCAAACAAAGAAATTTATAATATGGCAAGGACGGAGGTTAAGTTAGCAATCATAGCAGCTAAGATGATGGCTTTTGAAAGACTGTATGTTGAACTAAGGGACAAGAGTGGAGATAATGTACATGCTCATGAAAACAAAAGAGAAGAAGGCCTAAAACTTGTATCAACTGAAGTTTATCAAAGATAAAGAAGGTACGATAGCAAAAATGCCAAATATACTTTCTTAAACTATTTACCAAAGAGGGAGACAAAGATATTATGTTGAGTGAGTTGGAGAACCTGAAGAGATCAATATTTTAGTTGTTGTAGTATTATTAAGATTAGTAAGGTGAAGCATGCAATTACTAAGATAAGAAATAAAAAAGCGATCAGACTAGATGAGATTCAAGTAGAGTTTTGAAAGAATACAGATAAAATAAGTTTGGAGTGGTTGACTTACTTGTCTAATGTCATCTTTAAGATGGTTAAGATTTTCGAGAAGTGGAGGTGGAGTATAATAATTTTGTTATATAATAACAAAGGTGATATTTAAAATTATAATAACTACAGGGCATTAAGTTGTTAACCCATATTATGAAAGTTTGGAAGAGAGTAATGGAGATGGGGATGAGGAGAGTGTCTATTTTTGAGAATCAATTTATATCCATATCAGGGCAATCAACCATAGAGGTCATCTATTCTTGTGAGGAGACTAATGGAGAAGTATAAAAAAGAAAAGAGACTTCATATGGTGTTTGTTGATCTTGAGAAGGTGTTTTATAACAAAATTTTGAGGGACATCTTTTGGCGATGCTTGGAGGAAAAAAGTGTATTTGTGGCATATATTAAGGAAACAAAGAACATGTACGAAGGAGCTAAATGAAACGACCCAAAAAAAAGTGTTTCGGAAGTCACCGGAAACTTGTTTTAGCTATATCTAAAAATCTGTTTGTTATTTTGAAAATACGACTTCATATTCTTGTTTAGGGGGTCAAATGGAGTGGGAAATAGGTCTAACCCGAATTTTAGAGCAACCGTATCAAAATTCGAAATTTCCAAGTGAAGCCTTTTTGGAGGGTCTACTTTGGAGGGTCATATCTTTTAGCACACAAAGTATTGGGTGGCCCATAATATATCCATGGAAAGCCCTATGAGTTAGCTATCCAACGCACTTCGTTTCACCTCGTTTGGAGTTCGGATGAAGACGTTATGCCCATTTTCGTAATCTCCGCCCGGGCAGAGAATGCAAATTTCAGTGAGCAAATTTACTGTTCACCCGCCCCATTATTTTTTCTAAGTGTTAGAACCGTTTTTCCAAAGATGAATTTTATTTCCTATATAGCACTAAATCAGTTCCCATTCCTTAAAACATTTCCTAAAAGACATTTCCCACACTTAGAAATATTTCTCTCAAGAACTCAAGCCAAAACTCTCCAAAACCTTCATCAAGATTGAAGAGGTCCTTGCTCCAAGTTTCAAGCCTCCTTTGAAGACACTTCCAAGGTCTTCATAAGAACTCAAGGTATGTGGTGTTGAACTCATGGGTCCTTCCACCCATAGTGCCTAAACTCTAACTTACTCATTATTTCATGATTTTAAGTGAAGATTTACACATTGGTCTTGTTCATTGTGTAAATTTTCTGCACAATGAAATTCTAGCATGGGAAAGTGAATGTCTTGAACATGTTGTCACTCTAGAACTTGAATCTAAACTTGGAATTGATATGGGGTATTACATGTTGTCTTGGGAGTATGTCAAAGTGTTCATTAATGGTTGGTTCACTGATTTACTGCATGAGTCCTACTCCATTTTACACATTCTTTGATCCCCAGTGCATGCCCCCAAGGTATTTGACAAAATGTCCAATTATGGAATTATGAGGAATTGATATTTTAAAGCTTGAGATAGATATGAATGAGGTTACAATGACATTTTGATGATAAACTAAACTCGTGTATATATTCATTTCTACATGAGAATTGCATTAGAGCCTATTGTAAATTCCTATATAAAGTGTTGCACAACCATGCTCGGTCCGGGGGAAAAGAGCTGGATATTCATAATATGGGGGATAAGTACTCATATTCACCTAGGGTGGCAAGGTGGGATTGTCACTATCCATGATATGGGGGATAAGTACTCATATTCACCTAGGGTGGCAAGGTGGGATTGTCACTATCCATGATATGGGGGATAAGTACTCATATCTACCTAGTGTGGCAAGGTGGGATTGTCACTATCCAGAAATAAGGGATAATACTTATTTCACCCAGATGAGGGGGTTTATGCGTCATCAATTTGCTTGGCTCAGCTTCAGATATGGTACCTATTATGAAGATGGATTTACTTAAATATATTTGACTATACATTGATCATGCAAATGCATCTTGATTATATACTATGTCTAATGACCCATCTCTTGCATTTCGATTGTGTATCTTATCTATTCTTGTATTGCACCCCACATACTTAGTACATTCCAAAGTACTAACGCATATTTTGCCTACATGATGTTACCATGTAGGGACCGGAGCTACTCTTGATCCTTCTCTCCATCCACGTGGCTAGTGCGGTGCTTATCCGGGATTGTTGGTGAGTCAATGATTCGAGGACTATGTTATGTTTCCTACTCCTATGTTTTGAGATCTTAGCTTGTATTTGTATTTGACTATGAGAGGAGCCGGTAGTATGTCATGGCCCCCGTTCTATCGATATATGTAGAGGTGTACGTTGGACAAGTATTTTGCAAATGAGCTTGACTCTTGATCTATGATATTATTTTGAAATGGGTTGCCCTTAGTCTCTAATTCCCTTTATTTAATGTTGATTGTACTTCCGCGACCGATGAAGTGTGATGACAAGTTCGAGAGGCTTGTTTGGGGTTCCTTCGGGTTCCTCATTCGCCATGTCACGTTTAGGCCCTAGGCTTGGGTCGTGACACTAAAACACGAATAAAATGGTGGAATGAGACTCACAACACTTTTTGATAGAGATGGAATTATATCAGAGATCAATCCTTAGCCCGTTCCTATTTGTCATGATGATATATGAATTGACATGAGACATTCAAGATGACATATTTTGGTGTATGTTATTTGCAAATGATAAAATACTAACTGATTTTGTTTGTTTAATTCGAAGGGGAAGAGCCCTTGAGTTCTTAAGAATCATAATATTTTTTTGTCTAAGTGATAAAATGAATTTCTTTTTTTTTTTTCAAAAACTTTATTTTTCTCATTTTCTAGACATGCAATGAGATTAATGTTAACCTAGAGGTGTGGAACAAATTTTGAAGACTAAATGGTTTAGATTGAGCAAGACCAAGAAAAATATATGCGGAGTGTAAATTTAGTAACATGATGCATGAGCAAGACGTTGAAGTGATGTTTGACCCACACAATATCCCAAAGAGAGACAGATTCAAGTATCATAGATTTATAATCCAAGAAAATGGGAAGATCGATGAGGATATCACACATCATATTGGTGCGACGTGGATAAAGTGGAGGCTTGCCTCTTGAGTTTTATGTGATAAAAAAAAGTACAAACAAAACTCAAAAGTAAGTTTTTAGAGTGGTGGTTCGATCGAATATGTAAGTTCTATAGAGTAGTGGTTCAATCAAATTATTGAGTGGGATAAAGTGTGATCCAGTCAAACACTTGATGTTCAACAGATGCATATTGTAGAGATGAAGATGCTGAAGTAGATGTAATTAGAAATAAGGATATTCAAAAGAAAGTGGGAAGTGGCCTCTGTGGTGGACAAGATGAGAAAAATGAGGCTGAGAGAATTTATACATATGAAGAGGAGATATATGGATACACTTCTACAAAAGGTTGGTTATATAGAGTATGCAGAGAAGTGAGGTAGACCAAAAAAGTATTGAGGATAGGTGATAAGATAGGATACAATACAACTTTAGACTACTGAGGACATAGCCTTAGATAGGAAGGTAGAAGACACGTATCAGGGTAGAAAATTAATATATAGTGTAGTATTGTCTTGCTAAGGATGGTTGGTGTTTACCATGGTACAAGATGTATTGCTGTAGTTCTTTTGTTCGATATTCATTAATATTTATAATTATATTCAATAATCTATCTTAGTATGTTGATTATTGTCACTTGATATGTTGTTATATAGTTTCTTGTGTTTTGGTTATAGCACTATTTATAATTCTTGTTGTTGTTATTTTTCCCTTTTGGTTTACTTTACACTATTTCTTTGAGATATTATATAATTTTTAAACCAAGGTCTTTCGAAAACAGTTTCTCTATACACTTTATCTTCTTCACGACCTCACTTGTAACATGTTAGTTATTACTTTTTAAATAAAATTATTAATATATATCTTATGTAAGCATTTTTATATTTATTAACGCGATTTAGTGTCATAAATAAAATATTTTTTTAATACACAATTAATGTTGTATATATTGAGAGGTACTTTGAAGCTGTCAATAGATTACATAAAGTAAACAAAACAAAAACACTTTGTTTACTCTTAATAGGTGGGACCACTTGTTGGAGTAATAGTTTAATGGATAATATTGAGCTGGAAATCTAAAAATTAATTTGGCAAATGAGGTTGCATGCTAGGATATTAATGCTGAGTTGATGACTAGGGGTTTGGGGGTTGGCCTAATTAAATGCACAACATTGGATGAATGTGGCCAAATTTATTTTACTTTTAGAAGAGTCAACACACACTCTGCCCAGGATTTTTCTAATTAAACAGAGAAAAACAAAAAGACAAGTTCTTTTATATATTCATTTTTCAATAGTTATTTTCTAATTAATATGTAGGTTACTTGATTAAACTAGTATACTTTTTTGGTGTAATTTTCTTTTCACATGATTTATAATTTGCAATCATTTACTTATACCTTCAAAGTCAAATAAATTAATACGTTAAAGTTGAAAGAGTAGTAATAAAAAAATCTCGAGTGTTGGATCTACTTTTGGATCTGATCTATTCATTTCATCACGATGCATCTTTTTATTGATATACTAGATGGCCCGTGCTCGTGCTATGTCAAATATCACTAAGTAGGAAAAGGCGAAGGGAGGTCCTTTTTGTTTGTGTGCTTGAGAAGGAATTGTACTAGTTTATATAGTCAACAAGCTAAGCATAATTAATTTTGAATCTGCTTTATAGTCTTAAGGCAAGAGGTTTTAGCTTCAGTCATCCATTTGAAAAACAGGACCTAAGAATTAAAGTGATACATCAGCTACCACAAAAGTCATGACAAGATAAAATGTCATATGAACACATTGATAAGACTTGTTAGAAATACAAATATTGTACACAACTTATAGTATTTTATCGATAGCTTGGCAGAAGGATTAAGGCTGATAATGTGAGTTGCTCCAGTTGTACCTGGCTGTAGCTGGAAAAGAGGATAAAATGTTCAAAGTTAGAGAAGTTTTGAAGTAATTTTTCAAATGTAAAGAGGACAGTAGCGGAGAAGTATAATTCTTAATTACCTTTGTTCCACAAGCATAGAAGTGTGCAAAAGACATGTACAAGCCAAAAAAAATAAAAGTGATCTTGATGTGAAACTTGATTTACTCCTAAGTGTTGAAAGTTATGTAAACATGTATTAAGGAAATTAAACTGCTGCATAGATTGATATATCATAAGAACAACATTATACTTTCATGCCTTCCTTTATTTGTACTTCCAATGGAACAAGTGGTTCCACAAAACATTATACAATTAGAGGCTACTTGATTTGATAAGTTCTTTCAGGGACTATGGAGCAAAGAGATAAGAAAATTAAGTTTCTGATGGGAAAATTCTAATGTATATAACAAATAGACATCAGTAAAGCTTTTGTACAGGCAAGAGCAATCACATGATTACTTCAGAATCTGTTGACAAAAGATTATATAAAAATAACAGCTCCATAGTGAAAACTCACTTCAGGGTAATGAAGCAAGAATTATCAGCAAACAAGCACCTGGATGCAGATCCATTTGTTAAGAATTGGGAGACCCAAATTAAGTCGCGAGGTTTTCATGAACTACTATATATGGAGCATTAATTATTTTACTTTGTAGACGATAAAATTTCGTATCGTGAAAATAATAATCAAGAACGAAAATATCGCAACAATCGTAGTATTTAATTTCAATATGTGAGTGTTACAATCTCTGTGAATCCTCTGATTCGCCTTTTCAAGTGTAAATTCAAGGGCTCCTGATCTTGTTCTTGAATTTGTTCTTGAACTTTGAATTTATTCTTGATCCTGATCTTGAAACTTTGGATTTGTTCTTGATCTTGATCTTGAAACTTTGGATTTGTTCTTGATCTTGAAGCTTGTTCTTGAGTTCAAGAGCTTTAAAGCTTGTTCTTGAACTTGAATGCTTGAATTCTTGAATTTGTAGAGGAATTTGTGGCTTTTGATCCACGAGCTCTCTCTAGCTTTCTGTTAGAATTCTTCTTCTCTTCTCTTCTTTTCCTTTTTTTTTATGAAGACCTCTATTTATAACTGTAGAATAGAGGAATTATAATAGGAAAGACTTCCCTTCAGCCAATCGAATTTAAGTGACATGGCATATTGGGCTTTAATGAAATGGGCTTGTCATTTCGACACATGGCATGATCCCATTGGATTCTTTGTTTGACTTGGCGTGCCACATCATTTGACACATGGCGCCAAGTTGGACACTTCTTTGTTTGACTTGGCGTGCCACATCATTTGACACGTGGCACCAAGATTGGCCTCTTGGATGAGAAGATATTGGGCCTAATAAAGTGGGTCATCTTTTATAGCCCAAATAATTGAATTTGGGTATTTGATTAAATCCATACTTTATTGGAATTAATTAACCCAATTATATTAATCCATGATATTTGTTTGGACTAACATATTTCTTGGATTGTCTTTTGTAGCCCAAATAATTGAATTTGGTCTTTTAATTAAATCCGTACTTTATTGGACTTAATAACCAAATTATATTAATCCATAATATTTGTTTGGACTAATATATTTTGAATTTAATATAATTTGAATCATTTTATAAAATTTATATTTCAATAAATTTTATATGATTACAAATGCCCCCTACTTCAAGTTTTGTCGGAATGTTTTATCATTTGAAGACTAGACTTGAAGTATTAATTTAATATTATAATAATAATAATTATTATAATATTATAAAAGAATATTGACATAATATTATATTTTATGTCAAAAGGAAAATTATACTCAACTTTACCTTATTTGAAAAAAAAAGGATTTGACCTCCCTTTTTTTTTTTTTTTTTTTTACTTTTCTTTCTTTCCTTTTTTTTTTCCTTTTTTTTTTTTTTTTTTTTCTTGGACGTGTGGTCAGAAGACCACTTTTTCCTTTTTTTTTTTTTTTTTTTTTCCTTTTCTTTGTTTTCCCTTTTTTTTTTCTTTACTTTTCCTTTTCTCTATTCTTTCCTTCTTTTTTTTTTCCTTTTTCTTCTTGGACAGCACCCTATAAATAGGGATATGCTTCTTCATATTTTTCAATCAAGACTGAAGTCTAATCCCAGCTGTTTTTGTTGAGGTATGACTCTCCTTTCTTTTCTTTTTTTTTTTTTTTTTTTTTCTTTTTCTTTGTTTTTTTTTTTTTTTTGTCCCCCCTTTTGTAGGTCCAAGGGAGCATCATTTGTGTTTTGCTAATGCAAAAATTTGATCTTAAGGCGTGAGGGAATGTATTCCATATCCCCGCCTTGAGATCACTAATGCGAGGCTTTACGCTGTTCTACATGTTTAAACATAGGGGACCAACAACACGAGGCTTTACGCTGTTCCAATGTTTAAACATAGGGGACCAACAACACGAGGCTTTACGCTGTTCCAATGTTTAAACATAGGGGACCAACAAAACGAGGCTTTACGCTGTTCTAATGTTTAAACATAGGGGACCAACAAAACGAGGCTTTACGCTGTTCTAATGTTTAAACATAGGGGACCAACAACACGAGGCTTTACGCTGTTCTAAATGTTTAAACATAGGGGACTAACAACACGAGGCTTTACGCTGTTCCAATGTTTAAACATAGGGGACCAACAACACGAGGCTTTACGTTGTTCTAATGTTTAAACATAGGGGACCAACAACACGAGGCTTTACGCTGTTCCAATGTTTAAACATAGGGGACCAACAACACGAGGCTTTACGTTGTTCTAATGTTTAAACATAGGGGACCAACAACACGAGGCTTTACGATGTTCTAAATGTTTAAACATAAAGGATCCCAATTAGCCATATTCTTCGACTCTTATTCCCCCTTTTTTTTTTTGCTCTCATTGATGAAGGGTAACACTTTTCCTTTTATGCAGCCTGAACAATGGTCTTCTTCAAGGACTACACTTGTTCATCTTCCGGACTTAGCTATCTCATAATTGGGACACAAGATAGCAAGGCAGAGACCAAACTTTTAGTCCGGGAACCCTTAGTTGGTCGTTATGCCGATGCATGGCCACATTTGAGGAACACACTTCACCAGGCGGATTGGACTTTTGAACAAGACCACAAATCTAACAAAGCTTCCAAAGTATGGTATCTTGAGAAACCCAATATTCAAGGCACCAATCTTGCAAGCACTCTCCCAAATTTAGGGCATCGCATGATTCAGGAAGGGTTACGTTGGGGAGATGAGATTTTGTTTGAAGGTGAATACCATTGCATCCCGGGGTATTGGGAATGGACAGAAGATGTCCTTAGCAAGAATGGGTCGAGCTTGAACGATGCTAACCTCCGAGATGCCGTCGTTGCTTCTCTTTTTACTTATGATCGGAATTCCAATATCGTGCAGGCTTTTTGTGAGGCTTGGTGTCCCCAGACAAACACGCTACTTACTTCTCTTGGAGAAGCATCTATATCCCTTTGGGATTTGTATGTTCTTGGTGGCCTATCGATCAGTGGGTGTCCTTATGAAGAGGTGATACCTAGTGCAAAGGAGCTTATGGGTCATGATGCCAAGAAGGATAGGTTTCTTCCCCAAACCTGTGAGTATTTGTTTTCCGCCTTTCATCATCTTAAAGTGAAGGCAGGTGATAGCTTGGGGGTCTCTCTTAGTGACTGGATACAATTTTGGTGTAAACGAGACATTAAGTATGAGCCAGCTCCCCCGAGGAAAGAGAGGAAGGTTCGACGCTTGGCATCTACGCATAACCCCACAGGTGAGGTATCAATGGATGTGAACACATGGTTAAGCTCTCAAGAGATGACCTTTTCTATGCTTGGAGCGGAACAGCAGAAATATGGGACTTATTTGGCAGCATTCTTGTCATGCTGGTTATGCGTCTTTGTATTTCCTACTGAAGGGGAAAACCTTATTCGACCGGAAACTTTTAAGATGGCAAGTTTGATGGCGAGTGGTCGAAGAGTTAGCCTTGCGGTCCCAGTCTTAGCGAGCATCTATCGTGGCTTGAATAAGATTTCCAATTCTTCACAGTTTGATCACATCAAAGTTTCTTTCCCAATTCATTATGTTTATGGTTGGCTTGCTTATTATCTTAAGACACATTATCCTCTTGTCGGTGGACCTTCTCTCCCACGGATGGTGACATATTCTGGCGAGGGTGCTGCAAAATATTTTGACAAGGATGAGGCACGAAAGCGCGTCCATCGAGGTGAAAGCCTTGTGTGGAATGCGACCATGCTTAACAGGCCTCACCCGACTTATTACGTTGATGACAACAGAGCTTCAGAGTTGGATTCATCCTATTTTATGAGCCTTCGTTTTAATTATCTTGCCTTGAGGGAGGGAGACTTCTTCTTCGTCGAGCCATACAGTCCCCACCGATTTAGTCGTCAGTTTGGGTTCCATCAAGATACTCCTGGATACGTTGAACCAGATATTCGTGCTGTATCTCTTGATGAGGGACTTAGGTATTAGAGAATCTGTGTCTCGCGTACTACTATGTCAAGAGCGACATTTCCACCTGCAGTTGCTTCTGCGAAGAAACTTTACTCTACTCGATATCTGCCTTGGTGGGAAAAATCCCATGGGAAGTTTCTTGAGGATCATTTGGCAACTTTGGTAGAAAAGGCTGGGCCAAGTTTCACCACTCCTTCAAATGACAAAGGTCCAAACACCAGAGAGGAGCTCTTACAAGTTGATGCCCCACTCGCCCCACGACCTCAAAGTAAGAGGCTCAAGTCTTCTAAGGGATCTAAGAAAGAGGTAACCCGTGCTCCTAAGCCTACGAAGAGATGCCCCTTAGTTCTTCCATCTACGAAGCAAGTCTCTCAAGAGACAAGCAAAAGCAGCAATGGAGATCAATGTTGGAAGAGGAAAAGGCATGAACCAACAACGCTTGAGGTTGTTGAGTTGGAGATTGTGGAAGAACAAGACATTGATGGTCTTCCAAAGGCATTAGCTCTTCAGGGCAAAGAGGTTTTCCTTCTGACCTCAGTCTTTTTTTTTTTTTTTTTTTTTTTTTTTAGAAAGATTCATGATTAAGTAACTTGTTAATTTTTCTTTTCTCCCTTTTTATGTAGGTGGATGTTGTTGAGAATCCAAAGGAACCACTACAAGAGGGGTCGCAAATTAGTGTTGAATCCGTCGCGACGTCAAAACCCGAGGCAGAGTTGGCTTTAGCTGTTGAGCAGGAGGAGGGAATTGCAATCACTTCTCATGATCAAACTTTAAGAGGGCTGACCCTTGATTCTAGTAGCACTCCTCCACTCCTTCCAAAGGGAGGTGGGGCCAAGTCTATTTTTGTAGGAAAAAGCGTTGTTTCCACTCATAAGAAGAAGTATATCTTGGGCCTTTGGGAAGAGATTTGTTGCAAACTCTCTAGAACTTCTCTAGACTCAATCTCATCCTATAAAGAGGATATTTATGAGATTCTCCAAGAGATGAGTGAGGCGCGCCTCATAGATCTTTCACCTTTGAAGCATTTGGTAGACTCTCTCTTTGAGCTTGCTGCCTCCTATGATCAAGAACGCTCCAATTTTGTAGATAAAGTGCATGAGGACAAGAGGCTGGAATTGCTTTCTAAGGCCAAGGAGGGTCTTGACTCACTCAGAGCAGAGGAGGGTGAGAAGGCTAAACATGTCTCTTCTAGAAGGAAGTCACTAAAGAAGGTCAAGAAGAAGTTAGCAACTCTAGAAGCAGAGCAAGAGGAACTTGAGGCTGTCGTAGATGCTGCCAAGAAGGAGATTGAGGAGGTTCGAGCAAAGATCCTAGTTGCTGAGAAGGAGGTGTCCTCTTATGACAACATGGACTTCTTGACGACTGAAGATTCGAATCGCTTGGAGCGTGGGAAAGAGTGCTTAGAGGCTAGTCGTCAAGATTTGATCAACTATAAATTATGCTTACATTAGGCTCCCTCATTTTCCCCTCTTTTCTTATTTCCTTAAGATTTAGATTGATATGTTAGATAATTTTATAACAATAGATCTTCTTTATTTTTTTTTTTGTCTCATATCTTGTATTTGTGGTTTTGACTTGAAGTTCTTCACATGCCATCTTTTGTCGCGAGCTTTAGCAATTCAAACTTACTTTGCATTTGGTACACTAGTAAGAATGAAAATAATAAAAGTCCTTTCTCTTTGAAGTTTGTGCATTTCCCTTTGCAAATTTTATGCAACTTAATGTCTTAACTCACGGAATCAATGAATTTCAAGAATATCCACACAAGCTTGAGAACTTGAGGACCATCACCTGCATACTCTCTTAATTTGAGAATCGACATGTAGACTTTGGGACTTTAGTTTGGAGACTTGGGGAATATGAGAACTTCAACTTGTATACTTGAAGAATTTGAAAACTTCAACTCACACACTTGAAGGAATTGAAGATTTTGGTTTGACTACTTGGAGAATCAAAGACTTCAATTTTGCAAACTCGGAGAATTCAAAACAAAACTTCAACTTGTATACTTGAAGAATTTGAAAACTTCAACTCACACACTTGAAGGAATTGAAGATTTTGGTTTGACTACTTGGAGAATCAAAGACTTCAATTTTGCAAACTCGGAGAATTCAAAACAAAACTTCAACTTGTATACTTGAAGAATTCGAAGACTTTGATTCGCATACTTGGCCGAATCTGAAGGTCTCAAGCATGCTATTGAAGAAGCTTACATTCCATAGGGCTTTGCCCCATAAGGAAATTAGTAGGGACATATGATTTTTTTTAACACTCATGCAACTGAACTTGGAATATAATTCCAAGCGCCTACGTACCTCAATGAAGAGGATCAAGTCACAACGTAGTTCTGGAGAGTTTTTTTTTTTTTTTTTTTTTAGGGTGCCGTGCACAGTTTATACTCTTGCGGGCCAGGAGTGTAATGCATTTTTATACCCAAATTTCAATGAGCATAATTTTCCTCAAGGATAGTACCTCTTAAGGAATTTTGCGTTTATAGGACCGATCCTTATGCCATCTGCATCAACAAGCTTGTAAGCACCATTTGAGTATACTTCTTGTACTACATATGGTCCATCCCACTTTGAGGTGAATTTGCCCCCAGACTTACGTGAAGTGATAATGGGCCTTCTTACTGCGAGAACTTGGTCTCCAACTTGAAAACACCTCAAGCGAACCTTTTTATTGAAAGCACGAGACAAACGAGCTTGATAACATTCAAGATTCTGTTGGGCTTCTAACCTTTTTTCATCCAGTGCTTCTAACTCGGCAAGACGCAGTCGAGCGTTTTCTTCCTCAGTGAGCCCTTCTTGGATAGCCAATCTCAAGGACGGTATTTGATGCTCAAGTGGTAGGACCGCTTCAACTCCAAAAGCAAGCGAATATGGGGTTGCTTGAGTCGGTGTGCGATATGTCGTCCTATATGCCCACAAGGCTTCTTCCATTCTTTCATGCCAATCCCGTTTGGACTTAGAGACCACTTTCTTCAAAAGATTACACAGGGTCTTATTGAATGCTTCGGCTAGACCATTGGCAGCGGCATGATACGCAGAAGATTTTCGCTGCTTGAAGCCAAAGAGATCGCATATTTTATTCATCAACTTGTTATCAAACGGCTTGCCATTATCCGTTATTATATATCGTGGGATGCCAAATCGATAGACAATGTTTACTCGAATAAAATTGGCAACATTCTCCTTCTTGACTTCTTTAAGGGCTACAGCTTCGGCCCATTTTGAGAAGTAATCCGTCGCAGCCAAGATGTACAAGTGTCCACCAGAAGATTTTGGCAATGGTCCAACAACATCTAGTCCCCAAGCATCGAATGGCCAAGATGCGATAGTAGGGTGTAAAACATCAGGCGGTTGATGTATGAAGTTTGCATGGAATTGACAAGCTTTGCACCTTCGAGCATAATCCAAGCAATCTTTTACCATGGTCGGCCAATAATACCCCATCCTTTTTATGTGAAAATGGAGCTTTGGCCCAGACTGATGTGATCCACATACTCCTGAATGTGCCTCTTGCAAGGCTTGAGTCGCTTCTTCCTCCCCCAAACACCGCAAGAGCATTCCCTCAAATGATCTCCTATACAATGTGTCCTTGTAGTAGAGGAAACGAGGTGCCCGACGACGAATGTCAGTTCTTCTTTTAGCATCTTCCGGCAGTATCCCATAACATAAGTAGTCGGTGATAGCTTGTCGCCAGTCCTCTTTATTGGCTTCAGAAACTGCGACAACATGTTCAAGCTTATTCTCCATTTGCCCGTCTTCATCCCACGATGGTACTACCCATTTTTGGCAGATAGTAACTTGCGTCTGATCAGGAAGAGTCAGAGTTGAGGCTAGAGCAGCCAAGGCATCAGCTGTTTTGTTTTCTTTCCTTGGCACATGTTGGAGGGTCACATCTCCAATCTGTCCTATCAACTTTTCGGCATAACCGTGATATGAGCGCAACTCAAATTTCCTGACCTCATAGGTTCCCAAGAGTTGTTTAATCACCAATTGAGAATCACCAAAAACTTGCAACTGTAATTGTTTCATGTCAATGGCCATTTCGAGTCCCAGTATTAGTGCTTGATATTCTGCAACATTGTTGGAGCAGCGTTGTTTCAATGTGAAGGAGAATGGTAAGACCTCTCCTTGTGAAGTGACAAACACTACGCCTGCGCCAGCTCCACCACGGTGCGCAGCCCCGTCAAAGTACATTTTCCAAGGGGGTTGGACCTCGATGGCCATTGCGTCTTCATCAGGAAGCTCATCAGTTAATTCCCAATCATCTGGTATAGGATGGTTCGCCAAAAAGTCCGCTAATACTTGTCCCTTCACAGCTTTTTGAGGGATGTACACAATCTCAAATTGTTGGAACTGAAGGTACCACCTTGCTAGTCGGTCACTGAGGACTGGTTTCGACATAACAAATTTGATGGGATTTGCTCTAGAAACAAGATGGATAGTATGAGCTTGAAAATAGTGCTTCATCTTTTGAATCGAGAAGACCAGTGCCAAACATAACTTCTCAATTGGTGAATAATTCAGCTCGTTTGGTGTCATCATCCTGCTCAAGTAATAAAGGGCATTTTCTTTGCCTTCATTATTCTCTTGGGCCAGTAAGGCTCCCACAGACCTTTCTTGCGCTGCAATATAAAGTATCAGTGGTTTTCCAGGTATAGGAGCTGCTAAGACCGGAGGTTTTGCCAAATACGCTTTGATACTTTCGAAGGCTTTGCTACACATTTGATCCCATTTGAAAGGGACACCTTTCTTCATGAGATGACTGAATGGTTGGCATCTTCCAGCTAGATTCGAGATGAACCTCCTTAAGTAGGCTAATTTTCCCTGGAGACTTTTCAACTCATGAATGTTTCGAGGCTCGGGCATCTTCAAAATTGCATCAACTTTGGCTTGATCAATTTCGATTCCTCGATGTCGCACGATAAAGCCAAGAAACTTTCCAGAAGCAACCCCAAAGGCGCACTTTAGTGGATTCATCCTCAGTTGATATCTTCGGAGCAACTCAAATACCATTCTCAAGTCTTTTAAATGGTCGCCCCTTCTTTTCGACTTCACTACCAAGTCATCCACATAACACTCAACATTTTTATGGAGTAAGTCATCAAATATATTTTGCATAGCCCTTTGATACGTGGCACCAGCATTTTTCAAACCAAAAGGCATCACCTTGTAGCAATAAATGCCTTTAGGCGTACGAAACGCTGTGAGTTCTTCATCCTTTGGTGACATGCGAATTTGGTTATAGCCAGAAGAACCATCCATGAATGACATTGCCTCATAGCCAGTTGTAGCATCAATCATCAACTCCGGAATGGGTAGCGGGAATTCATCTTTAGGGCATGCATTGTTGAGATCTCTAAAGTCAACGCAAACTCGAATTTGGCCATTCTTCTTCCTCACGGGAACAATGCTTGAAATCCACGTGGGGTATTTCACTTCACGGATAAATCCTGCCTCAATGAGTTTGTTAACTTCTTTCTCAATTAATGGAACCAAGTCCGGCCTGAAGCGTCTTTGAGCCTGCTTGACAGGACGAGCGCCGTGCCTGACTGCTAATTGATGGACCGCAATCTTGGGATTCAAACCAGGCATTTCTTTATAGCTCCAAGCGAAGACATCCCTGTACTCTTTAAGTATATTCATATAAGCCATTTCTTCGTCAGTTTCTAGGAAAGCACTCAAGTAAGTTGGTCTTGGGTTTTCATCAGTGCCAAGGTTAACTTCTTTTAAGGGATCGATCGTGGTCTTCACCCCCTCTTCGAATTCTGGTGGAGCATCTCCAGCGTCCTCCTCTTCTTGTGGGTCATTATCATTAATAGATATATGATGGCACCAAACAATACCTCCAAGTTCTTCATCAATTCTCAGTTCAGACAAGGCATCATTCTTAATCTGAGTGGTAACATGACATGAGGAGCCTACACTTTCTTCATCTTCCCCGCGCTCCTTGGTGTACACCACAGTGTGAGTCTTCGCTTTTAGTACTTCCTTACATGAAACTACGAGTTCCACTCGTCGCTTCATCCTGGAAGGAATTATGCTTTCGAAATCTTTTTGGATCATATGTGAAGGAAGCATTGTTACTCTTAGGTTACTTCTTCGACGCTTGTTACTCTTCTCCTTCAATGGACCTAACCTTTCGAACACAGAAGTTCTTGCAGTAGGTTTTCCAAGTCGATCAAAGACAGAAGGCCGTTTATTAGAAGAGGAACACCCATCTTCTATAGTGACATAGTTATTGCTTGCCCTTCTTATGGAGATACGCACCGGTGGTGGCCGGCTATAGCCTAGACCCTCACGTGCTTGCCTAGTTGTGGCCTCCGATGGGAGTTTCCCTAGCCTAGACGGCTCTTCAGGATTGTACCCAGCCTTTCCAAGTAACTTGTAAGCATTTGGATCAAAGCCTTCTGTACGTTTCGTGGGAAGTGATGTATTTTGTGGCAGATTTTGAGCCACAAAATTTCCCAATATCTTTGAAGACGAGTTTATTGCATCGATGCGTTTGATAGGAAGTGTCAACCTTTCCAATACATTCCCTTGTACATCATATGATTGTCTTTCCTCTTTCTTCACCTTTGGGACATATCGGAGTGTAGGAGATGGCTTTATTTTCGAGGGCATGGTCTTCCCTTTATTTGGACAAGTACCAGGCTCCCCAGTATCAACTTTGGTCTTTTCGATAGCCGCATTGGTTGCTTTGCCTTTAAGCCTATCAGACTTGGTCAGTTTGACACCCTCAAGCTTTTCCCCTTTCATGACATAATTCATTAAATAGAACTTTGCATCGGCAAAATGTGATTCCACTTCAGTGAAAGGGTTATTGTCCGCAACTATCTTCCTTTCAGTTCCATCTTCTAGGTACTTCAGACATTGATAGTAAGAAGATGAGACAATTTTGTTCTCGTGCACCCAAGGCCTTCCCAGTAATATATTATATGAAGTCTTTGCATCAATCACATGCATCCATGCACTTGATCGCAAATCGTCCATATGGATATCCAGCTTAATTGAGCCTATGGACCTCTGCCCCCCTTGATTGAATCCTTGTATCAACAAACGACTTTCGCTAAGCTCTTCAGTTGTGATGCCAAGCTCTTTCAACGTGTGGATGGGTAGAATGTTGACCCCAGACCCTTCATCTATTAAAATTCTATTGATCCTCTTCTCTAGCACGTGGCCCACCATATACAAAGGACGGTTGTGTAGAGTTTCACCAAATAGAAGATCATCGTCCGTAAATGTGATTTTTGTGTCACATGCATGTACTTCTTGAAAAGAGGGACCCAAAAAACTTTCAGAAGATGGCGGATATGCCTTTGACGGAATTTCACCAACTACTTCGTCTTTGTTAGCAGGGGAAACCTTCGATGAAGTTTCATTCGTTGTTTCTCCCTGGTCAGCACTGAAATATGATGCCTCAAGATTGTCTTGAGTGGTCTCCACACAGAACCAACTTGGTAGGAATTCCCCCAATGTCACAAGACGTCGCGGTTTCTGGTGGTGATGCATGTCCACCTTCGGCCCCCTTGGACGCTTGACCGATTTCTGCCTCTTCGCTCTCTTTACTACCCTTTGTCTAGTCGGTTGTTCAAGTGATCCTTTTCGCGGACTTGCCTTGTTGCGTCTCCGCTTAGTCACGAGAATCCAACCTTCATCATTATCCATGCCAACTTGGGACCTTTCTTTCTCTAACGACCCTTCTCCTTTAGGTGTACATATTTGGACTGGGTCAAGCGAGCCGAACATGATAGAGATTTGATTAGAGCTTGCCTTTCCATCATCAAGGACAATCTTCTTTTCATTAGCTAATTGCATAACTTTGTCCTTGAAGACAAAACACTTTTCAAGAGGGTGACTTATGAGTCTATGATACTTGCAATAATTTGGGTCATCAGTTCTTCCAGCCTCATCGGGTCGTTTCATCTCTGGCAACTCAATGAGCTTTAGCTCAACCAATTCCTCAAAAATTTCAGGAACATCAGAATCCAGAAAAGGGTATTCCTTTTCTTGCATCTCTCTCAGGGTTAGCTTTCGGTTTGAGCGTTCTTGAAAAGTCGTCTTTGTGCTCTGCTTCCTACTCTCTTTCGCAGTAAACTTCACGGGTGACATATTGACATTCATGGATTCTTTGTTGTCATTTCTGGGTGCAAATTTGCTCCATTTCTTGGGTTCCTGTTTGTCCTTTCCTTTGCGAGGATCGTGAACCAACATTCCATCCTTTCCAGCAGAAGACATGCTCAATTCCATATCATGAGCACGAGTCGCTAGCTCTTCAAAAGACTTAGGTTTGATCCCTTGTAGGATGTACAGAAGCCCCCAGTGCATCCCTTGAATACACATTTCTATAGCAGAAGCTTCACTAAGTCTGTCTTTGCAATTAAGGCTCGCGTTCCTCCATCGATTTATGAAGTCGATGACAGGTTCATCCTTCCTTTGGCGAGTATTCGTGAGCTCTACCATGCTCACTGTGCGCCTTGTGCTATAGAAGCGATTAAGAAATTCATGCTCCAGTTGCTCCCAACTGTCAATGGAATGAGGCTCAAGGTCTGTGTACCAGTCAAAGGCATTTCCCTTCAAGGAGCGAACAAATTGTTTGACGAGATGGTCTCTATAGGTTCCAGCATTATTACATGTCTCCACAAAGTGTGCAACATGCTGCTTTGGATTTCCTCTGCCTTCAAATTGCTGAAATTTAGGGGGTTGATAACCGGCAGGCATTTTGAGGCTATCAATCCTTGCAGTGTAAGGCTTAGCATATGTATGGGAAGACCTTGTGGAGACTTCATACTTGTCTTTAATGGTCCCTTCTATGAACTCCTTTAACTGATCCAGTGGGATCATCCCCTCAGAGGAGATTGGCATCTCCTTGATACGTGATGCTTGGTTCATAGGATTTTCAACCTCTTGAACTTCAACGCCTTTTCCAGGTGCATGACTAGATTCTCCACCTAGTAAACCATCCATCCTATCCATCAGCTTATCGATGCGAGATTCTTGACTTTGCACATGCTTGGTCAATCCCTCAATCATCTTTGACAAATTCGTAAGTTGCTCCTCCATAGATGAAGCATCGGTTACCATTGCTTGAATGACCATTGGTGATGGATTTTTGCGCGAGTTAACCCTCAAAGGGCTCACATCATGTGAGCCTCTCTTCGCACTAGAGTTCTTAGAACCAGGAAGCTTGAGTGAAGCTAGGGTCCTTTCTATCTTTTCAGCAATACTACTTTCTCCGTTCGTAACATTTGTAGAGGATCCTTCTCCTCTCAGAGTTGAAGACCCAAAGATAGGAATTGATGTGGACGACACATGAAGTGTTTGTTGTCCTAGCATAGTAGCCTTGCTCCTCGTAACAACACCAAAACTCCCAAAGGTAACACCAAGAATTCCCTCTACTTCAGCAGAGAACTTGGAGTCAGTAGCGTTGGAGAAAGTTGATTGGGAATTAATATTCTTGGAAGCCATTTGAATGTTCTTTGATGCTTGGAAAGTTGAGATGAGAGGCAGAGATAGTCCCACTGGGCGTGCCAGAATTTGTAGACGATAAAATTTCGTATCGTGAAAATAATAATCAAGAACGAAAATATCGCAACAATCGTAGTATTTAATTTCAATATGTGAGTGTTACAATCTCTGTGAATCCTCTGATTCGCCTTTTCAAGTGTAAATTCAAGGGCTCCTGATCTTGTTCTTGAATTTGTTCTTGAACTTTGAATTTATTCTTGATCCTGATCTTGAAACTTTGGATTTGTTCTTGATCTTGATCTTGAAACTTTGGATTTGTTCTTGATCTTGAAGCTTGTTCTTGAGTTCAAGAGCTTTAAAGCTTGTTCTTGAACTTGAATGCTTGAATTCTTGAATTTGTAGAGGAATTTGTGGCTTTTGATCCACGAGCTCTCTCTAGCTTTCTGTTAGAATTCTTCTTCTCTTCTCTTCTTTTCCTTTTTTTTTATGAAGACCTCTATTTATAACTGTAGAATAGAGGAATTATAATAGGAAAGACTTCCCTTCAGCCAATCGAATTTAAGTGACATGGCATATTGGGCTTTAATGAAATGGGTTTGTCATTTCGACACATGGCATGATCCCATTGGATTCTTTGTTTGACTTGGCGTGCCACATCATTTGACACATGGCGCCAAGTTGGACACTTCTTTGTTTGACTTGGCGTGCCACATCATTTGACACGTGGCACCAAGATTGGCCTCTTGGATGAGAAGATATTGGGCCTAATAAAGTGGGTCATCTTTTATAGCCCAAATAATTGAATTTGGGTATTTGATTAAATCCATACTTTATTGGAATTAATTAACCCAATTATATTAATCCATGATATTTGTTTGGACTAACATATTTCTTGGATTGTCTTTTGTAGCCCAAATAATTGAATTTGGTCTTTTAATTAAATCCGTACTTTATTGGACTTAATAACCAAATTATATTAATCCATAATATTTGTTTGGACTAATATATTTTGAATTTAATATAATTTGAATCATTTTATAAAATTTATATTTCAATAAATTTTATATGATTACATACTTAAACAGGGTTCTACCTCCCGCGACTCATTTTCAGAAATTTAATGGTTATTTGCCAAAGTTATATTAACTATTTACTTATCAAGAAAATATTTTTTCTCAATAGTGAAACACCAATGTTGATAACATAGCAACAGGTCCAAAATCCGCCATAAGAAATCACTTCTCCAGGAAAATATGAAGGTACCCAATTAAAAAATAGTGTATGGAACTATAATGAGCAAAAGAAAAAAGGGAAATAAATAGGTCTATTCGCTCTACAATTTCTTCAAAAAGAACACTTCTTAACATACAGTGCCTAAAGTTAGCAGCTTGGAGAACAAACACCAACTTACAACAACAAGAAGAATAACAAGAACAACAACTTACCCTGTGTTATCCAATAAGTGGGGTGTGGGCAAGGCAACATGTGGGCAAACCTTAACTCTATCTCATAATGTACATTGGATGCTAAAAATCTCCCATCACGCTTAAATGTTAATTCATAATATACGCAGTTCATATCACCATATTAACACACTATTGTGACATTAATTAGCAGACATGTCTAAAGAAAGAAATTTTATCATTTTGAAACATCCAGTAATTCTTATAGAACTTTTGAATATACAATTTTGCATTCATAAAGTCGATGAAATGAGAGGTCTACTTTACTTAAGTTGAATCATTTGCTTTAACTAATACATTGTGAAGACATAATAATAAGTACAAAAAAAGTGTTTTAGCTTTATTAACACAAGACCAGGGAGCTAACAAAGTCCTCCACTACTTCCATTGCCAACACGTTGTACTTTTCTCCACATTAACAAGTTGGATTTGTTACCTCTATATATGAAGCTTCAATCATTGAGCTTGCGCTGTACAACCAATCCTTATATACAACTGATGAGTTCACAACCTTGTTTTTCATGCTCCAGCTCTTTGATGGCACTTTCATCTTTTGCTGCCTGCTGTTTGCTATATGTAATTATATATTTTTTAATAATGAGTTGTATAGCATGACTTTGAAACAAGACATAATCCATTCTTTATGCTTGAATCTGTGCAGCCTACATACAACTTTCCATTTGTCAATGTTCCACACCTTATGAATTCATTTTGATTCTAATTATTCAGCCTTGAAGATAGCTATTGTCATGTGAGCTCATCCAGTGTACTATGCAACATTAATCACAAATGTTATTCTTCACTCAATTCTCATCTCCTACCCACTACTTTATATACTATGTCTTTTTCGGAACAACCAAACAATAACATTTCTTTACAAAATTTTATCATTCCATATTATTTCAAAAAGATATCCACAATTAAATATGACATCACATTAATAAACTTGTATAGGAGATGGATGAACTTTAAACTCATAAACTTGGGATGAAAAAAATTATCATTCTAATCAAATTACAACATTTTTAATGACTCATACAACGACTAAGTTAAGGAATTCATGGACCTTAATTAGGTGGGGGAATACATTCATTTATTCTAGTTAAAAAAATCGAGATGTACTTGATAAAATAGACTAGTAGACAAACAGCGTTTGAAACTTATTTATAGAATAAAAATATGATTTTCTAAAAACAATTGGAACAATGGGACCAGAAAGAAGTTGTCAAAGTAATAGGTAGTTTGCGCAAATCTAATATTGAATTACAAATTACTAGGTCCACTTTTGATTTCTTTATTTCTTGGGATTATTTAGCTTTCATCAACTACTAAAGACTTTATTCTCGTATCTCGATAACCACAAAAGTCTAGAAATATTTAACAACGGAGAGTCCTATGTTGTGTTAAATACAATAATGCAACATTAATAAACCTTATTCCAGATTAACATCACAATGACAAGTACATTTCGTCATTACCATACGCTACTCCTACTCTGTCAGATTTGAGATCTTTCAAATCTTCAATTATTAATAAAATTTCATTATTTTCCAACAATTAAGGGATCATATGTCCATCAACCTCTTTTTCAATTCTAAACGGGATACCCAAAAAAATACCTACCAATTTTTTAATGCTCAAATCATTCTTTTAGTTAATTGCTTCACTGATATGGTCTAAACAATCAACCATAAAGTAGTTTATTGCGCACTAATGTTTATGCAACACCAAAGGGAAGAAAAGGAAAGATATTGATATTCAAATTATAATATATTGGCAAATGTTACTATCTCCTTGCAATATATATTATCAACCTCCATTTTTATTTTTCATTGGATGTTCGACAATCGCATTTGAGTCCGACTATTTCAAATTCCTGCCGTGGCCCCATTCGAAAGGAAGCAGTCTTTATTAAATATTTTTTCATACCCATCTGTTGCACTATATCCTTTGGTGATTTATATCATCAATATCTATTTTCGCACACTCCTTAAAAATATATATTTAACTAAAAGCCTTAATTAACTTAATAATACTCTCTCTGTCCCAATTTATGTGACACTTTTTATTTTTCGAGAGTCAAATAGTTTCAGTTTGATCGAAGCTTAGCTCATGGAAATCGAAGCTTAGCTCATGGAATCTTCAAACTTTTTAAAATGAAATTTGTATATTTGTAAATTATGTAAAAAGTACTATCAATCACAATTAGGGGTGTTCACTGGTTGATTATTGGTCAAAATCAAAATCAAACCAACTTAATCTATTTTTAAATTCACAAAATCAAATCAAACCAATTATAATTTATATTTATCGGTTTGGTTGTTATTGAGACGAGGATTTTTTTTAGAAATAACCTCTTTATCTTTATGAGATAGTGGTAAGGTCTGCATACATTTTACCCTCCCCAGGCCCTACTTGTGGGATTCCACTGGGTATGATATTGTTGTTGGTTTGATTGTTATTGATTTTGGTTTGGTTTTGTTCAATTATTAACCATACACAAAAATAAAAAGCAATAATTCATTCAAAATGGGAAAAGTGTGAGGACAATCCATTCATAATGAAAAATAATTAGAATGACTGATATTATATAACTGTCAATCAGTAAATTTACTGTGAATAAAGTTTTAAAATTCACCATTTGGGCCAAGAAGGAAGAGATAATGACATTTTTAGTTCCACTAAGAATTGTCATAGATATTCATATACATGAAATCAATAAGATAAATGTTCATGTCTCGAACATATATGTTTTCATAAATAGATTAAAATTTGATGATAAATGTATATAAAATCTTTAAAAATTATTTGTAAAAAATGATTTATTATATATGTATAATTATAAAATATGTGTATGTAATTTATCAGTTTGGTTTGATTATTTCTTCAATTTTTTTTAACAAACTTAAACCCAAACCAAACACTATTGATTTTAGAAAAACTAAAACCAAATCAAATTTAAATAAAATCGGTTTGGTTCACTTTTTCGATTTGGATTAGTTTCTATCCAAACTATGAATACCCCTAGACATAATAATTGATAATTATGTAAAAAATTTACGATCAATGATAGACTTATTTGAATCTTAAGATTCGAAAGATGCCACATAAATTAAGATAAATGAAATAGTATTTATATAAATTAACATTTGTGCTTTTTTTTTTTAAACATTTAACTAATTGAATCAATAAGGGTATCTAGTTTTAAGAATAATACACATGATTTTCTTATAATCAAAATGTCTAATATATGAGATCTGAGAAAGGGCGGACGAGAGTACTAATTGTTAGTTTATCCGAAGTTTCGAACCTAGTAGATTCACTCCTACGGGTGGAGTCATGTAGGGTTACGAATTCCCTTCGATAGAAAATTATTTTACACACATATATACATACACTAGATGCTAATCTTCGACTTTTTTGTGTATTTGTAAGAAATATACTGAGAAAAATAACAGATTGTGTACTTTTTCTTGAACATAGTGGTTTGTCGTTGTTACTAAGCTATCAAGTGAATTTTCCCCAGGCCTTCTTTGTTTTTACTAGGAAATCAAGATTGATATTCACAAACAATAAGTCTTTTTGTGTTGATCAATCTAGAAAGATTAAGATCAATTCTCTTTCTCTGTTTTTCCCCCTTTTCTCTGTTCTTCTATTTTTTTTACCTAACTTTTTACGTAACTACCATACCAAAGCAGAAGATTTCATGTTCTATAAAATACGAGAGAGGTTGAATAGTTAAATAATTGTTCCCCATCCTTTTTTCAAACAAGAATTTTGAACAGTTAATTATTCGCTCTCCTAATAGGATAAGGTTGAATAGTTAACTATTCCTTTATTAAAAAAGGATAAGGTTGAACAGTTTTACTATTCTACCTTTAATTAAAAACCAGATCTATCCTTTATTCATAAGTTTGGTATGATTGGATCAAGTCAGTTCAGATGGGCGACCAATAATCCTAAAAAATTTTTACATCTCCCACATTACACATGGAGAAGAAGACCCAAGCAAATATCACATTAATAGATACATAATTCATACGACAAATAGTTCGTGTGACTTGTGAGCATCAAGGATTGTCTTCAAGGTATTATAAACCCTATATAGGAATTCAATCACATATAGAAAGAATTCACTATTAATATGAGGATACCAGTACTTACAATATCCTAGACTTCACTACTTCAGTATATACTTATCCGATCCTTCATCCTCTTAAAGAGATGAACTCAAGTTCAAATTTGATATACGTAAGTACACACGATATCTACATAGTTAGCGCAATAGTCGGGTGTGCACAAAAGTCAGATTTCTTTATTTTTATTGCCTTCCCTTTCTACTCGAATCTATCCATTTCAAATCAACTTCTTTCCTAGACACGCACAACATTATCGAATCATACATTGCTATTAATAACATGCTAATCGCTATTAATAACATGCTAAGGTAGCAACATTGACTAAAATTTCAAAAATTAGTAAAAGGTCAAATGGTATTCCAATGAAAATTTTAATTATAATTTTTCAAGGTCTCACACAATGAAGATATAGGGATCATTCTTTCATTAATCCATTAATTGTTTAACACACATGGTATGAAACACATGCTATGATGTTTTTACCTTATCTATGCATATGCGTATCATTTCAATATCATACGGAACTAGGGTCTAGACACCTCTTGATGTCTAACCTGAGTTTCTGTCTTCAATAATTCTCAAACTCATTTTTTTAGAGAGACACTTGTCTGATTTTTAAAATAAGTCATAATATGATAGTAATAATTATTTCTTCATGTTCCCCGACATAAGAGGCAATTGTTTGTGAGTATTGCGACTTGTCCAACATATTTTATTTTTAAAATATTATCATAAGCATATAAGATATAAATTCAATAATCTTATATTGATGAGAATATTATAACTACAAAGTTATATTACAATACAACTTATATCCTACGAAAACCTAGAGCCTTAACATAATTTTCAAACAAATCTGTAGATATCACCTGTTAAAAAGGATTAGCTATTATTTCGCGAGTAGAAATATATTGTAAATTCACTTCTTCACTTGCTATTATGTCTCTAACAAAGTTATATTTGATATCAATATATTTGATTTTACTATGATACTTAGGATCCTTCATATATACGATAGGCGACTGACTGTCGTAATATAAAGACATGAGATCCTTGGAATTCTTTGCAATATTAAAATGCTCAAAGAATCTCTTTAACCAAACAACTTCTAGCACTGCAGATGCACAAACTATGAATTCAGATCCATAGTTGAAAGAGTGTGCATATTTGTTTCTTACTTTTCCATAAAATGATACCACTATTGAGCAAGATAACATAACTAGAAGTGTACTTTCTATCATTCCGATCACCGACCTAATCAACATTCGTGTTGCCTCTCAAGAGAAAATCAAATCCACTATAGCCTAGTGATTAATCTACTGTTCCATTAAGATATTGACATATTCTACCTTCTAATGATCTCTTATGAATTAGATTGATACCTGCTTACCAGACCTATGACATAACAAATGTTTGGATAAGTACACATTATAGCATACATCAAAATTTCAATAGCACTAGAATATGAAATTCAAGACATGTCATTATTTTTTTAGTCTTTGCACATATTTCAAGGCTTAAAGTTTCACCTCTAGTTATTGGAGTATCCATGGGTTTGCAACTATTCATTCAAAGGTATTTGTCACGACCCGAACCTAGGGTCTAGGAGTGACATGGCGAATGAGAACCCGAGAGTCCCCAAACAAACCTCAAAGTATCCATATCCACATCATCGATTAGAAAGTGTATAATGAAGTTGTAAACACATAGTTCTAAAGAACAGGAAAGTATGACTTACGCTATGGAGATATCATAGAGATATGGATTTGCATAGATTTACATAACACATAGCTATAGTAACTAAGGGGTGGGTAAATATGACTCACTCTATGGGGTAAAATAGGACTTATGATCTTCCACACTTCCACATCATAACATAAATATACATCATAATATCCATAATCAATAGATCATCATTACCATAATCTCCAAATAACAACACATAGCATATATATCCGTAGAAGAGTTTACATGTTGTCCAACAATGCCTCTAGCCATAGAATAGGACAGGGGGCCAAGATATGTCCCGAGCTCACCCTCAAAGTAAATATAATATAAGCGAAAACAACATAAAATAGTTGGATGATGGCTTGTCCTTGGAAAATACGAATCACCATAACAACTTTCATAAAACCAAACTAGCCGCCAAAAGGTGGATAGATATAGTATCTGGTTCCTACATGGTTAGATGATGCCACCCAAGCTACATCTCCTTTTTTAGGCTAAAGCGATTGTTGTCAAGATATTTAACCTAACCGAGGTTAGGGTCGATCCCACAGGAAATATGGTAGGCTTAGAAGAATTCAAAACAATTCGGGCAGATTGACCAACTTATCTCCCCAAAGGGGGGGTGGTTGTAATAAATATGAAGAGTAATCCTAAACTAAGACAAGTGTTAAATTAGTACGAAAAGTAACTAGGGTATTGTGTTCCCCATGATTACCTTACTTAATATTACCATATAACCGAATTCTTTCCCAGTGTGTAGCATGTAAAAAGGTAAGTTAAATTCACCAAACCCTTTGATCCAGGTGAGGGGCGAATTTCACTACATGATTTGGTCCATCAGTAGTGTGACATTACTAACACTTACCTATTTCTCTAGTACAACCTCCCCTTGGTCAGTTTGGTTGATTAGATGAGAAACATAAATCGAATCTTGTTAATTAATCTCTTTTCCTATTCATTACTACCTTGATATAGTCAGTAACACTAGGCGAGTTCTAACGTTGGAAACAATCTTGGTGTGGCCTAAGCTAGCCTAAGCTATACCTCTTTTTTGAGGCTAAAGCGGTTGTTGTTAAGAAATAGAACCTAACCAAGGTCAGGGTCGAACCCAAGGGAATATGGTAGACTCAGAAGAATTTAATTTGTGCAATTTAGGTTTATTAACCAACTTATCTCCCCGGGGGGGGGGGGGGGGGTTGTTTAAAATCACTTGTAAAAATAACTCAAATAAGACAAGTGTTTAACCAATATGAAGAGCAACAAGGATATTGTTTTCGCCATGATTCCCCAACTTAGCATCACTAGATAACCAATTTCTTTTCTAGTTTGTAGCATGCAGAATGGTAAGTTAAGTTCACCAAACCCTTTGGCCCAGGCGAGAGGTAAATTTCACTATGCGATTCGGTCCATCCCCGTGGTGTGACATTACTAACTCTGACCTGTTGTCCCAGTACAACCTCCCTTGGCCCAGTTCGGTTGATTAGACGAGAAAAATTGATCAAATCCTGTTAATTAATCTATTTTCTATTCATTAGTCCCTTCGTCTGGTCAGTAACCAAGTGGGGTTCTAATGTTGGCCACTGTTAAAAAGCAACCAAAACAAAGTGAATTAATTAATACATGCATGTACACTTTTCAAGAATTATAAACTATCCAATTTTACCTTGTTAGTTCTTCATGATTCCCACAAACCTAGTTGTGGATTTAGCTACTCATAATTAGTGTAAGAGCAAAACTTATGAATTTGAATAACATAATATAGCACTTACATAATTGAATTAAGCATAAGAAAATCTAAAGCTTCAATGAGAATCATAAGATCGTAATTAGAAGATAAAATTAAAGTTTATAAGTGTTTCTCAAACTCTCTCTACTGATTTTTTGTCGTTCTCCTCTCACTCTTTTAGAAAAATAACCTAAAAACCTATTTATAGTGTTTAAAATACAAATCCAAAACAAAATATGATAGTTGGGTCGGCAATCTCCACGAAGTTCTCTATGGGTCGTATAGTGATTTATGGCTTGTAGTCGAGCTTTCATAATCTGTTGTTATGATTCTGGACTTAGCTTCTACGAAAACCCTCTACGGTCCATAAAAGGTTCTACTGCCCGTAGGGGTTTCGTCTGATGAAATTTCAGAAAGTCCTCCTTCTCTGATTCTCAGGTTATGAGACGATCTACGACTCGTAAAGTGTTCCATGACTCGTCTGCATGTTCGTAGACCAAAGTTCAGAAATCCACCTTTCACTGGAATTGCACATGAAACCTCCTTCATGACCCCTAGAATACTCTACGGCCCATAAAAGGTCTCGTGGATCCTCAAAATGAGCAACTTTTGCATATTTTGTCTAAACATTGTGCCAACCCTGAAATCTTGCAAAACAAACACAAAAACACACCAAACCTACTAAGATTGCATTGAGAAAACACAAAATTCCAAGCTTTAAGAATCAAAAGTGCTATATTTTGATAGCACATCAACACCCTCAATGTAAAATTGTTGCTTGTCCTCAAGCGACTGACTCAATCTATATAAACAACACGGTAACACATAGACCTTAAACTAATGGCATACATCACATCAAACTTAAGCACAGATACCCACACCTCTTTTCAAAACACAATCAGCTATCCAACAAACTAATATAGACTAATGCGTGTGACATTGTAATTATGACAAGCGAGGTACTATCAACATGCCCTAACCACTAAATAAGTCAATGCTAACAATGCAATGCAAGTCCCCTTACCAAAAGAAGTCCCATATCTCACTCTCAAAGATGTATTCATGTATAATCCTGGGATTGTAAAACTACTCATTCTCACAAAAGAGACATTCATACATCATGCCCAATACTATATGCTTGCCCTTATACCCATGACTAAGATCTATGACTACGTGGACTAGGATCACTTTAGGACTTTTCAGGCTTGTAACATAGGCTCAGGGGGCTTTCATAGGGTGTTTTGGAAACATAGTGACTAAAGGTGCTCCTTGACATTCTGTTTTATTTCACACTTTTGCCCTACCAACACTATTACTTTCATTTAATTATCCCTTTCTCCTATTTCAAGCTTTTCTGGGTGCTTTCTTTTCATTTTTCAGCTTTTAGCCTTGTATTTACTCTTCATTTTTCTTTTTAGCTCATAACTAAGGAATCACTCATTTTTCTTGCACCTAGTACACATTTTTACTCCTCCTTAATGTATCACTAACTTTCCCCCTCATTTTGTGTTTCACACTTACACCAGCTACCCCCAACTTAGGCTTTTGGCCTGAGTTAAGGTGCACATTATCCAACCTTAGAACTAGGGCCACTTTTGGTAGCGACCCTCAACTTAGGATTTTTGCCTCAGTCAAGGTGCACAATGTTTAAGGAAGGTCCATGATCAATTTCAGGATTTTAAAACTAATAAGGCTAGGTCACTTAGGCTTTTACAAAGAAAAGGTACATGTCAGACTCAAATATTAGGATCAGGGGATATTTCACACATTTGGTTGGTCATTTAGGCTAAGTGGATTGTTATGAACAATGGCCTCAGATCCTTTCCTAATCCAACTAATCTAAAGTCTAAATCAGAGTAATAGGGCAAGTTTTGAATTGAAATACAATACATGATTTTAACAACTTAAGCTCACACTCACATGACACTGATTACATCATCAACATAGACTCACAACTCATGCTTTTTATCTCAATTTACCCTCACTTATCAGAACAAGCACTGGCAGCACACTTAAACATGTATGGTTGCTAACTAGACTAACTAATAAAAATTTTTATGGGTATTATTTTTCAGAAAAAAACACAAAAATACATATATGCCACATATATCAGTACTATATGCTACCAATACTACCTAAACATCCTAAACATGTCGGTTCAACATAAATTAAATATCTATGGGGAAAAAGAACACATGCAAGAAAACCTCTAGGATTCAAAAATTAGGGTAGTTATAGGATAAGGCTACTCAGACTTCATTAAGGCCCATAACTACCCACACCCCATCAAAAGAGAGGTGCATTGTCCTCAATGCATGCAATCAAAACAAAATAAAGCATCGGGGTCAAAAAGAACATACTTGGGCGCCTAAACGCCAGTGTATGGATGAGTATGACCATGCTCATTTTGAGAGGTGGCCTCCTTAGTAGTAGCACCATGATCGCAGGGGCCAACACCCCTCACCCTCTCAAGCTCACGAGCCTATCGTATCTCTGCATCCTGCCTCGACTGTCTCAAGACAAGCTCTATCTCCTCCTGCTCTGTCAACCTTGTATGTAACCGCACTGTGTTAGGATCATCATCAGTGTGGGGACTCTTCTCGTGGGAATGTTATGTAAGCTCCTTAGGAGTAAATAAGTCTACCAACGGAACCGAGAGTGTAGTCTCTGGCAATAACACCGATGCTGCCAACATTACTGTCATGTCGGCATAGAGTCACTGGATATCTATTTGAGGGCCATCATATCCACTGGCCAGGCCGTACTCAGGCTCTGCTGGACCCTCAACTTGAAGGCATCAATGCGGGTATCCACGGCTAAGAGGCGATCCTGAATAGTAGCGATCGTGTATGCCTGCATGCGGCCCTCTGACTCTATAATCACCTAGAGGACCCAGAGTCTGATTAGCTAAACTAACTGAGTCAACTAAGACTCAGCATGGCCAGTCTCTGCACCATGGCCTAAATAGATTCTGCAGATACGTAAACTATATCCACGGGTGCTGTTTGTGATGAATTGGCGTGTGGTGCATGAGTAGTAGTAGTGGACCCCTCTTTACATCTATCTCGATCTGTGGGGGACTCTCTTCTGTAGTGGTAGCAATGGTGGTGGCGGCTGGAACCTCGGGAGGCAACTCTGGGGTATGTATATTTGGCATGGGAGCTTGCTGGTGCGATGCACGCCGGTGTGCCACTGGTTTCTCCTCAACCTTAATCAGGTTGGCATCCAAAGTAGGCTGGACCTCGACCAGTGAGTCCAACTAGAGCAGACTCTCCACCCTCGACTCTAGATAGAGTCTATAGATCAAGCATGGGAAGGGATGGAGGTAAACCTCTGTAAGGCCGCCTCGTGGATCTGCTCGACGATGAGGTAGGCCCAATCTATCACATAGCCAACCAAGATGCTGGCAACTAGAACTGCATGCTCCAGCCTCAAAGTTTATCTATAAGCATCAGCTGGATGCGTGATTTAACAACCTCCCACCAAAATTTGGTGGGGAAACTGAGAGAAGCCTTCACAATGGGCTCCGAGTGAGTGGCTACCCATGTAGGCTCTGGACCCTACTCAACATCAAATCTACCATCCATCTTATCAAGCCGATTCTGCATCGTGGTTTCTGATCAGAACCAAGTCCCTGGTCTTCCCAACTCCATGGTTGAACTCTGCTGTGGATCTAGGGGCTGGGAACTCGGGCCCAAATAACATGCGGTGGATGGTGGTCTTCGAGATGTCCACCTGCTGGCCCTTCACTCTGGTCTGCGTCAGTTTGGGCTAAGCGAGGGGTTTCTTTCCCTTGGGAAGAGTGCTCTGAAGTTTGGTTGCATAAGATGCGTAGAACTCCCTTACCATGGTGGGGAGCACCTCCCTAATGATTTGGTCAGCAACTGGAGCCCATATCATTTGATAGTATTTTAGAGGCCGGGGATAGTATCTAGTCCGGCTGAGATGACCTGGGGCTCCTCATAAATGGAGAAGGCTGGTTTGCCCTGCTTAGTAGTCTGCACGCCCTTCGTGTAGATATCTCACATTCCCACAATAGACCATCGACTGGTGAGAGCATCTGGAGATAATGGTGGTGCCCGCGATGCGATAGAGGACTCTGTCTCTAACTCGTTACTGGATCCTGACTCTAAATCTGACTCCTCTCTGGACGGAGTCATCTGTACTGAGCTACTTTTATTCTTGTCTCCCTCATCAGATTGGGGAGTGCAAATGACGATAGCCTGGGTCTGCCCAAGTCTGGCAGCAACCCGTGTCTGTTGTCTCTCAGCCTCTGGGTCAAGTCGGACGCTGAGCTCCACAAGTGATCCATTAAACGTGGGGGTTTGCTCCTCCCTCGAAGGCTTATCTTTGAGCCTTCTCTATATGGCCTTGATCTTATCACGTCTTGATTTTAGGGCTATATTACCTGAAACATACATATTTACGCAACCTAGTTAGCCCCACAGATCATGAAATGAAATGCAAAAACATATCATCTTTGATTGCAGAAGGGTGTACAAAAGGACATCTATGGGCCGTAGTGGAAACTATGAGCCATAGAAGGCTCTCATAAAAAGAGTGTTCACAACTTTTGTTTACTGGAACGACATCCACAAGACAAGGTACAACTCATAGAATGTTTTACAAGTTGTAGACTGAGTCGTAGATGCTTCCAGTGTTTGGATCTCTTACAGGCAAAGATCCATGAGGCCTGTCCACAAGCCGTAAAATGGTTTACGACTCTTAGAAGGTCTCTTTTGATAGGTACTCAAAAACTTCAGGTTTCTGGAATCTCATATGAGGGGCAATTACGGCTCGTGAAATGTTCTACGGGCCATAAAAGACCCTCGTAGACCAGAAACTCAATCACCTGAGTTTCTAAGTTCATTAGTGTGGACCTCATACAACTTTTTCAACCTGTTATACTAGCATCAAAGCAATACACACATACCCCACTTGATTCCTAACACAACACCAACACCCTCGCATGATAATTTGCACATTTACCCCATCAAAAATTATTAAGCATGCTTTCCCAACCCTTCCAACCCCGTTTGAATGAATTATCATAAAAACACGAACCCATGCCATTACACACCAAATTCCAAACACACAATCAATTTATTTCAAATGGTAAGTGATTACATAGGTTTCTAACACCTCATCAAACATACAATAAGGCAACTACACCAAATTTCGGGTCCTAAACACATGTTCAAGAATGGGCAACCACAATTCCATTTTCAATCATATCAATTTGCACACATGGGTTTATGTCTAAATTAACCATACCCAAAAAGAATTCCTAATAATATCATAGTTTGTAAAGAAAGGGTGTTTTAAAGACCAAAAACTTAAAAGTTTGAGTGATTAAATTGTAGAAATTGAAGGCGGTAATGAGACACTGAAAACCCTAGGCTGCTAGAAAAGCTTGCCGGAAAGTGGTGGTGGTGTTTGGCGTCGGTGGTCGGAAGGAGTTGGGGTACGGTTCGGCCAGGTAGATTTTGCAATTAGGGCAAGAAATGGGGTAAAAGTATTTTGACCCTATTATTTGTAGTTTGACCAGGTCAGTCAAAACTAATGGGCCCAGCCTCTACAAAACCCCGATTATGGGCAATAGAGTGTTTCACAACCCATAAATCAATGTTTCATAGAAAGGCAAAACCCTAATTTTGAGGATCAGGTTTCATGGACCAGTCTGTGAGTCGTAGAATAAAGTATGACTCATAGAGTTGGTTGTAGAAACCCCAACACTTAGTCAAAAACTCAGGAAATTTACCTAGGGTCCACGAGCCCCATTCACGACTCATAGTCTTTTCTACGGACCGTAAAGTTGTCTCGTGCATTGAAGTGCATAATATTTTGCTCACTGGAAGTGTCTACGAGATAGTATACGACGTAGAGTGATGTATGGCCCATAGAACTAGAGGCACTTCTTGATGTCTTTTCAGCCCAAGATGGCTGACTTAGCCATGTACCTGCACATTCTTCCCACAACACACTGTTATCCTATATGCAACCAGCCCAATGTCTAAAATTACAACCAAAATGTGAAAAAAATAAACTACCTACAAGTCCAAAAACTAAAAATAAAGCTACAACCACAACTATTACATCAGAAGCCTTGGGTTGCCTCCCAAGTAGAGCCCGATTTATTGTTGCAGCACGAATTGGACAACTTATTTACTCAGACTTCACCAAGTGGCCAAATCTCATTCTTCAGATCATCTGGCTTCTTCATAGATTGAAAGATATTAAAGACAACTTCTTTATCATCAAATCTAAACCTGAATTGGCCAGCTTCCATATCCACTAGTGCTTGACCAGTGGCTAGGAATGGCCTTTTCAAGATGATTGAGATGTCGAAGTCAACTTCGCAATCTAGGATCACAAAGTCTGCGGGGAATATAAACTTCTCCACTTTAACAAGCACATCATAAGGTATCCCCACAAGCTTCTTCACTGTGTGATTAGCCATCAACAATCACATGTTCGTCGGAGTAAGGGTTCCCAATCCTAGATTTTTGAAGACTGCAATGGGATCGGAATTTTGCTGGCACTGAGATCACACAATGCCCTTGCGAACTCTATATCCCCAATGGTGTAGGGTATGGCAAAAGAGTCGAGATCTTCTTGCTTTTGAACCAAGGACCTCGTAGCAATTGCACTACAATGTCAAAGCTCTTGGGAGAGCTCCTGACTCATGGTGCATTTCTTCGTAACCAAGTCCTTCACATACTTTTCATACCATGGAATCTTCTCTAGTGCCTCAATAACATGGATGTTGATGGAGAGTTATTTCATCATAGAGAGAAAATACTTGAACTTTTCCTCCTCTTTCTTCTTCTTAATTCTCTGAGGGAACGGAGGAGGAGGCCTAGGAATGGGCTTCAGCTTTTGTGGCACATCGGTACCATTACTCACCTTATCCTTGCCACAATCATCTCTGGTATCTGTCTCCTTGACTCAACTGTCTTCTCTCGAACATCATCCTCGTCAACTGGCATGAGAGGATCAATGGTACTCTTTCCACCATGAATAGTAACCACCATACACTACTCTTCATTCTTTGGATTATAAATTGTGTATCTGGGCAGTGTACCCCTCTGACACTGATTTGGTTGACTTGACACTTGATCAAACTGTTACTCAAGCTGTTTGATAGCAACAAAATGAGACTCAATTTTTTAAGTTATACTAGAGATCACAGATTTCATTTCCCTTAGAGTCTCATCTCGTGTCTCATCTTTCTTCAACAGGTGGTCAAATATCTCCTCAACTCTTGAGCTACTTACACCTGTATCACGGTTGTGTGGTAGCACGTAAGACCATTTGTATAACCATCTCTGCGGCCCCAATCTGTATCTATGTGTTGGCCCTAATTCCTGTCATAGTAGCCACTACGACTGTCTCTGAAAGCTCCATCTCGATCCAAGTTCTGACCTTGGGTTCCTTGACCTTGGCGCTAATAGTTATGATTGGACCCTTGGGCGTTTGTTTGAAAAGCCCCCTTTTGATAATTAATGAAACAAGTGTCCTCCTCATTATAGGGATCATTATACATGGGTGTTCTTGGTGGCTGATGAATAACTGCATTGACTTGTTCCTTGTTCTACTTCATCATCACCTCCATACCTATACAAATATTGGCAAGCTCTTGCATAATCTCTTTATTTATTTTAGCTTGCTCTGAACCGATACTGATAGTGCACGAACTTTTGGTAGATGCTTTGTCACTTTGCCCCTATGCACGATTGGTCTTGACCACCCTTTCCATCCTTTCAGCAATCCTTGAAAATGGTTAATCTAAGAACATGCCTCAATAATGGTATCAACATAGGATTGACTATTCTTATCTATGACACAGTAGAAGATCTCCACCAAGGCATCATCGATAGTTTTATGGTTCAGGACACTGCTGAAGCATTTAGTGAACCGCTCCCATGTAGTATTGATCGAGTCACTAAAAAGATGCTCAAAGTTGTTTATTTTGGTCCTTCAACTTGAGCTTGTTCGATCTCGAGAAGTACCTTTTGAAAAAGGCTCTTTGTAACTCAACCCTACTGATGATCAAATTTTGTGGGAGCTCAGATGGCCATGGTACTAACATTACCTGTCTTACATAATAGGAAGACACGAAGTCCCATAGCAACCATGGACAGATTCTATGTTCCCATCACGCTCTTAAAGAAAAATACAATGTTTTGTAGATGGCTATGCAGATTCTCTGATGGTATGCCCACGAACAACCCACAGTTCTGCAACATCTGAAGCAACCCACTAGAAACCATGAACTTAGTGTCAGCGAGTAGTGGTGGTAACACAATAGCTCCAGTAACCTCCATAGCCATAAGGTTCAGCCGATATTGATTCCATTGATAAGCTTCGGCATTGAAGCCCTCTGGCTGTAGAGCTATGTCCTCAAGAGGAGATGGGTTTTTGTTGTTAGCATTCTCATTCTTATTCCGATTCAGAGCTGCATTTGCCGCGTTGTTGGCAATATCTTGGGCCATTCTTGTCACTCATCTCTGAATCTCTGGGTCAAATAGAGTCAAGTGTATGCCTCGACTTCGCGTGCTGGGCATACACTACACTTATACCCTGAAAGAAAACAAAAACAACAAAAAATGTAAAATAAGGGAAATAAGGATTAATTCCAAAATTACTTGAATAAGACAAGTCTAGCCATATTCTCCGGCAGCGGTGCCAAAATCTTGATATTGCCCAAGCTACACCTCCTTTTTGAGGCTAAAGCGGTCACTGTCAAGAAATAGAACCTAACCAAGGTTAGGGTTGAACCCAAGGGAATATAGTAGAATTAGAAAAATTCAATTTGTGCAATTTGAGTTTATTGACCAACTTATCTCCCCGGGGGGGGGGGGGGTTAAAATCACTAGTAAAAATAACTCTAAACTAAGACAAGTGTTTAACCAATATGAAGAGAAACTAGGGTATTGTGTTCTCCATGATTCCTTAACTTAGTATCACCAGATAAACGAATTCTTTTCTGGTGTATAACATGCATAACGGAAAGTTAAGTTCATCAAACCCTTTGGCCCAGGCGAGAGGCGAATTCCACTATATGATTTAGTCCATCCCCACAGTGTGATATTACTAACCCTTACCTGTTGTCCTAGTACAACCTCCCCTTGGCCCAGTTCGGTTGATTAGACGAGAAACATCGATCGAATCCTTTTAATTAATCTCTTTTCCTATTCATTACTACCTTGGTAAAGTCAGTAACACTAGTTGGGTTCTAATGTTGGCCACCGTTAAAAAGTAATCAAAACAAAGAGAATTAATTAATACATGCATGCACACTTTTTAAGAATTACGAATTATATGATTTTACCTTGTTAGTTATTCATTGTTCCCACAACCTAGTTGTGGATTTAGCTACTCATGATTAGTGTAAGAGCAAGACTTATGAACTTGAATAACATAATAGAGCACTTATACAATTGAATTAAGTTCAAGAAAATCCAAGGCTTCAATGAGAATCACAAAATTGTAATTAGAAGATGAAATTAAAGAGTACTAGTGTTTCTCAAACTCTCTCTACTGATTTTATTTCATTCTACCCTCTCTTTTAGAAAAATAACCTAAAAACCTATTTATAGTGGTTAAAATACAAATCCAAAACAAAATAGGATAACTGGGTCGGTAGGCTCTACAAAGTGCTCTATGGGTCGTATAGTGGTATATTGCTTGTAGGCAGGCTTTCTTAATCTCTTGTTGTGATTCTGGACTTGGATTCTACTATACCCCTCTACGGCCCTTAGGGGGTTTCCTCTGATGAAATTTTAGAAAGTCCTCCTTCTCAGATCCTCAAGCTACGGGACTTGATCTACGACTCGTAAAAGTGTTCCATGACACGTCTGCATGTTCGTAGACTAAATTTTAAAAATCCACTCTTCACTGGAATTGCACATGAAACCTCCTTCATGGCCTGTAGAATACTCTACAACCCGTAAAGGTTCCTGTTGATCCTCAATCAGCAATTTCTGCATATTTTGCCCAAACATTGTTCCAACCCTAAAATCCTACAAAACAAACACAAAAACACATCAAACCTACTAATATCACATTGAGAACACACAAATTCCAAGTTTTAAGCATCAAAAGTGCTATATTTTGACAGCACATCAACTATTAAAAAGAATTTAAATCGAAGAAAATTAATTTATACATGCATGCATACTTTTTGAGATTTTCAAATTATCCAATTTTACTTTGTTAGTTCTTCATGATTCCCACAACCCTGGTTGTGGATTCAACTATTCAAGATCACTGTAGATGCAATAATCATGAATTTGAACAACATAATTGGGCACCTACACAAGAGAACTAAGCGTAAGAAATCCAAACTCTTCATCAAGAATCACAAGATTGAATCAAAAGCATAAAATAAAGTTTTACACCTATTTCTCTCAAGCTCTCTATCATTCTCTACTGTGCTATGACATTTTTCTCCTGTTCCTTATAAAATAAATTACCTAAAAACCTATTTATAGTTTCTAAAATACAAAACCAAAACAGATTAAAAGAATTGGGTTGACAGACTCTACGAGCAGTTCTACGGGTCGTATAATGTTTTACGACCCATAGTCGGGCTTTCATGGATTGCATCTTCAGTTCTGGGGCTGGCTTCTACGACACCCTTCTACAGACCATATAATGTTTTACGGCCCATAGAGGATTTTTTCTGATGACTTTTCAACAACTCTCCACTTTTGGATCCTCAGGGCACGACACCAAGTCTACGACTCGTAAAATCTTCTATGGCTCGTCTCGATGTTTGTAGACTTAACTTCAGAAAATCACCCTTCACTGGAATTTTGTATGAAGCCAGATATACGACTCATAGAATTCTCTACGACCCATAAAAGGTCTTGTGAAACCTCTGTTTCACCAAAATCTACACACTCAACCCAAAAAATGTGCCAACCCTATAATCCTGCAAAACAAGCATAAAAACATATCAAATCTACTAACATCGATTGGAGAACATATAAAATTTCATGTTTTTAAGCGCCTGATGTGTTGTATTTCGGTGGCACATCAACACCCTCAACTTAAAATTATTTCTTGTCCTCAAGCGACGGACTCAATCTACATAAGGAGCACAGTGACACATAGACCTCAATATAATGACATACATCACATCAAGCTCAAGCACAGATTCCCACACCACTTTAAACATATCAGATAGCTATCAAGAAAACTAATACAGATCAACACATGTGACAGTGAAACCATGACAAGCAAGTAATTATCAACAAGAAACAATTACTGAGTTAGTCCAATATCAATAATGCAATGCAAGTGCCCTTACAGAAAAGAAGTCCCATATCCCTCTCATGATGATATTTTCATATTCAATGCTTAGAACTATGAAAAATCACTCACTCCCACAAAAGACATTCAAATACCACACTCAATACCATATGCTTACCCCTATACTCATGACTATGACTTTTGACTACTTGTACAAGGATCACTTTAGGACTTTATTGGCTTGTAACATATGCTCAAGGGGCTTTGGTCTGATGTTTTAGGAATATAGTGACTAAAGACCCATTTTGACACTGCATTTTTTCTACATTTTTTCCCTACCAACACTATTATTTCTCACCTCATTCACCCTTTCTCCTTTTTCAAGCTTTTCTGGGTATCTTATTTTCATTTTCCATTTTTTTGCTTTTTATTTTCACACCATTTTCTTTTTAGCTCACTGATTAGGCATCACTCGTTTTCTTGCACCCATAACACATTTTTATCTCCTTTTCCATGTATCACTAGTTTTCTCCCTCATTTTGTGTTTACCCTTTCACCAGCCATCCTTAACTTAGGCTTTATGCTTGAGTCGAGGTGCACATTTTCCATCCTAGGAACCAGGGTCACTTTTGGTAGCCACCCTCAACTTAAGTTTATTGCCTTAGTCAAGGTGCACAATGTTCAAGGAAGGACCAGCGCCCATTTCAGGATTTTACATCTAATAAGGCTAGGCAACTTAGGTTTTTACAAAGAAAAAGGTATATGTAAGGCTCGAACATTACGATTAAGGGATATTTCACATGTTTTGGTATGTCATTTAGGTTAAGTGGACTATGATGAACAACGGCCCAAGTTCCTTTCCTAACCAACCAACCTCCAGCCTAAGTCGGACTAACAGGGCAAGTTATGAATTGTAACACAGTATATGAATTTTAGCAAAGAGAGCTCACACTCACATGACATTGATTACACTATCAACAAAGACTCTTAGATCATACTTTTTATCTCATGTTTATCCTCACTTATTAGAATGAGCATTGTCATCAATCAAACATGCATGGTTGCTATCAATACGAACTAACAAAATTTTGGTGGGTATCATTTTTCACATGAAAGCACAAAAGCACACATATGCCATAGATATTAGTACTATATGCTACCAAAACTTTCTACACATCCTAAATATGCCGGTTCAATAGAAATTAAATATCCACGGGAAAAAAAACACAGGCAAGAAAACCCCAAAGATTCAAAATTTGAAATAGTTATAGGCCAAGGTTACTCAAACTTCACTGAGGCCTATAATTACCCACACCCTATCGAAAAAGAGTTGCATTGTACTCAATGCACACAAATAGAATGTAAAGCACAGGGGTCAAAAAGAACATACTTGAGTGCCTAAGTGTTTGTCTCTACCTTGGGTTGCCTCCGAAGCAGTGCCTGATTTATCGCCGCAGTATGACATAGATGACTTGCGTACTCAGACTTCACCAAGTGTCCATGCTTCCACTATTTTTATTTCCTCCACATTGCCAAGGTACGACTTGACTTTTTGGCCATTCACATTGAATGTCCCTTTCTCTTCTCCAACTCGATGGCCCCATGGTCGAGACATGTGCAACCTTGAAGGATCTAACCATCTGGACTTGCGTTTCCCAGGGAACAACTTTATCTTGGAGTTGTATAGTAACACTAAGTCCCCTGGTGAAAATCGGCGATTCCCTATGCGATGATCATGTTGTAGCTTCATCCTTTGTTTGTATAGGGATAAGCTCTCATATGCCCTTAAATGAAATTCATCAAGCTCATTGAGTTGGCTCAGCCTAGAGTTTTCCACATCATTTTTAGTATCGATTCAACTTTCACAATGCCCACATTGCCTTATGCTTAAGCTCCACTGAAAAGTGACAAGATTTCCTAAAGACAAGTCGGCATCACCTGATGCTCAAGCTCCACCGGCAAGTGACAAGATTTCCTAAAGACAAGTTGGTAAGAGGAGATTCCAATGGGGGGTTTTGAATGCTATCCTGTATTCCCATAATGCATCATCAAGTTTCCATGATCTATCTGTCCGATTTGCATTTTTTACAATCCTGGATAGAATCTGTTTATTTTCCCTATTGGACACCTCCACTTTCCCGCTCGTCTGAGGATGTTAAGGTGTTGCCACCTAATGTTTTACCCCATAATTTAAAGTAGAGCCTTGAATAATCTGTTATAGAAGTGAGAGTCTCTATTGCTATTGATCGCCCAAGGGGTGCCAAACCTTGAGAGATGCTCCTTTCCAGAAATACTGTGACACTTTTGCCTTCATTGTTGGGGAGAGCAACTACCTCCACCCATTTTGATACATAGTCTACAGATACCAAGAAATATTTGTTTCCGTGCGAACTAACAAAGGGACCTATGAAATCTATTCCCTGCACATCAAATAATTCAATCACCATAATGGGGTTTAGAGGGAGCTTGTATTTGCGGGAAACACCACCTTCTCTCTGGCATCTATCACATGATTTGGCATAGTCATGAGCATCTTGATGGATGGTTGGCCAATAGTAGCCACACTGGAAGATCTTATGTGCTGTCCAGACTCCACTATGATGCCTACCTACTAGAGAAAGTGGCATGCCTCTAGGATGCTTATCATCTCGACCATTGGAACACAACAATGAATAATCCCATCTGCGTAGACATAAAACAAGTATGGATCATCCCAAATGAATTTTCTCACACCAGACATGAGCTTACGACATTGTTGGGTGTTCAAGCCTAGCGGCACAATATTACTAACCAAATACTCTGCATAGTCTAAAAATCATGGCATCAAATCATGGGATGCTGCCAACACTCTCTCATCTGGAAATGAATTGTCAATCTCTATTTCATCCTCAAACTTTCCCATGGCCCCATCTTCTAATCTAGAGAGATGGTCTACAACTTGATTTTTGGTCTATTTTGTGTCGATAGCATCAAAGTCAAACTCTTGAAGAAGAAGTACCTATCGAATAAATCTCAGTTTTTCCATCCTTCTTTACCATCAAGTACTGTAGGCGGATTGATCCATGTGTACGATGACTTTGGTCCCCAACAGATATGAGCTTAATTTGTTGAATGCATAGACAACTGCAACTAGCTCCTATTCAGTGACAATGTAGTTCTTCTGGGCTTCTTTAGGGCTTTGCTCGCATAGTATATGGGATGTAATATCTTCCCTTGGCATTATCCCAATACTACACCAAGCGCGACCCCACTTGCATCACACATGATTTCAAGGGCATTGACCAGTCTGGAGCTACAATGATGAGAGACGAAATCAATTTCTACGTCAATCCTTCAAAGGATCTTAGGCATGCATCATCAAATATGAACTTGGCATCCTTCTCAAAAAGCTTGCACAATGGATATGTAATTTTATAGAAGTCCTTTATTAAGCGCCTGTACAATCCTATATGGCCTAGAAAGCTCCTTACACCCTTCACAGAGATGGGTGGGGGTAGCTTCTCTATCACCTCCACTTTTTCTCTATCAACCTCGCTTCCCTTGATGGAGATTCTGTGCCCTAGTACAATGCCCTCCTTTACCATGAAGTGACACTTTTTCCAATTCAGCACTAGATGACATTCCTCACATATTCTAAGCACGATATGCAAGTGCTTCAAGTAATCCTTGAATGAGTCACCAACCACACTAAAGCGATCCATGAAGACATTAATAGTGTCCTCCACCATGTCTAAAAATATGGACATCATGCATCTTTAGAATATTGTTGACACATTGCACAACCTAAATAACATCCTCTTAAATGCAAAGGTGCCATAGGGGCATGCGAATGTCTTTTTTTCTTGATCTTCCGGAGCAATGGAGATCTGGTTGTAGCCTGAGTAACCATCAACAAAATAGGACCACCCCTTTCCAACCAATAGGTCTAGCATTTGCTCCATGAACAATATAGGGAAGTGGTCTTTTTTTATTGATGTATTGAGCTTTCTGTAGTCCATGTACACTCTCCACCCAGTGATTGGTCACATGGAAATCAAATTATTGCTAGAATTTTGGACCATGGTGATACCCCTTTATTAGGAACACATTGAACCGAGCTCACCCATTCACTGTCGGGGATTGGATAGGTCGCCCCTGCGTCCAACCACTTGATGATTTCCTTGTGCACAACCTCCTGCATAGAGGGTTGAGACACCTTTGGTGCTCAATATTCAGCTCGTAGTCCTTGACCAATTGAAGTTTTTGAGTACATACCCTAGGAGGGATACCAATGATGTCTTCTTTCAAGCCTTTTCAGCTGCTGCTGTAGGAGGTTCCTCCATGGCTTTACACTTGTTTTTTAGAACATTGCCTTTGAATTAGCCTCGGAGTTTACATTTCATGGTGATCCTTTGATGGAAGATCTATTTTTCCTGTATCCTAGATTTCCTAAAGGCCCGAGGGTTTATGAGCACAACATGCCCATTTTCTTCCCAAATCGCATCACACCTTTCCTTATTGGAGGCTTTGGTTGAAATAAACCTGTAAAACGATGCTTGCAACTGGTAAGGATAGGCAACATGTAACAATTTCAAAGAAAACATTAAACATCTAGAGGTTGTTAGACCACCTATAGTCTCGGTGCATCTCCAAGTTGGAATAGCAGTCCAATTGGCCTTTGCCAAAATTGACAGAGTCTAACAGGAGAAGGTATTGATAAATTTGGTGATGCTTTAAATGGATCGAAAAATTGCCGAATTGTTTTGGCGATCGCGGTTCCCATCGCCTAATATCATAGAGATCACAAGTAAGGAGGCATGCTACAACGGCGATGAGGAGGGGTGTTTGGCGCATCGTCGTGTAGTTTTTGGTGGTCAAATTGACCACTTTCACCCCACAACAATAACCCAAATCCACCCATCCCCCAAACAACCAATATGACTAAACTATGTCCAAAAATCATTCAGATAAGCATGACAATATTCAAATTAGCACACACTATGACTTGCCCTTAAGAATGGCGTCACTCAATCTATCATAGGATAAGTGGTAGTTGTGCAAACCTAAACCTTCTAGCATGGCTATTACATGTTTATCCCCTGAATATGTAAGACCCAACAAAGAATCAACAAGAAATCAATGATGCGCTATCAAAATACAACACTTTTGATGCTTAAAACTTAGAATTTTGTGTGTTCTCAATGCGATGTTAGTTGGTTTTATGTGTTTTTGGATTTTATTCGCGGGATTCCAGGGTTGGCCTTGATTTTAGGAAGAAAATACAAAAGTTGCTATTTTGATGAGGTACGAGACCCGTTACGGGCTGTAGTACACTCTACAAGCCGTGAAGAAGGTTTCGTGAATTATTATAGTGAGGGGTTGATTTTCTGAAGTTTGTTCTATGAACATGTAGATAGGTTGTGGATCAGTTTACTAGTTGTAGATCACGTTTAGTGCCCTAAGGATTAGAGAAGAAGGACTTTTTGAGGTGTCATCAGACGAAAGCCCCTTATAGGTCGCAGTACACTTTACGAGCCATAGAGGGATGTCGTAAACTTCCAGTCCAGTTTTGTAGCAACATTATATGAGACCCCGATTATGGGCCATGGAATGCAATATGGCCTGTAAAGCTGTTTGTAAGGCGTGCCGACCCAACTATCTTATTTTATTGAGGACATGTATTTTAAATATTATAAATAGATTTTTAGGTTATTTTTCATGAGATACACAGAGAGTTCGAACAATAAAGAGAAAAAAATAGTGAGATAGAGTAGAGAAAATATTGGAGGGTTTTGAGAAACACTTGTACTTTGATTTGATCTTATAATCTTGTGATTCTCATTGGAATTTGGATTTTCTTGTTCTTAACTCAATTGTGTAAGCACTCTATTATGTTATTCCTATAAGTCTTGCATCTACACAAATCACGAGAAGCTAAATCCACAATTAGGGTTGTGGGAACCATGATGAACTAACAAGGTAAAATCAAATAAATCTTAATTCTTGGAAAGTGTGCATGCATTTATTAATTAACTCTTCGTTTTGCGTGTTTCTTGATAGTGGCCAACATTAGAACCACTTAGTGTTACTGACATGGACAAGGTAGTAATGAATAGGAAAAGAGATTAATTAATAGGATTCGATTGATATGTTCTAATCTAATCAACCGAATTGGGCCAAGGGGAAGTTGTACTGGGACTAATATATAAGGGCTAGTAATGCACACTACAGAGATGGGCCAAGTAGTGAAATTCGCTTCTTGCCTAGACCAAAGTGTTTGGTGAACTTAATTACCGTCCTGTATGCCACACACTAGAAAAAGATTAGGTTATTTGGTGATACTAAGTTAGGGAACCATGGGGAACACCATACCCTAGTTTCTCTCCATATTGATAAAGTCTACTTTACTACTAATTATTGCAAAAACCCCTTTTTTGGGGAAGTAAGTTTGTTAATCATTTGAATTGCATTACTTGAATTCTCTTAAGTCTACGTATTCCTTGTGGGTTTGACCCTAACTTTGGTTGAAACCAATTCATAGGCCTCCTCCTCCCTTCTGTCAAAGAAAAAGAGGGAGGAGGAAGGCAAGTTCAAGCACTTCCTCTCCATGATGAAATAACTCTCCATTAACATCCCTCTCATTGAGGTGTTGGAGAAGATGCTAGGATATGCCAAGTACATGAAGGAATTGGTTATAAAGAAAGACAACGTAAGTCAGGAGCTCTCCCAGGAGCTTCAACATTGCAGTGCACTTGCTATGAGGTCTTTGGTCTAAAAATAGGAAAATCCTAGTGCTTTAACCATACCCTGCACCATTGGAGATATGAAGTTCACAAGGGAATTATGTGATCTAGGTTCCAACATTAATCTGATACCCCTTGTGTCTTCAAGAAGCTAGGCTTGGGAGCCCCTACTCCGAAGAGCATGCAGTTGTTGATGGCTAACTGCATGGTGAAGAAGCCTATAGGGATACTGTATAATGTGCTTGCGAAGGTTGAAAAGTTTGTATTCCTTATAGACTTTATGATCCTCGATTGTGAGGTCGACTTCGATGTCCCAATCATCTTGGGAAGACAATTCCTAGCAACTGGTAGAGCACTGGTAGATATGAAAGCCGGTTAACTCAAGGTTAGATTGAATGATGAAAAAGTTATCTTCAATATCTGTCAGTCTATGAAGAGACAAGATGATTTGAAGAATGAAGTTTGGGCAATTAGTAAAGTCTAAGTAACCAAGTTGTCCAAGTCATGCTGCAACCATGAATCAGGCTCTGTTTAGGAGGAAACCCAAGGTGGAGACTGGCGCTTAGGCGTCCAGGTATGTTTTTTGTCCCGTCATACTTTATTTTTCTTTAATTGTGTGAATTGGGGACAATGCACCTTTTTTTCGATGGAGTGTGGGTAGTTATCTACCTCAGTGAAGTCTGAGTAGCTTGGGTCCGTAACTACCCCAAATTTTAATCATGGGGTTTTCTTGCCTGTGTTCTTTTTCTCCATGGATAGTAATTTTCTGTTGAACCGGCAAGTTTAGGATGTCATAGGTAGTATTTGTAGCATATAGTACTAATATTTGTGGCATATAGTATGTTTTTTTATTTTTCTGTGAAAAATGATACCAACAAAAAGTTTGATTAGTTAGTTTAGATAGCAACCATGCATGTTCGAGTATGTTGACAACGCTTGTCCTAACAAGTGAGGTTAATTTGAGATAAAAATCATGATCTGAGAGTCTTTGGTTGATAATATAGTCAGTGCCATATGAGCGTGAGCTTAATTTGATAAATTCACATGTTGTGTGCTAATTTAGAACTTGCCCTATTACTCTAAGTTAGACTGTAGATTAGTTGAATTAGGAAAGGATCTTAGGACATTACTCTTAAAAGTTCACTTAGCCTAAATGACCAATCAAATTTGTAGTATATCCCTTTATCCTAATATTTGAGCCTGACATGTACCTATTCTCGGCAAACACCTAAGTGCTAACCTTGTTAGTTGAAAATTCCTGAAATTGGCCCTGGTCCTTCATTGAACATTGTGCACTTTGACTGAGGTCAAAACCCTAAGTTAAGGGTGGCTACCAAAAGTGGCCCCTGGTTCTGAGGATGGATGATGTGCAGCTTAACTTAGGCCAAAAGCCTAAGTTGAGGGTGGCTGGTGTGAGGATGAAACACAAAAATGAGGGGGAAAGTTAGTGATACAGAGAAAAGGAGAAAAATCATGTACTAGGTGCAAAAAAAATAAGTGATGCCTTAGTTACAAGCTAACAAGAAAAATGAAGTGTATAAGTAAGGCAAAAAGCTAAAAAATGAAAAGAAAGTACCGAAAAATGCTTGAAATAGTAGAAAAAGGGAGAATGGAGTGGAATGTAAAGTAAAAGTGTTGGTAGAGAAAAAATGTAGGAAAACGAAGTGTCAAGGAGGACCTTTACTCACTATGTTCCAAAAATATCATACCAAATCCCCATGAGCCTACGTTACAAGCTTACAAAGTCCTAAAGTGATCCTAGTCCAAGTTGTCAAGGTCTTAGTCATGAGTATAGGGGAAAACCTATGGTATTGGGCATGATGCATGAATATCTTTTGTGAGAGTGAGTGATTTTGCATTGTCTTGAGATTATACATGAAAACATCCCTAAGAGTGAAATATAGGACTTCTTTCTATGAGGGCACTTACATTGCATTGTTAGAACTAAACTTATTCTGTGATTTCAGCCAGTTGATAGCATCTCACTTTTCATAGTTGTGTTTTCACCTGGATGAGTCTGTATTAGTTTGCAAGATGGCTATCTGATTCTGTTTTACAAAGTTGTATGGGTATCTGTGCTTAAGTTTGAAGTGATATATGCCATTAGGTTGAGGTCTGTGTGTTACTTTACTACTTGTTTAGATTGAGTCCGCCGCTTGAGGACAAGCAACAATTTTAAGTTGAGGGTGTTGATGTGCTATCAAAATACACCACTTTTGATGCTTAAAACATGGAATTTTGTGTGTTCTCAATGCAAATTTGTTAGTTTTATGTGTTTTATTTGTAGGATTCCTTGGTTGGCCTTGATTTTGGGAAGCAAATGGAGAAGTTGATGTTTTGATGAAGTACGAGACCTTTTACGGGCCGTGGTGCACTCTACTGGTCATGAAGAAGGTTTGTGAACAATTCCAATGAGGGGTTGAATTTATGATATTTGTTCTATGAACATACAAACGGGTCGTGGATTAGTTTACAAGTAATAGATCACGTTTCATGCCCTGAGGATCAGAGAAGAAGGACTTTGTGAATTGTCATCATACGAAATCCCCTTATGGGTCGTAGAAAACTTTACGAGCCGTAGAGGGGTGTCGTAAACCTCCAGTCAAGTTTTGCAGCAACATTGTACGAGACCTCGATACGGGCCAAGGAACGCAATATAGCCCTTAAAGTTGTTCGTAAGGCGTGTCGACCCGAACCAACTATCCTATTTTATTTAGGACTTGTATTTTAAATATTAAAAATAGTTTTTAGGTTATTTTTCATGAGATACACAGAGAGTTCGACCAATAGAGAGAAAAATATTGTGAGACAAAGTAGAGAAAATATTGGAGAGTTTCGAGAAACAGTTGTACTTTGATTTGATCTTATAATCTTATGATTCTCATTGATGATTGGATTTGCTTGTTCTTAATTCAATTGTAGAAGTGCTCTATTATGTTATTCCATTTCATAAGTCTTGCATCTACACAAAATAACCATGAATAACTAATAAGGTAAAATCGGATAAATCAAAATTCTTGAAAAGTGTGCATGGATGTATTAATTAAATCTCTTTGTTTTGCTTGTTTTCTGATGGTGGCCAACATTAGAACTCGCCTAGTGTTACTAACTGGACCAAGGTAGGAATGAATAGGAAAAGCGATTAATTAACAAGATTCGATTGACGTGTTCTCGTCTAATCAACCGAGTTAGGCCAAGGGGAGGTTGTACTGACTAATAGGTAAGGATCGGTAATGCACACTACGAAGATAGGCCAAGTCGCGTAGTGAAACTCGCCTTTCACCTGGACCAAAGGGTTTGGTGAACTTAAATTATTGTTCTGAATGCCACAAACTAGAAAGGAATTAGGTTATTTGGTCATACTAAATTAGAGAATCATGAGAAACACAATACCCTATTTTCTCTCCATATTGATAAAACTCTTGTGCTAGTTAGGTCTACTTTACTACTGATTATTGCAACCCCCCCTCCTTTTGGGGAAGTAAGTTGGTTAATCATGTGAATTGCAATACTTGAATTCTCTTAAGTCTAAGTATTTCCTATGGGTTTGACCCTAACCCTTGTTAGGTTCTTTTCTTGACAACGACCATCTTATCCTCAAAAAAGAGGTGTAACTTGGGCGACATCAATCAACAATCCCTCAACAATTTCAACTTGGAGAACACATTATCACAGGTTATTCACCACAATTTCACAACCAACACCAAAAATAGAAAGGCGAAGAGGTTACCTAGAACTCTATATGCACTAAATGGCATGGCACAAATAAGGGGGGCATCGGAATCGGATCCGGCACCACCGAACCGGTAATTATCGATACCGGACCGTAACCGGTAAAGGGTGGGGGGGACGAATTTTCTCTTACCTTACCTTACCGGTACGGAACCGGACCGGATCGATAAATCCGAAAATAAAAAAATAATTAATTTTGATTAAATTAAGATTAATATTTAAAATTAAAAATGAAGTTTAAAATGTTAAAGGTTAAATTAAAATTTAAAAATAGTATTAATATTTATTATATAAATTTTTTAAAATTTAAAATAAAGTTTAATTAAAGTAGTCATAAAATATAAGTATAAAAGTTTTAAATTAACTAACTACAACTAGTTCTATACGTAGTTATACTTATATAAAAAAATTAAAGTGTAAAATCAAAATTTTTTAACTTTCTACTTTAAAAGTTTAAATTTCTAATTTTTTAAATATAAATTTTAAATTTTGAATGTTTCTTTTTTATATTTTAAACTTTAAAGTTAATAAAGATTTGAGAAATAAGGGGCAAATATATTTTAAAAAAAGTCAAAACTTAAATTAAAATTTAAATCAAGATAATAACATTAAAAAAAGAAATAAGGCGAATAGCCTATAATTTTAATGTGTTATTTTAAAATTTAAATTGTACAATGTATAGATATTAGAAATCGACCTAATTTACGCATCCACCTTCTAGGAAGGGTTCTGTTTCAACTAGGTCTTATTTATTGTAAATTTGTAATACAATAAAATTTAATCACTAATATCTTAAACCACTTTGAAATTCTTGGCTAATTGTTTCTAACATTTCTAGTGTTATATTTTCTGGAATCGGCTCTTGAACTTGTTCCTCCAGAAAATTCATGTTGTCTTCACTCGATTCCGATAAAATATTATCTATATCGGCTCCAAACTATGAAGGCAAAGTTGGACGCCCTAAATTTCTGCGCTCCGCATTTATCCAATCTCGGAATAAGACTGAGTTTTCCAAGCTATCAGCTGCTAGTGAATGCCTATGGTCTCCAAATTGGAATCTAGCAGCAGTAAAAGTCCCTTCCGAAGCCACCGACGATGCTTGAATTGTGAGGACATCATGAACCACCAGCTGAAGTCTTGTAAAAGCTTTTCCACGATTCTTCCACCATGCCAAAAACTTCTGCATCCCCTTTGTATCCTTGATGCTTTCTGTTGCCTAGTTAATATATTCATCAAAATTATTGTTTTCGTTAGTAGTAAGTCCAAGATGAAATTCTAATATGTCATCAATATCATCCTCGTATCTAGGCCTAGATGGTTGTGGTTCTTGGTATTGTACATTTTCCACTAAATTATACTCTTCTAAATCATACAATTTTCCTAACTTCTGTTCTAATGTTACTTTTAACTACATCTAAATTATGTGATTGATTTTCTTCATCGTATTCAATTTCTAAGTTTGCATATATACTATCTGCCATTCTAGATACTCCGACTTCTTTGTAAGCCGGGTTAAATAAACAAGCAGTTAAATAAATATGAGGAATTGGAAAAACGTATTTTCTAAATTTTTCTATCATTTTTTGAATAGGTTCTTTAAATTTTGGATTATTTCTAAACAAAGCAAATTTAGTACAAATAGCACAAATATTAGGCAAAACAGAACAAATAGTAGGATAATAAATACCACAAATTTGTTTAGTGGCTAAATAAAAAACTCTTAAAAATTCAATTAGATCCCTTATAACATTCCAATCATTTTCATCTAGTCGGTAAGTCATATCTGCATTATGTGACTAATCTCCAATATTCATAAGCTACTTTTAGCATTTCATATAACAAATTCCACCTAGTAGCTACGGTTTTAGGAATTTCCCAAACAGACAAATTAAAATTCAATGCACCGACTTTCAAATTCTTTACGCCTAGCCTTTACTTGACATTTAAAACTAAAATGGCATGCAATTTCTATTTTATTACAACCATTTACAAATAATGACACACCATCTCTAACAATTAAATTGTAAATATGAGCAGCACATTTTATATGAAAATCATCTTCGTAAATAGGACTAAGAATATGTCTTAAATAATCAACAACACGTTTATCACTAGAAGCGTCATCTAAAGTTACACTAATTATTTTACTAGAAATACCAAAAAATTGTAAAACATCAAGAATAGTTTGCACAATATAAAAATCCATTTTACGCATTTCACAACTTTTATATCCTAAATTCTTTTCTGCATATTCCAATTTTCATCTATCCAATGACCGATAATTGTAAAATAATCATTACCGGTTATACTACGGCCCATATTAGAAGTAATTGCTAGCCTACAAGTATTATAAGCAAATAAACAACAAAGATACTGTATATATCGTGCCTGATAATCAAAAATAACTTTTTTAATTGTATTTCTAGAAAAATCATTAAAAGATGGGTTATAAACAGTTTGCATATACTGGATAAAACCAGGATTATCGATAAAACTAAAAGGCAAACCAGTAACAACAATCATTTTGGCAAGTTCATCTAAGTCGCGTTGTCTATTATAAAGGCGATGTGTACTAGGACCGGAAATATTAGTAGGGTTTAATTGCAATTGCACCATATTTGAACCAAAGCCTTATTAACATTGAAACTCACTTCTTCACCATTCACTCTACACTTCAAACTCCCACTTTACACATCCACTAATGCTTTACTGTGGCCAAAAATGGTTGTCCCAAAATGATGGGCACGTCAATGTCTAGGTCACAATCTAACACTAAAAAAATTAACTGGGAATATAAATTTACTTACTCTAACCAACATATCATTCAATACCCCAACTGGTTATTTTATTGATCGGTCAACTATAATCAGCTTCATGATTATTGGGGCTAAATTATTCACACCGAGCTACTCAAATACTAATAGGAACATGAGATTTACACTTGCCCCCAAATCACATAGGGCCCTTCCAAAGTTGCAAGCCTCGATTGTGCATGGTATTGTAAATGCACCCGGATCATTTTTCTTTGCACCATTTTTCTAGTAAGGAGAGTACTATAGCTAAGTGAATTTCAATTGCCTCACAATCCAAGGCTCTTTTTTTGGTTACCAATTCCTTCATCAATTGTGCATACGTTGACATCTTGCTAAGGGCCTTAACTAAATGAATATTTATTGCCAACAAAGTGAATATGGACAGATATTCTTGGAACCTATCCTTGCCGCCTTTTTTCCCATGATGTGAAGTAAACCTTATAGCTTCCATGTGTAGCTCCTTGGGAGTAACGCCCTTTTCGTTCAGTTTCGCTTCAACTTCATCACTTTTTTGTTCCCATTCTTCATGTGCCCCAAATAAAGGGGTCTCGATTGTTGCATCAATTTCACATGGTGTGCAAGCTCTGGTGGTGATGTCAAGGCTACTTTGGCCGTTTCCTCTTGTTGAATTATGTGTGTGTTGAGAGAGCTGAAACCGAACCTCCAAATTTTTAATCGACACTACATGAGTCAACATAGTTTGGTTCAACTGAGAAAGCCCTGATTTCATTTCACCTAACACTTCATCCGAAGCTTTCACTTTAGTAAAAATGAGAGCAAATATCTCATTGACTTTCAATTGGTGCGGGTCTTCCCACATTTGAGGCAAATTACATGCTTCTTGCCTCTCATAATGATATTGCATTGCTTTACTCGCTCCTCGATCACAACTCCATCTATCTTCAAAATTTTGACCTTGATTCTTGGGTATCCGTGGAAAAGCCTTTTTATGCATCACTAGCTTCCTCCTTATTTTGTGTGATTACCTTAACACCAGACACCCTCAACTTAAGTTTTTGGCCTAGGTCGAGGTGCTCAATATCCAACCTATTGAACCAGGGCCACTTTTGGTAGCCATCCTGAACTAAAACGTTTTATCTCAGTAAAGGTGCACAATATTCAAAGAAGGACCAGGGCCAATTTCAGAATTTCAGATTCGACAAGGCTAGTTTACTTAAGTTTTTACAAAGAAAAGAGTACATGCAAAACTCAAACATTGGGATCACAAGATATATTACACATTTGGTGGGTCATTTAAGCTTAGTGGACTGATATGAACAATGTCCTAAGATCGTATCCTAACCAACTATCCTACATTCTGTTTTAGAGTAACAGGGTAAGTTCTTAACTGAAGCACAGAATAAGAATTAAGCAAGGAAAGCTCACATACTTATGGCATTGATTACACTATAAACATAGACTCTTAGATCATGCTTTTCATCATAAATACTCCTCACTTATCAGAACAAGCACTACCAATCATCACTACTACATGGATTTTATCAAGACTACCTATCAAAATTTTGATGGGTATCTTTTTTCACATAAAAACTAACATATGTCATAGACTTCCATACTACATGCTACTAATTCTACCTACACATCTTTAACATGCTGGTTCAAAAGAAAATAAATGTCCTTAGGGAAAGAACACAGGCAAGAAAACCCCTAGAACTCAAAATTTGGGATAGTTATAGGCCACAATTAATCAGACTTTACTGTGGCCTATAACTATCCATACCCCATCAAAAAGAGATTTCATTGTCCTCAATGTACAAAATATGATAACAATAAAATATAGTGGTCAAAAGAAACATACTTGGGTGCCTAATCGCTAGTCTCTACCTTGGGTTTCCTCCCAAGCAGCGCCTGATTTATTGTTGCGACCCGACTTTAGACAACTTGGGTACTCAGACTTCACCAAGTGTCCATGCTTCCACTGTCTTTACTTCTTTAACATTTCCAAGATATAGTTTGACGTTTTAGCCATTTTCTTTGAATTTTACACCATTTCTCTTTTCCAACTTAATAGCCCCATGGGTGAAAACATGTGATACTCTGAAAGGCCCCAACTATTTAGACTTGAGTTTCTCAGGGAACAACTTCAATATGGAATTTCATAGCAACACCAAATCCCCTGATGCAAATTGTCGATTCTCAAATGATAATCATGTTGCAGCTTTATTCTTTACTTATACATGGCTAATCTCTCATATGCCTTCAAGCGGAACTTATCAAGCACATTGAGTTGGCTCAGCCTTGAGTTTATCGCATCATTCCATTCTAAATTCAACTTTTTGAGCGCCCACATTGCCTTTTGCTCAAGCTCCACCGGTAAGTGAAAAGCTTTACCAAAGATAAGTTGGTAAGGAGACATACCTATGCGAGTCTTTAATGCAATCTAGTATGCCCATAATGCATCATCAAGCTTTCACGCCCTATTGGACACCTGAACTTGCCCGCTCATCTGTGGATGGTAGGGTGTTACCACCCAATACTTTACTCTATATATTTTAAGTAGAGCCTTGAGCAACCTGTTATAAAAATGTGAACCTCTATCACCGATGATCACCCGAGGTGTGCCAAACCTTTTAGATATGTTCCTTTTCAGGAATGCTGTGACAGTTTTGCTTTAATTATTCGGAAGCATCACTATCTCCACTCATTTTGATATATAGTCCATCGCCACAAAAATATACTAGTTCCCATGCGAGCTAACTAACAGAACCATGAAATCTATCCCCCACACATCAAATAATTCAATCACCATAATGGGGTTTAGAGGGAGCTCATACTTGCAGGAAACACCACATTCTCTTTGGCATCTATCATGACCTTTAGCATAGTAGTGAGCATCTTTGTGGGTGGTTGGCCAATAGTAGCCACATTGCAAGATCTTATGTGCTGTCCAAATTCCACTGTGATAGCCGTCCACTAAGGATGAGTGGTATGCCTCTAGAATACTTATCATTTCATCCTCAAGAACACAATGTTGAATAATTCCATCTGCATATACGCGAAACAAGTATGGATAATCCCAAAAAAACTTTCTCATGTCAGACATAAACTTGCGGGGCTATTGAGTAGTCAAATTTGGTAGAACATTATAGCTAACCAAATAGTTCGCATAACTTGCAAACCATAATATAAAGTCATGCGTTGCTATTAGTACTCTCTCATCAGGCAATGAATCATCAACCTCCACCCCATCATCGAACTTTGCCATGGCCTCGTCCTGTAATCTGGAAAGGTGGTTTGCAACTTGATTTTCAATCCCCTTTCTGTCAATCACATCAAAGTCAAACTCCTAAAGAAGAAGTAGCCATCAAATCAATCTTGGTTTCACATTCTTCTTCACCATCAAGTACCATAATGCTGAATGTCTAGTATGTACAATGACTTTGGTTCCCAAGAGATAAGACCTGAATTTTTTGAATGCAATGACCACTGCAAGTAACTCCTGCTCTGTGGCAGTGTAGTTTTTTTGTGCTGCATTTAAGACTTTACTGGCATAATATATGGGATGTAGGATCTCTATCTACACTGTCCTAACATTACACCAAGTGTAACCCCACTCGCATAACACATTATCTCGAAGGGCTTTCACAGTCTAGAGCAACAATAATAGGAGCTAAAATCAACTTTTGCTTCAACCCTTCAAATGCGTTCAGGCATGTATCATTAAACACGAACATAAAATCCTTCTCAAGTAGTTTGCACAAAGGGTGTGAACTTTTTGAGAAGTCCTTTATAAAACCTAAAGAATAATGCGTGGCCTACGAAACTCCTCACACCCGTAACAGAGATGGGTAGGGGAAGCTTCTCCTCAATCACCACCACTTTAGGTCTATCCACCTCAATGCCCTTGATGGAGATTTTGTGCCCCAACACAATACCTTACTTCACCATGAAGTGACACTTTTCCTAGTTTAAAACCAGATGTCATTCTTCACATCTCCTAAGCACCGCATGCAAATGCTTTGAGTAGTCTTCCAATAAGTCACCTACTACACTAACCTTCTAAGCGGTCCAGCATTTGGTCCATGAATGACATAGGGAAATGAACCTCTTCAATTGATGCATTGAGCTTTCTATAGTCCATACGCACCCCCAACCAGTGACTGGTCGCATAAGGCTCAACTCATTGCTAGCATTTGGGACCACAATGCTACCTCTGTTCTTTAGAACACACTGAACTGGACTACCCATTCATTATCAGTGATCGGATGTATCAATCTTTCGTCTAACCACCTGATGATTTCTTTGCGCATAACCTTTTGCATAGGTGGGTTGAGACGTCGTTGATGTTCAATACTCAGCCTGTAGTCCTTGACCAGTTGAATTTTGTGAGTGCACACCCCAGGTGGGATGCCAATAATGTTCACAATTGTCCATTTGATAGCCTTTTTAAACTACTTGAGCACCGCAATCAATGGATTCACCTTTTCATAATTAAGATCTACAATAATAATGACAGGCAAAGTATTGTTAGCACCCAAAAACACATACCTCATATGGGATGGAGGAGCCTTCAGTTCCAACACCAATGACTCCTCAATGGACAGTCTAGTGGGTGGTGACTCGTGATTTTTCAAGTCCAATTCAAACTTAACTTGATGTCGGGTGAAACTAGATACCCCTAGGTAATTTATTGTCTCCTCATAGTCTGGAATGTCATCACACTCAGAATTCATTAACACTACTTTCTGAGTGTCAACACGTAGTCTTTCTTCAATCGGTACCTTTAGTTCCACCTCATCAACGTCCTCAATGACAGAGACTACCTTCAAATCATTGTTCTTCTTCATATGCTAGCAGACATTGAACATGATGTCCTCCTTATCCGATCTAAAATTAAGTTGGCCCAATTCCTTGTCCACTAGTGCTCTTCCGATGCTTAATAAGGACTTTCCAAAAATGATTGGGACTTCGAAATCAACCTTATAGTCAAGAATCACAAAGACTGCGGGGAATATGAATCTTTCCAATTTGACAAGGACGTTATATAATATTCCCACAGGCTTCTTCCCTATTCGGTCAGCCAACAATCACATGCTCATAGGAGTAGGGGCTCTCAAGACTAGCTTCTTGACCACTTCAAGGGGTATTAGATTGATGCTAGTGCCTCGATCATATAATGCCCTTACAAACTCAACATCTCTAATAGTGCAGGGTTAGGTGAACGCTCTAGGGTCTTCTCGCTTCTACACTAAGGACCTTGTTGCTATTGCAAATCAATGCTGAAGCTCTTGGAAGAGCTCATGGCTTATAGTCCGCTTTTTTGTGACATGTCCTTTATAAACTTTGCAAATCCAGGCATCTTCTCTAATGCCTCGAAGAGAGGAATGTTGATGGAGAGTTGCTTTAGTATGGAGATGAAGTGATGGAATTTACCTTCCTCTTCCTTCTTTTTTATTCTCTAAGGAAAAGGAGGGGGAGGTCTAGGAATGAGTTTTACTTTTGTGGCAACACTGCTAGATCACTCACCCCATTCTTGGTGCAAACATCTCTAGTCTCTGCATCCTTACTCTCAACTTTCTCCTCACGAACATCATCATCATTAACTGGCATCGGAGGGTCATGGTTTATTTGCCATTATGACTTGTCACTGCCATACGATGCCTTTAATATTTGGGTTTTGAACTTTGTTGCTGGGCAACATACCTTTCTGGTGCTGTTTAGTTAAGCCAGCATCTAACCTAACGGTTGGTCCAACTGCTTGATAGCAATAGAATGAGACTCAATTTCTGATTAATACTAGAGATGTCAGATTTCATCACCTTTAAGGTCTCATCCAGAGAGTCAACCTTCTCCAATAGTTGTTCAAGCATCTCCTCAACTCGAGACCTACAAGAACCAAAATCTCGAATATGTGGTGGAACATATGGAGCATTCCTATAACCATTTCTGCATCCCCAATCAACATCTTTATCCTTGCCTCTATTCTTGTCGTTGTAGCCTGCTTGATTGTTTTTCTCTTAAAGCGCCATCCTAGTTCCTAACTTGGTTTCCTTGACCTTGACGCCAATGAACCTGATTGGATCCTTGGGCGTTTGCCCAGAAACCCGCCATCAGTAACAAAGCAAGTGTCCTCCTTATAGTAAGGCTCCTCGTATATGGGTGCTCATGAAGGCTGATGAGCTACTACATTCACACGTTCATGGTTCTGCTTCATCAATAACTCCATATTGGTACTAATCTGAGCAAGCTCTTGCATCATATCTACATTTATCTTTGCTTGTGCCGTATTAGTACTGACTGAGAATGAGCTCTTACATGTTGACTTGTCTCTCATCTCTCATGCACGATTTGTCTTAACCACTTTTTCCAACCTTTCAAAAATCACTGAAAATCGATGATCTAGAAATGAGCCTCCCATGATTGTGTTAGCAAAAACTTGGCTATTTTCATCCAGGGATCAATAGAAGATATTTACTAAGGATTAATCAACGATCTCGTGGTCTGGGACACTCCTCGGGCACTTTGTGAACATCTCCGATGTGGTGTTGGTCGAATCACTAAGCAATTGCTCGAAGTAGTTTATCTGTTCCTTCAACTTCAGTTTCTTTGACCTCGGGAAGAACCTCTCCAAAAAGACCTTCTGAAATTCTACCTAACTACTGATCAAAGTCTACACGAGCTCGAATAACCATAGCATTGCATTGCATGCCAAAGATAATGGGAAGACACAAAGCCCAATGGTATCCATAGAGTAGATTCTAACTTTCTATCATGCTTTTACAAACAAAAATAATGTTGTGTAGATGGTTATGCAAATCCTCTAATGGTAGACCCGCAGACAACCCATAATTTTGTAGCGTTTGTAGAAACCCACTCGAAATAACGAACTTTGTGTCATCCGATAGTGGAGGTAACATAATATCTCCAGTGACATCCATCGCTATAGGGTAAATCCGATATTGATTCAATGTATAAGGCAAGCCTTGCATATTCTATGGTCGATTAACATCCTGAAGTAGAGGTGGGTTATTATTCTTATCATTGTTTTGGTTCAGTGTTGCACTCACTGCCTCATTTGGAGCGTTGGACAAAAAGAAACGAAATGACTTGGACAAAAAGAAACTAGTCTGATTTGCTTCTTTGTGTTCACTCTCGGAGCTCTAGTTAGGTGAATTCTTTGCATGTATTTACACATACACATATATGATATAGAAATAGTTGAATGTAAGAAAAATTTGACTGAATTCTTTTTTCTGATCGATCACTCTTGCGCAAAAGATGAACGGGTCTAAGCAAGTCATGGCATTGAGTTTCTTAACCCTTTGACTTTTCTTGGTCCTACTTATGGGGTCAAATCAATACGTTCTTGCCTTTTCCTTCCCTTCCTTGCTTCGAGGAGGTTATATAATAGTTAGAGAAGAAGATGCGTTGTTCTAGGACAATCTTCTCAATGTCTTTTGGATCTTAGGGTCAAATGGAGTCAAAGGGCTGCATCGACTTTGAGTGTTATACAAACACTACATCTGCAGCTGAAACAAAACAAAAATAATAAAAAACATAAAATGAGGAAAATAAGGATTCATTCTCGAATTACTCGAATTAAACAAGTCTAGCTGTATTCCCTGGCAACGGCGCCAAAATCTAGATATCACCTAACCTGAACCTTCCTTTTGAGGGTTAAAGTAGCCTTTGGGAAGATATATAACCTAACCAAGGTTAGGGTTGAATACAACAGGGAATATGGTAGACACAAAGTAATTTCTAGCAAGTCAAGTGAATTAACCTACTTATCTCCTAAAGGGGGGGGGGGGGAGGGGTATTGTAGTTTGCAGAAAGTAAAACTAAACTAGAGAACGTGTTATGAAACTAGTGATAGAAGTAACTAGGGTATTGTGTTACCTATGATTCCCTAACTTGGTGTTACTAGAGAGTATTGTATACAGAACAATAAGTTATGTTTACCAAACCCTTTGATCTAAGCGAGAGGTAAATTTCACTGTGATTTGATCCATCCTCGTAGTGTGACATTACTAACCTTTCCTATTGTCCTAGTACAACCTCCCCTTTATCCAGTTTGGTTGATTAGGTGAGAAGAAATCATTCGAATCTTGTTAATCAATCTCTTTTCCCATTCACTACTACCTTATTCCAGTCAGTGACAAGTAAGCGAGTTCTAACATTGGCTATCATCAAAACGCAATCAAAACAAAGAGAAATAATTAATACATGCATGCATACTTTCCAAGAATTACAAATTATGCTGTTTTACCTTGTTAGTTCTTCATAGTTCCCACAACCCTAGTTATGGATTTAACTATGCATAATCATCGTATATGCAAGAATCATTAGATGGAATAACATAATTGAGCACTTAAAAAGATGAATTTTGGAACAAGAAATCTCAAATTCTTCACTAGAAATCACATAGTGTTGTTAGAGATTACAAAAATCATTTCCCAAGTTTTTTATGTGACTCTATACACTATTCTTGTCATTCCTAGTTGTTCTCTATCTAAAATAAACTAAAAACTTACTTGTAATAACTGAAATATATGTCCAAAATAATAGAAAAACTAGATTCGGTAGGAAATACGAGCAAGGTTATCAGTCGTACTATGTTCTACAGGCTGTACTAGGGCTTCATAATCTTCAACTTTCAAAACTGGGCTGCACTTCTGTGCGTCCTTTCTATGGGTTGTATCCAGACTTACGACCCGGATAGGATTTTGTTCGACAATTTTTCAGAAAATCCCAAAATTTGATCTTGAAGGCACGAAACCTCATCCACAATGCGTAAAACATTCCACGGCTCGTCTGATAGTTGATGAATGCAACTTCAGAAAATAGGCTCTTCAATAGATCTCAACTACAAACCCACTCTACAACTCATGGAAGTGCTTCGTACATCACAAAAAATGCAACAACTACAACACTTAGCACAAAATTATGACAAATCCTATAATCCTAGAAAACAAACACACAAGAACATATAACCTACTAACGTCACTTTAGGAACATATAGAATATCTAATTTTAAATATTAAAAGTGATGTATTTTGACAGCACATCACAAGCTCCTCAAGACATTCAAGTAAAGGGTGCAAGCTAGGGTTTCAAAATTTCTCTACTTTCTAACAAGATTTTCGTCTCCAAACAACCAAGGTATGTGGGTTTGGTTGTGGAAACCTTCCATCTACAATTTCAACCTTTTCCCTCCCTCATCTACTTTTAAATTACGGATATTTATGGGTGCTTTTATGAATTCTTTTGTATGATAATATTATGAAGAGATTTATGGTATTTTACTTATGCATTGAAAAGCAATATGAAATTTACGGATTTTATGAGGGTTGATGATACCCTAGCTAAGTCATGTTATGCTTATGGTGGGTTATTTTGAATAATGTTCAAATGGTTCTATTTTACTCTTCTCACGTCATCTGCTTTTGAATTGCATAGTTGTAAACCTATGTACATGTAATTACTATGTTTTGATTAAAGTTGTATGCTAAGCTTCTATGATGTTGAGGGCCTTATAGCAAAATTATGCAAACTATGAATGATATGAATTTCGAAAGGGTTATTATGCATGTTATGAGATTTAGAATATTGTAAAAGTTATGGAAGTTATGAAACCCTGTCTTTGATATTACGAATTTTTGGTTTTGATGAGGTACTTCATGGAAATATTATGATATTATGATGCTTTGCATATTATGTCTATAAATATGATTTGAATAGTCCTTGAGATTGTGAGCTTGCACTGAGAGGACCTTGGTGGATAATCATTGTCACATAACTATGTTACCACTATAGGTTTATGAATTAGCTAATGGATTCATATGACTCATGTTACATGATTGACCAAAAAGGGTAGTGTTTCCGTACTACACATGTTAGTTAAGTACCGAATAGGTAGTGTTCCCGTAAGGTTGTTATCATAAGTTAACCGAAAAGGGTGGTGTTCCTGTAAGGTGTTTATGAAACACTTTTCGAAATGAAGAAGTTCCCGTATAGCGAGTGTTTGTTTTAGCTTGGTAAAGTAGATCTTTCCTGGTCCAGTGTAGAGTGAACACCCAGATTCCAAGTAGTAGATCGCTTGGTCTTCTTTGTCGAGTATGGTCCCTTTCCATCTATTTGTGGCTTGATGATTCCTCGTGCATATTTTGACTAAGGCATTTATCATTCATGACATATTAAGCTTTTATACGTTGCTTATGATTATGCATATTATTAAATTATGGCTTATCTTTTTTGTTGCATTGTACCTCGCATATGTAGTACATTCCAAGTACTAACACATACTTTTTGCCTACATGATCTAACCATGTAGGGACCAGAACTCTTATCCATCCTCCTCCTCCAAATGGCTAGACAATTCAGTTAAAGATTACTCTTGGTGAGTCCTTCACTTCGGGAACAATAGCCATTTACTTTCTTGCCTTATTAAGACATGTATTTTTATGGACATTATTTTTTGAGGTTATGCATAGAGGCGTCTTGGCCCCCATTCAATTCATACTAGAGGTGTTGTTGGATATTTGGATATGTATGTATTGAGCCTGAATCTTATTATGCTATGTATTATATAAGACTCCCTTAGTCCCTTACTCACAATTATATGTTGAATGCTTGTTATAAAGATGAGATGAAAGTCCTAAGTCCCTAATTATCCCCATAGCGTGAGTCAAACTTACCCACCCCTTAGAATTTATTTGCTATGTGATCCATGCCAATCTTCTTCCCTAAAACATCCCCATAGCATGTGTTTAAAGTCTCATTTCCCCTAAAAATTATGTAATATTTCCTTTAATGTAAGGACTCAGATCTTGTGAGATTGCATTGATGCTTCATGATCAAGTTTCTGGAGGTGTGTGACCCATGGGGAATGCTTGTGTATGGCTTTTTGAGGCTTAAGAAAGGATTCGAGGCTTGGTGGCCCTCTAAGGAACCTTTCACGAGTCGTGGTCCTCACCCTTGGCTATGGAAGGAGCCCTTGGAAGTGCCCGAACCTTGCAGCTAAGATTTGGCTAAGGCAGCCACCACAAGACCCTTGTATAGACCGTGCAAGCCACCACGAGCCATGGTGAGGTCTCGTGGTCCTTACCATGAGCCGTGGTGAGGTGTTTTGTGAAGCCTTCATCCTAAAATATTGTTCTAAGTATAAAATTACCGTCTCTAAACTTGGATCATTTGTACGGTCAGTGCACCTTTCTATGGACCGGGAACCCGTCAGTGGAAATGTCCTTAGTATGAAAAATTGGTTAAATGTCTAAAGACCCTTACCATAGACACTTTTATGGTCTGTGGTATGTTGCACGAGCTGTGGTGCCTGTTCACGAGCCAGCTGGACTCTTTTTAATGCTCATTTTATTAATGGCTTTCTCGTATTTTTGGTGATTTCTAAGGTTGTTTATGACTTTCTAGCCTATTCTAAACCCTGCAAAGACCTATACTCCTCTATCCTTACTCAAATTCATTAATTACACTTAGAATATTCGAATTCTCTCTTCTAAGAATTCCTCTCAAGAGTGCCATTGGAGATTCAACTTGGGGCTCAAGAAAGGATCTTCTTCTCTAATCAATTTCATCTTAATTCTTCTAGAAATCTAAGGTGTGTGTGATTGGTTCATGGCCCTTTCAACCATGAAGACTCCAAATACTTCTTACTTCTTAATTTATGAATTTCAAGCTTACTTTGAGTATCAGTCTTTTAAATTCATGTTGATTTGATTCAATTAAGATATGAGCTGTATTTAATTGAAATTCTTGAAGTGATTTAGTCTCTAATATGATGAATCACATTGACATTATGAAGGTTTGAATATGCATGTCCCTTTTAAATGTTGATTTAGGCATGGGTAATCTCAAGTATTATTTAAATGTGTATTCCTTCATGGATTTACTTGGATTTCATGTTATATTGTTGATTTAAGTATGAATTCTATTGACCATGATAATCTCTCATCATTCATGATATATGCATACATGAACATTGATTTTCATGAAGATTATGATGTGGGTTAAGATCCAACTATGTTGATGAATATGATTTTGATGAAAGAATAGTTATGACGTGAAATCTGATCACATTATGTCTATGATATGACTCTTTGAGCAATTATGAGTGTTTACACCAACTTGTACAAGTGTGAATGAGTTATTCCTATGCATGAAAGCATGATTTATCTCTTTAGCCTAAGTATGCATGAATTGAAGTATGAATTCACTTTTTTGGCGAAATATGCATGATTAGACTACTTCTAGGATAGCTGTAGACATTTCTAGTAATTCTTCAGTTTCAGCTCAGTTTCTACTTCTAGCAATGGTAATGTTTTTTCTTTTCCTATCTGTACTAGTGCATCCTCCAATATAAGATTTTGGCATGTTAGATCAGGAAATATGCCCTTTTCATCATGAAGAATGTTAGTTTCATTTCCTTTCCATTTGATTTTGATTACTTCTGCGATGTTTGTGCTAAGGCTAGGCAATCTAGACCTTCATTTTCCATCAGTCAAATTTTAAGAAATTTCATATTTTATCTCATGCATATTGATACTTGGGGACCTTACAAAGTAGATACTTATAATGGATACATATATTTTCTCACCACAGTAGATGATTATAGTAGGGGAACTTGGACTTATTTGTTGAAGAGTAAGAGTAATGCCTTTCCTGTTTAACAACATCTTCTACAAATGGTTAAAAGACAATTTGATCTCGAGTTGAAAAAGATAAGATCTAATAATTCTCTATAACTAGGGAAGAGCTTGGTTGCAATTAACTACTTCAATTCTCATGGTATTGTACATCAAACTTCATGTGTTGCTACCCCTCAACAAAATATAATTACCGAGAGGAAAGATAGGCACTTGCTTAATCTAGAAAGAGGTCTATTGTTTCAATCTCAAGTACCATTGAAGTATTGGGGTGAGTGAATTCTCACTGCCATCTTTCTCATAAATAGGTTACCCTCTAGAGTTCTTAATGGAAAAATACCTTATCATGTATTTTTTGGTACTGCACCATCTTATGACAACTTAAAAATGTTTTGGCTGCCTATGTTAGACTTGTAACAAACCCATAGTAAAGGTGAGTGATGAGTCATGAAAATACGACTTTTACGATGCTTAAGACAAAGAATTATTGTGCGTTCTTAAGCGTTGTTGTTAGTTTAATAGGTGTGTTTTGATACTGTGCAGGAAAATAGCAAAGGCAGGGGTAATTGAGGAAAGCACAAGGAACGAGTGAAAAACAAGGCCAAGTGTTGGACCACGGAAGGCCCACACGGGCCGTGTCATACCACACGGTCCGTGTGACCAACCGTGGCACCGCACTTGGTGCAACACGCAGAAAAGAGCTTCACACGGACGGCACACGGGCCGTCGACCTTCAGATGGTCCGTGCCACGGGCCATGTAACTGACGTAACTCGGAGAGGCACTCGTCAAAATTTAAGGAAATTGCGCAAGGAAATCCATACGGACCGTCTGACACCAGACGGGCCATGTCGTATACCGTGTAAGTGACGCAACTCAAAAGGGCCTTCGTCGAAAATATCAGAATTTGTGCAAGTGGAGCCACACGAAGGGACAGACGGCCCGTCTCACGCCACACGGGCCGTGTCACGGGCCGTGCCGACGCAGCAGCCGACCCAGACGGTCCATTAGACGAGCTGTTTGGCCTCAGACGGTCCGTGTAACGGACCGTGCCCCGTGCCGAGCCTATTTTTCCTAAATTGTATCGAATTAGTTTTACTTAGTATAAATAGTACATTATTTTATTTCATTAGATACTTCATTTTTGACGGCAAAAACAAGAGAGAAAAAGCAGAAAACACTAGTTTGACTTTGTAATTCGTGGGATTCGTGTTTGTGATCATTGCTCAAAGCTTGTAACACAGATTCTTGTTCTTTCAATTGTAAGTCAATCTTTATGTCTTCATCTATTTGTTGTGGGAAAGTTATCAATATTATGCTAGGCTAAACCCACAACTAGGGTTGTGGGAACCATGACGACTCAATAAGATAACGCAAACTGGGGTAATTCGTTCGAATAATTATTGCATGTATTGTTAAATTCTTCGTTCTAACTTCTCCTTAATGAGTCGACGCGTTAGGGTAAGCCTGTATTCGCAACATGCCCGAGAGGGATGTAGTGATTGGGAAAAGAGGTTAACAACAGAAATTCGGGGTTATGAACGTAGTCTAAGTGCCTGAGACTAAAAGGTGAAGGTACTCTAAGATCCAAAACAACGGTTAGAATTGCATACACTCTGAGACCGAAAGGAGATGAGTGAAATATAACTAGGAAGGACGGAAAGGTGAACTAGATATTAGCTAAGTTATTGGATTTTGCATGCACCATTAAGAGCGAGTTTACCAAACCAGTTTAGTTGTCGTAATTGGAAGTCATGAGGAACACAACCCTAGCCTCTCTCTATCTGTCTAAAAATCAGAACAACGTTTTTGTTAATTACATTACACAAGCATTTAAATTAAATAACGTGACCCCCATTTACTTTATGTACGTTTATCTTGGGAATAGCATTTACATCTGAAAGCCAGTACTAATAGAAAAATTCTTACGTGTTCCCTGTGGGATCGACCTCAACTCTGGTTGAGTTCTATATTTTACCAATGACCGCTTTACTCTTCTATTTGGAGTGTAATTTGGGCGTATCAGTGAGTTTGAACCTAGCGCCAAACCATGTGTTTTTCTTAGATATCCTATTGATCAAAAGGGATTCGAACTCTTGGAACTGGACATTCACAAGATTTTGGTTGGACATTCACAAAATTTTTGTTTCAAGGAATGTCCATTTCTTTGAGTTAATCTTCCCATTCAGCAAAAATTCTGCCTCATCTTTACTCATTTTTTCTCAAACTGACCCAAGAACCTTGAATGATGCTATGTCTACTATTTCCCATAAAATGTACCGATAATTCCTAGATTCTAGATTTCACTCCTTTATCTCCTAGTTCACAATCTCACTCAATTTCACCTTCTTCTCATGTTTTACCTTCTGAGGATATATAACCAACTATAACACCCTTTTCCACTCCACCTTGTAGATCCACTAGATTCACCAAAGGTGTTCTACCAATTTGTTTATAGGATTACTTCTGGAATAGTATATTTTTTTAGTCCTATGATCGATGCTTGCTTCACTTCTCCTATAACACCTAATTCTATAACTTTTGTTGGGCTTTCTTTATCAAATCAATCATCCTCGATTTAATGTCTAAAATCAGTTAACCTACTAGCTATTATCAAGCTTCTACACATCCAGTATTAGAGCTATGAAGAAAGAACTCTCAGCTTTAATATCTAACCATACCTAGAATGTTGTAATTTACCTTTTGGAAGAAAGGCCTTTCCCTGTAAGTGGGTTTATGAGGTGAAGCATAATACTGATAGATCCATTGAGAGATTGAAAGCTAGATTGTTTATATGGGGGGACACTAAGCAAGAAGGTATAGATTTTAATGAAACCTTCTCCCCCATAGTGAAAATGACTATAATCAGATGTCTTCTGCCTCTAGTAGTAAGGAAGAATTGGCCTATTTCACAATTTGATGTAATCAATGCATTCTTACAAGGGGATTAAGAAGAAGAAGTCTTCATGAAATCCCCACCTGGCTTACTTCCTCCTATTTCTAATTCAGTATACAAGCTTAGGAAGTCTCTTTATGGTCTATGACAAGCTTCAAGGCAATGGTATGCGAAGCTTGCTGGTGCCTAATGTAACCTAAGCTACACCTCCCTTTTGAGGCTAAAGCGGTCGTTGTCAAGATATAAAACCTAACAAACGTTGGGCCAAACCCAAGGGAATGGTAGACTTAGAAGAATTCAATTAAAATTCAAGTTTTTTAACCAACTTATCTCCCCTGCTGGGGGTGGGGGGTGGGTTATAATAACTAGTGAAAAGTAAACCTAATTAAAAAAAGTGTTAAACCAATATGAAGAGAAACTAGGCTATTGTGTTCCCCATGATTCCTTAACTCAATATTACTAAATAACTGAATTCTTTTCTTATGTGTAGCATGTAGTACGGTAAATTAAGTTTACCAAACCCTTTGGCCCAGGTGAGAGGCGAATTTCACTACGTGATTTGGTCCATCCCTGCAGTATGACATTACTAACCCTTGCTCCTTGTCCCGGTACAACCTCCCCTTGGCCAAGTTCGGTTGTTTAGACAAGAAAAATCAATCAAATCCTGTTAATTGATCTCCTTTCCTGTTCATTACTACCTTGATCACATCAGGAACACTAGGAGGTTTCTAATATTGGCCACCATTAGAAAGCATTAAAAACAAAGAGAATTAATTAATACATGCATGTACACTTTTCAAGAATTACGTATTATCTTATTTTACCTTGTTAGTTCTTCATGGTTCCCACAACCCTAGTTGTGGATTTAGCTACTTATGATCAATGTTAATGCAAGACTTGTGAATTTGAATAATATAATTGAGAACTTACACAATAGAGTTAAGCACAAGAAAATCCAACTCTTCAATGAGAATCACAAGATTGCAATTAGAAGATGAAATTAAAGTTAACAAGTGTTTAGTAAACTCTCTAATGTTTTTCCTTCGTTCCTTACTTTCTCCCTACTCTCTGTCGCTTACTCTTGCTTACTCCTTAAGAAACATAACCTAAACACTTATTTATAGTATTTAAAATACCAATCCAAAACAAAATAGGACAAATAGGCTGAAAGGCTCCATGAGGTGCTCTATGGGTCGTACAGTGATTTATGGCCCGTTGTCGGGCTTTCGTGATCTATTTCTTGGATTTTGGACTTGGTTTCTATGAAACCTCTCCGCAGTCAGTAGAAGGTTCTACGACACATAGTGGGTTTCGTCTGATGGAATTTCAGAAAGTCCTAATCTTTTGATTGTCATGGTGCGAGACTAGGTCTATGGCTCGTAAAGTTCACTATGTCTCGTCTATAGGTTTGTAGATCCAATTTAAAAATGCACCCCTCACTAGAATTGCACACGAAACCTCCATTCCGGATCGTGGAATACACTACGACCTATAAAAGGTATGTAGATCTTCAACTTCAGCAACTTCTGCACATTTTGTCTAAAAATAACGCCAACCCTGAAATCCTGCAAAACAAACACAAAAACACATCAAACCTACTAACATCGCATTGAGAACACATAAAATTCCAAGTTCTAAGTATTAAAAGTGTTGTATTGTGATAATACATCAACACCCTCAACTTAATATTGTTATTTTTCATTAAGCGACATACGCTTTGTATTTAAGCAACAAAGTAACAAACAGACCTCAATCTAAATGGCATACATCTCATCAAACTTAAGAAAAGATACCTACACCACTTTTCAAAACACAATAAGATAGCTATCCGGAAAATCAATACAGATCAATCTTTCTGACAATGCAACTACAACAAGCGAGGTAATTTTAACAAGCCACAGTCACTGAATAAGTCTAATGTTAACAATGTAATGCAAGTGCCCTCACATATAAAAAGTTCCATGTCTCTCTCACAATGTTGTTTCAAGTATAACCTTGGAACTATGCAAAATTACTCACTCTCACAAAAGACATTCATATATCGTGCTCAACCATATGCTTGCCCCGGTAGTCATGATTAAAACCATTAACTACTTGGACTAGGATCAGTTTAGGACTTTACAAGCTCGTAACGTAGGCACAGCGGGCTTTGTTATGATGTTTTGTGAAAATAGTGACTAAAGGCCCTCCTTGACACTATATTTTTCTACAATTTCGCTCTACCAACATTGTTACTTTTCATTTCGTTCTCCCTTTCTCCCATTTGAAACCTTTTTGAGTTCTTTCATTTCATTTTTCAACTTTTTGCCTTGTATTTATACTTCATTTTTCTTTGTAGTTCATGACTAAGGCATCACTCACTTTTCTTGCACCCAGTACATATTTATTTTCTCCTTTCCCATGTATCATTAACTTTTCCCCTCATTTTGTGTTTTACCCTTACACCAACCACCCTCAGCTTAGGCTTTTGGCTTGAGTTGAGGTGCACATTATCCAACCTCGGAACCAAGACCACTTTTGGTAGCACCCTACCTTAAGGTTTTTGCCTCAGGCAAGGTGCACAATGTTCAAGAAGGACCAGGGCCAATATTGGGATTTTACATCTAATATGGATAGGTCACTTAGGCGTTTTACAAAGAAAAGGTACATGTCAGGCTCAAACAGTAGGATCAAGGGATATTTCAAACATTTGGTAGGTTATTTAGGCTAAGTGGACTGTTATGAACAAAGGCCTAAGTTCCTTTCCTAACCAACTAACCTGAAGACAAAATCAGAGTAATAGGGCAAGTTATGAATTGAAACATAATACACGAATTAGCAAATTAAGCTCACACTCACATGTCACTGGTTACACAATCAACACAAACTCTTAGATAATGCTTTTCATCTCAATTTAATCCTCACGTATCAGAACAAACACTATAAACACGATTAAACATGCATGGTTACTATCTAGACTAACTAATCAAAAATTTGATGGGCATCATTTTTCACAAAACAACACAAAAACACATATATTCCACATATATCAATACTATATGCTATCAATACTACCTAAACATCGTAAACATGCCGATTCAACAGAAATTAAATGACCACGGGAAATGTAAGGACCCAAATTCTCAAATGACTTTATCAGACTTTATAATGTTTCCCCATGAGAAAATAAATTACCAAGTGTCACTAAACGGGAGGCTCACACGGCTCGTGTGAGGTCAGACGGACTGTGTGGCCTCCAATGAAGGGGTACTTGGCCATAATTTTGATTATGGGGACTTGACAAGGAGTTTCGGGCTAAGACACATCACACCGGAACCCCACACAGACCGTATGGTGCTTTACGGGCCATGTGGTAAGCCATGTGATAGCCTTGCACCTGGAAAACCAAGAAACAAAACCAAGTGTGGTCACACGGCCACCTATACGGTCAGCATGGCCCACCACATAGCTCATGACGCGAAATACTTTCTATGTATGGAATCATCATCTCGTAACTTTATGTGATATAATTTTTCTAAGTATCATTTCAGAGTCGTTGACATGACCTGTGTAGTGTCACACGGGCCGTGTGATCGTCCGTGTGAACTTCCTCCACATTAAAAATTCTAAGTATGGGATCTTCAAGCTCAAGCTAAGTTTCACTTTCAAGTCTTCAATTCAAGCTTATTTATGTTGATTAAGGCCATCACAGGGCTCCTACATCAAGTCAAGTTCAAAGGAATTCCATTGGCTAAGTTTTTCACACGTACCGATAGAAAGGTCAACTTTAAATTGTCATATCTCTTAGTACAAAGTGAACTGGGTTGCCCATGACCTATAAAATTAAAGCTCTTTGAATTATCTTTCCAACGCATCTGGTCTCACTTCATTCCAAGTTTAGAGCAATATGTTATGCCCTTTTTCGTAGAATACGGGAAGCCTTCATAGACCGTAAAGCCAACCGTGTCAAGTTCAATTGGGGTGTGTTATTACGGTATTTTTGATATTTGACCTATCCCCAAGGCTTTTTATGACCTTTTCAACTCCCCCCTCCCCCCTCCCCCTTTAGAATTAGACTCTAAAAATTCTCTTCAAGTCTCATCTTCAAGATTCAAGCTAGGAATCAATTGGGGTTTATAATTCAAGCTAAATTCTTCTAAAATTCATGTTCCTAATCAAGGTATGTGTGATTGATTCTTGGTCCCTTTCAACCAAGAAGATCCAAATGCTTTTCAATTTATTTTCATGAAATTAAGCCTACTTAAATGTGGGTTTTTATTATTTGATTTTAGTAAACTCAATTGATGTATGGGTTGTACTTTATTCATGATTTTAAGTTATTTTAAGCCTTATTATGATGATTTACATTGAGGTTATGAAGTTATTAATATGCATTTCTCCTTTAAAGCTTGATTTATGCATGGGTGATCTATATTATGATTTAAGTGTGATTTTGATTATGGATTATTTCAATATCATATTATATTGCTAATTTTAGATTGAATTTATACTACTCATGTTATTCTCACATCATGTATTACATTTGCATTCATGGACATTGGGTTATATGGAAATTATGAAGAAATGATTTCAATATGATCTTGATAAGATACTGGTTATGACAAGAATGTGATCACGGACATGTCTTAAGATTATGGCTCTTTGAGCATCTCGGGTGCTTGCACCATCTTGTATACGTGAATGAGCTACTCCTTGCATGAGTATCATGATTATGACTTATGATTTGGCATTTGAGCCTAAATGTACATTGAACGGTTTTGAAGTGAATTACAGTTTGAAAGAAATATTGGATCTCTTGAAAACACATATATGTATAAGTATTCTCGTGAGATGATGACTTAGCACCAATGGATTGGGGGCGTCAGGGCTATCCTCAAGGGCCCTCTCCCTTTCCTTGAACTATGTGCCTAGCATGGGTTATGAGAATCCTATCCAAAATGGGATGGGTTGCCGTAAGGAAGGTTGCTTTATACGAAATAGGATAGGTTCCCTTAAGTTAAAGCATTATTATGATATGATGTAAAAAATCCTTTTTCAAATGTGAGTGGTTCCCGTAAGGGGGTTGCTTCATACGAAATGGGACGAATTCCCGTAAGGTGAAGTATGGTTTACCTTTGGCAAGTGGGCCACCTCTGTACCAGTGAGGGGATTTAATCGAGATTCCAAGTTATAGCTCCCTTGGTCTTATGCATATCCGTTGAGGTCACATCCCCATTATATATCAGCATCATTTCGTTCATGGATCATGAATTTCATGGCATCTTGTTTATTCCTCCCTTAATTATATGATTCTTTCTATGTTATGTGCCTTTGTCATCTAACATTGAAATGCAGGTTGATAAGTCATATACATTGCATGCCTACATACTTAGTACATTCAAATGTACTAAGGCATAATCTATGCCAACATGATTTTACCATGTAGCAACTGTGTGTTACAATCATCCACCGCTTGACAAGTAGTCCGAATTCGGAGAGTGGATATTATGGTGAGTCCTATCGTCCATGGACAAACCACCTTCCTTCTACCTATGTTACTTTTTGTTTATCTTCTTAATTGAGGGTGAGCTCGGGATATGTCTTGGCCCCCGTACCATCTTATGACTAGAGGCATTGTCGGACATCTGGAATACCGTCATAGATTCTATATTTTATGTGTTGTATTTGAAGCTTACAATATTGGTTATTTATTGGATATGGTTATCATGGATTGATTATGGAGATTATGATATGTGTGTACGTTTGATGTGTAAATGTGGAAGATCCTAAGCCCCGTATTTCCCCCATAGAGTGAGTCATACTTACCCGCCCCTTAGTTCTTATGTGCTATGTGCTATGTGAATCCATGTAAATTTCTTTTCCTTCGATATCCCCATAGCGTTTCCTATTTTCCCATGCCCTAGAAAAATGTGTTCACTATTTGAATGCGCTTCCGAACCGATGATGTGGATTTAGATACTTTGAGGCTTGTTTGGGGACTCTCGGGTTCCCATTCGCTATGTCACTTCTAGACCCTGGATCTAGGTTGTGACAAATGATGGTATTAGAGCACTAGGTTTATAAATGGCCCTTGGAGTCCAACATGTCACGTCAAGTAGAGTCTTATTCAAGGGTGTGAAGCGCGCTACATCTATGGGTAGGAGGCTACAAGGTGTTTTAGGAAAAGTTTCACTTTTCATGATTCTTGTCGTGCCATGGTGCGTATCTTAACATTTCTTTTCTCCATCCCTCCCTATCGAATAAGGAGGGTTAGTTTGAGCTCGTAATGAAATCCAAGGAAGGAAGATGTTATAGAAATCTTATAGATGAGGTCAAAAAGGGAGTTGCTGAAGGATGTGCATTGTTTGACATGCTTTGCTCCTTTGGATATTCAAAGTTTTCTTGGGTTGGCTAGGTATGATGGAAGGTTTGTCGAAGGTTTCTCATCTATTGCATCTCTGATGATCAAGTTGACTAAAACGAAGGCCAGGTTGTCTGGTCGGATGAGTGTGAGGTGAGTTCTCAGACCTTCAAAGGTCAGCTTACATCAACTTCGGTTTTGGCATTACCAGATGGCTTAGATAGGTTAGTGGTGTATTATGAGGCTTCTCGGTTTGGGTTAGGGTTGTCTACTTATGAAACATGTTAGGATGATAGCTTATACATCAATGCAATTGGAGGTGCAAGAGCATAACTAATCGACTTATGATCTTGAGTTAGCGGCAGTGGTGTTTGCCTTGAGGATTCGGATATATAATTTTTATGGGGTGCATCCTAATGTTTTCACCAACTACAAGAGTTTCAATATGTGTTCACTCAAAGGGATCTTAGCCTGAGACTAAGAAGAGAGGTGGAACTCCTTAAGGGCTATGACATAAGTGTACGATAAAATTTTGCAAGGCAAGTGTTTTAGCCGAGGCTCTTAGTAGGTTATCTATGGAGAGTGTGGCTCATGTTGATAAAGAGGAGAAAGAGTGAATATAAGATGTTCATCATTTGGCTAGATTGGTTGTTAGGTTGGTCCACTCCAATAATGCTGGTGTTCATGTTCAGAATGAAGCCGTATCTTTTTGTAGTTGTTGATGTTAAGGCTAAGCAAGACTTAGACCCATCATTCGTTGTGTACCCATCATTGGTTGTGTTGAAGGGGTTGGCTGCCAATAAGATAGAGGTTTCCTCCCAAGGGGGAGATGGTGCGCTTCGGTATCAAGGTCAATCATGTGTTCCGAATGTAGTTGGTGAGGTTACATTGTGTATTTAAGTCTATCATATCGGATCGCAGTACCCAATTTACACCTCACTTTTGGAGGTTGTTTCGAGAAGGACTTGGTATTAAGATAAAGTTGAGTATCGCCTTATTATCCTCAAACCGATGGTCAAAATCGAGAGGATAAATTTAAACTTTGGAGGACATGTTGAGGGCTTGTGTGTTGGAATTCAAAGGTAATTTGGGTGATCATATATCACTTCTTGAGTTTTCTTACTGCACTTTCCTTCATGCTAGCATTGGTATAACCCCGTTAAGGCTTTATGGAGAAAAATGTGTAGATCTCCGGTGGGGTGGTGTAAGTTGGGGGAAATGGCATTGATTGGCCCGGATTCAGTGTTGGAGGCTATGGAGAAGGTGAAGTTGATTAGGGGAAGGTTGAAGGTGGTTCGAAGTCATCCAAAGTCCTATTTGAATATTTGGAAGAGGGATCTTGAGTTTTGTATTAGTAATGGGGTGTATGTAAAGGTCTCACTTATGAAGGGTGTGGTGCATTTCGGGAAGGAAGGAAAGATAAGTCCCTGATATGTAGGTCCTTATGATATTGTTGAAGCAGATTGGGAATGTAGCTTATACGTTGGATTTACCTCCGGAATTGTGCTCTAGTCACTCAGTTTTGCATATATCTATGTTGAGGAAGTTGTTGGTGATACTAGTGTTGTTTTGCCTTTGGAAGGTGTTGAGATTGAAGAAAATTTGTCTTATGGAGGAAGCTCTAGTTGAGACTTTTTGATAAGACAAGTGAAGCGGCTTCGTAACAAGGATGTGGTTTTGATTAGCGTACTTTAGAAGGATCAATATGTGGAAGGTTCTACGTAGGGAGTGGAATCAAGTATGATGTGACGATACTTCTATCCTTTCCAATCTACTCAAGCCTATGGTGTTAAGTCCTTCCTATTCTCAATGGTCCTAATTCTTCCGTTCTTGAGTCTCATGACATGACATGCATACATGTGCATTAAAAGGGTTCTTATGAAGTTTTTAATGATTTTAATATGCTTTGGCACGAGTTTTATTGACTTCATATTTTCAAGGGATGAGTTATGTGTTGCATCTTATGTTTGGATGTTTCATGTACTAAGTCAAGCCTTGCTCTTGCACATTCGGGGACGAATGTTCCCAAAGGAGAGATGATGTAAGGACCCGGATTCTCGAACGACTTTATCAAACTTTATAATGTCACCCCATGAGAGAAAAACTGACCAAGTGTCACTTCATGAGAGGCCCACACGGGTCGTGTGAGGTCACAGGGACTGTGTGGCCTTCAGTGAGGGGGTACTTGGCCATAATTTCGATTATTAGGACTTGACATGGAGTTTCAAGCTAAGGGACATACACCGGAACCCCACACGGACCATATGGTCCTTCATAGGCCATGTGGTGAGGCATGTGATGGCCTTGCACCTGGAAAACCAAGAAATAAGACCAAGTGTAGTCACACAACCACCCACACGGTCCATATGGTGTGTCGCGAGCCGTGTGGCCCACAGTATAGCTCGCGACGCAAAATTTGTTCTAAGTATTGAATTACTATCTCATAACTTTGCGTGACAGAATTTTTCTAGGTATCATTTCACAGTCCTTAACACGACCCGTATAATGTCACACGGGCCGCGTGATCGTCCGTGTGAACTTCCTCCGCATTGAAAACTCTAAGTATGGGATCTTCAAGCTCAAGCTAAGTTTCACTTTCAAGCTTTCAATTCAAGCTTATTTGTGTTGATTAAGGCCATCATAGGTCTCCTACATCAATTCAAGTTCAAAGGAATTCTATTGGCTTAAGTTTTTTGCAAGTACCGATAGAAGGGTAAACTTTAAATGGTCATATCTCTTAGCAAAAATGGAACTGAGTGGCCGACCACCTATCAAATTGAAGCTCTTTGAATTATCTTTCTAATACATCTGGTCTCACCTCATTCCGAATTCAGAGCAATATGTTATGCCTTTTTTTTGTAGAATCTGTCTGGGCTAGACGGGAAGCCTTCAAGGACCGTGAAGAGTTTCATAGACCGTGAAGCAAACCGTGTCAAGTTCAGTTTAAAATTTAAGGGGGAATTTTATTAAGATAATTTTGATATTTTAGACCCATCCCCAAGACTTTTAAGACTTTTTAACCCCCCTTTATATTCCTAAGCTTCTCCTATACTAATTCTAAACCCTCATTCAAGACAAATAATTAGTTTCTAGAATTAGACTGCCAAAATTCTCTCCAAGTCTCATCTTCAAGATTCAAGCTAAATTCATCTCAAATTCATCTTCCTAATCAAGGTATGTGGGATTGATTCTTGGTCCCTTTCAACCAAGAAGACACAAACTCTTTTCAATTTATTTTCATTAAATTAAGCTTACTTTAAATGTGGGTTTTCATTATTTGATTTTATTAAATTCAACTGATGTATGGGTTGTACTTTATTCATGATTTCAAGTTATTTTAAGCCTTATAATAATAATTTACATTGAGGTTATGAAGTTATGAATATGCATGTCACCTTTAAAGGTTGATTTATGTATGGGTAATCTATATTATGATTTAAGTGTGAATTTAATTATGGATTATTTCAATATCATATTATATTGCTAATTTTAGATTGAATCTATATTACTCATATTATTCTAACATCATGTATTGCATTTGCATTCATGGACAATGGTTTATATGGAAATTATGAAGTGGGTTAAGCCTAATTATGTACAAGGAAATGATTTTGATATGATCTTGATAAGATATTGGTTGTGACAAGAACATGATCACGGACATGTCTTATGATTATGGCTCTTTGAGCATCACGGGTGCTTGCACCATCTTGTATATGTGAATGAGCTACTCTTTGCATGAGTGTCATGATTATGACTTATGATTCGGCATTTGAGCCTAAATGTACATTAAATGGTTTTGAAGTGAATTACGATTTGAAAGGAATATTGGGTCTCTTGAAAACACATATATGTATAAATATTCTCGTGGGATGCCGACTTAGCACTGATGGATTGGGGACATCAGTGCTATTCCGAAGGGCCCTCTCCCTTTCCTCGAACTATGTGCCTAGCATGGGTTATGAGAATCCTATCGGAAATAGAATAGGTTGTCGTAAGGAAGGTTGCTTCATATGAAATGGGACGGGTTCCCGTAAGTTAAAGTATTATGATGATATGATATGAAAAATCCTTTCAAAAATGGGAGTGCTTCCCGTAAGGGGTTGCTTCATACGAAATTGGATGGGTTCCCGTAAGGTGAAGTATGGTTTAACTTTGGCAAGTCGACCACCTCTATACCAGTGAGGGGATTTCATCGAGATTCCAAGTTATAGCTTGCTTGTTCTTACGCATGTCGGTTGAGGTCACATTCTCGTTGTATATGAGCATCATTTCATTCATGCATCATGAATTTCATGGCATCTTGTATATTCCTCCCTTGATTATATGATTCTTTCTATATTATGTGCCATTGTCATCTAATATTGAAATGTAGGTTGATAAGTCATATGCATTATATGCCAGCATACTCAGTACATTCAAACATACTAATGCATTCTCTATGCCTACATGATTTTATTATGTAGGGACTGTGTGTTACGATCATCCATCGCTATATGGGTAGCTCGAATTCGGAGAGTTGATATTGTGGTGAGTCCTATCTTCCAAGGAAAAACTACCTTCCTTATACCTATGTTGTTTTCTGTTTATCTTCTTAATTGAGGGTGAACCCGGGATATGTCTTGGCCCCCGTCCCATCTTATGACTAGAGGCATTGTTGGACATCTTATAGACCCTCGTAGATTCTATATGTCATGTGTTGTATTTGAAGCTTATAATTTCAGTTATCTATTGGATATGGCTATCATGGATTGATTATGGGGATTATGATATGTATGTATGTTTGTTGTGTAAATATGGAAGATTCTAAGCCTCGTATTTCCCCCATAGAGTGAATCATACTTACCCGCCCCTTAGTTTTTATGTGCTATGTGAATCCATGTAAATCCCTTTCCCTTTGATATCCCCAAAGCGTGAGTCCTATTTTGCCATCCCTTAGAACTATGTGTTTACTATTTGAATGCGCTTCCGAACCGATGATGTGGATTTGGATACTTTGAGGCTTGTTTGGGGACTCTCGGGTTCCCATTCGCCGTGTAGGCCCTGGATCTAGGTTGTGACAGAGAAGAAGAACACAAGCATGAAAATCCTAGAATTAAAAAATTGGGGTAGTTATAGGCCAAGGATACTCAGATTTCATTAAGGCCTATAACTACCCACACCTCATCGAATAAGACTTGCATTGTCCTCAATGCACACAAAAAGTAGAAAAAAGTACCGGGGTCAAAGGAAACATACCTAGGCGCCTAAGCGCTAGTGTATACCTTGGGTTGCCTCCCAAGCAACCCCTGATTTATTATTGCGGCATGACTTGGACAATTTGGTTACTCAGACTTCACCAAGTGCCCAAACCTCATTTGTAAGATCATCTGGCCTCTTCGTTGACTGACGGATATTGAAGATAACTTCTTCATCGTTCAATCTAAACTTGAGTTGGCCAATTTTCATGTCCACTAATGCTCGACCAGTGGCTAGGAATGGCCTTCCCAAGATGATTGGGATGTCGAAGTCGACTTCACAATCTAGGATCACAAAGTCTACGGGAAAAATGAGTTTCTCAACTTTAACAAGCACATCATAAAGTATCCCTACAGGATTCTTCAACATGCAGTCAGCCATCAATAACGACATACTTGTCAGAGTAGAGGCTCGCAATCCTAGCTTCTTGAAGACTGCAAGGGGTATCAAATTTGTGTTGGCACCGAGATCACACAATGCCCTTGCAAACTCTACATCTCCAATGGTACAGGGTATGGTAAAAGCCCCGGGATCTTCTCACTTTTCAACCAAGGACCTCGTAGCAATTGCATTACAATGTTAGAGCTCTTGGGAGAGCTCTTGACTCGCAGTGTGTTTCTTCATAACTAGATTGTTCATGAACTTTGCATACCCTGACATCCTCTCCAACGCCTCTATGAGAGGGATGTTGATGGAGAGTTGTTTCAACATGGAAAGGAAGTGCTTGAACTTGCCATCCTCCTCCTTCTTTTTAATTTTATGAGGGAAGAGAGGAGAAGGTCTAGGAATTGACTTTAGCTAATGTGGCGCCTCTGCAGCATCACTCACCCCATCTTTGCCACGATCATCTTTGATATCTACATCCTTGACCTCAACATTCCTCTCTCGAACATCATCCTTATCTGTCAGCATGGGAGGATCAATAGTACTCTTGTATCCACGAGTAGTAACTTCCATGCATTGCCCTTCATTCTTTGTATTCTAAACTGTGTTGCTAGGAAATTTACCTCTCTGATGCTAATTTAGTTGAGTTGACACTTGACCAAACTATTGCTCAAGCTGTTTGATAGCAACAACATGAGACTCTATTTTCTTATTTATGCTGGAGATATCAAATTTAATCCCCCCAGAGTCTCATCGAGTGTCTTAGCTTTCTTCAACAAGCGCTCAAACATCTCCTCAACTCTAGAACTACTAACACTAGATCACGGTTATATGGTGGAACATAAGGACCATTTCTGTAGCCATCTATACGGCCCAAACTGCATCTCTATCTTCACCCCGAATCTTGTCATAGTACTCTCCGTGGTTGTCCTTGAAAGCTCCATCTCAATTATAGCTCCGACCTTGGCGCCAATAGTCCTGATTAGACCCTTGGGCATTAGTCCGAAAACCCAAGTCTGATCAGCAATGAAGCAAGTGTCCTCCTCTTAGTGGGGATCATCAAACATGGGTGCTTGTGGAGGATGATGAACAAGTATATTAAATCTTTCCTGATTCTGCTTCATCATTGCCTCTATAACTGTAGGGATTCAGATAAGCTCTTGCATAATCTCTTCATTTATTTTGGCTTGCTCCGAACCAATACTAATAATGCACAAACTTTTGGTAGATTCTCTTTTTCTTTGCCCCCATGCACGATTGGTCTTGACCATCCTTTTTATTCTTTTAATGATCCTTGCAAATGGTTGATCTAAGAGCATGCCCCCCATAATGGTATCAACACAGGCTTGACTATTCTCATCTAGGGCATGGTAGAAAATCTCCACTAAGGCATCATCTACAATTTTGTGGTCTGGGACATTCCTCAAGCACTTCGTGAACCACTCCCATGTAGTACCGATTGAATCACCAGGAAGTTGCTCAAAGTTATTGATTTGATCTTTCGAATTGAGCTTCTTCAATCTTGAGAAGTACTTCTCCAAAAAGGCCTTTTGAAACTCAGCCCAACTGGTGATCGAACTATGCGTGAGCTCGGATAGTTATAGTGCTGCATTTCCTATCAAAGATAATGGGAAGACACGAAGTCCCACAACATCCGTAGAGAGATTCAGTGTTCCCATCACACTATTGCAGACGAATGCAATGTTGTGTAGATGGCTATGCAGATCCTCTGATATTGGGCCTGTAAACAACCCACATTCCTGCAACATCTAAAGTAACCCACTCGAAACCACAAACTTTGTGTCAGCCGGTAGTGATGGTAACACAATAGCTCCAGTCACCTCCAGAGCCATATGGTTCAGCCAATATTGATTCCACTGATTAGCTTCGGCATTGAAGTCCTGTCGCTGTGGAAAAATGTTCCCAAGAGGATGTGGGTTGTGATTGTTTGCATTCTCATTCTCATTTCGATTTAGAGCTGCATTTGCCATGTTGTTTGCATTATCTTGGGTCATTCTTCTAAGTCTTTTTTGGATTTCTTTGTCAAATGGAGTCAAGCGTATGCCTCGACACTGTGTGTTGGGAATACACTACACCTATACCCTGAAAGAAAACAAAAATAACAAAAAATTGTAAAATTACAGAAATAAGGATTAATTCCCAAATTACTTGAATTGGACAAGTCTAGCTATATACTCGGTCAATGGCATAAAAACCATGATGTCTCCCGAGTAACACCTCCTTTTAAAAGCAAAAATGGTCATTGTAAAGATATAGAACCTAACCTATGTTAAGCTCGACACCAAGGGAATATGGTAGATTTAGAAGAATTCAATTGAAATTCGAGTTTATTAACTAACTTATCTCTCGGGAGGGGGGGGAGTTTATAATAACTAGTGAAAAGTAAACCTAACTAACACAAATGTTAAACCAATATGAAGAGAAACTAGAGCATTGTGTTCCCCATGATTCCCTAACTCAATATTACAAGATCACCGAATTCTTTTCTAGAATGGTACGTTAAGTTCACCAAACTTTTTAGCCCTGGCAGAAGGCGAATTTTACTACATGATTTGGTCCATCCTGTAGTGTGACATTACTAACCCTTACCTATTTTCCCAGTACAACCTCCCCTTGGTCCAGTTCCGCTGATTAGACGAGAAAAATCAATCGAATCCTGTTAATTAATCTCTTTTCCTATTCATTACTACCTTGATCCAATCGTAATACTAGGAGGGTTCTAATGTTGGCCACCATTAGAAAGCAATCAAAACAAAGAGAATTAATTAATACATGCATACACATTTTTCAAGAATTACAAATTATCTAGTTTTACCTTGTTGGTTTTTCATGGTTTTCACAACCCTTGTTGTGGATTTAGCTACTTGTGATCAGTGTAAATGCAAGACTTATGAATTTTAATAATATAATTAAGAACTTAGAAAATAGAATTAAGCACAAGAAAATCCAACTCTTCAATGAGAATCACAAGGTTGCAATTGGAAGATGTAATTAAAGTTTACAAGTGTTTCTCAAACTCTCTAATATTTTTCTGTCGTTCCTTACTTTCTCCCTGCTCTCTCTCGCTTACTCTTCTTACTCTTTAAGAAAAATAACCTAAACACTTATTTATAGTGTTTAAAATACAACTCCAAAACAAAATAGGATAACTGGGCCGACAGGCTCCACGAGGTACTCTACGGGTCGTATTGTGATTTACGGCTCGTAGTTGGGCTTTCGTCATCTGTTGCTTGGATTCTGAACTTGGTTTCTATGCCACCTCTCTACGGATTGTAGAAGGCTTTACGGCCCGTAGAGGATTTCGTCTGATAGATTTTTAGAAAGTTCTCATCTTCTCATCCTTAGGGTACGAGACTAAGTCTATGACTCGTAAAGTCCTCTACGGCTCGCCTGCATGTTCGTAGACCCAACTTCATAAATACACCCCTTACTGAAATTGCACATGAAACCTCCTTTACGGCTCATAAAATACACTATGGCCTCTAAAGGGTCTCGTGGATCTTCAACTTCAGCAACTTCTACACGTTTTGCCCAAAAATAATGTCAACCCTGAAATCCTGCAAAACAAACACAAAAACACATCAAACCTACTAACAAACATTGAGAACACACAAAATTCCATGTTTTAATGATCAAAAGTGTTGTATTTTGACAACACATCAGTAGCCCTCACTTTCGAAGGCTACTCGCCGTCCCTAGATGATTATTCCATATTTTTAAAAAGATCAAGATCTTTAATTTCTATTCTAGCTGTAGATGTTGATGATATACTTATTATAGGGAGTGATGCATAAAATTCATAGTCTTAAACAGTTCCTTCATAGTGAATTCAAAATCAAAGTTTTGGGTTTACTCCGTTATTTTCTTGGAATAGAAATTTTGCGGGAAGATCGTGGCATGATATCAGTAAAAGGAAATATACCTTTGATCTTCTTCAGGAGTTCAATGTTTTCTTACTTACATCTGTTTCCTCACAAACAAATCCTTCTTTTAGGTTGCTCGCATTATCAGGAAAGCTCATGTCAGATCCAATGATTTATAGACATCTAGTTGGCAAGTTATATTATTTGACCCATACTCGACCAAAACTTTGCTACTAAGTGTTGGTTTTGAGTCAACATATGCAGAAGCCATGTGACATTCGTTTTACCACAACTTTAAGAGTTCTGTGCTACTTCAAAGGACGCCCTTGTCAAATGATCTTTCTATCAGCTTCTCCATCTTTTCACTTAGTGCCTTTCGTGATGCAGATTGGGCGTCTTGCCCCTACTCTCATCACTCCATCAGTGGATTTTTCATTTGTATGGGTGGTTCTCCCATCTCTTGGAAATCTAAAAAATAAGCCTCTGTATCTCTTTTATCTACCGAAGTTGAATACAGATCAATGCGACATTTGGTTGCAGAGTTGACTTGGTTGACTCGACTCTTATCAGATCTCTCTATCTGCCACCGTTGCCTATTCCCATTCACTCAAATAGTCAAGCGGTGATTCATATTGCTAGGAATCCCATATTCCATGAGAAAACGAAGCATGTGGAACTTGACTACCATTTTGTAAGGCAACAATAACTCTATGGACTAATCTTCTTTAATTATCTTCCTTCAAAAGATCAGCTCGCTGACATTTTCACCAACTCACTCCCTGGACCATCACATCTTCAACTTCTTTCAAAAGAGCCACAGATTTCAAAGGTCTTTGGACGGCATTTTCTAAAACCACATGGCAACTATCAAACGAACAAGGGAAGTATCATACAGTCACAAGGGAAGCACGTGAGAAGAATAAAAAGGAATAAAGTTAGTCATTAAGTCAGATACAACACCAATAGGATTTAGAAAAATAATTTGTACTTAGAATTTTTTTTCTACTGCACTTGTATATATACAGTGGATCATAGAAAATACAATGATGAGAAAATTTTCCAAATTAACAGTGCTCTTGATAATTCTACACTAGATTGTTAAAGATCTAAAATAGATCTCCCAATGATTTAAGGTAGTTCCATAGAGATTAAGAATGATAATTATTTTGTCACAAAGAAGAAGAGACGGTAGTGATTGTGATTTCCAAGTTTTCACCATTGACGACGAAGGGACGCAAGGGTTGAGTTAGCAAGATGAAGATACAACAATGGTTGTGGTTTTCTCTGTTTTTGTAGTCAGCATTTTCGAGGGGACATAACAATTGAAGTTAGAGTTCTAAAAGTAAAGATAAGTAATTATCTAATTTCTAAAGGGCACCTCGTGGTGGTATTTTTTTTTTTAATACTTTTATAGATATTAATCAGGGACTTCTTAATAACATGTTAGGTTTCATTAGTATTTGTCTTGTATGTAGCTATTCACTTGTATGTTCACCGATCATTATGAATGGTATTTCAAGTCTTTGTGATTTTAACTTGAAACGTATTTCAAGTATGAGAGATTTTAATTTGAAATAGGCTTATATGTAAGCTTGGAGGGCATAAAAAAAAGCGACTCAATTTATGATAGACGATTTGGGTGAGTTTCATGATAAGTTTCTTAGTTAATTGTATATAATAATGAAGATTGAGATGTGATAGTCAAACATAAATAACCTATGACTTGTATCATTATACAAGTTGCATAGAATAGGTAGAGTATAGTTGGGTTAAGTAAGAATTAGAGATATTATGTGGCCCCCCCATTTTTTAAGTCAACCAATTAGTTACCATGTTTCTGTTTATTTGAATATAATATAATGGTTAAGCATAAGGAAGTCATAGAGTCAAAAAACAAAAATTATCTTTTCGTAATTATTTTATTTTATGATGTTGAATCTATGTATATTATACTTAATTAGAAGATATAGTTGTAACAAGCAAGGGGTTAAAAGAGGACAGAGCACAAGTTGAGTAAAATATTCAAATAATTAAGAACATTCAAAGACAAAGAAATTCATGCCTTGTGAATTGTCGTAGACTGAGATTTTGTGGGGTTTTCCATTTACAAATTACAATAACTTATGCAAATCCCTAATGAAATTGAGGTTTACAAGTTATCCATTGTTTGAAAACAATATGATGTTTAATAGTGGAACTTGATAGGATAGTTAATTTTAGTCGGTAGAAAATTTGGTAAGAAGTCTAATCATATATCGTCATAGTTATTAAAATTGAAAGTAGGTTTCATCGAAAATCATATCCACCTCTAACTTAAGATATTTTAAAATTAAACATCTTCTCCGACTTCCATTAATGACATCCTCTCATATTATCTTATGCAATTTTTATTTTATTCTTGTCACCATCATTCTTATTAATTATTTTCTATATTAAATTTTAAATTACTCTATGTCATAATATAGGTTTATTTATATATATTCCCTCTAAGTTTGCTTTAAAAATTAAACATCTCCTCCAATTTTGAACAAATGACATCCTCCTTAGCTTATGGACGCTATTGATTTTCATATACCATTTTACGTTATATTTATTACACTCTTTATGTTGGTAATTGGTAAGAGGTGTAATGATGTGATCATAGATATTACGGTGTGAAGCCACTTCATTAAGTTGGTTCGTCAATATTTATTTTACAAGAAAATAAAAAGTGATCTTATTGAGTTTACTAATATTTACATCCATGCCAGTATCTCATTTTTGTAAATCATCTTTCTTATAGGAAAGGTAGTTGTTTGACGTTGAGAAAGTGTCAAGAATGACAGGGAATAGCCTTTTTCGGATCAGCTAATCAAATTTACACTTTAAACTAATACACATATCATTGCTTACAAGACTTAAAGCAAGACTTCTAAAATTCATTGCTTACAACTACTTTATAAATCTAAGTAACAAAAACCTTACCAAATAAATTTTTTTTAAAAAAATGGCAATTAACATTGCCACTACTCAGAATGCTATCCAAAATATGGTCAATTTGGTAAAATTAGAGTCATGCTGATAGTAATCTTGATTTTTCTACCCTCTCCTTTGGTTATCTCTTGTGTGTTCCATACTAAAATAAAAGCCTATAATACCGGTTCAAAAACCATGATTATAGGCTCATTGTCACGATCTCGACTCGCAGTGATTTACACTACCGCTAATCCTCTGATAGAGAACTATTATTGTAACCCCGATAAGAAACTAATAAAAGATAAACAAATTAAAGATGTGGAAATGGTCTAAATATTAGGTTGAGTTCCAATAAGCTCAAATATAATAATTTAAAAACAATGCAGAAATTAACCGCTTGGAACCTAAAAGTCATTGTAACAAAATTCTGCCAACAATCTAAAATAAGGGGATGAAACCTCAGGAATAATTAATGTCTATAATTATCTAGATTCAGACGAAGTTGACCAAGATGGTAGATGAATCGTACGATAGCCTGAAAGAGCTGGCTCACCCTTAAATTTGGTTTATCAATGAGTTCCTAGCTATGGTCTGTCAACAGCCGCCTGAAGATGCTCTATACTCAATAAAGAAAGATCCAGTTTAGTATCAGTATATGAAACAAGAGTGTATTGATAAAATCATGTGGCTAGTTGAGAAAATACAATATATATATACAAGTAACCACAATTTATTAATACCATAAATTTACATAAAACATTAACAAGTTACATTTCATTCTTAGTATACAATTAACAATATCAATCTCCAAGGCAATAGTCAATGATGGTCCTTCATGGAACCCAAATTAAAACTGTAAGTGTGCCAGCATGATACTTGATCCAAAATATAGTGTGTTGGCATGACATTTGATCTAATAAACACTGGCATAGTACCCATTCTAATATGTACTAATGTGGTATTCAGTCCAACATGTACCAATTTAGTACCTGATTCAATATATACCATCATGGTACCATATCCAACAATTAACAATCACAAGCACAATCACAATGCATGCTCACACACTTATAAATCAACAATGGTTTCAGGTAAGAAATTTAAGTGCTGATAATTATTTCATTAGGTTCATTCCATCTTTTTTTGTTTAAGTACATAAAGTAATACTAATACTTCAGTTTGTAGGCATATATCACACATATAGAAAAATAAATCATCACCTACCTCGAAACAAACCTTGAAAATCTCTAAAGAACTGGAGCTTTTCCTTTCTCCAAAGTCCTGACTCATTCTTGGTATAAAACAAACAAGAAATACAAGAATTAAGGAACAACGACCTACAATACCTGGATTACAACAAAATCCTAAACCTTGGCCACTTTCATGATTATCTCCCCCTAGCTAGGATTTTTTTCCCCACCATTAATTGCTGGCCAAACCTTCTCTTAAGACAATTCTTAAGGATTCTAAGGTCTAGAAATTACATTACATGTTAGATGAACGATTTACTTATAATTTCCTAAGAAACAAGTGAAAAATTGAAAATACATAACACTACGTTACTTTGGTTTCTTAAGAATGGAGCAGAAAAATAAAAATAATTTTGAGACTTTTTAGACTTAAACCTGGAACTATCCCACCATGGAAACACTTATTCCACCTTGGCAGATCTACGGTGGAGGGAATAATTCCATCATAGCAAGTTTCACAGATCAAAACTCGAGATTTTCATCCCAAATCTCTATTTCGCAACACCCTCAAATCATGATGTTCTAAAATCAACCCTTCATGACAAGATCAATTTTTGTAAAGCCATACAAGCTCCTTCTTGTCTTGATTATCAATTCAAATAATCAAATTGATAATGCAGACCTCAATTCATTATCAAATTATCCCATACCTCACCCGACTCAGATTTCATCCGACTCTGATCTAGACTCAAAATTTTCAAGTTACGACTCAAGAGTTTTCTAGTCCAATTTTTTTCTGTTTTGATCGTCCTCGAGTGTAAGAAAACTAAGCTAAGATATGAATATAGTAGTACCTAAATCATCAAACAATTGGGAATACTTGTCTCACATGTCCTTCTCAATTTCACAAGTGGCTTCATCAACCGAATGATGCATCTATTGAACCTTCATCAACTTGATTTCCTTGGTTTTCAACTTTTGAACATCATGATCAAAGATGGAAATCATATCTTCCTTATACTGAAGATTATTGTCCAATAAAATTGAATCCGACTTAATAATATGATTTCCCTCCCCATGGTACTTCTTTAGCATGGACATATGGAATATTGGATGGAATCCAAACAAGCTAGGCGGTAGAACCAACCTATGAACCACTGGCCCTAAACAATCAAGAATCGTGAATGGGCCAGTACAATGAGGATTTAGCTTACTCTTCTTACCAAATCTCATAAACACCTTTTATGGATGACACCTTTGGAAGAACCTGCTCACACTAGTGTGAAATGTCAATATCCCTCACCTTAGGATCTTTATATTCCTTCTGTTGACTCTGGGTTGCTAGGTGCTTAGCTGAAATGTTCCTTAACATATCTTAATCATCCTTTATCAAGTCAACCCCTATATATTTCCACATCTCCATCCTAAAACCACCTTATGGGAGATCTACATCCTCTCCCATAGAGTGCCATGTCTATGCTGAAATGATAACTATTTTTATAGGAAAACTCACACAATGTAGGAACTTATCCTAATGGCCTCCAAAATCAATTACACAAGACCACAACATATCATCTACAACTTGTGTAATAACCTATATGTCAAAGGTCAAAATAAGGAAGTAGGGTGCAAGTTTATGTTCTAGTATAGGGTTCCAAAGGGTGCAAGTTTATGTTCTAGTATAGGGTTCCACGGAACCTAAACTATGGCCTATAGTTGTAACCATGAGCTTTAGACTGAGCTCATGGCTAGGCACTAGTGATGGATAAAAATTTGGGTTCAGGATCTCATTCTATGACCCAACAAGATGAGCCATGCATTATCCTCTTGGATTGGATAGTGTTAGGTGAAATTTAACTAACTATAGAGGCTATGTAAGAAAATCTATGACCTATAAATGGAACTACGGATTGTCGACACTAGTTTATAGATTGAGGGCCCAAATTTCAAAATTTTAAACTTTTGGGATGTAACAGGGATGAAACCCCTATCTTCGAGCTATAAATGTGTCTACGATCAGTAGATCAAGCTTATGATTTCCCCTAATAATTTTTAATAAAGGGTATTTATGATTATTTTCTCATTCCCTATGTCCTAAACTACATTGTTTTGACTCCTAATACTACCATATTAGTATTATACATCCCCATTAGCCCTTATTCCAAATCATTCTCCTAAAGTTCTATGTTCCAAACCCCAAGTTGCTCTCAAGGGTTCAATTGAAGACAAGCTAGGGTTTCAAGATTCCTTCACAATGTTTGAATTTTCTCCACAGATTTCCATCCAAGGTGTACGAGTTTCATTCATGGGTATCTTCAACCTATGGAGCCTAAGTATTTTCCAACTAAATCCCTTAATTTGCTTTTGTAAATTCATGTACGTTTATGATTCCATTTTAAATACATGTATCATATTTTATCTATTGTCGCATTATGTATTTTGCTGTGAATGATACTTTTTTGTAAGAAGTTGATGAATTACAAGGTGTTCTTATGCCAGTCTACCTAAGGTTTTGAAATTTCATGGTGGGTTGCTTTATGTATCATTCAAAATTGATAAAAATTTCATAATATATATGCATAATATCTCTGCATTGTAAGTTTTAAAGTTCAAATAAATTGAACCCACCTAGTTTTACTTTATGCCCTAATGAAATAAAACTTGAATGATAATGGTTTCATCTAAAGTTTTATGAAAGTTATGTCTTTGATCATGAAAGCCCTTTATGACTAAATGAATGTCGATGAAGGGACAATTCTCATCAAGTTATGGATTCTTCTCATGAAAGGACAATTGTAAGGCCCCACTTGTGAATAGCATGAATAATGCAAGGGAAATGAGTTCCAAAAATTTTCTGACTACCAGTGGTTCTCGCGAGGGGTCTTACGGGTCATATATTGGTGTACGAGCCGTGCGTTGGCTCATACGTTATAATCATGCATTCCAACAACTCAAATTTAAGAGGCCACTGAGGTACGTGACTACTACGAGCCATTAGTTTTTTCATGGACCATAACTCTTGCTCATAGGATGATGGTCAAACTTGGTGAATGATTATTGCCCAAGTTACACCTCCTTTTTAGAAGATAAAATGGTCGCTGTCAAGATATAGAACCTTACCAAGGTTAGGGTCGAACACACAGGGAATACATAGAATTAAGACAAATACACCAACAAGAAATTCGAGTTATTAATCAACTCAATTCCCTGGGGGGTTTTGCAAAATCAATGAGAAAAAAAACTATCTCAAGAGAAAGATCAATAATGGAGAACAACTAAGGTATTGTGTTCCCCATGTTTCCCCAATTCAGTAATCACCAGATAACCAAATTCTTGTCTAATGTATAGCATGCAGGATCGTAATTGAAGTTCACCAAGCCCTTTGGTCAAAGGTGAGAGGTGAATTTCACTATGCAACTTGGCCCATCTCCATAGTGTGCATTACTAACCATTACCTATAAATCCCAGTACAACCTCCCCTTGGCCTAGTTTGGTTGATTAGATGAGAACACATCAACTGAATCTTGTTAATTAATCTCTTTTCCTATTGATTAGTACCTTAGTCTAGGCAGGTTCTAATGTTGGCCACCATCTGAAAACATGCAAAATTAGGAGAGTTAATTAATACATGCATATACACTTTCCAAGAATAGTAAATTATTTTGTTTTACTTGGTTAGTTCTTCATGATTCCTACAACCCTAGTTGTGGATTTAGCTATTCATACTTTGTAGATGAAGAGATTATGAATTTAGAAGACATAATTAAACACTTACACAAGTGAATAAGAACAAGCACTTCAAATGACAATGAGAATCACATGCTTGAAGATTGAATTATACCACAAGTATTTTAAAGACTCTCTCACAATTGTTTCTCGAAAAATATTGAGTTCTCTAACCTGAACTAATCAAAACTCACGTGAATTGTCCTCCCATCTTCTAAAAAATAACCCTAAAAACGTATTTATAATAAGTAAAAGAAATCCTATACAAATTAGTAAAACTAGTCGGCAAACTCCACGAAAGCACATTATGACTCGTATTGTCCTCTAAGACTCATAGTCGGGGTCTTGTTATCAACTGCTAGAATTTTGGACTTCTTTTCTATAACATCCCTTCACGACTTGTAAAGTGGTTTATAACCCATAAAGGGGGTTTCGTCTAATAACTTTCCTGCATGTCCACTTCTCTGATCCTCAGGGCACGAAAGGTCTTCTACGACTCATACAATGATCCAAGACTCATCTACATGTTCGTAGAATTAACTTCTAAAACTTGACCCCTCACTGAAATTCCTCATGAAATACCTTTACAACTCATAGAATGCTCTATGACCCTTAGAAGGTCTCGCAAAACAGTAAAAACCAACAGTTTCAACAATTTTTTCCCAAATCATGGCCAACCTATATTCTGGCAAATCTAAACACAAAAACACGTAAAAACAACTAAAGTCGCTTTGAGAACACACAAAATCCTAAGTTTTAAGCATAAAAAGTGTTGTATTTCGGTAGCAAATCAACATCCTCAACTTAAAATTGTTTCTTGTCCTCAAGCGACTGACTCAATCTATATGGACAATACAGTCACGCACAAACCTCAACTCAATGACATACATCACACACATCTCAGACTCAAATACCCAAACCAACTCTTCAAAACGAGATTAGATAGCTATATAGCAAACCAATGCAAACTGGTGCATGTGACAACACAACTATGTCATGCAAGGCATTATCAACAATTCATAATCACTAAACAAGTGTAATTCTAATAATGCAATGCAAGTGCTGTCACAAAAAGACGTCCCATATCTGATACTCAATAATATTTCCATGTTTTAGCATTGGGATTGTGAAAACTCACTCACCCTCACAACAGACATTCACGTATAATGACTAATACCATAAGCTTGCGCCTATACTCATGACTCAAACCTTCAACTAATTTGACTAGGATAACTCTAGGACTTTTTAGGCTTGTAACGCAGGCTCAGGAGGCTTTGGTAGGATATTTTGGAAAAATAGTGACTAAAGGACCTCCTTGATACTTTGTTCTTCTACACTTTTACCCCAACCATTCTATTATTTTCACCTTATTCTCCTTTTCTCTTCGTTCAAGCTTTTTTGGGTGCTTTCTTATCATTTTTTGCCTTTTGCCTTGTTTTCATATTTCATTTTGCTTTTTCAACTCTCAATTCAAGCATTTTTCATTTTTCTTGCACCCAGTATATGGTTTCTCTCCTTTTTCTTTGTATCCCTAACTCACCTCCCTTATATTTGTGTTTTACCCTTACACTAGCCACCCTTAACTTAGGCTTTTGACCTGTGTTGAGGTGCACACTATTCATCCTCAAAACTAGGGCCACTTTTGGTAGCCACCTCAAGTTAGGCTTTTTTCCTCAGTCAAGGTACATAATTTTCAAGAAAGGACTAGGGCCAAATTCAAGATTTTTCACTAGATAAGACTGGGTTAATCAGGTGTTTTGAAAGGATAGGTACATGTTTGGCTGAAACATTAAGAACAAGGGATATATCGTCGATTTGTTTGGTCATTTTTAGGGTAAAGTGGACCATTTAAGAATAATGGCCTAAGCTCCTTTCCTAATCCAACTAATCTACAATCCAGCTTAGAGTAATTAGGTAAGTTCTAAATTAGCGCAAAACACAAGAATTTATCAAATAAAGCTCAAAATCACATGGCACTATATACATTATCATCGAAAGACTCTCCGATCATACTTCTCATCTAAATTTACCCTTACTTATCAAAATAGATATTGTCAATCACCTGAACATGCATGGTTACTATCTAACTACCAATCAATTTTTTTGGGTGGGTACCATTTTTTTCAAATAAAACACAAAAACATTCTATATGTCACAAGTATTGGTACTACATATTACACATATTATCCAAATATTCTAAACATGCTGGTTCAACATAAATTAAATATTCACATGAAAAAAGAACACAAGCAAGAAACCTCCGGGATTAAAAATTGGTACAAGCCCATATAGGAAGTCATAATCATACGTACGGTGGCATATAGTTAAGGACAATGGGAGACTACCAAGGTTCTCTCGCTGCTAGGTCACAATCCTATGGAATACTTGAAACGTAGTCATAGTTATAACATGCATAGTTTCAAATTATTGTAATATCATTCTTGCAGTAGCTCATCAAACATAACTTATTTCAGTAAGTTAGGGCTTCATATCATTCTAGTTATTCATATCATGCTTATGATCTCATAGCATACTTGTTAGTCCTCTTATTAGTCTCAACATACATAACATACATATCTTACCACAAGGCATTCATTATTTATTAAACTTGACATGAATCTTTATAAAGTCATGGGGGTACATGTTCATAAGCTTGACATCATGCAAATCATGAGTAAATACCATGAGAGGAGTACAATAAATCACTTGTTCATTATTCATAGGAACTCACATAAACATAGTAAAACTATATTAGCGCATCATTAAACCTTCATATAAAACCATAAATTTCATATGATATTCATTCCATGATAATATACAAGAATAAACTATCATAATATACTTCATATCATCATCATATAAACGGGTTCATAAAATAATCATATATTACTATAACTTGTGAAATCATAAAAGAGAAGAGGAATGATTGAGCTTATGGAGGAAAGGTCTCCACAATCAAACCCGCATACCTTAGTGTGATTGGAGACGGAAACCTTGTGGGAAAATGAGGAGAAATTTGAAATCCTAGCTATAGAATTTTCTTCTTGAAGCCTTAGGGCAACTTGGGAGTGTTTGAGAAGTTTTAGGCTTATGGCTTTTGAGAAATTAATTGAAATGTTGGATTGAAGGGTGTATAAGGCTTGAATGTGAAGATCTAAGGGCCTAATGAGCCTTAAAAATGGAGTTTCATCTGATGATATTTTGGATCTGCCTCTGATACTCATCCTATGATGTGACTTATTGCTTGCAAGTCAATCAATGGGCCATCTAATAACTCGTACCTTGAACCCCTTGAAAATTCCAATTATCACTGATGTGCTGCAAAAATACAACACTTTTGATGCTTAAAACTTAGAATTTTGTGCATTCTCAATGTGATTTTAGTTGGTTTTATGTGTTTTTATGTTTAGATTTGCAGGAATATAGGTTGGCCCTGATTTGGAGAAAACTTGCAGAAGTTGTTGGTTTTTGCTATTATACGAGACCTTTTATGGGTCGTAGAGCATTTTATGAGTCGTAAAGGTGTTTTGTAAAGAACTCTAGGGAGGGGCTAAGTTTCAGAAGTTAATTCTACGAACATATAGATGAGTCGTAGAAGACCTTTCGTGTCCTGAGGATCAGAGAAGTGGACTTGCAGGAAAGTTATCAGACGAAACCCCTTTTACGGGTCATAAACCACTTTACAAGTCGTGAAGGGCTGTTGTAGAAAAGAAGTCCAAAATTTCAGCAACTGATTACGAGACCCCGACTATAAGTCGTAGAGGACAATACGAGTTGTAATGTGCTTTCGTGGAGTTTGCCAACGAGTTTTGCTAATTTGTTTAGGATTTGCTTTTATTTATTATAAATAGGTTTTTAGGGTTATTTTTCAGAAGGGGAGAGGACAGTTCACGTGATTCTAGAGTTATTTAAGTTAGAGAACTCAATATTCTTGGAGAGAAAATTCTAAGAGAGTTTTTGAAACACTTGTGGTATAATTTAATTATCAAGATGTTGATTCTTATTAACATTGGATTTTCTTGTTCGTAATTCAGTTGTATAAGTGTTTAATTATATATTCTAAATTCATAATCTCTTCACGTACAGAAAGCAGGAGTAGCTAAATCCACAACTAGGGTTGTGGGAAACACGAAAAACTAACAAAGTAAAACAAGATAATTCACGATTCTTGGAATGTTTATATGCATGTATTAAATAACTCTCTTCATTTTGCATGTTTTTTGTTGGTGGCCAACATTAGAACCTTCCTAGTGTTACTGACTAGACCAAGGTAGTAATGAATAGGAAAAAAGATTAATTAACAGGATTTGATTGATGTGTTCTTGTCTATTCAACCAAACTGGGCAAAGGGGAGGTTGTATTGGGACTTATAAGTAATGGTTAGTAACAATGGAGATGGCCAAGTCACATAGTGAAATTCGCCTCTGACCTTTGACCAAAAGGCTTGGTGAACTTAAATTATCGTCCTGCATATTATACACTAGTCTTAAATTATCGTCCTGCATATTATACACTAGACAGGAATTAGGTTATCCGGTGATTCTAAGTTGGAGAATCATAGGGAACACAATACCCTAGTTGCTCTCCATTATTGATCTTTCTCTCATGATGGCTCATTTATTTTTTCTAATTGATTTTTGTAACCCCCTGTAGGGAATTGAGTCTATTAAGTACTCACATTGCTTGTTGGTGAATTTGCCTTAAGTCTACGTATTCCCTGTGGGTTCGAACCTAACCTTGGTTAGGTTCTATATCTTGATAGAGACCACTTTATCCTCTAAAAAGGAGGTGTAACTTGGGCGACAATCAACCTTTGAGACATATGACACCTTGAGCTCCTACTCTTGAGGGTGAAGCGACCCTTCGGCTCCATAAGCTTTTCAAGCGAAATAAGAAGTAGTCACCCATGCCGAATACCAAAATATTATCACCCTATTGATTAGGGTCGTATCCAACCAAAGAGTTCAAACCTCTCAGGCTCCTACCTCGGCTTCAAGGGTGAGGGATTTTATAAGAATGAATCCCCCAAAATTTTATGGCTTAAAGGTAGAAAAAGACCCCTCAGAGTTCATCGATGAAGTGTATAAAGTTTTTGCTATCATGGGGGTAAGTTCCGAGAAGAAAACATAACTAGTGGCCTATCAACTCATAAGCCTTATCCAAACATGGTACAACCAGTGGAAGGTGGAAAGGGCGGATGATGAGTCCATTTCTTAGGAGGAGTTCAAAGTTGCTTTCGTTGATTTCTTCTTCCTGATTGAATTAAGAGAAGAAAATATAATGGAGTTCACGAACCTCAAGAAAGATTCTATGCGTGTTAGGGAGTATTCCGTCAAATTTTATGATCTCTCAAAGTATGCTCTTCACTTAGTTTTTGATGCAAGGGAAAGGACGCCCAAGTTTGTCTCGGGTGTGTCTGACTTGATCATGGAATAATGTCATACCGCCATGGTGGCAATGATAGGGTGGCAATGGTAGGATTACTCTTCCGAGGTGCCCAAAATGCGAAAAGAATCATGGTGGTGCATGTATGAGGAACTCGGGTGCTTTCTTCAGATGTGGTAAAATGGGCCACAAAATTGCGAATTTCCCCAACAATGGTAGAGATGGTTGGCCCCAAGGACAAGGTGTTCATGGTGATCAAAGGGCACAAGGTGGTCAACGAGGGGGCACTCCACATCATAATCAATTTTATGCCCTTTAAGGGAGGAAAAGGGTGGATGAGGCACCTAATGTTTTGACCGGTATGTTAAAGGTTTATGATTTTGATGTGTATGCTTTATTGGATCCAGGTGTCACTCTCTTTTTCATTACTCCTTTTGTTGCTAATAGACTTCATGTGTGTCCTGAGTTGTTGTGTGAACCCTTTGAAGTGTCTACCCCCATCGGTTAGTCCATTTTTGCTAAAAGAGTCTATAAGGATTGCTCCATGTCTATACTGCATAAAGTCTTACCTTATGATTTTGTTGAACTAGAGATGGTAGATTTTGACATTATTCTTGGGATGGACTGGTTACATGTATATCATGCAACTATTGATTGAAGATCTCATAAGGTTAGATTTCAATTCCCTAATGAGCCCATCCTGGAGTGGGAAAGTCATGATTCTGTGGTCAGGGATGGGTTCATCTCTTATCTTAAGGCTCAAAAGTTGATTTCCAAAGGTTGCATTTATCATCTTGTGCAGGTTAGGGATGTTAAGTCTGCAGTCCCTCCTATTGAGTCGGTTTGGGTGGACAATGAGTTTCTTAACGTCTTTCTCGATGAACTTCTAGGAATTCCTCCCGAAAGGGAAATAAACATTGGCATAGACCTCTTCCCCGACACACAACCCATTTCTATTCCCCCTTATGACATGGCGCTGTCGGAGTTGAAGAAGTTGAAAGACCAATTAAAAGACTTGTTGGAGAAAGGCTTCATAAGGCCTAGCAAGTCACCTTGGGGTGCGCTAGTGTTATCTGTAAGGAAGATAGATGGTTCACTTAAAATTTTCATCAACTACCTGCAACTCAATAAGGTCACCGTGAAGAACACGTATCCCTTGCCAAGGATTGATGAACTATTTTATCAACTACAAGGGGCTATCCACTTCTCAAAAATTGACCTTTGATCTGAGTATCATCAATTGAGCGTAAAGGAGTGTAATATTCCCAAAACTACTTTTCAGTCAAGATATGGGTATTTTGAATTTGTGGTGATATCTGTCGGCCTAGCCAATGCTCGGGAAATATCTATGGATCTTATGAATAGGGTCTTTAAACCCTACCTCGACATGTTTGTGGTGGTACTTATGGATAATACTTTGATCTATTCCCTAAGTTAAGAGGAGCATGCCAAGCATTTAAGAGTAATGTTACAAACATCGAGGGAAGAAAGGTTATTTGCCAAGTTCGATAGATGTAAATTTTTGGTTGAGGGAAGTTTCATTCCTAGGGCATCTGGTATCGGGTGAAGGAATAAAAGTGGACCAAAAGAATACAGAGGTGATAAGAAACTGACCTAGACACTTGACTTCAATAGATATTAGGAGTTTCTTGAGCTTGGCGGATTATTACTGGAAATTCGTGAATGGTTTCTCTTCAATTCTCTCCTTAGACAAAATTGACCCAAAAAGTGAAATTTTTATGGACCAATGAGTGTGTAAGAAGTTTCCAAACCTTGAACAACAAGCTTATGATGCTCCTATCTTAGTTCTACCGGAAGCATTTGTGGTGTATTATGATGCTTCAAGAATCAGTTTGGGGTATGTTTTAATGCAAGATGGAATGGTCATTGCCTATGCTTCTAGGAAAGTTAAGGTGCATATGCGCAATCACCCCACCTATGATCTCGAATTAGCAGCCGTGATACTTGCTTTGAAGATATGACATCATTATTTGCATAGGGTTCATGTAGATATGTTCACCGACCATAAGAGTGTTCAATACGTGTTCATCCAAAGAGATCTAAATTTGAGTCAAAGAATGTGGTTGGAGTTCCTTAAAGATTATAACTTAAGTGTGTATTACCATCCGGGCAAGGCTAATCTTGTTGCCGATGCCCTAAGTCAGGTGTGCATGGGGAGTGCGGCTCACATTAATGATAGCAAGAAAGAATTAGCAACACGGAAGTCTACTGGTTGTCTAGGTTGGGGGTTAGATTGAGTGAGGCCAAAAATGGCGGTGCGGTGGTGGTAGATGTTTCTAAGTCTTCTTTGATTGAAGAAGTCAAATCCAAACAAGGCCTTGATCCCATATTATTAGAATTGAAAAGCTTTGGTGAAGGATGGCATGCTGGAGGTTTTCTGCCAAGTGGGATCTGGTTTCCTTATGTACCAAGGTAGGTTATGTGTGCCCGATCTCAATAGCTTGAGAGACTTGATCTTGAATGAGGCTCACAATTTATCTTATTTCATTCAACCGGGTTATATCCAGATGTACAGGTATTTGAGAGAATTGTATTGGTGGGGTGGTATGAAGAAGGATGTTGCCAAGTTTGTATCTAGTTGCCATAATTTTAACAAGTCAAGGCCAAATATAAAAGGTCGGGTGGCGTAGCCCAAGATTCCTATGTGGAAGTGGGAAGAGACTAATATGGATTTCGTGATTGGGTTACCAAAGACTAGCAGGAATGTTGGCTCCATTTGGGTTATTGTTGATAGAATGATGAAATCGACTCACTTTCTACTGATTAAGGCAACCTATGGTGCGAGATTACGCCAAGTTTTATATTCATGAGTTGGTGAGAATATATGGAATTCCAATGGCTATAATTTTGGATTGTGGTGCTAAATTTACTTCCTACTTTTGGAGATCCTTTCAAAGGGCCTTGGTACTAAAGTCAAGCTTAGCACGACATTTCACCCACAAATGGATGGCCAAGCCAAGAGACCATAAAAAATGTTGAGGATACACATAGGGCTTGTGTCATGGAGTTTAAAGTTAGTTTGGATGAGCATCTTCCACTTATGAAGTTTTTCTTATAACAATAGTTATCATTCTAGCATCAGAATGACTCTCTTTGCAGCTCTTTTTGGGAGGCGTTGTAGATACCCTATCGGGTGGTTTGAAGTGGGGGAAATGGCTTTGTTGGGATCAGCTTTAGTTATGGAAGCCTTAGAGAAGGTAAGGATGATAAGGGAGATATTTGAAGGCGGCTCAAATTTAGCAAAGGTCCTATGCTGACACTAGAAGAAGAAACCTTGAGTTTGAAGTTGACGATCGGGTGTACTTGAAGGTTTCACCAATGAAAGAGGTGGTTCATTTTTGCATGTGAGGGAAGTTAAGCCCTAGATATGTAAGGTGTTACTGGATATTGAGGCAGGTTGGTAAAGTTGTGTATGAATTAGAGTTGCCCCCAAAAATAAGTATGATTCATCTAGTTTTCCATGTTTCCATGTTGAGGAAGTGTGTTGGAGACCCTAGTTTCATTGTACCCTTAGAAATGATGGATGTTGATAAGAACCTAATTTATGAAGAAGTCCCAGTAAAAATATTGGATCAACAAGTCAAGAGGATGAGGAACAAAGACATACCTCTATTAATGTCCTTTGGAGAAACCAACAAGTCAAAATTTCCACTTGCGAAGTCGAAGAGGATATGAAAAAGTGATACCCCTATCTCTTCCATTCCAATCTAGCTAGAGGTATTATGATCTTCCAATTTAAGTACCTCCTTTCCTTGTATGTCACCTTCATGTCATCTATGAATGGTCATGTGATTTTGAGGTTGCATGTAAATGTTATTTGGAGCACAGTTCGAAAATTTTCATGATGCATATGTTGCATTGTTGCATATGATGCATGTATTTAGTTCCTTAGAGCTTGCCTTTAGCAACATTCAGGGATGAACGTTCCGAAAGGGGGATATTGTAAGGCCCCACCTATGAAAAGCATGAGCAATGCAAGGAAAATGAGTTCTAGAAATTTTCTGAATATTAGTGGTTCCTAAAAGGGGTCTTACGGGCCGTATGTTGGTTTACGGGCCGTACATTAGCTCATGGATTCTAATTTCCTGTAGCTCAAGTTTGGGAGGCCACTGGGGTACAAATACTTCTATGAGCCAGAAGTTCTTCCATGGGCCATAACCTTTGCTCATAGGATGATGGCTAGACTTGGTGAAGATGAGATTTTCAAGGGTTCAAGGTACGAGTTATCAGATGGCCCGTAGATTGATTTATGAGTTGTAAGTCATGTCGTATGTCAAGTATCAGAGGATACAAAATACCATCAAAAGAAACCCCATTCTTATGGCCCGTTGAATGAACTACGGCTCGTAAACGGGGTCTCGTAGTCCTCTCCAGCAGAATTTTAAAAAGGACAAAATTAATGTTTCCTAATTTTCGAAGCCTATGCTACATCGTTTAGGCCCTTAAATCTTCACTTTCCATCCCTATATACCATTCACTCCCTCATTTCAATGCATTTCTCAAAAAGCCTTAAGTCTAAACTCTCCGAAACACTCCCAAGTTCCCCCAAAGCTTCAAGAAGAAGAGTCCATAGCTAGGGTATCAGATATCTCCTCATTTTTCCACAAGGTTTCCATCTCCAATCACACTAAGGTATGTGGGTTTCATTGTGGAGACCTTTCCTCCATAAGCTTAACTGTTTCTCTTCTCCTTTATGATTTCTAATACATGATGATTTTCTGAACCCCTTTATATGATGATGATGATGATGATATGAAGTATTATATGATGGTTTATTCTTTCATATTATTATGGACTGAAATATCACGTGAAAATTTATGGTTTTATATGAGGGTTTGATGATGCCCTAACGAAATTTTACTAGGTTTAGGAAAGTTCCTATGAATAATAAAAAAGTGATTTTATTTTACTTCGCTCATGGTATTTACTCATGATTTGCATGATTTTAAGCTTATGAATATGTACCCACCATGAATTTGATAAGGATGCATGTCAATTTTCTCAAATAATGAATGCCTTGTGGTAAGATATGTATGTTATGTATGTTGAGATTAATAAGAAGACTAATAAGTATGCTATGAGCTCATAAACATAATATGAATAACAAGAATGATATGAATCCCTAACAAGATGAAATAAGTTATATTTGATGAGCTACTCCAAGAATGATATTACGATATTATGAGACTATGCATGTTATGACTATGACTATGTTTCACGTATTCCATGGGATTGTGACCTAGCACCGACAGAACCTTGGTAGTCTCCCATTGTCCCTAACTATGTGCCACTATAGGTATGATTATGACTCCCTATATGGGCTTCTAACTATGGAAAAGGCAATGCTTTAAGGTAGGATATCTATTGAACCTCCAAAAAAGGTTATGCCGTAAGGTAAGGATATTATATAAATCCCATTGAATAGGCTATGCCATAAGGTTATGTCACTTTACGAAAATTCCATTCTATAAGTATAGTGTTTTGTCTACCTTTGCAAAGTAGACCACTCCTTGTCCGGTTTGGAGTGAATATCAGGATTCCAAGTAGTAGCTCACTTGGTCTTATATGTTAGTTAAGGTCCCTTCCCACTATGTATATATGCATGTTCAACTAAGTATTTTTCACTCATGACATATTGAGCATATATCCATTATTTATGATTATGCATATTATTGCTTGATTATGGCTTATGTTCCTTGTCGCATTTGCACCCTGCATACCTAGTTCATTCCAAGTACTAATGCATATTTTTGCATACATGATCTAACCATGTAGAACCCAAAGTTCCGTACCATCCTCCTTCTCCACGTGGCTAGATGGTTTGAGTGAAGATTTGCTATTGGTGAGTCCTCCACTTTTGGGGCCAATATCCACTTACTTTCATTCTTTTACTTAGACAGTCTATTTTTGGATACTATCTTTTGAGGGTGAGCCCGGGAGATGTCTTGGCCCCTGTTTATTCATGATTTAAGGTGTTATTGGATATGATTATGCTATGCATGTATGGGCTTGATTCCTTATGTTTATGTAATTATGGAAGAATCGCCTTAGTCTATGCTCCCTTGTATGTGTTGTTTCTTGTTTAAAAAGTGATTAAAGTCCTAAGTCCTTAATGGCCCCATAGCGTGAGTCATACTTATCTGCCCTTGAGATTATATTTTTTACGCGATCCATGTCAATCCTCTTCCCTACAACACCCCCATAGCGTGAGTCCAAAGTCCCATTTATGCTAGAATTATTTGCTATTTGCTCACTATCTCTTTGTTTTTCCGCAACCAAGGATGTGCTATGCATATTTAAGAAGGACTGTCTAGGGTCTGTAGGGGTCCGCCACTCGCCGTGTGACATCTAGGCTCTAGGCTTGGGTCGTGACAACAATTTTCACATGAAAGGATTATAAAGGTTACAATGAGCTGCTCTTGATACTTTAAAGTATGATTTCAAGTTTATGAATATTTAAAAGCATATGATTATGTGCCACAACATGAACCTAGGGCCTAGGTATGACACAGGGAATGGAAACCTGAAGGCAACCCAAACAAACCTCTTAGCATATAATTTCCACATCCTTTGTTACGAAATATAGAACAAGAATTAACAAATAAGTTTGGCATAATTGGCGCTTTTGTCTCACACTATGGGCATAAATAAGGGAAAGGAATTTGCATGAATCACATAGCAAGAAAGACTAGGGGAAAGATAATATGACTCCAGCTATGGGGAAGTAGGAAATTAGGAAGATCATCACTTTCCATCAACATCAACAACATAAAATAGCATCACATAGGGGAAAGGTAGTAAAGGATAAGTCTTCATAAAAGCTCAAAATCTCATCATAGGTACATAGCAAAAGTATTTAACAACACTACTAAACATGAGTAGGACGGGCGTCAAGACAAGTCCCGGGCTCTACCTCAAAGTACTAAGTAAATGGGATAAAGTCTCACCATAAGCAAGAATAAACTCGGATATTGTCCCCAAAATGGAGGACTCACGACTAAATAATCTTCACGAATCCAAGCTATACATGTGGAGGAGGATAAATAGGAGCTCTGGTGCCTACATGGTCAAATCATGTAGGAAGAAAGTATGTCTTAGTACTTGGAATGTACTAGTAAGTGGGGTGCAAGGCAACAATAGATAATAAACTTCATAAAGAAGATGAATAATCATATATAGTAAAATATAAGCTCAATATGACATGCATGAGTACACTTTAGTGAAAACTTGCATCAAACATATCTTCCTTACATCATACATATGTGGGATAAGAGCGTAATAAATATAGAAGCAAAAACACACACACTTACATGATTTCCACAGCACAACTTATACCCCAAACATGTTCTACAACACATATACCCAATTGAAAGGGATTAAGTAAGATTACCCAATAATTCCAACAACCTATGCTCAATTTTTCAACAAGATTATGCACGTATGTCATCGACCACTAATTCACACATAAAATCAATTAATCACACATGGTAGTTGAATCAATAGGCAGTAACAAATATTTAGCACTTGAAATCAAGCAATGATGCCCAATTCTGGATTTAGACCATTATTCAAACATGGGCAACCCAATTTTAAGTGACACGAATTAAATTCAAACATGGATGTTATGTCTAAACACCATTCCCAACACAATTCCAATTCAATCATTTAAAACAAGGCAAATTAAAGAATTTGGTTTAATTGAAAACTTACCAAGATTTGTGATTAAGTTAAAAAAGATAAAGGGGTGAAAGGGCACTAAACCCTAGGTTGCTGGAAAGTCCCTGGAAAATGAGGTCTTTATTGTCGTTGGTGGTTGAATTAATGGGGGGAGGCGGGGGAATGGCCGGGTCAATTTGGTAAATTAGGTTAAGAATGGGATGAAAATAATTTGACCCCATATTTATACCTTGACCAGTTCAACTAAATGTTAATGGGCTTGGATTCTACGAAACCCTGATTACGGATCGTAAAGGGATTTACGATCCGTAAACCATGGTTTTATAGAACATCCAAACCCTAAATTTCAGGACAGGGTTTCATGGACCAGTCTATGAGTTGTAAAGTGATTTATGGCTCATAGAGACATCAACACTTAGCAAAATTTTCAGGAAACTTACCTCGGGTCCACGAGCCATATTCACAACCCATGTATTGATCTACGGATCATAATGTTGGCTCGTGGACTAAAGCACATAATTTTTCTTCTCACTGGAAATCTCTACGAGCTGGGTACGGGTCGTAAAGAGTTTTACACCTCGTAGACCTAGTCGTAGAGACACTTCCTAATGTTCTTCTCAGCCAAAATGACTAATTTAGTCTTGTACGTGTTTACTCTTTATAGAACACAGTTACATTATATGCAACCAGCCCCATGTCCAAAGTTACTATCAAAATACAAGAAAACAAACTGCGTATGAATCCAAAAACTTAAAATTAAGCCTATAACAATACTATTACATCAAGAACCTTGGGTTGCCTCCCAAGTAGCTCCTGATTTATTGTTGCGGCATGACTTGGACAAATCGGTTACTCAGACTTCACCAATTGCCGAGACTTCACTCTTCAAATTATCCAGACACTTCATAGACTTACATATATTAAAGGAATGTTCTTCCCAAGATGATTCAGATGTTGAAGTCAACTTCGAAGTCTAGGATCACAAAGTTTGCGGGGAATATGAACTTTTCAACTTTGACCAGCATATCATATAGTATCCCCACAGGCTTCTTCACCGTGCGATCTACCATTAACAATCACATGCTAATTGGAGTAGGGGTTTCTAATCCACCTTTCTTGTAGACCGCAAGGGGCATCAGGTTAATGCTGGAACATAGATCACATAGTGCCCTTGTGAACTCTACATCTCCAATGGTGAAGGGTACGGTGAAAGCACTTGAATCTTCTCGCTTCTAAATCAAGGACCTCATAGAAATAGCACAATATTGAAGCTCTTGAGAGAGCTCCTGGTTCACAGTGTGCTTTTTTGTGACCAAGTCCTTTATGTACTTAGCATACCCTGGCATCTTCTCAAATGTCTCAATGAGGGGGATGTTGATGGAGAGTTGTTTCAGCATGGAGAGAAAGTATTTGAATTTGCCTTCCTCCTCTCTCTTTTTGATTGTTTGAGTGAAAGGAGGAGGATGTCTAAGAATGGGCTTCAACTTCTATGGCGCATCAGTGGCTTCACTCACCCCATCCTTGCCACGATTATCTCCTATCTCTGCATCCTTGACCGCATCCATCTCCTCTCGAATATCTTTCTCATCAACTGGCATGGGAGGATCGATGGTGCTCTTGCCACCTTGAGTAGTAGCTGCCATATACTGCCCTTCATTTTTTAGATTCTGAACTGTGTTACTAGGCAGTGTATTCCATTATCACTTATTAAGTTAAGTCAACACATGACCAAACTATTTTTTAAGACGTTTGATAGCCATAAAGTAGGACTCTTGCATAAAGAGTCTATGTTCCTATTGCACTCTTGTAGATGAATGCCATATTTTGTAGGTAGCTATGACCAAAAAGGCCTTCTACAAGTCTTCCCAACTGTTCATCGAACTCTGCGGGATCTCATATAGCCATAATGTCGCATTGCATGTAAGAGACGATAGGAAGACACAATGTCCCACAACATCCATAGAATGATTCTGTGTTCCCATTACACTTTTGCAGACGAATGCCATATTTTGTAGGTGGCTATGAGGATCCTCCAATCGTAAGCCCACAAGTAGCCCACAGTTCTACAGCCTCTGAAGTAACCCACTCGAGATTGTTAACTTTGTGTCTGCCGATAGTGGTGTGAACACAATAGCTCCGGTTACCTTCATAGACACAGGATTCAGCCTATATTGATTCCACTGGTAAGCATTGGCATTGGAATCCTGAGGCTGTAGAGCAATGTCCTCCAGAGAAGGTGGGTTCTCATTCTCAGCATCCTCATTGTTATTCATGATTAGAGCTGCATTGGCCATATTATTGGCGTTGCCTTGGGACATTCTCCTCAGCATTCTATGGATCTCTGGGTCAAACAGAGTTAAGGGATAGCCTTGACTCCTGGCATTGGGAATACACTACATTTACACTTTGAAAAAGAACAAAAACAACAAAGAAAATAAAATAAGGGAACTAAGGATTAACACCCGAATTACTTATAGATCGACTAAGTCTAGTTGTATTCCCTGACAACAGTATCAAAATCCTGATGTCACCCAAGTTATGCCATATTTTTAAAGGATAAAGCAATCGCTGTCAAGAAATAAAACCTAACAAAGCTTAGGGTCGAACCCACAGGGAATACGTAGATTTAAGAGAATTCAATGATTGTAATTCAAATGGTTAACCAACTTACTTCCCCGAAGGGCCGGGGGGGGGGGGGGGTCTTGCAATAATTAATGAAAGATATAACTAAACTAACTAACACACGAGAGAAGTCAATATGGAGAGAAACTAGGGTATTGTGTTCCCTATAATTCCACAACTCAGTATTACAAGATAACCTAATATTCTTTACTAGTGTATAGCATGCAGGACGGTAAGTTATGTTCACCAAGCCTTTTGGTTAGAGGTGAGAGGTAAACTTCAAAGTGCGACTTGGCCCATCTCCATAATATGCATTACTAACTCTTACCTATTAGTCCCAATACAACCTCCCCTTGGCCCGATTCGGTTGATTAGCCGAGAACACATCAATCGAATCCTGTCAATTAATCTCTTTTCCTATTCATTACTACCTTGGTCCAATTAGTAACACTAGGAGGGTTCTAATGTTTTCCACCATTAGAAAATATGAGAAACAAAGAGGGTTAATTAATACATGCACATACACCTTTCAACAATTATGAATTATCTAGTTTCACTTTGTCAGTTCTTCATTATTCCCACAACCATATTGGATTTAGCTACTCATGGTTTGTGTATATACAAGAATTAAGAAGTGGAAAAACATAATTGGACACCTACACAACTTAACTAAGAACAAGCAAATCCAACATCAAAGAGAATCACAAGCTTAAAGATGAAATTAAGTAAAAGTGTCCTCAAAGACTCTCCAATGTAATCTCACTATTTTCTCTCTCTAATTACTGAGTTATCTGAGTACTAGGCTAAAAAATTTCAAAAATAACCTATAAACCTATTTATAATAAGTAAATTACATGTCTTAAACAAAATAGGAGAACAAGTCGGCACACTATACGAAAGAGGTTTACAGGCCATATTACATTCCATGGCCCGTAATTAGGGTCTCATACTCTGCTGCTGGAATTTTGGACTTCAACTCTATGACACCCTTTTACGACTTATAAAGTGATTTACGACACGTAAAGGGGATTTCCTCTGATGAACTTCAAAATTTCTCAATCTCTGATCCTCAGGGCATGAACCATCTTCTATGACTCATAAAACCTTCTATGGCTCGTCTGCTTGTTCGTAGAATAAACTTAAGAAAATAGCCTCTCACTAGAATTATTCATGAAACCACCCAATGGCTTGTAAAATGATCAATGGTCCGTAAAGGGTCTCATATAACAGCAAAAAATCATCAACTTCTGCACTTTCTCCCAAATTAAGGGCCAACATGTAATGCTGCAAATGTAAACACAAAAACATATAAAACCAACTAATATCGCATTGAAAAAATACAAAATTCCAAGTTTTAAGCATCAAAAGTGTTGTATTTTTGCAGCATATCACTCCTTTCGTTCCATATTCCCTTCTTAAGCTTGTTGTATGTTGTTGTGGGAGATGAAAGTCCTAAGCCCCTAATTGCTCCCATAGTGCGAGTCATACTTACCGGCCCATTAAACTTTATTTGCTATGGGATCCAAGCTAATCCTCTTCCCTACAACATCCCCATAGTATGAGTCCAATGCCCCGCTCCCCTTAGAAATTATATATGTGCTTGGTTATTTATGCTTCCGTAACCAAGGATATGCCACGTATGCCCAAGAGTCTTGTTTAGGGTACCTTCTTGTTCCCCATTTGCCGTGTTACGCCTAGACCCTAGGCTTAGGTTGTGACAACGTTCACAGGATGGACTCTGCATTCGCGAGAGTATTTTCACTGATCAGATTCTAAAACATGAGAGATGCCATTTTTACTCCATTTTAAAACTTTCAAAGTATTGGAGCAATGTTGAATGGAAAATTTCGAAGGAATTCATAGGATAAGTGTTTCTAACACTATATTAAACATTTTCCATAAGTTTTATCTTAATTTTGTCTCAAAGTTTATGATTTTTGAATGTCCAAAATTGACAATTTTTGGTGTTTCATTTCGAATCTAATGATGATTTCTTATTCGATTTGAACTCAATTTTAATGGGATTTTCACCCACGAAGTTCATTTTCTGTGTAGAACTTGATTTTAATCAATTTAATGAGACAACTTTCTATTTAATTTGAGATGGTTGTAACTATTCTATGGTCTTACCTTAGATACTCTTGTACTCATGACTCCAGGTTTTAGGAGATTTATTATGAGATATAGGTTTGTTTCTGCTTTCTTTTATTTTCTTTTCTTTAGTTACGACCCGATTTGGGTATGACAACATGAGCTACTATTGTTACCAATATGCCAACACAACCACTTACCAAAACATCCACTATGGAACCACAATTTATGAGACCATTTAGTACCAACCATCACCATGTTCAAGGAAACACATACTTACGAGCATAACATTATGAGCTTTCTCTCTTTACTTCCTCGTGGCCACCGTGAAATCCCTTCTGTTGTGTCCTAACTCACCACATTCAAAAAAATCTTCTTGGTTCGCCAAGCACTCTTCTAGATGCATCATACCACACTTGCCACAAGTAGGGTATGGGTTTCTTTCCTTTCTAATTCCTAGCCTCCGGATCCTAGGTAAATGAAAATCCACCCTGGTATGGGTTTCTTTCCTTTCTAATTCCTAGCCTCCGGATCCTAGGTAAATGAAAATCCACCCTCATCAAAATGAGCTCTCTTAGACTCTCTTGGTTTCTTTCTTATCTTCTCATCTTGGATTTGCTCAAAATAAGTCATGACCCTTGAAATATCCATTTCCTTTACTAGCATCGTGGTTCGACACTCTTGGACAAGCAAGTCAAATAATCCTAAGATGAATTCGCTCATTCTTGCTTGGGGGTTGGCAACCAATGATGGGACATCCTTGGAGAGTTGAGTGAACTTGAGGGAATATTCTGTCAAAATCATATTTCCTTGCTTAAGATTGATAAATTTGTGCATCTCAGCTTCCCTCAACTCTAAGGGAAAGACTAGAAATGCATCCTTGAATATTCCCCAAGAAATGGGACCCCATTCTTTATTCTTCTCACTCTTTTATTGAGTGTTCCATATTTGAGAAACCTCTTTTATTTGGAAGGCTGCCAACTCAATATTTTCCTCCAAAGTCACACACATAAAGACCATCACCTTTTGTACCTTGTCCACAAACTCTTGAGCATCCTCCTCTAGCTTTGAACTATCAAACTCTAAGGGGTTCATCTTAGAAAAATCATTTACCCGTTAAGCCAGGGTGGAAGCATACATACAACTTTAAATCACATAACTCAAGAGGACTATGCATAGAAGTAGTTCAATTCATCAATTTAAATCATTCTTAGATTTTCCACCATAATTATACACAACATCTTTCATACTTGGACATAATTATGAAATTGATCTCATAAAATCATCAATTTTATCATAACCTATGGTATCATATCGTTCATAACTTAATAATTATAAAATAATTCATAATTGAAAACCTTTGAAATCAATTCATGCAATTTCATATAATTAGATAAAGAATCTATCACATTACATGTTCAATAGGATAATTAGAAAGAACCAATACGATATCAACATTTAATTTGAATAGAATTGTGAAAATTACTTTGGGACTCCATAGGTGGAATAACCCATGAATGAAGAAAACCCACATACGTTTGGTTCTTGGAACTTGAATAACAAGTCTTAACAAACTTAGAGAATACTTTTATGACCTTTGTCTTCAATGGACGAATCTTGATCTCCAAGGAATTTGAGGGAATTGGATAGAGGATCTTAAAGAGAAGTTAGAGAGGATTTGAGGGTGTTTAGAGAGAGAAATAAGACTTAAATAGAAAAATTATGAGGATTTATGTATATAAAGTTGTTTGGGATAGGTCCCAACTAAGTTTCCTAGCTTAAAATAAAACTAAGAATATTTTTAACTATAGGGGAACAAGGGTTTGACGTGCCTTTGTTGCGAATCCTACTAGTTTGTGCAATTTCATTAAAGAATTGCTTTCTGACACAGACAACCTATAAATCGTCGGTGACCATTCCCTCGTACAATTTTTTCTCCTAAAAAAGAATATGAATTCAGATTTATGAAATAACACATGAATTTTAAGATATTCAAACAAATACATCATAGGATATTTTCGAGCCACGTTAAGGGGTGTTACAGGTGTCTAGTCTTTATTCCATCCCTTTGTGTCATTTTGCATGCATGCATACTCATAATAACATGTTTTGATTGTAATTGATATGTAAGTTTGAAATTTTATGAAAATGATGATCATATTACATTGATGCATTTATGTTGGGCTGAAAACTCATTTAATCACATTTCTCAAGCATATTTCTATCACATTGGGGGATGAATATTCCGAAGGCGGAGATATTGTAATACCTCCCATTCACTTCTTATGGTGTATTTCTTAAATATCCTAAAATTCATATGCTTTTCAGCAAATCCAACTTTGTACTTTTTTTCAGGAGGCGAAATTGCATAGGTAAAGTGTTGCCTTCGATTTTTACATCAACCATATGAAAAAAATAATTCTTTGGTTGATATTTTCTTAACTAGAAAAATGTGCAACGTGTTTGCGTTGCAGATTGTGTTCAAGATACTACAAATATGGCTGAAACTCATTCCTAGGCCAAAACAAGGAAAATTTGAACTTTGGTAAAAATGAATAATGCAGGACCTAGGGTGCAACGCCCCTTTGTTCCCTCCATGTAAATTTTTTTCTGAACTTCTTCCAATTTAAGTGAGGAAAATTGGGACATATTCCAACATCCTTACAGATGCGAATCCTTGAAAATTCCAGCCATTTTTCCCTAATTCAATCTTAAACTCTCCTAAATCCTCCCAAAAATCCACCAATCAATTCCTAGATTATTAAGATCCTCCATTGAAGTTTGATTACTTAAGTGATTTCTTCAAATCTCCTCAAGTCTTTTTCATCAATTTCAAAGTATGTGTGTATTTCATCCATGGGTTCTTCCATCAATGGAGCCCAAACCTTCTTTTCAATGAAATTTCTTTATTTCAAGGGCTGTATCTTTATGAGTGTCTTCTATTAACTCTTTAATGTATGATTTATGTTTGAAATTGTTGGTTATTGGTTTGATTTTCCGCGATACTTATCAAAGGCTTATCCTATGAGTTTATTTATGATGATTGAAGTTATGCATGATATGGTGATATGAAATCTATGCAAGGTAATGGATCGTGAGATGAATTTCATGATACCCAAACCAAGGGTTCTAATAAGATAATGGTGAGTGTTCTGAATGCTTTCTAAATGAGTTTGTTTTACTTCCTTCATATCCTATACTATTGAATTTCATGGTTTTAAGCTCATATGCATGTACCCACCATATTTTGACTAAGTTATGTGACAAGCTTCTTATGTTGATGAAAGGTTTATCGCAAGATATGCAAGTTTTAAATTTTGTGAATATTTGAGGGTTAATAGGAATGTTATGAATTTATGGGAATATTGTTAAAATTGTGAACGATTGTAAGCCCCGTTTGATTCTACGATGGTATGGTTTGATGATCTACTCCTAATATGATGTTAATATTTGGAACTTATGCATAATTATGACTATGTCTATGATTTAAGTATTCCATGGGATGTTGACTTAGAATCAAGAGGACCTTAGTTGGTTGCCTGTAAGACCTCACATGATGGATGGTATAAAAGTGCATAAGAAATAAATTCTATAATTTTCTATGTGTAAGCAGTGTTTACAACGGGATATATAGATCATGAAATAATACATGAGTCGTACTTGGGCTTCGTGGATTCGAGGGTGCAATTCAAGTAGCTCAAATTGAGAGGGCCATCAAAGCACGAAGGTAACCACTAGTTGTATGTTATTCCATGAGCCGTAACTTGTGCTCATGGAATGGTGGGCAGATTAGGTGGAAAAATGGCTTTTTGAAGTTTGGCGTAGGAACAAGAAATATGACACGTGGTTTGGTTGATGGGTCATATGTGGTGTCATTGTTTGAACTTCATAAATGATTTTTGAGAATCCAAAAATGAACAAGATGAACCCCCTACCCTTTTCGTGACCTGTAGACAAGACCACGACTTGTAATCGAGGTCTTGTAGTCTGGTTTGATAGATTTTAAGAAGGGTCATTTCTTAACATCCTATGTGCATGCTATGTCATTTGGGTCCCCAAATAAGCCATTTCTAGCCTTATACAACCCTAAACTTCTCCATTCTCATCCATTCTAAAATATTTTATGTCTTAAACTCCTCCTAAACACTCACAAACTTCCTTAAGACTCTCATGTAAAAGGTGCAAGCTAGGGTTTCAGATGTTCTTCATACTCCAATAAGATTTCCATCTCCAATCACATCAAGGTATGTGGCGTTTGATTTGTGGAGGCCTTTCCTCTATAAAACTCAACCAACCCTCTTCCTCATCTATCTTCACATTATGGGTAACTTATGGTAGTTGCGTGAACTCTTTTATTTGATTATATTATGAAGTACTTTTTGATATATTATCATTACAAACTGTTATGCAATGAGATTTCATGTGAAATTTATGATTTACACGAGGGTTTAATGATGCCCTAATTAAATGTTACTTTGTTTGATGGGTTACTTTGAATAATTCTCAAATGATTCTATTTTACTCATCTCATGTCATTACTCTTAAATAGCATGATTTTAAGCAAATGTGCATATACCCACATGATTTGATCAAAGATATGAGCCAAGCCTCTTATGTGATGAAAACCTTGAGGCAAGATATGTATAAAGCATGTTATGAATATAAAAAAGGGCTAACAAGTGTGATATTAGCTCATGAGTATGTTATGAATATTATGAATGATATGAAGCCCTATTTTTTGATATTATGGTATAATATTTTTATGAGCTACTCTTAAAATGCTACAAATGTTATGAATTATGTAAGACATGATTAAGTATACGAATTGACTATTCCGTCGGATTGTTGACCTAGCATTGAGCGGACCATGGGTAGTAGACATTGTCTCCAAATTATGTGCCATCAAAAGTTTATGGTTTGATTCCCTATATGGGCTTGTACCATCAATAAAGTCTATGTCATAAGGTAAGGATACCTTGTGAAAACTATCGAAAAGGGCATGCCGTAAGGTAGGGATATGTGATGACACTTTTCAAAAAATTCATATCATAAGGTGAGTGTTTCGTTTGTCTGGTGTGGAGCAAACATTGAGATTCTAAGTAGTAGCTCGCTTGGTCTTACATGTTCGTTATGGTCCCTTCTCCAACTAAGTATGCAATGTCATATGACTTGGTGATTCCTCATGCATGTTTGACTAAGCATTTCTCATTCGTGACATATAGAGCTTATATCCATTGTTATGATATTGCATATTGTTTAATTATGGGCTATGTTTCCTTGTTGCACTACACCCCTCATACTTAGTATATTCTAAGTACTAACTCTTACTTTTGCCTACAAGATCTAATCATTCAGGGATTAGAGATCTTATTAATCTTTCTCCTCTACGTGGCTAGACAAGCCGATTGAAGACAAGCATTTGTATGTCCTCCATTTCAGGGACAATATCCACTTACTTTCATGCTTTGTTAAGACTTGTCTACTTAAGGATATCTTTTAAGGGTGAGCTCGGGTGATGTCTTGGCCCCTGTCCCACTCATTTAAAGGTGTTGTTGTATATCGATATGTATGTTATGAGCTTGATCCCTATTATGTTTATGTAAATATGGAAGATTTCCTTTAATCCTGACTCACTTCTATGTGTTGATTCTTATTGTTGTGACAAGATGGAAGCCCTATGCCCCTACATCTCTCCATAGCATGAGTCATACTTACCTGCCCTTAAGACTTCATTTTTTATGTGATCATGCTAATCCTCTTCCCTATAACATCCCCGAAGCTTGAGTCTAGTGTCCCATTTCCCCTTGAATTATGTGCCTTGTTGTTTTTAATTATGCTTCCGCAACTAGGGTTGTGCCACACTTGCCCAAGAGGTTTGTTTGAGGTCCCCTTCAGGTTCCTATTCATCAGGTTATGCCTAGGCACTAATCTTGGGCCGTTACAAGCTTGGTATTAGAGCACTAGGTTGGTGAATGGTCCTCAAAAATCCAATCCACCATGTCATGTAGAGTCTTGTTTACATTTGTGAAGCGCGCCGCAACTATGAATAGGAGGCTATGAGACGTTTTAGGAAAATGATTTACTTCTTCATATATCCATTTCATGCATTAGACTTAAATTAAGGTTTCCTTTCTCTAATAGATGGTCGTTTTCTCTTCTTGACTATGCCACAAAGAAGGCTGGCATAAAGAGATCCTACTCGCAAGGGTGACCTATCCCTTCTGGCTCCACAAGCTCCCATAGAAGAAGAAGGGGTCACTCATGCTGAATACCGAAATGTGGTTACCCTATTGGCAAGGGCCATAGCCGACTAAGGAATTCAAGCTCCTCATGCTTTTGCCCTACCTCAGGAGTGCGGGATTTCACAAGGATGAACCCTCTAGAGTTTTATAGCTCAAAGGTAGAGGAAGAGCCCCAAGAATTCATCGGTGATGTGTACAAGGTTATTGATATTATGAGGGTAAGCTCAAAGGAGAAAGTAGAATTAGTGGCCTATCAACTAAAAGTCCATGCTCAATTATGGTTTTCTCAATGGAATAGGGAGGGAGAGAGTAAAAAGCCTATCTTTTTGGAAGGATTAAAGGCTTCCTTCGTCAATCGTTTCTTTCCCATTGAACTAAGAGAGGCAATTGAGATAGAGTTTATGAACCTTAAGCAAGGATCCATGAGTTTTATATAGTATTTCCTTAAGTTCAAAAACCTCTCAAAGTATGCTCCACACTTGTTAGCCAATACTAGGGAAAGAAAGCACAAGTTTGGGTTAGGAGTGTCTGACTTGATCAATGAAGATGGCAACGCCATGCTCATGGTTATTTCTTGGCTCATGACTTCTGCCAAGCACTTTGAAGGAGAAAAGCTTAGAAAGAAGAGGAGTGGGAGTCAATGAGAGCTCATTATGATGGCATATTTTAGGTGCTAGAGGTGGTCTTTTCCAACAAGGACACAAATTCCAATGGCAAAGGTCCTCGAATGCTAAAACCCGAAGGTTTGCTAGTGATAGGGTACCCAACGTTAAATCTCAAGATGGTAATGGTTGGATCTCTTCAGAGGTGCGTAAAATGTGGAAGGAATCATAGTGGTGCATGTTTGAGTTACACGAGTGGTTGCTTTAGGTGAGGAAACATAGGACACAAGATTGCAGATTTTCTTAATGCTAAAACGAAGGGTAGATATGGGCGTCCTCAAGGACATGGTGCTCGTGGTGGTCAAAGGCCACAAGGTGGCCACTAAGAGGTGCTCCACGTCATAAACGGTTCTATTCTCTTCAAGGGAGGCAAGGGGTGGATGAGGCACCCAACATTGTTATCAGTATGTTAAAGATCTACAATTTTGATGTGTATTTATTATTGGATTCGGGTGCTACACTTTCTTTCATCACTCCATTGTTTCTATTAGGCTTCATCTATATCCTGAATTATTATTTGAACCCTTTAGTGTCTACCCCCATAGGTGAGTCTATTGTCACTGAAAGAGCCTATAGGGGTTGTCCCGTGTTTATATTGTATGAAGTCTAGTCTTGTGATTTTGTTGAGCTTGACATGGTAGATTTTTATATTATTCTTTGGATGGATTCTTACAAGCATGTCACACTTCAATTGATTGTAGAACCGCAAAGTTAAATTCCAATTTCCAAATAAGCCTGTCCTTGATTAAATAGATCGTGATTTGGTGGTTAAGGGTAGGATCATATCTTTTTTTAAGGCTTGAAGGTTGATTTCTAAAGGTTGCAGTTACCATCTTGTAACGGTTAAGGATGTTGAGCCTAAAGTCCCTCCTATTGAGTTGGTTCCGGTGATAAATAAATTTCTTGATTTCTTTCTCGATGAACTCCCCAGAACTTGAAAAGGAAATAGATTTTTGTATAGACCTCCTCCTCTATACACAACCCATTTCAATTCTTCCTTACCATATGGACCCAACATACTTGAAGGAGTTGAAGGATCAATCGAAAGATCTATTGGAGAGCGGTTTTATAAAGCCTAGCAAGTAACCTTGGGGTGCACTGGTGTTGTTTGTAAGGAAGAAATATAGCTCACTTAGGATGTGTATTGACTACTGGAAACTTAATAAGGTCGTCATAAAGAACAAGCATCTTTTGCCAAGGATAGATGACCTATTTGATCAACTTCAAAAGGCTAGTCACATCTCAAAGATTGACCTTCGGTTCGGGTATTATCAGCTGCGAATGGGGGAGTGTGACATTCCCAATATGACATTTTGGACAAGATATGGACATTTTGAATTTCAGGTAATGTCCTTTTGCCTAACCAATGCCCCAAAGATATTTATGGACCTCATGAATTGGGTCTTTAAACCCTACCTTAAGATGCTTCTTGTGGTATTTATTGACGAAATTTTGATTTACTTCCAAAGTGAAGTGGCGCATGTGAAATACTTGAGGGTGGTGTTGCAAACGTTGAGGGAAGAAAGGTTGTTTTCCAAGTTTGAGAAATGTGAATTTGGTTGAAGGAAGTTGCATTCCTAGGGTATGCGGTGTCAGGTGAAGGGATTAAAGTAGATTCGAAAAACATAAAGGTAATAAGGAATTGGCATAGTCCCTTCACTCAAACGGATATTGGGAGTATCTTGGGCTTGGCATGGTAGTACTGGAGATTTGTAGAGGGTTTCTTTTCAGTCGCTTCCCCTTCGCAAAAAAAGACACAAATGAAGGCCAAATTTGTTTGGGCCGCTAAACGTGGAAGGAGTTTCCAAAATTTGAAAGACAAGCTTACATCCGCTCTAATTTTAGCTCTACTGGGAGGGTTAGAAGGGTTTGTCATTTTTTTGCGATGCTCTAAGAATTGCTTTGGGGTATGTATTAACGCAAAGTGGCAAGGTTATTTACTATGCTTCTAGGCAACTAAACATTCATAAGCGTAATTATCCTACCCATGATCTTAAATTAGCAGCCGTGGTATTTTCTTTAAAAATATGGTCTCATTATTTATATGGACATGTAGATGTGTTCACCACCGCAAGAGTCTCCAATATGTGTTCACAAAAAGATCTTAATTTGAGGCAAAGAAGGTGGTTAGAGCTCTTTAAGAATTATGATATGAGTGTGTATTATTGTCTGGGAAAGGCTAATATTGCAGCCAATTCTCTAAGTAGAGGTTTCCTCCCAAGGGGGAGATGGAGTCCTTAGGTACCTAGGTGGGTTATGCATGCCTGATATTGATGGGTTAAGAGACTTGATTTTGAAAGAGGCTCATAGTTCATCTTATTCTATTCATCCCAGATCTACTAAGATGTATAATAATTTGAGGGAAGTGTATTGATGGGGTGGTATGAAGAGAGATATTGCCTAGTGCATAGTCACTTTTCATAATTGCCAATAAATCAAGGCCGAATATCAAAGGCTGGGTGACCCAGCTTAAGATATAGAGATTCCTACTTGGAAGTAGAAAAAAATCTACATAGATTTTGTGATTGGCTTGCCTAAGACTAAGAGGTTTTTGATTCTATATGGGTTATTGTTGATAGGATGACCAATTCGTCTCACTTCCTACTAGGTAAAACAACTTATGTTGCCAAAGATTATGCTAGATTGTACATTCATGAGTTATTTAGATTGCATGGAGTCCCATTGTCTATTATTTTGGATTGTGGTGCTCAATTTACTTCACACTTTTGGAGATCATTCCAAAGAGACCTTGGTACTAAAGTCAAGCTTAGCACGACATTTCACCTACAAACAGATTGCCTAGCTGAAAGGACCATTCACACTCTTGAGGATATGCATAGGTCTTATATTTTGGAATTTAAGGGTAGTTGGTATGAATATCTTGCACTTATAGAGTTTGCTTATAACGATAGCTATCACTCTAGTATCAGAATGGCCCCCTTTGATGGTTTATATACTAGATGACATAGGTCCCCAGTTGGGTGGTTTAAAGTGGGGGAAATGGCTTTATTAGGTATGGGTTTGGTTATGTAAGCTTTGGAGAAGGTAAGGTCGATAAGGGAAAGATTGAAGATGGCTCAAAGTAGGCAAAAGTCCTACTCCAATGTGAGGGGAATGGATCTTTAGTTTGCTATACATGATTGGATTTAGTTGAAGGTCTCGCCCATGAAGGGCATTGTCTAGTTTTGCAAGAAAGGCAAATGGAATCCAAGTTATGTAGGGCTGTATAGAATTTTGAGGAAAACTGGTAAGGTGACCTATGAATTGGAGTTTCCTATATGGATGAGTATGGTCCTTCTGGTTGTCCATGTATCTATGTTGAGGAAGTGTGTAGGTGACACAATCTCTATAGTGCCTTTTGAGGTTGTGGGAGTATTGAAAGATAACTTGACTTATACGGAAGTACTGGCAGAAATATTAGATAGCCAAGTGAAGAGATTTAGTAACAAAGATGTGGAATCCGTCAAAACTCTTTGGAGGAACCAACAGGTTTAAAGTTCCACTTGGAATGCCAAAGCAGACACGGAGAAGCGATACCCTCATGTCTTCCATTCTAATCAAGATTGAGCTACTATAATTTTTCATTCTTGAGAACCTCCCTTTCCTTGCATGTCATTTCCATTAATCCATGCACGATTATGTAATTTTGATGCTGCATTATAGATGTTAATTAAATCATGGTTTGAAAATTTTCATAATGTATGTGTTGTATTTTTGCATATGATGCATGTATTCTATTCCTTAGAGTTTGCGATTAGCATATACTAGGACAAATATTACCAAGGGGGGAGATATTGTAAGGCTCCACACGTTGGAAGGCATAAAAGTGCATAAGAAATGAATTCTAGAATTTTCTAAGGATAAGTGGTGTGTACGAGGGGATATATGGATCATCAAATGGTATATGGGCCATACTAAGGCTTCGTGGATTCGAGGGTGACATTCCAGTAGCTCAAGCTAATAAGGACACCAATGTACTAAGGCAACCACATGTCAAAGGTTGTTCCACGAGCCATAACTTGTGTCATGGAATGATGGGAAGACATGGTGGAAAAATGATTTTCAGAAGTTTTGTGTACGAATATGCAGGACGACTCATTGTTTGGTCGACGATTCATATGTAGTGTCATGGCTTGAACATCGGAGAAGGTTTTTGAGGGTCCAAAAATTAAAAGGACAAAACCTCCTTTCCATTATCCATGGACTGGACCATATTGGGGTCTCGTAGTATGGTCCGTCAGATTTTACAAAAGGGAAATTTTATCATTTTCTAATATCCTATGCCTATCTACGTCGTTTAGGTCCCCAAAAGAAGCCTTCCTCAGCCTTATACAGCCCTACACTGCACAATTCTCATTCATTCCAAAATATTCTAAGTCCTAAACTACTCCTGAACACTCTCAAGCTTCCCCAAGACTCTCAAGTAAAAGGTGCAAGCTAGGGTTTTGGATTTTCTTCATCCTCCAACAAGATTTCCATCCCCATTCACTCCAAGGAACGCGGATTTTCATTTGTGGATACCTTTCCTCCACAAAGCTTAACCAACCCTCTTATTAATTTATCTTCAAGTTATGGGTAACTTATGGTACTTTCATGAACTCTTTTATATGATGATACTATGAAGTAATCTATGATATTTTATCCTTGTATACTACTATGCAATGGGATGCCATGTGAAATTTATGATTTGCATGAGCATTTAATTAAGCGCTAATACAATTTTACTTTGTTTGGTGGGTTACTTTGGATAATTTTCAAATGATTCTATTTTACTTCTCTTATGTCATTACTCTTAAATTGCATGATGTTATACATATGTACATACACCCACCATGATTTTATCAAAGTTATGAGCCAAACCTCTTATGTGATGAAAACTTTGAGGCAAGTTATGTAAATTAATCGTGTTATGAATATAAAAAGGGGTTAACAAGTATGATATGACCTCATGAGTATGTTATGGCTATTATGAATGGTATGATGTTCTATTCTTTGATATCACGATGTAATGTTTTGATGAGATACTCTTAGGAAGCTACCGATGTAGCAAATTATATAAGATATGATTAAGTAAATGTATTGACCATTTCGTGGGATTGTTGATCTGGAACCAAGAGGACTTTAGTTGGTAGCCGTTGTCCCTAAACTATATGACATCATAGGTTTTTGATAGTTATCCCCTATATGGGCTTGTACCTACCAAAAAGTGTATGCCATAAGGTAAGCATACCTTGTGAAACTACCAAAAAGGCCATACCGTAAGGTAGGGATATTTGATGACACTTTTCATGAAGGACATTCCCTAAGGTGAATGTTTGGTTTACCTTGGCAAAATAGACCACTCCCAGTTCGGTGTGGAGTAAACATCAGGATCCCAAGTAGTAGCTCGCTTGGTCTAACATGTCGGTGATGGTCCCTTTCCCACCTATGTACAATATGTTATGTGACTTTGTGATTCTTCATGCATGTTTGACTAAGAATTTTATCATTCATGACATATTGATTTTAAATCCGTTGATTATGATATTGCATATTGTTTAATTATGGGCTATGTTTCCTTATTGCATTGCACCCCACATACTTGGTACACTCTAAGTACTATTACATACTTTTTGCCTACATGATCTAACTATGTATGGACTAGAGCTCCTATTAATCCTCTTTGGACACATGGCCAGATGAGTTGATTGAGGACTATTATTCGTGAGTGCTCTATTTTCGGGACAATATCCTCTTACATTTATGCTTTGTTAGGAGTTGTCTATATTGGGATATATACATTTTGAGGGTGAGCCCAAGATATGTCTTGCCTCCTGTTCCACTCATTTAAATGTGATGTTGGATATGGATATTTATGCTATGAGATTGATCCCTATTATGCTTATGTAACTAAGAAAGACTTCCGTTAGTCCTCTTTTCCTTCGATGCGTTGATGCTTGTTGTTGTGATGAGATGGAAGTCCTATGCCCCTACTTTTCCCCATAATGTGAGTCATACTTACTCGCCCCTTAGACTTTATTTGTTATGTGATCATGCTAATCCCTTTCTTATTACATCCCCACATATTGAGTCTAAAGTCTCGTTTCCTTTAGAATTATATGTCTGGTTTTTTTAAATTTTGTTTCTGCAACAAAAGGTGTTCCATGCATGCCCGAGATCCTTGTTTGTGGTTTCCTTTGGGTTTCCATTCTCTATGTTACACCTGGGCCCTAGGCTTCGATCATGAAAAGCTTGGTATTAGAGCACAAGGTTAATGAACAGTCCTCTGAAATCCAACACACCGCATCAAGTAGTGTCTTGTTCATGGTTGTAAAGCCTGCCACAACGATGGATAGGTGGCTATGTGACATTTTACGAAAATGATTCACTTTTTCATAAATCTGTGTCATGCTTTACAGTTACATTAAGGTTTTCTTTCTCTATAGATGGTCTTTGTCTCTTCTAGATTATGCCACAAAGAAGAATTGCACAAAGAGCTCCTACTTTCGAGGGTGAACCGGTCCCTCTGGCTCAACAAGCTCCCTAAGAAGAAGACGAAGGGGTGACTCATGCTGAATATCGTAATGTGGTTACTGTATTGGCAAGGGCCATATCCAAAAAAGGAGTTCAAGTTCCTCATGCTTCTACCCCCACCTCAAAAGTGAAGGATTTCACAAGGATGAACCCTTTGGAGTTCTGTGGCTTAAAGGTAGAGGAAGACCCCCAAGAATTCATCAATATGGTGTACAAAATTCTTGATATTAAAGGTGTAAGCTCGGAGGAGAAATCAATATGAGCAGCCTATCAACTAAAAGGCCTTGCTCAATTATGGTTTGTTAAATGGAAAAGGGAGAGAGATAATGAAGAGCCTATCTCTTGGGAGGAATTCAAGGCCATCTTCCTCAATCGTTTCTTTCCCATTAGACTAAGGGAGGCAAAGATGAGGGAGTTTATGAACCTCAAGAAAGGTTATATGAGTGTTAGGGAGTATTCCCTTAATTTCAATAACCTCTCAAAGTATGCTCCTCAAATAGTTTCCGATTCAAGGAAAAGAAGCACAGGTTCGTATCTAGTGTGTCCGACTTGATCAATGAAGAATGCCGCACTACCATGGTCATAGGAGGTATGACACTGTCTCGGATCATGACTTATGCCGACCAACTTGAATGAGAAAAGCTTAAAAAGAGGAGGAATGGGGAGTCCAAGAGGGTTAGTCATGATGGTAAATTTTGAGGTGCTAGAGGTGATCATTTCAAAAAAGGCCACAAATTCCAAGGTCAAGGGACCTCAAATGCTCAAAACAAAAGGTTTTATAATTATAAGGTACCCAACACTAACCATCAAGATGGTAATAGTGGGATGACTCTTCCAAGGAGCCCAAAATGTGGAAGGAATCATAGTGGTGCATGTTTGAGGAACACGGGTGCTTATTTTGGGTGTGGGAAGATGAAACACTATATTGAGGATTGTGAAAATATTAAAAACAAGAGATGGTCTTCCTCAAGGAAATGGTGCTCATGGTGGTTAGAGATCATAAGGTGGCCAACAAGGAGATGCTCCATAAGGTGGCCAACAAGGAGATGCTCCACGTCACAACTAATTCTATGCTCTTCAAGAGAAGCAAGGGGTGGATGAGACACCCAATGTTGTTATGGGTACGTTAAAGATCTAAAATTTTGATGTGTATGTTTTATTGGATTTGGGTTCCATACTCTCTTTCATTACTCAATTTGTTTCTATAGGCTTCATGTGTGTCCCAAATTATTATGTGAATCTTTTGAGGTGTCTACTCCCATAGGTGAGTCTATTGTTGCTAAAAGAGTGTACAAGGATTGTCCCGCATCCACATTGCATATAGTCTTGCGTTGTGATTTTGTTGAGCTTGACATGGTAGATTTTGATATTATTCTTGGGATTGATTGGTTATGTGCATACCACGCTTCTATCCATTGTAGAATCCGCAAAGTTAAATTCTTGTTCCCAAGTGAGCCCGTCCTTGAGTGGGTAGGCCATGATTCGGTTGTTAAGGGTAGGATCATCTCTTGTCTTAAGGCCCAAAAGGTTATTTCAGAGGGTTTTATTTACCATCTTGTAAGGGTTAGGGATTTTGAGTCTAAAGTCCCTCCTATTGAGTCGGTTCTGATGGTCAATGAATTTCTTAATGTCTTTCCCAATGAACTCCCAGGTATCCTACCCGAAAGAGAAATTGATTTTGGTATAAACCTCCTTCCTTATAGACAACCCATTTCTGTTACTCCATGTAGTATAGTCCTTGTGGAATTAAAGGAGTTGAAGAATAAATTGAAAGATTTATTGGAGAAGTGTTTAATAAGGCCTAGAAAGTCACTTTGGGGTGCACCAGTGTTCTTTGTCAGGAAGAACGATGGCTCACTTAGGATGTGCATCAACTACCAACAACTAAAAAAGGTCATCATCAAGAACAAGCATCCTTTGCCAAGGATAGATGTTTTAGTAGATCAATTTCATAGGGCTAGTCACTTCTCAAAGATCGACCTTTGGTCCAGGTATCATCAGTTGGAAGTAAGGGAGTGTGACATTCCCAAAATAGATTTTCAGACTAGATATGGACATTTTGAATTTCTGGTGATTTCCTTTGTTCGAACCAATGCCCCGGCGATATTTATGGGTCTCATGAATAGGGTCTTTAAACCCCACATTGGCATGTTTGTTGTAGTATTTATTGATGGCATTTTGATTTCCTTCTGAAGTAAAGAGGAGCATGTGACACATTTGAGGGTGGTGTTGCAAACGTTGAGGGAAGAAAGGTTGTTTTTCGTGTTCGAAAAATGTAAATTTTTGTTGAAGGACTCCTAGGGCATGTGGTGTTAGGTGAAGGGATTAAAATAGATCCGAAAAAGATGAAGGTGGTAACGAATTGGCCTAGGCCCTCTCAAACATTTTAGGAGTTTCATGGGCTTGGGAAAGGGAGTACTACCAAGGATTTGTTGAGGGTTTCTCTTTAATTGCTTCCTCTTTGATAAAATTGACACAAATCAAAGCCAAATTTGTTTGGACGATGAATGTGAGTGTTTTAAAACTTTAACAGACAAGCTTATATCCGCTCCTATCTTAGCTTTATAAGAAGGGTGAGAAAGGTTTGTTATTTATTGTGATGCTTCAAGAATCTGTTTGGGGTATGCATTAATGAAAAATGGCAAGGTTATTGCCTATGCTTCTAGTCAACTAAAGCTTCATGAGTGTAATTAGCCTACCCATGATATTGAATTAGTGGTCATGATATTTTCTTTGAAAATATGTCACAACACAAATTGGGTTTCAACTAAAGAAAGAGAAAATAAAACGAACACCATCTCAAAGATAACATAACAAATCTCCCAAAATCTGTAGTCATAAGCACAAGAGCATCTGAATCAGTACTGAAGAGTAAATACAAGTGCTTCAAAAGTAAATACAATACTGCTTCAAAATATCTGCTACACAGTCTATGAGGGAAGAAATAAAAAGAGGATCCAAACATCCATGATCACTCGAAGTCTAATCCTTACCGCTGAGATCTAGGTGATTACAATAATACTCAGATGGAATGATCAACTAACCTATCCAGAACCCTATGCACGATCTGCAAGGAGGAAAAAAGTAGTGGGGAGTATACCAAACTGTACCCAGTAGATTCAAAAAGTAGTGGGGAGTATACCAAAATGTACCCAGTAGGTTCAACCGACTAGGTAACAGAAATCGAATCAAGCATGTGACAAAAAGAACCCTATCCCTGCATCAAAAAAGTTAACACAAGATGATAACATATACAACAATAATGAGCTAAAATATCCTGTAGAATCCATGATTCCATAGAAGTATGATAAAAAAACATAATGCATAACTAATCATGCCAATTACCAATGGTGTTACAACCTTGCAGCCTGCCTGTGGTCGAGTAATATCATAATGCCACAACCTTTCCACTTGCCCGTGGTCAAGTATATTAGAATGCCACAACCCTGCCACCTACTCATGGTCAAGTAATAATATGATGCCAAGTTCTTTTCACCTGCCCATGGTCAAGATATATGATGTATGAATCTCATCTTTGACTACGTACTAGGTCAAGATGGGTGGTATCAAATTAAATCATAATGCTCTTGCCTCCTACCCAGGTCAAGGGATGTTATAAACCACATACAATAGACATAAATCAGCAGTGCAATCCAATTGTGCATGTAAGCATGTAAAATGACATTGCAACAATAATACTGACGCACGAAACTCATAATGACCATATGCTCTCAAGCATTAATATAGATTGTCACAGCTAATATCCAAACCATCATCATATTCTAAATCATCACAATTATATCAATAATCAAGAATGCCAATAATATCGGACCTGACTCATCCCAAGTATGCAAGAATATCAATATTATTGGACTTAACTCGTTCAAAATATGCAAGTATGACCATGATACCGGACCTAACTCGTCCACAATATACAAATATAACAATAATACCATACTTATCTTGTCCCAACAATACAAGTATCACAATAATATTGGACCTTACTCGTCCCAGTTGGTGTCACAAGTCTCATTTAGTCATATTTTATTTTAAGTCCTCGTCATTTCATCATAATTCAACTTAGATTATCAATAGGATCAACATTATACCGAAATTTGGCTCAACCAGAATCACTTTCCATCATCATTTCTGCACAACAACTCAACTGCACAATTATCACATGTGAAGATCAATAACACAATCCCAAAAGGTTAGATGAACCTACCTCGATGCTGAAACCACCCTGGACAAGCTTTCAATCAACTCAAATCGGTCCTCCCATTTGATCAATCTTTATAAACTATAGTTACTACTCATTAAAAGAAGCATTTTGATACTCATATTGTCATAATTTAGGCCTAGGGGAAAATGATAAAAATTAGGGCTAAAATTCGAAAGTCTCAAATTTGAAAATTGATTTCGAAATCAAGTTCCACTCAAACAATTGACTTTACGGACGAAAATTCCACTAAAATCAAGCTTAAATTGAATAAGAAATCATTAGTTAAAGTTTAGAAAACATAGTCAATAAATTCCTAATTTTTGGTGTTTAATTTCATGAAATCAAAGATAAAACTCATAGAAAATGATTAGTTTAGTGTTAAAAACGCTTACCCAACAAAAAATCTTCAAAATCCATTCTTTAATATTGACTCAAAAAGCTTAGAAATTCGGAAAAGAATTAAAAATAATGTTCCGCGAGTTTAAAACTATCCAGTTAAAAAAACTACTCCATGATCGTAGAGCCGATCCTGCGAACGCAGTGACCAATAGGCCTCAACTCCGCGAACGCGTGACCAGTCTGTGAACGTAGAGCTTCAACATATTCTGTCCTCCACTAACGCGGAGGCTTCTCTACGAACACCGAGAAGAAGGCTACCTACACCAGGTATCAGCAGCCAACAATAGCCATATCTAATTTCCCTACTCGGAATAGACCCCCTAAACTCATTTGAATATAGAATTTCATAAAATTTATATGTAACCATACCAAAAACAACAATCTAGACTCAATAGAATCATCAAATATCAGTTTAAGTCCTCCTCACCAAATTTACTTATTCAAGTTAATGAAATTAGTTTAAAACATCACCATACAAAAACTATCCTCGGCAACTCCAAAAATTATTCCAAGACCATTTCTAGTGTTAATTTCACTACTAAAAAATATTGGAACTTTCAGAATTTCGATTTGAGCTTCTGAACTCTGAATGATGACCAAAGTCAAGCTTTGGTTCTAGAAACTTCTAAAATCACAACTTTAGGCCTAAAAACCTCAGCTTAACTCCAAGTTCAGTTCTGCATCATTTTCTAGTTTAGTTTTGATATTCCATAGCTAATGGAATCAATGGATCCCAGACCCGACCTCCAAAACACGAAATGATATAAATACTCGCTGATACAAAAACTTATGCCACTAACAAATGTGAAGTTTCATACTTTCAAATGTTAAAACTTAAGATTTCAATTCTAACCATTCAAATAGTTCAAATTAGGCCAAAAGCAACTTTCGAAAGGGTAAAATAGTAAATTTAACAATAAATGTCAAAAATGACCAATGAGGTCATTACATCATTAACCACTAAAATGAATGTTAATCCTCGAACATATAAAAAGGATGTACTTGAAGGATAATAAAGGATGGGATATCTAGCCAACATATTAGACTCTAACTCCGAAGTAGCCTCATCAACAGAACGGTGCCACCATTGGACCTTCACAGATTGTATATCTTTGCATCTCAATTTCCATACCTACCTGTCCAATATAGCTATAGGTTCTTTGGTAAAGGAAAAATCTTGACCCAACTCAACGGAGTCATAAGAAATCACATATCACTTATCTGGGATATACTGGCAGAGCATAGAAACATGAAGAACAGGATGAACAGAAAATAGTCTTGATGGTAAAGCCAACTCATAGACTACCTCACCAACTCTCCTCAAAATCTCAAATGGGCTAATGGATCTGGACTAAGTTTTCCCCTCTTCCCGAATCTCTTCACATTAATCATGGTTGAAATCTCAGCCAAACACTGTCACTAATAAAGAACTCAAAAGGGCTAACCCTCTTTGCAACATAACTCTTCTAGCGACTCTCGGCAGTCAGAAGTCTACTATGAATCAATCAAACCCGGTTCATAGGATCCTAAAGCAAATCAACACCTAACACCTTAGTCAAATCCGAACCGCACCATCTAATGAGTGATCTACACCTCTGGGCATACAAGGCCTCAAATGGTGCCATCTGAATGTTAGAATGGTAACTGTTGTCATATGCTAACTCTACCAGTTGTAAGTGTTGGTCCCACCAAGCCCAAAAATCAACAAGACAAGCCCTAAGCATATCCTCTAACACCTTAATGGTGCGCTCTGACTGACCATCAGTCTAAGGGTGAAAAGTTGAACTCAAATCCACTTTAGTAAACAAACCACACTGTAGAGCCTGCCAAAGTAGAAGTAAATACAAACCCTCGGCCTGATACTATAGACATTGACACACCATGTAATCTGAAAAAGTCCCAAATATACAACCTAGCCAGCTGCTCCCCACTATCGCTAGTCCTCACCGGTAGAAAGCGTGCCGACGTGGTCAATCGATCAACGACAACCCAAAATTAATAAAACTTATCCAAGGCCATGGGAAAACCTGTAACAAATTTCATAGTCACTCTCTCACACTTCCACTCGACAATGGGAATTTGTTGTATCGATCCACTAGGCTGTTGATGCTCACACTTCACTTGTAAACCATTCAAACACTCGGTCACAAACTCGGGTTTGTCTCCCCTTATGCCAAACCACCAATAATGTTGTTTAAGATCATGATACATTTTATCCACGCCCGGATGAATGGAACATCTAGTCTAATGGGCCTCCACTAGTATCATTTTCACCCAATTCCCAACTTTAGGCACACAAACTCTGCCATTTACCCTCAAAACACCATCAGAATAAATAATAGCCGCCTTGGCTTCACCTCTCAACACTTTGTCACGAATTATGCATAATCTGGGGTCCTCAAACTGGTGAGCACATGTCTTATCAAGCAAGGAAGATCTAGCCTCAACAAAGGCCAAAATACCCTGGGAAAGAGAAATGTCAAAACAGACCATATGCCAAGCAAGTGACTAAACCTCTAGGGCCAAGGGCCTCTCCTCAGCCATCAGGGATACTAAACTCCCCATACAAGTAGCCTTCCAACTCAAAACATCTTCCACCACATTGTCCTTCCCTTGGTGATATAGAATAGAGAGATCATAGTTATTAAGCGATTCCAAACACCTACACTGTCTCATCGTCACATTAGGCTAAGTAATGCTGTATCTGAGACTCCTATGGTCGGTATAGATCTCACAATGCACCCCATAAAGAAAATGTCTCCACGATTTCAACACAAACACAACTACAGTTAATGCCAAGTCATAGGTAGGGTGGTTCTTCTCATGCACCTTCAGGAAGTATCAGCTATCACTTTCCCCTTTTGTATCAATACTCCACCCAAACCCATACCTGAAGCATCACAATATATCACAAGTGGAACTCCTTCCTCGAGTAAAGAAAGAATAGGTGGTTAAGTCAACAAATCCTTGAGCTTAACTCACAATCATCCGAACTACTGGAATGTTATAGCCTTTTGCGTCAATCTAGTCAACGGGGTTGGTTATAGATTAGAAATGAAGAAAGCACCAATAATACCCCTCGAAACCAAGGAAACTCCTAATCTCAAACACTGAAGCAGGCTTAGCCCACTCACAAATAGTTGCTACCTTGGTCGGATCAACCATAATACCCTTTTTTGATACAACATGGCAAAGTAATGCAAATGCCTAAAGCCCAAACTCAAACTTTAAGAACTTAGCATACAACGAAGCTTACTTCAATCTCTAGAGTACAGTTCTCAAGTACCAAACATGATCTACCTCACTCTTGGAATAAACCAAGATATCATCTATGAAAACAATCACAAAGAAGTCTAAAAAGGGCTTGAATACTCAGTTAATTAATTCCATAAAAGCAGTTGGGGCATTAGTCAACCCAAATGACATAACCACGAAGTCATAATTTCCAGAACAGTTGAATCCACTCGAACTCCATAGAATACTAGACAGAGCATATCTACATAAGGCGTGAAAACAAGCCTCATAGTTTGACACTACCATGGAGTCCAATTGTAGTCGATCAAACTCATCTTTACGATTGTCTAGAAGGCTTCATGACATGAACCTCTCCAAAAATATTTGGGTGAACTAACCCCAGGCCATAGCCGGAGATTCAATAGGTCGACGAGCTAACACTGACCTCTACTACTCCTTGGCAAGGCCGGTAAACTAGTATGAAGTGCAGGTAACCCATGCTACTCAAGAATAGCAAGGTTACACAACTGGTCCTGACACTCTTACAGAAAAAAATAAGCTCTATCACTAGGAGTGCCGTCGAACTACAATATGAACAATCACAAGAACCTCTCAAAACTCTTCTGCTTTGCTGTAGACAAGTTGGGCTGGCAGAAGATGGTGGCATCATAAACAAGGGAGGTGCAATACATGGAGAAACAACCAAACTCTAATGCTGAGTACCTGAACTCGGTCTAGATGTCTGAAGTGGAGTAATGAAAGTCACTGGAGGGTTTGTTAGAGCTGAAGAAGGACCCATATGAATCATAACTACCTTAGATGGAGCACTAGAAGGACCATCTGGTGTGGTAGAGTTGGTATCTAAACAGTAGCTGGAGTTGGAGGAGCTCCTTCTAATCTAGCAAATAACCGCATAAGTAGCTCCCTAACAAACGGTGTAAGAGATGGAGCTGAAGCTGATGGAAAATATTGAGTAGATCTCTCTTGCACCATAATAGGCTCTCGAGAAGCTGATTGGGTCTGTCCCAAGGACAGATCTGCCCCTGGAAATCCTTCGACCCCTGGCCTTATCACGAGCTCTACCTCGACCTAGAGTGGGAGTGATATCAGCTGACTCGAGCTCTCCCATTGAGCGACGGGATCGAGTAATCACCATGTGCACAGAAGCAATAGATAGATACTTTCAAACAGGTAATATGAAGAAACACATGAATAGAAGCAAGACGTGAAAAACTTTCCTATATAGAATCCCATAGCCTCCCAAGGTGGGTGTGGACATCTACATACAAATCCGTGAAATTTTACTAAACACCATGCTCTAGACTCATAAGCCCAATGAACCTAGACCACTAATACCAAACTTGTCATGACCCAAAGTGGATCATAACTAAAGAATAACGAAATAAAGCGAAAACTATCTTAAAGACAACATAACAAATCTCCCCAAATCTGGAGTCATGAGTATAAGAATTTCTAAATCAGCACTGCTGAGTAAATACAACTATCTCAAAAGTAAATACAATACTACATCAAAATATCTGTTACATTGTCTATTAGGATTGAAACAAAAAGAGGATCTAAAGATCCACAATGACTCGAAGTTTGAGCCTCACCATTGAGATCTAGGTGATAACGATAACACTCGGATGGAATGATCAACAATACTGTCCTAAACCCTGTGCATGATATATAGAGAGAAAACAATGTAGTAGTGTGTACACCAAAATGTACTCAGTAGGTTCAACCGACCGGGTAAGCGAAATCGAATCAAGCATGTAATAATGAAGAACCCTATCCCTGCATCAAAAAAAGGTCAGAACGAAATGATAATATATACAATAATAATGAGCTAAAGTGTCCTCAACAATCCATGATGCCATATGACCACTATAAAAAATGTAATGCACAATTCATCATGTGAAATACCAAGGGCGTTACAGTCTTACTACCTGCCCATGGTCAAGTAATATCAGAATGCCATAACATTGCAACCAGTCCGTGGTCAAGTTATATCAGAATGCCACAACATTGCCATCTGCCTATGGTCAAGTAATAATATGATTCCAAGACCTTGTCACCTGCTTGCGGTCAAAATATGTGAAGTATAAATCTCACCCTTGCCTTCTGCCCGGGTCAAGGAGGGTTGTACCGATGTGAATCATAATGCCCTTGCCTCCTACCCAAGTCAAGAGATGTTACGAGCCACACAATATAGATATAAATCAACAGTGCAATCCAATTATGTATGTAAATATGTAATATAGCACTACAAGAGGAATACTGAGGCACGATTCTTATAATGATCAGATGCACTCAAATATTAATGTCAAGTGTGACAACTAATGCCCAAACCATCATCATATTTTAAATCATCTTAATTATATCAATAGTCAAGAGAATAATATCGAACCTAACATGTCCCAAGTATGCAAGAATCTCAATATTACCGGACCTAACTCGTCCAAAATATGGAAGTATGACCATGATACCGGACCTAGCTCATCCCAAATACACAAATATAATAATGATAGCGAACCTATCTCATCCCAACAATGCAAGTATACCGGACCTTACTCGTCCCAATAGGTGTCATAAGTCTCATTTAGTCACATTCTATCTCATAACCTTATCATTTCATCATTATTCAACTCAAATCATCAATAGGATCAAGATTATACCATAATTCGGCTCGACCGGAATCACTTTCCATCATCATTTGCACACAACAACTCAATTGCACAATTATCCATATAAATCTGACAATTATCACATGTCAAGATCAATAATTCAAATCCAGTCCCAAAAGATTAGTCGAACCTGCCTTGATGCCGAACTACACTCGGATAAACTTTCAATCAACTCAAATCCTCAAATTGATCCTCCAATTTGATCAATCACTATTAACAATAGTTAATACTCATCAAGAGAAGCATTTTGATATCCATATTGGCATAATTTAGGCTTAGGGGCAAAATGGTTAAAATTAGGGCTAAATTTCAAAACTCTCAGCTCTGAAAATTAATTTTGGAATTAAGTCCTACTAAAAAAATTGAGTTCATGGGTGAAAATACCATAAAAATAAAGCGTAAATTGAATGAGAAATCATAAGTTCAATTTTAGAAAACATCGTCTAAAATCTCCAATTTTGGGTGTTTAATTTCATAAAATCAAAGATAAAATCAAGATAAAACTCATAGAAAATGATTACTTTAGTGTTAGATAACACTTACCCAACTAGAATCTTCAAAAACCTTTCTTCAGTATCACCTAAAAAAGATTAGAAGTTCGAAAATGAATAAAAATAGTGTTTCACGAATTTAAACTATCTAGGTATAAAAACTACTTCACGATCGTGGAGCCCATCCCGTGAACAGAGAAACCAATAGGCCTCAACTCCGTGAACGCGTTACCCAGTCCGTGGACGCGGAGCTTCAACTGACCCTCACTTCTATTAAAGCAGAGGCTTCTCTGTGAATTCAGAAGGCTTCTTGCACCAAATATCAATAACTATCAATAGCAAAGTCCAATTTCTCTACTAGGAATAGACCCGCAAAACTCATCTGAACTCAAAATTTCACAAACTTTCTGTGTATCTATACCAGAAACAACGATCTATACTCAATGGAATTATCAAAATGCTTTTTAAGGACTTCTCACCATATTTACCAATTCATGTCAATAAAACAAGTTTAAAGCATCAAAATAGCAACACTACCCTCGACAACTCCAAAAATTACTCTGAGAGCATTTCTAATGTTAGTTTCACCATTTAGAACTAGTGGAACTGTTGGATTTTAGATTTAAGCTTCCATACTCCGAATATTAACCAAAGATTCTGAAAATGACTAGAATAACAACTTTTGGCCTAAAAATCTCATTTTAACTCCAAATTCTGTTATGCAACTTCCTATAGTTCTATTTTGACATTCCAAGGCTAATAAAGTCAATGGATCCCTCATACGACTTCCAATACTCAGAATGACATAAAAACTCACTTATTCAATAACATAAACCTCCAACAAATGTCAAATTTTATATTTTAAACTTTTAAAACGTAGGATTTCAATTCCAACTATTCAAAAAGTTCAAATTAGGCCCAAAGCAAATAAGGAAAGGGTAAAATAGTAACTTTCATAGTAAATGTAAACAACACAAAGCAGGTCATTACAAAATATGGTATCACTATTCATATGGGGTTCATGTAGATGTGTTCACCGACCAAAAGAGTAACTAATATGAGTTCACCTAAAGAGGTCCTAATTTGAGGCAAACAAGGTGGTTAGAACTTCTTTAGAATTATGATATAAGTGTGCATTATCATCCAGGAATTGTTAATACTGTGGATGATGCTCTAAGTAGAGTATCCACAGAGAGTATGGCTCATATTAATGATGGAAAAAAGGTATTGGCAAATGAAGTCCATCGGGTTTTGGGGATTAGATTAGATGAAGTCGAAAGTGGAGGTTTCTATGGGGGAGAGAGGGTCCTTAGGTACCAAAGTAGCTTATATGTGCATGATGTTGATGTGTTGAGAGATTTGATTTTTAAAAGAGGCTCATAGTTCATAATATTGTATTCACTCCCCAGATCTACCAAGATGTATAATGATTTGAGGGAAGTGTATCGATGGGGTGGTATGAAGAGAGAATATTGCCAAGTTCGTAGATAATTGTAACCATTGCAAACAAGTTAAGGCCATAAAACTAAGGCGAGGTGGCCTAGCCCAAGATATGTAAGTTCCTACTTGGAAATCGGAAGAAATCAACATTGATTTTATGATTGTATTTCCTAAGGTTAAGAGGAATTTTAATTCTATATGGGTTATTGTTTATAGGATTACCAAGTCGGCTCACTTTCTACCGGTTAAACCAACTTATGGAGCCAAAGATTATGCTACATTGTATATTTATGTGTTGGTTTTTCAAAACCCGGACCTAAGGCCTCGGAGTAACATGGCAAATAGGAACCCAAAAGTCCCCAAACAAGCCTCATAGCATCCATATACACACCATCAATTAAAAAATGAATAATTAGACAATAAAACATAGTTCTAAGGGATGAGAATGTATGACCCACGCTATGGGGATGTCATAGGGACAAGGATTTGCATGAATTCACATAGCACATAGCATATAAGAACTACGGGGCAAGTAAGTATAACTCGTGCTATGTGGATAGAAGGGACTTAGGACTTTCCACATTTTCATATCTCATCATGAACATTTAATCATATCATCAACATCAAAGAGATAGCCATAATCATAATTGATATCGCCCAAGTTGCACCTCTTTTTTGAGGATAAAGCGGTCGTTGTCAAGAAATAGAACCTAAACAGGATTAGGGTCAAACCCAAAGGGAATACATAGACTTTAGAGAATTCAAGTAATGTAATTCATGTGATTAACCAACTTACTTAACCAAAAAAGGGAGTTTTGCAATAATCATTAGTAAAGCAGACCTAGTGGCACAAGAGTTTTATCAATATAGAGAGAAACTAGGGTACTGTGTTCTCCATGATTCCCTAACTTAGCATCATTGGATAACCGAATTCTTTTCTAGTGTGTGACATACAGGATAGTAAGTTAAGTTCACCAAACCCTTTGGTCCAGGCGAGAGGTGAATTTCACTATGTGAATTGGCCCATCTTCAATCTTCGTAGTGTGCATTACTAACCCTTACCTATTAGTCCCAGCACAACCTCCCCTCGGCCCAGTTTTTGTTGATTAGACGAGAACACATCTATCAAATCCTATTAATTATTCACCTTTTCCTTTTCATTACTAACTTGGTAGAGTCAGCAACACTAGGCAGGTTCTAATGTTGGCCACCATCAGAAAACATGCAAAATGAAGAGAGTTAATTAATACATGCATAGACACCTTCCAAGAATTATGATTTATCCAATTTTACCTGGTTAGTTCTTCATGGTTCCCACTACCCTAGTTGTGGATTTAGCTACTCATGATTTTTGTAGATGCAAGACTTATGAATTGGAATAACATAATAGAGCACTTACATAATTGAATTAAGAACAAGCAAATCCGAACTTCAATGAGAATCATAAGATTATAAGATCAAATCAAAATACAAGTGTTTTTCAAAACTCTCTAATGTTTTCTCTACTCTATATCACTATGTTTCTTCTCTACTGGTCTAGCTCTCTGTCTCCTCATGAAAAATACCTAAACACCTATTTTTGATATTTAAAACACAACTCCTAAACAAAATAGGATAGTTTGGTTAACACGCGTTACGAACAACTTTACGGGTCGTATTGCATTCCACATCCCGTATTTGGGGTCTCGTCCAATGTTGCTGCAAAACTAGATTGGAGGTTTATGACGCCCCTTTATGGCTCGTAAAGTGTTCTATGACCCCTAAGGGGGTTTTGTTTAATGAAACTTCAGAAAGACCTTTTTCTCTAATCCTTAGAGCACAAAATGTTATCTACGACTCGTAAACTAATCCACAACCCGTCTGCATGTTCATAGAACAAACTTCATATAATCAACTCCTCATTAGAATTGTTCACAAAACCTCTTTAATGGACAGTTGAGTGCACTACGGCCCATAAAGGGTCTCGCACTTCAGCAAAAACAGCAACTGCTGCATTTTCTTCCCAAAATCAAGGCCAGCCCTTGAATCCTAAAAATAAAACATAATAACACATAAAACCACTAGTCGTTTCCATCTTGCAACGTTCAGTACCCTTTAGGTCTTGTGCTATGGTGCTAGGCAGTATGCCCCTCTAGAACTGACTGAGTTGAGTTGATACTTGACCAAACTAATGGTCAAGATGTTTGATCGCGATAGAATGTTATTTGGTTTTCTTATTTATGATGACAATATCAGACATGATCCCCCTCAGGGTCTCATCCTATGTGTCAGCCTTTCTCAACAATTGGCTAGGCATCTCCTCAACCTTGGAATTACTAGTAACCATATCACGATTGTGGGGGAGCACGTAAGGCCGCTCCTATGGCCGTCCCTACAGTCCTCTTCCGCAACTCTTTCTTGTCCCTTCTGCCAAGTGTAGTAACCTTCTTGGATGCTACTATACCTAGGTAGTTCCCATATTTTCTTCATTAGTATCTCCTTGTTGGTATTAATTTGCACGAGCATTCACATGATCTCCTCATTTATTATTGCTTATTTCGGGCTTTCCCAGTCATAATCTAGCATTTGGAAGAAGGCCTATTCATTGACCCCCACACTTGATTAAATTTGACTGCCTTATCCAGCTGCTCAACGACCTCTACGAATGGCTTATCTACAAACATGCCTCCAAAGATGGTGGTGACATAGGCTCGGCTATTTGCATCCAGAGCTCCATAAAAGATCTCCACCAGGACATTGTCAATGATTTCATAGTCTGGGACACTTATCAAGTACTTAGTTAATTGCTCCTATGTAGTATTGATCGAGTCACTAGGAAGTCACTCGAAGTTGTTGATCTGATCTTTCAACTTGATCTTCTTCGACCACGAGAAGTACCCTTCCAAAAAGGCTCTTTGCAATTCAACTCAACTAGTGATTGAACTCAGAAAGAGCTCAAATAGCCATAGTACTATATTGCCCATAAAAGACAATTGGAAGACTAGAAGTCCTACAACATCTATAGGCAGATTCTATGTTCCCATCACGCTTTTGTAGACAAATGCAACGTTGTGTCGATGGCGATGAGGTTCCTCCGATGGTAAGACTGCAAACAGTCTATGATTCTGCATCATCTGAAGCAACCTACTCGAAACCAAGAAATATGTGTCAGCCGGTAGTGGTGGCAAAACAATAGGTCCAGTCTCCTCCATAGACATAGGATTCAACCTATATTTATTCCACTAATAAGCATTGGCATTGAAATCCTGTGATGGTGGAGAAATATCCTCACAAATATGTGGGTTCTCATGATCAACATTATCATTCTCGTTCCTGTTCAGAGTTGTATTAGCCGCATTGTTGGCATTATCTTGGGCCATTTTTCTAAATATTTTCTGGATCTCTATGTCAAACAGAGTCAAGTAATTACCTCCACTTCGTGTGTCGGTAATACACGATACAAGTCCTAAAAAAAAGGATAGTTGGGTCGGCATGCCTTAAGAACAGCTTTACGAGCCATGTTACATTCCACGACCCGTAATCAGGGTGTCGAATGATATTGCTACAAAATCGTATTGGAGGTTTACGTCACCCCTCTATGGCTCGTAAAGTGTTTTACAACACGTAAAGAGGTTTCGTCTGATGAAACTTCAGAAACTCCTTCTTTTCTGATCCTCAGGGCATAATACGTGATCTACGGCTTGTAAACTAATCCACAATGTGTCTGCATATTCGTAGAACAAGCTTTAGGAAATCAGCCCTTCACTAGAATATTCGCGAAACCTCCTTCACGGCCCGTAGAGTGCATTACGGCCTGTAAAGAGTCTAGTACTTCATAAAAAAACAATTTCTTCATTCTCTTCTTAAAATCAAGGCCAACCCTGGAATCTTGCAAATAACACACAACAACACATAAAACCAACTAACATCGCATTGAGAACACACAAAATTCCATATTTTAAGCATAAAAAGTGTTGTGTTTTGACATCGCATCAATAATTTCCATAGCAAATAACATAACACATAATAAGCCTGTATATAGAGTTTACATGATGTCCTACAATTCCTCTAAGTCATAGAATAGGACAGGAGCCAAAGACATGTCCAGGGCTAACCCTCAAAGTAAGAAATAAGCAAAAATTGCATAATAGGCTGATAGAAGGTGTCTTGTCCTCGGATGATAGGACTCACCCCAAGAAACTCTCACAACCCGAGCTAACAATCAAGCGGTGGATAAAGATAGTCTTCGGTCCCTACATAGTTAAATCATGTTGGCAAAGAGTATGTGTTAGTATGTTTGACTGTACTTAACATGCGGGCATGCACATGCTTATGAAATCTGCAATCAATGTTAGATGACAAGGGCACATATATAGAAAGATGTATAAAAGAAAGAATATAATATCAATATTTCATGAAATCCATGATGCATGAATGCGATAATACTTCAACATAGGGGCATGAGACCTCAACCGACATCTAGACCATTCGAGCTATTATATGGATCCCTTGTGTCTTTCCTATATTGATTGAAGAGGTAATCTACTTGCCAAAGGTAGACGATAGTTCTCCTTATGGGCCTCTCATTTCGAAGAAGTAACCTTACCTTATGGGTACCCCCATTTGGGTAAGGATTTTTCATTCATAACATAATCAGCCACAAAGGGGCATAAACATGAACCTATGTTTGGTACATCATTATGGGACTTGAGGACAGGATCCTTGGAGATAGCCACCCTCACACAAGTCCTCCCAATGCTAAGTCATCATTCCACAAGAATACATATACATATATATTCTCTCGAAAGAGGCGTAAGTATTTTCAAATCATTTCCATGCATACTTAGGCTTAAAAGCAAATCATACTTCATAATCATGCATACTTGGGCTAAGAGCCATATCATACTTCATGTCATACTTTCATGCATAGGAATAGCTCAGTCATACTTGTACATATTGGTGTAAAAACCCATAATTGCTCAAAGATCCATGTGATCATATATCATGTCATAACCATACTTTCCTAAAATCATATTCACCAACATAATTGTTTCTTAACCCAAATCATAAACTTCGTTTAAATCAATGCTCATGTATGCATTTGTGATGAATGATGAGAGAATAGCAAGAGAAATAGAGATTCATACTTGAAATAACAACATAAAATGCAATCAAAGTTAATCCATGAAGAAATTCACATTTAAAGCATACTTGAGATTACCCATGCCTAAATTCAACATTTAAAGGAACATGCATATTTAGACCTTCATAATATCAATACACTTCAACATATTAGGGCTTAAATAACTTTAAAAACATCAATTAAATACATCACGTAGCTTAATTGAATTAAATCAACATTAATTTAAAAGACCCTTATTCAAAGTAAGATTGAAATTCATAATTTACGAAGTGAAAAGTGTTTGGGGTCTTCATGGTTGAAAAGGTCCATGAATCAATCCCACATACCTTAGATAATTTAAAAGAATTAAGAAGAAATTGATTTGAGAAGAAAACACTTCTTGAATTTTCAAGTTAAATCTTCATTGTCACACTTAAGAGGAGTTCTTAGAAGAGAGACTTTGAGTATTCTAAGTATAATGAATGAATTTAATAAGAATGAAGGAGTATAAGTCCTTTCAGCGGTTTAGGATAGGTTAAAAAGTCACAAGTGACCCTTAGAAATCACCAAAATTATGAGAAATCTATTAATGAAACGAGCACTAAAAAGTACCAGGGGCTCGTGAAAGAGCACCACAGCTCATACAGCACACCACGAACTATAAAAGGGTCTGTGGTAAAGGTCTTCATACAATTAGCTAAATTTTAGACCAAGGAAGTTCCCACCAAAGGCTTTACGATTTGTACAAAGCTCCACGGTCCATACACGCTGTTGTAAAAAGATCCAAGTTCTAATTTGGTATTCTGATACATTGAAAATTTTTAGACTACAGTATCACGAAACCCTACCAGGAGCAATGGAGGATTTGTACGACCCTTACAATGGTCTGTGGTGGGACCTTTCAGTAAATTGGAAAAGATAAGGATATCACCTCATCATGTCCGACTCTACCTCCCATGTAGCACTCTCCATTTGTTGATTCCTCCAAAGCACTTTAACCGAAGCCATATCCTTGTTGCGAAGCTTCTTTACTTGTTTATCCAAAATTTAAGCCGGAACTCTTCATACGACAAGTTCTCTTTAACCTGAACACCTTCCAAAAGCACAATCGAACTATGATCACCAATCAACTTCCTCGGGTGAATAGAACTCATCTCCAAAGGCATATGCAATCCATAGGCCACCTTGCCAATCTGCTCAACTATCTCATAAGAACCTACATACTGGGGACTTAACTTTCCCATCTTACTGAAACACATTATGCACTTCATAGGAGAAACCTTCACATACACATAATCACTAATGTGGAATTCAAGATCCTTTTTTCTGGTATTCCAATAAGACTTTTTACGACTTTGAGCTATCTTTAACCTTCCCCTAATAAACTTCACATTTTCTATGGCCTCCAACACCAAATCTATCCCAATCAGTGCCATTTCACAAACTCAAACCATCCCACCAGGGATCTACACCTTCTCCTGTATAAAGCCTCAAATGGTGCTATACAAATGCTTGTATGCAAACTATTGTTGTAGGCAAACTCGATAAGTGGTGGATGATTATCTCAATTACCCCTGAATTCCACTACATAAGCCCTCAATAGGTCATTCAAATTTTGAATTGTCATTTTGGCTTGTCCATTGGTTTGAGGATGGAAAGCGATACATAACTTCACCTTAGTGCCAAGCCCCCTTTGAAATGACTTTCAAAAGTGAGAAGTAAATTGAGTGCCACGATCCGATATGATAGACATAGGAACACCATGCAACCTAACCAATTCTCAAATTTGCAACCTTGCATACTCTTCAGCATTGAAAGTAGTCTTGAGCGGTAAGAAATGAGCCAATTTAGTTATCCTATCAACAATGACCCAAATAGAATCAAATTGATTTCGAGTATAGAGCAAACCAACCACAAAGTCCATATTTACATCTTCCCATATCCAAGTAAGAATTTTAATATCTTGAGCCAAACCATCGAGCCTTTGATGTTCTACATTCACTTGTTGACTATTAGGACAATTTGATAGAAACTTGGCTATGTCTTTCTTCAGACCATGCCACCAATACACTTCCCTCAAATCCCTATACATTTTGGTGGATCTCGGATATATGGAATAATGAGAGGTATGGGCTTTACTCATGATCACCTTTCTAAGACTATAAACATCCAGAACATGCAACCTATCTTGATACCGAAACACTTTATCTCCCCCTTGGGATAAAACCTGTATCTTTTTTTTTGCAATCAACTTCTTCAACTCAACCAAGGACAGGTTCAAGTCTTGTTTTATGTTGACATCAACAACCACAGAAGACTCAGCCCCATTATGGATATGAATTCCACCATTATTAAAGTCAGCCAACCTACCACCCAATCTAGACAAGCGATGAACATCGTTTACAAATTCTTTCTTTCCTTCATTAACATAGGCCATATTACCCATGGATAGCCTAATAAGAGCATCAACTACAACATTTTCCTTGTGGAGATTATATTGAACACTCATGTCGTAATCTTTAAGAAGTTCCAACAACCTTCTTTGCCTCAAATTAAGATCTCTTTGGGAGAACACATATTGCAAACTCTTGTGATCATTGAACACATCAACATGCACCCCATAAATAATTTCTCAAAATTTTCAAAAAACACATCACAGTTGCCAACTCAACATCATGAGTCAAATAATTTTCTTCATGCACCAATTGCCTTGATGCATAAGCTATCACCTTACCATATTACATGAGAACACAATCTAAACCAATTCGAGAAGCATTACAATACACAACAAACCCATCTAAACCATCCGATAAGGCCATAACATGAACTGATGTATGTCGATCTTTCAAAGTCTGAAAACTCTCCTCATACTTATCCGACCATATAAACATGATCTTATTTTGAGTTAACATAGTCAATGGATATGCAATAGATGAGAAGCCTTCAATAAAACTCCTATAATAACCAGCCAACTCAACGATGTTTCGAATATCAGAAGGAGTTAATGGTCTAGGCCAATTCCGCACAACTTCAATGTTCTTTGGGTCAATCATAATAGCTTCACCAGATACCATATGACCAAGAAAAGCTACTTCACAAAACCAAAGATACATTTACATAACTTGGCATAAAATTACTTTTCCCTCAAAATTTGAAGAACCAACCTCAAGTGATCCATATGCTCCTGCTAACTTTGGGAATAAATCAGAATATCATTGAAAACAACAAGCACAAAGATGTCAAGAAATAGCTTGAAAATCTGATTCTTAAGATCCATAAACACAGCTGGAGCATTAGTCAAACCAAATGACATCACCATACATAAAAATGCTCATGCCTAGTCTCGAAGGCAGTTTTGGGAATATCACATTGCTTCACCTTCAAATTATGGTAACTAGAATGGAGGTCAATCTTTGAGAAGTGGGTAGTTACTTGATGTTGATCAAATAAGTCATTAATCCTTGGCAACAAATATTTATTCTTGATGGCCACTTAATTTAATTTTTAATTTCCTATAATCAATATACATCCGAAGTGACCGATCTTTCTTTCTTTCTCACGAATAGCACAAGAGCACCCCATGTCGATATACTTGGTCTAATAAATCCTTTCTCTAAATAGCTCATATAACTCATCCTTTAACTCCTTTAATCCAGCCGTTGCCATACGATAAGGAGGAATGAAAATAGTCTAAGTATTTAGAAGGAGATATATGCCAAAGTCAACTTCCCTTTTGGTAGGAATACCGAGAAAATCTTCGAGGAAAACATCTGAAAACTCATTAACCATCAGAACCAAGTCAAAAGTAGGTGACTCAGACTCCACATCTCTAACCCTCACAATATGATAGATACATACTTTAGAAATCATCTTTTCGACTTTCAGATAAAAGATAAATAAACACTTAATAGTATAATTACTACCCTCCCACTTAAGAACAGGCCCACCCAAAAACAAGAATTTGACTTTTTTGGGTTCTATAATCTATAGAGGAATATGAAGCATGCAACCAATCCATCTAGAGAATAATATCAAAATTAAACATTTCAAGTTCCACAAGATCACACAGAAGAACTTTATGGATGATAGAGACAGGACAACCCCGATAGACTCTCGGGGTAACATAGACTCACCCACGGCAGTATAGACTAAAAAGGGCTCCCTTAAGATCTTAGGACTCAATCAAACTTAATAGCCAAAAGAGGATTCACAAAAGATAAATTTGCACTCATATCAAGCAAAGCATAAGCATCAAAATCAAAGACTTTTAACATATTAGTCACTACATCTTGAGTCTCCTCTTCTTCCTATCGAGCTTGCAAAGCATAGATCATGTTGTTTCTGGGTGCTCCACGTTGTGGAGCTCTTTTCTAACTTTGATCACTTTGTGCCACTTGAGCCTGACTCTTCTTAGCAACTTTCGGACAATAAGAAATCTTGTGGCCCCTATCACAACACCCAAAGCATGTACCTAAACCTTTCAAGCACGCACCCGAGTGATTTTTCCAACATGTTGTACGCTGAGGGGCATTACCCAAACTCCATCCTAGGCCTTGGGAGGAGAAACTCTGACATTGGTAACCTTTGCATTTATAATTTGGCCCTGATGGAAGCGACGATATCCCCTACCACTCTTAGAGTTGGAGAATCCACCATCATAACGGGCTCTCCTGGAATCATTCACCTTTTTCTCCTTGAGCTTTTCCACTTCAATCTGTTTAGCATAATTAATAACCTTGGAAAAGTCTACATCCCAAATAAGCATAGCCGTACAACATTCTTTCACAACCAAATCAGAAATCCCGAAAATAAATTTGTGCATTCTTGCATGGGGGTCAGCCACTAACATAGGAGCTTACTTTAAGAGCTTTGTGAATTTGAGGACATGTTCCCTCACACTCATACCACCTTGCTTGAGGTTGATTAATTTTATCATTTCGGCCTCCCTAAGATTAAGAGGAAAGAAACGGTCCAGAAAGGGAAACTTAAATTCTCCCCAACCAACCCTCTCCATCAACCATTGGTTGTACCACACTTGAGCTACATCCTTCAACTGATATGCAGCCAACTCAGCTTTTTCTTCTGAAGTCACCCCCATCATAGACAACACCATAGAGAGTTCATCTATGAAATCTTGGGCATCCTCATCATCATCTGACCCGTAGAGTTCCGGAGGGTTCGTTCGGGTAAAATCTTACTCTAGTAGCTAGTGGAGGCATGATGAGAAAGATTGCCCACCTAGCCTAGTTGGTCACCATATGGGCAAGCATCACAAAGTCATTTCGGAAATCATCCTAGGTAATTGGCTCTTCTATAGGCTCTTGAGGGACGTGGTCCTAATTATTGGGGCTTACCTTTGTAGAGGGGCTCTTCTTTGAGGCATCTTCTATAAGAAATCAAATGACATCATCAAAATTAGGAAGTATTAAGACATGGTCAAATGAACAATATTAGAAATGAAGAAGACAATTCCAATAATGCAATCATAGCCTCCCACTCATAGGTATGGTGTACTTCACACCTATGAATAGGACTCTACTCGACGCAGCATCTTGGACTCCGAGGATCATTTTAAAATTATGGTGCTCTGATACCAAAGTTGTCATGACCTAGACCAACGACCTAGGAGTGACATGGCAAATAGGAACCCCAGAGTCCCCAAACAAGCCTCTTATCATCCATATACATATCATTGATTTAGAAGCACATAATTTGATAATAAACACATAGTTTTGAAGGATGGAAAGGTATGACTCATGCTATGGGGTCGTCATATGGATAGGGATTTACATAAATTCACATAGCACATAGCACATAAGAACTAAGGGGTGGGTAAGTATGACTCACACTATGGGGATAGAAGGAACTTAGGACTTTCCACATTATCGTATCTCATCATGAATATTCATCATATCATCAACATCATAGAGATAGCCATAATCATAATCTTTATATCAAACAACGTAACACATAATAAGCCCATACATAGCGTTTACATGATGTCCAACAATGCATCTAAGTCATAGAATATGACAAGGACCAAGACATGTCCCGGGTTAACCATCAAAGTAATACATAAGAAAAATTAGCATAATAAGAAGATAGAAGATGGCTTGTCCATGGACGATAGGACTCACCACAAGCAACTCTTATAATCCAAGCTAACTATCAAGATGTGGATGAAGATGGTCTTCGGTCCCTATATGGTTAGTTCATGTAGGCAAATAATATGCATTAGTACGTTTAAATGTACTAAGTATGCGGGCATGCACACTTATAAACTCAATAACCTACAATCATTGTTAGATAACAAGGGCACGTATATAGAAAGAAAATTTTAAGAAAGAATGTAATATCAATACGCCATGAAATAAGAATGCCATAATACTTCAACATATGTGATTAGACCTCAACCAATATCAAGACCATGTGAGCTATTACATGGAATTCCAGTGTCTTCCCCACACCAGATGAATAGGTGATCTACTTGCCAAAGGTAGACTATACTTCTACTTACGAGCCTTCTATTTTAGAGAAGTAACCTTACCCTACGGGCTCCCCATTTCGATAAGGATTTTTCATTTATAACATAATTATCGATAAAAGGGGCATAAATATAAACCTATGTTTGGCACATAGTTTTGGGACTTGAGGACTGGACCGTTGGAGATAGCCTCCCTCACACTAGTCTGCTCGGTTCTAAGTCATCATCCCATGAGAATACATATACGTATATGTGCTTTCAAAAGAGGCATAAGTCTTTTCAAATCATTTCCATGTACAATAAGGCTTAAAATCCAAACATACTTCATAATCATGTATACTTGGGATAAAGAGACAAATCATACTTCATGTCATGCTTTCATGCATAGGATAAAGCTCATACATACTTGTACATGTTGGTTTAAAGACCCATAGTTTCTCAAAGAGTCATATCATACACATTATGCGATCACATGTCATGTCATAACATGACTTTTATTAAATCATATTCATAAACTTAATTAGTTCTTAACTCATATCATAATCTTTGTGAAAATCAATGCTTATGTATGCATATGCCATAGATGATGAGAGAATAGCATGGGCAATAGAGATTCATACGTAAAATAATAATTGATAACATTCAAATATACTCCTTTTTACATAATATGGACGATCATTAGCAATATATTTCCCCAACTAAGAGTTCGGGTCAATCCCACAAGGAATAGGTTGAAATAATTCTACTAGTTATTCTACTTCGGTCGTAGGTTCTACTTTCAGAAAACAACGAAGTGCGGAAAAGTAAAAATGGGGGTTTTGATTTATGATTTTAATTACGAGTACGAATGTAAATAAAATAAATTAAAAGCTTAGATAGATTTGTGAATGTTTAGGGTTGTGGTTACCATGACGTATACCTTTTAAGCATTTAACATCGGGTTTATTATTCGTTATATTGCATGAAAAACCTAGCGAGTTGGGTAACCTCTATTTCACCTCCTAGTCCTTCCTAGAAGTATGTCATTCATCTCCTTCTGGTCTTAGAATGTTTTCAATACTAAGCCTCACTTTGGATTTCAGAAAACTATCACCTCTCGATCTCAAGTTCTTTTGATACAAGCTAATCTCCAAGCCTAAGTCTACCATCCCCTCCCAGTCTCAAGTGACTTAAACTTAGGTCGATTGCCTCAATCTACTGTTGTAATTCCCTTTTTCCTAATCACATCCCTTGAACCTGTTTCGTGGTGTGTACTTGGACTGGAAGACTGTCCATGGTTGCAAAATATTTCCCTCTTCATGAATGGACCTGGAAATTTTCCATGATTCACCATCGTTTCCTGTTCACCAATTGATTTGGAAATTTTAATTTTCTGGACAGCTGGACACTTTCACTACTCCTTTCACTGCACGTGAACTACACCATGGACGTTGAAAGGTGTCCTGATGATTCGCCTTGCGTTGTTGCCTCGCTTGCTTTCTGGGTAATCATCCATACAAACCGTATAACACAACAATGATCGTAAAAGATCCTTTGGTGGTTGCCTTCACATTTGGAGTAGCCACATCCTTGGTGCTTTCCACGAGCACCTTCAAGGCTCGTGGAGTGAACCACGAGTCATGCAATGTCTTTGGAATGGCCTTCAACGATGTTCTCGCATGAAATCACCTGGATGACCTGTTTCATGACCAGTAAAGATCACCACGGGCTGTGCACCCTTTCTTGGTGTGCTTCTTTGCTCCCTTTTATTCTATTTCGTCTTAACTGCTCTTGGAACATGTAGCTAATGTGTTTCAAACTTTTTTACACCTTCAAATGTGTTGCATCAATGGACATTGACGGTAGAAACTTCCCAGCGCAACAATATCAACACGTCTTGATTATTTCTCTGATAGCTTGTGATGTTTGTATCTAAACCTTTGTTGCTGCTTTATTGCTATTTTGCTTTGGTTTCCAGCCACATACAGGTATCATATGGTGTGTCAAGATCATCCACCAACTGTTCTCTTCAACAATTTAGCCAATGTTAGCTTCGAATCAGTTCAGCGTCCATAATTCTATGAAATTCTCCTTTTTCCGACAAAACAAATATAAAACGCATATTAAACTAACAAATGCGCTTAAGAACTCAAAATAATCCTATGTATTAAGTGTCATAGAAGTCATATTTTCACAGCTTATTAATAACATAAGATGTAATCAAAGTAAGTCCATGAAGAAATTCACATTTAAAGCGTACTTGAGATTACCCATGCCTAAATTCAACTTTTAAAGGGACATGCATATTCAAACATTCAAGATATCAATGCAATTCAACTTATTAGAGATTAAATCACTTTAAGAACATCAATTAAATACATCACATATTTCAACTGAATCAAAATAACATTAATTTAAAAGACCTATATTCAAAGTAAGCTTGAAATTCATAATATAAGAAATAAAAAGTGTTTGGGGTCTTCATGATTGAAAGGGACCACGAATCCATCCCATATACCTTATATAACTTAGAAGAATTAATAGGAAATTGACTCCAGAAAAAAGCGCTTCTTGAATTTCTAAGTTGAATCTTTAATGTCACACTTGAGAGGAGTTCTTAGAAGAGAGACCTTGTGAATTCTAAGTATAATGAATGAATTTAAATAAGAAATGAAGGTGTATAGGTCTTTTTTAGGCATTTACGATAGGTTAGAAAGTCATAAACGACACTTAGAAATTATTGAAATTACGTGAAAGCCATTAATGACACAAGCACTAAGAGCGCCCAACCTTGAAGAAGAGCGAACAGATGATCTTTCCTGGTCCTTTCGAACCAGTCTTTCTGGCTCATGAAAGAAGCCCACATCTTGTACAACACACCACGGATTGTAAAAGGGTTATTGGTAAGGGTCTTCAAACACTTAGCCAGTTCATACAAATCTCCACGGTTTATACAAGCTCCCGTACAAAGATCTTAGTTTTAAGATGGTGACTACACTATCACGGGACCCCACCATAAGCCGTGGTGGGTTTTACAGCTTATACAAGGGTCTGTGATGGGTGCCTTAGCCACAAAGTGGCTTTCAAGCAAAGGAAACCTACCACGAGCCACTTTCACGACTAATGGTGAGCAACACGAGTCGTGAAGGGCTCAGTGGAAGGCCACTTGGTCTTAAACTCCACCACAAGACAAAATACAACCCAACAGTAGCCACTTTGGAATCACCTCTCAACACCTTGTCACGAATTATTCATAATCTGGGGTCCTCAAACTGTTTAGCACAAATCTGGTCAAGCAAACAAGATCTAGCCTTAACAAATGCCAAAATACTCTGAGGAGGAGAAATATCCAAACAAGCCATCTGTCTAGCATATGACTGAAACTCTAGAGCTATGGGCCTCTCCTCACCCCTCAAGAATGCTAAACCCCCCATACTAGCAGCCTTTTGGCTCAAAGAATCTCCGACCACATTGTCTTTCTTAGGATAATATAGAATAGAGATATCATAGCTCTAGAGAAACTCCAACCACCTACGCTGTCTCATGCTCATATAGGTTGAGAAAAGATGTATTTGAGACTTCGGTTATAGGTAAAGATTCACAATGCACCCCATAAGGATAATGTCGCCACAACTTCAACACAAACACAAATGCAGCTAACTCCAAGTCATAGGTAGGGCAGTTCTTCTCATGCACCTTCAGCTACCCAAAAGCATAGGCTATCACCTTTCCCCTTTGCATCAATATGACACCCAAACCCATACTTAAAGCATCACAATATAATAGAAATGGAACCCCTCCTCAGGTAAAATGAGAATAGGTGCTGAAGTCCACAAATCCTTGCGCCTTTGAATGCTTGCTTCATAATTATCTAACTACTAAAATGCTATAGCTTTGTGAATCAATCTAGTCAACAGGGTTGCTATAGATGAAAAACCCTGAACAAAATGCTGATAATACCCTGCTAAAGAAACTCCAAATCCTAGTCACCGAAGAAGGCTTAGCCCACTCACGAACAACTGTTATTTTAACCGAATCAACCATAATGTCCTCTTTTTATACTACATGGACAAGAAATGCAATGGACTCTAGCAAAAACACGCAGTTTGAGAACTTCGCATACAAATTTTCTTCCTTTAATCTCTGAAGTATAGTCCTCAAGTTCTAAACATCATCTGCCTCACTCTTGGAATAAACCAAGATATCTTCTATGAACACAATCACAAAGATGTATAAATAGGGATTGAATACTGCTCGAACATGAGATAAATGTTACAAGCAACCATTATCCATCAGTTAGCATGCATGCAATTAAGAAATAACCCCCTTAGGATAGGAGCTAGGTGCTCCAATCCACACCAGTAGATATAACACTGGGCAATATAAAATCACAGCCTTAGCATGGAAATCGATCATAACATGATAAGGTGATAATTGATCCATACCTAATATCACATCAAAGTCCACCATATCTAACGATATCAAATCCACAACAATATCTCGCCCTATAAAAATCACAACACAACCCTAGTACACCCAATTCACCACTACAAATTCACCTAATAGGGTGGAAATATAAATAGGCTCGATGAGCAGCTCACACATAATGTCAATATCAAAAGCTAACTAAGCTGATACATAAGAATAAGTAGAGCCTGGATTAGATAAACTGAAGCTGAGCGATAGCACACCAAAACTATACTTGTGATAAGTGCATCAGTAACCTCTGACTTGGCTCTGCCTAGAACAACATAACAAACTCTACTGCCACCACTTACCTGTGGGCCTCCACGGGCACCACCTCTCATAATACCACGACCTCCTATGGCACCACCTCGCATAGCCTGAGTTGTGTCCCTGGTACCAGTGCTAGAGTTGATCAAGCTGGCAAAGAATCTAAGTCTAAGCAGAAGGTACACGGGGAGGACAACATTGATCCAAGTGTCTAATCTCATCACAATGATAACAAGTCCTGGTCTCTTGCCTTTGAGATGATTTAGTGGGTGGTGCATGATACGGACAATGTCTAGCAAAATACACCACCTCACCAAAACCATAAAAAATCTTGTGCTCTTTCCACTAAGATTGCTATCCTTGAAACTCTCTACCTCGAGGCAAGTTCCACTAAACCATCGTTATTGTCGGAAGCTCTTCCGGATACCCTGTCTGTAGTGTTCAATGCTCTCACACATGCGGTCATAATCAAACACACTCTGGGAAGGGCCATATGCTAGACCCAATGAAGCTATAGAAGGGTCACCCAATACTGTAGGAGTTGGTGCTTCTAGAATAATGATGGTCGCAGAAACTCCCGTAAGCCTAGTGAATATACAAAGAAGTAGCTCCCGACTGAGGGTGTAACATCAAGGGCTGGAAGTGATGGAATGGAGTCTGTAGACCTCTCTGACTCACACTCAGACTCTGGATCTAATTTGTTCTCTAGGCAGAATCTCCCTTCTAACAAGTCCTCGGCCCCGGACCCTATCATAAACCTTGCCTTAACCTTGAATGAGATCCACATTAGCTGCCTTGGGCTCTCCCATGGATCTACAAAATTTTATAATTAACATCTATACAGAAGGAGTGGATTACATGCTTTAAAACTGGTTCATATGAAGAAACGCACGAATAGAACCAAGAATGAAATTCTTTTCCTATCTAGTATCCCGTAGCCTCTCAAAGATGGGTGTGGACGTCTATACATTGATACATGAGACTCTACTAAACACCATACTCTTGACTGATGAGCCCACCAAACTTAGAGCTGTGATACCAAACTTGTCACAACCCAAAGTGGATCACGACTAAGAAGAATGAAATATAGCGAATAATATAAAATATCTAAAACCAAGAGTCTTGAGTACTAAAGCATCTAAATAGTATGGAAGGGTAAATGCAACTATCCTAAAAGCAAATACAGAACTATCTCATAATATTTGATACATAGTCTGAGATATATGAAAATAAAAAGTGGACCCAAAGATCCACAATGACTCAAAGTCTAACCCTCATCATTGAGATTTGGATGGTATCAATAATACTCAGATGGAATGATCAACTACCCTGTCCGGAACACTGTACATAATCTGCATAGAGGAAATAAAGTAGGAGTGAGCACATTAAAATGTACCCAGTAGGTTAGACCAACTTAGTAAGAGAAATCGAGGAAGTATGCAATGATGAAGAATACTATCACCTACAAGAAAAGGGGTAGTACATAATATAAATCATATACATACCAGTAGAATGAAATATCAGTGATAATCAAAGGAACAATGCATATGCAATATACGAAAATAATTTAGGAGGAGGAAATGCGGAAGATACTAGTGTCGATATATACATCTGCCAAGATGAAGTTACAAGGTATAACCCATGGGGATCTTGTCAGACCATATATCGACGAACTCTAGCATAGATGACACCTCGGTGGGCTCTAGCACCGATGTGCATATATTTACCGAGCTGAAGTTACAAGGTAGAACCCATGAGAGTCTTGTTAGATTGTATATGAGGTCTTTAGTGTGTCATGACTATCTTTAGGACTGATGGCACTATCGGCGAACACTAGCGTCGATAGAGATAGTTATAGTACCATGACAGACTCTGGCACCGATGATACTCCCACGGACGCTAGCATCGATAGAGAGATATAAAAATGAATGTATGTCAATATCATAATATATAGGTGTACAATAATAATAACATGCCTTGGTAGACTGTAGCACCCTCAAACAGTATATAAAAGCATAACAAAATAACTACATGAATATCGAATATAGTATGTCTTGGCGGACTCTGAATTTACTATAAGGACCCGGAATTTATATGAACTTGTTGGAACTTGGAAATTTGGTTCTGAAAAAATTTTGAACCAAGGTGGCACTTCAGGTGAGCCTCAACGGGCCATGTGAAAGTGTCTAAATCGTGTAGAGGTGCCTTGCAGTAGCCCTTGGAATTGTGTATAGAGTGTTTCCATTTATGTGGAGTTGAAGACCAAGGTTCACCTCACATGAACCTCACACAGTCCGTGTGAGGCTTCACAAGCTATGTGGTGGACTGTGTGGAGGGACTTAGCCTTGAATGTCTACATTTTGTCCAAGGCACTTCACATATAGACCTCTCACAGACCATATAACCTTTCATTATCCGTGAGGCCTTCTGTATGGGCATCAGATTGACAATTTTCTAAGTATTGGATCACCGTCTCAAAACTTTATTGTCAAAAAATTTTCTAAGTGGAGCTTCACAGGAGGCTATACGGTCCGTGTAACCTCTCACATGTTGTGAAGTCCTTCATATGGGTGTTAGCGTACAATTTTCTATGTATGAAATTCCATTGGCTAAGATTTTACCAAGAACCGATAGAAGGGTCAACTTTAAATGGTCATGTATCTTAAGACAAAATAAATTGGATGACCTATCACCTATCAGATTTAAGATCATTTAATTAGCTTTCCAACACATCTAATTTCACCTAACTCTGAGTTCAGATCAAGAAGTTATGCTTGTTGTAAAGTCCGTCCGTGCATAGTTTCCTGTGATTTTGCTAAGTGTGGCTAAGGTGATTTTGTAACTTCCTATGCTATTCCAAGACATTCAAATCACCTGAACTCTTCTCCTTTCATTAAAATTCATTCTCACACTTAGAATTATATTCAAACTCTTTTTTAAGAACTCTCGTAAGTTGAACATTGAGGGATTGTCTTGAAGCTAAGGAAAAGGTCTCTTCATCATCAAATTTCTTCATATTTCTTATTAGTTAGCTATGAAATGTGGGATTGATTCATGTTCCCTTTCAACCATGAAGACCCAAACTCTTGTACACTTGATTTATGAAATTTAAGCTTACTTTAATTATGGGTTTTAAAGATTATTGTTTATTTAATTCAATGGAAGTATGGGTTATGCTTTATTGTTGATTTTAAATTGATTTAAGCCTTAATATGTTGAATTGCATGATTATTATGAAGGTCTAAATATGCATTGTCCCTTTAAAGTTTGACTTAGGCATAGGTAACCTAAATTGTAATTTGAATGTGGATTTTACTTATGGATTTAATTGAATTTCTTATTGTATTGTTGAGTTTAGATTGAATCTATATTTCCCATGCTAATCTCATATCATTATTGGCATATGCATTCATGAGCATTGGATTTTATGAAAATTGTGAAATGAATTAAGCCCAATTATGTGTGTGTATATGATTTTGATAAGATTATGGTTATGATAAGAGTGTGATCACGTAAATGTCTATGATATTGGCTCTTTAAGCATATTGGGTGTTTACACATTGGAAATTATGAATGGGCTATTTCTATGCATGAAAAGTATGATATGAATTATGATTTGTCTCTTAAGCCCAAATGTGAATTATTAGGAAGAATGTTTGACTTTTAAGACCAAGCATGCATTGAAATGATTTGAAATGACTTGCACCTCTTTTGAAAGCATGTATATGTATATGTATATGTATATCTATCCTTGTGGGATGATGAATTAGCACCGATTAGATTTGAGGCATCAGGGCTATCCCCAAGGTATTTGTATATGATAACCCTCACCAAAATGGGAAGCCCGTAAGTTGTGGTTTTAAGAATTTATATCTGAGGCTGATCTCATTAGTTGAGGCATGATCCGCTAGAAATGTTATGAAAATCTTATCCGAAATAGGAGGCCTGTAAGAAAGATTACTTATGTAACTATCAATCTAAGGTCGGGATATCACAAATTGAGGGTGAAGGAAGATGACATTCTGAAGAAGGCATGTAGAACTCGTTATGGTCATTTTAAATTTTTGGTTATCTCATTTGGACTAAAAACTTCTCATGCCACTTTCATGGATTAGATGAATGGGGTTTTCAAACCATATTTGGATATGTTTATGGTTGTTGTTGTATGTCGTTGTTGTATTTGGATATGTTTATGGTTGTATTCATAGATGATATATTGATTTATTTATGGGATGTAAAGGACTATGAGAACCATTAGAGGATTGTGTTGCAAACATTAGGAGATAGACAACTCTTTGCCAAGTTTAGCAAATGTGAATTTTGGCTAAGAGGGGGGCCTTTCTTAGTCAAATTATTTTGTGTGAAGTTACTTGGGTTGATGCAAAGACGATGGGGGCGGTAAAGAATTAGCCTAGACCATTGTATCTATCCGATATTAGAAGCTTCTTGGGTCTGGGCGGATATTATAGAAGGTTTGTTGATGGATTTTCCTCCGTTGCTTCTCCTTTGATGATGTTAACCCAAAAGAAGGTAAATTTACAATGTTCCGATAAGTACGAAAAGAGTTTTCAATTGTTGAATGATCGTCTTACTTCTGCCTCTATTTTGACCTTACTGGAAGGTATGAATGGTTTTGTTGTGTATTATGATGCCTCACATATAGGCTCGGGTTATGTTTTGATGCAACATGGAAAAGTCATTACTTATGCTTCAAGGCGATTAAGAGTATATGCAAAGAATTATCTGACACATGATCTTGAGTTGTTGGCTGTTGTGGTTGCATTGAAAATTTGATGACATTATCTTTATGGGATACATGTTGATATATTCACTATTTATAAAAGATTGTAATATGTATTTAGCTAAAGGAATTTGAATCTTAGACCAAAAAGATGGTTCGAACTTTTGAAGGACTACGATATGAGTGTGACGTATCACCCCGGCAAGGCTAATGTTGTGGTTGATGCATTGAGTAGAGTGTCTATGCGTAGCTTGGTTCATGTTGAAATGGAAAGAAAAAAGACGTCAAAGAACTGCATTGTTTGGCTCATTTGGTGTGAGATTGAATAGCCTGAGCAATGGTGGTGTGTTAGTGCCTAATGGGATGGAATCATCCACAATGGAGGAAATTAAAGCAAAAATAGACATGGACCTTACTTTGGTCGAATTAAAGAAATTTGTGATTGATAAGAAGGTAGAAGTCTTCTCACAAGAGGGAGATGGAGTGCTACGTCATCAAGGGCGGTGGTATGTGTCTAATGTGGATGGCTTAAAGGAATAGATACTTGATGAAGCTCATAATTTCAAGTACTCTATTCATTAGGGATCCACCATGATATATATAGATTTGAGAGAAGTGTATTAGTGGAATGGTATAAAAAAGACATAGAAAAGTGTGTGATGGGATGTGAAAATTATGAACAAGTGAAAGTCGAACATCAAAGACCCGGTAGTTTGTCTCAAGATATTGAGTTACCAACTATTAATGGAAGGAGGTGAATATGAATTTCATCACGGGTTTTCCAAAGGCTAGAAAACAATTTGACTCAATACGGGTTGCTGTAGATAGAATGACAAAAATAACCCACTTTTTGCCAGAAAAGACTTCTTACGATGCTGTAGATTATGCTAAGGTTTATATCCAATAATTGGTAAGATTGCTTGGGGTACCATTGTTCATTATATCTCTAAAGGTGCTTAATTTAATTCTCATTTTTGGAAGTCATTCCAAAAGAGCATTAGTACAAAGGTGAAGTTAAGTACCATATTTCCTCTTCAAATGGATGGACAAGCACAAAGAACAATACAAACATTGGAAGATATGTTCAGAGCTTGTATGCTTGATTCTAATGGAAGTTGCAATGATCACTTACCTCTTATTGAATTTTTGTACAACTATAGTTTTCATTCAAGTATTGGTATGGCTTCATTTGAAGCATTATATGGTAGACGTTGTAGATCACTTGGGGGATAGTCTAAAGTTGGAAAAATATCATTGATTGGACCAGATTTGGTACTTGATGCCATGGAGAAGGTGAAAGTTATAAGGGAAAGGTTCAACGCTGCCCAAAGTCATCAAAGGTTATATGTTATTGCTAAGAGAAGGGAACTAGTGTTTGATGAAGGTGATTGGGTGTATTTGAATGTTTCCCCAATGAAAGAAGTTATGCAATTTTGTAAGAAAGGAAACTGAGTCCTAAATGTGTAGAACCTTATGAAGTAGTGAAGAGAGTTGGGAAAGTAGCCTATGAACTAGATTTTCCTATAGGATTAGCTATGCTTCATTCGGTGTTTCACGTATCAATGCTAAGGAGATGCTTATGTGACCATAATTCTACTGTTCCATTAAAGGATGTGTCCATTAAGGAGGATTTGACTTATGAAGAAGTACCGATTGAGATCTCGGATGGAAAGTGAAGAAGTTGAGAAACAAAGAGGTTGGATCTATCAAAGTATTATGGAGAAACCAATAAGTTGAGAATACTACTTGGGAGGCTAAGGCAGTCGGGATGAAACGATTCCCTTACCTATTTCCTTCTATTCAAGTCTAAGGTACTTCATATGATTTATACCTTCAAAATTCGCACAAAGGCGTATCTTTTAATAAATTGCATCCATGAATGATGATGAAACTATTTTTGAATGATATTTGATGCATAAGTTTGATGTTTTTATGAAAATGTGAGTTAGTTGCATTTTTGCATATATGTTGTGATGATGACTATGTTTCAACTCTATTAAAATATATTTCTGTCTCATTAGAGGATGAATGATCCCAAGAGGGAGATATTGTAGCACCCTGCATGTAGTTAGCCTAGAAAGACTGAAAATTCATGATTTTGGTTATGGCTTGATCATATGATCAAGTCTACTGCCCGTAGAAGGAACCACGGGTCGTAGGTGGGTTCATGAAATATGCCTAGTGAAAATGGAAGGATTTCTGGAAGTTAATTTACGAGTTACTAAGACAAACCGTATAAGAAACTATGGTCCATCAATAGGTTCATAGAAAGGAGGCCTGAAGGACCTAAAATGTTCTATGTTTGGAACACATTTACAGAATGACTTATGGAACGTAAATTTAACTATGAGTCATCCTGCATATTCGTGGATTCAAAGATGAAGATTCTAGAAACTCTAATGTTGTAACATAAAGTTCTACGAGATGATGTACAGTCCATATGATGAACCACGACCTATATAAAAGGTTTCGTGGACAGTACCAACAATTTTTAATGAATGGTGTTTTCACATTTGCAATTCATCTAAGTCCTAAACTATGTCATTTTGGCTATTCTAATTCACTTAACTGACTTAGCCCTTATAAGTTGTATTCCTAAGTCATTTAAATCCTTTAATCTTCAAAATTCTTTCAAGGGTTCTCAGTATTGCTATCTCTATGTCAAAGATTCCATTGAAGCTAGGGCTTGAAGGTTTGGTCAAATTTTTCAATATTTTATTCTTCAATTGTTAGGATTCTCAGTTGAGGTATGTAGGGCTTCATTCATTGATTAGTTTTATCGATGAAGAGCTATTCAAAATTTTTCTTTTATTAAAGTTTCATGATGATTTCCTATGGGCATTTATGCTATGATTAGAAATGCATGGATTATGGTTTCTATATGATGATTATCTAGAATTATGAATGAATTATGATGAATTTTATGATGTACATGATTTTCAAACAAAAGTATATGATTTCAAAGGGTGCATGGTTAAGGCTTAATGATTTGATATGGGTTTCCTTATTAATGAGCCAATTTAATTTCAATTACATGTTTTTTCTATAAACCTTATCAAAATGCATGATTTGACTCAAATGTCCATGGGCCCATACTTGGCTCTAGTCTCTTATGATGAAGTTATGGATTTCCATGATGATGATCTCAAGTATGTAAAAGCATGTCTAATGTTAATGATGATGTTATCGCAAGGATAATGGTGCTATGATAAGAAGCGTGATTAAGACCCTGATGTTTATGATGATAATGTTATGGTGGGAATGTCTACCCAGATCATGATGAATGTTAAAGTAGATGGACTATTTTTATGTTATGAGATATTTTCATAAACGACTATGATGAATATTTTATAAGCTATGAAAGTATGATTTTTGGAAAAGTATGAAATTTTATTAAAGGCTATGTAGTGTGCATGATATATGTATTTCATGGGTTATGACTTAGGCCTGAATGAGATTGGCGGTGCGGATTCAACCTAAGGGGTACTCTAATGTAGAGCCTACCTTTCACATAACTACGTGCCTCCATAGGGATGATGATTATGTGTCTATATCGTATTGTGTTAGTGGATCAACATAGGTAAAGCATATGCTACAATATGAAGGTTCCCATAAGGTTCATGTTAAAGCACTTGCCAAAGTGTGCAGGATCCCGTAAGGTAAGGTATAGTCTACCCTGGAAAAGTAGACTACTCTTTTACTTAGCGTAGAGGTAATATTGGGATTCCATGTAATAGTCCAAATATTATTATATGCCAGTTAAGGTCTTATTCCCATCTATGTATGCTAGGTTTATGAATGGATCTAATAATGTTCTTTCCATGATTTTTAAATTGCATTGCTCATGCATATTGTGTCCTTGTCCTCTGGATTATGATTATGCATATTGATATTATCGTGATGTCCTTTGATTCATGGTATACCTACATACTTAGTATATTCCATGTACTAATGCATTTTTCTTTACGTCTATAATTTGACAATGTAAGGGTAGACGAAGAGGAGACCTTTCAATTACGGGGCTATATTCAAATTCTGAGCTTGAAGACTTATTGATGAGTTCCTATGCTTTAGGAACAAGCTCCTTCATAGTGCTTTCCCATTCGAGACTTTTTTCTTTTATTTTGATGCATATTTTGAGGGTGAGCTAGTATGCTAAGTTCAAGATCCCTCTTAGATCATATGATGCAGAGATATGTTTTTGACACAAAGGATTGATGTATGTTCCCCTAAGGGAAACTATGTCAGTCTTAGTTTTATGTACATCCACTTGCTTATTCTCTTATTTATTCTTACATTACCTTATAAATGCTTATGATATGAACACGAGTCTTTGATGAGATGCCTTCAGGTGTCACATTCACTGTGTCATGGCTAGGCCCTAGGCCTGGGTCATGACATATCGTATGATCTAGATTTTCCTATAGAGTTAGCTATGGTTCATCTGGCGTTTCATGTTTTAAATACATGGGTGATACTAATTCTGTTGTTCCATTAAAGGGTGTGACTATCAAGGACGTTTATGTATATGAAGAGGTACCGATTTAGATTGTAGATGGACAAATTAAGAAATGGAGAAATAAAGACATGACATGCATTAATGTGATATGGAGAAACCAACAAGTTAAGAATGCGACTTGGGAAGCTGAGGTGGATATGATAAAGCACTATACTTACCTTTTTTCTGCTATTCAAGCCTAAAGTACCCAATATGACCCATTCCTTTGAATTCTCACGAATAGATATTTTGTGTCACATTGCATGGATGTATGACCATGAAATTATTTTAGATGCATAGAAGATTTTATGAAATGATGTTTAAGTTGCATTTTTGCATATATTTTATGATGTTCACTATGTTTCTAATCGACCCAAGCGTATTTCTATCTCATTCAAGGACGAATGATACCAAGAAAGGGATAATGGAACACCCCTCATGTTGGAATAGCTTGGGAAATGAAAAGTTGAGACATTTCAAGATTGACTTGGTCACATGAGACAACCCACAAATCATGAAAAGGATCATGGGCCATAGGAAGATCTCGTAGACCTGAGCCTAGACAATTTGGAAATTCTTGAGTTTCTGGAAATGGTTCCATAATTAACAGGGCGGATCGTTAATAGAACCACAACTCATGGACAATATTGTTGAAGTAAGCTCTGAAGAGTGGATTTTTGTTAAGTATGGGGAGTTCTCACAAGGGACTTACGGCTCGTGTAAGGAATAATAGGTCATCCTGCGTGTTCATGGTTTGGTAAGTGGAAATTCCAGTAGATCAACTTTTGGGGCACATGCTCTACAAGCCAAAGCACGAGCCATAGGTGGAACCACGATGTGTGGATGATGTCTAGTAGATGGCTCCGGCAAGCCATTAATGAAGGGCTTTTTGGATATTTCCGACTTGTTTCACTCCTAAACTCTATCATTTTGGCCCTCCTAACTAACATAACCAACCTAACTCCTATGAATCCCACTACTAAGTCATTTTAACTAATTATTTCTCATAATTCCCTCAAAGGCTCTAAAATATTTCTCTATCTAAGGCAAGGATGCCATTGAAGCTAGGGTTTGAAGGTTTGGCTTTAGACTTTCCAAAATTTCATCTTCAAGTCTAGGGATTCTCGCTCGAGGTATGTGGGGTTTCATTCATATATTAGTTTAATTCATGAATCCCATCCAAACTCACATTTTTCTTAAAGTTTCATGATTATTTCTTATGGGCTTTTATAATATGACTCCAAAAGCAGGAATTATGATGCTTACATGATTATTATATTCATTTATGCATGAATTACAAAGAATTAGATGATTTCTATGATTTTTAAGTAAAAGTATGTGATTTCAAGTATGTATAATTATGGCTTAATGAATTGATGTGGGTTCCATTACTAATGATTCAATTTGATTGTAATTGCATGTTTTCTCCAAGATTTTCATCAAATTGCAAGATTTTGACTCAACCGTTCATGAACCCATACATGGCCCTGGTCTTCAATGTTAAAGATATGGATTTTCTTGTATATGATATCAAGCATGTAAAAGTATGTTTTAATGACAATGATGATGGTATTATGATAGTAATGATGGTACGATTATGAGGATAATTAAGACCCTAATGCTTCATAACGATGATGAGAAGGTGGGAAGTTTACCCACACTATAACTATTCCTATGATATGAGGTGTTTTCATGAAAGATTATGATGACTATTTTACAAGCTATGGAAGTATGATTTTGATGAAGTATGAATTATGTTGAAAGCTATGTATATGTATGATCTATGTATTTCCGGGGATATGACTAAGCACCGAGAGAGCTTTGGTAGATATCATAGTTCCATAACTACATGTCACCATAGGATTGAAGTTTATTTTTATATGTCTTAAAGGTGTGCTAATAGATTAATATAGCTTATATTTTACGCTCACCATGCTAGGATATTCCCTAAAGGGTGAGGTCAAAAGATGGGTTCTCATCATGCTAGGATAAAGCCTATAAGGTGAGGATTGGGTCTACCTTAGCAAAGTAGACTTCTCTTTGCTTGGTGTAGAGTGAACATCAAGATTCCATATAATGGTTCACATGGTCTTATATGTTTGTTATGGTCTTATTCCTATATATGTATGTTAGGTTTATGAATGCTTTTGATGATGCTTCTTCTCATGGTTCTAAACTTGCATTGCTCATACATATTATGCCCTCACTTTATTACTTATGGTTATGCATATTGATATTATGATTGGATGTTCTTTGATTCATATCATACCTATGTACTTACTACATTCCATGTACTAACACATACTTATGGTATGAACATGATGCTTGAATGGGATGTTTTCGGGTCTCACACTCATCGTGTCATGGCTAGGCCCTAGGTCTAGGTCATGACACACTATATGCAAAACTACGTGGATTGACTATACCTATATATGATATGTTTTCATGAGGTCATGATACCTATTTTACAAACTATGGAAGCATGATTTTGATAAAGTATGAATTATGATATATATATATATGCATATATATATGCATGAATTTGTCTTCTTTGGGATATGGCTTAGCACTGAAAGCACCCTAGTAGATTCCCTTGTCTTATTATTACATGCCACCGTAGGTTTATGAATATGTGCCTATAAGGCTAGCTAGTAGATCTATATAGCTTTTTAATGTAATACCCACTTTGCTAGGGTAGAGCCAAAAGGGTGGGGTCTTTATGTATATTTGATACTCATCATGCTAGGACAGAGCCTTAAGGGTGGGGTCTTTATTTATATATGGTTCTCATCGTGTTAGGATAGATCCTATAGGGTGAGATTCAAGTCTGCCTTGGGAAAGTAGACTTCTCTTTTGCAGTGTAGAGAGAATATCGAGATTCTATGTAATAGTTCACATGGTCTTATTATCAGCTATGTTTTTATTTACACATATGTATGTCCACTAAGCTATGAAATCTTTTTGACGCTTCTATCCACGATTTTAAAGGCGCATTAAGCATGCATATGTTGCCCTTACTCTATTGGCATGTCTATGCATATTGGTATTATGTGTGATGTTCATTGATGCATTGAATCCTTACATACTTAGTACATTCCAATGTACTAACGCATACTCTTGCCTATATGATATCACCATGTAAGGATGGACAACATTACCACTTCTCACTTTTTTGGCTAGATATTGGTTCTATTTGTTTTAAGACTTTGTGAGTTCTTATGCTTTGGAGACAAGCCCTTATGTTCTTGTTTATATTGATGTTGGTAAGACTTTTTACTTTATCATCTTGAGGGTGAGGTAGTAGCATATTCTAAACCCCACCAAGATCTAATATGTAGAAGCGTATTTAGACCTATGATTATGTAGTTCCTTTTAATAGGAAATGTTGACTCTTATATATAGATTGTTTCAAACTATGTTACTACTTGGTTGCTCTTATGATTGATTATTATACCTTATGTGTGCTCATGAGATTAATAAGTGACTTGAATAAGGTGCCTTCGGGTGCCACATTTTCCATGACATGACTAATTCCCTGGTTTGGGTCGTGACAAGCATAACATCAAACCACAAGTTTTGAAAGCATCATAGGGATTCCAACATGCCGCATCTAGTAGAGTCTTATTCATAAGTGTGAGGCGCGCCACATCATGAATAGGAGTCAATGAAATGCATAGATAATCATCACTTCTTTGTGATCTATGGCATTCCTTAAGATGTGTTCTAAGACTCGTTTCCCCTAATTCTTTTCCTTTGAAATTTTTAGAGAAGTTCTTTACAACATGCACTATTTCATAAGAGAGTCAATGCTAATGAATTTCAAACTCCTCCATCTCCAAAAGTACCTTAAGTGCCTCAAGCAGATCAAGTAACTAATGAGGAATTTAGGGCCGCTATCACTATGTTGGATTGTGTTGTTGCTAAAGACTCCTACCCCAGGTTTTAGGGTGAGAAATTTTGCTTGAATGAATCCCCTGGTGTTCTATGGTTCGAAGGTGGATGAATATCCACAAGTGTTTGTTGATGAGGTCTATATTGTAGTGGAGATTATGGGGGTATCCTCATAGGAGAAGGCGGAGTTGGCAGCTTACCAACTTAAGGGAGTTGCTCAAGTTTGGTTCACTCAATGGACGTCTAATAGGAGTGATGAAGAATGGCCTATTGGTTGGGATATCTTCAAGGCCACTTTTTTTATCGTTTCTTTCCCTTTGAACTAAAGGAAGCTAAATTTATGGAGTTTATGAACTTGAAGTAAGGTTGTATAAGTGTGAGGGAGTATGCCCTCAAGTTCATAAAGTTGTTTAAGTATGCTCCTTCTCTAGTAGCCAATCCTAGGTCCTTCATGAGCAAGTTTATTTTCGGGTGTGTCTGATTTATTTAAAATGGAATGAAAGATGACAATGCTTGTCAAAGAGATGGATATTTGTCAACTTATGATTCATGCTGAATAAATAGAGAGACAAATGCTTCAAAGGATGAAGATGAGAAAGTCCAAGACGGATCACTTTGATGGTTTTTTTTTCACATGCCAAACTTGGTGGTGGTTGTTTCCAAAAAGGCCAAGGGTCATCTAAGAGTGCTAATGAAAGGCTTGCCAAAGATAGAGTGCCTTCCCCTAAGGTACATGTAACGATCCAACTTAGGGGCCTAGTTGTCACACGGTTATTGAGATACCCGAAGGTGCCTCACCCAAGCCATCTACGCATCTTTAGCATTCATAGGCACTAAATTGGAACTTTTTGCAGAAGAAATAAGGGGAAGGGACTATGGGCCATTTTATGTATTGTAGTGACATTAAAAAGTAATGAAAATAGATTATCATCATTTGGTCTATAAGTATGCCACTAATACATTACAAATAGAATTGGTACTATCCGTTTCCATCAAACAGAAAAAAATCCATAATAGTGATCATAACCGACAGTAAGACCATGTGAGCTACTACAAGGAATCCAATGAAGTCCTTCCATTGGATAAAGACCAATGCACTCCCTGAATTCGAAAAAGGGGAATCTACTTTCCAAGGTAGATGTCCAAAACTTCGTAACTTTGCAATTGCATCTTTCATAACTTTTGGGCTTTTGTGGATCCACCAGCCTAGCCTATATGACTCCTATGGTGGAACATAGTTAGGGATGTAGAGATTTAGCTTCAAGGATCATGCGTCAACTAACGGGGTGAGGCCCCAATCTATAGTCCTCTTTGTGCTAAGTCATCCCACGAAAATCATTAAAACATACTCTTAGAATCATAAATAGTAATAATAGGAGTAGCTCAAATTTAAGAATATTTCTTAAACATGTTTTAAGGAAATAATCATCATACGTATATCTTTGGTGAACATATCTTGAAGCTCTAAATCAAATCCCTAATCATAGTCATAATTCATAGGCAACTTTCATTAGAAATAAGGTGGGCTTAGTTGATGCATGGACCAATCATAAATCACATAAGTCTTAGGAAATTTATTTTCAAAGGGAACATTGAAATCGTTCAACCTTAATCATATCAAAACCCATCATGCAATCATTATCATATTTCAAACATGCATATATTTACTCAACACGATAGTCATTAAAGTTCATGAGTATCGTATAATAACATAAAGACCATGATAACATCATAAGCATGTATTTAAAATTGAAAAACTTAAAGAAAAGATAAAAATACGTAATAGAGAACTTTATGGGTGGAAGGATAGACATAGATCAACTCACATACCTGGTGAAGTAAAGAGAAACGAAATTGAAGGCTCACGCCTTTTTAATGATCTTTTTTATGGTTATGCCGGCGATGATAGGTGGATCTGGTAATTGATCTGTTCTGATTCTGATAGGTGTGCCTGACATGGCATTTCCACGATTAAATAATATTTCATTCTGGTTGTTGCCTCCAAGTCTCTTGCTCCTATTAAGCTCAGCCTTAGTAGAAGTGGGTAGCGGCACTGGGTGGACGGTCTATCCGCCCTTAAGTGGTATTACCAGCCATTCTGGAGGAGCAGTTGATTTAGCAATTTCTAGTCTTCATCTATCTGGTGTTTCATCCATTTTAGTTTCTATTAATTTTATAACAACTATCTTCAACATGCGTGGACCTGGAATGACTATGCATAGATCACCTCTATTTGTGTGGTCCGTTCTAGTGACAACATTCCCACTTTTATTATCACTTCCGGTACTGGCAGGGGCAATTACCATGTTATTAACCGATCGAAACTTTAATACAACCTTTTCTGATCCCGCTGGAGGAGGACACCCCATTATTATACCAGCATCTCTTTGAGGGCCGTGCTCGGCCTGTCGGGTCATCCTGATGTTGGATCAAGCAAAAGTCATTTTATATGTTGTAGAGCGGTTCACCGAGGAATTCGAATCCATTACATTAGCAAGTCTAACCGAGTGGGAAAGTTTTGTAAGTCTACATAATGGGAGGGCCTTTCTCTGCATGTCCTTAGTACGCCATATTAAACTCTAGGGTTTTCGACAAGGAGTGAGGAACATACTTAGTCAAAAGTCATCCTAAAATGTAATGATTGAAGAATTGCCATATTCTAACGGGTCAACGTAGTTTAGTTGACCGAGAACCGATATCTACGAAGTGGACTTGATCCGTTTCAAAAGGATGCACCCTTCTTGAAAGCAAAAGGGCTAGGAATGAGCGTTTTCGTATGAATTGAATATAAAAGAAGGTGCGCTCGAAGAAATAGATTGCCCTCAGGCTCTCATTTCCATGCTTGTGCCTATTGCCCAAGATTTCTTGCCTTCTTTCCAAAACAAAAGCTTCTACAACGAATAGATTAGAATTCTGGCCTCCATAGCGGACTCTCTGGGAGGAAGGGTCAATTGATAATGATCCGGGGGTGAGTTAGAGAAAGAAGAAAAGCGAGTACAATACAATTAATTAATTCTTGCATCAACATTCCAGGTGTCGATCCTTTCAAGAGTCTGGCTTAAGGCTATAACCAATGTCTCAGAGAGTGGGTTAGGGCCTACCTCCCGGTTGAATGAATCACATGAACTAGAATATTCATGAAAAACTTTCATTTTTCTATTAAATGGTTGAAAGTCTTCCGCCATGCGCTTACACCAGAATGGACTGCGGGACGGACGACGTCCAGTGTTGGGCTGATGGTTGGGTGTCCAGGTGCCGGAAAGGCAAGATACGTGTGATAAATAGAGGATTTCGAGTCAAAAGGAAGTCCTTGGGGCAACCCTAATGGATTTATAGGCGCCGCTACGCTTCTCGAAAGAGAGATTAGAGACTTTTAATCAAATCAAAAAGGGTGCCTTATCGATAAGGACTATCTTCTGATTTACAGAGAGAGTGGGCGTATACGCCGCAAGGCTGTCGGAATATGAAAATGAATTGGAACTAAAAGAGCAGACCAAACCCTTCACTAAATAAAGTAAAAATGCGTCCATTCGAACCTTTCCTTGTGTCTATATCGATGGAATGCCTCCTTAAGTGATCACTCTTATGCCGCCGCTGAGGTATAGAAGAGAGGGAATATATTCATTTCAACTAAGAGCACTCCCCCTTCTCCACCTCCACTTTATCCTGCTCGAAACCGATCTATGAACAATTCTTTTTTTTCTGAATTACTTATTCACAAGTGAGTAGGCTCTAGCTTTAGCTTTCTAAATGGAATGCATCCCTTCTCGACTCTCAATAATATCGTCAGAAGAATAAAGAGAGATAAAAAAGAATAGCCAATCCTAGCTCTAAGAAAGCTACCTAAAAAAAGTCATCAAAAAAATCCCACTTGCGAATCCATTTCCTGCTGTGAGGTTCAATTCCTCTTCAATGCGGCCGAAAGGTTACGAAGTCAGAGAAAGGCAAAGAAAGCCAGTATGATGAATATGCAATAGCTTTTCGTACGCAAAGTGGCCCCTTTTTAGTGACTTCGGTTCTTATCTTATAGGCTCCCCTTGAGAAAAATTAACTCAGAGTCTAATGGTTGCCTCTAGAAATCGATTTGAATACTTTTCACTGCTCTGTAAGGAAACATTCTTTCCTAAAAAGAGAGATATTCAAGCATTTTGATACCGGGCTCAGAGAAAAAAGATGCAAAGGCAGGGATTGAGTGAAGCTCTTCCCCTCTCTCCAGCTAGTCGTTTTTTAAACTCTAGTTCTTTATATACTCGCGTCAAGTATGGAGCTCGTTGGGAAGCTCTTTTCCCGTGTGACTCAGGACCCTCCTCTTGTTCGAAAAAAGAAAGATTCCCCCTCTTTGGGATGGATGTCATCGCTGCAGACAAGACATTGACTTCGCTGTTCTTGCTTCTTCCTCCCAGGGGTATCTTCTTTCCTTTTTTGATCCGCACTTTCCTTCACGCTGAGTGTGAACTTCCGATTTCAGATCTTACTTCCGAAGCAAGAGCTAGCCTTCAAATTGAAGGCAGGTCAGGGGCCCGCGGGCATGCCCCTGCAGGCACGAACCGATCCAGCTGAAGGGGAAGGAGCGAAGTTACCTGCATCACTCCGATGTTTCCAGTTGAGCGGAGCCTGGAGTAGCTTTCGCTGCGGCGAATCTCCGACATTTACCAGGAAAAGCCCGACCGGAATGAATTGATAAGCAGTTCATGTGATTTTCGTCAAGAGATTTCTCCAGGGGGATTTCGTTATGGAGAAAGGCTTCCACCAGCAGCAGAAGAGGGAAGGAATGAATGACGGGAAGACTCCTTAAGGTGACCTTCCGCGGGTTTAGATCGAAATGGAATCCCCGAAAACCAGGGCTAGAGTAAGGGAAGAAGCGGGGGGAGGCGGGGAGATTTGCAGAAGGAGGATGTTCTCTCTTTCCTGCCCTTTAGTGGAGCTCGTTCCCTCTCGGGCGAAATAGATCTGTAGGAGAATCTTCAGCCAGATAAGAAGAGGCGACCCGTGGTGGACAATGGTTACCGTGTGGGTAGGGGTGAAGGAGATGAACCGGACCTTCCACTCTTTCTCTCTTATTTGAGAGAGCAAGGCTTCAACTCCCACTCCCTATTGATGAAATTTTGATCTTGGGTGCTTGCCAACCAGCTGGATTAAGGGATTAACGCACAGGCTCTCTTCCCCTCCATCGCTCCCGAATACGATTTCAGGATACACCTTTGGTATCGTATTCTGGCACTCATCCCATTAGATGGTACATTTGAGAGAGATCAGAACAAGCTTGGTAGCCTTGGTGTGCTCCCCAGTTATATTCCTATGGATAATAGCAAGCAAGGAAGAGCTTCGCTCTTCTCCCTTTCTTCAGTTGGTTCGGTTATGTTTCCTTTTTCTAGAAAAGTAGACCACACTAAACATTGCCCATTAGAGTAAACAAAGTCAAACTTTTCCTCCCTGACTTTACTGTATTGACTCCCGAACATTCTTAAACCTTGGCTCGCTTACTTGCCCGAGTGAGTGGGCTTCCTGTACTGCTTAGTTGAGACTCACCTTGTCACTGACTGTGTTCGCTTAACCTCAGAAATAGCCGACTACTTACTTCAATTGCTCCCTGCTCAAGGGCTTGGGTCAGAAGTGTCTTTTTTTAGTGTATTGCTACCATCCGGCCTCGAGAATGAACTAAGGCAATCCCTTTTTTGCTCAGGGAAAGCCTCTCAGTCCTCCCATAGAAGAGTAGACGAGAATGGCACTTGTGCCCAGAAGTCATTCAAATTAAAACACCGTTCGCCAACTACTCTACTCTTACTATTACTATTAATACTATTGATCACTCGTGAACCAAAAAATGTAAACATTCAGGAAAAGCCGAGTGGCGGCATCAACCTCTGAAAGCGCCCTTTCTTTTCTTTCTTCTTTCTTAGGTATCTTATGTCCAGGTAGACAGGTCAAAAGCTGTTGATAACCCGGCGGCTGCTTCAGAGCTTCAGATGCCAACCAGTCGGCCGCGACCTTACCTTCTCTCTTCTCTATGAGTATGCTTACAAAAGCACTGCCAATCCCTTTGAACAAGATTCCTGCAAGCTTGGATCAGTTGTGCTTGAGGGTGATTAGAGGAAATCAAATGAATCACAGCATGCAAACAATATTCAAAATCTCTTTCAAGAATGACCTGCTTGTAACCCAAATCCCATGCCAACATAAGGCCACGGTAGATGGCCGATGGCTAATGGCCTATTGGTTGGGATATCTTCAAGGCCACTTTTTTTATCGTTTCTTTCCCTTTGAACTAAAGGAAGCTAAATTTATGGAGTTTATGAACTTGAAGCAAGGTTGTATAAGTGTGAGGGAGTATGCCCTCAAGTTCATAAAGTTGTTTAAGTATGCTCCTTCTCTAGTAGCCAATCCTAGATCCTGCATGAGCAAGTTTATTTTCGGGTGTGTCTGATTTATTTAAAATGGAATGAAAGATGACAATGCTTGTCAAAGAGATGGATATTTCTCAACTTATGATTCATGCTGAATAAATAGAGAGACAAATGCTTCAAAGGATGAAGATTAGAAAGTCCAAGATGGATCACTTTGATGGTTGTTTTTTCACATGCCAAGCTTGGTGGTGGTTGTTTCCAAAAAGGCCAAGGGTCATCTAAGAGTGCTAATGAAAGGCTTGCCAAAGATAGAGTGCCTTCCCCTAAGGTACATGTAACGACCCAACCTAGGGGCCTAGTTTTCACACGGTTATTGAGATACCCGAAGGTGCCTCACCCAAGCCATCTAAGCATCTTTAGCATTCATAGGCGCTAAATTGGAAATTTTTGCAGAAGAAATAAGGGGAAGGGACTATGGGCCATTTTATGTATTGTAGTGACATTAAAAAGTAATGAAAATAGATTATCATCATTTGGTCTATAAGTATGCCACTAGTACATTACAAATAGAATTGGTACTATCCGTTTCCATCAAACAGAAAAAATCCATAATAGTGATCATAACCGATAGTAAGACCATGTGAGCAACTATAAGGAATCCAATGAAGTCCTTCCATTGGATAAAGGCCAATGCACTCCCTGAATTCGGAAAAGGGGAATCTACTTTCCAAGGTAGATGTCCAAAACTTCGTAGCTTTGCAATTGCATCTTTCATAACTTTTGGGCTTACGTGGATCCACCAGCCTAGCCTATATGACTCCTATGGTGGAACATAGTTAGGAATGTAGAGATTTAGCTTCAAGGATCATGCGTCAACTAACGGGGTGAGGCCCCAATCCATAGTCCTCTTGGTGCTAAGTCATCCCACGAAAATCATTAAAACATACTCTTAGAATCATAAATAGCAATAATAGGAGTAGCTCAAATTTAAGAATCTTTCTTAAACATGTTTTAGGGAAATAATCATCATACGTATATCTTTGATGAACATACCTTGAAGCTCTAAATGAAATCCCTAGTCATAGTCATAATTCGTAGGCAACTTTCATTGGAAATATAAGGTGGGCTTAGTTGATGCATGGACTAATCATAAATCACATAAGTCTTAGGAAATTTATTTTCACAGGGAACATTGAAATCGTCCAACCTTAATCATATCAAAACCCATCATGCAATCGTTATCATATTTCAAACATGCATATATTTACTCAATACGATAGTCATTAAAGTTCATGAGTATCGTATAATAACATAAAGACCATGAAAACATCATAAGCATGTATTTAAAATTGAAAAACATAAAGAAAAGATAAAAATACGTAATAGAGAACTTTATGGGTGGAAGGATAGACATAGATCAACTCACATACCTGGTGAACTAAAGAGAAACGAAATTGAAGCCTTTGGGGAAGAAACCTTGGAAACCCTAGACTTGTTCTTGACAACTCTTGCCTTAGAAATTAGGAATTAAAGAAATGAGATAATTAGGGCTTGAAGACTAATATAGGTCCCGTTTCTTGCCCAATAAATGTTGTATAGGAACAAAATTGTGAGAAATAACTAAATCGAACCTTATAAAAACTGTTTAAAGTGACTCACGGAACCCTGACCACCGGCCATAGGTTGGCTTACAGTCTGTTAGTCTCCTCATCTTATGACATACCTAAAAATCCTGAAAACAAAGATTTTCTAAATCAAAAAATATGAACAATAGTTTGAGCCGTGAAACTACTTACGGGTTGTGGTTGGACTCATAGAGTCCTTCCATACTTAACTGTTTTTCCTCAAATCTATGGCCCTACCAATAAAAGGTCTATACAAGTCATAACATATTCCACGGGCTGTCTAATAACTCATATACTACCTTTCTAGAAACTCCAAATTTCCTTCATGTTTGGAATCCTACACATGAAACCATCTGCAGGTCGTAAAATAATCTATGGGCCATTTACTTGGTTCATGGTTTACCCCATACTTGGAATCTTTTTCGCTTCCTGAAGTTCTATTTTTAAAGGCGAACCTATGGGTTGTATGTCATCTTACGGGTCGTAAGTGGTCCCATAAACCAGACTCTAGCTCATTTTTCAAGCTAACTTTTCAGCACTCAGGGTTCCTAAGCTGAGGCCGTTACAATATCTCTCCCTTGGGAACATTCCTCCCTGAATATATTTAAAAGCAGGTTCTAAAGAGTAAATTAGCAACTAATAGCCTAGTATGCATGCAAAAATGCAAGTCAAGCATCATTTCTCAAAATTTTCAGATTTTATACTAAAAATATGTCTTAAAATAGTTCATAATCATCAAAATAAATGCATACATCTTGACAAAATAAAATGCATGGAATTTGAGGTTTTGGAAAGAATTTCTTAATACCCTAAGATTGAGTAGAGTGATATTGATATGTATAGCCCTTCATCCTTTCCGTTTCTGCTTCCCATGTAGCACCTTCGACTTGTTGGTTTCCCCAAAGTACCTTGACGGATGCAACTTCATTGTTCCTTAGCTTCTTCACTTGTTGGTCTAGGATTTCAACCAGTACCTCTTCATAACTCAAATCCTCTTTGATGTTCATATCATGCAAAGGAATTATGGAAGTTGGGTCACCTATGAATTTCCTCAATGTCGATACATGGAAGAGCAAATGAATCAAGTGCAGCTCGTTTGGTAGATCGAACTCATACACTACTTTTCCCACTCTCCTCACCACCTTATAAGGTCCCACATATCATGGACTCAATTTCCATTTCTTATCAAATCAGAGAACACCTTTTACTAGAGACATCTTTAAATAGACCCAATCACCAACTTGGAACTCAAGTTCCCTTCTTCTCACATCAGTGTAGGACTTTTGTCGGCTTTGGGATGCTTGAAATTTTCTCCTTATGCTTTTAATCTTCTCCATAACATTCATAACTAAGTCCAGTCCTATTAGTGCCACCTCACCAACTTAGAACCATTTGATGGGTGATGTACATCGTCTACCATACGATGCATTGAATGGTGCCTTATAATGCTTGTGTAAAAGCGATTGTTGTATGCAAACTCAATAAGTGGTAAATCTTTATCCCAACATCCCTTGAATTCGGACACGCAACTCTCAATATATATTCCAACATCTAAATAGTTCTCTCAGCTTGCCGAACGGTTTGAGGATGAAAAGGCGTACTCAACTTCATCCTAGTGCCAAGTTCCCTTTGGAAGGATTTCCAAAAGTGAGAAGTGAATCGAACTCAACGATCCGATATGATGAACAATGTAATCCCATGCGAGCTCACCAACTCTTGATTATACAAGTGGGCATAGTCCTCAACACTGAAGGTGGTCTTGACCGGCAGAAAATGAGCTGACTTCATCATGCGGTGAACTATTACCCATATTGACTCAAAGTGCTTTTTGGTCTTTGGAAAGAGGCAAAATCCATGTTGACCTCTTCCCACTTCTAAGTAGGAATATCAATGTCTTGTAGAATGCTACCTGGCCTTTTCTATTCAACTTTGACTTATTAGTAATTGGCACATGCGGACACAAATTGAGCAATGTTGTTTTTCATCCCATTCCACTAATAAATCTCTCTCAAGTGTATGTATATCTTTGAAGTGCCGAGATGAATGGAATATAAAGAGTTATAGGCTTCTTGCATGATCAACTACTTCAACACACTATCATCGGGTACACACAACCTCCCTTGATATCGGAGTGCACCATCTCCCCCTCATGAAAATACTTATATCTTTCCATCTTTCACCGAGGTTTTCAAATGAACCAAGGTGGGATTAAGATCTTTCTTGGATTTGACTTTATCAATTAAAGAAGATGCGAACCCATGAAGAACTATTGCAACACTACTTCCGAACTCACTCAATTTTACTCCTAGTCGTGCAAACCTATGAACATCTTTTAGCAACTCCCTTTTCCTATCATCATCTATGTGGGACACACTACCCATGGATATTCTACTAAGGGATTTAGCTACCATATTGGCTTTTTAGGGGTGGTACATCACACTTATATCATAATACTTGAGTAGCTCTAACCACCTTTGTTGCCTCAAGTTGAGATCCTTCTGGGTGAATACGTGTTGGAGACTCTTGTGGTCGGTGAAAATATCAACATGAACTCCATAAAAGTTTTGTCACCAAATCTTTAAGGCAAACACCACCACTAAAGGCTCAAGTTCATGAGATGGGTAATCCTTCACATGCACTTTCAACTGCAATTGAAGCATAGGCAATCACATTACTATTTTGCAACACACAACCCAACTGAATCCTTGATACATCATAATACAAAACAAACTCATCATTCCCTTCTGGCATATCACTATGGGGGCTGAAGTCAACCGATCCTTTAAAGTCTAGAAACTCCTCCCACATTCATCCGTCTACACAAACATAGCCTTCTTGTGAGCTTGTTTGGTGAGTGGAGGCGAAATTGTGGAGAAGTCTTGCATAAACAATCTAAAGTAATCAGCTAGACCTAAGAAACTCCTTATGTTTGTAGGGTCAATGCCCTTGGCTAGTTTGTTACCTCTATTGTCTTTTTAGGATCAAATTTGATGCCATCTCTAGCCAAAAGTACACTTGTCAAACTTTGCATAGAGTGTATGTTCCCTTAGAGTCTACCATACTACCCTCAAGTCCTCCATATGCTCTTACTCACCCCGGGAGTAGATAAGAATATCATCAATCAACACCACAACGAACATATCGAGATAAGGCTTGAGCACCCTATTCGTGAGGTCCATAAATATTGTTGGTGCGTTAGTCAGGCTAAACAACATCACCATAAACTAAAAATGACCATACCTAGTAAGGAAAGTTTTCTTAGGGATGCTACTTTCTCTCACCCTCAATTGGTGATAATAGGATCTCAAATAATTCTTGGAGAAATGAGTGGGGCCTTGTAGTTGATCAAACAAATCATCTATCCTCGAGAGAGGATACTCATTCTTAATGGTGACCTTATTGAGTTGTCCATAGTCCACGCACCTTCGGAATGACCCATCCTTCTTCCTTATAAATAATATCGGGTACCCCATGGAGACCAACTAGGTCTAATAAAACCCTTCTCCAACAAATCCTTCAGTTGCTCCTTCAACACCTTCAATTCTGCGGGAGCCATTCTATATGGAAGGATTGAGATAGGCTGAGTATCAGATAAAAGGTCTATTCCAAAATATATCTCCCTTTCAGGAGGGATACTTGATAACTCATCCAGGAAGACATTTGCGAATTCACTCACTACGGGGACTAACTCAAGAGAAGAAACTTCAGAACATACATCTTTAAACCTCACCAAGTGGTAGATATACCCCTTGGAAATCATCTTGAGGTCCTTAACAAAAGAAATGAATCCACCCCTACATGAAGAGTTTCTACCCTCACATTTGAGAATTGACTCATTGTAGTATTAAAATTTAAGCCTACAGTATCTACAGTCAATGGAGGCATAAGGAGCACCCAATCAATTTATCCCCAGATTCATATCAAAGTCTACCATGGAAAGCTCATCTAAGTCAGATGGAATCACTTTATGCAGAATAGAAATAGGATAACCCCTATAGACAATATAGGCCATGATAGACTCATCCATGGGGTTACTTACCTCCTAGGGCTCACGGAGGACTTCAGGACATGCATAAAACTTATATGCAAAGCATGGGGTTACAAAAGATAAGTTTTCTCTCGTATCTAAAAGTGCATATGCATCATAATAAAAAAATCTTAACATACCGGAAACCACATCTGAAGCCTCTTTGACATCTTGGCAACAATGAAAAGCATATAACCAATTGGTCCTTTGGGCTTGTTAAAATGGACCGATTTGGCCTTGAGGCCTTTACCTCCACTCTTGTGATCCTTAGCATGATGGTTGGATTTCCACAAGTGAAGTAAGCATTGGACTTGGCTAAGCACTCTCTGTTGTAAGGTCCCTCATATTTAAAGCAATTAGGACTTTGGGGCTTAGAATCCACCCATTTTTCCTTCCATTGAGGAGAAGTATTGGTGGATCCTTATCCACTTTGCGTTTTGCCACCATGGAATTTGTGACTACTACCCCATTGGTGAGAGTAGGTCCCACCATCCATACGATCCTTCTTAGACTCCCTCACCAAGCTTTTCTTCCTCAATCTACTTTGTATATGTCATCAAATGGAAATATCCATCTCTTTGACCAACATTGTCATCTTGCACTCCATGGAACCCAACTAAGAAATACCCAGACAAATTTTCTCATGCAAGCATTGAAATCCCCAACCATGAATGAAGCATACTTTGACAATTTGGTAAATTTAAGGGCATACTCGCTCCTGCTCCCTTGCTTCAAGTTGATTATCTATTGGACCTTTTCCTCCTTAAGCTCAATAGTGAAGAACAGATCCAGGAAGGCACATTTTAATTCCTCCAAGCAAATAGGACCTGCTCCTTGGCCTCTCTCATAGGCCTATTGCTCGAACTAAATCTAAGCCACTCATTTAAGTTGGTAAACCAGCAAATCAACTTTCTTTTCATATCGAATGCCTATCACTGCCATAACCCGATAAGGTTCTTCAATAAGCTCAATAGAGTCCTCGCCCATCTTAGACCTATGAAATTCTAGTGGGTTCAACAACATGAAGTCACATATTGGCTTGGTTTTCCAGGGCTTGTGCCAACAAGGTGAACGCAACTCTAAACTTCATTTAATACACTTTATCATCCTTTTGGAGTGGAGGGACTTGTTCCTCAGTAATGTCTTTCTAAAGGAGAGCTCTTCGTGGTGGCATTATCTAGAAACAAACAAAAGACCATCGTTAGTTAGCAAAAAGCATATTCAACTCTAAGTCATAACATGAATAAGAAAGAAGAGAAGACTTTCCTAAACTGTCTCCTACTCACTCAAGATAGTGCACGCTTCATAACCCTGAATGAGACTCCAGCTATAGGTATGCATGGACATCCGAGGAACATTTTAAAACCTCATGCTCTGATACTAAGTTTGTAATGACATGACCTAGTGGGCCAGTTTTCACTCGGCGAATAAGATCCTTGAAGTCACCTCACCGAGGCCATCTAAGCATCTTAAGCATTCCTAGGTGTTAAATTTGAACTTTTTGTGGAAAACATAAGGTGAAGAGACTATGGACCATTTTATGCAATGAAACAACATTAAAAATGTAAGGAACCGGACTTGGTTAGGCCTTAATGGTGCATGGAATTTAGTTCGAGAAAGTTTTCTACCAAGGTGACGCCACATGGGAACCTCCACTGGCCATGTGGAGGAGCCTTAAGGTGGCCCTTGGCCTTATGTATAAAGTTTTAGCCTTAAGTTGGAGTTCAAGACCAAGGCAGGCATCACATGAACCCCACATGGATTGTGTGACACTTTACAGGTCGTACAGTCGCTCGTGAGAGGAGCCTTGGCCTTGAAAACTACAATTTGGCCAAGACACTTTACACATGAACATCACACAGACTTGTGACCTCTTCATGGATCGTGTGGTGTCCCATATGGATATTGGTGTAAGATTTTTCTAAGTATAGAATTTCCATCTTGGAACTTTGCTGGTGGAGAATTTGTCCAAGTAAATCCTCATGTAAGGCTACACGATCCGTGTGACCCCTATATGGTCCATATGGCCTCTATACGGGACTTTGGCACTTTTTGACATTCGTTTCATTATTGCCTTTATTGTAATTTTTGCTATTCCTAAGGGTTACATATGAATTTCTAACCTTTCCTAAGACTCTCAAAATACCTATACCTTTTCTGTTCTCATACAAATTCAATTCATGCACTTAGAATTATTATAACTCTCATCAAAGGAAATCTTCTCAAGTGAGCCTTGAAGGATTGGCTTGGAGCTTAAGGAAGGGTCTGCTTCTTCACTTAATTTCTTCTTAGTTTGGTAAGGTATGTGGGATTGATCCATGATCCCTTTCAACCATTAAGACTCCAAACTCTTTTACTCTTGATTTTATGAAATCAAGCATACTTTAAACATGGATCTTTTAGATTATTATTTATTTGACTCAATTGAGATATGGACTATGCTTAATTGTTGTTTTTAAAGTTATTTACGCCCTAGCATATTAAATTGCATGACTATTATGAAGATTTAAATATGCATTTTTCCTTTAAAATTTGATTTAAGAATAGGAATCCAAATTATGATTTAACTGTGGATTTACTTGAATTTCATATTGTATTACTGATTTAAGTTTTAGACTCTACTACGCATTCTATTTTCGTATCATTCATGGCATATGCGTACATGAGCATTGGGTTTGATTAAAATTATTAGGTGGGTTAAGTCCACATATATATATATATGAATATTGTTTTGATGAAAATTATTTGGTGGGTAAAGCCCACACATATTTATGAATATGATTTTGATAAAAATATGGTTATGAGAAGAATGTGATCACATAAATGTCTATAATATGGATATTTGAGAAACTCCGGGTATTTACACTATCTTGTATATATGTGAGTGAGCTACTCCAATGCATGAAAGTGTGACTTGAAGTATGATTTCGCTTTTGCGCTCAAGTGTGCATGATTATGAAAAGTGTTTGGGTTTTAAGCCTAAGTATGCATTGAAATGATTTGAAATGGCTTATGCCTCTTTTGAAAGAATGTACATATGAGATAATGACTTAGCACCGAATGGGATAGGAGGTGTAAGGGCTATCCCTAAGGGTCCTCTTCCTTTCTCTTGAACTATGTTCTAGCATAGGTATATGGTAACCTTTACTGAAATGACCGAGTCGTAAGGTATAGTTACAATTGTGATATGATATGAAAATTCTATTGAAATGACTTGGTCGAATAGAAGGTGGCCATTATACTGGAATGACCATACCTTAAGGTGTGGTGTAGATTACCCTTGGCAAGTAATCATCTCTCACCCGATGGGAGGCTTTCATTTGACAAATTCATGTCATAGCTCGCATGGGTTTGAGATATCAGTTATGTTAAAATCCCCTCTTTATAGTAGCATTATGGCGTTTCATAAATCATCGATTTCATGGCATAATTGTATATTACTCTTCTTTGTCTATATACTTCTTTCTATATATGTGCCCTTGTCATTTAACATTGAATGCAGGTTTAATAAGTTCGTATACATTGAATTCCCATATACTTAGTACATTAAAACATAGTAATGCATAGTTTTGCCTACATGATCTCACCATGTATGGATCGGAGACTATATCCATCCACCTTTGTACAGATAGTCGGATTCATGAAAGTTGTTATGGTGAGTCCTATCATCCAATGACAAGCCATTATCCATCTACCCATTATGTTGTTACCTCTTATGTTATATTTACTTTGAGGATTAGTACCGAATATGTCTTGGCCCCCATCCTATTCTATAATGTAGAGGCATTGTTGGAAAACATGTAGACTCTTGTAAAGATATATGTTATGTTTTTTTATTTGGAGATTATGGTTATGGCTACCTATTTATTATGGATATTAAAGTCCTAAGTCTCGATCTATCACCATAAGGTGAGACACACTTACCCATCCCTTAGTTTCTATGTGTTATGTGTTATTTGGATCATGCTAATCCCTATCCCTATAACATCCCCATAGCATGAGTCCTACATTTTTTCCCTTAGAACTATGTGTTTACTACTTCGTTATGTGTTTCCATACTGATGGTATGAATGTATATACTTTGAGACTTGTTTGGTGATGTTGCATGGTGTGCCTAGGTTTATCATATCGGATCATTGCACCCCATATACTTTTCACTTTTGGAAATCATTTTAAAGAGGACTTGGCAATAAGGTGAATTTAAGTAACGTCTTTCATCCTCAAATCGATGGATAAGTTAAAAAGACAATTCAAACTTTGGAGTACATGTTAAAGGCTTGTATGTTGGAATTCAATGGTAATTGGTAAGATAATCTACCACTTCTCGAATTTGCTTACAAAAATAATTCCATGCTAGCATTGGTATGACACTATATGAGGCTTTGTATGGTAGAAGATGGAGATCTCTGGTAGGATGGTGTGAGTTTGGAGAGATGGCTTTGATTTGCTTGGATTTGTTTTTGGAATCCATGAAGAAGGTGAAGTTGATTAGGGAGAGATTGAAAACGGCTCAAAGTCACCCAAAGGTCTTATTCTGTTGTTAGGAAGAGGGATCTTGAATTTCATGCTGGTAGTAAGGTGTATGTGAAGGTCTCATCCATGAAGGGTGAAATGCATTTTGGTAAGATGGGCAAACTAAGTCCCTGGTATGTAGGTCTTTATGAGATTGTTGAGCGGATTGGAAAAACTGCTTATAGATTGGATTTGCCTTCGTATTTTAGTTCGATTCACCTGGTTTTTATGTGTCTATGTTGAAGAAACTAATTGGTGATCCTAGCACAATTGTGCCTTTGGAAGGTGTTGAGGTTAAGGAGAACTTGTCTTATGAGGAAGTCTTGGTTGAGATCTTGGATAGGCAAGTGAAGCGGCTTCGCAAAAGGATTTTTCTTTGGTTAAGGTTCTCTAGAGAAATCAACATGTTGAGAATTCTACATAGGAGGCAGAGTCGGACATGATAAAACAATATCACCATCTTTTCCAATCTACTTAAGCCTAAGGTATTAGATTCTTCCTATTCCAAATGGTCCTAATTCCTTCACTCTTGAGTTTCGTTATATGACATACATACATGTGCATAAAAATTATCTAAAGATGTTTTGAATGATTTAAAGATGTTTGGATATGAGTTTTAATGATCATAAGATTTTCAAATGATGAAATATGCATTATGTCTTTGTGATTGGATGTTTCATGTTCAAGTAAAGCTTTTCAAGCCTTGTTCTTGCACATTCAGGGACGAATATTCCTAAGTGGGAGATATGTAATACCCAAACATTACTAGGACTTAATGGTGCATGGAATTTGGTTTTAATGGGCACCTCTACAGGTCGTGTGACTCATCACGGGCCGTGTGGAGGATCTTTATGGTGGCCTTTGGCCTTGTATGTAGAGTGTTGGCCTTAAATTGGAGTTCAAGATCGATGCATGCATCACATGAACCCACACACAACTCGAGTGACACTTCACTGGTCGTGTGGTGGCTCGTGAGAGGAGCCTTGGCCTTGAAAACCATATTTTTGCCAAGGCACTTCACACATGAACGTCAGACAGATTGTGTGACCCCTTTACGGGTTGTGTGGTATCCCATATGGGTGTTGGTGTGATATTTTTCTATGTATGGAATCACCATCTCAGAACTTCGTCAGTGGAGAATTTTCTAAGAGAAGCCTCACAAAAGGCTACACGGTATGTGTGACCATAACACGGTCCGTATGGCCTCTATACGGGACCCCTGTCTCATTTTAACATCCATTTCATTAATATGTTTCTTGTAATTTTAGCTATTCCTAAGGGTTTCTTATGACATTCTAACCTATCCTAAGCCTTTGAAAAGACCTATACTCTTTTATTCTCATTCAAATTAAACTCATGCACTTAGAATTATTCTAACTCTCATCAAAAGAACTCTTCTCAAGTGAGCCTTGAAGGATTGGCTTGGAGTTTAAAGAAGGGTCTTCTTCTTTACTCAATTTATTCTTGGTTAGCTAAGGTATGTAGGATTGATTCATGGTCCCTTTCAACCATGAAGATCCCAAACTCTTTTCCTCTTGATTTTATGAAATTGATCTTACTTTAAACATGGATCTTTTATATTATTATTTATTTGATCCAATTTGAGATATGGGCTATTAATTGTTGTTTTAAAGTGATTTAATCCCTAATATGTTGAATTACATGAATATTATGATGATTTAAATATGCATTATCCCTTTGATGTTTCATTAAGCATGTGTAATCTAAAATGTGATTTTTTTAAATGTGAATTTACTTGTGGATTTACTTGAATTTTATATTATATTGTTGATTTAAGTTTAAACCTCTATTGCCCATGCGATTCTCATATCATTCATGGCATATGCACACATGAGCATTAGTTTTGATTAAAATTATTACGTGGGTTAAGCCCACTTATGTTTATGAATATGGTTTTGATGAAAATTATCCTGTGGGTTAAGCCTACATATGTTGATGAATATGATTTTGATAAAAATATGGTTATGACATGAATGTGATCACATAAATGTCTATAACATGGCTCTTTGAGAAACTTGGGGTGTTTAAACGATCTTGTATATATGTGAATGAGCTACTCCTATGCATGAAAATGTCAACTAAAGTATGATTCGGCTTTTGAGCAAGTGTGCATGATTATGAAGAATGTTTGCTTTTAAGCGCAAATATGCATTGAAATTTTTTGAAATGCCTTATGCCTCTTTTGATCTAATGTATATGTATATTTATTCCTGTGGAATGATGACTTAGCACCGAATGGGATTGGGGGTATCAGGGCTATCCCCAAGGATCTTCTTTTTTTCTCTTAAACTATGTGCTAGTATAGGTATATGGTAACCTTTATCAAAATGACCGAGTCGTAAGGTATGGTTACAATTATTATATGATATGATATGGAAATCCTTCTGAAATGGCCGGGTTGTTAGAAAGTCGGCCATCACACTGAAAAGACCAGGTCCTAAGGTGTGGTGTAGATAACTTTGACAAGTAATCTTCTCTCACCTGATGGGAGGCTTTTATCGGGAAAATTCATGTAATAACTCGCATGGGTTTGAGATGTTGGTTATAGTCACATCCCCTCTACATGGTAGCATTATAGCATTTCATGCATCATGGATTTTATGGCATATTGATATTACTCTTCTTTGCCTATATACTTCTTTCTATATATGTGCCCTTGTCATTAAACATTAAATGAAGGTTTAGTAAGTTCATATGCATTGCATACCGGCATACCTAGTACATTCAAAGCATACTTTTTGCCTTCATGATCTAACCATGTAGGGGTCGGAGACTACATCCATCCACCTTTTGACAACTAGTCGGATTCGTGAAAGTTGTTGGTGTGAGTCCTATCATTCAAGGACAAGCAATCATCAATCTACCAACATCTTATCTTATCTTATATTTACTTTGAGGGTGAGCCCGGGATATTTCTTGGCCCCCGTCCAATTCTATGCCTTAGAGCTATTTTTGGACAATATGTAGACTCTTGTACGGATATATGTTATGTTTTGCTATTTGGAGATTATAGTTATGGCTACCTATTGAATATGGATACTATGATATGGGTTATGATATGATGTGGAAATGTTGAAAGTCCTAATACCCGATCTATCTCCGTAGAGTGAGTCACTCTTACTCGCCCCTTAGTTTCTATGTGTTATGTGCTATGTGGATCAAGCTAATCCCAATCCTTATTAAATCCCCATAGCTTGAGTCCTACTTTTCCGTTCCTTAGAACCATGTGTTTACTATTTTGGTTTGCGCTTCTGAATGGATGATGTGAATGTGGATATTTGAGGCTTGTTTGGGGACTCTCGGCTTCCAATTCGCCATGTCACTTGTAGACCCTAGGTTTGGGTTGTGACCAAAAAATTGTGAAAATAGATAACATTTTGTCTTAAACATACTACTAATACATAACGAACAGCATAGGTACGGTTAGTTTCCATCAAATAGAAAGAAAATCTATAATAGTCAACATAGAAACAAATCCTCAGAAAGATTATTAATACATTATCGAAAACAAAAATATAGAAAAGAATGGAAAATGAGTGGAGTCCCGAACTAAGGGTTCACCACAATAATAAGCTTGTCTCAAACGCCAATTACTAGCCACGAGCTGGTGAAGGAGTATCTATCCCTACATGGTTATTTATCATTTAGGAAAATATGCATTAGTACGTATATTACTAAGTATGTGAGATGCAATGCACAAATGAAATTGTAATGTCATCATAATTAAACATAGCATATAGGGTTACATAAGATTAAAGAGTCATGAGATAAACTTAAACATGTACAAGTAATATGGCTCAGATCAAAATGAGAAAATGCATAAGAGAGCACATAAAGTGAAGACATATCATTGGATCATGAAACTTTTGGGAATGGGCCATAACCGATTGTAAGACCATGTGAGCTATTACGTGGAATCCAATGAACTCCTTCTATTGGGAAAAGGTCAATGGACTCCTTCCATTGGGAAATGGGGAATCTACTGTCCAAGGTAGATTTCCAGAACTTAGTAACTTTGCAATTGTATCTTTCATGAATTTTAGGTCTACATGGATCCACCAGCCTAGCCTATAAGGCTCCTATGGTGGCACATAATTAGGGACGTTGAGATTTAGCTTTAACCGATCATGCCTTAACTAATGGAATCAATCCCATATCTCTAGTATTCTTGGTGCTAAGTTATCCCCTGGAAATCTTTAAAACATGCTCTTAGAACAATAAGTAGCGATCATAGGAGTAGCTTGAACTTAAGAATCTTTCTTAAACATCTTTTAGGGAAATAATCATCATACATATATAATTGGTAAACTTAGCTTTGAAGCTCTTGATAAATTCCCTAATCATAGTCACAATTCATAGAAAATTTTCATTGAAAACAAGGTGTCTTAATTGATGCATGGAACAATCATAAATCATACAAGTCCTAGGAATTTTTTTTAAAAAGGAACATCGAAATCTCCCAACCTTAATAATTTCGAAACCCATAACGGAATCATCATTGTATTTCAAACATGCATATATTTATTTCGCAAGATAGTCCTAGAACTTCATGAGTATCATATAATAATATAAAGACCATGAAATCATCATAAGCACGCACTTTTAATTAAAGAACCTAAAATTAAGGTAAAAATACATATTAGGGAACTTTATGGGAGGAAGTATTCCCATAAATCATCACACATACCTGATGACTTAAGAGAAATGAAACTGAAGTCTTTGGGGAAGAAACCTTGGAAACTCTACCTCTTTTCTTGAGATCTATTGCCTTAGAATATTAGAATTAAAGGAATGAGAGGATGAGGGGTGTTTCTAGGGCTTGAAAGCTAATATAGGTCCCGTTTCCCATCACTGAAACCACGTAGTATAGGAATAGAATTGTGAAAAATGACCAAATCATCCCTTATTAAAAACTGTCGGAAACAACTTACAGAACCCCGGTCATGGGCCGTAGGTTGACATATGGGCCATAAGTCTCCTCGTCTGATGACACGCCTGAAAAATCGTAAAAAATAGACTTTTACTGAATCAAAAAGCATGAACAACAGTACGGGCCATAGAACTACTTACGTTCTTTAGTTTGACCTGTAGAGTCCTTCCACACTTAACCCTTTTTCCTCACTTTCTTGGCCCTACCCACGAAAGGTATGTATGGGTCGTAAAACATTCAACGAGTCGTCTAATAATTCATATACTAAATTTCTAAAAACTCCAAATTTCCTTCATGTCTAGGACCTCACTCACAAAACCATTAGCGACCCGTAAATTATTCTATGGGTCGTCACTTGTCCCATGGGTTATCCCATACTTGGAAACCTTTTCCTTTCTAGAAGTTCTATGTTTAAGAGCAAAACTTGTGGGTCGTATGTCATCTCATGGTAACTTTTGAAGGCAACTTTTCTGTACTCAGGGCTCCTAAACTAGGGATCATTACAGTATAAGGTGATGTTGGAAGCGATATAGTTATATTTCCTTCCTAGGTGTTCCCAGTGTGGGGGAAATCATGTTAGTTATTGATTAAGGGGCACAAGTTCTTATTTTAGATGTGAAAAAATAGGGAACAAGATTTTTCAAGTGTCCTAATGTTGCCATTAAAGTAAAGAAAGGACGTCCCCTAGGTAAAGTGGCTCAAAAATGGCAAGTGCAATAAGGTGCCCAAGCTGAAGGAGGTGGACCTCATAGAAATTGATTCCATGCTCTTTATGCTTGGCAAGAAGTTGAGGAGTCTCCCGATGCTGTTACGAGTATGCTGAGAGTCTTGATTTTGATGCATATGCTTCACTTGATCCTAATACAAATATGTCACTCCTTATCTTGCCATAAAGTTTAATGTGTCTCCTGAAATTTTGATAGAGCCATATTCAGTCTATATTCTGGTTGGTGAGTGAGTTATAGAAAAGAAAGTCTAGAAATTTTCTCGTAATGTATTGCATAAAGTCTTTCCAGATGATCTTGTTGATCTTGACATGGCCAATTTTGGTGTTATTCTTTGTATGGATTGGTTGCATGCAACATATGTTGCAATTGATTGTAGAACCCGTAAGGTCAGATTCCAAATCCCTAATGAATCTATTCTAAAATTCAAGGGGACAAATTCGGTATTTAAAGGTAAGATGATCACATATATGAAGGCTGAGAAGCTGATTTCCAAGGGTTGCATATATCTTGTTGCCCGGGTTAGGGTTGTTGTGTCCAAGGCTCCTACGATTGATTCAGTTCCTATAGTTAATGGATCTTCCAATGTCTTTCCTAGTGTTTTATCTTGTATTTCTTACAATAGGGAAATTCTCTTTGGCATTGATCTCCTACCCGATACTCGACCCATTTCTATTCCTCCATATGGAATGGCCCGGCGGACTTAAAGGAATTAAAGGAGAAAGTGAGGGACTTGCTTGACAAGGGTTTTATAAGGCCTAGGGTGTTTTTCATGACCCAAGCCTTAGACCTAGGTGGTACATGGCGGATGGGGAACCTAAATGTGCCCCGAAACAAGCCTCACAGCATTCATACACACATCTTTGATTAAAAAGAATTGATCAATAATCAACAGATAGTACTAAGGGAATTAGGGGCTTACGATGCACTCAATGGACAAGGGATAAAGAATTTCCATCATCCAAAACATAACAAGAAATTATAAAGGAAGGGAACATGGGATGCATTCTATGGGAAGTAGAGGTTTAGAAAATTCACCGCTCAAAGCAATAACATGCATGGGATAGAGACTAAGGAAAGCCTTCATAGATATAAGGTATCACATGATTCATACATAACATGTGATCTAACAAAACCTCTAGTCATGATTGAAATATGGGCCAAGACATGTCCTAGCTCACCCTCAAAAGTAAAGTAACAAAATAACAATTTCTTAACATTAATAAGGTAGATAGAAAATGGATGTTGCCCTCGAAATGGAGGACTCAACACAACCAAGGGCTTCATGAATCAAACTAGCCATGAGGAGGTAGATGGAGAATAACTCTGATCCCTACTCGGTTAGATCATGTAGGCTTAGGGAATTAAACGTACTAAGTATGCTTGATGCAACACAACAAAGAAATCATACACCATATTAGATAAGATGTATCACCATAAACAAAGGAAACAATCCCAATATAATATGAATGATCAATGCCTTCCTTAAAACATTTTTGGAAGGTAAACTGTAATTTCATAACATATCATATTCATATGCGGGAGGAGACCTTAATTGACATTAAAGACCATACAAGCTATTACATGGAATCTTTATGTTGCCTCCACACTGAAAAAGGAGTAGTTTAGTTGTCAAGGTGGACTATACCTCACCTCACAGGATCCTACCCATTTTTGTGAGTGCTCTACTTTATGGGATCAAACCTATTTCAGTACTTGACATATGAACATGGAGCGATGTGTAGATCAACTAGCCAATACATAATCCTGTGGTGGAAATGTAGTTATGAGACTAAGAATTCATATAAGGACCACTTAAGTTGAGCCCCCACTTTAGCCTCATTTCGTGCTAAGTCTAGACTCGTGGAATACATGACCATAAGAATAATTGTTACATGCAATAACATATAAATCATAATATCATAATTGGAGTAGCTCATTAAAATCATAGCATCATAAAAAGGCCTTTATAACCTTTGCATAATTTTCGTGGAATTTCAATGGAGTTATAATACACTTGATATTCCTTAATCATTAATAAAATGCATGACTTGCATAACTTGTAATAAGACCATTCCTCAACATAAGATGCTTCATTATATACTCTTGGTCGAACAAAGCGAGTTTATCCATAGGGACAAAGAATAATGAAATTCAAGAATAATGTTGAAAGGACCTAAATCTTGTGAGACTTTATTGAAGCTTAAATCAAGTTTCTAGAGGTATGTGACCCATGGGAATAGCTTGAAAATATTTGTTGCTTGGTAGCCCTCCGGGGAACCTCCAACAAGTTGCGGTCCTCACAAATCATCGTGGAAGGGGCCCTTTGCAGGAGCCCTAGCCTTCAAGTTAAGAATTTGGCTAAGGCAGCAACCAGAGGGCCCTTGCGTGGGAGTTAAAGCTAACACGAGTAGCGGTGGGGTTGTAGAACTCACCACGAGCTGTGGTGAGGTGTTTCATGAAGCCCTAGTCCTAAAATGTGGTTCTGAGTATAAACAAACACTCTTGGAACTTGGGTCATATTGTACGGACCATTGTACGGTTGGTGCACCTCTGTACGGACCATGAACCTTCACTAGAAATGTACTTAGTATAAAAATTGGCTAAGTGTTCAAAGACCCTACCACAGGCCCTTGTAAGGTCTTTGGTCATATGCATGGGTCGTGGTGCCTATTCACGGGCCATCTGGGCTATTTTTAAAGTTCATTTCTAATGGCTTTCTAGTAATTTTGGTGATTTATAAGGGTTGTTTGTGACTTTATAAGCTATCCTAAATCTCTGAAAAGACCTATAGTGCTTCATCCTTTTTCAAATCACTTTATTACACTTAGAATATTTAAACTGTATCTTCTAAGAACTCCTCTCAAGTGTGCCATTGGAGCTTTATCTTGGAGTTCAAGGAAGGGTGTTCTTCTCCAATCAATCTCTTCTTGATTCTTCTAAATTATCTAAGGTATCTGTGATTGATTCATGGTTCCTTTCAACCATGAAGACCCCAAACACTTTTATTCCTTGATTAATGAATTTTAAAGTTATTTTGAATATGATTATTTTAAATTAATGTTGATTTGATTGAATTGAGATATGAGATGTATTAAATTGATTTTTTTAATGTGATTTAAGCCCTAACATGTTGAATTTCATTGATATCATGAAGGTTTGTATATGCATGTTCCTTTAAATATTGAATTTGGGCATGGGCAATCTCAAGTATGATTTAAATGTGAATTTTTTCATGGATTTACTTAGATTCATATTATATTTTTGATTTAAGTATGACTTTGTATTTCCCATATAATTCTCTCATCCTTCATGGCATATGTATACATGAGGATTGATTTTCATGAAGTTTATGATGTGGGTTAAGGCCCAATTATGTTTATTAATATGATTATAAGGAAGTATGATTATGACATGACATGTGATCACATAATGTCTATGATATGGATCTTTGGAAAAATTTTGGTGTTTACAGCATTATGGATATATGTGAATGAGCTATTCCTATGCGTGAAAGTATAATTTGGCTCTTTAGCCAAAGTATGCATGATTATGAAGTATGTTTGACTTTTAAGCCTATATATGCATTGAAATGATTTGAAATGATTTATGCCTCTTTTGAAAGCATGTATATGGATATGTACTCTTGTGGGATGATGACTTTGCACTGAGCGTACATGTGAAAGGGGGGCAATCTCCAAGCGTCCAGTACCCATGCCCAATAATTATGTTCCAAACATATGTTCATGTTTATGGTAATCTTTAGTGAAATCAGAGGCCTATAAGGTAAGATTATGATTATGTTATGATGAATGAAAAATCCTTACCAAAATGGGAGTGTTCATAGTGTAAGGTTACTTTTCCGTAACAGAAGGCCAGTGAGGAGATGTACGGTATATTTTTCGCAAGTAGATCACGTCTTATTTGATATGGGGAAGATACCTATATTCCATATAATAGCTCACTTGGTTTAGATGTATATTAAGGTCTGATCCCCATATGTTGAGGCATTATGATATTACATGCATTATGGATTTCATAGCATATTGACATATTACTCTTCCTTATATATTTACTTTTTATTATATATGTGCCCTTGTCACCTAACAATGAATGCATGTTTAATGAGTTCATATGCATTCATGCCCGCATACCTATTACATTCAAATATACTAACACATACTCTTTTCCTTCAAGATTTAGCTCTGTGGGGATCGGAGACTATCGCCATCCACCTTTTGACGATTAGCTTGATTTGTGAGAGGTTCTTGTGGTGATTCCTATCATCCAACAAAAAGATACCTTCTATCTACCTATTATACTTGCCCCCCATCCTATTCTATGACCTAAAGGCATTATTGGACAACATGTAATCTCGATGTGTGAATTTGTGTTATGTGATGCTATTTATTTATGGAGACTATGATTATGGCTATCTTCTGATGTTGACAAAATAATGATAAATTCTTGACGAGATGTAGAAATGTGGAAAGTCCTAAGTCCCTTCTATTTCATAGCGTGAGTCATAATTACCCGCCCCTTAGTTTTGTGTGTTATATGATATATGGATCATGTGAATACCTATCTTTATGATATTATCATAGAGTGAGTAATACTTTCTCATCCCTTAAAACTATATTTTTATTGTCTCACTATGTGCTTTAAAATCGATGATATGTTTGCAGATGTTATGAGGCTTATTTAGTAACTCTTAGGTTCCCCTTCGCCATGTCATTCCCAGGCTTTAGGCCCAGATCTTGATAAGCTTGGTATCAAAGCACTAGGTTTACAAATGATTCTTGGAGTCCAACATGTCGTCTCAATTAGAGTCATATTTATCAGTGTGAAGTGTACCATACCTATGAGTGGAAGGCTATGATGACATTTTAGGAATTGTCTCACTTCTTCATTTCTGATCTCATGCTATGAACCATGTATTAAAACTTCCTAACTTTGATGTTGTCCTTGATGCCTTACAAAAGACTCCTCTAAGAACAACCCATCTACCGTGACAAGCCTCGACTAATAAGGACCAAGTCCTCAAAAGCCTATGGGAGAGTTGGTTACTCAGGATGGATTCAAGACTAACTTTGCCATGTTTGTAAATGTGGTTAGCCATCAGGACAGGCAAGCTAATTCCCTTCCTCATGCTCCCACTCCTGCTAATAGAGTGAGAGATTTACTTTAATAAATCCTGTGGAGTTTTATGGGTCAAAAGCTAATGAGGATGCTCTAGACTTCATTGATAAACTCTCTAAAGTGTTTACTGTTATAGGAGTGAGTTCAGAAGAGTAAGCTGAACTAGCTGCCTATAAGTTCAAGGATGTGGCTAATGTGTGGTACACCCATTGGTTTATGGAGAGGATTGGTCATGATATGGTTAGTTGGGAAGAGTTTAAGTTTGCCTTTATTGATGGTCTCTTTCCATCTAAGCTTAGGGAGGCCAAAATGACATAATTTATCAACATCAAGTAGGGTGACATGAGTGTGAGGCAATATACCCTCAAATTCATAAAACACTCAAGTATGCTCCCATGCTAGTGGTTGACCCTCGTGCAAAAATACACAAATTTTTTTCTGGGATCTCAGATTTGGTTATGAAAGAATATTGTATGGATATGCTTATTCAGGACATGAAAATCTCCAGGATCATGACTTATGCTGAGCAGATTGAAGGGGAAAAGCTCAAGGAAAAAATGGTGAATGATTCCAAGAGGGTCCGTTAGGATGGTGAGTTCTCCACCTCTAGAAGTGGTGTTGGATATACTCGCGTTCAGCAAGGATAGGTTTCAAATGCAAAGATTTCCAATGCTAGGGTACCTCCTCCCAAAGCACAGGTTGGAGATCGGCCAATGCCCACTCAGTGCACTACATGTGGGAAGAATTACTCGGGTGCGTGCTTTAAGAGTTTAGGTGCTTATTTTTGATATGGTGATAGGGGGCACAAGGTTTCTAATTGTCCTAAAGCTACCAAGAAGGGTCAGGGTCAAGTATACCAAGGTGATCAAGGCCAAGAAAATGATCTACAAGGTGGTGTACCCAGAAACAACACATTGTATGCTTTACATGCTTGATAGGAAGTAGAAGAGACTCCGAATGTAGTGCATGATATGATAAAATTCTTCGATTTTGATGTTTATTCTTTTCTTAACTCAGGTGTGAATTTATCTTTTGTGACTCCTCTTTTGGCTGTTAAGTTTTGATTGACTCCTGAAATTTTAAGGGAGCCCTTTTCAGTTTATACTCCCATGGATAAGTCTATTGTAGCCAAAAGAGTCTACCAGGGGTGTCTTGTCTTTATCTTTCATATAGTCCTTCTATGTAATCTTGTGGAACTTGAGATGTTTTATTTTGATATTATTCTAGGGATGGATTGGTTGTATGCTTCATATGCCTCTATCGATTGTAGAAATCGGAAAGTCAATTCCAATTTCCAATTAAGCCTGTTCTTGAGTGGAAGGGTAGTGATTCTGCTATCGAGGGTTGGTTTATCTCTTATCTCAAAGCCCAAAAGATAATTTCTATGGCGTGCATCTATTGTATTTCTTAAGTTAGAGGTGAAGTGTCTGGGTCGCCAACTTTTGAGTTGGTTCTGGTGGTAAATGTGTTTGCAGATGTTTTCGTGATGATTTTTCTAATATTTCTCCCGAAAAAGGAAATAGACTTTGGCATAGATCTCCTCCCGGATACTCAACCTATTTCCATTCCTCATTTATTATAAGGCACTAGCTGAACTAAAGGAGTTGAAGGATCAATTGAAGGACTTATTGGAAAAAGGCTTTATTAGACCAAGTATATCGCCATGGGGTGCTTTAGTGTTATTCGAGAGAAAGAAAGATGAGTATCTTCAGATGTGTATTGATTATAGGAAATTGAATAAAGTAACCATTAGGACAAAATATTCATTACTAAGGATTGATAACTTATTTGATCAACATTAAGGAGCTATCCATTTCTCAAAGATTGACCTCTGATCTGGTTATGATCAGTTAAGGGTTAGAGAATGGGATGTTCTCAAAATGGCTTTCGGAACTAGATATTGACATTTTGAGTTTCTATGATGTCGTTTGAATTGTCTAATGGATGTTATGAATTAGGTGTTTAAGCCATTTCTTGACAGTTTTTGTTGTTGTTTTCATAGATGATATTTTGATCTATCCCCGAAGTGAGCGAGAGAATATGGATCATTTAAGGTTGGTTTTTCAGACCTTTAGAGAGAAACAATTATATGCCATGTTCAGTAAGTATGAGTTTTGGTTAGGTTAAATAGATTTTCTGGGTCATAGTATCCGGTGATGGCATTAAGGTTGACTCAAAGAAGACTTAGGCCGTGAAGAAATTACCTAGACCATTGACTCCTTTGGATATTTGGAGCTTCCTTAGGTTTTCTTGTTATTATAGGAGTTTTTTCGAAAGTTTCTCATCCATTGCATCTCTATTAACTAAATTTACTCAAAAGAAGGCCAAGTTTATATGGTCGGATGAGTGGGAAAAGAGTTTTTGGACTTTGAAAGATCTGCTGACATGAGCTCCTGTTTGACTTTACAAGATGGCTTAGATGGGTTTGTAGTGTAATGTTATGCTTCTCGGATAGGGTTGGGTTGTGTGCTCATGCAATATGGTAAGGTGATAGCTTATGCATCAAGGTAGTTAAAGGTGCATGAACAAAATTATCTGACTCGTGATCTTGTATTTCCTTTGAAAATTTGAAGACACTATTTATATGGGATTCATATTGATGTGATTCACCAATCATAGAGGTTACAATATGGATTAACCCAATAGGACTTTAACATGAGAAAAAGAAGTTGGTTGGAACTTCTTAAAGATTGAAGGGAAAAAGGAATTTGTAAAAGATGTTCACCGTTTGGCTAGATTAGGTATTAGATTGTCCGACTCTAATGACAGTGGTATTCATGTTTAGAATGGGGCTGTCTTTGTGGTTGTTGATGTCAAGGCAAAGCAAGACTTAGACCCGTCTTTAGTTAAGTTGAAGAAGTTGGTTGTGAAAAAGAAGATATAGGTTTTCTCCCAAGGGGGAGATGGTGTACTTTGGTATCAAGATCGATTATGTGTATCAGATGTTGACAGCCTTTGAGAGGTGATGATGAGTGAAGCCCATAACTCTCATTATTTAGTACATCTAGGGTCCACCAAGATGTATCAGGATTTATAGGAGGTGTATTAGTGGCATGTTATGATGAAAGACATAGCCAAGTTTGTATCTGAATGTCCTAATTGTCAACACGTGAAGTTAGAACATCAAAGGCTCGATGGTTTGGCTCAAGATATTGATATTCCTACTTAGAAGTGGGAAGATATGAATATGGATTTTGTGGTCGATTTTCCTCATACCCGAAAGCAATTTGATTCTACTTGCGTTATCGTCGATAGGATGAGTAAATCAACTTATTTCCTACCCGTCAAGACTACCTTTAATGCCAAAGACTATGTAAGGTTGTATGTCTGAGAGTTGGTAAGGTTGCTTGGTGTGCCTATGTCGATTATATCGGATCGTTGTGCTTAATTTACTTCTCACTTTTGGAAATCATTTCAAAAAGGGCTTGGCACTAAGGTGAAATTAAGTACCACTTTTCATCCTCAACTCGATGGACAAGCTGTAAGGACAATTCAAGCTTTGGAGGACATGTTGAGGGCTTATGTGTTGGAGTTCAAGAGAAATTAGGATGATCATCTACTAGTTATCGAGTTTGCCCACAACAATGGTTTTCATGCTAGCATTGGTATGACAACCTTTAAGGCTTTGCTTGGGAGAAGGTGTAGATCTCTGGTGGGATGGCTTGTGTTAGGAGAGATGGCATTGATTGGCCCAGATTTGGTTTTGGAAGCCATGGAAAAGTTGAAGTATATTAGGGAGAGGTTGAAGACAGCTGAAAGTCACCAAAAGTCTTATTCGGATGTTAGGAAGAGGGATCTTGAATTCCATGTTGGTGATTGGGTATACGTGAAGGTCTCTCCTATGAAGGGTGTAATGTGTTTTGGTAACAAGGGCAAGTTAAGTCCTCGATATATAGGCCCGTATGAGATAGTTGAGTTGACTGGAAAAATGGCTTATAGATTGGATTTGCATTTGAGATGTGTTCTATTCACCTATTCTTCCATGTGTCGATGTTGAGGAAGTTGATTGATGATCCTACTTTGATTATGCCTTTGGAAGATGTAGAGGTTAAAGAGAACTTGTCCTAAAAAGAGGTTGTGTTTTAGATTTTTGATACACAAGTAAATTGGCTTCACAAAAACAATGTGGCTTCTGTTAAAGTGCTTTGGAGAAATACACAAATGGAGAGTGCTACTTGGGAGGCGGAGATAGATATGATGAAGCGATATCCCTATCTTCTCCAATCCACTCAAGCTTAAGGTATTAGGTTCTTCCTCTTCTCAATGTTCCTAACTCCTTCACTCCTATATTTCATGACATGACATGCATACTCGTGCACAAAATGATTTAAAGGATGTGTTGACATGAATTTTAATGATTTTATGACTTTCATGAAATGAGTTATGCATTGTGTTCTAATGTTGAAATGTTTCATATTCAAGTCAAGCCTTTCAAGCAAGTCCATTTCTCATTCGAGGATGAATGTTCTCAAGGGTGAGACGATGCAAGGATCCAAATCTCATGAGACTTTATTAGTGCTTAAATCACATTTCTAGAGGTGTGCAACCCATGGGGAATGCTTGTGTATGGCTTTGAGTGGCTTAAGAAAAGATTTGAAGCTTGGTGGCCCTCTAAGGAACCTCCCACGAGTTGCAGTCCTCACCAGTGGTCATGAAAGGGCCCTTCGTAGGAGCCCCAACCTTCAAGCCAAGAATTTGGCTAAGGCAGCTACCACAAAGGCCCTTGCATGGGTCGTGCAATCCCCCACGAGTTATGGTAGAAGTGTTGAACTCACCATGAGTCGTGGTGAGGTGTTTTGTAAACCCCTCATCCTAAAAGGTTGCTCTAAGTATAAAATTACCATCACGGAACTTTAGTCATTTGTACGACTGTTGTACGAACAGTGCACCTTTCTACAGACTGTGAACCATCAGTGGAATTGTACTTAGTCTTAAAAATTGGCTATGTATCTCAAGACCCTACCACGGACCCTTGTATGATCTGTGGTCATGTGCACGTGCTGTGGTACTTTTTTAAGGGCCACATGGACTCTTATTAAAGCTCGTTCCATTAATGGATTTCTTTTAAATTCGGTGATTTCTAAGGGTCGTTTGTGACTTTCTAACCGATACTAAGCCCTAAAAGACCTTTTCGCCTCCGTTCATATTCAAAGTCATTCATTACACTTAGAATATTGAAACACTCACTTCTAAGAAATCCTCTCAAGTGTGTCATTAGAGATTTAGCTTGGAGCTCAAGGAAGGGTCTTTTGGTCTAATAAAAGTTTTCATGATTCTTCTAAATTATTTAAGGTATGTGGGATTGATTCATAGTTTCTTTCAACCATGAATACCCAAGTACTTTTCACTCCTTGATTTATAAATTTCAAGCATACTTTGAATATGGGTCTTTTATTTTACTGTTGATTTTATTCAATTGAGATATGAGTTGTGTTCAATTGATGTTTTTGAAGTGATTTAAGACTAAATATGTTGAATTGCATTGATATTATGATGGTTTGAAAATGCATGTTCCTATAAATATTGAATTCAGGCATAGGTAATCTCAAGTATGATTTAAATGTGAATTTCTTCATCGATTTACTTGGATTTCATATTATATTGTTGATGTAAGTATGAATCTCTATTGCCCATGCTATTTTCACATCATTCATGGCATATGCATACATGAGCATTGATTTTCATAAAGTTTATGATGTGGATTAAGACCTAATAACGTTTATGAATATGATTTTCAAGAAAGTATGGTTATGAAATGACATGTGATCACATAATGTCTATTATATGGCCCTTTGAGCATAATTTGGGTGTTTACACCATTATGGATATCTGTGAATGAGTTGTTCCTATGCTTGAAAGTATTACCTGAAGTATGATTTGGCTCTTTAGCCTAAGAATGCATGATTATAAAGTATGTTTCGATTTTAAGCCTAAGTATGCATTGAAATGATATCAAATGACTTATGCCTCTTTTGCAAGCATGTATATGTATATGTATTCTTTTAGGATGATGACATAACACCAAGCGGACTTGTAGGAGGGGGGCTATCTCCAAGGGTCCACTACCCATGTCCAGTAATTACGTGCCAAGTATAGGTTCATATTTGTGGCAATCTTTACCGAAATGGAAGGTCTGTATGTTAAGATTACGATTATGTTATGATGAATGAAAATTCCTTACAGAAATAAAGGTGCCCGTAAGGTAAGGTTACTTCTCCAAAATGGAAGGTCGGTAAGGAGAAGTATGGTCTACCTTAGAAAAGTATATCACCTCTTGTTCAGTGCAGGCAAGATACCACAATTCTATGTGATAGCTCGCATGGTCTATATGTCGGTTGAGGTCTAATCCCCGTATGTTGAGGTATTATGACATTGCATGCATCATGGATTTCATAGCATATTGATATATTACTCTTCCTTGTATACATACTTCTTTCTATATAAGTGCCCTTGTCATCTAACATTGCATGTAGGTTTGATGAGTTCATATGTATTGCATGCCCTCATACTTAGTACATTCAAACGTACTAACGCATACTCTTTGCCTTCATGATCTTAACATGTAGGGACCAGAGATTATCTTCATCTACCTCTTTACAGTTAGCTTGGATTGTGAGAGTTGCTTGTGGTGAGTCCTATCATCCAAGGATAAACCACGTTCTATCTACCTATTATGATACTTTCTCTTATGTCTTTACTTTGAGGGTGAGTCTGGGATATGTCATGCTCCCCGTCCTATTCTATAACCTAGAGACGTTGTTGGAAAACATGTAAACTCTATATGCGGATTTGTTTTATGTTATGATATTTGCTTGTGGAGACTATGATTATGGATATCTTTTGACGTTGATGAGATGATGATATGTTCTTGATGAGATTTGGAAAGTCCTAAGTCCTTTCTACCCCTAGAGCATGAGTCATACTTACCCACCCCTTAGTTCTTATGTGTTATGTGGTACGTGCCCCTTAGTTCTAATGTGTTATGTGGATCATGATAATCCATATCCTTGTGACATCCCCATAGTGTGAGTCGTATTTTCCCATCTCGTAGAACTATATGTTTATTATTTTACTATGCACTTCAAAACCGATGATGTGTATGCAGATGTTGTGACGCTTGTTTGGGGACTCTTGGTTACCATTCCCCATGTCACACCTAGGGCCTGAGCCTGGGTCATGACAAATGTGCATGAATGAGGTAAAACATGTTTATTTGGAACCATTCAAATCAACCCGCTATCATTATTAAGAAACCCCTAGTTACGGCATCATAAAAATCAACTTATAATCTATAAATCACTTAGCATTTCAAAGTATCATAACAAACATAGGTTAAATATCATAAAGAAATTTATAGTATCAACCATTTCTAGGAGTTCTTCCATTTCAAATCAATAATTGACAATTTCCAACTCAAATCATGCATATAATGAATAGTACGAAGTACCCATAAAGAAATCAACCTTGAAAATCAAAGGATTGGGTTAAAAAGGGTTTTGGACTCCATGTACGGAGGGACCCATGGACTAAGAAATGCACATACTTTAATGGTCTTGAAGAAGACAACAGAAACTTGGGAGAATTTTTAAAATATCCTTGAAGCTTGGCCTCTAATGGAGGATCCTTGACACCCTAGAAATTTAGAAGAATTTCAGAGTGTTTAGAGAGTATTTTTGGTATTTTAGTGAGTGAATAGGCCTGAAATGGTAGAAATTTTGGGTATTCCCATCTATAAGGGTTCAAGGAATGTCTCAATTGTCCTTACTTAAATATAAATTTTTTTTGGAAAATTCTATACTATGGTGAAATGGGAGCGCGATATGGACTTGTTCTAGTGTAGTTCATTTTTGCGTGAAGTTCAATTTTCCCCTTTTTTTGGTCCTGTAATGAGTCTCAATCATTTTGACAATAAAATGTACCCTCTCTATGATGCAGGGAGATCGCAGACCCTTCTAGAAAGTGCAAAAACATGCAAAAAACTATTTTTTAATACGATGACTTAAAACTCAAATAAAACTGGGGGTTGCAATAGTCAAAATAAAATTTCAGCTAAACAAGTTCTTAATAATGATTTAAATAACAATCAAGGGAAGATGTTTGGAATGTGAAAATATGGGAATCTATCTACCCGCTGGGTCTAGATACTTAATTGAATGAGTTGATATTGAGTGAATAGGCTAGGTTTTTTGTAACCCATATCAGCTATGATGCAAGGGTGTTTCGCATGAATGAACTAAGAAATCATACGTGGACTGCTGTGGACACGCTTGGCCTAAGAAGTCTCAGCAAAAACCATCATACCATGTCCATTGAATCCATGGTTGTGGACTTCAAGTGGAACCCCAAGAGGTTTCCAGCCGTTATATCCATTCCACACTCTAATAGTTCCGACTAAAGTAACAATCAGAGATCTAAGTAAAATCCCAAGTTTGCAACCTTGAAGTTATAGATTCAACATAGGAATGGATAAAAATTACCTCAAATCAACTACAGATAAGTCAAGATATCAAAGACCTATATAGATAGCACACCCGCAACATGGGGATTTTAGACATACATCGTAGAAATTAAAGATTTGATGCCATACATAGCAGCAACATTAAGGGGTAACAAGATTGAGTACAAATTAGTTGATTATCACCAGCCAATCTTCTCTGATTAGCTTCCCAAAAGCTTAAAAAATCCTAACTTCCCTTTGTACTCTAAGAGGAAAGTTCTATGTCCTATTACTACATACTATTTGATCTGATATGGTATGGACTGATATGTACAATGTCCTCTCTAAAATTACATATATACTCTATGCAAATGTGTGAAATTTGTGCTATGAAATGTCATTCAGCAGTCAAGGTCGACCATCACCGAGCACTCCAGCAATGCGTCGAATGTGTACTTAACCCTTTTTGTGCATCTTTATAAGGCTTTCTCTTCTGTAACATTAGACAATGACTCTTAGCCCCGCTGATCGAATTTGGTGATGCGTCAAAATAGTCCTCATATTGCCATCCTATCAATGTTTTAGGGCTTTGGGTACTGCAACTTTAGGCGATCTCTTGTGCAATTCAGCATATCACTGAGTATGTTCTGTGACATCAAATCTGACCACCTCTTGAATTGACTTGGAACCTTGGTTGTTGCAATGTTAGGCAATCTTCCTGAGTATTTGGAAGATCACCGAGTATGTGGCAGTAGAACTTTTCTCCGCTTTTTTGCACTTTCGCTGACTTTCTAAGATTTCACCAAGTATTGACCATTTGAGCATTTTTAATCCCATTTCATTTCATAGCACATGCATATTTATTAGAATTTAGAATTAATAGCACACTAAGAGCAATGTTTCCTTGCAACCTATCCCCAAAATAAGTCCAAAATATGGACTCATCAATTTGTGAGAAAAAAGGATCGTTCACTTCTGATGTGTTTAGATTATCGACAATTGAATAAGGTGAAAATTAAAAACAAGTATCCATTTCCAAGGATTGATGACCTATTTAATCAATTAAAAAGTTCAATCTATTTCTCTGAAATTGATGTTCAATCCGGGTAACACAAATTGAGACCGAAAGATAGTAATATTCCCCAGATGGCATTTTAGACAAGGTATGTAAATTTTGAGTTTTTGGTTGTCATTTGGGTTGGCAAATGCTCCCCCAATCTTTATGCATTTGATGAACCAAATTTTTAGACCATATCTAGACATATTTGTGGTAGTTCTTATTAATGATATGTTGATTTAATCTCAAAGTGAAGAGTAATACATGGGTCACTTCAAAATTATTTTGCAAACCTTGAGACAAAAGTAATTATTTGCCAAATTTAACAAGTGTGAATTTTTTTTGAGGGAAGTGGCTTTCCTTGGTCATATTTTTATTGGTGATGGTATAATGGTTGATCTAAGGAATATAGAGGTGGTAAAGAATTGGCATAGACCACTGTCCCCTTCGAATATAGGGAGTTTCTCATGTTTAGTTAGATATTGTAGGTGATTTATTAAAGAATTCTCCTTTATTAGATCGCCTTTGAATTGTTTGACCAAATAAGAATGCAAAGTTTCAATGGTCAGATGAATGTGAGAAAATTTTTCAAACATTGAAGGATCACCTCACTTCAGCCCCTATTTTGACATTATCGAAAGGTTCTAATGGATTTGTTGTTTATTGTGATGCTTTACGTGTGGGACTAAACTGTGTGTTGATGAAATGTAGCAAGATTATAGCATGTGATTGAAGAAAATGAAGTTCTCATGGGAGGAACTATCCAACCCATGATCTTTAATTGGTACGATTGTATTTGCATTGAAGTTATGGCATCACTATCTTCATGGGATCAATATTGGCATATTTACCGACCATAAGAGCTTACAATATGTGTTTAGCAAAAGAGACTTCAACCTTATGAAAAGAAGATGGCAAGAATTTCTTAAGGACTATGACATGAGTGTATTGTATCACCCGAGTAAGGCAATTGTTATGGCCGATGCTCTAAGTAGGGTGTCCATGGGTAGTGCACCCAGTATTGAGAATAAAAGAGAAGAGTTAGTTAAGGATGTACACAAATTGGCCTATTTAGGTGTAAGGTTGAGCAATTCACACTTGGGTAGTATCTTCGTGCACTATGGAGCGGAGTCATCATTAAAAGAAAACGATAAGGTAAAGCAATATATGCATCTAACTTTGGTGGAATTAAAGAAGCTAGGGATTGATAAGAAGTTCAAGGTTTTCTCAGAAGGGAATATAGGGTACTTCGTTACGAGGACGATTGTGTGTTACGAATGTTGATAGCCTAGGGAAAATAATATTGAGTAAAGATATAACTCATGATATTCTATTTACCCTAGATCTACAAAAAGGTACAGATATTTAAGGAAAGTGTATTGGTGGAATGGCATGAAAACCGATATTGCCAAGTTTATGGTGGAATGCCCAAATTTCCAATAAGTGAATGTTAAACATAACATACATGGAGGTATAGCACAAAATATTAATATTCCTACTTGGAAATGGGTGGATGTAATAAGGGTTTTGTAATGTGTTTACCTCGTACAAGGAAGTAACATGACTAGATATGAGTGACAGTGGATATAATGATGAAATTAGCCCATTTTCTACTAGTTAAGACATCTTATAGCGCCAAGGATTATGCCAATATATATATTAGGGAGTTGGTAATGCTATATGGCGTGCCCTTGTCTATTATTTTGGATTGTGGTGCTCAATTAGTTCATACTTTTGGATTTTTTTCAAAGGGGTTCTTAGTACCAAAGTAAAGTTAAGCAATAGATGGGCAAGCCGAGAGAACAATTTAAACATCATAAGATATGTTGAGGGCATGTGCACTTGACTTCATGGGAAATTGCGATAATTATCCACCTTTAATTGAATTTTCATATAACAATAGTTATCTCTCAAGTATTGAGATGCAACCTTTTGAGCACTTTTATTGGCAATGATTTATGTCTCCGATAGGATGGTTTGAAGTTAATGAGATGGAATTAGTTTTCCTAATTTGGTACTTGAGGTTATCAAGAAAGTGAGAGAGGTTCAAAACCGCATAAAGTCACAAAAACTCATATTCTAATGTTAGGAAGAGGGATCTTGAATTCAATGTGGATGATCGGGTCTATCTCAAAGTATATTTTATGAAAGGTATAATGCATTTTGTCAATGCGGGAAAATGGAGTCTTAGATATATAAGACCTTATAGGATCTTGGAAATGATTGGTAAGGTGGCTAGTAAGTTGGACTTGCCAATAGAATTGGCTACATTCCATCTTGTGTTCCGTGCGTCAATGATGGGAAAAGGTGTTGGTGGTCTAAATGATATTGTACACTTGAATGACATGAGTATTCATGAAAGTTTGACATATGAAGAAGTTTCAATTGAGATTTTAGACCAACAAGTTAAAAGGTTGAGAAATAAGAAAGTTTCATTCGCCAAATTACTGTAGATCAATCAACAAGTTGAAAGTGCAACATGGGAAGTAGAGGCAGACATGATGAAAGGATATACATGCCTCTTTTCTTCTATTTAAATCTAAGGTACTTAGTCGCTCTTGCTAAATCTCTTCCAATTCCTAAATGTCACTCTCGATGTCATACTACATGCATACATACTCATGAAAATAATTTCTAAACACATTTTAAAGTTGCATCACTGCATTCATGATGGGTTTCAAGCTAACCATGATCCTATTCAAGGACAAATGTCCCATGGGGGAGATATTGTAACACCTCTAAAAATTCCATCGAATGACCTTATGAAAAATGTCTTGCATAATGTAGCGTCCATACCCTTTTTGGAAAATACGAGGCTAGATTCTTCATCAAGAGGAACAATTGTGTAAATGATCTCATTCAATTTTTAGCCCAACCATATAAAAAAATAAATTTTTCATAAAATTTTACATTTCAAGAAGTATTCACGACCACTCCGCATCGTGTAGAGAGTTCATCTCAGTATAAAAGAAACCTAGACTCATTCTAGGGTTAAAACAAGGGAAGAATTGAATTCGTGCGAAAATGAACTATGTGAAACAACTCCACTTCATGGCTTGTTTCATGAAAGTTCCAATTTTTCATTAAAATTTCTGTACTAAGAGAGAAAGAGTCAAACTCTTCTCTGAGCTTATTTAAGTAATTTTTAGTGATTTTTGGAACTAAAATTCATGTATAAATTGCCTTTAATCCCAAAATTAATCCCATTTTTTCACAATTCACATATCACAACAATGCTCTCTCTAAAACTACTCTTAAAGCTTTCTCACTCCTCCAAGTAAAAACTCCTCCAACCTAAAGGGTGAGGTCTTTATGTACATGTGATCCTCACTGTGCTAGGATAGATCCTATAGGGTAAGGGTTGGGTCAACCTTGGCAAAGTAGATCCTCTTTTGCTTTTTGTAGAAGAAGCATCAAGATTCTATGTAATAGTCCACACGGTCTTATTGTCGATTAGGGTTTTATCCCCATATATATATGTCTACTAAACTATGAAATGTTTTATAATGCTTCTATCCATTATTTTAAAGGTGCATTGATCATTCATATCTTGTCCTTACTCTATTGACATGTCTATGCTTATTGCTGTTCTGTATGATGTTCATCTACACATTACAAGTACTAACTCATACTCTTGCGTACGTGATATCACCATTTATAGACGGATGATGGTATCACTTGTCACTTTTGTGGGTAGATATTGGACTCTACTTATGAAGAATTGGTGAGTCTCAATGCTTCAGGAACAAGACCTTTTGTTCTTGCTTATGTTGATATTTTTAAGACTTTTGATACTTCGTTATTTTGAAGGTGAACTAGTAACATGTTCTAGAGCCCGCAAGATCTATGATGTTGAGGCATGTTTGGGTCTATGTTGATGTAATTCCCTTTAATGGAAAATGATGACTCCTATGTTTAGATCGTGTGAAACTTTAATTCCCTTATCTTACTCATATGATTGCTTATTTATCTTATGTATGCTTATGATATGAACAAGAGGCTTGGATGAGGCGCCTGTGGGTATCACATTCGTCGTGTCATTACTAGGCCTTAGGTTCGAGTTGTGACATTATTAGACTCTTCTTGATAATCAAATATTTCAAGAAGATTCACATAAATCCTTTAATGGACTTCATGTAAAAATCATCCTAGTTTGAGAAGTACACCACTAATGGTCCTTGAGTCACGAAGAAATCTTAGGAGACAAGAGTCAAGGGAGATACAGTTTTGTATTCACATTGTTTATCAAAAAAAATTATGTTTATTGTTTTTGTGATTGCAATATATTTTTTATCACTTTGAAAATTGTTGCAAACAAAATGGCATGCCCAATGGGACAAAATATACCCTTCATCTCCACTCTCTTACACCAAATCTTCAAATTTTAAGCTACCAACGGTGGAAAAATGAGTACTACAAGCTTTGTCTTTGAGTTTCATCAAGTATACACTCCGAGAAGCCTTGAAGCAGGGGGAATTCATAGACATAAAAATTTTGTAGGACTCTAGAAGATGAGTCCTATTTTAGTTAAGGTTCCTTGTAAACCCTAATTCATTCCTATATGAAGGGTATTATGTTCCCTTGAAAAAACATCTCGCAAATCCCACAAACTCCTAGAATAATCACAGAGAGATCAAAATATACCATACTCTTCTTGACAATCAAATATTTCAAGAAGATCCACATAAATGCTTTCATATAGATCAAGTACAACTCATATGTCACAACCCGGACCTAGGATCTGGGAGTAACATGGCAAATGGGAACCCAAGAGTTCCCAAACAAGCCTGAAAGTATCCAAATTCACGTCATCGGTTCGGAAGTATAATTGAATAGTAAACAGATAGTTCTAATGGATGCGTATGTAGGACTCATGCTATGAGAATATCATAGGGAAAGAGAGTAATATGGATTCATATAACATGTAACACATAAAGACTAAGGGGTGGGTATGTATGACTCACTCTATGAGGGCGATTCGGGACTTAGGATCTTTCATATCATAACATATAAATATAACATGTTACTTATAACCAAACTACATAACAATGTCCAATAGATCGACATAACCAGAACAAAATCTCCAAATACAAAACTTAGCATATAAACATAAAGAGTCTACAAGATGTCCAATAATGCCTTTATTCATAAGAAAAGACAGGGGCTAAGATATGTCCCGGGTTAACCCTCAAAGTAAATGACATAAACAAAAGCACCATGCGTAGAGGAATGGTGGTTAGTCCTTGAAATATAGGACTCACCACAACTAGCAAATCTCAAGATCCATGCTAGGTGTCGTACTGTGGATGAAAATAGTCCTCGGTCCCTACATGGTGAGATCATGTAGGCAAAAGTATGTGTTAGTATGTTTCAATGTACAAAGTATGTTGGCATACAATGCACTAACTTGTCAAAACTTTATTCCATGTTAGAAGGCAAGGGCACCTAATACAGAAAGTGATATATATCCAAAGAAGAGTAGTATAACAAGAAGCTACGACACTCATGATGCATGAAGTGCAATAATGCTCATATATAGTGGGGATGTGACCTCAACCGACATGAGTAAGACCAAGCGAGCTATTACTTGAAACTTTTATGAAATCCCCTCATCGGTAAAGAGGTAGTTATTTACCAAAAGCAAAATACACTTCACCTTACGGGCACTACCATTTTTGAGAAGCAACCCTCCTTACTGGCACCCACATTTCAGATAGGATTTTCACATTATATCATATCATATCATATCATTCTTTTCCTTACGGGCACACTCATTTCGAATAATTAACCTTCCTTATGGGAACCTATATTTCGGATAGGATTTTTATATACATATACCTATGGTTGGCACATAGTGCAAGGAAAGGGAGATGGCCCTTGTGGATAGCCCTAACTCCACCAATACATTAGTGCTAAGTGAAAACATCCCACGAGAATACTCATACATATACATGCTTTTAAAATAGGCAACAGTCACTTAAAATTATATCAATGCACATTAGGCTTAACAGCCAAACATTCTTCAATATCATTTATTCATGGGCTAAAAAGCTAAATCATAACTCAATATCGGGTTTCTCATGCGTAGGAATAGCCCATTAATAAAACAATATGGCTCAAGCACCCAATATGCTCAAAGAGCCAATAACAATAAACATTTATGTGATCACATTCTTGTCGCAATCATTATATTATCACAATAATATACATATACATAATTTGGCTTAACCCACTCCATAATTTTCACAAGACTCAATGTTCATGAATGCATATGATACGAATGATATGAGAATAGCATGGGTAATTGATATTCAAACATAAATCAACAATACATTATGAAATTCAAGTAAGAACATAAGTTAAATTCACATTTAATTATAATATAGATTACACATGCTCGAATCAAGCTTTAAAGGGGACATGCACATTCATAACTCCATAACTTCAATGCAATTCTTCATATTAGGGTTTAAATCACTTTCAAATCTATAAATAAATATCGCCCATATATCAATTGAATTTTATAAAGAATAATACTGAAAACCGATATTTAAAGTAGCTAAAATTCCATAAAATAGAGTGTAAAAGAGTTTGGGTCTTCTTGGTTGAAAGGGACCAAGAATCAATCCCACATACCTTAGCTAATGAAGAAGATTTAATAAAAAATTTGAAGAATAATGAGCCTTTCCTTGGTTCCAGAGCTTGGATTCACAAGAGTCCTTTTGGAGAGTTTTTATTAGTTACTTCAGAGAATTCTAAGTTCGAGACGGGGATCTAATACCTAGAAACATTCTTCACTCTAGAGCCCATACGAGAGGGAATACAGGTCGTACCACTCTATATGGACCGTATAACTGGCCCTCCCACTTAACTTGGTTCAAAAACTATGGAATACCAAGACTAAGGCCACCATACGGCCCACCACACGGTCTATGAAGCCTCACACGGTCCGTGTGAGGTCCATGTGTGGCATGCCTTAGTCCAAAACTCCATATTTTAGCTCATACACACCATACAAGTCCAAGGGACACTCCAAGGAGCCTCCAAAGGTCCGTATAGCCTCCCCCGGACTGAAGGATTCCATGGGGCGTCACCTTGGTCCAAAACAATCCAAAACCAAATTTCCAAGATTCAATAAGGTCGTACGATGTCCAAGTCCTTACATCATTACCCCCTTGTGAACATTCATCCTCGAATGTGATAGAACAAGGATTGACTTGGAAATGAAATGCTCAAACATAAGATATCATGCATATTTCATAAATTGAAAATCATAAAGTCATTAAAAGTAATATCAAAACGTATTCTAATCATTCAAAATGTCAAAAATCATTTTGGTGCACATGTATGCATGTCATGTCATGAAACTCAAGAGTGAAAGAAATAGGACCACTTGGAAAAAAAAGGACCTCATACCTTAGGCTTGAGTAGATTGGAAAAGATAGGGATATTGTTGCATGATATCCAACTCCGCCTCCCATGTAGCACTTTCCACATGTTGATTTCTCCAAAGGACCTTAATAGAAGCCACATCCTTGTTACGAAGTTGTTTCACTTATCTATCAAAATCTCAATCCGAACTTACTCATAAGACAAGTATACCTTAGCCTCAACACCTTCCAAAGGAACAATAGCACTAGGATTACTAACTGAATTCATCAACATAGACACATGGAAAACCAGGTGAATAGAACTCAAATCTGGAGGCAAATCCAACTTATAAGCCATATTCCCAATCTGCTCAACAATCTCATAAGGACCTACATACCAGGGACTTAGCTTGCGTTTCTTCGCAAAACACATCACACCCTTCGTAGGTGGAACTACAACATATACCCAATCACCAATATGAAACCAAAGATCCTTCCTCCTAATATCTGAATAGGACTTTTGTTGGCTTTGGGTCATCTTCAACCTCTCCTTAATCAACTTCACCTTCTCCATAGCCTCTAACACAAATTTTCGGCAAATCAAGGCCATCTCTACATCTCCTACCATACCAAGCCTCAAAGGGGGACATATCAATGCTAGCATGAAAGCTATTATTTTGAGCAAACTCAATAAGTGGAAAATGGTCATCCCAATCACCTATGAATTTCAACACACAGGCCCTCAACATGTCCTCCAATGATTGAATTATCCTCTCGGCTTATACATCAATCTGAGGATAAAAGGTGGTGCTCATCTTCACCCTCTTTCGAATCACCTCCAAAATGAGAAGTAAATTGGGTACCACGATCCGATATGACGGACCTAGGCACACCATGCTACCTCACTAACTCTTGGATGTACAACCTTGCATAATCTTCAGCAGTAAAAGTAGTCCTGACTAGTAGGAAATGGGCCGATTTAGCTATCCGATCAACAATAACCCAAATTGAGTCAAATTGCCTTCGGGTCCGAGGGAAACCAACCACAAAATCCATGTTCACATCCTCCTTCTTCCAAGTAGGAATTTCAATATATTGATTCAATCCACCAGGCCTTTGGTACTCTACCTTCACTTATTGACAATTAGGACATTCAGATACAAACTTGGCTATGTCCCTCTTCATGCCATGCTACCTATACACCTCCCTAAAATTCTGATACATCTTGGTAGATCCCAGGTGAATAGAATAATGAGAGTTATGGGCTTCACTCATGATCACACTCCTAAGATCATCAAAATCTGGGACACATAACCGATCTTGATACCAAAGCACACCATCTTCCCCTTGGGAGAAAACCTCTATCTTCCTTTTGGAAACAATTATTTTCTACTCAACCTTTGATGGATTAGGTCTTGCTTAGCCTTTGAATCAACAATCACAGAAGATACGTCGCAATTCTGAACATGAATGTTACCATAATTGGAGTCGGCCAATCTAATACCCGACGTAGACAAACAGTAAAAATACCTTGCCAACTCCTTCTTCCCTTCATCCACATGAGCCACAATTCCCATAGACAGTCACTCATACTCATGCCACCATGTTTGAGGTTGATAATCTCTGACATCTTTGCTTCCCTAAGCTCAAGTGGGAAGAAACGATCCTGAAATGCAAACTTTAACTCATCCCAATTAATAGCATTACCACAAACTCTCTCTCTCAACCAATTCAGTGTACCACACTTGGGCTACATCATTCAATTGGTATGGATCCAACTTAACACTCTCCTTAGAAGTGACTCTCATAACAGTGACCACCTTAGAGAGCTCATCAATGCACTCTCGAGAATCTTCATCAGCCTTCGGCCTGTAAGACTCTGGGGGATTCATCCGAATGAAATCTCTCACCGTAAAAGCCGAAGTTGGATCTCGAGAAAGATTAGCCTGCCTACTAGAGTTGTGGCTAAACAGTTTACTCTTTTCTTATTGTGGAATGGACCTATCAAGAATCTGTCTTTTATGCGCTATTGGTGCATGCTCCTTCCTCAGTTTATCATTGTGTTGTTTTCATGTTTTTCTCTCTTAATATTAAAATTGTTGATCAATTCAACACTGGATCAGTATTGCATATCAGAATTCACCTTTTTCAATGTACTCATAGCTTTGTTCGGATTCAAGACCTTTTTCTTTAGAATTCTTGGTTGATTCATTTTTGTCATCTTCTTTTAATCTCACTACTTTATTTACCTACAAAATAAAAAATGCATTAAGGAAATGTCAAATAAAATCTAGTAATATAAACACTGTGTTAAGGACTCAAATCTGCAATATACCAGAGGACTACCAGGCCAAATAACTCATTTCTAAAAAAAACTCTAGTAACCCCTATGTTTTTATTCTTTTAAGAGTCTCAGCAACCCTTCTATTCTACAACAGAATGTATACCAACAATACATAGAACTTTCTTCTCATACTTATGACATAAGCACAAGCGACAAACGCTAAAAGCCCATACTTAGGAAAGATGTGAATGCCATGAAGTTATTCAATTTCTGGGATATAGAAGGATAAGAACTTTGTAACTTGAACATTTCACAATACTAAGAAAAGGATCCCTCTAAATTTTTTCTGTAACAAGAACAAATATTGTTGCATCTTCAATGAGATTCTAATAAGAATAAATAAAACTCAGATTAGATGAGATGTTGTACCAGAAAAGTATTCAAATAACAAAACGAGTGAATTAGAAGTATAAAGTCATCTAAGTAAATAAAGCTCATGGTGTGTCATTTTTAATATTGCTGCAGCTGCTGTGAACACCTTGAAAACACACTCTCTGGTTAGAAGATAACAATAAATGAGGAAGTACCTAACCATATACAAGAATAGTTACTCAGGAGCAAAACCAAATTCTTAAAGCCAAGCCTACTATGGAAGAACTGAAGCAGGGTGTCTTCTCTATGGATCGTAATATAGCAGCAGGTTCAGAAGTAAAAGAAACCAAATTCTTCATACCAGCCCTATAGAAGAGAGACAGATTCTTTGAAAGAACTTAAAAAAATGAAAGACAAATTAGGAAATAGAAAATAGGAACAAAAAGAGAAGATTCTAATGAGATTTTGTACTAAAAAAGTATTCAAATAACAAAACAACTGAATTAGAAGTATAAAGTCATCCAAAGTAAATAAAACTCATGGTGTTTCATCTTCAATATTGATACAGCTACTTGTGAACACCTTGAAAACACACTCGCTGGTTAGAAGATAACAATAAATGAGGAAGTACCTAACCATATACAAGAATGGTTACTCAGGAGCAAAACCAAATTCTTAAAGCCAAGCCTACTATGGAAGAACTGAAGCAGGTAGTCTTCTCTATGGATCCTAATATAGCAGCAGCTTCAACAGTAAAAGAAACCAATTCTTCAAGCCAGCCCTATAGAAGAGAGACAGATTCTTTAAAAGAAGTTAAAACAAAAAATGAAAGACAAACTAGGAAATAGAAAATAAGAACAAATATAGCAGATTCTAATGAGATTTTGTACCAGAAAAGTATTCAAATAATAAAACGAGTGAATTAGAAGTATATAGTCATCCAAAGAAAATAAAACTCATGGTGTGTCATCTTCAATATTGCTGCAGCTGCTTGTGAACACCTTGAAAATACACTCTCTGGTTAGAGGATAAGAATAAATGAGGAAGTGCCTAACCATATGCAAGAATGGTTACTCAAGAGCAAAACCAAATTCAAGCCAAGCCTACTGTGGAAGAACTAAAGCAGGTAGTCTTCTCTATGGATCTTAATATAGCAGCAGGTTCAGCAGTAAAAGAAACCAAATGCTTCAAGCCAGCCCTATAGAAGAGAGACAGATTCTTTAAAAGAATTTAAAACAAAAAATGAAAGACAAACTAGGAAATGGAAAATGAGAACAAACATAGTAGATTCTAATGAGAATTTGTACCAGAAAGTATTCAAATAACAAAACGACTAAATTAGAAGTGTAAAGTCATCCAAAGTAAATAAAACTCATGGTGTGTCATCTTCAATATTGTTGCAGCTATTTGTGAACACCTTGAAAACACACTCTCGGGTTAGAGGATAAAAATAAATGAGGAAGTACCTAATCATATGCAAGAATGGTTACTCAGGAGCAAAACCAAATTCTTCAAGCTAGGCCTACTATGGAAGATCTGAAGTAGGTAGTCTTCTCTATGGATCCTAATATAGCAGCAGGTTCAGCAGTAAAAGAAACCTAATTCTTCCAGCTAGCCTTATAGAAAAGAGACTAATTCTTTAAAAGAACTTAAAACAAAAAATGATAGACAAAAAATAAGAACAAACAGAACAGATTTTAATGACATTGTGTACCAATAAGTATTCAAATAACAAAACGACTGAATTAGAAGTATAAAGTGATCCAAAGTAACTAAACTCATGGTGTGTCATCTTCGATTTCCTCTTAAGAATCATCTTCAAAATCATCTTCAAACTCATTTTCAGAATCATCTTCAAATTCATTTTGAGACTCATCTTCAAATTTATTTTCAGACTTATCTTCAAACTTGTCTTCAGACTGGTCTTCAAACTCCTCTTTGGACTCGACTTCCAGCACCTGTTGAGCAACAAATTCCTCAGGAGGCAAATCAATAATTGTTGTTGGTAGATTAGTCCTTGTTAAGAGAACTTCACCAATATCTTCTAGTATAGATGGTCCCATCAACTGTTTAAAGGGCTCATTTTCATATCTTTTTTGGACATTAGATTCAACTTGATCACCCATGTTAAACAAGTCTCTGGGAACCATCTTCATAACATAATATTAATCTTGATCATATGGATCTTGCACATAGAAGCATTGGTGTACTTGAGATGCAAGCACAAAAGGCTCTTCCCGAGAGGAGTTTTAGTTAAAGTAGACATAAGTAAGGCCATAAATATCACTTTCAACCTCATACCAATCACACTTAAATAAGACAACCTTAAAATAGCCATAATAGTCTAACTCAGCTATATCAACCATTCTTACATAGTAAGTCAAATCTGCATCAAATGGATTTTTATCCTTTGCGCTTGCAAAACGTTTAGTTGAGGCAACTAGCGTAACACCACTATTTTGTCTTTTGCGCCTTGTATCACACTGCCTTGTGTGGAATCTATATCCATTAATAAGATACCCAGAATATCTTTTAGCAACTGAATTCGGTCCTCTAGATAACTTTTTTATCGAACCAGGCATATCCTCTTGCAAAGCACAAGTTTCAAACTGCTTAGAGAATTTTTTACTATGATTTGTGGCCCTACTCCATTTGGATCTTCGTGACTGCTTATTAAGTTCCCTATCATGCTCTCTACATAAAAGATATTTTTTTATTAGAACGATAAATGAAATAAGTTAAAAACTAATTACATTAAACAAAATACTATAATTCAATTAAAGTACGTACCTAATATATTCTTCAACCTCATCACAGTTGCCTAGCAGATATGCATATGCCTGACTTAGTGACTTGTTATCTAAAATAAATGGATTAGTTTTCTTAGCTCCTAAAGGACAACATCTGTTAGGGAACAAACTGAAAGTAGTTGTATCACCTAGACCACATTCATCATTATTTCGAACTCTTCTGTTAAATTTGGTATGTACACCCCCATGCATATATCTAGAGCATAAAGTTATAATCTCTTTCACATTATGTGTCTCTGCTATACATCCTTCTGCATGACGTTTATTATGGACATATGATTTCAACGTACAATTTTCTCTTTCAGGAAATACATCCATTGGTTCTGAATGGGACCTCCTTATCTCACTTCATTCGCTAAATGAATAGTGAAATGAATCATTATATCAAAAAATGTAGGAGGAGAAATTCCCTCAACCTAATTTATTGTTTCTATAATCTCTACTTCTAAGTAATCAAGTTCCTCTAATGTGATAACTTTTTGACATAAGCAATGGAAGAAGGAACTTAGACGAATCAAAGCAAATGCAACATGATCAGGAAAGATGCTTTTAATTGGTATTGAAAGGAAGTAATGCAACATGAAATGAGTATCGTGGGTCTTATAACCAGACAATTTTATTTCATCCAACTGCACATACTTAGATATATTAGAGGCACTACAATCAGGTAGCTTTGTTGTCTTCAAAACTCCACAAAAAACTTATTTCTCTCCATTTGTCATTGAGAAGCATGCTCTTGCAAATTTTGTTTTCTTTCAGTCTGTTGTATCAGGATGAAGATTCTTTCTAATTCTCATCTCTTGCAAATCATAACAAGCTTTTACATGATCCTTTATTTTGTCAGGAATATAAAAAAGAGTTCCAAGTATGCTGTCAACTATGTTTTTCTCTATGTGCATTACATCAAGGTTGTGTCTTAATAAATTGTGCTGTCAATAAGGTAATTAACAAAAGATTGACTTTTTGTTCCATGGACCATCATTTGATCTCTTCCTTTTCTTCCGAGACACATTTTCAAAATTTTGTAATCTATTAAGCACATCAGGTCCCTTTAATAAATATGGAGGAGGCCTAAAGTCAGTTTTTTTATTGAAAGATCTTTTATTAGATCTCCATGGATGATCCATGGGTAGAAAAACACGATGGTCCATATAGGACATTTTTTGACTATATTTAAGATAGAGAGAATTAGTGCCATAATTACAACAAGGACAGGCCAACTTTCCTTTTCTACTCCAACAAGATAACATGGCATATGCAGGAAAGTCATTGATTGTCCACATAAGAGTTGCTCGCATTTGAAAAGTTTGATTTCTTGAAGCATTATATGTTTCAACTCCACAATCCCACAATACTTTTGACTCATCTATCAATGGCTATAAGTAATGTCAATGTCGTTTCTAGGTGATTGTGGCCCAGGTATAATTAATGAAAGCATACAATATTCAGATTTTGTGATCATCCAAGGCGATAGATTATACACCTTCAACATAATTGGCCATGTGTTATGAGATATACTCATTGTACGAAATGGATTAAACCCATCACTTGCCAAGCCAAGTCTCATATTGCGAGAATCAAGTGCAAATTATGGATGTAAGCTATCAAAGTCTTTCCATGCTAGGCCATCAGCAGGATGCCTTATCTTTCCATCTTTAAAACGTTCCTCATCATGCTAACTTAATGAATCTGCAGTCTTTGAGCACATAAATAGCCTTTTGAGTTTAGGAATTGATGGAAAGTGTCTCAAAATATTTGCTGAAACTCGATGAGATTGTTTAGGATGCTCAAGCTCGCCCTCTATTTTAGAATATTTGATATATCGCGAAGCTCTGCTAGTATAAAAAAGTTCATCATCCTTATGATCATTCCTAAACAACATACAATCATTAGGACATGCATCAATTTTCTCATAATCAAAACCAAGATTCTTAATCATGGACTTGGATTTATTATAGGACGGAGGAATGTTCAACTCAGGCATTGCCTCTTTTAATAACACTAAAAGAGTAGTAACTGATTCATTGCTCCATCAGTGTAGGGATTTCAACAAATATAAACGGATTGTGAATGATAATCTAGAGAATCCTTTACAACCAGGATATAATTCTTGGCTTGCCTCTTCAACTAAGTTATAGAATTTTTTGGCATCTTCATTAGGCCCTTCATGAACTCCTTCACCCTATGCAACATCTCTAAATTGATCATTCAACAATCCATTAATGTCATCACGGGAGTCATCCATATCATCATCAACATTCAACTTGATTTCCCATTCCCATGATTAATCCATCCAGTATAACCTTGAACAAATCCATAACATATTAGATGATCATACACTACAAATCCTCAGCAGTTGTTTTTGAATGTTGACTATATTTCCAAGAAACAACAAGTAAAGTTAATAGGATTACCCAAACTAAGAGATAAAGCAAAAAAAATATTTAACTATTTAAAAGTTAATATTCAGGCCAATTACAGGTAGGGAATGGTAGACCAAAAAAGTCTTCATTCATTATCAAGTATCACTTGTGCTAGGATAACAATTGTACTAGTGAATTTCTTTCTACTCCTTTTTATTTTTGTTTGTGCTTCACCACTTAGCTTCACAAGGAAAATATTTAGAATCCTCAACATTTGACAAACAAATACTCTCCTTGTCTTGTTCTACCCTGTTCCATTTAATGTTTAAACTCATAGAACACTCTCTTTATTTTAGGACATTTTAAGATATTTTACTTTTGAATACAAACTTTAAGTTTGAGGAATTAAGATAGTAGAGATAAACAGAGTAAATCAAAGAAGAAATGTGATCAAATTTACCAGCCTGAATATCATCTGTCATGGAATCCTTACATGCTACTGCTAGTGAATGTGGAAAGATTAAAGAACCAATCCTCACAAAAATGAATACATATTTTTGGGGGATCACCAGAGAAAAGTGAGGGGGAGATTTCCATTTTAGATTACAAACTCCCTCAATAGAAATAAAATTTGGTTGGGCCTTTCGACACTACCAAAGAAGCTTACTATGCTTATCAATCTAGCTAAGACGATAAAGTTTAAAAAACTAGTCAAGGCAAAGCAGCAGTAATGTACGACTAATAACAAAGTTGCGTTCTATCACTTCGAAATAGTTTCATGTAATTCTAGAAAAGACATCACATTTAATTAAACAACTTGAATAACATATCCTCAAAAAAAGAATCTTGTAAATGCTTCTAAATTAGCCCTAAAACCCTAACATCAAAGCCCTAGGGGCATCGATACCCAACTTTAGTCACTAAAATTAAAATCAATAACAACAAGAGGTTACTTAAACTCTCTATATAAATTTCATGAACAATTCCTAAAGAAAGAAATATAGAATTGAACAAAAATTCAGAAAAGAAGTCTTAAGAAAACCTTGTCTTAAGAACACCTAATTCAGCAGAAACTCATAAAGATGGTGGACATCAATGGAGTTCAAAAGTTGGCGAAATCTGAGCTTTATATTGAAATTATTCGGTTTGATTTGTGAAAATGCATTACTTTGTGAATGCAAATTAGGACACAAACAAATCTGACAGAAGAAATACTTAAAATATCAATTTCACGAATTGATGGAGACTTCCAGAGTGTTTGCTAGTTGATGGACAAGAGTGCTGCTTGCTAGCTGATTGATGAGATCGTACTATTTGCTAGTTGATGTAGGAGAGCCTTGCTGATGGATGAGCGACGGACGAGAGTTTTGTTGATGAACGAGCAATGGATTGCCAAAACTTTTGGAGAGAACAAAGTTTGCTGATGGAGTGTCGAAACTTATGGAGTGAACTGATTGAGAAGATTTCTGGAGAGAACAATGTTTTGCTAATGGACTGATGAACTGATGGAGAAAAAAATATTATTTTAGGGTCTATTTTTTTGACCAATTAAAAAATTGGAGGGAGAGTTAAATTTTTGGGAGGAGTAGAATATTTTGGTAATAGTTTTTTGGGGGAATAAAATATTTTGGTAATATATTATGAAAATTATAAGGTCACACCTCATAAAATGTTGTTCTTAAAATTAAAATATAGCACATTTTAAAAGTGTAGTCATATGTGTAAATAAGTGTTGCTAATTACATCATGATATAGAAACATTTTTCAAGTGTAGCCTATATAACAAAAGAGAACACTTTACAAACGTTGGTAGTAATACTATGGCCAAAAGCTAAAAATGAAGGATACACTTTAAAAGCATTCCCCAAAATATTTTAGGCAACACTTTGCAAGCGTTGTCTAGATTTAGTGTGGCCTTAGGCTTGAAATGTTGTAGTGATTGTAACACATGAATCTATTCCTTATCAATAGTACGTTCTTTATCATGATTCCTTTATATTGTTGTGGGCGATTTATTTTGACTATGCTAGGCTAAACCCACAACTAGGGTTGTGGAAACCATGACAAATCGGTAAGATGACAAATTTGGGGGTAAACCTTGGGATTGATTATCATATACATTGTAGTCTTCATTAATTTAACTTCTTCCTTAATGAGTCAACGCATTAAGATAAGCTTGTATTTGTTACATGCCCGGGAGGGATGTAGTGATTAGGAAAAGAGCTCTACAACCGAGATTCAGGATTTTTAACCTAGTCTAAGTACTTTAGAACGGAAGGTGAGAGTATTCTAAGATCTAGAACAAGGGTTAAAATTGTACTCATTCTTACACCAGAAGGTGATGAGTGAAATATATCTACGAAGGACCGGAAGGTGCAATAGGTGTTATATAACTTGTTTGATCTTGTATAATCATGAATGGGTTTACAACACAAATTGGGCTATCATATTAAATGTCATGGTGAACACAACCCTAGCTTCTCATAAATTGTTGGAAATCCAGTAGTTACTGTATTCGTTAGTTACTTTACTTTAGGAATTTAGTTTGAAACATCAAAAAAACCCCATTTAATTTATGCATTTTTATTTTGGGAATAGAATTACATCTAAAAAAGGGTGCTAATAGATTTATTCTCACGCATTCCCTGTCGACCTCATTTCTTGTTGAGTTCTACATTTGATCAACGATTGCTTTACTATCCCTTTTGGAGTATAAATTAGGGCATATAAAATTATGGCATCGTTGCTAGGGAATACGACAAAGTAATAGTCTATTAGTTGCTACTTTTAGTGTGTAATACTAGTCCTTAATTTTACTTTTATTTCATGTTTTTGCTCTTTGTAAGGAACCAACGTTGCATGCCAAACACCCGAAGTAAGGGTGAAGAACTTATTCCCTATGATCCCGAACATACTAAGTCTATCTGCAAAATGAACGCTCAGGACCATGAAGCAGGAAGGCTGAGAGAGTTAGCTATGAATTCAGCAGATAGGGGAAATGATGGTCTGGGTGAAGATGACCTCATTGGTAATGGAGTTCCCCCAGCGGTAGCACTTCGACAGGTGCCACTTGTGCAACCATTATAGTAGTAACCCGATTTGAGACCTCAGGGGCCCCAACATCCCCAAAAAGCAAACAAAGATGATGAAGGTGTTGGGACCACTAGGGCAACAGTAATGCCCCCATTGCCTACCGATGTCAAGTTCACAATCACTAGCACTATGCTGCAAATGCTATAGTTGAAAGGGGTTGTTCAACGGAGTAGTAAATGAGGACGCAAATTAGCATGTATTGAACTTCTTGGCAATATGCCAATCGTTCGATATTCCAAGGGTCAATCAGCAAGCACTCTGATTGAGGCTATTCCCATTTTCTCTTTTGGGTGAGGCGATAAACTGACTAAACGAGATTCCTCATGATTTCATCTGTACTTGGGGATAGTTTAAAGAAGCCTTCTTGGATAGGTTCTTCCCTGTGTGTAGGCAATTGAAGATCAAAGATAAGATTGGATCTCACAAATAACTGCCGAATGAAGCACTACATGAATCAAGGGATAGATTTAGGCAGACACTCAAGCAATGCCCCAACCACTATCTCATGGATGAGCACTTGAAATGGTCTTCTTCATGTCTTCCATCTGCCTGTGGAAATGGAACACAAGGCACTCTGGGCTCTGAAGACCCTAAACATGAATTAGGATGAGGCTGCCAATTTGAGGCCTGATCAGCTCAATGATTTGGATGAATTTCGCCTCCAGGCTTATGAGAATGCATTACTCTACAAAGACATATGAAGTCCCATCACAACAAGCATATTGCACCACGAAGTTTTAGTGGTGGTGATAAGGTTCTACTGTACAACTCTAGGTTGAGGCTGTTTCCAAGTAAGCGCAAGTCTAGGTGGTCTAGCCTATATAAAATTGCCTAAATATTTTGGCATGGCGCAATCTGGTTAGAAAATTACAAAGGGTATCAACTCAAAGTCAATGGGTAGCGAGTGAAGAAATATTTGGGTATTGCAGATAAAGCCTTAGAGATGGAGGTCAAACACCTTGATGAAATCTGAGTAGTCAACATAGTTGCATCGTGCCGTGACGTTAAACCAAGCGCTCCTTGGGAGGTAACCCATGCATTCAAAAAATGTGTGTATATTTATTATATGTCATGTGTTTTCTTATTTTATTAGTGTGTTTCTAGGTAGGAATAGGCGCCATTCGTTTGGAGTTCATGAGCGCACGCGTGAAGGAGGCATGACACAAATTAAATTGGCCAAAACTTAGCTAAGGGGGGAACCACGTGCATCCACACAGACCATGTAAAATGAGACAGCCCGTGGGGCCAACCATGTCTATGTGCGTGCTAGGCCCCCTCTAAAATTGACAAAAGATGATTAGATGGTCGCTCCTAATGGATAGTGACACATGTCATGGGTCGTGAGATGACCTGTGGAGTTGATGGCGGTACATAATGGCCAAGTAAGCGTTTGAATTCAACAAGTAAGGTTGGACGGTTGGTTTAAACGGTTCGTGCCACATGACACGGGTTATATGGAAAACTGTTGAGGTGAGGCGTTAACCAAGGGTATTTATACCCCTACTCTTTCCCAATACCCCACTCTAGAATTATTTTCTCTCACCCCTACACCTCTCACTTTTTCTCTTGCTCATAACTTCAACAAAGTTCATCTCTTTTGTCACGACTAATGAGAAAGTCTCATGATCCACAACATTAATCTTGTTTTGGGTTTCTATTTTCCAAAGCAACTCATCGTCTCCATTGTTACTCATAAGGTAAGCCTTCTCATTTTTCATATTTTAGTGTAGGTTTTTGTATGCATGTGTGAACCCATGCCTAAACATTGCTTCTTTCTTTGTTTAGAAGGCCCTAATATATGAAATTTATTTGGGTGTTGCGTTGGGCTGTGCTAACCACCATTATTGACTTGTAAATTTGAACATGGAGTGTTGTGATTTTAGGGGTTCTTTATGTCGAATAGTGATGTTCTTGTGTTCCTTAAGAGGGTATGTTGGTGGATCTAGGCTTAGGTAACGTAGATTCGCATGAATGGGTGCTTGCGTGTTATGCCTTGGACTTAATGGTGGCAATGGGATCTTCATGGTTCATTGCATGGACTATGTGCTTCTACATGGACCATGTAGTAGCCCATGCACAAGCACTTAGCCTCCAAGAAACCTAAGTATCAACCACAGGCCCTGTTACGGACAATGTAATGTTATACGGCCCATGTAAGGCCCACTATCTGGGTCACTTTTGTTACTTTTTTGTGGTTTATTGTGTTGATGAATTTTAGTTGAGATTCCACATGTTTTTTCAGTGCAATTTCCCTATGATAGACCCAGTGACTCCAATCATAAGGGTTATTGTCACTTTCATAGCACAAGGGAAGTCTGCGTACCCGTTAGTGCATCGACCTACTCATTCCACCATTTCTAACCATTTTATTCTTCGTGACACTTGCAGGTACCATGGGTCCATGCCGGAAGTCAAACTAATCTAGGGAGGAGCTTGGGTCACGTCTCCACGATTCTCCTACTATATCATCTAGTCATCAACATGGGAGTGACTCAGTGGATGACTCTTCAGGAGGGTTCGAGGTTTGATTTACCAGCAATGTCTCTCCTCACTCCCCTCGCACTACAAGTGAACATGAAACAGGTCAAACTATAACCCCCAAGTCTGAGAAGTGGGTACTTGAGTCTAGCGTTGAGGGGAAGGATGATGCCCCGGAGTAGGAGGAACATGCACTAACCTCAGAGTTGGACTAACACCATACCGTTGTTGTGGATAACAAGATTGCCCTCTGAGATAGTGATGATGAAGCCACTCAGTATGCGGTTTCTCGAATGACAGATCTTGAAATGGCGAGGTGGCTTATTATTCTTTTACGTGCCCAATGGATAGTCAGGCGCTAAGGAGATATATATTTAAGGACTGACTAAAGGCTTCGAGGGATACCCCCAGTGATCCATCATCCTTAAGGTTCTGGTCATCATAGATCAACTAGATGGGGTCCCGGCTATCAAGGATATGTTTAAATCTTATCAGTTTTTCTGGATGGCACAACCACCCGACTATTACGGGCTAGAGCTAATTGTTGAGTTTTATTCCAGCTACACTGCAAGTCTATTGGATTCCATTCTAGGGAAGCCATTCCAAGGAAATGATGAAGTAGCTAGCCTTTAAACTGTCCCAATGGGAGTAGGTCATGGTGCGTGGTGAATGGGTGGACATTTTTTAGACCACCATCAATAAGTTCCTCTTTGATCCAAATTACTAGGCCCCTTAGGATGGCTTATTTATTGACAGACATGTAAAGATCACCAATGAGGGGCAAATGTCCAATCCGTTCACAGGCCACACTGTTAAAATTGATTGCTGAGAAAATTGCTATACAGGGGGCTGATGCCTACTGGGTTACAAACCCCAGGATTCCTATTGCCAAGGTATCTCTGACTTATGCGACAAAATTCTTGTGGTCGGTGGTGTGGGCCAGGCTACGACCCACAGGTAATGACAACAAGCTTTAACCTTCACATGCCTCATCGGTAGAGTGCTTGATCGCTAATTACAGAGTAAACGTGGGATGGATTATTGCCATAGAAATGCAGGACAAAGCTTTCTCAGAAAGAGTTGGCATGCCCTTTCCATGCCTGATCTGGGCACTTTGCAAATGGGTATGTGTCCCAACCATGCCTGATTAAGGCATGGTTAATGTGGCCTTGATTAAGGATGTCCATAAACCTCTTATGCACATTAGCACATTAGATTAAACTATCGGTCGTGAATGGGGCTCGTGGAGCCCAGGTAAGTTTTCTAAATTTTCTACTTAGTGTTGGGGTCTTTACGACCAACTCTGTAAGTCGCACTTCAGTTTTTGACTCGTGCAAAGGTCCGAAAAACCCAGTCCTGGAAACCAGGGTTTGGATGTTCAACGAAACCATAATTCACGAGACATAAAACACTTTACGACCCTTAGTTGGGGTTTCGTAGAGTCCAGTCCTGTCAGTTTTTAATTGGGTCCAAATAATTTTGACCCTATTTAAGCCTCAATTTACAAATCGTGCCCGCCGTAGCCACTTGGAAAATTCCAACCACCGATAGTGACTACCCCTCCATTTCTGGTGAGAATTTTTGACAGTATAGGGTTTTTAGTGTCACATCACCTCCTTCATCTTCTACAATCTAATCACACAAATTGGTATGTTTTCAATTAACCCAATAACATTAATTTGTCGATATTTGTATGGTTAAATTGGAAATTTTGTTTGGGAATGGTTGTGTTAGATACAAACCCTTATGCGAAAATGGATAATTGAATTATGGTTTCCCATGTTTGATTGTGTGTCGAAATAGAATTGGGTATAGTTTTCTTTTCCTATGGTTGGTTGATATATCTTTGGTGCCCATGTAATCACTCACCATGTAATTAAATTGATTGTATGTGTGATATTAGGTGTGTGATGACATATGTGTTGATGTGCTGTCAAAATACAACACTTTTGATGCTTAAAACTTGGAATTTTGTGTGTTCTCAATGCGATGTTAGTTTGCTTTTATGTGTTTTTGTGCTTTATTTGTAGGATTCCAGGGTTGGCCTTTATTTTGGGAAGAAAATATAGAAGTTACTATTTTTGATGAAGTACGAGACCTTTTACAAGTCCTAGTGCACTCTATGGGCCTTGAAGGAGGTTCCGTGAACAATTCCAGTGAGGGGTTGATTTTCAGAAGTTTTTTCTACAATCATGTAGATGGGTCATGGATTAGCTTACGAGTCGTAGATCATGTTTCGTGTCTTGAGGATAAGAGCAGAAGGACTTTCTGAAGTTTCATCAGACGAAACCACCTTACGGGTCGTAGAACACTTTATGAGCCATAGAGGGATGTTATAAATCTCTAATCAAGTTTTGCACCAACATTGTACGATACCCCGATTATGGGACATGGAATGCAAATACGACCTATAAAGTTGTTCATAAGGCGTGCCAACCCAGCTAACCTATTTTATTTAGGACTTGTATTTTAAATATTATAAATAGGTTTTAGGTTATTTTTCAACAAGTATATAGAGAGTTCGTCAATTAGCGAGGAAAAATAGTGAGATAGAGTAGAAAAAATATTGGAGAGTTTTGAGAAACATTTGTACTTTGGTTTGATCTTATAATCTTGTGATTCTCATTGAAATTTGGATTTTCTTATGTTTAATTTATTTTTTTAAGTTCTCTGTTATGTTATTCAAATTCATACGTCCTTTATCTACATAAATCATGTATAGCTAAATCCACTACTAGGGTTATGGGATCCATGAAAAACTAACAAGGTAAAACTAGATAAATCATAATTCTTGGTAAGTGTGTATGCATGTATTAATTAACTCTCTTCATTTTGGATGGTTTCTTATTGTGGCCAACATTAGAACCCACCAAGTGTTACTGACTGGACCAAGGTAGTACTGAATAGGAAAAGAGATTAATTAATAGTATTTGATTGATATGTTCTCACCTAATAAACCAAACTCAGCCAAGGGGAGGTTGTACAGGGACTAATCGGTGAGAGTTAGTAATGCACATTGGTGGAGATGGGCCAAGTCTCGTAGTGAAATTTGCCTCTCGACAGACCAAAGGTTTGCTGAACTTGACTTATCGCCATGCATGCCAAACACTAGAAAAGAATTATGTTATCTAGTGATACTAAGTTAAGGAATCATGGGGAACACAATACCCTAGTTTCTCTCCATAATGATAAAACTCTTGTGCTAGTTAGATCTACTTTACAACTGATTATTGCAAAAAAAAAAAGACCCTTTTGGGAAAGTAAGTTGGTTAATAACCTGAAGTGCATTTACTTGAATTCTCTTAAGTCTACATATTCACTGTGAGTTTGACCCTAACATTGGTTGATTTCTATTTCTTGAAAACGACCGCTTTATCCTTAAAAAAAGAGGTTTAATTTGGGCGACATCAGGAAGTCGGGCACCTGGCTTGATCTCAGTATTGATTTCTATCCACAGACAAATAGTCAGTCAGAATGCACTATTCAGGTTTTGGAAAATATGTTGTAGGCTTGTGAGTTAGAGTTTGGGGGTTATTGGGAGCATTGCTTGCCTTTAGCGAAGTTTGCATACAACAACAACTACCACTCTAGTATTCAGATAGCCTCATTTGAGACCTTATATGGTACGCGTTGTCGCTCTCCAGTATGGTGGTTGGAGTATTCAGAGCCTGGGTGAATGACATAGATTCACTTCAAGATGCTTTAGCAAGAGTCTGGGCTATTCAAGATATATTGAGGATTGCTCAAAGTAGATACTAAAGGTATGCTTATCACATACACCAATATTTGTGCTTTGAGGTTAGAGACCAATTGTTCTGGTGGATGTCGCCCATGAAGGGCGTGATGAGATTCAACAAGTAAGGAAAGCTTTTCCCTAGGTAGTTCGGCCTCTGATGATCTTGAAGAGATTTGGAGAGATTGCTTATGAGTTAGCTCTACATAGAACTCATAGATGAGATCCAAAAATTTTGAAATTTTACAAGTTGCATAACTTTTCCTATTGACCAAAAGGACAGTCAGTAGATGGTTTGATGTATTGTAGTTGGGTCTCATAGATTGGGTCTTGAAAGGGATGAGATTTGTTTAAATGTTAGAACCATTCTACAAAATAGTTCTGCAATCCGTACAATTATAGGGGATCACACTTTAGGTTCATAGATTTAAATTTGAGGAACTTGAAATATGTCTAAGCATGGGAAACCTTTAGGAGGGGGTCCATGGGTTGTAAAAGATAGGCTTCGCCATTAGAATAAGATAGTGACCGAGATTCTGCAAGTGTGATTTTGGGCCAAAATTCTACGAATCCTTTATATCATCTATACATGGGTATATGATCCATACACCAGTATATATTTCCTATCCTGTAGTTTTTATAAAGAGTATTTTTTTAAAATTTTTCTACCCCACTAACTCCTAGACTACATTGTTTTGATTCTATAACTACCCTAATAACCACCCATACATACAGACTTTACTTTAGTCTCATCCAATCTCACAAAAATTCACCAAACTCTTTCAACAATCTCCACTCCCAAGGTCATTTTCTCCATCAAGCTACGCTTTACTGATCCACCATTCAATTTTCAGTTTTCTTCAAGTATTTTCATCCAAGGTATGTGGGTATCATCCATGGGTCCCATTCTCCCATGGAACTCAAACAATTCTCCACTTTTTCATCAAATTCCAAGTACGAAGTTTATGAGTTTTCACGATTTGAATTCAAATTTATGAATTATAATTTATACTATGATTATTTACCTAATCATGTACAATTTGTTATTAATTTGCTATTTTCCATGGTTTACAAGCAATTTCTTTTACATGTTATCTAGGGTACATGATATTGATTATCGATTCTCTCAATTTTGATTCAGTTGACGCTATCTTACATGATTACTCATAATTTTATTCCAATTATATTATATTAAGTTGATTAATTGTGAATCATACTTTTTATCTTAATTTTCATCATAATTTATGATTATTAATTTACAAGTTTATTAGGCAAGTTTGTGAAAAGGGTGACCTAATACCCAATCACACTCTTAAATGAGGTAGGATTTGTAATGATGGAAGGCCTACACCTACATTGCATGGAACATATGAAAATGAGATACTCTATGAACATGTTTTTATGAATTTGATTGGTAATTATAAATTGCCTTCCATACATGATAAGCTTATGATAATTATGAACTATGATTTATGACAAGCTTTATAATTCCATGGTAAGTATGACTTTTATGACAAGTATTCTGTGGGATTTTGACTTAGCACTGAGTGAACTTTAGGGTAGGGACTCGACCCAAGGGGTCCTTAGTAGCAATCTCTAGTCCCACAACTACATGCCATCAAAGGATTACTGCCTATTTGGCCTAACTAGTGGATCCACATATAACACATATTCATGACATTCACCTAGCAGGGTAGAGTTTACCTTAGCTAGTACACCCTTTTTGCACCAGTGTATGGAAACACATTGGAATTCCATGTAATGCTCACATGGTCTTATTGCCAATTATGGTTGCTATCTCACATGTGCATAGTTTCTTATGATTTATCTTTTGGATATTTTTGGTTTATGATGTTAAATGATCCTTGTTACAATTTAATTTATGCATTGGCAATGTTCATGTGTTACTTATGCTTCCATCTTATCCTTTACTTTATTAATTACATTGGTAAATTGCATATTTAATTTAAGTAATTTTATGTTGCATTGCTCACATACTTAGTACATTTAATGTATTAACACATACTTTTTTACCTGCATTTTTTATAATATGTAGGAGGACCTTCATCCTGCTTCCTATTCGTAGTACGTTGAAGATTGATTAATAAGTTCTCATGTTTGAAGGGTCAACCTATCATGTTTTGGTTGATACTTTATTTTCTTGTTCTATGTTGTCCTTTGAGACTACTTCATTGAGGGTGAGCTGGAAAATTATTCTGAGCCCCTGTCTATGGTAGTTGTAGTAGACGCATGTAGGATATATAGAGTCTATGTTTTCTTTCTTATTGTAGTGTTGGATTTAAGTCCTATCTTCTGATTTACTGTAAGTTTGTAATTGTTCTTCTTACTTTATGTAGTCTTATGATATACTAAGAAGGCTTGGTTGGAGTCCTTTAGGGTTTAGATTATCATGTCACACCTTGGACCTAGCTTAGGTCATGACAAACTTGGTATTAGAGTACAAGGTTCAGAGTTTCCAAAGGAGTCTACCATGCCACATCAATTAGAGTCTTATTCATATGTGTGAAGTGTGCCACATCTATGAGTTGGAGTCTATGATATATTTTAGGAACCCTTCACTTCTTTCATGATCTATCTCGTACGGTAGAGTTTGTTTTAAGGTTTTTCCCTCTAACATTTGTTCTTCGGAATTTTCAAAAATTTCCTCAATAAAGAGCTCTAGTTTAAAGAGTTGTTCGTGCTAATGAGGAATAAGCCCCTCAAGCCCCTAATGAACCTTTAGCTGATCAAGTAACCAATGTTGAGTTCCAGACAACCATTTCTATGCTTTCCAAAGCTATGACTAACCAAGTGATCAAGGGGTGATGTATCCTCAAAATATGGTTACTGGCTTCTAAGGTTAGGGACTTTACAAGGATAAAGCCTTTCAAGTTTTATGCATCTAAAGTGGATAAGGATCCATATGATTTGATTAGCTAAGTGTATAGGATTGTTGCTATCATGGGGGTATCTTCCAGGGGAAAAGGCAGAGTTGACAACAAGCAACTCAAAGGGGTTTCTCAAGTATGGTACAATCAATGGAACTCCAAAAGGATTGAAGAGGGTCCCAAGGGTTGGAAAGTATCAAGGTTTCTTTTCTTGATTGCTTTTTTCCACTTGAGTTGAGGGAGGCGAAACTCATGGAATTCATCAATCTAAAAAAAAGGAATTTGAGTTTGAGGATGTATGTATTCAAATATACAAAGTTGTCTAAGTATGCTCCTTCATTGGTAGTCAACTCTCGTATCTAAATGAGTATGTTTATGTAATGCCTAGTATGTCAAAAAGTCAGAATGTGGAAGAAAGTGCGATTTTGGGTTCTGGTGATATGGATTACAAGCACAATCTATAGCTTGTGGATGATTCAGTAGATCGTAGACATGGTCTTTTAGATGAACCTGACACTTGAAATTATTTTGGATTTTTGGGGTCTCACGCACGAATAGATTTTATGAGTTATGAATTAATTAACGGATTGCCATTTGTTGTCATGGTTTAGATTCAGAAGATGAAATTTAAGGATCAATAGGATGAAACCACTTTACGGGTCGTGGTTGTGTTGAAAGTCATAAAAGGTTGATTTTATGGTTTGGGTTAGTGGTGATGCAACTGACCAAGTGTTGATAGAGTTCACAAGTGGTGTTCTATGACTTGTGCAATGAATTATGAATCACAGTTGATTAGTGGCTTTTGGCCTAAAATTTATGTTTCCGAAGTTTTTATAGGAATATATAGGACAAGCCATAAATGGAATTACTAGCCATAATTTCCCTTTTGTGGTTTGAGATGTTGAGATATTAGAAGTTGACATTTAGATGAAACCCCTTACCTATAGACCAGATTAATCTACGATCGATAGGCCCCCTTTTGTGGTCCTACTTGGTAGTTTTTTATGAAGAGCCATTTGGTCAATTTTGCCTATCCTAAGTCATAAACTACTTTGTTTTAAGTCTCTAATTGACTATATATTTCCCTAAATCTATACATATCATTGTTCTCTCCCAAACTGTCAAATCACAATAATTCTCTAAACTTTCAACTCCTTCAAGATTCCATTGGAGACTTCAGGTTAGGGTTTCGAGTTCCCCTTCTCAAATCTAGATTTCCTTCATTTATTTCACCTATGGTAGTTGGGTCTTAATACATGGGTTCCATTCACCCATGGATTCTAACTAAAGCCCCCTCAATGTTATTTCATCCAGTAACTCTAATGCTCCTCCAAAGTTTTGCTACATAATACCATTGCGAACTAATTGGTTTGTGATACCTTTGTTCATAACATCGAGACTTCTACAGAAAGATTGTAGTAAGAGATAGTTTCATTGTTTGTAATAAATGTTAAAGTGATAGATAGTATATTTCAATCACAAAGAAAATATGAAGAAACATAATTTTATTGATAAACAATCAGGGTACAAATCTGTTTCACCCTTGATTCTTCTCTCCTAATATTTCTCTATGATTCCAGGACAGTCAATGGTGTAAATTTTCAACTAGCATAATATAAGGACCGCACATTGTAAGACCTCACTGGAGCTTGAAAATTTTGTTTTCAGAAAGTTTGGGACCAAGATAATGCTCCATGGAAGCCTTCACGATATGCGTGAGGCTATACGGACCATGTGGAGGCTCCCTGGAGTGGCCCTTTGCCTTGTATGGGGTATATAACCTTAAACGTCTAGTTTTGGACTAAGGCATGCCACACATAAACCCCACATGGGTCATGTGAGGCTTCATGAACCGTGCGGTGGGCCATGTGGTAGCCTTAGTTATGGAATTCCATAGTTTTTGTACCAAGTAAAGTGGGACGGCTAGGTATACAGTCAATATGGAGTGTTACGGCTCGTATACCTCTCGTATGGGCTCCAGAGTGAAATGTTTTTCTAAGTATTGGACCCATCTCAGAACTTCGTCATGGGATAATATTTTTTAACTGATGTGGGATGGAGGACCCACACTAATCGTGTGGCTTGGTACATTCTGTAGCACCCTCTGTATGGATGCTTATATTTAAAAATTCTAAGTATGGGATTACCGAATCAGACTTTCGTAAGCAATATTTTTCCTAAGTGTTGGACCACAAACAAGTGTATGGTCGGTATAGCCTATCACGGACTATACCACCCTTTATGAGACTAAACTTCATCAATTTTCTACTCATTTTATTAATAGAATTTTTGTAATTATGGTTTATCCTAAAGGTCTTTTGTTACTTCCTATTCCACCTAAAGACTTTCAAATTACTTATACTTTATTTCTCTCATTCAAATTTATTTCTCACACTTAGAATTCCCTGAAGTCACTCTTAAGATTTCTCTGAAAGGACTCTTGGGAATCTATGCTTGGGAACCAAAAAAGGCTCATTCTTCTTCAAATTTCATCTTGAATCTTCTTCATTAGCTAAGGTATGTGGGATCGATTCATGGTCCCTTTGAACCAAGAAGACCTAAATCTTTTACACTCAATTTTATAAAATTTCTGCTACGTCAAATATGGGTTTTCAATTTTATTGCTTATTAAATTCAATTGATGTATGGTCTATATTTATTGATATGAAGAATTGCATTGACGTTATGGAGTTATGAATGCATATGTCCCCTTTAAAGCTTGATTTGTAAATGGGTAATCTATAATATGATTTAAATATAAATTTTACTTATGTTCTTACTTGAATTTCATAATGTATTATTGATTTAAGTTTGAATCTCAATTACCCATGCTATTCTCATCTCATTCATAGCATACATTCATGAGCATTGAGTTTTATGAAAATTATGAAACGGGTTAAGCCCAATTATGTTTTTGTATATGATTTTGATAAGATATTGGTTATGACAAGAATGTGATTACATAAATGTATATTAATGGCTCTTTGAGAATATTGAGCGATTCCACTATATCGTTTAATGCATGGGCTATTTTTATGCATGAGAAACATGATATTGAGTTATGATTTGTCTTTTAAGACCATAAATGAATGATTATGAAGAATGTTTCACTTTTAAGCTTAATTGTGCATTGAAATGATTTTAAGTGACTATTGTCTCTTTTGAAAGCATGTATATATACAAGTATTCTCGTGGGGAGTTTTGACTTAGCACCGATGGATTGGGGGTCTTAGGTCTATCCCCAAGGGCCCTATCCCTTTCCTTGAACTATGTGCCAACTATAGGTATATGTATATGAAAATCCTATCCGGAATGGGGTTGCCCGTAAGGAAGGTTAATTCTCCGAAATGAGGGTGCCCATATAGAAGGTTAATTCCCTGAAAAGGGAGTGCTCATAAGGAGAAAAATGATATGATATGAAAATCCTATGTAAAATGGGGTTGCCCATAAGGTGAAGTATGGTTTACTCTTTAGCAAGTAGACCACCTCTTATGAGGATTCTAAGTAATAGCTCGCTTGGTCTTACTCATGTCAGTTGAGGTCACATCCCCATAATATATGAACACTATCGCACTTTATGCATTATATGTTTCATAGAATCTTGTTATACTACTCTTGTTTTGACATATATCTTTTTCTACATTGGGTGCCCTTGTCATCTAACCTTGATTGGAGGTTTGATAAGTCACATGCATTGGATGTCTACATACTTATTACATTCAAACGTAATAACGCATACTTTTGCCTACATGATCTCATCGTGTAGGGATAGAGAACTATTATCATCCACCGTACGACACCTAGCTTGGATCTTAAGATTTGCTTATTTTTGTAAGTCCTATCTTCCAAGGGCCAACCACCATTCCTCTACTATGGTGCTTTTATTTATGTCATTTACTTTGAGGGTGAGCAGGGGATAAGTCTTGGCCCTCGTCTTATCTTATAACTAAAGGCATTGTTGGACATCTTGTAGACTCTATACGTTTATATGCTAAGTGTTGTATTTGGAGATTTTGTTATGGTTATGGCTATCTTTTGGACATCATTATGATTTTTGGCTATGAGTGCATGTTATGTTTATATGTTATGATGTGAAAGATCCTAAGTCCCAAATTGCCCCATAGCGTGAGTCATACATACTCGCCCTTAGACTTTATGTGCTACGTGTTATATGAATCTGTGTTTCTCCCTTTCCCTATGATATCCCCATAGCGAGAGTCCCACTTACCCGTCCCTTAGAACTACGTGTTAACTATTCAATAACATTTTCGAACAAATGATTTTAATTTGGATACTTTGAGGCTTGTTTCGGGACTCTTGGGTTCCTATTCGCCATGTCACTCCTAGACCCTAGGTTCAGGTCGTTACAAGTGTGATATTAGAGCACTAGGTTTGTAAATAATCTTTGGAGTCCAACATGCCGCATCAAGTAGAGTCCTATTCATGGGTGTGAAGCGCACCATTCTTATGAGTGGGAGGCTATGATGGTGTTCTAGGAATTGTCTCACTCCTTCATATATTATGTCATTCTTTGGGCCATATATTTGGTTTCCTTACCCTAATGGTTTCCTTGTTGCATTCCAGAAGACCCCTCCATGAAGAGCTTCCCTACCAAGAGCGGCCCGAGCTTGTAAGGACAAAGTTCCCCTAGGGCCTATGGAGGATCCTATCTCTAATGGTGAATTCTGTACGGCCTTTGCTTTGCTTGTCCAAGTGGTAACTTCTCAGAAACATCTTTAAAGTCATATGTTAACACTTCTCATGTGATTGATACAACACTAGGTGAAGGAGAGGAATAACCTGATATTCAGGAGCTGTAAAATATCAAACAAGTGAAGATGAAGTCGGTCTGACTAGCCACCAGTGTTGGTCAATTTATGAAGAACAGGGAACAATTGAACAACATGATATTCATGAGCTACCCGACTTCAAATTGGTAAAGAGGAAGTCAATCCTACCGGCTACTGATCTTGATCCGTTTCTGAAAAAATAAAGAACGCACCTAGGTGATGAAATGAAATATCATAACCGCACAATAGATTATGTTGAATATATGCAGGCTCCTCCTATTGATGAACATTATAAAGTATTGGATGATTTTGTGGATCAAGAAGAAATTGGCGAGGATGAGTGTCCTATAGAAGAGGAAATTGATATCGATTGTAGTACAAAAGGTATATCTTAAACTTTGTAAAATTTATTACTCATTATAAATGAAATTTCTTATTTGGAAGTTGTTACATCAATCTAGGAATATCAGAGAAGAAAAATGTTCGGGGACAAATAGCATGTAAGAAAATTCATGCAAGAAATTTAGAAGAACGAGAGTAGGTGACATTTGATAACGGACAAGCAGTGGGACCAACTGGTAAGATCGTGTCTGATCTAACCAACTTTCTTGGAATAATTGCAAGGAATCCTAGATTTATCAGCTTGATTTTCACTAGATGGCATGCAGTGCCAAATGTTACTAAAAATCGAATGTGCGAATATGTCAATGTAAGAACAATAGACTTTGAGATTTTATATTTCATTGTATGCTTATTATTGATTGAAGCTAAATATTTATTTATTTTCATAGTCCAAATTCTTAATTCCAACAGAAGGAGAGAAGTGGGTGATGACAGGTCTTCGTGAAGGTTGGAGGCGACACAAGGGAAATATCAAAGAGAGATTTTTTTATAAAAATAGTACTATTGAGGATATGCTAGCAATTGGCCTGATGACATTCCAATCATCAGATCGAGTATTGGAAACATCCAATTGTGCAAGTCAGGCTACAATAATGCATTTTTTTCGACATATTTTGCGTCATCTCTATTCTTTATTTTTTTCAATTTATAAATTAATACATCTTTTTGTATTGAAATTTAGGCTATCTCTGAGGTGAATTCCCAAAACAGAAAAAAATAAAAGTGGAGGCATCGAATGGGACCGATTAATTTTGCAAGAGTGCACGTGGCATTGGTAATACTCAGCATACACTTTATAAAATTTGAATTTTATTTTTTGGTACTTAACTAGAACATGTTGATATTTTAGGTAACGCTTCATATTCGTGTAATTTTTAGCACGTAGCTAAAAAAACACTGAGGAACCATCAAAGTCTGAAATGTTTATTGTAACTCGTACAATGAAAGGAAAAGAACTTCAGGTTGATACCTAAGTTGCAATAGTAAGTTATTTATAGTGAAAAGAACTTCAGGCTGATACCCAAGTTGCAATAGTAAGTTAAATTTAACTGTGCCATGTCAATTTTTTTTTATAGGCTAAACTTCAAAATCGCCAAATGTTGGAGAAACACCAGATGATGCATTTAGGGCAGTGTTTGGAAAGAAACAACCTGGTCGACTCAGACGCTATGGTAGATCAGTGACAACAAGTTCTCTTAAAAAGGAGGAGGAAATTAACAAGCTTAAACAAAAGCATGCCAATGAATTAAATTTTCTAAAGGAAGAAATGAGAGACGAAATGCAAAATTTATTTAATCAATTGTTGAAAAATAACCCAGGATTGAATGTTCAAGATATACCAGGGTGTGTCAGATCTAATCTTGCTTCACCTGTTGATGCAAGTAGTGCACAAGCTATAAGAGGTCAAAATCTTCTACATTCTTCTGGATCAACCCATGCTTCAGTTGTTAACTCAAAAGGTAATTTATCCTATAGAACTATATCTTATATGATTAATAATCTGTAAGAGTTGGCTAATCAGTGCTCCTGTGTTGTAAACTTGTTACCCAATGTTTCATACTCCTGTGTGCGGCTCCACGAATTTCTATAAAATGATTAAAGGGTATTTTTATACAAGAAGTTGTGGATCAAAAGTTCAAACACTCAATCCAGATTGGTTTTATTTATCTTACAAGTCCTACAAAAAAATTAAATTGTTTAAGCAACGCTCTAAAGTTGCATACTGCTGAAAATTGAATTAAGGCTGAAGCAATGTTGAAGTGTTCATTTTGTGTATTTTTAGTGACTTAATTTAGTGGGTATAGTGTTTGAAGCTACAGCAATGTTGAATTGTTCATTTTGTGTATCTTCGTGATAATTGGTGTTTAGAGCTTGATAATTGGTGTTTGATAATTGGTATTTGAATCTTGGTGTTTGGAGCTTGTCTCTGTTCAAGTTGTTATGTCATGTTTGGGCATACAACTTGTGGAAGCACAGACAGGAGCTGAAAATTGAGGATGCTGGCATTGCTGCTCTTTTTGGGCTAGAATGTTTTGCTTGGTTTTGTGCTGGGGAGATTATGGGTTGAGGGTTCACAATTACTGGTTATTATGTCTAAATCTCCTAAGTATTAGGTTTCAATGGAATGACTTGTATCACTGTCCGTATAAGATCATCTTCAATCTCTAACTTGTGCGGGATAACACATACTAACAGAAGAGTGATTTCCAAATTTTTGATGTTTGACAAGTACAATTTGTGTAGACGATGACTTAATTGGCATATGTTTTCTTCAATAAGGCAGCTTCGAGCATGTTGTTTTCATGATTATTGTTTCTTGTTACATGATTGAATCCCTGGAGATAACATTATCACTATAACATTATTATACCTATGAGAGGTGTGTAACTTCAGCAAGGATCATTCTTATACCTTTGGTTTATCTACCTTTCATTGTATATTCTTGTTCATCACAATCAAAGTATCAAAACAGCATGATTACTGGCATCGAAAAGAGAAGTTTCTTGTGTATTGAACTTGTACCCTGACTGAGAGTGATATTGCCAATTGTTTGGGTCAGGATGAGAAATCCCAATTGTAACCTCTGACATACTGAATGTCGAAGGAGCAACATTTCAGTTGTTGTTTATGTTACTGCAATGATGTATGGTTCAACTCTAAACATTTCTACCTTCATGACCAAGAAAGCTCTAGCAAATCTGTTTTTATCTTTCATTTGTTCTTATTTCTCTCTAATTATTTTATTTTTTTAATTAGTAGGAAAATGTGAGAGATCAAATTTGAATGGCGGCCACAAGGCAATTTGATTTATTGATATGAATAGGAAGAGTTTTTGAACTATTTTTAGAGCTTAAATACATTTGATTTTGTGGAATTCATTGTGAGTATGCACATCTTTAAAAGACCCTTATAAGGATTCATAAGACATTATTATTTGAATTTTATTGCATATCTATACATTTAATTATTTGTAAGAAAAATTATGCGTAGTGTGATTAGTACATACATAAAAAAATTCAACAAGAAAATTTTGGCATATAAATTGTTTTTAGTCAATATTGCAAAACTTCAAAATTGAATGTCAATTATGGCATGGATATTAGCAAAGGATATACTTTAAAGTCTTGTTTTAGAGATGTTATAAATGTCTACACTTCGAAAGCATTGCCAATAAGTATGAAGAGGCAACGCTTTAAAATATAGTAGTATGTAGTAAAAGTGTTGTTATATAGCTACAAAGTGTTGCTTTTGTACTCCATGGGCAACGCTTTTAAAGTATAGCTATTGAAGCAACACCTAAAAAGTGTTGCCTAAAGTCAAAGGTAATGCTTCTTTAGGCCACCCCTGCAAAAGTGTTGCCTAAAGCGAAAAAGTGTTGCCTTTGGCCAAAGACAACACTTTTTCATAGTTTAGGCCACACTTAGTCAGGGTGCTTAAAAGCCAAAAATGTTATAGTGAATCTCTAAAAAGACAATTGAAATCGAAGAATTCAATGTAAATTAGTGTAAAATAGTGTTCTCCTCTTGTTCTCTATCTCCATCCATCTAACTATAATGAAAATGGAATGAAAATAATATATATATATATATATATATATATATATATATATATATACATATATATGGAAAAACCTAATCAAATTTAAAATAGAAAAATAGACGTCAGCATGGATATGGGTTACTACACAGACGGTGAGGATCAGAACAGACCATGAGACGGTCTGTGAGTCGATACTTGTGTTGTGTCCCCATGTGCATTGGCACGTCCGATGTGAGGATTCACATTCCGTGAAATGGCCCATGATCAGAACATTAATGATTTCTACATAAGCAATTTGGTCCTTCAGCTTCACGGTCTATGGTTTGTCACATGGCCCGTGATGGGCCCCGTCTCTCTCTACTTGTACGATTTTTGTTACTTTCGATGGTGACTCTTCAATTTACATCACTTTCATGATGAGGGACATGGTCATTGCCAATTCCCACGACCTATGAAAGGGATTATGAGAGTTGCATTGGCTTCTTTGCTCCATCCGCACTTTAGCAAACTAAGTGTGGGGCTATGGTGAACGACACAGTCCATCTCATGTTACACGGGCCATACGGATGCTCATGATCCTCTACTTAGCTCCATTCTTGACTCCTTCACTCAGGCCAATCCCACGTGGCTTCTCACTATCTGTGTAATGTGGCACAGGCTGTGGAGGTCTACGTATGGTGACCCTTGTGCCTTTTCCTCAATCATTTTCTTGTACTTTTCCCCTTACTCCATGCCTTCACCATATTCCTAAAAAATGATAAAAACACACACATCAAACTAACAAATTTGCTTGAGAACGTGCAAAAATCCTATGTTTAAAGTGTTACAAGAATCGAATTTCCACGACTTATCATGGAGTGTCCTATGGGTCGCAAAAGTGGATCATAGATGGGGTCCTGGACATTGGAAATTTTGCTAGTTAGAGAATGGAACTACGTAGGGATTTACAGTCTATGGAACATTTTATGGATTGTGGAGTGACTTGTGGTTTTTGTAACCTGTAAGGATGTTCTCTAGATCTTGGTTCATGATATGTAGGGCAGGTCGTTGACTCAATTACGGACTTAAAAGGTATTCATAGAGTGAGAGTCAGAGAGCAGCAACAAGGGGCCAAGGTTTACGAGATCTCAAAGTACGAGTTGTACACTAATCTATGGGTCGTAATAGGGCCTTTGTGGATGAATCTGGAAGATTTTTACCAAGTGTTTTTTCGTTATTTTCTTTCATTCTAAACCCAATGCTATGTCGTTTTGGCTTCTTACATGCCTATATCGGATTTATGGTCCCCCATTATTCTTCATTCCTAAATAATTGTTCTAAAACCTAAGTCTCAAATCCTATAGACCCCCCAAGGTCCCCCATTTTAAGCAAAGCTAGGGTTTTGGGTTTTTTGTACTAAGTTTGTTATTTCTTCAATATATATTCGGCTTAGGTATGTGGGATTGATTTGTGGAGTCCTTCCCCTCAAAAAGCTCAAGTTTCATTATTTTACTTTGTGTCCAAGGTTTATGTATGTTGTGAAGTTTAAGAAAATTGATTTAATCATGAAGTTTATGATGCATCCTTAGTTATATGAAGTATATTAGTATCATGTTATGGCCTATGATGAATATTGAGTTGACATTCATGTTTACTCTAGTTAGGGTTTTACAATGATCGTGTTGGGTTGGTTTGAATGGTTCTAAATAATTATATTCTATGTTATGTATGCATGATGTATGTAGGAATTGCATGATTTCAAATCTTTGAGTCTGAACCCCCAAGTTTAGGGCCCAAGCTATATGAAAGGATGTTTATGAAAAAAAGAAGTTCTCAATCTAGGATACGTAAGAACATGGAGATTTTGAATATTAAGAGTTACCCTTTTATTTTATGAAATCATGATGATGTTATGTGAATTGTGCAAGTGTATGAATTCTTATATATATGTCATAAATAAGCTTATGATTGTCTACTCCATAATACTAGACTTAATAAAGATGAGTATGAATGAATGATGAAAGTGTGAGTTCTCCCACCTAGCTACGAATGTGACACTATGATAGCCCATTAGTAGAGGGATATGAGATGATACTAGCCGATAGTAGAGGCGTAGCCAAGACATAGTAGCTATACTTATGACGATGATTAATGTTCTAAATTCTTATGGGACCGGTTGGTAGAATACCTCCCCATTATTTCAAAAGGGATCATGGTACGGGTTAGTAGAATAACTCTCCATTGATGATTCCATGATTCATACTTATGATTATTCCATGAGAGTTTTACTTAGCACCGAGTGGACCTTGGGATGAATGCGGAAGCTCCTCCTTAGAAGAGGCATGAGACCATTAGTAGAATCTCATTATCCCATAACTACATGCCACCATAGGAAATAGGAGTCGCCCGCGACTAGAGGTGGATTTCTAGACCAACTGATAACAGAGGTTGCTCAATAGCAGGATTTAGTGGATCTACTTAGGCATCTTAGGAGGTAACCTTTGCAAGTGACCTCCCTCTTTCTTTCGTTATAGTGGAAACATCGTGACGTTATGGTTTATGTCGGTTTAAGGGGTTCTCTCACATATGTTCAAGTTATCTTCATGTCCCTAGGATGACCTTTTTATGATGATCTATGATGACTACTTTCTATTATACCCAAGGATGTTTAAGACTATGGTAGATTGTTCAAGGATTATATGAATCTTTATTTTATAATCTCAAATGATTTTCTCACATAAGATATGGTCTTTTGTTACTCCCAAATGGTGCTTCTCCCAAAGGTGTATGACTATGTATTCAAGTGTGTAAAGTGATCTCCATTATGATTACTAATATTTCTTATATAATAAAATAGTCTTATATGTAAAGTGATGCATTTTTCATCCGAGGATATGAATACTTTCATTATTCATAACAACATGTCCTTTTCTCACTAACCTAAGTATACGTGCCTTATCATGTATTTAAGGAAGGGTAAGAGCTTTATTTTTCATATGCATTACCCCATATTCTATGGCTAAAAATGTGTTAAATAATCACCCGTATGTATGTTCTCCTCCTACTTCAAAGATGTTTCTTCTATGGTACACGATTTAAGTCCCTTTAATTCATATTTTTCCAAGTTTATATGGTTTCCTTTTTCACGACTATGGTCACCCATGCATCCTACAATGTTTATTCTAAAGTTTCCTTTGTATGTTTAGATGATATTGGCTTGATTATGACTTACTAATGCCTTGATAAATGCATGATTTTTACATGATACTTAGCAAGAACCATCTTATTACCGTTTTCATGTAATGCACTGTATACTTATATACCAGTACATTCAAACTATTGATGCATACTCTATGCCTATATGATTTAACCATGTAGGGATCGACGATCCTTGATATCCTCAACGTGGCTAGCTTTGGATCATTGAAGATGGGAATCCGTGAGGCACCTAGTTATGGGATGACATCCTAGTTTTCTTTTGATATTAATTTATCTAGACATTTTTGTTTCCAAATGTACATGTCTTTTGCTATGACTATATTTGAGGGTGAACTTGAATATCTCTTGGCCCTGGCCAAGTTTATGTTAGAGGTATTGTTGGACATAGGTTATGGTTGTACCTAGTTCTTTATCACATTATGGTTTTAAGTCATGTCCCTAAGCCCCATTTCGCCCTATTTGTCCATTTCATCTTTACATTTTTATACCTATGGTTACTTATGATATGTAAGATGGCTTGGGTGAGGTGCCTTTAGGTATTTCATTTATCTTATGAATACTAGGCCTTCGATCGGGTCCTTATAGAGACTTCGAACTAAGTAGATCACTTCAGTAAAGGTTAGTGGGGACATCAACCTATTGAGGAGGCGACTTGAGAAATAGAATAAGATATGCATGCCAGATATCCCAATCTTTTCAAGACCCCTGGTACTTTTCTCTATCTTATGTTCGAGGACGAACATTATTTTTATTGGTGGATGATGTAATCACCTTAATGACCCTTTTGTATAAATCCTCAAGAAATTATTTGTTAACTTCCTATGGTGTTACTTCATCAATTTACATCATTTGCTTTGGAAAAATAGTCAAAAAGTTGAGAAGTATGAGAATGTCAAACTTTTAAAGGTTTGAGATGGCTAAAACTAATTTTGGTACCAGTTGGAATATTGGATCTCGAAATGGAATTCTGAGAGTTTCATTAGTTCCAGAATGTTGAAATTAGTCTAGAAGTACCTTCACTTTAGGAATTGAGGCTTCTTTGTGGATTTGAGGCCCGAAGTTAGAAATTTTGGCTTTAAATGTGTTAAGGTTGATTTCGGTCAACATTTTGAGCTAGGATGCTCAAATTGGATTTGTGATGGCTTCGTTAGATTCAAGAGATGACTGAGGCCTACGAAAGATATCATCATACTTTTTGAATATCCTAAGGGCATTTTGATATTTTTAAATTTTTGACTAGTTTGGTTACACTTTATTAGGTCATGATTAAAGAAAACCTCAAATTCTTTTTTCGATAGTTCCATTGGATCCTGAATGTCGAATTTCGTAAGGTAGTATGTTAGCTTGTGTGAATGGGATTTTGAACGAATTCTGAAAGTTTGATTGGAAAGTTAGCTAATTCTTTCAAAATCTCTGATCTCTGGTACATTGCAGGTCTCTCTTAAGTATGCCAAGTTTTGCTAAAGTAACTACTCCTTTAAGGGACTGGTTCGTTTAAGCTGACCAGGTCCCTCTTTAGCAAAAGGGTGTGGCCTACCTTAAGTGGACAATGTTCGGCTTTAACAAAGAGTGTGAGGTTCATTTTACGGTACCAAGTTCTGCTAAAGCGAACACTACATAGTGTTTCGGGTGATGCTTAATGACCCCTCGACATCTGAGAGGGGGTTTTGGGACTGAATATCAGGAAAATTCCCTATTTCCACCATTTTTTTTAAAAAAAAAAGGATTGAAGCTTTGAGGGACTGTTTTCAAATGAGATTTTCAAAGAACTCTTTGATAAGTGATTTTTAACCTAATTCCATTACTTTCCATCAATAATTGGTGATTTCAACTTAAATCCTTGGTTTTTAACTCAATTTTTGGGAGGCTTTCACGGAATTTGAACTTAAGCAATTTTGATGATTTTAAATTCCTTTTCAACACAATTATGATTTTTTTCATCTATGAGTCCCTAATAACTAGTAGAACCTAGTTCTAAACTCATTCTAAATTTGATCCTTTTTAAATTTATTGGTTTTCAAATGACTTTACTGCTGGTTCCTAGATATTTAAAATGGGTATGGACAGATTTCTTATGATGGGTAGGTATTTTTTTTTATAGTGTCGCCATTTTGGGAGTGAATTCACAATTCACTCATTTAAATGAAGTGTTCGAGTGTGGTTTGGCCTTGAGGTACGTTTGGATAAATCTTTTTGGTATTGAGGTTGGGTATTTAAGTATTCATATATGTTAGATTATGGGATGGGATCGTGACACGTTGACTAGATATCATATTGTAAATATTTGTGAAGTAGTTAGATTTGTTACCATATCTATTCGTGAAATTAATGAATACTTGTAGTTGTGATCTCTCTTATTTCATAATTAATAGTATTGAGATACTCATAAATAAATTGAGAATTGAGATAGGTTGTGATGAGATTATGTGGAGGCATGCACCGTACAGAGAAAAGAGTTCCAAATTGGAATTATGACTAATGTCGTATGTTTCTTTTTCTGAGAATTAAATAGGGAACCTTTCTTTATGATTAAGATATTGAGACTATATTGCATATTTATATATGAACTTCTAAGTATCTATAGATTATGGTCGTACCCATTCTCATACAGGTGTACCATAGAAACTGGTTATGATGAATTGCCTTTTTGAAAGAAAATGTGACATTTTTTAAGAACCTTGGCAACGTATGGGTGGCAAGGCAATGGATATGTTGACATTATGTGTGAGTTATATGGTCTGCAAGACCCTTCGGGTCCCCTTATTCTATGAAACCGTTGCTAGAGTGGGGTCTACACTAAAGGCTATGAGACAGTCTTGATTCCACCACCATCAATCATGCATTGCATTGAATATATTATATCTACTATACTGCTTGATACTGCCTTGTTCATTATTATGAAATCTGTATTTACTTTTATTCGCACCGGTCTATATAAGTTGGCGGCTCCGACGTCGGACTGGGTTTTCTTGTATGTGGAATCTCCCTTACTTTATTACACAATTTCTACTCATCCCTATGAGACCCCACAAAATCTATTTATTTACAACTGTCATAGTAATCAATTTATTCACGAGAATATAGGCTTATAATCTCCCTTATTTTACTACATAGTGTGGTTGTGCTGATATTATAGGTTTAATACACCAAAACGAACATTGCATGAGACCCCATTTTTCTTGTCTTATATAATATACATAGTGAGACATATAATATGAGGCATATATGATTTTATTTAGTGCCTAAGAATAATATGATTGCGAACGAGTCAAAATATGAAGGAGTTAAAGTTTTAGGTTAAAGGAATCCCTTAAACACATATTTAGGGTTAAAGAAATGGCTCAAGTAGCAGCCTGCCTTTTAAGAAGGTTTAAATTGGATGCTCAGACTTCACTGAGGCCTATAACTACCCACACCCCCATCGAAAAAGAGGTGCAGTTTTCTCAATGCACATAAAAAGTAGAAAATAAAGAACCACGGTCAAAAGGAACATACCTGGGTGCCCAAGCGCTGTGTGTTGCTGAGTCTGGCCCTCCTAAACTAGCGTGGTGGCCTTTTCAATAGTAGAACCATGTCCGGAGGGGCTAGCACCCTTCACCTGCTCGAATTCACGAGCGTGTTGTATCTCCTCCTCCTACCTCGACTACCTCAAGACAAGTTCTAGCTCCTCCTACTCCGTCAGCCCCACATGTAGTCGCACTATATCTGGATCATCATCAGGCGAGCCCTCTTCCTATGTGAAGGCTGTGTAAGCTCCTCAAGAGAAAATAAGTCCACAACCAGCAATGAGAGTGTAGTCTTTGGTAATGTCACTGGTGTTGCCAACACTACTGTTATGTCGGCCTAGAGTCGCTGGATCTCCATTTTTAGGGTCGTCATATCTGCTGGCCTGGCTATGCTTAGACTTTGTTGGACCCTCAACTCGAAGACACCAATGTGGGCATCCACGGCTGAAAGTTGATCCTAAATAGTAGCAACCATGTATGCCTACATGTGTCCTTCGGATTTCGTAATGGCTTAGTGGACCCAAGGCCCGATCTGCTGAACTAACTTAGTCAACTGAGACTCAGTGTGGGCCAGTCTTTATACCATAGCCTGAATAGATGTTATGGACATGTAAACCATGCCCGCGAGTGTTGTATATGATGAAGTAGCCTGTGGTGCAGGAGTCATGGTAGTTGGTCCCCTCTGCACATCTATCTCAGTCTCTGAGGGCCTCTCCTCTATGGTAGCAGCAGTGGTGGTTGTGGGTGGAACCTCAAGAGGTGTCTCTAGGGAGAACATCTCTTGAATGGGAGTTTGTTGGTTCAGTACTCTCCGGAGTGCCACTGGGTTTTCCTCAGCCTTAATTAGGCTGGCATCTAAAGTACGCTAGAGCTTGATCAATAAGTCTAGCTGGTGTAGACTCTCCACCCCCGATTCTAAATAGAGTCTATAGATCAAGCAGGGAAAGGAGATGGAGGTAGACCTCTTTAAGGCCGCCTCGTGGATCTACTCAGCGATGAGGCTGGCCCAATCTATCTCGAAGCCATCCAAGATGCTCACAACTAGAACTGTATGCTCTGGCGTCAAAGTGCTATCTGCAAGTGTCGGTAGGATCCATGATTTGAAAACATCCAACCAAAATTTTTAGGGTAAACTAAGAGAAGCCTTTATAATAGGCTTTATGTGAGTGGCTACCCATGCAAACTCCGGACTTGTTCAGCAATCAAACCGGCTACCCATCTCATCTAGCCAGCTCTGTGGCTCTAGTCTTTAATCAGACTGAAGTCTTTGGTATGTCCCACTCTACAGTCAAACTCTGCTATGGATCTGGGGTTTGGGAACTCAAGCACAAATAGCATGCGGCAGATAGTTGTCTCCGAGGTGTCCACCTGTCGGTCCCTCACTTTGGTCTACGTCAATCTGGGTTAAGTGAGGGGCTTCTTCCCTTTGGGAAGAGTGCTAAGAACAATGGCTGTATATGAAGCGTAGAACTCTTGTACCATGGTCGAGGAGTACCTCCCTAGTGGTTTCATCAGCCATTGGAGCCCATATCATCTGATAGTTTCCTGGAGACCAAGGACACTGTCTAATCAAGATGAGATGACCTGGGGCTCCTATTAAATGAAGCGGGATAGTTTTCCCTTCTTAGTAATCTACACGATCTTTGTATAGATATCGTGGGTGGTCGCAACACATCACCAACTGAAAAGAGCATCTAGAGGTGATAGTGATGTCGCGGTGCAACCGAGGACTCTATCTCCGACTCATCGCCAAACCTTGACTCTGAATCTGACTCCTCTCTAGACAGAGTCATCTAAATGGAGCTACTCTTGTTTTGTCTCCCTCGTCAGAATATGGAGTGCAAACGACAATAGCCTAGGCCTGGGTCTAGGTCTGCCCAAGTCTGGTAGCAGCCCATGTCTGTGGTCTGTCAGCCTCCAGTTCTGGTGGACGCTGAGCTCCTGAAGTGAACCACTAATCAAGGGGGTTTGCTCCTCCCCCAAGGTCTCATCTCTAAGATTCTTCTGCATGGCTTTGATCTCCTCATGTCTGGGATTTGGGGCCATAATACCTAAAACACACAAATTTATACAACATGGTTTTCCCTGCAGATAAAAAAAACAAAATGCAAAAACATATCAAAATTGATTACAAAGGGGTCTACGAAAGAACATCTACGGTTTGTAGTCAAAACTATGAGCGGTAGAATGCTCTTGTAGAAATAGTGTCCACAATTTTTGTTTACTTGAATGGCATCTATGAGACCAGGTATGAACTATAGAAGGTTCTACGAGTTGTAGACTAAGTCGTAGATGATTCCAGTGTCTAAATATTTTGCATGCAGGGATCCACGAGACTTGTCTACAAGTCATAAAATGGTTTACAACTCATAAAAGGTCTCGTCTGATGTGTTCTTATAAACTTCGGGATTCTAGAATTTCATACGAAGGTCAATTATGGCTCGTGAAATGTTCCACAGACCATAAAAGACCCTCGTAGACCAGAAAACTTAATCACCTGAAGTTCTAAGTCCATCAATATGGACCACATATGACTTTAGCAACCTACTCTATTAGCATCGAAGCAATACGCACACACCCACATGATTCATAACAAAATACCCAACACCCCTACATGATAATTTGAAGATATATCCTATCAAAAGTTATTTACCATGCTTACCCATCCCCACCGACCCCGTTTGAATGAATAAACATTAAAATCACAAACATATACCATCACACACCAATTTTTTCAATGCACACAATCACTTTAACTCAATCGGTGTCTGATCACATAGTTGTCAATCACATCATTCAAGTCACAAAGGCAAAAAAACTACACCAAATTCCGTTCTAAACACATGTTCATATAAAGGCAACTACACATTTCAATTTTCAAGTCTATCAATTTGCACATGGGTTTATGTATAAATTAACCATACCCGACAATTATAAATTAGACATAATCACAAAATAATTGGTAATTAAAAGGGTTTTTAAAGGCCGAAAACTTACCAAATTAAGTGATTAAATCGTAGAAATTGAAGGAGCTAATGAGACGATGAAACCCTGGGCTTGACAAAAATAGGTAGGGTGTTGCCATCGATGGTAGGAAAGAGTGGGGTAGGGGATTTGGCTGGGTCTAACTTGTAATTTAGGGGAAAATGGGGTAAAAATATTTTAACCACATTATTGATAGGTTGACTGGATCACTCAAAACCAAAGGGCCCCGACTCTACGAAACCCCAATTACGAGCTGTAGAGTGTTCTACGGCTCGTAAATCATGGTTTCATAGAAGGTCTGAACCCTAATTTAGAGGAATGGGTTCCATGAACCAGTCTATGAGTCATAGATAAAACTACAACTCGTAGAGTTGTTCATAGAAACCCCAACACTTAGTTGAGAACATAGAAAGCTTACCTAGGGTCCACGAGCCCCATTCATGGCCCGTAGTTTTCTCTACGGACTGTAAAGTTGGCTCGTGGACTGTGCATAACCTTTTGCTCACTAGAAGTGTCTATGAGGTGGTGTATGGCTTGTAGAGTTATATACAGTCCGTAGAACTAGTCGTAGAGGCACTTCTTGATTCCTTTTCAGCCAAGGATGGCTGACTAAGCCATGTACCTGCACATTCTTCACAGAACATAATGTTACACTATATGCATCAAGCCCAATGTCCACAATTATAACCAAAATGCGAGAAAGTAAACTACGTACGAGTCAAAAAATATTCGTCAAGTATGGCTAAGATCTCAAAAGTCAAAAAAACAAAACTACAACTTCAACTATTACATCAAAAACCTTGGTTTGCCTCCCAAGTAGCGCCTAATTTATTGTCGCGGCACGACTTGGACAACTTGGTTACTCAGGTTTCACTAAGTGCCCAAATCTCGTTCTTCAGATCATCTGCCTCTTCATTTACTGACAGATATTGAAGACAACTTCTTCATCGTTCAATGTAAACCTAAGTTGACCGGCTTCGATATCTATGAGTGCTCAACCAATGGATAGGAATGCCTTCCTAATATGATTGGGACATCGAAGTCGACTTCGCAACCTATGATTACAAAGTTTGCGGGGAATATGAATTTTTCAACTTTAACAAGCACATCATAAAGTATCCCCACAGGCTTCTTCACTGTGCGGTCAGCCATCAATAATCGCATGCTCGTCAGAGTAGGGGCTCCCAATCGTAGCTTCTTGAAGATCGCAGGGGGCATTGGATTTATACTGGCATCGAATCACACAGTACCCTTACGAACTCCATATCTCCTACGGTGCAGGGCATGGTAAAAGCGTCAGGAGCTTCTGATTTTTTAACCAAGGACCTCATAGCAATTGCAATGTTAAAGCTCTTAAGAGAACTCCTGATTCACGATACGCTTCTTCATAACCAGGTACTTCATAAACTTTGCATACCCTAGCATCTTCTCCAATGCCTTAATGAGAGAGATGTTGATGGAGAGTTATTTAAGCACGAAGAGAAAGTTCTTGAACTTGTCATCCTCCTCCTTTTTAATTCTTTGAGGGAAGGGAGGAGGATGCCTAGGAATGTGCTTCAGATTCGGTGGTGCCTCCATAGCATCACTCACCCCATCCTTGCCATGATTATCTCCTGTATTCGCATCTTTGACCTTAATTATCTCCTCTCGAACATCATCCTCATCAACCAATGTGGGAGGATGAATGGTACTCTTGCAACTACGAGCAGTAACTGCCATGCACTGCCCTTCATTCTTTTGACTCTGAACTATGTTGCTATGCAGTGTACCTCTGTGATGCTGATGTAGTTAAGTTGACACTTGACCAAACTATTGCTCAAGCTATTTGATAGCAATAGATTGAGACTCGGTTTTTTAATTTATGCTAGAGATGTCAGATTTCATCCCCCTCAGAGTCACATCTTGTGTCTGAGCTTTCTTTAACAGGCAATCAAACATCTCTTCAACTCTTGAACTACATACTAGCACCGATGTTGCAGTTGTGTGGTGGAACATAAGCACCATTTGTGTAGCCATTTCTGCCCCAATCTGCATCTTTGTCTTGGCCCCAATTCTTGTCATAGTACCCTCAGTGGTTGTCTCTGAAAGTTCCATCTCGATTATAGTTCCGACCTTGGTTTCCTTGATTTTGGGGCCAATAGTCCTAATTGGACTCTTGGGCGTTGGTCCGAAAATCCCCTATCTAATCAACAATGAAGCAAGTGTCCTCCTCATAGTAGGGATCATCATACATGGGTGCTCGTAGAGGCTGATAGACAACTGCATTAACTCTTTCCTAATTCTGCTTAAGCATCACCTCTATACTTGTATAGATTTAGGCAAGCTCTTGCATAATCTCTTCATTTATTTTAGCTTTCTCTAAACCAATAAAGACAACACACGAACTTTTGGTAGATGCTCTATCTTTTTCTCCCATACAAGATTGGTCTTGACCACCCTTTTGATTCATTCATCAATCCTTGCAAATGGTTGATCTAAGAACATGCCTCCCACAATGGTATCATCACGGGCTTGACTATTCTCATCCTGGGCATGGTAGAAGATCTCTACCAAGGCATCATCAATAATTTTATGGTTTGGGACACTCCTCAAGCACTTTGTGAACGGCTCCCATGTAAACTGATTGAATCACTAGGAAGTTGCTCAAAGTTGTTAATTTGGTCTTTCAAATTGAGCTACTTCGATCTCGGGAAGTATATCCCCAAAAAGGCCTTCTGTAACTCAGCCCAACTGGTGATTGAACTCTGCGGGAGCTTAGATAGCCATAGTTTTGCATTGCCTATCAAATATGATGGGAATACACAAAGTCCCACAGCATCCATAGACAGATTCTATGTTCCCATCACACTCTTACAGACAAATGCAATGTTGTGTAGATGGCTATGCAAATCCTCTGATGGTAGGTCCGCGAACATTGCACGATTCTGCACCATTTGAAGCAACCCACTCAAAACCATGAACTTTGTGTCAGCCGGTAGTGGTTGTAACACAATACCTCTAGTCAACTCCATAGTCATAAGGTTCAGCCGATATTAATAACACTGATAAGCTTCATTAGTGAAGTCTTATGGCTGTGGAGCAATATACTCAAGCAGAGGTAGGTTTTCATTATTTGCATTCTCATCCTCATTCTGGCTCAGAGCCGCATTTGCCGCATTTTTTGCGTTATCTTGGGCCATTCTTCTAAGTCTTGTCTGGATCTTTGGGTCAAACCCAGTCAAGGGTATGCCTCGACTTCATGTGTTGGGCAAACACCACACCTATACCTTGAAAAAAAAACAACAAAAAACGTACAATGAGAGAAATAAGTATTAATTCCCAAATTACTCAAATTAGACAACTTTAGCCGCATTCCCCGGCAATGGCGCCAAAATCCTGATGTCGCCCAAGCTACACCTCTTGTTTTTAGGCTAAAGCAGTCCTTTTGAAGATATAGAACCTAACCAAGGTTAGGGTCCAACCCACGAAAATATGGTAGACTTAGAAGAATTCAATTGCAATTCAAGTTTATTAACCAACTTATCTCCCAAGGGGGGAGGCTTTATAATAACTAGTGAAAAGTAATCCTTACTAACACAAGTGTTAAACCAATATGAAGAGAAACTGGATATTGTGTTCCCTACGATTCTCTAACTTAGTATTACCAGATAATGAAATTCTTTTCTGGTGTGTAGCATGCAGAACAGTAAGTTAAGTTCACCAAACCCTTTGCCCCAGGTGAAAGGAAAATTTCACTATGTGATTTAGTTCATCCCCACAGTGTCCCAGTACAACCTCCCCTTGGCCAAGTTCAGTTTATCAAACGATAGACGTCAATATCAAATCATGTTGATTAATCTCTTTTCCTATTTATTACTATCTTGATCCAGTCAGTAACACTAGGTGGGTCCTAATGTTAGACACAATTAAAAAGCATTCAATGAAGAGAACTAATTAATACATGCATGCACACTTTTCAGGAATTATGAATTATCCAATTTTACCTTGTAGTTCTTTAGGGTTCCCACAACTCTAGTTTTTCATTTAGTTACTCATGATCAGTGTAAATGCAAGACTTATGAATTTGAATCACATAATTGAGAACTTACACAATAGAATTAAGCACAAGAAAATCCAACTCTTTAATATGAATCACAAGATTGCAATCAGAAGATGAAATTAAAGTTTACAAGTGTTTCTCTAACTCTCTATTGTTTTTCCCTTCGTTCTCTACTGTCTCTGTGCTCTCTCCTTTTAAAAAATAACCTAAAAAACTATTTATAGTTTTTAAAATATGAAAGTCAAAACAAAATAGAACAACTAGGTTGGCAGGCTCTACGAGCTGCTCTATGGATCGCATAGTGATTTGTGGCTCGTAGTCAGGCTTTCGTGATTTGTTTCTTCAATTATGTACTTGGCTTCTATGATACCCCTCTACGGCCCATAGAAGGTTCTATAGAGGGGTTTCATCTAATGGAATTTCAGAATGTCCTCATCTTCTGATCCTCAAGATATGAGACTGAATCTATGGCTCATGAAGTCTTCTATGGCTCGTCTGCATGTTCGTAGACTCATCTTCGGAAATACACCCTTCACTGGAATTACACATGAAACCACCATTGCGGCTCCTAGAATACTCTACGGTCCGCAAAAGGGTGTCGTGGATCCTCAACTTCAACAATTTCTGCGCATTTTCCCCATAAACAATGCCAACCCTGAAATTCTGCAAAACAAACATCAAAACACATCAAACCTAATAACATCGCATTAAGAACACACAAAATTCCAAGTTTAAGCATCAAAAGTGATATATTTTGATAGCACATCAAACGTAAACGAGTAGATGCAAAAAGGTAGGGGTGAGTATCGATGGAAGGTACCCAGTAGGCATCATCGACTGACTGAGTGAAACGCAATAAATATGGGAAGATCAAATACAATAAAATGCTTAAATGCTGACAAACTGAACCCAGGCCAACAATAAGCATGTCTGTATAGCCCCGGAACTGAAATAATCGAGCCCATGCAACGTTTAATAGTAATGGCTGATGGAATCCAAAGAACAAGTGTCAACCATATCTATAGCCCTAAGAGAAACTAGCTGAGCAGGACCAAGCAGTGAACTACGGAACCAACTAATGAAATCAAACAAGACTATATCACAATTATCACAAGGCTGAGGTATAGTGTTGTACGTAGGTGCAAGGCCCTAGTGTCTATGCCTGTACGCCAACTAGGGCCCCATAAGCCCAGAAGCTACACCATGCACAATCAGGGTGTGTACAGTTGTAGGGATATAGAAACTAGTTATACATGGTATAAGAACACAAATGGTATGGGATACAAAATCACGCGGGGGCCCACAACCTTAACTACCACCCAGGGTACCGCTCCCCCTTCCTCAGACTGGCCTCTAGCAAGGGGAAAAAATATAAGTCGGCCAAGGCTTATGGTCTAACAATCAACTGGGATTCCACCACAAGAACAATCAACTGAGTCGCGGGAGTAACTAGAATAATCAGCTGAACCACGAATTCGTGAACAATCATCTGGGACTCAACCCTCAAAGGCGTAATCCAGGATTCAGACAAATGGGCATGGACACTAGAGAGTATGACACAGGAAGCGTCACCTAGTTCTCAGACACACGGATGTGACCTTTAGAGAATAAAGTCACAGGAATAGTCACCAGGGACCTAAGTCATAAAAATAGTCCACTTCTCAGTTGGTCACCTGAGATCAATACCACTCAAGTTAAACTGTGTGTATCTATAATAATGTGAGGTCTGCATAAGGCAAAGCTAGGGTTGAACTAGCTTAAGCCTAGGCTAATGCCCGTAGAAAGCAGATAACCAGCAATATTCCCAGTATCCAAAACAACAGTAACAAACTAGTTGTTAAGCATAATAAATAACCAAGACAACAATACACAAGCTAGCTAGCAAGTCCCCAAGATAAAGGTGGCAGATAGCTCTGCTGATAAACACAACAATATCCCACGCAACAACAACCAAACCATCTCAAACACATCGTATAGCATAAGTCACACAAGTAGAATTACAATCTCTTCACCAGGTAGCAAGGATCATAATATATCGGGCAGAATCATAACACATAACCTCTATGTCTATCAAGGGTACAACATGTAATAAGTCTCTAAGAATACAGCATGTTTCCCCAGTACCAGACAACCCCAATAGATATACAAGTAACCACACAAACATACGTATCAATAAAAGAAGTACAAGTGCATATGAAGCCTTTAACTTGTTCTTCACAAGGCAACTACTTTAAACTTAGATACAATAATGGATACATACATCACAATGCCCTCACAGAAATCACAATCTCAACTAACAGATACAAACTTTACTCAGGGATTTTCAGTAACAGATGAATATCCAACAAATATGTTTCAACTCAATCTAAAGGATAAGAAATCCTAGCCAATCTGAAAGGAAAATCCACGTGCTCCGAATCTGTCCATGCAAGCTTTTCACTTCCTAATTGCCTTTAGACGTTGTTCAACTGTAAAAACATAAATCACCACATAAATATGGCCATTTTGGCTACAATATCTTAAGAAATAGGGGGAAATTATGTCAATTGTGACTAAAATGAGGAAAATGAGGCCCACGCCTGAATACCAAACCATCCCAATAACCATTAAGTTACTCCAAGTCTATAGACAAAAAGTGGGCTCAAAACGATGCTTAGAACAAAGATATGCTACAACAGCTTTCCAGTCAAATTACTCAAAAACAAAGATGTCAAATTAATAGAATCCGAGTATACCACAGTGTAGTTCTAAAAACATATTACCATTTAGACCCAAACATCACATTATTTTTATCACAATACATGTGCTACAACAGCTTCCCAGTCAAATTACTCAAAAATAAAGATGTCAAATTAATAGAATTCGAGTATACCACGGTGTAGTTCTAAAAACATAGTACTGTTTAGACCCAAACATCACTTAATTTTGATATGAAACAACCGAGATATCACAACACAGTGTTTCTGGAAGCTTACAATAATATATTCAGCAAACAAAGCAATTCTTCCCTCAAAATACGCACCAAAGCTAAAATTTGACATCCTACAACTTAGCCTTTTGAGTCGCCTAATTCAGATATGTATTCCAAAAAATATGGTTGTATGAAAGTTTTTCTTTCAATGCTCATAACTATGGCTTTTAAAGGCTTGCCACCACCTATGCCATAACCTCTATGAACGCAGCCAAGGCAACATGAACGCGGAGCGTTAGCTTGCTAGGCCTCCGCAAATACGGGTCTTAGACACACAGACGCGGGCCTTGGCCACACAGACATAAGCCTTTGCATGCAAAAGCGGGCCTTTACTACCATGCCATGCCGCACATACGGAAGTCTTGCTCTACTGAGCCTGCACCAGCTAACTCTAAAACTTCTCCGAGGTGTTCCCGGCCCATCCAATATCTATTTCATGCAAACCACTTATGTAATCACACTACTTTCCATCTTCAGATCCAACAGTGCGGTTGGAATTTCCAACAAAGCTCATTTCGATAAAATGAGTTGTCTCACTTTTCTTCAACTAATTTTAACTAAAAGAACTGAGGGGGTCAAAATGTATCTGGAAGTCCTCATCATCCAACAAAAGGTCATTCTAGACTAAAGTTAATGCTCCTGAGCAAACCACGCCATAAGAATTCCCTTTTGAGCACATTTACCTTATAGGTTATCATCGAAAACCACTTTTTTATCTTATTATTGAATTGATTTTCCAAATTCTCTATTATACTCACACCAGAATCCCCAAGTCTCGAGCCAACCATGCTACTAGCCTAATTTGGTCTTTCCAAAACTAATGAAACCATCAAAATTTCATTCTGAGGTCATTTACGAGGACTTTATTAGAAAACTAATTTTACATTTATAATCTTTCATTTAACTTGAAAACTACATAAATCAAAACTGACTCATCTAACAACCACACCAACAGTATCAACAAGTAAATGATTGTCTGAAGTCACCATGCACATGCTCAAAGTGGTAAAATAACTGTGAAAACATAGAATGGCCCAGAAGGTCATTGAAACATCCCCCACTAATAGAACTTTCGTCCGTGAAACTAAGAATAAAACCATACCTGAAACCTCAAATAAGTTAGGATACTGCTCCCGCATGTCTATCTCCAACTCCCAAGTGGCCTACTTGATCATTCGGTGGCGCCACAAAACTTTAACGATCGATATAGCCCTAAAGCACAGGTGACGAGCATCCCTAGCTAAAACAACTACCGACTCCTTAACTAATATCAGACGGTCATCTAAACAAACTGAATCACACTGAACCACATGTAACTCATCTAGAATATACCAGCACAACATTGATATATGAAAGATGGCATGTATAGCAAAATATGTGGGAGACAAGGCTAACTCATATGCAACTGGCCCAACCGCCAATGAATTTTGAAAGGCCTAACATATCGAGGGCAAGGCTTACCCTACCAGCTAAACTGCATCACCCTTTCAGGGGAGAAACCCTAAAAAACACCATGTCACTAATCTTCAAACCTCAAAAATCGACATCTACGATCAGCATAGCCTTGGTGTCGGCTCTAAACTGTCCTCATCCTGTCCTGAATGACCCAAACACTGGCTAAAGCATCCTGTAATTGATATGTAGTACACGAAACAGGTTCTGTGGACTTAAACAATCCAACAGGAGTATGGCACCACCTACACATAAGCCTCAAATTGGGCCATCTGAATATTTGTGTGGTAGCTATTATTGTAGGCAAACTCAGCTAATACCAAAAACTGATCCCACGGATCGCCAAAGTCTAACACATAGGCCCATACATATCCTCGAGGATCTCAATAGTACGCTGTCCATCAGTCTAGGGATGAAATGGTGTACTCAAATCAACTCGAATCCCTAGTTTTTTGTTTAAAAGCCCACCAAAAGCTGGAGGTAACTCTGAAGCTTGATTAGATATAACAGACACTGGTACCCATGCAATCGGACTATCACCTGAATATAGATAGGAGCCAACTATTCAACATTGATGGTAGAACGGACGGGGAGCAAATTTGCCTTCTTAGTCAATCGGTCCATTATAACCAAGATGCTAACCAAACCCTTGGAAATACAAGGATGGCCTACAACAAAATTCATAGTCACTCGCTCCCACTTCCACTCGGGAATGGGTAGTCTCTAGAGTATCCTACTAGGCCTCTGATGCTCGGCCTTCACCTGCTGGTAGCTAAGACAATGTGACACATAATTAGCAATATATCCCTTCATATCGTCCCACCAGTAATGATGCCTCAAATCTTGATACATCTTTATTGTACTGGAGTAAATAGACTAACTGCAATCATATGCCTCACACAGAATTAGTTATATCAAATCCCTCATTATAGGAACACACACTCATCCATCAAATACTAGAATCCCATCCAAATCAAATGTCGCCTAACCACCATAACCCTAAATAAGCCTGTCTCTAAGGCCTATTGTGTCTCATCCTTGAACTGTCTAGCATGAATCTGACCATAATGAATATTGGTCCCCGATAAAGGCAACATCTTGTTGGGATCTGAAATATCTAATGTGACTAACCTATTAGCTAAGGACCAGATGTTCAAGGCTAAAGGTCATTCCTCTATAGGTAGGTGTGCTAGGGTAATAACCCTTTAAGTCATTTTTGCGTTTATGTAATTATTTCATCAGCTTGAGCTTCTGCATAGTGGCCTCAAGCCATGGTATGGTTTTTGGGTGAATCGGTTGAGATTTATACAGCTTATCGAGGTGAACAAGAGACTATAAATGTAAAATAAGATTTCTGGTAAAGTCCTAGTAAAAAAACTCATAGTGGAATTCTTACAGTTCCATCAGCTCTGGAGCAGCCAAAATGGGCTAGGAGCATGGTTGTACTCTTGGGGGTTTTGCGATGGATTTAATTTGAAATTTAAAAAATCATTTCGAAAATTAGCTAAAAAGTGATTTTGAGAATAACCAAAGTAAACATGCTTAGTGCGATCAACTCCGGAACATCGGACATAGTCTGGAATCACCTTTCATTGCATGGCAGGGACTTTCAGATGCATTTTGACCCCTTCAGTTCTTTTAGCTTAAATTAGCCAAAAAGAAGTTGGATCCTAACTTCATCATAGAAAGCTTCGTTGGAAATTTTCACAACAGTGTTGGATTTGAAATATTGAAAACCATATGGTAACATAGTTTTCACAAAACAGACATTAGATGGGCCCGGAGCGCCGCGGAGAAAGTTTGAGCAAAGCTGTTGCAGCACCATAAACTCATGCCTTCGTGTGCAGTGAGAGCATGCCCACATGCACGACATGGCATGATGTCACACACTCGCTTCTATGCGGATGGGGTACATTCACACGAGCCATGGCATAGGCAGTGGCCAACCTTAAAAGGCCAGCCACGCGAGGGAAAAAGGCAAAACTCTATTTGATCATTACTTTGAAAATATATATCCAAATTAAGTGATTCAAAAGGCTAAATTGTATGGAATTTTGCGAGGAATGCCATGGGACGTTGGATTTCACATTTTACATGCATTTCGAGGTACAAAACACTATTTTCTACATATGTGATCGTGATTTGTCAAAAACTTTGAATTGTGATATCTTTGTTGTTTCTTATCGAAATTAAGTGAAAGCTGGGTATAAATTGTATTATATTTTGAGATGCATGTTGTGGTATATTAGGATTCTATTAATTACACTATACTTTTGCATAAATTGACTAACTATTGCAGTACATATATTTTTTATAGGAAACGTAACTTGATTTTTGGGTTGTGTCTCCTTCGTTTGAGCCTCATTTTTCAGGTCAATTTTTAGCTATGGAATCAAGGCGATATAGGGACCATTTTATGAGGGTTAGTTTGGTATTTCAGGTGTGGGCCCTTCTTTCCTCCATTTTAGTCACAATTGACGTATCTTCTCACATTTCTTAAGATATTACAGCAAAAATAAGTGTATTTATGTTGTGATTAATTGTTTGGCAGCTGAATAGTTGTTGGAGGCGATTAGGTAGGAAAAGGCTTGCATGGACTAATCTGAATCTCTTGGATTCATCTTCCAAGTAAGCTGGTCTTTCCTTACCTATAGACTGAGCTGAAATACATGTTATTGGAAGCCTATTTTGGTTGTTAGTTTTTTGTAAGATATGTGTATATGTGGTTGAGGCTGGATTAGTCTACGGACTCTATAATACTTATATCTATCATGTTAGCTAATGTTTAATGTTCTTGAGTTATGAATACTTCTGATAATGAGTTGAAAAGCGAGATAGAACATGGTCGAGGTATGTTAGACATTGATGCTACCTGTGTTCATATTTTTGGCTATTTAGATGTTGGTTTGACCTATTGGGCCTCTACATACCTATCATTTATCCGATACGATTCTAGCTACATGTTAGTTATGTTGTGGTTGTATCTGGTTAAAGGTTAAATACAACCCTCAGCCTAATGATTGATACTTTTGTATTTAGCCACTTGTATACCTGTATGGGTGGTATGGTACCAATGTTATGTGGTATTTGAGGGGATGGTTGCTAGATATACTCTTGCATTGTGGCTCTACGATTGTGATGTTATTTGTTCTAATTTTGTCGGTGTACCATCCTCCTGATTCTCTTGTAGTTGAATTGTGTTCTGTTGGTAAGATGCATGTTAGGCGTGGAGACCAGCTAGACTATCTACTATATACTGTTGAACTTTTTAGCTAGACTATCTCCGATTATTCTTGATACCTATAGTTATCCTAGGTTAGGATGAACTAGGTAACGATTAGGCACAATCCTATACTACTCCTATTGATACATGTATTTACTTGGTTGCTTGTATGCCTAGATGCTATTGGGAATCCGTAAGTAAAGCCTATACCTCTTAGGTAAGAATGTGATTATCGTGTGAGTACTATGGTGATCATAATCATCAAAATAGCTGACTGTATAGTGGCCTAGGGCTATAATAGACCTATTAGTTTTTCGGTATGGGGATATATGTTATGTTCTAGAAGGTTGACTATTTGTTATACTTCTTATTATGCATTGAGGTTCCATTTTAGTGATTATCTTGGAATGTTGGGTTGTTGGTTACTTAGTGATAGGGTTGGAACCTTTTGTGAGATGTATATATTCCCTGGTATTTAGCAGGACTGTCCGTCATTGTTGGGATATTGTTGCATTATCAATTGATCTACCTGTTATTTTTGTCCTAGTTAGTAGTTATACGTATCATTTAGGTTGTGTATCATGGACTTGGATATATGAGATACTATTTGTTATTTTCTTTCTACAGGCCTTAACCTACGCTTAAGCCAGTGTTGCCCTAAATTTTCATTGTTCAGGCACTACATTGCTACAAATACATAGTTTTACTGGAGAGATACAAATCTCGAGAGACCAGTTGAGCTGGAGGTATTTTTATGACTTGGATCCATGGCAGCTATTCCTGTGACTTGAGTCTTTGATGGACACGTTTGTGTCTGATACCTAGGTGATGCTCCTTGGGTCCGAGTATCCACTGACCATGCTCGTGTGTTCGATTCTTGGATTACACTTCCAATGGCTAAGTCCCGAATGATTATTCCAAGTGTCTTGGTTCGGTTGATTGTTCTTGAGACTCTCGTGACCCAATTGACTATTCCTGGGATGGAGTTCCAATTGATTGTTCTTGAGGCTCCCATGACTTAGTTGATTATTCTTGGGGTGGAGTTCCAAGTGATTGTCAAACCGTTGGCCTTGGATGAGTTATGTTTTTCCTCTAGCTGGAGGTCGATCCGGGGTAGGGGGTACGCGGTACCTCGTGTGATAGTTAGGGGTATGAGACCCTAGGTGACACTGTATGTTGTTCAAATTATGATCATGTACCATCTATTACTAGCTCTTATATCCCGACACCTATATAAACCTGATTGAGCATGGGTGTACCGTTTGGGCTTATGGGGGCTAGTTGGCATACAAATATAGACATTAGGGCCTTACAACCATGTATAGCACATACCTTAACCGTGTGACAGTGATGATGTGGTTTCTGCTTAGTTTTCATTAGTTGGTTTCATTGTTCATTGCTTGGTTCTCTCAATTGGTCCTTCCCATTTCTACTTGGTTGATTATTCCAATTCTACTTAGCTTGGTTCTCCTGACGCCATATACTTCATGGTTGACACTTGTTCTTAAGATCTTGGCAGCTGGTGTCATTGCATCATGTGTGGGTTTGTTCAATTCGGTATCTATGGTTCTTCTGAAATGCTTATCCTTTGAGCTGGGTTCAGATAGCTATCTTTGCAGTATTTCATTATGTCTATTCTTATCATATTACCTGTATTTCACTCAGTTGGACGATGATGCCTACTAGATGCCTTTCACCAATACTCACCCCTACTTTTCTACATCTACTCGTGGTGTAGGTTTAGGTACGAGTTATGGCCGTTGATTTAGGAGAACCTAGGCTTTGCAGAAGACTTTAGTGAGCAGCAATAGCTTTGGGTTATTCTATAGTCTCCTTTTGTTCATTGGGTCATCTTTTGTATGCAGATACTGGCCTTGTACATTGATAGTTTGGTTTTTATGTGTAGGAGCTTATTCTGACTGTGTATATATATATATGTATATTTAAATTTTGAGTCTATAATAACTCTGTACAGTGACTTCCAAGTTCTAGATAGGTTGTATCTGTGGTTGTTATTAGTTGTTGTTAGTTATCATTATACTATTAATTGCTAGGATAGGTACCACGAGTTCTGGGTTTGTTTGCCTATAGGTGGGATCTAACAAGCGCTATCATGAACTAAAAAGTCGGGTCGTGATAGCTAGGCCACCTATACTCACTGACTTCCGACTCAAGGTGTCTGCTACCACATTCACCTTGCCTAGATGATAGAGAATAGAAAGGTCATAATCAGTTAGTAGCTCAATCTAGTGCCTCTGCCTAGAATTCAAGTCCCTCATAGTTAAAATGTATTGTAAGCTTCAATGATCTATATACACAATGAACGCCGCATAAGTAATGCCTCCGAATCTTGAGCGCAAACACTACCGTCGCAAACTCTAGATCATGAGTGGGGTAGTTACGTTTGTGGGCCCTTAACTATCACGAAGCATGAGCAATAACTTAACCACTCTGCATCAGCACATAGCCTAAACCAGCATGGGAAGCGTGACAATACACAATAAAGCTCTTACCCTTGACCGGGAGGGTCAAGATAGGAGCGGTAGTCAACAACTCCTTTAGCCTCAGGAAGCTAGTGTCACAATCCTCAGACCAAACAAACGGCACAACTTGGTGAGTCAATGGAGTGGCAATAGTGGAGAACCCCTCAACGAACCATCTGCAGTACCCTGGTGACCTAACGAAACTCCTAATCTTTATCACAGAAGTGAGGCTAGGCCAACCACGAATCGCCTCAATCTTGGCCGAATCCCCATGATACCTTCTTCAGACACTACGTACCCCAGGAAATTCATAAACTTGAGCCAAAACTCACACTTAGAAAATTTAGCATACAGCCTATGATCTCCGAGTCTCTATAGCACAATACGAAGATGTTGGGCATACTACTCTCGGCACTATGAATAGACAAGAACATCATCAATGAAAACCATGACAAAGAAGTCCAAATACATCTGGAACACACGGGTCATCAAATCGATAAATGCAGAAGGGATATTAGTCAGCCCAAAAGGCATAACCAAAAACTTGTAATGGCTATAGCGGGTCCAAAAGTAGTCTTCGAGATATCTTCCGCCCTGATCCTCAATAATAGTACCTTGACCTCAAATCTAACTTTGAGAACATTGCTACTCATGTAACTAATCAAACAAGTCATCAATGCAAGGGAGCGAATAACAGTTTTTCACCATTACCTTATTCAGTTGCCTGCAATCATTGCATATATGAACAGTCTCATCTTTATTTTTCACGTACAAAATGGGGGCTCCCCAGGGAGAAATACTCGCCCGAATAAAACCCAAGTTCAATAGACCCTGTGCTAAATACTGAGCTCCTTAAGCTTTGTGGGAGCCATCCAGTACGGTGGAATAGATCTGGGCTTAATGCCCCACTTAACCCCTATAGCAAAGTTGACATCTCATTGTGGCCACAACTCAGGCAAATCAATAGGAAATACATTTGAAAATTCACACACTACAAGCACTAAATCTACAGGTAAGAGCCTTGGCCGTCACATCACGAACATGGGCCAAATATGCCAAGTAACTAGTAGATATCCACCTCTAGGTCTGAACATATGAAATAATAATCATCGACGCACAATCAACAGGACCCTGCCACACCTAATCCACTAACAATGAATCCCCCATTTGGGTCAATACATGAACCCGAGACAAAAGAGGCTTGGAACTCACACGTCAGCTAGAAGCAAAATATATATATGAGAATATAAAATCTAGATTGAATAAAGCTGAAGCCGACTGCTGGCAAACAATTAAAGTACCTATAATAGACTCATTTGAAACCTCTGCCTTTGATTGCGCTGGAGCTAAATAGAAATAGCCCTGACAGCCTCCACCTTTACCCTCACCTTTGTCACTAGCCCAACCATCTCTAACAGGGGACCTGAAACTCTATGGGAGACTCTTATGATCTTCACAAGGCCCATACTAGCTGCCCCTACGACCCCGATCCTGCCCTCTTCATCAAACTACAGGTAAAGGAGATGATATGGCTGCTCGTGGAGATATATCTGCTACCTAATGTCCTAGATTATATCTGTATAAATAATCTAGTGCAACGCAATTAAAACAATCCTGAGTAGTTCAATCTCTGCTATCTTGTCACACTGACCCAATCTAGAAGCCTTGGAACTCTAACTAATAGAGCCAGATGAACCAGCCTGTCCTGATGTAGAAATATCACTATCTTTCTATCTATGTCTGGGAGGATAGGAAGAACCATCCTAACTAGAAGAATCTACATCCCGAAGGGCCCTTCCCTAGAAGTCTGCAAAGATGCCTAATAATAGTCGATTGGACTAACCCAACTATAATATTATCATTAGTCTGTTGCTCTACCCCCCGAAACAAGTTCGAGATCTACTGAAACTTCCCTCACACCAAGAAAATTTATCGCTGCCCACTTGGGCCTCATGACTCAACTACTCAAAAAAACGGGTGTGATCCATAATATCAAGTTAAGACTGGCCCGAAGTCACCAACGAATGTGCACGAATACTTGGTTGTGGTATCAGACAACCTACAAAACATCGGATCCACTCCTTCTCTATCGTTAATATAGTTATGGCTTGCCTCGAGAGCTTCGAGAATCTTGCTTTGAGTCACCATCATCAAACCCTACTCTTGCCTGACATACTGATCACAAAGCCTATCCTTGAGGCTCCTAGGAACAAATCTGGTCATGAATGCCTCAGAGAACTCTGCCCAGGTCACAGGTGGTGCATCGGCTGGTTTGGTATCCCTGAAGGTCTGCCACCACTATTTGGCTGGCTCGTCTAACTGGTAGGCCGTAAACTCCATGCCTCTGGACTCTAGTAATCACAGTGCCTGTAACCTCTCCGTACAAGCTGCTAAAAACTCTTGAGCATCCTCTCCAGTCGTCCCTAAATACCTCGGTGGAGTCAATCTAATAAAATACTCAAGCAACCACTGATCCTGAAAAGGTATGGCTCCTTCTAGTTGTGCGACCAAAGCCTCTAGAGCAGCATCCTCTGTTAGGGCCTATGCTGGAGGGGCTGAGGTTGGTGCTAGGCCCTGTTGTATGCCTCCAAGCGCCACTAGCAACTGTTGGATATCCGCTTGTACCTCGGGTGTAATCATGAATGCGACTAGAGCCTGTGGTGAAAATGGTTCCTCCGGCTGTGGGAGAGTTGGGGCATCCTTTCTCTGATCAAAGGGATTAGATGACCGCTCCCAATCAGGAACTAACGGCACAGCCCTGCCTCTACCTGCAATATGATCTCTACAGCATCGTATCTGCAAAAAACAAAACAATCAAATTCCAAGAAGTCGATAGAAAGTTGGTAATACTGCAACAACAGAATCAACATTAGGGGGATTTCCTAAATATCACGTAGCCTCTTGAAGATAAGTTTTGGACGTCTCCGCACCGATCCACATGACTCTACCAGACGGTACCTCGTTACAAGTGAGACTAGTGAATCAAAAGCTCCGATACCAACTTGTCACAACTCGGCTTTTCAAGTCATGATAGTGTCTGTTAGATCCCACCTACAAGAAAGTTAATACCAAAACAACAGCACCGATCCCAGCAGCTAACAGTATAACGATAGCTAACAATAAACAATAAAAGCCAAAGATACAACCTACCCTAGAACCTAGAAGTCATTTGTATAATATAGACTCAAAATAAAAATAAACATATATATACATACGTAAGTAATTAGAATAACACCCTATAGGTACAAGCCAAAATTATAATGTATAAGGCCAGTATTCGAATATAAAAGATGGACAAATAGACTGTAGGAGACTATAGAATATCCAAAGTGCTGATGCACATCAAAGTCTCTTGAAGCGTCTACAAGATCCTAAATCAACGGCCACGGCTCATACCGAACCTTCACCATGATTAGATGCATAAAAGTAAGGGTGAGTATTGGTGGAAGGTACCCAAAAGGCATCATCGGCCTAATGAATGAAATGCAGTAAGTATGGGAAGATCAAATACAATAAAATACTAAAAATGCTAACAAACTGAACTTTGGCCATAAGTAAGCATGTTTTTATAACCCTTGGAACTCAACAAATTGAACCTAGGCAATGTGCAATAGTATCAATTGATGGAACCTAAAGAACCAACGTCAACTATGTCTACGACCCTAGGAGAACCTAGTTGAGTAGGACCAAGCAGTGAGCCTTAAAACCAACTAACCAAACCAAATAGGACCACATCACAACTATCATATGATCGAGGTATAGTGTTTTACATGGATATAAGGCCATCATATCTATGCCTATACACCAACTGGGACCCCATAAGCCTAGAAGGTACACTCATGCACATCAGGGTATGTATAGGTCTTAGGATGTAGGAAGTAGTAACAAATAGTACAAGATCACAATGGCATAGGATACAGCATCATGCGAGGTCCCACACGCCTATTATCTAGAGTACTGCACCCTATTCCCCTAACTGGCATCCAGCCAAAGAAAAGAAGTAAGCCAGTCAAGGCCAAAACTCTAACAATCAATGGGGACTACACCCTAAGAACAATCAATTGAGTCATGGGAATCCTAGGAATAATCAGCTGAAATAATCAACTGGGAATCGGCCCTCGGAGGCATAATCCAGGACGCAGACACACAGGCATGGCCACCAGAGATTCAAACCTGAGGATTGTCACTCAGGTCTCAGACACACAGACGAGGCCATCGGAGACTCAAGTCACAGGAATAGCCACCAGGGACTTCCTAAGTCATAAAAATAGTCAACTACTCAGTTGGTCTCCCAAAATCTGTACCACTCAAGTCAATTGTATGTATCTGTAACAATGTGAAGCCTGAACGGTGTAAAGCTAGGAAGGACTAGCTTAACCCTAGGCTAAGACTCATAGAAAGTAGATAGCAGCAATATTCCTAGTATCCACAACAACGGTAACAATCTAGTTGATGAGCATAATAGTAACCAGGACAACAATACATAAGTTGTCTGGTAGGTGTAACAATTCCCCAAGATAGAGTGGCAGACAGCCCCGCCGATAAACACAACAATATCCCACACAACAACAACCAAACTAGCTCAAACACAGGGTATAGTTTAAGTCGCACTAGTAGAATTACAACTTCGTCACTATCGTATGTCGGCAGAATCACAACACAGAACCTTTACATCTAACTCGCGTACAACAAGTTATCAATCACCCTAATTAAAGCATGTTTCCCATTACTAGACAACCCCAATAGGTATACAAGTAACCACACAGACATACGTATCAATAGAAGTAGTACAAGTGCATATCTAGCCTTTAACAGGTTCATCACCATGCAACTATTTTAAACTTAGCTATCATAAAAGATACAAACATTACAATATCAAGCAACAAATACAGATTTTACTGAGGGATTTCTAATAACAGATAAATGTCCAACATATATGTTTTAGCTCATCCTAAAGGATAAGAATGTCTAGCCTACCTGGAAGGCAAATCCATGCGCTCCTGATCAGTTCATGCGAGCTTTTTCCTTTTTGATCGCCTCCAAATGCTACTCAGTTGTCAAAATATGAATCACAACATAAATACGGTCATTTTGGCTTTAATATCTTAAGAAATGGTATGAAATACGAGAATTGGGACTAAAATGGTGAAAAAAAGGCCCACATTTGAAATGCCAAATCAACCCCCATAAAATGACTATTACAACACCCTGAGTTAATAACCAAAAATTTGTCTCAAAACGAGGCTCAAAACAACAAGAAATAGCCCAAAAATCACATGACATTTCTTATCAAAATACATGTAATATAGCAGCTTCCAAGTCAAATTACTCAAAAGTATAGTTAAATTAACAAAATCTGAGTATACCATAGTGGCTGTCTTGAAGTAGTATAGTTTAGACCAAAATCTCAGTCAATTTTGATAAAAATGGTTGAGATATCACAACATGAAATTTTCGGCAATTTACGATAATATATTCAGCAAAACTAGCGATTCTTACCTCGAAATATGTGTCAAAGCTGAAATTCTGCATCCCCATGGCATACTATATAAGGCGTATATGATTTTATATAGTACCTAAGGATAATAAGACTGTGAACGAGTGGTAATATCAAGGAGTTAAAGTTTTAGGTGAAAGGAATATATTAAACACATATTGAGTAACACCCCGCCTTTTCGGAAGGCTTAAATTAATTCACCTTTTGGATGGGACTAAAAGTGTATAATTTTCTAATAATGGAGTGCTAAGAAGTATGTTAATACCACAATGGTCATATGTTAAGTTTTGGAGTCCAGAAAGTTGCGAGACAAAAGTTGACCAAAGTTAATGTAAGCTTCTCTAAAAAATCTTTCTTAACTTTGGATCAAATGTCTCAGACCATATCTTCCAATATATAAGGAGTTAAAGGGGCAATAACTTATCAAACCGGAAGTTTACGAGTCTAGTTCGCAACTCACAAAACTATGTATCAAATAAATTTTGAAGTAAAAAGTTATGACTAATTTACTGTGGACTATTCAAGCAGAAAATTGGATCGCAAAGTTGGTCAAGAAAACTTATAAGTTGGAAAATTCGACAGTTTAAGACCCTAATATATTACTTTTTGATTCAAAGTAGTGAGGCAATCGAATAGAGAATTCCCGTAGTGTTTCTGACTAATTTAGGTGCGCTTTTCAATATTTCTACTGTAAAGTTGGCCCTTGTACCTAGAAATGTGTTCTTTACACCTTGCAATTATTTTCTCCTCCTATTAGTTGTGTTTGGAGATATTTTTGAAGAGGGAAAATTGTTGTTTTTTGCTTGTTTTTCTAGCTCTATAACTGGTTTGTCAAGGTTACATCTTTGGGCTCTATTATGATCGTTTTTATGAAGTTCTACAGATGTTTCATCACATTAAAGCTATGTAGAAAATCTATCGATTTATGCTCGATTATGAACTATCTATAGGTTGTATAAGTTGTATATATGTCGTGTTTGTGAAGTTTAGGACGTAAGGAATGACATTCATGAAGAAAAATCAGATACTCGGACGTTTGTTGGAGAGGTATGTTAAGGCTAACTCTGTCCCTCCTTTTAGCACGAAATCTGAGAAATTCCCAAAATATTAAATGCGAAATTTTACTATTCTGTTGTTAGAAAAAACTTCTGTTAATGGCATTGGGATTTCACCTGAATTATTTTCATGATGATATTAAGTTGATATTCCATTCGTTCGATTAAATTCCACATTCGGTATCTATATATCAAGTTATCGGCTTTCCAGACTACTTGACCATGTGTTTGAGGTGTTACTCTTCTTTAGTGGTGTCACTAAAAACAAAGAAAGATTATGAGGAGAATTTAGTAGTCATAATCAGTCATCCTTCCTTGCTAAGAATATATTTGAAGAAGATAAAAATGTACACGTTGATTTTCAATAATCTCAAATAGAATGCTCCTGTTTACACCACTATGACACTTGATTTATTCAAATATTTTCTTTTACTAATTAGCAAGGTACCAAGATAAGAATTATGTTTAGCATCTTAACCTCCTTATAAACATTTTCAGAGTTAAGGCATCATTCTAAATATTTAGTTAAGTTTTCAAACTTATTCAAAAGACATATAAGATTCCACGAGTTATGTGTATATGCTACTATGGTGACTATGACATTATGAGGATAAGAGTACCAATGAGCCAAGATTGGCTAAATTCTTGCTATGACCTACTATGTGCATTCAATGTTCATATCATACATGGTATGTTATGCATGGACGTCGAGCTATAATCGAAGGTAAAAAGTCTATTTGCCTAAATTGGTATATATATGTATATTATATAGATGGTTGGAAGTTGGCAAATATGATACCGGTTAGCTACCGAAAAGGACCACCATTGCTAGCATTTGGTTGGGTATGTAACGCATTTGCATCTATATATATGTATCTACGACATTCAATTACTTGAGCACACCATGCATATTGATCACTGAGAGGTCGTCTATTGGCCATAAAGGATATTTGACTTTTGGCTACTGGTGGTATCTCCATTACCCTTTTTATTACAACTATTTAATATTTTACTTTATGCCTTACATATCAGTACATTTTTGTTTGTACTGATGTCCCATTGTGTGGGGACGTTGCAATTTGTTTTGTATGTGCAGGTTCAGGTCGAAATTCTGATTGACCCCTCCGCTAGGATTTCACTTTATCTGTGAATTGGTAAACTCCATCTTTTCCTGGAGCTTTCACAGGATGTCTACTTTTGTTTATAGTTGGATATAGTTGGGGCCCTGTCCGGGCAGTGCTAACGACGCTCTTAGAGGCTGTTGTGGATATGGTATTTTAGGTTGGTGCTTTTTCAACTTTTGGTCTTCAGCCATAGGCTTGGCATGTATATATATGTGTGTGCATGTACCTCTCTTGTTGCAGCCTCATCGGCTAGCTAGTACTTTATCATCTTGACTTATCTACCTTAGTGTATATGACTTATTATTAATCAGGTCACGACCTAAATGGTAAAGGCTTAGTTTTTCATATGTTATGTTGTCCGATCTTGTATATGTTATTTATCTGCCTTTTATATATTAATTGTCCCATATTTACTTACTATCATGTGCTTTCGTTATTAATTGCTCTTCCTGTGCACTTTCTCTTTCTCTTTTTTGCCTGTTTATCATATCTATCTTATTCTGCTAATGAGTTTTTGTGACGAGGGTTCCCAGGGAACAACCTCTCTACCTCTATGAGGTAGTGGTAAGGTCTGTGTACATTCTACCCTTCCCAGACCCCACTTGTGGGATTCCACTGGGTAAGTTGTTGTTGTTATGTTGTCCGATCTTTTGGCCCCTAGTATAGTTAGCTAACATGTTCAGTGGCTTGCTCGACCAATGATGGTATCGAGTGCCAGTCACGCCTCCTCTTCTTTTGGGGCATGACAGAATGCATAATAAATATCTCATCATAATTAATATAAGCATAACTAATACAAGCATAATAATGCAGGCATTACTAATATACTCTATTTAACATTATTTTTATACAACCTACCAAATCACACCTTAATGAAATGAATCTCGGCCATATAATTATCTAAGAATTAATTTAGCCACAAATTTCAAACGTCTTCTCTTTTTTCTTAAACACCATACCAAATCAAAGGGTGTTATATAAAATGGGACGGAGGGAGCTATATTCTAGGAGGTTTTAGTCTTCTCTATAATCATGACCAATATTGTGTACTAATCCATACACCTTTTATTAAATATTTTTATGGATAGTTTTCTAACCGAGGTAAGTTTTTATTTATTTTAATTTAAAAGTTAAAATTTTAGTTGATATCAATGTCCTAAATAAAAGGAAATAGTTCAAGGATGTCCTAAGTAAAAGGAAATATTTAAAAGATTGTGCACTTGGAAAAATTAGAATATATTATTGGGTTATATTCATAAAAATATACCATACTGCCTTAATCTGCCAAACCAGATATAGCTTCACCTGAAAAGTTAATAAAAAGAGTTGTAGTTGGGCGAATTACCTTTAAAATTTTTGTGATGTTTTTTGGGTTTTGGGGTGAACTGACAGAAGTTAACTTTGTGTGTCGGGGTTCACCCATAAATGGGCTAAGTGTCCATTTTGGTCTATGTTTGAAGAGAGAGTTCTTTTTGATCTATTATGTCAAAAAAAAAAACATCTGTTTTGGGGCCGGACAAGACAAATAAGTTCAATTTCGTCTAGTTACTCTTGTTCATGCTTCATATAAAAAGATGTCAAAATTTGTGGGGGATCATAGGTGCTTTAGAATCAAGAGAGCATCAGACATGCTATGTATCATGATGGTGTATGAAGTGTGAAAGTCACTCATGCAACAGAACAAAAAAAGAAAACAGGTCATGTGCAAAACTGCACTCTTTTTACTAACGCCATTTAGAAGCGGAGTTCTCAGTTTTTACGCGAAACAAAAAATTCAACTGTAGCAGTTAAAATTCAGATCATTTAGCTAAGTGATAATTGTACATGAAAAACACATGTTGATGTCATTCATTCTTTAGTTTGTGGATAAATATTTTAACTAAGAGCGAAAGGAAATGGAGGTCCATTTATCCCCATTTCAATGATCAGATCTTGTAAAATAACCCTTCACTTCAGTTGAAAAGCAACAAGGTCCCTATCCATCCATAACTTCATCCTTTCCTGATCACTGCTTCAGTACTTCCAACAGTGTATAGCCATGTGGTCTTAAGTTTTTCTGGGACCATTTGTCTTTGTTCATGGATCTTGCATATAATATACAGTCCAGTTGGGTGTATGCAAGAATCACAAGAAAGATGCCTTCATCTCTCATTAAAGTACATATATCCCAAATGAAGATTAAGAGCAGAAAGCCAGTCATATTGACAAACAAAATAGCACTTCATCATTCTACATGGATTTGAATATCAACACTTCACAGTGAAAAAGACACTTAATTCACTTCACTTATAAAACACCAAGTCCTCTATCAATCACTTTATTCTGACTCCCCCAACATAATAACTGCTACAGTTCATAGTGTAGTCTGGTTTTGGGACCATTTTTGCCTCTGGTTCTTGATTGTACAAATCCAAGTGGAATTATACAAGGAGATACATCATGATTCATAGACAAAGGAAATAGAAATTGGCTTTTCCTACGTGGATTTGGAACTCACTGAATATTAACACTTCAAATTAGGGAAATACAATGTTAAAAAGAAAGCTCATCAATGAAACAGATTTTAACTTTCCTTTTCCAAGTTCATCAAGAGAAATACTGAAACCTAAGTTAATAAACTAGGACCTGAATTTGTTAAAAGGGAGCTTCACTGGCCAATAAATCTGCTGATCCTCACCTTGCTTTCTCTTTACTGAAACTGACTCGACATTCAAATTTTGGTTATTTGAACTAATTGAAAACTGTTTTTTATCAGCATTTTCCTTCAAGAAGAATGACAAACCTCTATTGAACTGTGGAGATAGATCAGTCAACTTGCATATATCACCAGCTTTGTCATTCTCACACAAAGCAGCATTCTGAACTCTATTGCAGGGAACCAAAAGCGAGCCCAAACGCAATGATAAATCACATCCTATTGCAGTCTGATTCTCAGAAACATCTTCACAATCTGTCTGAGAAGTTTCACTCGAAGCGTTTAAGTTACATGACAGAGTATTTCTTAGAGAAACCTTCTTGTTGTCATCCACAAACTGAGCATTTGATTTGGCAAAGCCAAATTTGGGACCAGAATGTTCAAATTGACAACCATGATACAATGGATATACAGAACAAGAAGTAGGCGAGGCACGGGCAGTCTGCATTGGTAAAGTTTGTATGCCAACAGACGAAGGGAATTTCAGAGTTGAAAAAGGAAGCATTTTGTTAGTTTCTGGGGTAGAAGGATTTGAGTTTTTGAGAGTGGCAGAGATGAATTTATGTTGTTTGGATAAAAATTGAGTGTTAGGAAAAGGATTTCCTCTGTTTCTGTCATGTGAATTTGCATTAAGTACTGAGTTAGACTGTGGAGTTAGATAATATCTTGAACAAGTGTTCCTTTGGCTCCTTGATGATCTTTTCGGTGAGACCAAATGCAAAGCAGCTACGCACCAAAAAGATGTTTAAATCAAATCATTCACTCACTATGTCGAATTTATAACAAATGCAAAGCAGCTACACAGCCAAAAATGCAAAAAGGAGAGGAAGATTTAGGGTACCTTCAATGCAAGGTTGTAAGAGGTCTCTAGACTTAGATTCCATATTGTCATCCCTTCTAATGATAGTGTCAATGGCATCATTCAGTCTATCCCAAAGAGTTTTAAGATCCATATACTCAGCCTAAATAAACAACATACAAACCACTCATAAACAAACAGGATAAGTTCAAAAGTTAATGAGAAAGAGATCGAAAAGCACAACCTCAGAATTGGCCTTGGAATACATAATTTCCTCAGCTCTGAACACAACTATAGGAAGCTTTTCTTGCCATTCCTTATTCTTCTTGGTAGCCGACCCGTGAACCTCATTCACAATCCTACTCAACAAACATAAAAAATCATAAACAAAACTTTTCTTTGATTAAAAAAAATGGTCTTCACAAGGAAAGTAAAGTACCTGAAAATTTCTTGAATAAGCGAACCTCTGACGGGTTGGTGTCTATCACTATGCCAAGCTTTTCTAACACATTCATAGGGTCTTGGACCAGGTTTAGGCATGTTTCAACAACTGGGGAAGAAGTAGAAGGAGAAGCAAGCTACAAAATATATAAAACTAGAAAAGCTACAAAATATATAAAACTAAAAATACTTCTTCTAATTGATTGGAGCTATTAAATATTCTCGTGACTTCCACCAATGGCTTCAGATTACATCTTTTAGCTATGCAGTATCTACTAATACAAAGAACAAATAAATGGGTTGTCAGCACTTTATTACACTACAATATATTTCCAGTCAGTTTTTTCTCTCATTCACTCAATAATTCATGAAGTGGGGTTGTTTGGGAAGATTTATCTTTTTATTTTTTAATCATTTTTCTGAAAAGTCATTGATGTGTGTCCCCCACTGAAACACATGCCTGCTTCCCCAGGCCCAAAGGGTCGCTCTCGCCTTTGCTCTCTTTCCTGACCATTCATGAGCTTTTGTCTTTGTGGGGTTGGGGGAAGTTTTGATGTGGGGGGCGGTCAAACTGAGCCCACAAACAAAGGACCTGCTCAATTCATCCTGATTTTTATGGATTGGATTTGAGAAAATATAAAATTTGATAAGTTGTATCTCATTCAAGAATTCTCCATTTTGAAATAATTATTAGTTTAAGCCAGTTTAAATTTCAATTTCAATTTCAATCCATTTTCTGTCTTTAAGAATTACCTACCTTATACATGCCAAAACAGATGGCAAGTCAACGTTCTTGCTTTGGCATGTAAGGGCAATTTGGTAATTTTGCTATGTCTTAACAACTTAAAAAAAATATTACTCCATGTATTCCATATTAAGAAAAACACTCAAGTACATAAGTTGAATCATAATTCTCATTATAGTAAAATCATAAATATAATTTTGTAACTAATATAATTTATCTTTTAGAAAATATGAAATTTTAATAAATGAAAGAAAAAACATGGAAAAATAATTTAAATGTCTCTCTTGAAAATTGAACTATTCAATTATTATGAACAATGAAAAAGACCTCAAAAATTTAGTTAACATGGAATAGGAAAGGTAAAAGACATTATAAAAATTTGGTTGACTCTTTAAATTTTATCAATGCCACGTGATTTGGGACAAAAGAGATTGATTTGTATTAGTTGAAAATGAATAACAACTTGAAATATTTAGCAAACATATACTCCCTTTGTTTAAAATTATTTGACTTATTTTGAATATAAGCATCGAAGTTTAATAAAATAAAAATGACTTTTGAATCATGTGATTGTAAATCAAATAAATGTTAGGTATATCGAAAATGTCTTTTAATTTTATGGTCTTAAAATGACATGTAGATAACTAGAACTAGAAAGTTGTCAAAAAGAAAAAAGACAGTCAAGTAGGTCAAATACTTTGAAACAACTTAGAGTAAATAATTTGGTCGACTCCTGAAATTTCATCTATTATATAAATTGGAACCAAAAATTTAACATGTATTATTTAAAAAAGACATAGAAATATACAAATATTTTAGTTGACTCTTGAAGTTCTATTTGTACCATGTAAATTGGAACAAAGAGAGTATACTTCCTTTCACTTTAACTTGTCCATTATTACTAAAATAAATTTAACTTTTACATGTTGCTTTTATTATATATAATTTTAGAAAAAAATATTTCCTTACGTATTTTACCTTTAGCACTAATTACTTATTCTCTAAGTCATTTTTCAAATCTAATAGTAAGTATCAATTAATAGGGATAATATTGTAGAATGGTCCTGTCAAATTTTTTTTTTCAATAAGTGTGTGAAGTTCAAATGTGAAATAGTAATGTCAATTATTTCATTTTAAAAAGAATGACCTGATTTGACTTGACGTGAATTTTAAGAAAATAAATAAGATTTTTCAATCATGTGATCCTAAATTAAAGTTATGTTAAATGTACCAAAATACTTTTTTATCTTGTGGGCTTGAATATGTCGGATGAAAAGTTAAAATTAAATTCTTCCAAGAAAAAAATTGATCATTTTTTTAAACAGACCAAAATAAAATAAAGTCATTTTTTAAACATAGGAAATATTATTTTCTTAAAGGGTGTGTCAAGTCCAAATGTGATAAGTAAAATTGAACGAAGGGAGAAAATATAAATCAAAATTACGTAAACAAAATATTAAAAATCATAATAATTAGCAATTTAAAAAAATTAAAAAGACATAATAAAATTAAAAGTTAGATGGATACTTGGAATATTATTATTGCCACATAAATTGAGAAAAAAGAAGCAACATATATTATTTATAAATTACGTAAACGATACCATGTATCATAATATAAGGACCCGACCCTCAGAAGGCCTTAACGTTGCTTAAAAATCGAATTTCACAAGTTTTTTGCCTGGGGGGCTCACCAAGAAGCACACCACAACTCGCGGTGCTCACTACTGATCGTGGTGTATTACGTGGAGGCCCCCTTGGGGGGGGGGGGGTTCCAACTCCTCCTTATGCTTCCTTGAAGTTTTGGTCAAGGGTCCCCTTTAAGGAACCCTTCGCGGCTCGTGGTGCTTGCCATTAATCGTGGTGTATCACGTGGAGGGACCCTTTGTGGAGGTGGGGGGGTGGTTCCAACTCCTCCTTATGATTCCTTGACGATTTGGTCAAGGGTCCCGTTTAAGGAACCCTTCGCGGCTCGTGGTGCACTCCACAAATTGTATAGGGTGCCTTGGAAGCGGCCTTGGTCCATTTGGAGGCTGCCTCGGTGGTTTCACTTGAAGGGTAACACCACGAAGCCCTCCACGGCCCGTGGTGCACACCACAGCCCGTGGAGGGCACCCTCCATTTAAGACCCATGGTTTGACCAAGTATGCACACCACATAACTACGGTCTGTTGGGGGCTTTACAGTGCATTACGTAAATTTTTAATCCCATTTCATTAAGGGTACCTTGGTCTTTTTTGACTTTTAAGTCTATTCTAAGACCCTTAAGTCATGACTTAGTCATTTTCATTCACTTCACTCTCATTCTAACACTTACACTCTAGAAATTCAAATTCCTAAAACTACATTCAAACCAAGCTTTGAGAATTCAAGTCAGGCGATTCAAGAGTACTTCAATTTCAAGTCTAATTTATCATACTCTTCTAATATCTTCAAGGTATGTGTGATATCATTCATGATTTCCTTCCAATCATAAATAACAACAATAACATGTCTTGTAAAATTCCACATGTGGGGCTGGGGAGGATAAAATATACATAGACCTTACCATCACCTCATAGAGATAGAGAGGTTGATTTCGAAAGACTCTCAGCTCAAAAATATCAGGACCCAAAAATAGAAGATACTAGATATGAAAGAGAAATAACTAAGCGGAAAGCAAGTGATAATATATAAATATAATAAAAGAACGAAATATGAGACACAAAATAATCAACATAGGCATAAAGACATAAGTACAAAACTACTCGTACTAACCTACTATACTACAAGGCTAGACATCATCCTATCAGCCTATTAGCCTTCCATCCTAATATGAAACCTCCAATTCTTTCTATCCAGGGTCATGTCCTCGGTGATATGGAGTTGCATCATATCCTGTCTAGTCACCTCACCCCCAATATTTCTCGGTCTGCCTCTACCTCTCTGTGTAACTCTTAAATCCAACCTCTCGCACCACCTAACAGGAGCGTCGATACTTCTTCTCTGCACATGCCCAAACTATCGCAATTTCGCTTCCCTCATCTTGCCTGCCATGGAGGCTTCCCGAATAGTCTCATTCCTAATCTTATCACTCATGGTATGTCCACACATCCATCTCAACATCCTCATCTCCGCAACTTGCATTTTCTAGATATGTGAATTTTTTGTTGGCCAGCACTCGACCCCATATAGCAACGATGACCTAACTACCATCCTGTAAAACTTACCTTTAAGCTTAAGTGGTATCTTCTTATCACACAATAATCCAAAGACAAGTCTCCACTTCAGCCATGTTGCCCCAATACGATGTGTGACATCATCATCGATATAACAATTGTTCTGGATGATGGACCGAAGATATTTAAAGCTTTCTCTCTTGGAAATAGATTGAGTGGCAAGTTCATATCTCACCCATACTCAATTTAAATAAAATTTTCACTTTTAGTTTTAAGTTGGGCCCTTTTGGCCTTTTCCCAACTTATTAATTAATGAACTTGGATGGTTTTTTTTTACTTATTCATATTCGATTAACTAACCTAAGCCCTCAAAATTCTCTCATTATCACTAAATTCTCAATTTACAAAGTCTTCTCTCAAGAAAATCCTCCAAAGATTTTCTTCTTCTTCAACCAAGTCAATTCCTTCAAGCTCCAAGACAATTTCTCCAAATTTTCTTCCAATTTCTTATCCAAGTTATGTGGTTAGTCATTCATGGGTTCTTTTCACTCATAGAGCCTAAATAAATCTCTTTTTACTAATTTCAAGCATGGATATCCCAATTTCTACTCAATTTTATAAATTATGATTTATATTATAATTATTGACCTATTTCAATATGAATTGATTTTAATTGTATGAAATTGATAAATTTTCACAATTCTATCTAAGGTCCATGATTATCATTATGGGTCTTGTTCAATTCTCTCCTAATTGTATAAATTAAGTTTCAACTAATGTTTATTTACTCAATTATGCATGAATTTCTCTTAGTGTCGTGATTGTTGATGATTTACCGAATTTTTCTCTATAAACACTACCTAAGACTTATAAATTCCTTTCAATTATAAAGCCCCAAAATCTATTTCTTCAATTTCATGATTTCTAAGTATGAATTACAACTGATTTTTATGATATAGCTTAAAATTGATGAAATTATGATATGGGTCTTTATCAATTGTCAACTTTAACATGATGTAAGTCTTAATATGTTGATTGTCACGACCCGGGGTTAGGGCCTAGATGTGACACGGCGAATGAGGATCCAAGAGTCCACAATCAAGCCTCAATTATCAAAATCCACCTAATTGGTTCAAATAGTAGCTAAACACCATAATTAAATGACAGAAATCGAATCTTAGGAATCCATTCATTTATAGATGTATAATACGACAGTCAGAAAGCTTTGTCAAAAGGATTTATAGAATGCCCAACATTTGCCTCTAATCAAGGAACGGGGGCCTGGACAAGTTCCGGGCTCACCCTCCACAAAAGGACATACAAAATGCACGCAAGAAAATAACTAGCACACCCTCGGAAGACGGGGCTCACAATAAAAGATCTTCATGAACGGACTATTCGTCCAATGGCTGGTATCCAAACTGCTCGGTTCCTATATGGTAAAATCATGTAGGCATAGAGTAGCGTTAGTACGTTTGAATCTACTAAGTATGCAGGCATGTAGTGCATATGACTTACCGAACCTACATACCAATGTTAGATGACAAGGGCACATAATATACAAAGATCATATAAACAATGGAATTTAATATACAAGATTCCATGGAATTCATGATGTATGCAATGCGGTAATGCACCTATATAACGGGGATGGACTATAACCAACAACCCAAATTGAAGCGAGCTATTACATGAATTGGACCGATTGGGACCTCCCACCGATAGGTAGAAGATTACTTGCCAAGGGTAATCTACATCACACCTTACGACCATGCTTTTCGGTGGATGGTCACCTTCATTACGACCACGCTTTTCAGAAGAAATTACAAGAATCATATCAAAATGTCAAGACATAAGCAAGATAGATGAATATCATCCGTCCCTATGTTGGCACATAGTTCATGGAAAAGGGGAGGGGCCCCAAATCTATCGGTGCTAAGTCAACCACATCCCACAAGAATACTTATATATATAAATTTATACGTGCTTTCAAGAGAGTTAAGTATCCATTTTAAAACATTCAATGTACGCATAAACTCAAATGCCAAATTCACAAGATCAAAATCAAGATTTCCAATGCAAGGAATAGCTCATCTACATGTACAAGATGGTGCAAGCACCTAAGATGCTCAAAGAGCCAAAGTAAAAGACATATATGTGATCACATTTTGTCATAACCCATATTTTACCAAAATAATATCACAAGACATAATTGGGTCTATCCCACTTCAAAATTTCCTTGTAGACCGATGATCATGAGTGCAATGCAATGCACGATGTGGGGATGACATGGGTGGTGTATAGCAAATCTAAAATTAGCAATATAATATGAAATCTATAAAATCCACAATAAAATTCATATGAAAATTGTAGTATAGATCACCCATGCATAATACCATCTTTAAAGGGACATGCATGTTCAAGATTTGCATAATTCAAAGTGATTATCATACTAGAGTTTAACACAACTTAAAATTCGGAATAATGTACAACCCATGCATTGACCAAGGCTAACAAGATCAAATAGTAGAAACTCACACTTTAAGGTGACTAAAACTTTATGGAATAAGTTGAAAGAAATTTTGGGTTTTCTTGGTTGAAAGGAACCAAGAATCAATCCCACATACCTGACTTGAAGATAAACTTGAGGAGAAAATGGACTCCAATTGAAAGTCTTTACTTGAAGGATCCTAGAGAGAAGTTGGAGGAATTCTTGTAGGAGTATCTTAGAGAGGAGAGAAATGAAGAAAATGGCTGAAAATGAAGGCTTTCAGCTGGTTTAAGGGGCTTAGGAGGGGTGGAAATGACCAAATTCACGTTTAAAATAATCCAAATTTCAAAAATACCATTAATGAAACTGACCTAAATTTAGTCCGTCTCGGTCACACGGTCCGTGTAGAGTCACATGGACCGTAAACTGTGTCGTCGTCCTGGACTTAGAATTTGTAGAAGAAAATTTTCACTGAACTAGGTCGCACCACACGGACAGTATCACGGACCATCCGGTGTCACACCAACCGTGTCCCGGTCCGTGTACAGGTGACTTTCACACAGCAGCCAGACGGAAGGCCACACAGACCGTGTGGCACCACACGGGCCGTGTAGGCTCCTCCGTGAAGTGGCCCACTGAAACCCCACGGGAGCCACACACACTCGGGCTGTGTAGGCTCTCCGTGGAGTGACGCCTGGCAGTTTTCCTGGGGGAAATTTTGGACATCTAGGTAATGCCAGTGAGAGAAACATCTGGGCCTTTACATCATCTCCCCTTGGGAACATTCATCCCCGAATATGCAAGAACACGGTTTGAAAGGTTAGAGTTATGGCAAAACACATCCGACGCAAGACAAAATGCATAATTCAAATCAAAATCAAAATAAAAAAGGTTTTGTACCAAAAGCATCATGCAAAAACTATAGTTCAAGACTCAAGCTCATATCAAGATTGTATCCAAATCACTTGTAAAAAGAAAAGGATCTTTTAGTGCACAAATATGCAAGTCATGTCATGGGACTCAAGAAGGCAAGAAATGACGCAATAGATAAGGAAGATTCCTAGTACCTTAGGCTTGAGTAGATTGGAAAAGATGCGGGTATCGTTTCATCATGTCCAGCTCCGCCTCCCAAGTAGGACCCTCTACTTATTGATTTCTCCAAAGTACCTTCACCGAAGCCACACCTTGTTACGGAGCCACTTTACATGCCTATCTAAGTTTGCCACCGGCACTTCCTCATAGGACAATTTTTCTTCAGCCTCAATATCTTCCAAAGGCACGATGGTGCAATGATCACCAATTAGCTTCCTCAAGTAGATACATGGAAGACCGGATGAATGGAACTCAAATTTGGAGGTAACTCAAACTTGCAAGCCACACCTCCAATCCGCTCAACAATTTCGTAAGGACCAATATATCGGGGGCTTAGTTTGCCCTTCTTACCGAAATGCATCACACCCTTCATAGGAGAAACTTTCACATACACCCAATCCCCAACACGAAATTTAAGGTCCCTTTTCCTAATATCCGAATAGGACTTTTGGCGACTTTGGGCCGCTTTCAATCTTTCCCTAATCACCTCTACCTTATCCATAGCATCCAATACCAAATTCGGGCCAACTATAGCCATCTCTCCCAACTCAAAGCACCCCACCGGTGACCTACACCTTCTCCCAAACAATGCTTCAAATGGCACCATACTAATGCTAGCATGGAAACTATTATTATAAGCAAACTCGATGAGTGGAAGATGGTCATCCCAATTCCCTTTAAACTCCAACACATATGCCCTCAACATATTCTCTAAGGTTTGAATAGTCCTCTCCGCTTGGCCATCGGTTTGAGGGTGAAAAGCGGAGCTCAATTTAATCTTGGTCCCAAGGCCCTTCATAAAAGACCTCCAAAAGTGGGAAGTGAATTGACCATGATCCGATATGATAGATCTAGGTACACCGGCAACCTTACCAACTCCTGGATTACAACCTCGCATAGTCCTCAACACTGAAAGTAGCCTTAATCGGTAGAAAATGAGCCAACTTCGTCATCCGATCCACAACAACTCAGATGGAGTCGAATTGCCTTCGGGTTCGGGGCAATCCAACCACAAAGTCCATATTCACATCCTGCCATTTCCATGTGGGAATTTCAATGTCTTGGGCCAAACCACCAGATCTTTGGTGTTCTACCTTCACCTGCTGACAACTCAGACATTCAGACACAAACTTAGCAATATCCCTCTTCATACCATGCCACCAATACACCTCCTTCAGATCCCGGTACATCTTGATAGACCCCAGGTGAATAGAGTAACGAGAGTTGTGAGCCTTACTCATAATCACTCTTCTAAGATCATCCACATCAGGAACACAAAGCCGGTTTTGGTATCGGAGTACACCATCTCCTTCTTGGGAGAATACCTCGATCTCCTTTGCAGCAACCAACTTCTTCAACTCAAGTAACGATGGGTCTAGATCTTGCTTAGATCTTACCTCGCTTACCATGGAAGATTCTGCCCCATTCTGAACCCGGATACCACCCTTACTGGAATCAGTCAACCTGACACCCAACTTAGCCAACCGGTGAACATCCCTCACCAACTCTTTCTTTTCATTGCCAACATGCGCCACACTTCCCATAGACAATCTACTGAGAGCGTCAGCTACAACATTGGCTTTGCGCGGATGATATAAAACACTCATATCGTAATCCTTCAGAAGCTCCAACCACCTCCTTTGCCTTAGATTAAGATCCCTCTAGGTGAAAACATATAGCAAACTTTTGTGATCGGTGAACATATCAACATAAACCCCGTACAAATAATGTCTCCAAATCTTCAAAGCAAAGACCACCCCCGCTAATTCAAGGTCATGCATGCGGTAGTTTCGTTCATGCACCTTCAACTATCTCAATGCATACACTATAACCTCACCATTCTACATAAGAATACAACCTAGTCTGATCTGCGAGGCATCACAATATACTATGAACCCTTCTAAACCATTTGGCAAGGTCAAGACGGGAGCCGACGTAAGCCGGTCCTTCAAAGTTTGAAAACATCTCTCGCATTCATCCGACCATATAAATTTAGCCTACTTCTGGGTCAACTTGGTCAATGGAGATGCAATAGATGGGAACCCTTCTATGAACCTCCTATCGTACCCAGCCAACCCGAGGAAACTGCGGATACCCGATAGAGTCAGCGGTCTAGGCTAATTCCTCACAACCTCTGTTTTCCTTGGATCCATCTTGATACTCTCTCCGGACACCACATGACTAAGGAAGGCCTCTTCGCCCAACCAGAATTCACACTGGCTAAACTTGGCATACAATTTTTTCCCTTAGAGTTTGGAAGGCCATCCTCAAGTGATTTCCGCGCTCTTGTTCACTTCGGGAGTATATGAGAATATCATCGATGAAGACCACCACAAAGCTTTCTAGGAATGGTTAACACTCGATTCATCAAGTCCATAAATACGGCCGGAGCATTAGTTAGGGCAAACGACATCACCACAAATTTGAAATGCCCATACCTCATTCGAAAAGCCATTTTGGGGATATCACATTCCCTAACCTTCAACTGATGATACCCCGAACGGAGGTCAATTTTCGAGAAGTGAGTGGCACCTGAAGCTGATCAAACAAGACATCAATCCTTGGCAATGGGTACTTGTTCTTAATGGTCACCTTATTCAGTTGCCTGTAATCAATACATATACGGAGAGACCCGTCCTTCTTCCTTACAAACAACACGGAAGCACCCCACGACGATATACTAGGCCAAATAAAACCCTTCTCCAATAGGTCCTTTAACTGCTCCTTTAACTCTTTCAATTCTGCCGGTGCCATATGATACGGAGGAATAGAAATAGGCTGAGTATCTGGGAGAAGATCTATGCAAAAATCTATCTCTCGATATGGAGGAATGCCCGGTAAGTCTTCTGGAAACACATCTAGAAATTCATTCACCACAGGGACCGACTCGAGAGTAGGCACTCCGGAATCCGTATCCTTGACCCTCACAATATGATAGATGTACCCTTTAGAAATTATTTTCCGCGCCTTGAGGTAGGAAATAAACTAACCTTTAATAGAGGAGTCACTACCCTTCCATTCAAGAACTGGCTCACCGAGAGGTTGGAACTGGACTTTTCGGGTTTTATAATCTATGGAAGCATAAGATGCACGTAGCCAATCCATTCCAAGAATCACATCAAAATAATATCTCAAGCTCCACAAGATCACATGGAAAAAAGTTTATGCAACACAACAACAGGCATCCGTAATAGACTCTATGAGCCACAATAGATTCACCCACAGCGGTGTAGACCGAGAAAGGCTCCCATAAGATCTGGGGGCTCAAAACCGAACTTAACTGCCAACAGCGGAGTCACAAAAGACAAATTTGCACTTGGGTCAAGAAAAACATAAGCATCAAAATCAAAGACTTTTAACATACCAGTCACGACATCTGGAGTTTCCTCGACATCCTGGCGGGCATAGAGTGCATAGAACCTGTTGTTCCTTGGGGCAGTACCTTGGGGGCCCTTTTGTTGACCCTGCCGGCCCTTGGCTACCTTACCTTGACCCCCGCGTGCATTCCTCGAGCAATCAGCAACTTTATGATCCTTACTTCCGTATCCAAAGCAATGTCCCAAATCCCTCCGATAGGCACCTGTGTGGGGTCTCCCGCATTTGTCGCACATAGGATATCCTGGTCCATCACCCACTGGTACCCCGGGAGGAGATGCTCGAGCATCGGCCACTTGAGCTCCCGAACCTTGGCCCTGCTGAAAGCGACAAAAACCAATATTTCTGACACCAGAGAACCTACCGCCAAAACAGGCTCTCTTGGGATCGTATGCCCTTTTCTCTTTGAGTTTCTCCCCTTCAGTCTACTCAGCATACACCATGAGTCTGGCAACATCTATGTCCCCAATCAGCACAACAATGCGACATTCTTTCACAAGCGAGTCAGAAATAGCCGAAACAAATTTGTGCATCCTTGCTCGAGGATCGGCCAATAAGGACGGAGCATACTTGGAAATCTTGGTAAATTTGAGGGCATAATCCCTCACACTCATATCCCCTACTTGAGGTTAATAAACTCGGTCATCCTGGCCTCTCTCAGCTCAAGTGGGAAGAAGCGATCAAGGAAGGCAGATTTGAACTCTCCCCATTTAACATCACCACCACAGACCCTCTCCAAAGCCTACTGAGTATACCACACCTAAGCTACATCCTTCAGCTGGTAAGCATCCAGTCTAGATTTTTCCTCAGAAGAGACGCCCATAATATTCAATATCTTTGAGAGCTCATCAATGAACTCCTGAGCATCCTCATCAGCCCTTGACCCGTAGAACTCTGGAGGATTAATCCGGGTGAAATCCCTCACCCTACATGCAGGTGTAGGATCCTGTGGCAAGTTAGATTGCCTTGCCTGAGCAGTCACTACCTGTGCAAGCATGGCGAAAGCGGTGCAGAATTCACCATTAATGATAGGCTCCTCTATAGACTCATGAGGGGCCTGATCTTCATCAGCCGGAGCTGGCCTAGGTAGATGGGGTCTTCCTCAAGGCATCTGTTGAAATGGATTAATGACACTGGTAAGTAAGGGAATTGCATAAACCAGTCACGACATGATAAAAGACATGAAGAAGTGAGAAATTTCCTAATATGTCTCTGTAGCCTCCCACTCATAGGTATGGTGCACTTCACACCCATAAATAGGACTCTACTCAACGAGGCATGTTGGGCTCCGAGGACCATTATAAACCTGGCTCTGATACCATATTTTCTCATGAACCGGGGTCAGGGCCTAGATGTGACACGGTGAATGGGGACCTAAGAGTCCCCAAGCAAGCCTCAATTATCAGAATCCACCTAATTGGTTCAACTAGCAGCTAAGCACCCATAATTAAATGACAGAAGTCGAATCTTAGGAATCCATTCATTTATAGATGTATGATACGATAGTCAGAAAGCTTTGTCAAAAAGATTTACAGAATGCCCAACATTTGCCTCTAATCAAGAAACGGGGGCCAGTATAAGTTTCGGGCTCACCCTCCACAAAAGGACATACAAAATGCACGCAAGAAAATAACTAGCATGCCCTCGGAAGACGAGGATCACTGCAAAAGATCTTCAAGAACAACTATTTGTCCAATGGCTGGTACCCGAACTGCTCGGTCCCTACATGGTAAAATCATGTAGGCATGGAGTATGCGTTAGTACATTTGAATGTACAAAGTATTCGGGCGCGTAATGCATATGACTTACCGAACCTGCATACCAATGTTAGATGACAAGGGCACATAATATACAAAGATCATATAAATAATGGAATTTAATATACAAGATGCCATGGAATTCATGATGTATGCATTGCGGTAATGCACCTATATAACAGGGATGAACTATAACCGACAACCCAAATCCATGCGAGCTGTTACATGAATTGGATCGATTGGGACCTCCCACCGGTAGGGAGAAGACTACTTGTCAAGGGTAATCTATATCACACCTTACAACCATACTTTTTGGTGGATGGTCACCTTTCTTACAACCACTCTTTTCGGAAGAATTTACAAGAATCATATCAAAATGTCAAGACATAAGCAAGATAGATGAATATCATCTGTCCCTATGTTGGCACATAGTTCAAAGAAAGGGGGAGGGCCCCCAAATCTATCGGTGCTAAGTCAACCACATCCCACAAGAATACATACATCCATATATATATATATATATATATATATATATATATATATATATATATATATATATATATATATATATATATATATATATATATATATATATATATATACGTGCTTTCAAGAGAGTCAAGTATCCATTTCAAAACGTTCAACGTACGCATAGACTCAAATGCCAAATTAACAAGATCAAAATCAAGATTTCGAATGCAAGGAATAGCTCATCTACGTGTACAAGATGGTGGAAGCATCCAGGATGTTCAAATAGCCAAAGTACAAGATATATATGTGATCACATTTTGTCATAACCCATATTTTACCAAAATCATATCACAAGACATAATTGGGTCTATCCCACTTCAAAATTTCCTTGTAGACCAATGATCATGAGTGCAATGCAATGCATGATGTGGGGATGACATGGGTGGTGTATAGTAAATCTAAAATTAGCAATATAATATGAAATCTAGAAAATCCACAATAAAATTCATATGAAAATTGTAGTATAGATCACCTATGCATAATACCATCTTTAAAGGGACATGCATGTTCGAGATTTGCATAATTAAAGTGATTCATCATACTAGAGTTTAACACAACTTAAAATTTGGAATAATGTACAACCCATGCATTGACCAAGGATAACAAGATCAAATAGTAGAAACTCACATTTTAAGGTGACTAAAACTTTATGGAATAAGTTGAAAGAAATTTTGGGTCTTCTTTGTTGAAAGGAACCAAGAATTAATCCCACATACCTGACTTGAAGATGAACTTGAGGAGAAAATGGACTCCAATTGAAAGTCTTGACTTGGAGGATCCTAGAGAGAAGTTGGAGTAATTCTTGTAGGAGTATCTTAGAGAGAAGGAGAAAAATGAAGAAAATGGCTGAATATGAAGGAGTTCAGCTGGTTTAAGGGGCTTAGTAGGGGTGGAAATGACCAAATTCACGTTTAAAATAATCCAAATTTCAAAAATGCCATTAATGAAAATGGCCTAAATTTGGTCCGTCTGGGTCACACTGTCCGTGAGCCGTGGTCCTGGACTTATAATTCGTAGAAGAAAATTTTCACTGAACTAGGCCGCACCACACAGACTGTCTCACGGACCATCCAGTGTCACACGGACCGTGGCCTAGTCCGTGTACAAGTGACTTTCACACAGCAGCCATACGGAAGGCCACACGGACTGTGTGGCACCACACGGGCCATGTAGCCTCCTCCGTGAAGTGGCCCACTGTCACCCCACGGGAGGCCACATGGACCATGTGGTTCCACACGAGTCGTGTAGGCTCCTCCATGGAGTGATGCCTGGTAGTTTTTCTAGGGGAATTTTGGACATCTAGGTAATGCCAATGAGAGAAAAATCTGGGCCTTTACATTGATTTACATGGATTTCATGAGATTTGAATATGCATGTCCCTTTTAATCATGAATTTATGCATAAGTCATTTCAAGTATACTTCAATTGTTGATTTCTTTATGAATTAAGCATGATTTAATCTAATTGTGATGTTTTAAGTATGAATCTCAAGTATCCTTGCTTTTCTCTCATTTCTCATGGAAAGAGGCTTTGTTTCTTCAAAAGGTCGCAAGGAACACATTAGAGGGAAAAAAACTTATGGTACACTCCATAGCACTACATAGATCACGAAAGAAGTGAAGATTCGTAAAGTGCCTCACAACCTCCTACTAATGATGTGGTGTGCTTCATACGAATGAATTAGACTCTAGTTGATGCGTCATTTTAGACTTTGTCAGACACATTAAATCTTGTTCCCTAATACCAAGTGGACTCAACGGAATAATCAAAATTTGATTTTTAGGTCTCCGCAACACATTTACCAACGTAAGTCAAGAAAACTAGTTTAAAACAAAAAATATCAAAACTGCCCTCAGCAGCTCCAAAAATTACGACAAGACCATTTCTAGTGTTAGTTTCACCATCCGGAATTACTAGAACTGCCGGAATTTCAATTCGACCTTTCAAACTCTGAATGTTGACCAAAGTCAAACTTTGGCTTCGAAATGACTAGAAATGCAACTTTTGGCATAAAAACCTTATTTTAACTCTGAAATCAGTTCCGTAACTTCTCCTATACTAGATTCAACATTTGAGAGCTGATGGAATTGATGGATATCTGATCCAACACCTGAAACTCAAAATGACACAAAAAACTCACTTTATCAACTACGAAAGCTTCCAAAAATTCCAAAACTCATAATTTCAACTTTTAAAACTTGGGATTTTAGTTTCAACAATACAAATGGATCAAAATAGGCCCAAAGCAACTTACAAAAAGGGAAAAATAATAATTTTCATAGATAAACTTAAAAATGACCAACCAGGTCATTACAACATTCACCACTAAAAATAATGTTCGTCCTCAAACGTAAAGGAAAATGAGATACCTAAATCCTAAAAAAGGTGAGAATATTTTAGCCGCATATCTGACTCCAACTCTCAAGTAGCCTCATCAATAGAATGGTGTAGCCACTAAACCTTCACTGAAGGTATATCTTCATGCCTCAATCTTCGGACCTGCCTATCCAATATAGCTATAATCTCCTCCTTAAAGGACAAATCTTGACCCAACTCAAATGAATCAAAACAAATCACATTGGACTCATTAGGAATGTACATGTGGAGCATAGAAACATGAAAGACATGATGCATTGATGATACAACTCATAGGCCACCTCACCAACTCTCTTCAAAATCTCAAATGGGCCAATGAATCTCGTACTGAGCTTGCCTCTCTTCTCGAATCTCATTAAACCCTTCATAGGTGAGACTTTTTAGCCAAACACTGACCCACAGAGAACTCAAGGGGCCTAGCCCTCCGATCCATATAACTCTTTTGGCGACTCTGAGTTGTCAATAGTCTACCCAGAACCAAACAAACCCGATCCATGGCATCTCTGAGTAGGTTCACACTCAACACATATGCCAAACCCAAGTCAAACCATCCAATGGCAATTTGTACCTCCAACCATACAAGGCCTCAAATGGTGCCATCTGGATGCAGAAATGGTAACTGTTGATTTATGCGAACTCTACCAATGGTAAGTGTTGGTCCCACTAAGCCCCAAAATCATCACACAAGCCCATAGCATTTCCTCTAACACATGAATAGTGCGCTTGGATTGTCCATCTATTTGGGGGTGGAAAGTTGAACTCAATTCCACTAAAGTTTCCAAACCACACCGTAGAGCTCACTGAAAATGGGAGGTTAACATAGACCCTCTGTTTGATACTATAGACACCGTACACCATGCAATCTAACCACATCTTGGATATACAACCTAGCCAACTACTCCGCACTGTAGCTAGTCTTTACTGGTTGAAAGTGAGCCGATTTGGTCAAATGATCAACAACTACCCAAACTAAATTGAACTGGCCCAAGGCCATGGGTAGACTTGTAAAAAAATCCATAGTAATTCTCTCCCACTTCCACTCGATAATGAGCATCCTTTGCATCGATCTACCGGGCCTTTAGTACTCATACTTGAACTATTGACAATTCAAACACTTTGCCACGAACTTAGCTATGTCTCTCCTCATACCAAACCACCAGTAATGCTATTTTTGATCATGGTACAACTTTTCCATACTTGGATGGCTGGAATATCTAGCACTATGAGCCTCCTCTAATATCAATCTAACTCAATCTCCCACCTTAGGCAAACAAACTCTACCATTTATCCTCAATATGCCCTCAAAATCAATAGTAATCGCCTTGGCTTTACCTCTCAGCCCTTAAGAATGCCAAACTCCCCGTACTAGTAACCTTCTGGCTCAAAGCATTTGCCACTATATTTGCTTTCCCGAGGTGATATAAGAGATATCATAGTCCTTAAGCAACTCCAACAACCTCTGTTGTCTCATGTTTAGAATAGACTGAGAAAAGATGTATTTGAGACTTTAGTGATTGGTAAAGATCTCACAATGCACCCCATAAAGATAATGTCGCTACAACTTCAACACAAACACAACATCGAACTCTAAATCATGGGTAGGGTAGTTTCTCTCATGCACCTTGAGCTACCTAGAAGCATAGCTTATCACCTTCACCCTTTGTATCAATACACCATACAAACTCACACATGAAGCATCAAAATATACCCCAAGTGACACTCCCTCCTCGAGTAAAGCAAGAATCAATGCTAAAGTTAACAAATCCTTGAGCTTCTAGAAGATCGCCTCACACTCAGAAACTGAAATGCCACATTCTTCTGAGTTAGTCTGGTCAATTGGGCTACTATAGAAGAGAATCGCTTACTAAATTGTCGATAATACCCTACCATACCAATGAAACCCCATATCTCATTCACTAAAGCAAGTCTAGTCCGCTCATAAACAGTTGCCACTTTGGCTGACTCAACCATAATACCCTTTTTTGACACTACATGCCCAAGAAATGTAACATACTCAAGCCAGAACTCACACTTTGAGAACTTTTCATATAACTTCTCTTCTCTCAATCTCTAAAGTACGATCCATAAGTGTTGAGCATGATCGACCTCACTCTTGGAAATATTAGGATATCATGTATAAACACAATCACAAATATGTCCAAATAGGGTTTGAACACTTAGTTCATCAACTCCATAAAAGTAGTCGGGGGATTAGTCAACCCAAATGATAGTACCACGAACTGAAAATACCCATAATGGGTCTTGAAAGATATCTTTGAGATATCAGACTCCCGAACTCTCAATTGATGATAGATATATCTCAAATCAATCTTGGAGAATACTAAGGCGCCTTGCAACCGGAAATATCACCAATGCAAGGCAAAGGATGTTGTTCTTGATGGTCACTTTGTTCAGATGGCGATAGTCAATACAACATACACATAGTTCTATCTTTCTTCTTCACAAATAATATAGAAGCACCCCAGGGAGGTACACTTGAACGAATTAATCCCTTCTTCAACAAATCTTCTAATTATTCCTTCAACTCATTCAATTCAGTCGGGGTCATTTGATAAGAAGGAATAGATATGGGCTTAGTTCCAGGCTCTACATCAATAGGAAAGTTAATGTCATGGTCTGGAGGAACAACAGGTAAGTCAATCAGAAAATACATCCATAAACTTTCTAGCAACCCCGTAGACTCCAATGATGGTAGCTCCTAAGAACAGGCTTGAACATGAGCTAAATATTCCAAGTATCCCTTCTCCATCAACAAACAATCATGTATATAAGAAGCAATACCCTTAGGATAAAGCTACATGCTCTAGTCCACACCAATTGAGGCAAGTGATGTCGCCTAAACTACACCTCCTTTTTGAAGGAACAAGTGGTCGTTGTCAAAATATATAACCTAACCAATTTTTTGGCAAACATTTTTTGTCAAAACAAATTTTTTTGACAAAACACTATCTCCCCTTGTGAGACAACCTCTACCTTTTTTTGGCAACCATTTTTTTTAACTCAACCAATGTTAGATCTAGGTCTTTCTTTGCTATAACATCTCACCACTGATGATCCAAACCAATTTTGGAGATAGATTCCACCCTCGTTAGAGTTACTCAACCTTACCCCTAATCTTTCCAAATGGTGCATATCCTCTAGCAACTTTATCTTTGCCGCATTAACATAAGTCACACTACCCATCATTAACCTACTTAGAGTGTCAGCTATAAAATTTTCTAGGGAATTGATTAATCCAAATGAAATAACACACTCCCGTATCCTCAATGATGATAGCCAGACCAAAAATCAATTTAGGAGAAGTGACTAGCCCCTGCAACTGGTCAAACAAATCATCTATTCTCGGTAGTGGGTATTTATTACTTATAGTAACCTTGTTCTATTGCTTGTAGTCTATACACATTCAAAATGATCCATCCTTCCTTCTCACAAACAATACAGGAGTACCCATTGGTGAAATGATTGGCCTAATAAAACCCTAACAAATCTTTCAATTGATTCTATAATATCTTTAAATCTGAAGGCCATACCATACAGAGGAATCGAGATAATTTGGTATTAGGGAGGAGATCTATATCAAAGTTTACTTCTTTTTTGAGAGGGATATGGGCAGGGCTTCAGGAAAGTCATTATGAAACTAAGTCAGTACAGGAACTAACTCAAGAGTAAGAGTTTCGAAATTAACATCCTTAACACTCACGATATGGTAGATGTGCCTCTGGTAATCATCTTTTGGCCTTTTGGATAAGAAAATAATTGTTCTTTTAATTATGAGTCACTACCTACCTATTCAAGAATCATCCTATTAGGGAATCAGAACTTTACCATATGGGTTTTACAGTCTATGGAGTTTTATTCTAACACCTCCCACGCGACTCAAAATGATCCTATGGTGTATTTCTTGAATATTATAAAATCTATGCGTTATTTGGAAAATTCGACTTCGTATTCTTTTTTAGGAGGAAAAATTAAGTAGAAAAAGGGTCACCTTATATTTTTAGGTCAACCGTATTGAAAAATAATTTTTCAATTAGTTTTGTCCTTAAACAAAAGAGTGTGCGACCAATATGTGTCGCCCACTTGTTCCCTGATAGTGAAAAAATAACCGAAAATTATTCCTGGGCCTAAACAGAGGAAAATTAAACTTTGCACAAAATTACACTGCCCAGGACCAAGGGCGCGTCACCCATTTGTTCCCCCATCAATTTTCTTTGAACTTTTTCTGTTTCAAGTGAGGGTAATTGGGTCATAACCCAACACCCTTATAGATGGGATTCCTTAGTTACTTCAACTGTTTTAGCCTTAATTTTTATCCAAAAACTCTCAAAATCCTCACCAAAACACCTCAATCAATTCCAAGACTATCAAGAGATTTTATGGAAGATTCAAGCACTCAAGAAATTCTTTCAAGTCTCCTTCATTTAATTTCAAGGTTTAAGTTATGTGGGTCTTTCATTTATGGGTTCTTCCACCCTGAAGCCCAACTCGTCATTTAGTTAAGATTTCATGATTTCAAGGTTTAATTATTTATGAGTACTTTCTATTATTCAATATGAGCATGATTTAAGTTTGATTTTGTCAAGTATTGATTTGATTATGCATGAATATCTATTGAGGGTTTATCCCAGGAGTTGATTTATGACTATTGAAGCCATACATGATATGACACTATGAAAATTATGAAAGGTTATGGATTTTAAGATGGATTTTATGATACCTAAGCTAAGGATATTACTATTATGTTGGTGGGTTATTTTTAATGCTTTCTAAATGATCATATTTTTCCTTATTCATATTTTATACTCTTGAATTTCATGATTTTAAGCTCCTATGCATGTACCCACCATATTTAACTATGTCTACATGATGAAGTCTCGTATGTTGATGAAAGATTTATTGCAAGTTATCCAAGACAAGTATATTATGATAAATTATGGGATCCTAACCATGTATTGAATTTCAAGAAATGTTCCTATGATTGATAAGCAAGGTTTTTAGCCCTTTATGTTATGTTTTATCCTCTTGTGCAAGACAAATGCTCACTTGAAGGGGTTAAGTACATGAACAAGCTACTCTTACTATATTGATATGTTTTTACAAGTTATTCAAGTCATGGTTACACTTATGATTATGTTATGTATTCTGTTGGACTAGATGATCTTGCTTAACCCTACCACCCAAAGGTAGAAGGGGTGATAGTCATCAACATATTACCCAACTTTAGAGGTCTTGGTCAAATCCCATAGAAAATAATGTATCAGCGAATAAGTGAAGCAAGGAACTATGGCTACTAGATCTTGACTCGATAGGCAAGTACTAAGCAAGGATTCGAGCTAAATTGGCGGGGAAACTAAGGTAACAACTACTTATACAAACAATTGGGTAAGGATTGATCAAGCAAGGGAGCAAGGATATGGGATATGGTAATCAATCAACACTTAATCGATCCATCACACTTAGCATCAAATTGACCTTACGAGTAGGCTAGGTTGCTTGTAATCACCCAGTCTAGTGGAATGATGTAACACAAGAGCCAATTACGGCCTCTCATGTGGGATGCTTAAAGACATGCCTGGCTTGAACACCAAAAAGCAAAACACCCAAAACCTTAGTCATTGAGTCCCTTTTGAGGAACTCAACTTATAAACCCATAACTGTCATGCAATCTCCGCCTCGACTATACCCGCTAGAGCAATAATTGAAAACTTAAGCTAGAATTAAGGACCTACCTTGAATCCAAGTTAAACAAGAAGATACGCGAGAACCTATAAATCAATTCAAGCAACTGAAGAGAGTTGGAAGAAATCCTCTTAATTATGCAAGTAAATCATCAACTAAGCATGAAAGCAAGAGAAATATCCAAGACCCATGTATAAATAAATAGACAAGCTTCAATTAAATCTACCAATTTAACATTCAAGAACAAGGAAAGAAAGAGTGAGTGAAAGATAATACAATAGAGGCCCACAGATAATACAATAGAGGCCCACACTCTTCAATACTCTCAAGACTTTGTAGAAAACTTTCTCTAAATCCTCATCCTAAACTAAATTCTACACTAAGGTATGTTCTTCTTCTTCTCTAATTCATCTCCTTTGATTTTTGTCTCAATATATCAAGAATAACAGTTAGGAGTGTGTGTATATTGTGAATTTGGGACTGAAAATGGTGAATTTCCAAATCTGCCCGATGCTGGTCACTGCAACATTCTACGATTGCACTGATCATTCTACAATCATGGAGGTTATGTCTCCTTAAGCTTTGCCTTCACGCCTGGGACTAGCACTTTCACACTTCTCTTCAAATTATGACTCCATGATCACGGGTCTGATGGTTGCATTTGCGGAGTGTGTCTGCTGCCAGGTACCATTTTGTGTGTTTCAGCTCCTGTTGGCTCCAAATTAACTCCAATCATTAATTTTTCTCAGCAAAGCCAAATCTAAGCCATAAGTACCTGTAGAATACACCATTCAAAGCACATTTAGCCTCAAGTTATAAGTTTAACAACACAAAATCATAAGAAAAGAGCAAGAATGAGTGCAAGCTATGCACTCATAAACACCACCAACTTAAGACTTTGTTTTTTCTCAAGCAAAACAAAATCAAACTTGGTAGGCTAGCAATTTAAGCACAAAATCCCAAGTCACTTTTACACAATCAAATCATGATTATGACAAAGGTTGGTACCAATAATTAGCACAAGTGTGTGGATGCCTATCAAGTAACTCCCTCTTATTTCAAAAGCATCATTTTCAATTCAAAGCACAATTTCTGGAGATGACCAAGTGACAACACAAATTCTCAAGGAGTGACTCAAACTCCTAGTCAATTAACAAGTTCCACTTGACCCAGACTTAGAAAAGCATCCATATCACTAATCCATGACAATTTGCATGTCGTTACAAAAAGAAAGAATGATCCCCAAAACACACACAAGTATTACTGTAAACAAGGAACAAGGACTCAAACACTCACACGCAACAAAAGAACATCTTGTGCACACACATGCCACACCATAGGTTTGCCTTTATTTTCAATCAACATTGGCACAATTTCATTTGGTTGGAAATCTCAAAGGGCTTTTTAGGCTTGTCATGTAGGCTAAGGCGTGGGGTTGGATACAATTTGGACAATAGTGACTAACCTCCTTAATATTCACTCCTTTTTGAACTTTTTCCCTTAGGTGCCCCATTTGCAGACATTCTTCAATACATAGGAGGATTCTTTTCACTCAAGCACTCTTTCTTCATTTCCTTTTCATTTTCAAAGCACTCTTTTTCTTTTCTTCTCAGTCCTCCCTTCATTTTTCTTTTGCTTTTTCTTTTCACAAGCCCACAAGTGGTAGACACCCTTTCTTTTTCTCTTACATCACCCCCAACTTAGGCTTTAAACCTCATTTATCCCAAGCCTACAATAATCAATGAGGGATAAGGGTTTAAAGAGTGATATCTTTTCAAAAAGGTTCAAGGCTTGTAATTAAGGTGGCTAATAGAAAGGATTAGGCTCAAAAGGGACACTAGCGATTAAATAAATACATTTGATGGCTATTTAGGCTAATTGGACTCAATTAAAAACCAAAAATTCCTAAGATCATTTTCCCAATAAAAGTGTATCAAGACCAACATTTCAAGACCAACAAGGCAATTTCTAGGTGACACAAGTACACACAATGAATAAAACAAAAACTCATAACACACATGACATGCAAATTAAACAAAAAGGGTCAATTTAACTTTCAAGTAAGGTACAAGGGACTCATTTCTCAAATATATCCATCTAGAAAGTAAGAGTCACAAAGAGAGTCAAAGTGTTGTCTCAATAATCATCCTAAAACTACTTTCGTTAAAAAATGAAAGGGATAAATATTTTCACAATCCACAACAATTACTAAATATGATAGTACCAAACAAGTCAGAATTCTCAAGTATAGCTCTAACAAGAGTTAATGGCCACTCAAACTTCACCAAAGACCATATTCTACACACACACTCACACACCCAGTCAATGATTTTCCCTGAAGAAAGTCGTCACTTAATCCATCATCGGGAATCGTCGATTATACACACCATTAAAAAGAAAGATAAAAAGCTATAAAATCTACTAAAATGGCTAAGCCTAAATGTAATATACACAAGCCCGGCAAGGGCATACCATAATCACATAAATCAAGCTCGACAAGGGCACATCATCATACAATACATAACAATCACGAGTCTACAAATGCCCACGAATCTAGAGTTTACAAAATGAAAACAAGAGTCATAATCAGGTCATAGGAGAACCCCCCAATAAAACATAATGTTGTGTCCTCACAGCACAATCAATAAGTAAAAGAGAATACGAGGGACTCCTAAAATGATCACTTGGTGCTCGAGCCTAAAGAGATGGTCATCTCATCCTCATGATCTAATGAACTTGACCCACACAGCTGCCTCAACTTGCCCATAATCTTGTTAATGAATCTATTCTTCCTCTTCTTATGCTCCCTGAACTTCTTCTGCCTCTGCTCTATCGTTCCCTGTCTCTGGCTCATATGCTCAAGTCGATCACTCATAGTCCCTTGGGAGGCCGCGACTGATGCAAGTGTATGCTAATCATCTGCTGAAGCTCCTGTTGGTCCTGTGGGAAGGCCTGTAACTGGCTGCCTGATCTTCTCATCCATCCCATGAATCTTGGTGGACAAATACCTCATAGAAGGAAGACCAAACTTAAGTGGCCTTAAAGAAACTAAAAGACATGCAGCTCCTAAAGTAGGCTCCCCTACCTCTGATCCTACCTTTGTGAACTGCCCGAAGGAGGGATCGAAAACATCAATCCGCCTCTTCTTCTGTCTTCTAAGGATAAATCTCTTCTTCAATGGATAGATATCTTTGGACGGCTTCTTCTCATCATTTGTGGGTAGGACAGACACCCTGCCTCATAGCACAATTTGGTAATTATTGACGAGTACACTAAACTCTTGACCCTCTTTTGGGCCACTTCTACAATCTATTCTACTGTAATCTGTCCTACATTAACCTGAAAACCATCCAAGATGGCTGCTATGACAAGTGCACGATCCAAAGTCACCTCTGTGTCATATGTAAAAAGAATGACTCGAGCACAAATGATGGAGAGACAAAATCTAGCTTCCACCGTGAACTCATGTGAGTTAATACCTCTATGAGAAGTGGGCTACTCCGGTGGGATTTCATCATGCAACTTTTCAACCAACCACTGAGCACCCAACTCTCGATATCTCTCTCTATACACCCGATTGTTGGCACCTAAAAATCCATAAATGGTATTGATAATCACCAGGCTGAATTCAACTCTCACTCCTCGGATCATGGTAGTTTTCTTCTCTCCAAAGTTCATCTCTGAGGCGTTGGCATGGGATTCAACAACTATGGTCTAATTGGCTTTGAAAGGCTCATCAGAAAACCATAGCTAGCCCAAAGTTTGAAGTCGTCTAATGAAATCCGGCATCTTCTCCTCCACTTTATCCTAACAAATCCCTCTCTTTCATATAACAGGATGACCTAAATACTTATCATATTTTCGGGCATATTTGGTAGAAAGGAATCAGCTTTGATCAAAGTAGGTATCTTCGTTTGCCTCTGGAATGATTTCATTCTCATGAAGTGTTTTCTTGGGATCCATTACCAACCAATTTAGACCTACAATCAAAACCAACACAACAAAAATATCCTATAGATATTTAAATCATGTGTTAGCAAAGACTTAAACCAAGAGAGTTATTTGGAAGTAATTTGGATAAAATAGTGAAGCGATGTTGTTGCTTAAACAGTGACTATCTGGTCTCCGCATTCGCAGCTACTCAAGAATGATCACAGATTTCAAGTTACTCTACTTCTCCATGTCTGTGGAGGGATATCCGCGTTCGTTAAGAATAGAGAGTTTCTGGAACATACACGTTCGCGTCTTAGGGTCTGTGTTCGCAGAAAGCAACGGTCACTAGAATTCAAATTTCAGAGAGGGATTTCATTGAGCATAAGGAAGGCACGCAATTGAATCACAATGTCTTCAAAATATTACCTCCCCCGGCCCCCCTCCCCCAATTCATCCCTAACAACATACAATCATTCCCTAAGCTACAATGTATAGTAGTCTAGCATGAAAATTTACTTCAGTTTCATACATTTAGGCTTAGAAATCATCTCCAAAAATTCTCACAGGGAGTGCACCATAGTAACAAGCTTTTGCCCCAAAAAGCAACAATGGACAACAACTCTTAAATTTCAGAATTCCACAACTAGGTTATGAGAGTTTTAGCTATGAAGCATTATCATAGTCATGAAAATTTGCAGCTGCACCGATTACCATTGATGAAAGCACTTGAAGATGAAGTAAAATGGCATACCTTGGAGTAGATGACCGAAAATGATGTAGAATAGGAGAGCTTTAAGAGACTTCCTTTTCTATTTTTTGAGTTGAGAGGGTTGTCAGAGTACCTTTCACTCGTGTTTTTTTTGTTTGAAGGAAAAAGTCATAAGTGAATTATCTTTTCATTTAACTACACTCATCAGTTCTCTGCCTTTATAGACTTACAGGTGCGATCGCACATCATCACCCTAGTGCATTCCGCGATTGTGACACCTAGACTGCCTTCGTGGAATTCATTAGGGTGCCAGTGGGATAATATTTTGCAACATTGGGTGATCCAAAGCCCAAATAGGCGGTTTTCCCTTGTGCAATGGACGATGCCTGTGCCTAAACTGCAGTAAAAATGACCTAATTTCATCCTATTGCCATTTTTGTTTGTATTTTCACCCACTTCTTCAACTACAATCATCTTGGCACTTCAAAACCTGTGGAATACCACTATCAAAGACTTGAAAATTTTTAGGATTAGCCAAAAAAACAAAATAAAAATTAAGAAGCTACTCTAAAAATTTAAAATGCAAGAATTTATTAAAACATGAACAAAAATTGATTCACTACCTATTTGTGTTTCCATTTTGAGGCAATAAATCTCCTCCCTATTTCAAGATGATAAGACATTTGAGCTCATGAGGAGGGTGATGAGAGACCATCGACATTTTCCACTAGTCTCTCCACTTTGAGTACTTGAGTTATCTACCCAACTTGTCATTAACTTTCCTCTTAGGTTCCTTGGGTAGACATGTGAGTGTCAACAGGTCTCTTTCAATTTTGTTTTCAAATTTCAGAGCCTCTAAGTAGGCAACACTCCCAACTTAAAATGAACTAAAGTTTTCATTTAAGAACCCTATGGCGTTATCGTGCAACTTTAGTATAATTTCTTCAAGTTTGGCTTCTTGGATGATTATTTGGCTTGATGAAATGCATAGGCTGCATATCTCTTCCACATCAAGAAACTCTCCTTCTAGTTGAGACTCCAACTCATAGTTTACTATCTTTGAGCTCAAGGCCTCACTCACTTCATTGCTTAGTCTCAAGTCTACCTCCAAAACATCAATTTCCCATTCAAACTAGTCTAACTCATAACCTCTAGCCACAAACGAGCTCTCAGGATCATCCCTCGTGTTGAGCAATTGGTGCCTTTGTGCCACTTCTTTGGTGAGTCTAATATTCATGTATGTGAGTCAACCTTGACTTACATCACACTTATCTCTACTCACTTTCTCAATACCATTTTGTTCACCACAAAGTGCAATACTCCAAAGGAGATAGAAGAAGGCTTACATTCCTCATACAAGCGTTCATCACAATTATCCATACAATTAAAAGAAAAACAAAGAAAATAAAAAAAGTACTCACTAATAAAATAAAAAAGAGTAGACTACAGGTCCTAGTTAAACTTTATACGGCTATTGTTCCCCGGCAACGGTGCTATTTTTATGTCGCCTAACCCTACTACTCAAAGGTAGAAGGGGCGGTCATCATCAACATATTACCCAACTTTAGAGGTCGGGGTCAGATTCAAAAAAGAACAACGTGTCAGCAAATGAGCGGAGAAAGGACCTATGGATACTAGATCTTGAATCGATAGGCGAGTACCAAGCAACGGTTCTAACTAAATTTGGGGGAAACTAAGCTGAAAACTATTCCTACAAATAATTGGGTAAAGATTGATCAAGCAAGTGAGTAAGGATATGGGATATGGGAATAAATCAAAACTCAATTGATCCATTAGCATAAAATTGACTTTATGGGTAGGCTATGTTGCTTGTAATTAACGTATCTAAGGGAATGATGTTTCGCAAGAGCCAACTACAGCCTCTTACGCGGGATGCTCAAAGACACGCCTGGCTTGAACACCAAAAAGCAAAACAGCCAAAACTATAGTCGTTGAGTCCTTTTTGAGGATCTCAACTTATAAGCCCATGACTATCATGGAATCTTCTCCTCAACTACACTGGCTAGAGCAATAATGGAAGAATTAAGCTAGAATTAAGGACCTACCTTAAATCCAAGTTAAGCAAAAAGATATGCAAGAACCCATAAATCAACTAAAGCAATTAAAGCAATTTAGGAGAAACCCTCTTGATTATGCAAGTAACTCATCAACTAAGCGTGAAAGTAAGAGAAATAATTAAGACCCATATAAAAATATATAGCCACGCTTCCATTAAATCTACAAATTTAACATTCAAGAAGAAGGGAAGAAAGAGTGCGTGAAAGATCATACTAGAGAGGCCAACACTCTTTAATCCGCTCAAGCATTTGTAGAAAACTTTCTCTAAATCCTCAACCTAAACTGAATTCTACACTAAGATATGTTTTTCTTCTTCTCTAATTCATCTCCTCTGATTTCTGTCTCAATATATCAAGAATAATGGTTAGGAGTGTGTATATATTGTGATTTTGGGACTAAAAAAGGTGAATTTCTGAATCTATCCCGATGTTGGTCACTGAAACATTCCATGATCACGCTCATCATTTCATGTTCATGGAGGTTATGTCTCCTCAAGCTCTGCCTTCACGCATGGGACTAGCGCATTCGTTCTTCTCTTCATGTTATGACTCCACAAATGTGGTCTTAAAGGCCACGTTCACGGAGTGTATCTATTGCCAAGTACCATTTTGTGTGTTTCAGCTCCTTTTGGCTCCAATTCAACTCCAATCTTTGATTCTTCTCAGTAAAGCCAAATCTAAGCCATAAGTACCTGTAGAATACACCATTTAAAGCACATTTATCCTCAAGTTATAATTTTAATAACAAAAAATCATATGAAAGGAAAAAGAAATGAGTACAAGCTATGCACTCATCATTAGACTTTGCACTACATAACGCTTAAGGTGGGGGTTCGACCTAAGGGATTCTTATATAATGTCTTAGTCTCATAACTATGTTCAATTATTATTTTCCCTAAATGGGCTCTTACTAGTGGATCCAACTAGGTTAAGTTGCCCATCATGGTGGGGTATGGTTTACCTTGGCTATTAAACCTCTCCTTTTTTAGTGTGGAGGCAACATCGAGATTTCATGTAATAGCTCACATGGTCTTATATGTCGATTAAGGTCTCCTCTCACATATGTATGTTATGTTATGAAAGTTTGACTATCTCCATTCATTTTTTGACTAAAGCATTTATCGTACATGTCATATTGAGCTTGTGTCTAATGTATATGATTATGCATCTTGTGTATTTATAACTTATGTTTTCTTCTTGCATTGCATTCTGGTATACTTAGTGTAACTCGCCTCATTTTTTTGGCCTGGAAAACTGAGATATGGGAATTTTACTAATAGTTTGACCCCACGAGCAAGTTTACGGCCCGTAAATGCATCCACGGGTCGTAGGAAGGTTCGTGTAAAGAGCCAAGTGAAAATTGAAAATTTAAGGATTTCTGGGAGTTGGTTTATATGATACTAGATGGACCGTATAAGGAACCACAATTTGGCAATAGGTTCATAGAAAGTAGTCTTAAAGGACCAAAAGTTTGTCTAAGTCTAGAATCACTCTACGAAAGGAGTTACGGCCCGTAAGTGGAACGATGGGTCATGATGCATGCAAGTGGATTAGAAGCTGCAATTCCATTCGCTCAACTTTTGTGGCACCTAGTTCCGTGAGCTAAGGTACGTACCATAGGTGCATCACAGCTCGTAGAAAGGGTTTCGTGAATAGTTTCGGGAGTTTTTAGTGAAGGGTGTTTTTGAGATTTCTAGTTGGTCTAAGCCCTAAACTATGTTATTTTGGATACTCTAACTTACTTAACCGACCTATCCTTTATAAATACTATTCTAAGCATTCAAAGCGTTTAATCTTCAAAAATTCTCTCAAGGGTTCTTAATGTTTCTCTCTTAGTCAAGGGTTCCATTGAAGCTAAAGCTTGAGGTTTAGTTAAGGATTTCCAGATTTTCTTTATGAATTCTAAGGATTCTAATCGAGGTATCTAGAGCTTCATTCATTGATTAGATTCATCCATGAAGCCCAATCCACAACCTTGTTTTATCAAAATTTCATGGTGATTTCCTATAGGCTTTTAAGTTGTGATTCCTAATGAATGGATTATGGTTCCTATATAATGATTATGACTATTATGCATGAATTATGATGAATTTCATGATGTACATAATTTTCAAGCTAAAGTGTGTAATTTCAAGTATGTATGATTAGGGCTTAATGACTTGAGGTGGATTCCTTCATCAGTGATCCGATTTGATTTTTAATTGCATATTTTCTTTATGAATTCTATCTAATTGCATGATTTTGACTCAACTGTTTATGGACCCACACTTAGACCTAGTCTACTATTACAAAGCTATGGAGTTTCATGATTTTGATCTCAAGTATGTAAAAAGCATGTTTTATGACCATAACGATGTTGTGAAAGCTATGATGATGCTATAATAAAGAGGATGATAAAAAATGACCCTAATGTTTATGATGATGTTAAGGTTAGAAGGTATACCTACACTATGATTAAAAGCAAGTAGACGGACTATTCTTAAGGTTTGATGTTTTCATTAAAGCTGTGATGACTATTTACGAATTATGAAAGTATGGTTTTAATAAAGTACGAATTATGTTGAAAGTTATGTATATGCATGATTATGTACTTTGTTGGATATGACTTAGCACTGAGAGGGTTTTGGTTGATATCATGGTCCCATAACTATGAGCCACCATAGGAATGATATTCATTTTTTGATGCCTTAAAGTGTGCTAACGGATCCATATAGCTTTAATGGACACTTACCGTGTTAGGATAGAGCCTAGAGGGTGGGGTCAAATGATGGTTCACCGTGCTAGGATAGAGCCTATAGGATGAGGATTGAGTCTTCCTTGGCAAAGTAGACTCCTCCTTACTTGATATAGAGGGAACATCAAGATTCCATGTAATAGTTTGCATGGTCTTATATGTCGGTTATGGTCTTATTCCCACTGATGTAATGTTAAGTTTATGAATGGATTTGATAATGTTTCTTCCCATGATTTTAAACATGCATGCTCATATATATTGTGCCCTTATCCTATTGACTATGATTATGCATATTGATATTGTTGTGATATCATTTGATTCATGGAATACCTAAATACTTAGTACATCTCACGTGTTAATGCATACTTCTTTGCCTACATAATCTAACCATGTCGGGACAGACGATGAGGCAACTATTCTATTTCATGGCTAGATTCAAATTTTTGAGATTGAAGACTTGTGGTTAGTACCTATGCTTCGGGAACAAGCCTTATGATGTTTTCTCTTTATGTTGAGAATTTATCCTTTTCATTCTTTTGATGTATATCTTAAGGGTGAGCTAGTGAGCTATGTGCTAGTCCCTGCCAAGATCTATGATATAGAGGCATAATTTGGACCTTATGGATTGGTGTACATACCTTTGTGGGAACTATGACTTTTACTTTGGTAAACTTCTGCTTGCTTATTCTCTTGTGTACGCTTATTTTACCTTATGAATGCTTGTAATATGAAAACGAGGCTCCGATAAAATGCCTTCGGGTGTCACATTCATCGTGTCATGGCCAGGCCTTAGGTATGGGTCCTGAAAAATATGGTATCAGAGCAGATGGTTTGAAAGAATGCTAGGGAGTCTAACATGTTGTGTCAAGTAGAGTCTTGTTCATTGGTTGTGAAGCATGCCACTTCCATGAGTAGGAGGCTATGAGACATTTTAGGAAAACTTGCTTCTTTTGTACTCTATGTTGTGCCTTCAAAGCTTCTGTATCCTAATGCTTGTCCCTTGGTGTTTCTAGAAATGGCTCCATGACGTGCTCCATTGTCAAATGTAAATGATGTTAATGCTATCCAAGTTTCTCCAGATCCTCAAGCTCCCTAAGTCCCTCAAGTTAACCAAGTGTTTAATTATGAATTTAGAGCCACAATCATTATGTTGTTGCAAGCCATTTCTTCTCCAAATACTCCTACTCCAACTTCGAGGATAAGAGATTTTTTCTAGGATAAATCCCCCAGAGTTTCATGTTTCAAAGTTTGATGAAGATCTACAAAAGTTCATTGATGAGATGCATAAGATAGTGGAGATCTTGGGAGTATCTACCAAAGAGAAGGCCAAATTGGCGGCTTATCAACTTAAGGGAGTGGCCCAAGTTTGGTTTACTTAATGGAAGTCCAAAAGGGTCGATGAAGGTGCTATCGATTGGGAGATGCTTAAGTCAGCTTTCCTTGAGCGTTTTTCCCACTTGAGCTAGGGGAAGCTAGGGTGATGGAATTCATAAACTTGAAGAAAGGTGGCATGAGCGTGAGGCAGTATGCCCTCAAGTTTACTAAATTATACAAATTTTCTCCTTCATTGGTAGCCGACTCAAGGGCCCGCATGAATAAGTTTTCACGAGCCAAGCCTAGGACCTAGACCTGACACAACAAATGGGGAACCCGAAGGGAACCCAAATAAGCTAGCGTACCATTTGCACATCTTTGGTTGCGAAAGCATAATTAAACAACAAATAAGTAGCGGATAATTCTCAGGGAAACAGAACTTTGGGCTCAAGCTATGGGGATAATTTAGGGACTTGGGACCTCCATCTCATCATCAACCTACAACAAGCATAAAAGGAAAAAAAGGACAAAAGGAAGTCTTTCATAATTACATAAATATAGTTGGAGCCATGCTGATTACATAAAAATCCATATCCAACAACACATCTAGTACGAGTAGAACGGGGCCCAAGACATCTCCTAGGCTCACCCTCAAAAGATAAAAATCCAAAATAAACACATCTTAATAAAAGCACGAAAGTAAAGTGGATGTTGTCCCTAAAATGAAGGACTCACCAATAGTAGTCTTGAAAGGATTCAGCTGGCCACGTAGAGGAGGAGGATAAATAAGAGCTCCGGTCCTTACATGGTTAGAATATGTAGGCAAAAAATTATGCGTTAGTACTTGGAATGTACTAAGAATGGGGGGTGCTATGCAACAAATGACATAAGCCATAATAATCAAAATGCATAATCATTATCAATAGACATAAGCTCAATATGACATGTATAATCAAAGCTTAATTTACAATATGCATGGAAATAGTCAAACTTGCATTATATATCATACATATGTGGGAGGAGAACTTAAATGACATATAAGACCAAGAGAGCTACTATTTGGAATCCCGATGTTCACTCCACACTGAATAAGGAGTGGTCTACTTGCCAAAGTAAACCAAACTTGACCCGACATAGTGGGTAACCTGAACTAGTTGGATCCACTAGTAAAAGCCCATTTAGAAAAAATATTATCAACCTATGGTGGGACAGAGACTAAGACATTGTATAAGGACCCCTTGGATAAGTCCCCACCTTAAGCCTCTTTCTTTGCTAAGTCTAGTCCCACGGAATACTTGAGATAATAATAAATTTGATCATGACTCTCATGACTTGTAAAAATATGATAACATGGAAAAGAGTAGCTCATTCATATACTTGACCTCTACAAATAGGCATATATCTTGTACTAGAGGGTAAAACATTTCATAAACTTCACCCTTCTAGTAGGCATTGCATTACACATGAGGGTAGAGTATGTAATATGTTTGACCCCTTCTAGAAGCTTTCATTTGTGCATGAGGGTAAAATAGTTATCATGCTTGACCCCTTCATGTAGGCATTATTCACTCACAAAGAGGGTAGAATATAGTATAAGGGATCAATATTTTACTTACAAATTGTAGGAACTTTTCTAAGTTAATACATGCTTGAGAGCCCATAATTTATCATAACATGCTTATCTTGTAATTCATGCAATAATCTTTCATCCACATAAAAACTCTTTGTCATGTAAATTCAGTCAAACATGGTGGATATATACACATATGCTTAAAATCATGATATTCATAAATAAAAGCCATGAGAGGAGTATATTAAATTCCTTAAACATTATTCAAAATGACCCACCCACCAACATGAAAAACTTGGTTAGGACACCATCAAACCCTCACATAAAAATCATAGATCTTGTATGGTATAGCATGACATGATAATACTTGGACAACCATCGTAAAACACTTCATAATATCATCATAAAAATGAGTTCATAAGAATCATTATGTGTTAGTATAACTTGAGAAATCACAAAAAGGAGAGGAATAGTTGAACTTATGGAGGAAAAGTCTCTACAATCGAAACCCACATGCATTGGTTGGTTGGAGATGGAAAATCTCGTGGAAAGAAATGATGAGAAACTTGAAACCCTTGCTAGCACCCTTTGCTTGAATGCCTTGAAGAGCTTGAGTGTTTTTTTAGGAGAGTTTTGTACTTAGGGCTTTTGTGAAATGAATTGGAATGAGGGTGTAAAGGGTATATATGGCTGGAAAAGGGTCATTTGAGGGCTTACATGACATAGCTCGGGCATAGGAAAATAGGAAAGGTCAAAATTTTCCATTTTAAAATTTGGCCGGACAAGTCTACGAGACGCCGTTTATGGGTTGTAGATAGGTGTTCCATTTGATGGCTTTTTAGACCTTCAGAGACCCTTCTCTAATTCACATTCTATGATGCATTCTATGACTTATAAAAGATTTTATGGGTCATCTAATAAGTCATAGATTGAACTCCTGAAAGATCTCAAATTTCAGCAAGTCTTCCCAAGTTCCATGAACCAACATACGGGTTGTACCTCAACGTATGACTAGTAAAACCTTTCATAGAAGCTAACAGTTAAAATTTTCCAAAGCTTATTTTCTTGAATTTTTGTACTCCTCCTAGGTAGGGGTTATATAAACTCACTTTAGGGGTGTTCAACTTGGTAAAGATGGAATGCAAATCCTCCATTCTCATTAAGAAAATAGATATCTCTAGACTCATGACATATGCCAAACAAGTGGAGTATGAGAAATTGCAAAAGATGAGGACAAGGGAGTCCAAGAGGGCTCGGTATAACAGTGGGTTCTCTTATGGTAAGTCTAGTAAGGGTTGATTTCTAAAAGACCAAGGTTCTTCTAAAGTAGCTCCTCAAAGGTTTGTTAAAGAGAAAGGGGCTGATCTTAAGGCTCACGGTGAGGTTGTGTTAGGTGGTTTTATTCCTCCTAGATGTCCCAAGTATGGGAGGAACCATGTTGGTGAATGCTTGAGTGGTTCTGACGCATGTTTTAGTTATGGGGAGATGGGACAAATTTTTTTGAATATCTTAATGTTGCTAACAAAGGTAAGGAAGGGCGTCAACAAGGTCAAGTAGTTCAAAGGAGGCAAGTGCAACATGGTTTCCAAGCTCAAGGTGGTGGTCCACTTGGTAATTGATTCTATGCTCTACATGCTAGGCAAGAGGTTAATGATACTCTACAAGTAGTTACTGATATATCAAATTTCTTTGATCATGATATGTATGCTATGCTTGACCCCGGTGTCAATATGTCTTTTGTTACTTCTAATGTTGCCATAAAGTTTGATGTATCTTCGGAAGTTTTGTTAGAACCTTATTCGGTCTACACTCTTATAGGTGAGTCAATCCTTACAAAGAAAGTCTATAGAAATTGGTCAGTGTTGGTCTTACATAAAGTCTTCTCATGTGATCTAGTAGAGCTTGATATGATCAATTTTAATGTAATTCTTGGTATAGATTGGTTGCATGCATCCTATTCTTCTATTGATTATAGGACCTATAAGGCCATTTTCCAAATCCTTAATGAGCCTATCTTAGAATGGAAGAAGTTCGTCTCTTATATGAAAGCCATGAAAATGATCTCTAAAGGTTGTTTTTATTATGTTGTTCGAGTCATGGATGTTGAGTCTCATGTTCCTACTCTTGATTTTGTCCCTATAGTAAATGAGTACCCTGATGTCTTCCTCGAAGGCTTACTCGACATTCCTCCTATAAAGAAAATTGATTTTGGTATTGATATCTTTCCCGACACCTAACCTATTTCTATGCCTCCACATCGAATGGCCTTGGCAAAATTGAAAATATTGAAGGAACAACTAAAAGAGTTGCTTGATAAAGGTTCATAAGGCCTAGTGTCACCATGGGGTACTGTTGTATTGTTTGTAAGGAAGAAGGATGGTTCACTTCGAATGTGTGTGGATTATAGGCAATTGAATAAAGTAACCATCAAAAACAAGTATTCACTTCCAAGGATCGATAACCTATTTAATCAACTACAAGGTACAAGCTACTTCTCTAAGATGATCTCTGGTCTAGATAACACCAATTGAGCGTAAAGGAAGATGATATCCTAAAGATGGCACTTAGAACTTGGTGTGGTCATTTTGAATTTTTTTATGTTATTTGGACTAACAAATGATCCTGCCGCTGTCATGGATCTAATGAATAGGATCTTCAAACCATACTTGGATATGTTTTTTGTGGTATTCATAGATGATATATTGGTGTACTCATGGGATGTAAAGGACTATGAAGAATGTTTGAGGATTGTGTTATAGATATTGAGAGATAGACGTACAACTCTTTGCCAAGTTCAGTAAATGCATATTTTGTCTAAGAGAGGTGAAATTTCTTGGTAACATTACCTTGGGTGATGATATTAGAGTTGATTCAAAGAAAATAGAGGCTGTGAAGAATTGGCCTAGATTGTTGTCTCCGTTCGATATTAAAAGCATTTTGGGCGTAGCCAGATATTATAGAAGGTTTGTTGAGTTATTTTCCTACACTGCTTCTCCTTTGACATTGTTGACCTACAATAGGTAAAATTCCAATGATTCAATGAATATTGAAAAGAGTTTTTAAATGTTGAAGGATCATCTTACTTCGACTCTTATTTTGAAAGTGCCTGAAGGTATGGATGGTATTGTGTATTATGATGCCTCACATATAGGTTTGGGTTATATGTTTATGAAACATGGAAAGGTCATTGCCTTTGCTTCAAGGAAATTTAAAGTGCATGAAAAGAACTATCCGACAGATAATCTTGAGTTGTTGGCTATTGTATTTGTATTGAAAATATGGTGACTACCTCTATGGGGAGCATGTTGACATATTCACCAACCACAAGAGTTTATAATATGTGTTTACCCGAAGAGATTTGGATCTAATGCAAAGAAGGTGGTTGAAAATTCTGAAGGATTATAATATGAGTGTGATGCATTACATCGGTAAGGTTAATGTCATGGTTGATGCATTGAGTAGAGTGTCTATGGGCAGCATGGCACATGTTGAGATTGGAAATAAAGAATTGGTCAAAGAATTGCATCATTTGTCTTGTTTGTGTGTGAAGTTTACTAGCTTAAATAATGGTGGTGTGTTGTTACCAAATTAGGCAGAATCATCTTTGATGGAAGAAGTTAAATCAAAACAAGACATGGATGTTACTTTGGTTGAATTGATGAAATTGGTGGTTGATAGAAAGGTAGAGGTTTCTCACAAGGGGTAGATGGAGTGTTGCATTATCAAGGGAGATTATGTTCTCCTAGTGTAGATGGAATAAGGGAGAAGATACTTGATAAAGCTCACAATTCCAAGTACTTTAATCATTCGGGATCCACCAAGATGTTCAGAGATTTGATAGAAGTGTGTTGGTGGAATGGCATAAAGAAGGATATAGCAAAGTGTGTAATGGGATGTGCAAATTGTCAACAAGTGAAAGTGGAACATCAAAAAGCCGGTGATTTGACTCATGATATTAAGATACCGACTTGGAAATGGGAGATAGTGGATATGGATTTTATCATGGGTTTTCCAAAGACTAAAAAGCAATTTAACTCAATATGGGTGGTTATGAATAGAATGACAAAAACAACCCACTTTTTTCCTGTAAAGACTTCTTATGGTGCCAAAGATTATGCTGCATGGGGTACCATTATCCATCATATCGGGTAGAGATTCTCAATGTACATCTCATTTTAAAATTCGTTCCAAATAGGGCTTGGTAGGAAAGTTAAGTTAAGTACTGCATTTCATCCTCAAATAAATGGACAAGCCAAAAGGGAAATACAAACGTTGGAGGATATGTTGAGGGCTTGTGTACTTGATTTCAAAGGAAGTTGAGATGATCATTTACCTTTTATTGAATTTGCTTATAACAACAGTTTTCATGCAAGTATTGGTATGGCTCCATTTGAAGCATTGCATGGTAAGCAGTGTAGATCACCGGTGGGATGGTTTAAAGTTTGATGAATGTCCTTAATTGAACAAGATTTAGTACTTGATGCTATTGAGATGGTGAAAATCATAAGGGAAAGGTTGAAGGCTACCCAAAGTCGCCAAAAGTCATAGGCTGATGTTAGGAGAAGCGAACTAGAGTTTGATGAAGGAGTTTGGATGTATTTAAAGGTTTTCCCAATGAAAGGAGTGATGTGCTTTGGTAAGAAAGGAAAATTAAGCCCTAGATATATGGGACCTTATGAGATAGTGAAGAGAATTGTGAAAGTAGCCTATTGAATTAGGTATGGTTCATTCGGTGTTTCATGTTTCCATGCTAAGAAAATGCTTGGGTGATCCTAATTCTATTGTTCTATTGAAATATGTGTCTATTGAAGAAGACATGACTTATGAAGAAGTACTGGTTGAGAATTTTGACCAACAAGTGAAGAAGTTGAAAAATAAACAGGCTGCATCCGTCAAAGTGTTATGAAAGAACCAAAGTGCTACTTGGGAGGTTGAGGCGGACATGATGAAATGATACCCCTACCTCTTCCCTTATATTCAAGCCTAAGGTACTTAATGTGATCTATTCTCTCAAAATCCACTCGAATGTGTATCTCTTGTTAAGTTGTATGCATGTATGATCATGAAACTATTTTTGAATGATATTTGATGTGTAAGCTTGATGATTTTATGAAAATGATGATTAAGTTGCATTTTTGCATTTATGCTATGATGATAATTGTGTTCCTACTCTATTCAAGTGTATTTCTATCTCATTCAAGGATGAATGATCCCAAGGGAGAGATATTGTAAGACCCTGCATGTTTTTAGGTCTGGAAACTAAAAGACAAGAATTTTGTTGTTAGTTTGACCCTACGAGCCAGTTTTATGGCCTTTAGAAGCATCCATGGGTTGTAGGAAGGTTCATGCAAAGTGCCTAGTGTAAATGAAAAATCTAAGGATTTCTAGGAGTTTGGCTAATATAATACCAGACGGACCATATAAGGTTCCATGTCCTATTAACAGGTTTGTAGAAAGTAGTCCTAAAGAACCAAAAATTTGTCTAAGTCTGGAATCACTCAACGGAAGGAGTTACGGCCCGTAAGTGGAACAATGGGTCATGCTGAATGTTCGTGGCTTTGAAGCTACAATTTCAGTTGCTCAACTTTTGTTACACCTAGTTCCACGATCCAAGGTACGGATTGTAGGTACATCCACGACCCATAGGATGGGTTCGTGGACGGCTCTGGCAGTTTTTACCTATGGGTTCGTGGACGACTCTGGGCAGTTTTTAATGAAGGGTATTTTTGAAATTTCTAATTCATCTAAGTCCTTAACTACATCAATTTGGCTACCCTAATTGACTTAACCAACCTCACCTTTATAAATCCTATTCCTATTTCATTTAAAGCCTTTAATCCTAAAAGAATTCTCTCAAGGGTTCTCAATTTATCTCTCTCTAAGTCAAAGATTCAATTGAAGCTAAAGCTTGAAGGTTTGATTAAGGATTTCCAAGTTTTCTTCCTCAATTTTGAGGATTCTACTTGAGGTACGTAGGGTTTCATTCATCGATTAGATTCATCCATGAAGCTTAATCCTTAAACTTCTTTTTACTTACATTTCATGGTGAGTTTCTATGGGCTTTTAAGCTATGATTCCTATTGAATAGATTGTGATTCCAATATGATGATTATGACTAATTATGTATAAATTTCATGATGTATATGATTTTCAAGTTAAAGTATGTGATTTTAAATTTGCATGATTAAGCTTAAGGACTTGATGTGGGCTCCTTCATCAATGATCTAGTTTAATTTTTAATTACATGTTCTCTTTATGAATTCTATCTAATTACATGATTTTGACTCAAATTTTCATGGATCCACACTGAGCCTTAGTCTCCTATGATAAAGCTATGGATTTTCATGATTCTACTCTCAAGTATGTAAAAAAGCATGTTTTATAACAACGATAATATTATGAAAGCTATGATGATGCTATAATAAAGAGAGTGATGAAACAAAACCCTAATATTTATGATGATATTATGGTGGGAAGGTCCACACACACTATGATTAAAATCAAGTAGATGAACCATTCTTATAACTTGATGTTTTCATGAAAGCTATGATGACTATTTACAAATTATTAAAGCATGACTTTAATAAAGTATGAATTATACTAAAAGTTATGTATATGCATGATTTGTGTATTCCGTGGGATATGACTTAGCACCAAGATGGGTTTGGTAGATACTATGGTCCCATAACTATGCACTACTATAGGAATGATGTTCTTGTTTTTGTGCCTTAAAGGTGTGCTAATCGATCCATTAGCTTTAGTGGACACTCACCATGCCAGGATAGAGCCTAAAGGGTGGGGTCAAATGATGGTTCTCATCGTGCTACAATAGAGCCTATGGGGTATGGATCGAGTCTACCTTGGCAAAGTAGACTCCTCCTTGCTTGATATAGAGAGAACATCAAGATTCCATGTAATAGTCTGCATAGTCTTATATGTCGATTATAGTCTTATTTTCACGTGTGTAATGTTAATATTATAAATGGATTTGATGATGCTTCTTCTCATGATTTTAAACATGCATGCTTATACATATTGTTTCCTTATCCTATTGATTATGATTATGCATATTGATATTGTTGTGATGTCCTTTGATTCATGGATTACCAACACACTTTAGTATATTTCATGTACTAACACATACTTCTTTCCTAGATGATCTAACCATGCAGGGATGGACAATGAGGCGACTATTCCATTTCATGGCTAGATTCTGATTTTGAGCTTAAAGACTTGTGATAAGTTCCCATGCTTTAGGACAATGCCTTATGATACTTTTTCTTTATGTTGAGACTTTATCATTTTCATTCTTTTGATGTATGTCTTGAGGGTGAGCTATGTGCTAATCACTGCCAAGATTTATGATATAGAGGCATGATTTGGACCTTATGGATTGATGGACATTCCCTTGTGAGAACTATGACTTTTACTTCGATAAACTTCTACTTCCTTATTCTCTTATCAATGCTTATTCTACCTTATGAATGCTTGTGATATGAACACGAAGCTTGGAAGGGATATTTCGGGTATCACATTAGTCGTGTCATGGCTAGGCCCTAGATTCGCATCATGACTCTTAGTACATTCCACGTATTAATACATACGTTTTGCCTACATGATCTAACTATGTAGAGACCGGAGCTCTTATTCATCCTCTTTCACGTTGCTAGTTGTCTTGCATGAAGATTGCTATTCGTTAGTCCTCCATTCCAGGGACAATAACCACTTTCTTTCATATTATGTTAAAGACTTATTTACTTTTGAATATTAACTTTTGAGGGTGAGCCAGGAGATGTTTTGTCTCTCGTTCCACTCATATTAGAGATATTGTTGGATATATGTGATGATCTTGACTCCTATGATGCTTATGTTTGTATAAAGACTTCCTTTAGTCCTTATCCCTTATATGTTGTTTCTTGGTGTTGATGGCATGTGATGAAAGTCCAAAGCCTCTACTTCCCATAGCTTAAATCTGACTTACCCTTCCTATAGTCTTTTCTTGCTATTTGATGGTGGAAATTCCTATCCCTTTTCTATCCCCATAGCATGAGTCCAAAGCCTTGTTTCCCTTAGATCAAATTTCATGATTTTTGCCTATTCTTCTTCAACCAATGATGTGCTTAATTACACTTAGAGGCTTGTTTGGGGTTTCTTCAGGTTCCCCATTCACCGCGTCACATGTAGGCCCTGGGCTTGGACCGTTAAAAGATTGGTATCAAAGCACTAGGTTTGTGAATTGTACTTGGAAAGCCAACACATGCCGTCAAATAGAGTCTTGTTCATTGTTGTGAAGAGTCCCACAACAATGAATAGGAGGCTATGAGGCATTTTAGGTAATGATTCATTTTTTCATAATCTATGTCGTGCTTTAGAACTTTATTTAAGACTTCCAATTTGTAATGGTTGGCCTTTTGTGCATCTAGACCATCCCACCACGAATAATGGCACAAAGAGATCCTACTCTTGATGGTGATCCGACCATACAAGCTCCCCAAGAAGAAGAAGGGGTCACTTGTTGGCAAGGGCCATAGCCAACAAAGGGGTGCAAGATCCTCATGCCCTTATTCCGAACTCAAGAGTGCGAGATTTCACAAGGATGAACCCTCTTGAGTTTCGTGGCTCTAAAATGGAGGAAGACCCACAAGAATTCATTGATGAAGTGTACAATGTTCTTGCTATTATGGGGGTGAGCTTAGAGGAAAAAGTGAAACTTGCGACCTATCAACTCAAAGGCCTTGCTCAAATTTGTTTTTTCAATAGAAGATGGAGAGGGAGAACGATGAGCCTATTCCATGGGAAGAATTCAAAGTCGCCTCTGCAACCATTTCTTTCCTATTCAACTAAGGGAGTTCATGAATCTCAGAAAAGGCTCCATGAGTATGAAGGAGTATACCCTCAAATTAAACAAGCTCTCCAAATGTGCTCCTCACTTGGTTGGTGACTCTATGACAAGGATTAACAAGTTTGTGTTGGGGATATCCCACTTGGTCAATGAAGAATGTCGCACCACTATGCTTGTTAATGATATGGACTTCTCTCGGCTCATGGAACATGTTGAGAAACTTGAAGGATAAAATATAAGAAAGAGGAAGAATAGGGAGTCCAACTGGGCTCATTATGATGGTTGATTTCATGGTGCTAGAGGTAGTCAATTTCAACAAGGCCATAAATTTCAAGGATAATGGTCAACAAAATTTTCAAACAAAGGTTCTTTAATGATAGGGTGGCCAACCCGAAGGCTCAAGGTGGAGATGTTGGGCCGACTTTCCCTAGGTGCCCAAAATGTGGAAGGCATCATAGTGGCAAATGATTGAGAGATTCGAATGCTTGCTACGTGTGTGTCAAGGTAGGCCACAAGATTATTGATTATACTTATGCTCAAAACAAAAGAATAGATAGTAATCCTTAAGGACATGGTGCTCATGGAGATCAAAGGGGACAAGGTTGTCAACAAGGAGGTGCTCCACTATGATCTTCAAGGGAGGCAACGGGCGGATGAGGCATCTAATGTTATTACCGATATGTTAAAGGTTTATGATTATGATATGTATGCTTCATTGGATCCAGATGCCACTCTCTCTTTCATTACTCCATTTGTTGTTTATAGGCTTAATGTGTGTCTAGAGTTATTATGTGAACTCTTTGAGGTGTCTATCCCCCGTTGGTGAGTCTATTATTGCTAAAAGAGTCTATAGGGGTTGTCCCGTGTCCATATTACATAAAGCCTTGCCTTGTGGTTTATTGGGCTTGACATGGTAGATTTTGACATTATTCTTTGGATGGAATTTTACTTGCATATCATGCTTCCATTAATTGTAGGACTCGTAGAGTTAGGTTCCTATTTTTATTGGAACTCGTCCGTGAGTAGGAAGCTCATGATTCATGGTTAAGGGTAGGATTTTCTCTTGTCTTAAGGCCCAAGAATTTATTGCTAAGGGTTGCATCTATCATCTTGTATGGGATAGGGACGTTGACTCTAAAGTCCCTCTTATTGAGTTGGTTCCTATGGTCAATAAGTTTCTTGATGTCTTTCCTAATGAACTCCCAGATGTTTCTCCCAAAAGGGAAAAATAGATTTTGGCATAGCCCTCCTCCTTGATACACAATCCATTTTCTTTCCCCCCTGCCATATGGTCCCAGCGAAGTTGAAAGAGTTGAAGGATCAATTGAAAGATTTATTAGAGAAGGGATTTATTAGACCTAGCAAGTCACCTTGGGTACATCGGTGGTATTTGTAAGGAGGAAAGATGGCTCACTTAGAATGTGCATCGACTATAGGAAACTCAACAAGGTCACCATAAAGGACAAGTATCCTTTACCAAAGAAAGATGACCTATTCGACCAATTGCAAGGGGCTTGTCATTTTTCTAAGATTAATCTTTGGTCTGGACACGATCAAATAAAGGTAAAGGAATGTGATATTTCTAAAACATCGTTTCAAACTAAGTATGGGCATTTTGAATTTATGTTGATGTCATTTAGCCTAATTAATGCACCAACAATATTTATGGATCTTACGAATAGGGTCTTTAAGACCTACCTTGATACGTGTGTTATGGTATTCATTAATGATATTTTAATTTACTCCTAGAATGAGGAAGAGCATGTCAAACATTTGAGGGCAATGTTGAAAATTTTAAGGAGGAGATGTTGTCTGCCAAATTAGATAAATGAGAATTTTGGTTAAAAGATGTTGTATTTCTAGGGCATGTGGTGTCGAGTGAAGGGGTTAAAGTGGATCATAAAAAGATGAAAGTTGTAAGGATTGGCCTAAGCCCTTGACTCCAACAGATATAAGGAGTTTCTTGGGCTTAGCGGAGTACTTCTAGAGATTTGTTGAGGGTTTCTCTTCAATTGACTCTCCTTTGAAAAAATTGACACAAAAGAAGGAAAAATTCATTTGGACCGATGAATGTTAAAACGTTTTCCAAACTTTAATGGAGAAGCTTACATCCACTCCTACCTTTGCTCTACCAGAAAGGTTAGAAGGATTTGTTGTGTATTTTGAAGCTTCAAGAATTGATTTGGGGTGTGTAGTGATGCAAAGTGGCAAGGTCATAGCATATGCTTCTAGGCAACTAAAAGTGCATGAACATAATCATCCTACCCATGATCTTGAATTAGCGGTTGTCATATTTGCCTTGAAAATATGGCATCATTATTTGTATGAGGTTCATGTAGATATTTTTGCTGACCACAAGAGTTTCCAATATGTGTTCACCCAAAGAGATCTCAATTTGAGACAAAGAAGGTGGTTAGAACTCCTTAAGAATTATAACATGAGTGTGTATTATTATCTGAAAAATACTAATGTGTTGGTCGATGCTCTAAGTAGAGTGTCTACAGAGAGTACGACTAATATTTATGGTGGTAAGAGGGAATTGGCAAGAGGAATCCATTGGTTGTCAAGATTGGGAATTAGCCTAGATGAAGCCGAAAATGGAGATATGGTGGTTTTTGATGGTTCCAAATCTTCTTCGATTGAAAAGGTGAAATCTAAGAGAGATCTTGACCCTGCTTTGGTGGAATTGACCCTGCTTTGGTGGAATTGAAGGCATTGGTAAAAGAGGGCAAGGTGGAGGTTTTCTCCGAAAAGGGAGATGGTGTCATTAGGTATCAAGGTAGATTATGTGTGCCAAATGTTGATGGGTTGAGGGACTTGATTTTGAAAGTCGCACATAATTCATCCCATTCTATTCATACCGGTTCCACTAACATGTATAGAGATTTGAGGGAAGATTATTGATAGGGTGTTACTAAAGGAGATATTGCAAAGTTTGTAGCCAATTGTAACAATAGTAAACAAGTCAAAGTCGAACATCAAAGGCTAAGTCACCTAGCCTAAGATATTGTGATTCCTACTTTGAAGTGGGAATAGATCAACATGGATTTTATGATTGGTTTGTTTAAGACTAAAAGTCATTTTGACTCTATATGGGTTATTGTTGATGGGATGATAAAATCGTCTCACTTCCTACCGGTTAAAACAACTTATGGTGCCAAAGATTATGCTAGATTGTATATCCATGATTTGGTTAGATTACATGGGGTTCCATTGGATATTATTTTGAATCGTGGTGCTCAATTTGCTTCACAATTTTGGAGATCCTTCCAAGAGGTCTTGGTATTAAAGTCAAGCTTAGCACGACCTCCACCAAAAAAATGGATTGTCAAGCTGAAAGGACCATTCAAACTCTTGAGAATATTCTTAGCGCTTGTGTTTTGGAATTTAAAGGTAGTTGGGATAAGTTTCTTCCACTTATTGAATATGCTTACAACAATAGCTATAACTCTAGCATCAGAATAGCTCCCTTTGATTCCATCTATAGTAGATGTTGTAGATCCTCGGTTGGGTGGTTTGAGATGGGGCAAATGGCTTTGATAGGTCTAGATTTTTCTATGGAAGGTTTGGAGAAGGTGAGGTTGATAAGGGAAAGACGAAAGACGGCTTAAAGTAGGCAAAAGTGTTTCTCCAATGAGAGAAGAAGGGATCATAAGTTTAGTGTTGGTGTTTGGGTGTACTTGAAGGTCTCACCCATGAAGAATGTAGTCCGGTTTGGCAAGAAAGGAAAGTTGAGCCCAAGGTGTGTAGGGACTGCTAGAATCTTGAGGAGATTTTTTAAGATTTCTTATGAGTTGGAGTTGCCTATGGAGATGAGTATGGTTCATCTAATCTTTAATGTGTCTATGTTGAGGAAGTGTGTAGGTGACCTAGACATTATAGTGCCTTTGGAAGTTGTAGGTGTTGTGAGGAAAACTTGACTTATGAGGAAGTTTCGGTGGAAATATTGGATAGGCAAAGTGAAGAGGTTGAGAAACATAGATGTAACATCCATCAAAGTCCTTTTGAGGAACCAACAAGTCGAAAGTGCTACTTGGGAAGCCGTAGCGAAAATAAAGAAGCGGAATCCTTATCTCTTCCACTGTAATAAAATGTAAGATAATAAGTTAATCCTAATCTATGGTTTCAAGTGATGTGATTCAGCCCTTTCATTTCAAGTTGCATGCATATATACTTATGGTAACTAGCTTTGATAATTTTGATGCATAAGTTTGAGATTTTTATGAAAAGAAGTTTGAGTTGAATTGATACATTTATACGGGCTGAAATTTGTCTAATCACTTTTCTAAAGCATGTTTCCATCATATTTGAGGATGAATGTTCCTAAAGGGGAGATATTGTTATACCTCTCACACGACCTAGAATGACCCTATGTTGTATTCCTTGAATATTGTAAAATTCATGCGTTATTTGAAAAATCCAACTTCGTATTCTTTTTCAGGAGGAATAGTTATGTAGGAAAAGGGTCTCCTCCGGTTATCAGGTCAATAGTATTGAAAAATAAATTTTCAATTGGTTTTAGCCTTAAATAGAAGAATGCACGACCGATTCGCATCGCACACTTGTTCCCTGATAGTGCAAAAATGGTCGAAACTCATTTTTGGACCAAAATAGTGGAACATTGAACTTCATGCAAAACTGCACTATTCGGGACTAGAGGCGACTACTTGTTCCCCCACAATTCAAACTTTTCTGAACTTTTTCGATTTCAAGTGAGGATAATTGGGTCATAACCCAACACCCTTGTAAATGGAATTCCTCAATTATTTTAGTTGTTTTAGCTCCAAGTCTCACTCAAACACTCCCGAAATCCTCTCAAATCCTCAACAAAATTCCTCAATCAATTTCGAGACTCTCCACGGATTTTATTGAAGATTTAAGCACTCAAGCAATTCCTTCGAGCCTCCTCAAGTCTCCTTCATTCAATTTCATAGTTTAAGGTATGCGGGTCTTTAATTCATGGGTCTTTCCACCCATGAAATGCAACCCCCTTTCTCTGAATATTTCATGATCTCAAGGTTTAATACTTCATGGACACTTCCTTTTATTCATTATGAGAATGATTTAAGTTTGATCTTGTCAAGTATTAATTTGATTATGCATGAATATCGATTGAGAGTTTATCCCATAAGTTGATCTATGAGTATTGAAGCCATGTATGATATAAAACTATGAAAGGTTGTGGATTATAAGAAAGATTTCATGATATCCAAACTAAGGGTTTTTCTATTATGTTTGGCTTTTGAATACTTTTCAAATGATCATGTTGTACCTTATTCGTATTCTACTACTCTTGAATTTCATGGTTCTAAGATCCTTTGCATGTATTTACCATATTTGACTATGCTTACATGATGAAGTCTCATATGTTGATGAAAGATTTATTTCAATTTATGCAATGCAAGTATATTACGATTAATTATAGGCTTCTAAGCATGTATTTCGAACTCGTGAAAAGTTTCTATGATTGATAAGCAAGATTTTGAGCCCTTGATGTTATGTTTTACCCTCTTGTCATCTGAAGGGGTTAAGTACATGAATGAGCTACTGTTACTATGTTAAATACCTTTGGCACGTTGAAAGAACTTTTACTTCAGTTTATAAGCTGCTTGGGGACGAAATGGCACTAATTTGAGCTTTAAAAAGCTTAAATTAGCCGACATTAAGGTTGGTCGACCCGACCCGACCCATGACTCGATTTCCTGCTCGGGCAGTCTCGGTAAAACTTTCATAACTTGTTATTCTGAGGTTGGTTTGATGCGCGGTTTTGTGTGTTGAAAACTAGACTTATAGATCAATTGGATAGTCCATGGACCTTCTAACTCCTTGTATTTTTGGAGATATGGCCTGTTATATTTGACCCAAATTTAAGAAGGATTTCTTAAAGAAACTTACTCTAACCTTGGCCAACCTTTATCTTGCAAATTTCTTGATTCCAAAAGTTAATGTATGACCTTTGCACAATTAAAATGGCTTTAAAAAATCCATTATTAGCACATTATACACTTTTAGTCCCATTTGAAAAGTGAAACCTAATTTAAACCTTCTGAAAAGGGTGAGGTGCCACTAAGGTCATTTCTTTAATCCCGAATGTGCATTTAGGGTATTCCTTTGGCTTATAACTTTAGGTTCTTGACGTTACCACTTATTGGAAGCTTATTATCCTTAGGTTCTATCAAAAGTCATATATGCCTTATATGGCACGCCACCTATATATAGATGGAAGACGAGGAACACGGGGTTTCACAGGTTTTCCCTTTATAAACATTTGTCTGCGAATGTATCTAGACAGCGTCTTGGTTGCACTACTAAATCTTGAAATATAACTTTTGAGGATATACCTTTTATTCCTCCAATCCATAAATCAACTTTGAAAAAAAATTCTAATTATAGGCTTTGTATAGCTATCTCCTGACGATCCATATAAAGTATGCTCCATTAAAATATAACTCACCTTAAGTTATAAATAGCTGGGGGTGATTTCTCATCATTTCTTCTTTGGCTTCCCAAGTTATTTCCTCAATATTTTTGTTCTGCCACAACACTTTCATGAAGGCCACTTTTCATTTCGAAGCTTTCTTATTTGTCGATCTAAAACAGCCACTTGTACCTCATCATAAGTTAAGTCTTCATCAATGGGGGTATCGTTAATGTGAGTAATACATGAAGGATCTCTAATATACTTATACAACATAGATACATGAGACACTGGATGGACTGCTCTCAATTCTAAAGAAAAATTAAGCTCGTATGTTACCTTGCTAATTTCTCTAATAATCTTATATGGTCCAACATATCTAGGACTGAGCTTTCCTATCTTTTCAAACTGCATGACTCCTTTCATAGGTGATACCCTTAAGAAGGCCCAATCTTCTACATCAAACTCCAAGTCTCCTCGTCAAACATCTCCATAAGACTTCTGTTGATTCTGGGCCATTTGCGGTAAGTCTCTAATAAGTTTCATTTTTTCCGTTGCTTGTTGAACTAGATTAGGGTCTAGCAACTTATCCTCCCCAACAGCAAACTAATCAATCGGTGACCTACATCTTCACCCATATAGTGCTCCTTAAGGATCCATTTGAATACTAGCATAGAAGCTATTATTATAAGCAAATTCAATAAGAGGTAGATGATCATCCCAATTTCCTTTAAAGTCTAATAGATAGGCACGTAATATATCCTCAATAGTCTGGATGATACGCTCTACTTGCCCATCAGTTAATGGATGAAAAGCGGTGCTGAGATTCACCTGAGTGCCCAAACCATTCTGAAAAAAAGACTTCAAAAAATGTGCGGTAAATTAAGCCCCTCGATCAGATATAATAGAAAATAGAACTCCATGAAGGCGAACAATCTCCTGAATGTAAATCTTAGCATAATTCTCCGCTGAATAGATTGTTCTAACTGGCAAGAACTGAGCAGATTTTGTCAACCTATCAATGATTACCCAAATAGAATCATACCTGCATGGAGTATGAGGCAAGCTAGTGATGAAGTCCATATTTATCATGTCCCATTTCCATAGCGGAAGCTCAATATACTGAGCTAGGCCTCAAGTCTCTGATGTTCTGCTTTAATTTGCTGACAATTGGGACATTGAGCTACCATATATGCAATATCCTTTTTTATGCCATTCCACTAATAAATTTTTCGAAGGTGCCGATACATTTTTGTTGCTCCAAGGTGGGTTGAATATCTAGAATAATGGGCCTTAGAAAGAATCCTAGCACGGATCCTCCGATATCTAGAACACATAAGAGGCCTTGATACCTAAGGACTCCTTCTCTAGTTAGCTCACATGAAGGATGTTGTTGCTGTGAAATGCTCTCCTTCAGTGTCCCAAGATCAGGATCCTCGCGCTGTCGCTCTTTTACTTCATTAACAATGGAAGATTCTGTAGTATTTTGAACAATTACACCTCCATCCTCTGTATCTACCAATCGCACCTTCAAACTACTAGTTGGCGTAGGTCTTTTGTCATTTCAACCTTATCAACTTCTACATGGCTTAGACTTCCCATGGACTTTTGGCTAAGTGCATCAGCAACAACATAAGCTTTACAAAGATGGTACAAAATGTCAAAATCATAATTTTTTTTGTGATCTAGCCACCTCCTTTGTCGTAAGTTCAACTCCTTCTGCTTGAATAAATATTAGAGGCTTTGGTAGTCTGTAAGAATATCAACATGAACTCCATATAGATAATGTCGCCAAATCTTTAGTGCAAATACAACTGAAGCGAGCCAAGATCATGGGTAGGATAATGTTGTTCATGCTTTCACAACTGTCCAGAAGCATATGCAATAACTCTACCATGCTGCATACGAACACAATATAGGCCAATTCTCGAGGCATCACAATATACAACTTAGCCTTTGGTTTCATTTGGAAGAGCTAAGATAGGTGCGGTGGTAAGCCTTTTCTTTAACTCTTGAAAACTCTGCTCACATGTTTAAGTCCATTGAAACTTAGCTGCTTTATGTGTCAATCTCATTAGTGGTGCAAAGATAGAGGAGAATCTCTCAACAAACCTCCTCTAATATCCTGCCAAGCCTAAAAAGCTACGAACCTCAGTCGGATTCAATGGTCTCGGCCAGGGCATTACTACTTCAATCTTCTGGCCATCGACCTTGATACCATCACCTGCAATAACATGGCCACAAAAAGCTATATAAGTTAACCAAAATTCACATTTGGAGAATTCAGCATATAACTTGTTGTCCTGGAGATTTGTAATATAACTCGCAAGTGCTCTACATGCTCAGCCTCTGACTCATCCTAAATATTGCCTTTGGAATATCAATATCCCTGACTCATAGCTGGTAGTACCTAGGTCACAAGTCAATCTTTGAAAAAACATCAATCCACATAAAAGGATACTTATTCTTGATAGTGACTTTATTTAGCTATCTGTACAATACACATCCGTAAGGAGCCATCTTTCTTTCAAACAAAGAGCACTGGAGCACCCTATGGAGATGTACTTGGCCTAATAAAGCCTTTATCAAGTAAGTCCTTCAGTTTTTCCTTCAATCCCTTAGCTCTGCAGGAGTCACTCTGTAGGGAGGAATGGATATAGGCTGCGTTTTCGAGAGCAAATCTATAGAAAAATCCATTTCCCTTTCTGGAGGGAATCCCTGGAAGCTCATCAGGGAATACCATCGGGAATTCATTCACATCAGGGACTGACTAAAAGGACAGTTTCTAATAAAATATCTTGTCCTCCCATGATGGTAACATGCACTTGAACCCTTTCTACACTGCCTAGCATGAAGCTTACCATATTGTGTACATGGGGGAGTAGGTTGTCTCATTTTTTCATAACGCTTTTATCGATGGGTATCATGCGGGCCTAAAGTCTGCCCTGGCCCTGACTGGATATAATGACCAAATCGCTGGCCCTGTATCTATGGTAGGAAACTACCTACTGACTGAGGTAGATATCAGTGAAATGGGGGCCTAACATCACCCTGTGGCTCCATATAAGACTTCATAGTACGATCCCTCTTATTCTTATCCCTATCTCTATGGGTATCCTAAATTCAGCGAGAAAGGTCCTCTGTAGTGTGAGCAAAAGCCTAAATACTATAAATATCTTCACCATCTTGTAAAGAGGCTATCTTGTAGTCTCCGATCAAATAATCCCCCAAACCATCCACATAACGGTGAACTCTAGTACTCATGGTACACACAAATATTCGGTGCATACCTAGCCAAAGAATTAAACCTAAGGATATACTCCCTTACACTCATATCCCCCTGCCTCAAACTAATAAACTGGTCAAGACGGGCCTCCTGCACCTCCCGTGGTAAGTAATGGGCTAAAAATGCCTCAGAGAAGTCCTCCCACTTTGTTGGCGGAGCATCAGGCCCAAATGAGACCATCGAGTAAACCACAAATGAGCCTTCTCGACATATCATAAGCATTCGTAAGTATTGAATGGAACACATAACACTACGAAAAAGACATCTATTTCTACAAAATTAGTTGTAGCTAAATATTTTTAGCTATAACATCTTTTTTGTAGCATTCGTAGCAAGATGTAGCATGACTAAGGATTAGCTACAAACTTGACATAATCTGTGGCTAAGAACTAATATCTACTACTACAGAACTTTTATGTTGTAGCTATTGAAGTAAAAGGTCCCTGCCCCAAAAAAATATATTTATAGCAAATAATTTTATTCTTTTGTCACAACAAATAATATTTGTAGCTATATACATCAATGCAGCGACAAGGATATTGTATTGTAGCAAAATATTTGATTTGTCTGTCACGCAAATTTAAAATTTGTAGGTATTTTTATATTTTAGCTCGCAGCAATAGTACTTGTATTTAGATATAAATGATAAAATTCACGGCTACAACATAAAATTATTTACCACAAATACTTTCATATTGTAGCCAATAATTCATATCTTTAGCCACAAAATAAAAGAATTATAGCTAAAATAATTATTTCCTACAAAAGTGAATGTGTGTGTATATATATTCAGTAATTTCACTATAATTAGAGAATATTATGTAAACTTTATTAATCATTAGAGTTACGCAATGTAAATATAAATTCATTTTTAAAAAATTGTAAATCATTCTCAAGTTACATATAATTGCAATAATTTTGAAAATACAATTCTATTAAGGCACTATTTTGTTTGAATCCAAAGCGGCATTCTTCTCCTATAGTTTCTTCCACAGTCTTCAATTGCACCTTAACTTGATCTCTGCCCTATCACTTATATACTTTAATTCCACTAATATGCTTGTCAATAGTGATAAAATAATAAAGCAATAAAAGGAAGAACCAAATCTACGATGTGACTAACACAAAATTTCAGGGAGAAAATAAACATATTCAAATAATTCCTTTATTAAAATTTTTAACACATAAAAACAAGAAAAAAGCAAACCAACAAAAAATACACAAATCTATAAACATTTTAAAGAATCTTCATCTCCATATTGCGATATCACTTTTACTGTTGTCGTCGATGAATTAGGGCTCCTGCATGCTGCAAATACTATTCAAACAATAAAATTCTCAAATCCATCAAGGGACAGGGTATTTTTAAAAATTATGAAATAAATCTAAATTCAAAACATTATGTCAAACAAATATAAAATAGATTAAAAATTCTAAAATATGAAAATATGAACATACCTGGGGTTTTTAATTAAGGGTGACAAACTTGTTTGGAAATTAAAAAAAAAGTGACGCTAGTTTTAAAAATAAGTGTAGGTGACAAAATTTTAATTAATGGTTAATAATGTTAGTCAATGTTCAAAAAGGTCCCCAAGTTAAATTTTATACACTTTAACCCACCCAATAGAAAATACCCTAAATGTGAAACCCTGTGTTCCTCGTCTTCTATATATACATAGGGTGGTGTGTCATATAAGACATACATGAATTTGGATAAAACCTAAGGATAATAAGGCTGTCAATAAGTGGTAATTTCAGGGACCTAAAGTTTTAAGCCAAAGGAATACCCTAAATGCACTTTCAAGATTAAAGAAATGACCCAAGTGGCACCTCGTCCTTTTCGGAAGGTCTAAATTAGGTTTCACTTTTCAGATGGAGTTAAAAGTTTATAATTTGCTAATAATGGATTTCTTTAAGTTATTTTAATAAATAAAAGGCCATACATTAAGTTTTGGAATCAAGAAAGTTGCAAGATAAAGGTTGGCCAAAGTTACCGTAATTTTCTTTAAGAAATCCTTCTTAAATTTGGGTCAAATGTATTGGATCATATCTCCCAAACTATAAAAAGTTAGAAGGTCCATGACCTATCAAATTGAAGATCTATGAGCCTAGTTTGCAACGCAAAAAACCGCGCATCAAACCGACCTCAGAATAATGAGTTATGACCGTTTTACCTAGACTGCCTGAGCTGGAAACCGGGTCATGTGTCGGGTCGGGTTGACCCGACTTAAATGTCGGCTATTTTGACACTTTAAGGCTCGAAATTGAGCCATTTTCGTCCCAAAAAAGTTTACAACTGAAGATAAAGCTCCCAAGGGTTCTCTAAGCGATTTAGGTAAGTTTTTCGCATTTTTACTGTTAAAATTCGTCTCCGTGCCTAGAAATGTGTGCCTTACGCTTTGGAATTATTTTTCCCTCATATTAGCTGTGTTTGGAGCTGTTCTTGGGCTGTAAAAAAAGTGGTGTTCTTGCTAGTATTGTTGGTTTGCAGCTGGTGTGTTTAGGTTATAATTGTGGAGCTCTTTTCCGTTAATTTTACGATGTTTTACGGACATTTCCTCGCGTAAATGCTCCTTGCCGAATCTGGTCATTAATGCTGAATTTTTAATTGTTTATAGGTGTCTTTAAGCTGCGTATATATAGTCGTTGCGAAGCTTAGAACGTAAGGAACAACTTTCATGAAGGAACTTTTGGCAATCAGACGTTCGTTGGAGAGGTATGTTAAGGCTAAGCTTTGTCCCTCCTTTTAGCACGAAATCTGGGAAATTTCCCAAAACGTCAAATGTGATATCTTACTATTCTGTTGCTAGAAAGACCTTCTGTGAAAGGTATTGGGATTGCAGTTGAGTTATATTCATCATGGTATTAGGTTGAAATTCCATTCGTTCGCTTAAACTGGACATTCAATTTCTATATATCATTTTGTCGGTTTCCCGGCTACCTATTCACAAGTCCAAGGTGTTTCTCTTCTTGGTATAGTTCTATTAAAATAAATGTAGAATGCAAAAGGAATGTAGTATTCAAAATCAGTCCTTCTTCCATACAAAAATATAATTGAACAATTTAACCAATAACGCGATGGTTTCCAATAATCCCCAGTGAAATGCTCCCGTCTAAACTACTTTGGCGCTTGATCCTGTTAAATACATTCTTTTACTAATTGACATGGGACCAAATATAATCATTATGTAAAACACCTTTATGAACATTTTCAAAGTTAAGGCTTCACTCTAAATGTTGGGTTAAGTTCCCAAACTTGTTAAAAAGGACATGTATGATTACACAAGCCAGATGTATATATTATGACAACGATTATGATTTTATGAGAATAAATGTACCAATGAGCCAAGATTGGCCAAATGACAATGACTATGATGCTATGAGAATATGTGTACCAATAGCCAAGATTGGCTAAGTTTTTGCTATGACTTACTATGTGCATTCAACATTCATATCATACATTGCACGTTATACATGGACTTCGAGCTATAATCGAAGGTATGGGGCCTATTTTCCCAACTATATATGTATATGGTACCGATGGCCACAGGTTGGCAGATATGATGCCGGTTAGCTACCGGAAAGGACCACCAGTGCTAGCATTTGGTTGGGTATGTCATGCATTTGCATCTATATATATGTATTCACGACATGCGACACTCGAGCATACCATGCATTTTTTTATCACTAGGAGGTGGCTTGTTGGCCATTAAGACTACTTGAGTTTTGGTTACAGGTAATGTTTCTATTAACCTTTTTACTATGGTTATCTATGATTTTACTTCCTGCCTTACATACCAGTACATGTTTATTCGTACTGACGTCCCTTTGCCTAGGGACGCTGCATTTTATTTCGTGCGTGCAGGTTCAGGTAGGGGTTCTGATTTACCCCTCCACTAGGAGCCCCATTCAGCTGTGAGTTGGTAAGCTCCACCTCTTCCTGGAGCTTTCACAGGATGTTTACTTTTTTGGTATAGTTGGGTATGTCGGGGTCCTGTCCCGATAGTGTTAGTGATTCTCATAGAGGCTATTGTGGACATGTTATTGTGGGTTGGTTCTTTTGTGCCCTTCAGTCTCCGGTCAAAAGATTGGCATGTATATATAGTGTGTGTCTGTACCTCTGTTATGGCAGCCTTGTCGGCTAGCTAGTACTTTATTATTTTGGCTTACTTCTCTTAATGTACATAATCTGTTGCTGACCAGGTCATGACCTAAATGGACCCGACATAGTTTCTTGTTTTTCTAAGCATTATGCTGCCTAATTTTCTTTTGGTCCAAAGTTTGGTTAACTAGTATGTTTAGTGGCTTACTCGGCCAATAACGGTATCGGGTGCCAGTCGCGCCTCCCCTCTTTTTGGGGCGTGACACTAAATACCCCTAAACCCCCCCCCCCAACGTTCACCCAGTCCCCAGCGAAACATTTTCCCCCATTTGCATCGGTTCCTTTGGTTTTCTTGTTATTGTAGTTGTTGTTGTTGTTCTTCTTCTTCTTCTTCTTCTTCTTCTTCTTCTTCTTCTTCTTGTTCTCCTTCTTCTTCTTCTTCTTCTTCTTGTTGTTGTTGTTAGTATTTTCCCAACACAAGATTTGAGCTTCAAATTTGGGTGAAAAGAAATCAAATTTTTTGGGGCATTTGTTTAGGTAGGCTTCGAAAGTACTTGAAAGGTAAGTTCCAATCCTTATTATGACTGATAAAAGTGTATGTGGTGCTATTTATTTGTGTTTTGTGTTTTTGTTGATGTTTCCGCCATTGTTGCCATTTCTTCACTGTTGAGGCATTTTGGGGAAGACGCAGCAGCTGCTAGACTAAGTGCAGCAGCTGCTGGACTAACAAAGTTGGTTTCATATGATGAAGTAGCTGCTGAATTGAATACAACAATTGTTGTATTTCTATACAATTTTCTCATGCTGCGCTTTTAACTATTACTCATATAGGTACCTTGAAGATCATCCATGGGAGACAAAATAGTATTAGGAGTTGATTGTCGTGGTGAATGAGTTGATTCAAACAATCATTTTATTTGGCGTTGGAAAGGCAAAGAAATGGTCGAGACGATAGCAATGATTGTGAATCGAGATATCTCGTATGAGGATTTTGTAACTCAAATTATTTGTAGCTGTGAATTAAATTGTGAGCCGGAAGATATCGTCATCATAATGTACAGCAACTGCTGGGAAATGTACAGCAGATGCTGGACCCGACCTTTGATTTTTCGTTAGTATCTATAGGAAGATGACTATAAGGTGATGGTATCAGCCATATGTAGTGATAAGTTGAGTTTTGTTACTCCGACTTCAAATAAAATATACAATCAACTTATGTAACTAATTGTACATGTAAGTGATGGTGACTATTGAGCAATCTATTGAGTATTTGCATATGTAAGTGCTAGTGACTAAGTAAATTGAGTATTACTTGATTGCATCAATATGTTTTATAATATACAATCCATATGTTTTATAATATATTGCGTCAATATGGCGGTAGTAAACATTTTGTTAGAACTTGTTGTAGCAAGTTGGCAAGCTGCTGGATTAATCTCAGCAGCTGCTGGGAAATGTACAACATTTGCTGGGAAATGTATAGCAGCTGCTGGGAAATGTAAAGCAGCTGCTGGACCTGACCTTTGATTTTTCGTTAGTACCTATAGGAAGATGACTATAAGGTGATGGTATCAGCCATATGTAGTGATAAGTTGAGTTTTGTTACTCCGACTTCAAATAAAATGCTAAATTCATGAGTGATCTTATACATTGCCTTCTTACTCACAAGTAATAAACAATCTATTGAACAATTGCATATGTAAGTGATGGTGACTAAGTAAAGTGACTATTACTTGGTTGCGTCGATACATTTTTTAGTACATTACAACTTATCTTATGCGTTGAGGTGAAATCAGTAGTGATCTTATACATTGAGATAGTACTTACACAAACAATACGATGGCAGATCTAAATCAGACTTATTTCGGTGGCTTTTTCTATTAATTAGTCCATGTGAGGAATTTAATCCAATTCAACAATAGAAATAACTCGATGGAAAATATTTTGTTAGAACTTGTTGTAGCAAGTTGGCAAGTTGCTGGATTATTCTCAACAGCTGCTGGGAAATGTACAGCATTTGCTGAGAAATGTATAACAGCTGCTGTATTATTCCCAGCAGCTGCTGGATCCGACCTTTGATTTTTCGTTAGTACCTATAGGAAGATGACTATAAGGTGATGGTATCAGCCATATGTAGTGATAAGTTGAGTTTTGTTACTGTGACTTCAAATAAAATGCTAAATTCACGAGTGATCTTATACATTGCCTTCGCTTACTCACAAGTAATAAACAATCTATTGAACAATTGCATATGTAAGTGATGGTGACTAAGTAAAGTCACTATTACTTGGTTGCGTTGATACGTTTTGTAATAAATTACTACTTATCTTATGCGTTGAGGTGGAATCAGTAGTGATCTTATACATTGAGATAGTACATACACAAACAATACGATGACAGATCTAAATCAGACTTATTTCGATGGCTTTTTCCATTAATTAGTCCATGTGCTCATCGTTACAGACGAATATAAGGAATTTAGTTCCAATTCAACAATAGAAATAACTCGATGAAAAACATTTTGTTACAACTTGTTGTAGCAAGTTGGCAAGTTGCTGGATTATTCTCAGCAGCTGCTGGGAAATGTACAGCAGCTGGTGGGAATTTCGTAGCAGGTGCACGACACCTCTGCGACACGGACATGTTGCGGAGGGTCACTGTTTTCGTGTCCCAAAATTTTGGAATTTTTTTGCTACGGGCCCCGAAAAATTCACTTGTTATAGCAAGTTGGCAAGTTGGCAAGTTGCTGGATTTCTCTCAGCAGCTGCTGGGAAATGTACAGCATTTGCTGAGAAATGTACAGCAGCTGCTGTATTATTTCCAGCAGTTGCTGGGAATTTCGTAGAAGGTACGCGACACCTCCACGATGCGGACATGTCGCGGAGGGTCACTGTTTTCGTGTCCCAAAATTTTTACAGCAGCTGTTGTATTATTTCCAGCAGCTGCTGGGAATTTCGTAGCAGGTGCGCGACACCTCCGCGATGTGGACCTGTCACGGAGGGTCACTGTTTTCGTGCCCCAAAATTTTGGATTTTTCACTACGGACCCCAAAAAATTTCACTAACCACCTACACATCCTTCAAAATATTAAGACATGTTGGTTTAGCAAAAAAAACTCTCAAAAAAACTCCCGGGTCAAATGAAAAACGACAGAACATTTTCTCCACAGAAAATAGGCAGGTGCACGACACCTCCGCGACGCGGACATGTCGCGGAGGGTCACTATTTTCGTGCCCTAAAATTTTGAAATTTTTCGCTACGGGTCCCGAAAAATTCACCGACCACCTACACATCCTTCAAAATGTTAAGACATGTTGGTTTAGCAAAAAATTACTCTAAAAAAAACTCACGGGTCAAACGAAAAATGACGAAACATTTTCTCCACAGAAAATAGGCAGGTGTCGACGCCTCCGCGATGTGGACATGTCGCTGAGGGTCACTGTTTTCGTGCCCTAAAATTTTGGGATTTTTCGCTACAGGCCCCGAAAAATTCACGGGCCACCTACACATCCTTCAAAATGTTAAGACATGTTGGTTTAGCAAAAAAAAAACTCTCAAAAAAACCCCCGGGTCAAACGAAAAATGACGAAATATTATCTCCACAGAAAATAGGCAGGTGCGCGACGCGGAGACGTCGCGGAGAGTCACTGTTTCGGGCAAATTATTTTAAAAAATTTTAGATAAAGGCTCCGAAAAATTCCCCGAACAATGGACTACGCTTCAAAATAACAATATTTGTTATTTCAACCAAAAAATGACAAAAACAAACCCCGGATTTCGGAAAAAAATGATGCTACAATTTTGGACCCAGAACAGTTTATCAACTGTGTCCGCGCGACGAGTCCGCGACGCGGACGTGTCGCGGAGAGTCCGATATCTCCCGACTGGATTTTTTTTTAAAAAAAAATGAGTTTTTTTTAACAGATGGGTTCCAAAAGTTTTAAAAATTTACACTTACACTCATCATTAACTTAATCACATCATTAACTTAATTAATGACAAGTTTGACCTTGTCACCAATACTAATTTCCACACTCTTTTGTCACCACCCTCTCAATTTTCACAACATACCTTGAATATAAAATTTACAAAATAAAAAATTGACAAATGTCAAATAAAAATTCAGAAATGAACATGGGAGTGATGGGGGAAGAGGAAAGGGATCTAGGTTTGTTACAGAAAGGGGAGTACGGGGGCGGATCTGGGTTTATTACTGAAGGGGAAGAGGAAAGGGAAAGGATGAGGGTTATTTAATACTACGAATTGTGTTTAATATTTTTGGGGGGAAATTTTGGCTTTTACCATTTTTCATTTTGAGGGAAAATTTTTGGGGTTTAGATTTAAATAGCAAAGGATTTCAAATCTTTAGAATTAATTTTGTTTTCAATTCTTAGTATAACGCAATATGGAATGTTATGGAATACTAATATTGATATATAAGTAATAATGTTATTGATAGAAATTTGACATTAAATATTTTGCATGTGTTGGCCAAAAAACTGGCTACAAATTTCATTTTCCATCAAAATATATTATTGTTTTAATTTACTTTTAAAATTTAGTGATGCATTCATTAATTCATCATTATTTTATAAATATGGACGTATTCTGAATTTTAAATATACAGGTATATTATTATGGAAAGATTGATTTAAGATATAAATTTAATCAATTTGATCTTTAGGTTTTTATCATTAAGTCCATTAAATTTTTAAAATTATAAATCAAAAAATAAATATTATATATTCATATAGTAATTTTAATATAGTATTTGATTTAATTGTATAAAACTTTACATTTCTAAAGGTAATCAAGAATTTCAATATGATAGGCTTGAAAATTTTGAAATAATAAAGTAAAAAACAAAAGAAAAATTATTGAAATATAAAAAGTAATAACAACTTAGCAGTATTATCAAATTTTTGAAAGGAAAAAATAAGATAGACACAATTTTACTTAGAGATATACACTAATCATCATCACATTGTATGATATATACTTCGAACATGACTTCACATATTTATATTTAAATATTTTTCTTGAAAATATTTATCATTTAAATTATTATTATTATTGTAACTATAAAGTGTCTTTATCATTTGCATTATTATTATTATTATTAGTTATCAAAACAAGACACATCACAATTACCACTATATTTTTTCTATAAATGAGCACTTATTGCTTCTTAGATATATGAAATTAGTCTAATTACTTATTAGAAAGAATTAAAGGTCATATACATAAAATATCTACAACTGTTAAATTTGTATGTGTACTTTTTTTTTAAAAAAAAAGTTCTTGATACAAAAAAATTAAGTATTTAAATTTAAAAATAATAATAAATTACCAAACATGCATAAATATATTTATACCTTTTAATAAAAAAAATTGAGTATGTATTTTCTTTCTTAAAAATTACATGATAACATATTGCATAAGATAAATTATGGGTTTGATAAGTTTAAGGCTCTAAGTAGGTACACAAATGAACTATTGTTTAAGTTACCTCAAATTTCTTTTTTGTATTTGAATTTTGTTTTATTGAGAGTTAAATTCTTTTATTTATATAAAATTATTATATAATACCTTATTTTTAAAAAAAATTTATATAAGTGAAATTCTAGAACATTGAGTCAAGGCAATTGATGAGCACTTCTAATTATACTAAATTAATAATTAAATGCATTATCCCAATATGTCATTGTTTAATTAAATGATAATGTTGGTTTGAATGAAATTTATTGAACTTTCTTTTCAATAAAAAAATTGATATAATTAATTAAAGTAAAGTAAATACAATTATTTATTTATTAATTTAAATTGTATTTATGATTTATAAGCTATAAATTTGAATTGAATGAAATGATTGACAACTCAAATTATATTAGATCAATAATGACATTATTTCTGTGCAACAAGTTTTAGTGAAAAAACAATGGAAGCACGTAATCAAGAAGAAGTTTCAATAAGACTAGCTCATTAAGTTATGAGTACGTTCGATAAAATTGGTTAAATCAAAATTAATAGGTAAAATCAATTTTATATTTAAAATTCACAAGTAGACCTGTAAAATTGAATCGAACCGAATAATAAACAACTCTAATTATGTTACATTTGTATTGCTACAACACATTTTCACTTATGATAAAAAATAATTATTAGCTATGAAATTTATCACAATAATAAATTAAATAATTCTAGTTATTAAGTCAACAATTGCCACAATTTTTTTAGTAGTCAAAGTAAAAATATTTATTTTGCTATAGTATTTTATTTGAAATATTATTTTTATGGCTAAGTGCAAAACAATTAACTCCAAAATTTTGTTGTCATAGTTTCGTCATTTTACCATTTGTAATTTGAAGCAAAATTATTTATTTAACTATAATGTTTTATTTGAAATCATTTATTATGGCTAGAAAATTACTATTACTATATTAAATTTCACTTTCTGGAAAAAATTAATAATTTAGCTATGAAATTTTACTACAGCAAAAAATACGTGGCTATATCATTTAATTATTGTCACGAAATTTTTATTACTTGTAGCAAAAAACTTATTTAGCTACAATGTTTTGCAACAAATAATTTGTTGTGGCTAGAAGATTACTATTGCTATTGTAGTATATATCGTGTCAAACACTTATGGGAGTAGCTATAAAATTTTATTTTAGTAGTAAAATTGTAGCAATTTATCTGATTTTTGCCATGATCATTAGCATTTGTAGCATAAATGAGGATTTAGTTTTGTCAATAAGATTTTCCTAGCTAAAAGTTTTTATAAATTTATAGATAGCTATGAAAAGTAATTTTTTGTGGCTATTACTAAGTATTTGCTACAATATTTTGCATTTATAGCTTAAATTTTGTAGCTATAAATACAATTCCTTGTAGTGTAAGTGGAAGCTAGAGAATGGAAAGTACTAAAGCCATAAGATCCGTCCCTCATGTCCAACAAGCCTCTAAGTAATAGACTAGGGGATAAAACATGTCTCTAGCTCACCAATCATGATATAAATGTCAGTATCAAAGATAGTTCTACCATAACATAAAAGGTAACATAATAGATTCCTTCCCCAAAACATGAGGACTCACCCAAATAGTCTCTAACGCAAATGTATATCTAGCTACTCTTTGAAGAGTTTGATTTTGAAACAAAGGACCAAAAGGATTGCAAAAATCAAGTGGTTTGATCACCTATCTTGCCTCGAGTCCTATGTTGTTGAGTACTAGGAAATGAAATTGAAGACCTATGTAACAAACGGTAAAATTACCAAAATACTCCTAGAGGAGGGAGGTGCGCATAACGCGTCTTCGGATTCTCAGATGGCGAATCCAAGGCTGGATTTGTGATCAACACAAAAAATTGAGTGGGGGAAAGGTCTTGGTCGATTTTTAGAGCGACCGAATTAAAAGATAATTTTTTGTTCCGAGACATAAAACAGTGGCAGAGTCGCATCGCGGAGGGTAGCTTATGTTTTTCCATAATTTTTTGATGGAAATGAGAAAACTCGTTCAGGAAAATTTTTGCCAAAAATGAACTGTTCGCGACCAGTCCGCGTCGCGGACTAGGTTATTTCGCGGCTGAAAAATTTCTAAAAAAATTTCAAGGGGCATTCTGGTCCATTCCTAACACCTTCTTAAACCCATATACGACTAATATATGTCATTTTCATGAAATAAGGATTCCAAAATCCATCTTACAATCCCCTTCCTAGCAAATCATCAAGTTAGAGCTTGAGAAGAGTCGAGATTGAAGAGTCAAGAGGAAGTTCCGAGGGATTTGTGTTGTTAGTGTAACACCCCACATCATACATGTACTAGTCCAACATAGATGAAACATGATATGACAAGGTCAAATCTGCACATATTTTTAAAAGTGCATGAATTCCAGATTTAAGGGTTATATGTACATCTAACGCTTAAGATGACCGAGCGTATATAATTTTTAGGTCAAGTTAAGGAGAGTGTGGCCTTAAATGAAGTAAAATAATTGAGGTGCTTGTGGGACTTAGGAAGCTATTAGGTGAGTCACCTACGTGCTTAATAAGCTCGGTAAACGGAGACAAGGCCCAACACCGAATTTGTTCAAGTCCGATAAAGAATAAACCCCGAGTTAAAGGTGTCATTTGGGCCCATGGTTTGGCATCATAAAAGGGCAATATTTGCAGCCCAAGATGGATAAGAAAAAGGGCCAAATTACAACTACAATGCAATTCAAAACTAAAGCCCAAACTAAGTGGGCTTAGGGAGTAAATGTTTGCAACAAAGCCCATCCCATTTGAAGCCCAATAAGGCCCAAATGAAAGGGCCAAGCTGCTGCCCCATAACCTTATTAAAATAAGGCTAAAAGCCCAAAAGAAAGTCGGCCAAAAGAGGCCTATAAAAGGTAGCAACTAGCAGCAACTTTCAGCCATTTTCTTAAGCCAAATTTTCAGATTTCTCTCAAGTTTCTTTTTGCCCTCTCTCCATTTTCTAAAGCAGCCAAGACACACTTCTAGGGTTCTTTAAGAGAACCTAATACTTGAGAGTTAAGGTAAGTAAAAATACCCATGGTTTGGTGTAATTTTTCCATGAAAAACATGAAAAGTATGTTGGTTGTATTGTGCAGGAATTTTGGGACAGCATGTGTTCCAATTTTGTAGTTCACTTTTCTTGTTAAATAAGAGACTTTTATCTTGTTGGTTGGATGATTTATGAAGTAATATGTATGTTTTTAAGAAGTCTTGGGTCCATACTGATGTAAGAAGGCTGCTGGACCACTTGTACCTTCCGCAAAAACAAGTTCTTAAATGATGTCTTAATTCCGGTCATTAGTAAGAATTTGTGGACTGTTTTGGGAATTGTTGTCTCGTGTTTTTCATCTACTTAGGGAATGTTTTTGGACTGTTTTAGGACTGTAATTATGTGTAAATATGTTGAGGACAGTTTGGTTAAGGTTGGAACGGATTTGGAATGGTTGACGTCGAAATGTAGCGGAAAGACGCAATGTTGCGTTGTCTACTTACGTGTTGTGTAAAGTTGTTGTATGCTGTATTGTATGAGTTGTTGTAATGCTGTTATGAGACTAAGCATAGCTGGATATGACATGTATATGGGAATGTGTGTTAGAAAATACGATTAGGAGCGGAAGTGTTGAAAGAATACTATTTGGGTGCTAATTCCGAGCTTGCTGCCCAGATGTTGTTTTTAGGTGAAATTGGATTACTAAGACGTGTTTATTAGCTACTAACACTAGTTTTATCACCTAATATGTTGTAGATAAGTGTTTGGAGGAAAAGGATACTACTCCGAGGTAATAACGACATAGTACAGCGAGGTATGTAAGGCAACTTGATTTCCTATTACTTGGCATGAAATCTATAGTCTTCCTTAGCACCTAAAGGCACGTACAAACTCCGACATGGCTGCTAACCGTGTTCCCACTCTTTAACATGTCCATATGTCTCCATACATAGTCATTGTCAACCTGCATATGTACTTGAATACCGAATATGCATGAATTCCTTTTTACCAAACAAAGTCTATGTGTTGTTCAATCTTTGATACGATTCATTAGTTGTGTATCTCTCTTCCCATCGTGGTATTACCTTACATGGTTTTTCATATGTCACATGTCTATACTCCTATAGTTCTAAAGGTTATGACCACCAAAAGAACCATCTCAAAGTAAATAAAAGATAACTTACAGTTGCTTATAAATGAGTGGTAGCCCGAGGGGTGGAAGAATCACCTAGCCAGGGTCGATCTCATTTGGGTGGTAGCCCGAGGGGTGAAGGAATCACCTAGCCAGGGTCGATCCCATTACAGATTTACCACTGATCAGCTGGTCATTTACATGATATATTGTGCACAGATTATACAGTAAAGAAAGATACAGTAATAAAAAGACATAAAGTACATGATTCCACAGTATGACTAAAGGTGGTCTTATCATACATACACACCAGCATGTGATTTCATTTGAGCTCATATTGCATATATAGTGTTTCCTGCCTTACATATTCAGTACATTATCTTATACTGACGTCCCTTACGGGGGACCTGCATTTCATGCTGCAGGTACAGGAGCTACTAGATCTCCCCAGTAAGAGTACAGGACTTCCAGCTGCTATTACTAAGCTCCAGGTTGCTTCGGGGCTTATGTGTTTAGGACTTGTATTTTGTATTGTATAGTTGGTCATGAGGCGGGGCCTGTCCCGACCCATATGGATATTGCTCCTTACTTAGAGGCTTTGTAGACTATGTAAATTAAAGTATGGTCAAATAGTGTATTATAGACATCGTGGCTCCAACGGCCTAGTCTTATGCATTTACGTTTGGTTTGTTAGTACAGTTTACTTTCTTTTGACAGCCTATTGAGTATGGAAACCTCTTAAATGTTCATAGCAGGTGTATAGTTATGTTGGTTCTCCCGAGCCTTGTTGGCAACGGGTGCCAGTCCGCCTTAATAGGGCTTAGGGCGTGACAGAAGTGGTATCAGAGCGGGTCGTCCTAGGGAGTCTACAAAGCCGTGTCTATGTAGAGTCTTGTTTATGGATGTGTTGTGCACCACATTTATAAGCAGGAGGCTACGTGGCATTTAGGAGTTGTCACTTTCTTTTCATTCTTTAGATCGTATCATAGAGCCAAGTGTTGTAGGTTGATTATTTCTGACCTCTAAATTATTTTGTACAGTAAGCATGCCTGAAACAAGGAAATGCAAAGGCAAGGGGAAGGAGGTGGAAGTGGTAATTGGTATGCCCAGTCGGGTGAGACGACGAGATGAGGCCCAAGATGAGTCTCTGTCCCAAACATCTCCAACTCCTCCAGCTCCTGATGAACCAGGTCGTAGTGAAACTCCCTCAGAACCACCTGCCGATGCTGCTGTGCAGGATCTGAGAAATGCGGTCCAATTATTGACACGCATAGTTGCTAGCCAAAGCAAAGACAAGAAGGCCAAGTTGTAGGTGCAGATGGTGCGAATAGGGCAGCTAGCACGAGGATACGTGACTTCCTTAATTTGGACCCTCCAACTTTCACCGGATCAGATCCCAATGAAGATCCACAAGACTTCATCGACCAGATCCAGCGCACTTTAGATGTTATGCATGTGAGTGGTACAGAAGCTGTAGAACTGGCAGCATATAGATTGAAAGGTGTGGCTATATTGTGGTATGAAGCTTGGAAGCAATCCAAGGGTGCAGATGCACCTCCAATTACTTGGAAGGAGTTCAAAGAGGCCTTTCTTGACCACTACTTGCCATATGAGATCCGAGAGGCCCGTGCAGATCAATTTCTGAATCTCCATCAAGGGGGTATGAGCGTGAGGGAGTATAGCCTCCAGTTTAACTCCTTGGCCAGGTATGCTCCCAACGTAGTTGCTACTATGGCAGATAGAGTTCATCGGTATGTGGATAGGTTGGATACATATCTGGTAAGAGACTGTGCTATTGCTTCATTGAATAAAGACATGGATATAGCAAGAATGCAAGCATTTGCGCAGAAACTAGAGGATCAGAGGCAAAGGAGAAGGACACAAGAAATAGAAAGGGGCCATTCCAAGAGGGCCAGGTCTACGGGGCAATTTGTACCATCCCAAGGTGATGTTAGGCCCCGATTTCCTAGTAGACCACCTAGACCATCATCCTCATATTCTGCAGTCAGTGCTCCACCGCAATTTCAAGGGCCTAGAGGTAATCAGTTTAATCAAAGAAGTGAGGGACAAGGTGCACGGACTACAGGATATTCGGCCAGCCAGCAGATTCCTCCTAGGCAGTCTTGCAAACAATGTGGGAGGAGTCATTCAGGTATATGCCGTGTTGGGACAGATGCCTGTTATTGGTGTGGTGTACCAGGGCATATGATAAGAGATTGCCCGAGAAGACGTATGGGTGATATGGCACAACCTGCTGGGTCAGCTGTTGCATCATCATCGTCAGTTCTTCCCGTTAGTAGGGGTCAGCAAATGCCTACAGGCCGTGGTAGAGGTGGTAGAGGAGCAGCTAGCTCCAGCGGAGCCCAGAATCGCACTTATGATCTGGGAAGTCGGCAAAATTTAGAAGCTTCACCCGATGTGGTCACAGGTACATTGTCCATCTTTTCACATAATGTGTATGCATTAATTGACCCTGGTTCTACATTATCATATATTACACCACTAGTGGCTGGGAAGCTTAAAAGAACATCTATATTATTGAATGAGCCATTTGAAGTATCTACGCCAACCGGTGAATTTATTATAGCTAGAAGGGTCTATTATGATTGTGTTGTAACTGTTTGTGACCGTGATACGTGGGCGGACCTTGTTGAGTTAGATATGGTGGAATTCGATGTTATAATGGGCATGGATTGGTTAGCTTCTTGCTATGCTACTGTAGATTGCCGATCTAAGAGAGTGTATTTCCACTTTCCAAATGAGGTAGTCCTTGAATGGGAAGGTATTGTTGGGGCACCAAAGGGGAAGTTTATTTCCTATTTTAAGGCAAGGAAGATGATGTCAAAGGGGTGTATATGTCATCTAGTTAGAGTAAGGGATATGGAGGCTGAATCACCAACTCTTCAATCGGTTCTGGTAGTGAATGAATTTGCTGATGTGTTTCCCGAAGAGCTTCCAGGTTTACCTCCAGAACGAGAGATAGATTTTGGCATTGATTTACTCCCAGGCACTCAACCTATTTCTATCCCTCCATATAGAATGGCCCCGGCAGAGCTACGTGAATTAAAGGAGCAATTGAAAGATTTGCTAGAGAAGGGCTTTATAAGACCTAGTGTATCCCCTTGGGGTGCGCCAGTGTTATTTGTACGTAAAAAGGATGGCACCTTGAGAATGTGTATTGACTATCGGCAATTGAATAAGGTGACAATTAAATACAAATACCCCCTCCCCAGGATTGATGATTTATTTGATCAATTACAGGGTGCCAAATGTTTTTCAAAAATTGATTTGAGTTCAGGTTATCACCAAGTGAGAGTGAGGGAAAAAGATATACCCAAGACAGCCTTTAGGACACGTTATGGCCACTTTGAATTTCTTGTTATGTCATTTGGGCTGACAAATGCACCAGCAGTTTTCATGGACTTAATGAACAGGGTATTCAAGCCGTTCTTGGATGTCTTTGTGATAGTATTTATAGATGACATTTTGGTGTATTCAAGATCAAAAGAGGACCATGCAAATCACTTACGGCAGGTATTACAAGTTCTTCGTGATCGGCAATTGTATGCCAAGTTTTCCAAATGTGAATTTTGGTTGAAATCAGTGGCATTCTTGGGTCATATTGTATCCAATGAAGGGATAAGGGTTGATTCACAAAAGATAGAGGCGGTGAAAGATTGGCCAAGGCCAACAACGCCCACCGAAGTTCGAAGCTTCTTAGGGTTGGCAGGTTATTATAGAAGATTTGTCGAAGGTTTTTCTTCTATTTCTGCACCTCTAACAAAGTTGACACATAAGGCGACCAAATTTCAATGGAATGATGCATGTGAAAGGAGCTTTCAAGAGTTGAAAAGCAGGCTAACTTCTGCACCTGTATTAGTGCTTCCAGAAGGAGGCACAGAGGGGTATGCGGTATATTGTGATGCTTCGGGGGTTGGCTTAGGGTGTGTACTGACACAACATGGTAGGGTAATTGCTTATGCCTCGAGACAACTGCGCCCACATGAGAAAAACTACCCGACACATGACCTTGAACTAGCAGCTGTTGTGTTTGCCTTGAAAATATGGCGCCATTATTTGTATGGGGTTCATGTTGACATATATACTGATCATAAGAGCTTACAGTACATATTTAAACAGAAAGACCTAATTTTAAGGCAGCGGAGGTGGCTGGAGCTAATAAAGGATTACGATGTTGATATACTATACCATCCAGGGAAAGCAAATGTGGTAGCCGATGCTTTGAGCCGCAAGGCAATTGTGAATATTGATGATCAGACCGTGGTACGTCAAGGAGTCGCTAAGGATCTACGTCAACTAGCCAATTTGGGAGTGCGCCTCATTGAAACTCCAAAGGAAGGGGTTGTTGTGCATAATGCTACAGAGTCTTCATTGATAACAGAGGTAAGGGAAAAACAGTTCAAAGATCCTATTCTACGGCGACTTAAGGAGAAGGTGAGTCAAGGCATAATGAAGGGCTTTGAACTTACCCAAAATGGAGAACTTTACTGTCAAAACAGATTGTGCGTTCCTAATATAAATGGACTAAGAAGGAGAATAATGGAAGAAGCCCATCATTCAAGATATTCTATCCATCCAGGATCAACTAAGATGTATCATGACCTGAAGGAAATGTTTTGGTGGGAAGGCATGAAAAAGGACCTTGCAGAATTTGTGGCTCAATGTCCAAATTGCCAACAAGTTAAGGTAGAGCACCAAAAGCCGGGAGGTTATATGCAATGTATAGAGCTTCCAACATGGAAGTGGGATATGATTAATATGGATTTTGTTACTGGGTTGCCTCGCTCATTTCAGAAGTTTGACTCCATATGGGTAATAGTTGATAGACTTACAAAGTCAGCACACTTCTTGCCAGTTAAGAGTGACTATACGGCTGAAGAGTATGCAAAGCTATACCTTAAGGAGATAGTTAGACTACATGGGGTCCCAATCTCCATTATATCTGATCGGGGAGCTCAATTCACCGCAAAATTTTGGAAATCCTTCCAGAGGATCTTAGGGACACAAGTAAATTTAAGTACAGCTTTCCACCCGCAGACAGATGGTCAAGCAGAACGCACCATTCAAACACTTGAAGATATGTTGCGGGCGTGTGCATTGGACTTCAAAGGTAGTTGGGTGGAGCATTTGCCACTTATTGAATTTGCCTATAATAACAGCTACCATTCAAGTATCAAGATGGCACCGTATGAAGCTTTGTATGGAAGGAAATGTAGATCACCAATAGGATGGTTTGAAGTGGGTGAAACCACCTTGCTTGGTCCAGATCTAGTCCAACAAGCCATGGAAAAAGTCAAGGTAATACGACAACGGCTAGAAACAGCCCAAAGCCGTCACAAATCATATGCAGATGCTAGAAGAAGAGGACTGGAGTTCTCAGTAGGAGATTGGGTATTCTTAAAGGTGTCTCCAATGAAAGGTGTTATGAGATTTGGTAAGAAAGGGAAACTAAGCCCACGTTACATAGGGCCATATAAGATTATTAAAAGGTTTGGACAAGTTGCATATGAATTAGAGTTACCCCAGGAGCTTTCAATGGTTCATCCAGTTTTTCATGTCTCAATGCTCCGAAAATGCATAGGTGATCCATCTCGTATTACTCCTATTGAAGATATTCAAGTCAAGGAAGATCTCACCTATGAAGAGGTACATATTGCTATCCTAGATCGTCAAGTTAGAAAGCTAAGGAATAAGGAAATACCTTCAGTGAAAGTGCTTTGGAGGAACCAACAGGTAGAAGAGATAACGTGGGAGGCTGAGGAAGCAATGAGGTCTAAATATCCTTATTTATTTGAAGCTAAAGAGGAAGTCCAAGATACAGAGTTAAAGGAGTAGTAGGTACGTGAATATGAATTCTTACTATGTTTTCAAAAGTCTGTATACACGGAAGTTTAAACTTGTTTAACCTATTCAATTATGCTTACATTCGGGGACGAATGTTCCTAAGGGGGGGAGGATGTAACACCCCACATCATACATGTACTAGTCCAACATAGATGAAACATGATATGACAAGGTCAAATCTGCACATATTTTTAAAAGTGCATGAATTCTAGATTTAAGGGTTATATGTACATCTAACGCTTAAGATGACCGAGCGTATATAATTTTTAGGTCAAGTTAAGGAGAGTGTGACCTTAAATGAAGTAAAATAATTGAGGTGCTTGTGGGACTTAGGAAGCTATTAGGTGAGTCACCTACGTGCTTAATAAGCTCGGTAAACGGAGACAAGGCCCAACATCGAATTTGTTCAAGTCCGATAAAGAATAAACCCCGAGTTAAAGGTGTCATTTGGGCCCATGGTTTGGCATCATAAAAGGGCAATATTTGCAGCCCAAGATGGATAAGAAAAAGGGCCAAATTACAACTACAATGCAATTCAAAACTAAAGCCCAAACTAAGTGGGCTTAGGGAGTAAATGTTTGCAACAAAGCCCATCCCATTTGAAGCCCAATAAGGCCCAAATGAAAGGGCCAAGCTGCTGCCCCATAACCTTATTAAAATAAGGCTAAAAGCCCAAAAGAAAGTCGGCCAAAAGAGGCCTATAAAAGGGAGCAACCAGCAGCAACTTTCAGCCATTTTCTTAAGCCAAATTTTCAGATTTCTCTCAAGTTTCTTTTTGCCCTCTCTCCATTTTCTAAAGCAGCCAAGACACACTTCTAGGGTTCTTGAAGAGAACCTAATACTTGAGAGTTAAGGTAAGTAAAAATACCCATGGTTTGGTGTAATTTTTCCATGAAAAACATGAAGAGTATGTTGGTTGTATTGTGCAGGAATTTTGGGACAGCATGTGTTCCAATTTTGTAGTTCACTTTTCTTGTTAAATAAGAGACTTTTATCTTGTTGGTTGGCTGATTTATGAAGTAATATGTATGTTTTTAAGATGTCTTGGGTCCATAGTGATGTAAGAAGGCTGCTGGACCACTTGTACCTTCCGCAAAAACAAGTTCTTAAATGATGTCTTAATTCCGGTCATTAGTAAGAATTTGTGGACTGTTTTGGGAATTGTTGTCTCGTGTTTTTCATCTACTTAGGGAATGTTTTTGGACTGGTTTAGGACTGTAATTATGTGTAAATATGTTGAGGACAGTTTGGTTAAGGTTGGAACTGATTTGGAATGGTTGACGTCGAAATGTAGCGGAAAGACGCAATGTTGCGTTGTCTACTTACGTGTTGTGTAAAGTTGTTGTATGCTGTATTGTATGAGTTGTTGTAATGCTGTTATGAGACTAAGCATAGCTGGATATGACATGTATATGGGAATGTGTGTTAGAAAATACGATTAGGAGCGGAAGTGTTGAAAGAATACTATTTGGGTGCTAATTCCGAGCTTGCTGCCCGGATGTTGTTTTTAGGTGAAATTGGATTACTAAGACGTGTTTATTAGCTACTAACACTAGTTTTATCACCTAATATGTTGTAGATAAGTGTTTGGAGGAAAAGGATACTACTCCGAGGTAATAACGACATAGTACAGCGAGGTATGTAAGGCAACTTGATTTCCTATTACTTGGCATGAAATCTATAGTCTTCCTTAGCACCTAAAGGCACGTACAAACTCCGACATGGCTGCTAACCGTGTTCCCACTCTTTAACATGTCCATATGTCTCCATACAGTCATTGTCAACCTGCATATGTACTTGAATACCGAATATGCATGAATTCCTTTTTACCAAACAAAGTCTATGTGTTGTTCAATCTTTGATACGATTCATTAGTTGTGTATCTCTCTTCCCATCGTGGTATTACCTTACATGGTTTTTCATGTCACATGTCTATACTCCTACAGTTCTAAAGGTTATGACCACCAAAAGAACCATCTCAAAGTAAATAAAAGATAACTTACAGTTGCTTATAAATGAGTGGTAGCCCGAGGGGTGGAAGAATCACCTAGCGAGGGTCGATCTCATTTGGGTGGTAGCCCGAGGGGTGAAGGAATCACCTAGCCAGGGTCGATCCCATTACATATTTACCACTGATCAGCTGGTCATTTACATGATATATTGTGCACAGATTATACAGTAAAGAAAGATACAGTAATAAAAAGACATAAAGTACATGATTCCACAGTATGACTAAAGGTGGTCTTATCATACATACACACCAGCATGTGATTTCATTTGAGCTCATATTGCATATACAGTGTTTCCTGCCTTACATATTCAGTACATTATCTCGTACTGACGTCCCTTACGGGGGACCTGCATTTCATGCTGCAGGTACAGGAGCTACTAGATCTCCCCAGTAAGAGTACAGGACTTCCAGCTGCTATTACTAAGCTCCAGGTTGCTTCGGGGCTTATGTGTTTAGGACTTGTATTTTGTATTGTATAGTTGGTCATGAGGCGGGGCCTGTCCCGACCCATATGGATATTGCTCCTTACTTAGAGGCTTTGTAGACTATGTAAATTAAAGTATGGTCAAATAGTGTATTATAGACATCGTGGCTCCAACGGCCTAGTCTTATGCATTTACGTTTGGTTTGTTAGTACAATTTACTTTCTTTTGACAGCCTATTGAGTATGGAAACCTCTTAAATGTTCATAGCAAGTGTATAGTTATGTTGGTTCTCCCGAGCCTTGTCGGCAACGGGTGCCAGTCCGCCTTAATAGGGCTTAGGGCGTGACAGTTAGCAATCATTCCAAGTATGTAAGGATAACCTAAAGCATGTAATTGTTCTTCCATGTGCCCCTTTGAGTAAATTGAGTCTATGATTGAAGATGATGGGTTATATGTGAAAATCCCTGAGTACTCTACTGAAATTCTTCTTAATTCATGTATTTTTCTTAAATTGATGATCATCATAAACTTGCTTTACTGCATAAGTTGTTTTCATGAATGATTTAATAAAATTCTATGTCTATTTTACTAAAGAATGCAAGAATGAACTTAGGGGATGAGTTTATGATAGCCTTGAAGATGATGATGTTTGTGATGTTGTGATTGTGGTCCAAATTGTTGCGAGTCTTGATGAAGATGTTGATGAGAATGATGTTCATGAGTCTTAAAAACTTGAAACTAAATTCTAAAAGAATGTCTCGAGTCCATGATGTTGATGTTGATGTTGATGAGATGAGTTGATGTTGATGATACGAGTTGATGTTGATGTACTATGCCCCTATGGGACCGATGATGAGAAATCTTGATGATTATGTTTTATGAGCATGTCTAGTTCTGGGAGGAGTATTGAGCACCGAAATGGGTGAGAGTGAGTCCCACTCGAACTCATTAACTACGTGGCCCGCATAGGAGAGGATCGAACCTTAATACAGATGTTTCCTTTGTCCCAAAGAGGACAAATGTTATTTATTATAGATCCACTAATGGTGATGTCCTTTACCCCGAGCAAGGTAATAGATGGATGTGGCAACGACATCGCTTTGTTCTATTATCACGAGCTCATACGTGATGATTGTCGGTTAGAGAAACTCCCGGCTAGGTTCCATACTAATAGAACTCTGATGTTGAAGTGATGGTATGAGTCTTGATGAATGTTGATGTTTTATTATCTACCCTTTATCCTTGTCCTAGACGCGCATGAATCCTTCGAGTTGAGTTGAGTTGAGTCGAGTTTCCTTGAGATGAGTCTGATGTATTGATGAGTCATTTGTCTACTTTTTATTCTTGCTTTAGATAGACATTTGATATTCTGACGGAGTATGATGTTGAGTTGATGTTATCCCTATACCGTTCTATTTATACTATTATATTCAACCATCTTACATATCGTACATTTCGCATACTGACATCACTCGGCGCTGCATCGATTCATGATTCAGATACAGGAGGCAGAGGACTTCAGAAGACGCCTCGTTGAGGTTCGAAGATTCTGATTTCTATTATGTGTGAGCCCTCCTTGCTATCCGGAGGATCCCTTTTTTGTCACGACTCGGATCCAGGGCCTAGAAGTGACACGGCGAATGGGAAACCGAGAGTCCCTAAAGAAGCCTCAAAATATCCAAATCCACATCATCAGTTCGGAAGCGCATTTAAATAGTAAACACATAGTTCTAGCGGATGGGAAAATAGGACTAACGCTATGGGGATATCGAAGGGAAAGGGATTTACATGTATTCATGTAGCACATAGCACATAAGAACTAAGGGGCGGGTTAGTATGACTCACTCTATGGGGTTAATACGGGGCTTAGGATCTTCCACATTTACACATAAAACATACATGCATATCATAATCCCCATAATCAATATTATAACCATATCTAATAAATAATCAAATTTATAAACTTCAAATACAACACATAACATATAGAATCTATGAGGGTCTACAAGATGTCCAACAATGCTTCTAGTCATAAGATGGGACGCGGGCCAAGACATGTTCCGACACCCTCAATTAAGAAGATAAATAGAAAATAACATAGGTAGAAGGAAGGTGGTAGGACTCACCACAATATCAACTCTCCGAATTCGAGCTACCCGTCAAGCGGTGGATGATCGTAACACATGGTCCCTACATGGTAAAATCATGTAGGAATAGAGTATGTGTTAGCACGTTTGAATGTACTAAGTATGCGGGCATGTAATGCATATGACTTATCAAACCTGCATTTCAATGTTAGATGACAAGAGCACATAATATAGAAAGAATTATATATTCAAGGAAATAATATGCAATATGCCATGAAATTCATGATGCACGAATGCAATAATATTCATACTTAGCGGGGATATGACCACAACTGACATGTGTAAGACCAAGCGAGCTATACCTTGGAATCCTGATGAAATCCCCTCACCGGTACGGAGGTGGTCCACTTGCCAAAGGTAAACCATACTTCACCTTACGGAACATATCCAATTTCATATAAAACAACCTTCCTTATGGGAACATATCCCATTTCGTATAGGATTCTCATAACACATGTTAGGCATATAGTTTGAGGAAAGGAAGAGGGCCCTTGGGGATAGCCTTGATACCCCTCAATCCATCGGTGCTAAGTCAACATCCCACAAAAATACATATAACATAGATATACATACTTTCAAAAAGGCAATAGTCATTTCAAATCCGATAAATGCACATTTAGTCCCAAATGCCAAATAATAAGTCATAATCATATTACTAATGCAAGGGATAGCTCATTCATATATACGAGATAGTGCACGCACCCAAGATGCTCAAAGAGCCATAATCATAAGACATATATATGATCACATTCTTGTCATAACCAATGCCTTATCATAATCATATCAAAATTATTTCATAAAACATAATTGTGCTTAACCCACTTAATAATTTTCATATACCAATGTTCATGAATACAAATGCAAATTCATGATGTGAGGATAACACGAGTAACATAGACTCAAGATAAAATCAATCATCATAATATGAAATTGAATAAATCCATAATTAAATCAACATCTGAATCATAATATAAATCACCCATGCATAAATCAACTTTAAAAGGGGACATGCATGTTCATAACTTCATATCTCAATGTAAATCATCATGAGAGCAATCAAAGTAGATTAAAATCATATGTAAAGTACTGCCCATACATCAATTGGATTTAAAAAATCAAATGATGAAAACCCATATTTAAAGTAAACTAAAATTCATGAAATCAATTGAAAAGATTTTTGGGTCTTCTTTGTTGAAAGGGACCAAGAATAAATCCCACATACCTTGATTAGGAAGATGAATTTGAGATCCCAATTGCTTCCTAGATTGAATCTTGAAGATGAGACTTGGAGAGGATTTTGAGAGTCTAATTTTAGAAACTATGTGTTTGTCCTGAATAAGGGTTTAGAATTAGTGTAGGAGAAGTTTAGGAATATAAAGGGCGGGAGGGGGGAGGGGGGTTAAAAAGGTCTTAAAAGCCTTAGGGATGGGTCAAAAATACCTCAATAAAACACCCCCATTAAATTTTAAATTGAACTTGACACGGTTGGCTTCACGGTCCGTAAAGGCCTCCCGTCTAGCCCAGACAAATTCTACGAAAAAAGGCATAACTTCTTGCTCCAAACTCATAATGAGGTGAAACCAAATGCGTTGGAAAGATAATTTAAAGAGCTTCAATTTGATATGTCGTGGGCCACCTAGTTTATTTTGTGCTAAGAGATATGACCATTTTAAGTTGACCCCTCTATCGGTACTTGTGAAAAACTCAGCCAATGGAATTCCTTTGAACTTGAATTGATGTAAGACACCTATGATGGCCTTAATAAACATAAATAAGCTTGAATTGAAGGCTAGAAAGTGGAACTTATCTTGATCTTGAATATCCCGTACTTAGAATTTTCAATGCGGAAGAAGTTCACACGGACGGTCACACGGCCCGTGTGACACTACACGGGTCATGTTAAGGACCGTGAAATGATACTTGGAAAAATTCTATCATGCAGGTTATACGGTGGGCCACACGTCCCGTGACATACCACATGGACCGTGTGGGTGGCCGTGTGACCTCATTTGGTCTTGTTTCTTGGTTTTCCAGGTACAAGGCCATCACATGGCTCACCACACAGCCCAGTCTATGTGGGGTTTCGATGTGATGTGCCTTATCCTGAAACTCCATGTCAAGTCTCCATAATCAAAATTATGGCCAAGTACCCCTCACTGGAGGCCACATAGTCTATGTGACCTCACACGAGCCATGTGGGCCTCCCATAAAGTTACACTTGGTCATTTTTTTTCATGGGGCGACATCATTAGGTCTGATAATGTTGTTCAAGAATCTAGGTCTTTACATTTTTCCTTTACCTGTTATTTTATTTATTGAGTTAGGTAGCCATGGCCTGTCATGGTACCCTCTTAGACTATCTAGTTGAGTTAGAGATTTCATAGACATGAGTAGAGGTTTGATGTTGAGGTCATTTTCCCTTTTGAGTTGAGTTAGCATCTACATTCGCTTACCATTGATATTGAGACTGAGTGTTGGCCATTGGCCTCCTTATTGATATAGACTGATTGATGTAGCTCACTTCTTTTATCTTGTTATTCTATTATGCTTGATGTTGAGTGAATGTTCTGAGATTGAGTGGTTCGCTTGGGGGCTAGCAATAGTCTTTGGGTGCCGGCCATGCCTAGGGTACCCTCTCGAGACATGAGAAATTTGGTATCATAGCATAAGATTCAAGAGTCCTAGAGAGTCTATGAAGCCATGTCTAGTAGAGTCTTGTTTATGTGTGTGTTGTGCACCACACTTCATAAATAAAAGGCTATAGGACATTAGGAATGGTTACACTTCTTTGATATTCTGAGTTCGTGCAATAGAGTTTGACTTTATGAAACTCTCTTCTAATTCGTATGTTACGTGTTTGCAGATCATGCCTCCTAAACGCACTGCTTCCCCAAGAGATGCCTCAGTCCCAAAAACTGAGAATCCCTCCCCCCCCCCCCACTAGAGGCCCCTACCGAGATTAAGCCAAGGAGACGGGGTCGACCTGCCAGAGCTACTGAGGTTCCTTAGGCACCACCTGCTCAGTAAGTCTCCATTTCTGAAGCAGACATTAGGGGAGCCATTGCTATGCTCACTCAGTTGGTGGCCTCCTAGAGCAATAGTCGAAGTCCCCAGGACCCTAACTCCAACTCCCAAGGGCCTAGAGCTGCAACCAGGCTCAGATTTCTTGAGGATGAACGCGCCAATCTATACGGGGTCTAAGGTTGAGGAGGATCTATAAAACTTTGTTAGTGAGATGTGCAAGATTTTGAGGGCTATGCATGCGAATGAGGTTGAGGGAGTCGAGATTGTCTCCTATCAGCTTAATGATGTTGCTAATGTATAGTATAACTAATGGAAAGATGGTAGAGGTGAGGATGCTGAACCTGGTGAGTGGGAGGAGTTTGAGAGTGCTTTCCTTGACCACTGTTTTCCCAAAGAGTTGAGGGAGGCGAAGGTTGAGGAGTTCATAAACCTGAAGCAAGAGGGGTTGACTGTCAAAGAGTACAACCTCAAGTTCATTCGGCTGTCCTGATATTCCTAGAGAATGTTCTGGATATAAGGGCGAGAATGAGAAATTTCGTGTCTGGATCGGGCAGGCATGTAAAGAGGGAGTGTAAGGCAGCATTGCTGATTCCAGGTATGGACATCTCTAGACTTATGGTCTATGCCCAACAAACTGAGGAGGACAATAAGAAGGATAGGGAAGAGTAGCAGAGTAAGAAGGCCAAATCAACAGGCCACGAGCCTAGCCAACAGAAGTAAAATAATGGTGATAGAACTTACTTTTGGAAGAGGTCTTCTAGCTATGCACCCTCGGTGGCAAGTGCGCCTGTTCAGAAAAAAATGTATGATCAGAAATCTTATAGCCACTAGAATTTTAGAGCTCAGGGCCTTCAGTCCCAAGCAAGCGTGACCCAAGGCCCAAGAGGAAAACCACCTTATGGAAGATGTGACAAACTTCACGTTGGTGCGTGCCATGAGGGCACAAATGCTTGTTATTCATGCGGACAACCTAGTCATTTTCAGGGTGAATGTCTAACGAGGAGATAGGGTGATAAAAGTAACAAAGCTCAATCTTCTACAGTGCCCCTTGAGGGCAGTCATCAGAAAGCTACTATTGGGGGTGCAGGAGGAGGGACGAACTGTCTATATGCAATGGGTAATCGACGGGACCAAGAGGTTGCACAAAATGTTGTTATGGGTATGCTCCAAGTCTTTTCTTATGTTTTTCATGCACAACTTAACTCGGGTGCCACTTTATATTTTGTGACTCCCTATGTGGCCAATGAATTTGAGATTTTTCTAGAGTGTTTGTTTGAGCCTTATATTGTTTCTACTCCTACTGGTGAGTCTATCCTAGCTGAGAGGGTCTATAGAGATTGTGTAGTATCCATCTGTCATAGGAATACTTTGGTTTACTTGGTAGAATTGGAGAGGGTTGACTTTGATGTAATCCTTGGTATGGATTGTCTCCATGCCTGTCATACCTCAATAGATTATAGGACCTGAGTTTTCAAATTCCAATTTCCGAATGAACTAGTCCTAGAGTGGAAGGATAGTTCTGTTGCACCCAAGGTTAAGTTTATTTCCTACTTGAGAGCTAGAAAGCTAATTTCTAAAGGTTGTATTTACCACCTCATTCGAGTTAAATTTGAGGATATCGAGTCTCCTACTCTTTTGTTAGTTTCAATTGTGAATGAGTTCCTTGAGGATTTACCTGGAATCCCTCCTAATAGGGAGATCAACTTTGGGATTGATGTTCTTCCTGATATGCAGCCTATTTCAATTCCCCCATATAGGATGGCCTTCGTTGAGTTGATAGAGTTGAAGGATTTGTTAGAGAAGGGCTTTATTAGGCCAAGTGTTTCTCTTTGGGTGCTCCTATTCTATTTGTATAAAAGAAGGATGGGTCTCTCAGAATGTGCATAGACTACAGGCAACTAAACAAGGTCACGATCAAGAATAAATATCCTCTCCCTAGGATAAATGATCTGTTTGACCAACTTCAGGGTGTCCCATGCTTTTCAAAGATAGACCTTAAATCGGATTACCACTAGTTAAAAGTAAGAGAATGTGATGTTCCAAAGATAGCCTTTAGGACTAGATATGACCACTTTTCTTCGTCATGTCCTTTGGGTTGACGAACACACCTGTAGCTTTCATGGACCTGATGAAGAGGGTGTTCAGACCCTACCTTGATATGTTTGTAATCGTGTTCATTGATGATATTTTGGTGTATTCGAAGGATGGGGAGGAGCATGCCAAACACCTTAGAATTGTCCTTTAGACTCTTAAGGACCATGAATTGTATGCGAAGTTCTCAAAATGTGAGTTTTGGCTCAAGTCAGTGGCTTTCCTAGGCCATGTTGTTTCGGTGATGGAATTTGAGTAGATGCCCAGAAGATTGAAGTGGTTAAGAACTGGCCATGACTGACCTCTCCAACTTACATAAGAAGTTTCTTGGGTTGGCAGGATACTATTGCAGATTCCTTGACGGATTTTCTTCCCTATCTGCACCATTGGCCAAGCTGACTCAGGAAAAGGTCAAGTTTTAGTGGTCTGAGGAATCTGAGAAGAGCTTCCAAGAGTTGAAGACTAGATTGACCATTGGACCTGTTTTGATATTGCCCGATGGGACGAAAGATTTTGTGATATATTGTGACGCATCAAGAGTTAGGTTGGGTTGTGTATTGATACAGAGAGAGAAGGTAACAGCCTATGCTTCCATGCAACTTAAAGTTCATGAGAGGAACTATCTAACCCATGATCCTGAGTTGGTGATGGTAGTGTTTGCACCTAAAATCTAGTGCCACTACTTGTATGGAGTGCATGTGGACATGAGCATCCTATACCACCCAGGTAAAGCTAACATTGTTCCTAATGTTCTTAGTGAGTTGTCAATGGGTAGCACATCCCATGTTGAGAAAGAGAAGAAAGAGCTAGTGAAGGAAGTGCATAGGTTAGCTCGATTGGGAGTCCAACTCGAGGAGAATGACGAGGGAGGAATCAATGTTCAGAGTAGGTCTGCATCATCACTAGTATTAGTAGTAAAAGAAAAGCCAGATCGAGATCCTATGATATTCCAATTGAAGGAGGCTGTCCACAAACAAAAAGTGATGGTCTTCTCCAAATGGGGAGATAGGGTGTTGAGATACCAGAGTAGGCTATGTGTTCCTGACGTTGATGGTGTCCGAGAGAGGATCATGATTGAAGCCCACAACACTAGATACTCCATTCATCCGGGGTCCACCAAGATGTACCACGACTTAAGAGAGGTCTAGCAGTGGATTGGATTGAAGAAGGACATTGCTGAGTTTGTTTCAAAGTGTCCAAATTACCAGCATGTGAAGGTTGAGCATCGAAGGCCAAGTGGCTTGGCTCAAAACTTTGATAATCCAGAGTGGAAATAGGTGATGGTTAACATGGACTTCATCACCAGCCTACCGAGCTCCCGAAGACAGCATGATTCCATATGGGTGATTGTAGACAAGATGACTAAATCAGCACACTTCTTAGCAGTCAAGATAACTAATACTGTGGAGGAGTATGCCAAGATCTACATCCAAGAGATCATGAGGTCGCATGGATTTCCCTTGTCCATCATTTCGGACAGAGGAGCCCAGTTTACTTCTGACTTCCAAAGGTCTTTCCAGAAGGAATTGGGTACCAAGGTAAATCTAAGTACATCCTTTCATCCAAAGATGAATGGTCAGGTGAAGTACACTATTCAGATGGTAAAAGATATTTTGAGAGCCTGCGTTCTAACTTCAAAGGGAATTGGGATAACCATCTACCACTGGTTGAATTTACATATAACAATAGTTATCATGCGAGCATTCAAATGACCCCATATAAGGCCTTGTATGGGAGGAGGTGTAGATCACCCATTGGGTGGTTTGAGGTTGGAGAAACCAAGTTGATTGGTCCTAACCTTGTCAACTAGTCCATAGAGAAGGTGAAGATTATTAGGGAGAGGTTAAAGACTGTACAAAGACGTCAAATGTCTTACACCGATGTGAGGAGAAGAGACTTAGAGTTCGAGGTGAGTGATTGGGTATACTTGAAAGTATCACCCATGAAGGGGGTCATGAGGTTTGGGAAGAAGGGGGAATTAAGTCCTCGCTATATCGGCCCTTATCGGATTGTGAGGAGAATTCGGAAGGTTGCTTATGAGCTAGAGTTACACTAAGTTAGACGGAATTCATCCGGTGTTCCACATTTCTATGTTGAAGAAGTTTTTGTCAGATCCTGCCTTGGTGATCCTTGTTGAGAGCATGGGAGTCAAAGATAGCTTGTCCTATAAGCAAATTCCTGTCCAAATCCTTGATCGACAGGTTCCCAGACTGAGAAATAAAGAGATATCCTCCATTAAAGTTTTGTGGAGGAATCAATTTGTTGAGGAAGCCACGTGGGAAGTTGAGGAAGAAATGAGAGCCAAATACCCAGACCTATTCGTGCTTGATGTCGAGAATATCAAAGGTAATATTCCTATTCTTAACTTAAATTGATGTTTCTATCCTAAGTTGATGTGCCTATTCATGATGTTCTGAGTAGAGTTATTGAGGTCGATGAAGAGTTGAGAAGTTGAGTTGTTGAGTGAGTATCGAGATGAGTCTTGAGTCTATTCGTGCCATAACACTACTCCTACTCATCAGTCAAGGACGAATGATCCCAAGGGGGTGATGATGTAACGTTTGGTGAAATTATCAAAATACCCTTATATGAGAGAGGTGCGCAAATGTGTCTTCCGATGCTCAGATGGAAAATCCAATGCTGAATTTTTTATCAGCGCGAAAAATTGAGTGGGGGAAAGGTCTCAGTAGATTTTTAGAGCGATTGAGTCAAAAGATAATTTTTTGTTCCGAGAAGCAAAATAGTGAGGATCCACAGTAGAGTCGCGTCGTGGACCCATCGCAGAGGGTAACTTATGTTTTTCCATAATTTTTTGACTGGATTGAGAAAACTTGTTCTGGAAAATTTTTGCCAAAATATGAACTGTTCGTGACAAGTTCGCGTCACGGACTGGGTTATTTCATGGCTGGAAAATTTCTAAAAAATTTTGAGGGGCATTCTGGTCCATTCCTAACACCTTCTAAAACCCATATACAACTAATATATGTCATTTTGACAAAGAAAGGGTTCAAAAAACCATCTTACAATCCCCTTCCTAGCAAATCATCAAGTTAGGGCTTGAGAAGAGTCGATATTGAAGAGTCAAGAGGAAGTTCTAAGGAATTTGTGTTGTTAGCAATCATCCAAGGTATGTCAGGCTAACCTAACGCAATGGATTATTCTTCCATGTGCCCCTTTGAGTAAATTGAGTCTATGAGAAGATGATGAGTTATATGTGAAAATCCCTGAGTACTCTACTAAAATTCTTCTTAATTCATGTATTTTTCTTAAACTGATGATCATCATAAACTTGATTTACTGCATAAGCTATTTTCATGAATGATTTTACAAAATTCAATGTCTATTTTACTAAAGAATGCAAGAATTAACTTAGGGGATGAGTCTAGAGCCTTGACGATGATGATGTTTGTGATGTTGTGATTGTGGTCCAAATTGTTTAGAGTCTTGATGATGATGTTGATGAGAATGATGTTCATGAGTCTTAAAAACTTTAAACTAAATTCTGAAAGAATATTTCGAGTCCATGAAGTTGATGTTTATGATACGAGTTGATGTTGATGTACTATATCCCTATGGGACTAATGATGAGAAATCTTGATGGTGATGTTTTGTGAGCATGTCGAGTTTTGGGGGAAGTATTGAGCACCGAAATGGGTGAGAGTGAGTCCTACTCAAACTCATTAACTGTGTAGCCCGCGTAGGAGAAGATCGAACTGTAATACGGATGTTTCCTTTGCCCCAAAAGAGGACTGATGTTATTTCCTGTAGATCGACTGATGGTGATGTCCTTTACCCCGAGCAGGGTACTGGATGGATGTGGCAACAACATCGCTTTGTTGTATCATTACCAACTCATAGGTGATGGTTGTCTATTAGAGAAACTCCTAGCTAGGTTCCATACTGATAGAACTCTCATATTGATGTGATGGTATGAGTCTTTATGCATGTTGAGGTTTTATTATCTACCCTTTATCCTCATCCTATATGAGCATGAGACCTTCGAGTTGAGTTGAGTCGAGTTTCCTTGAGATGAGTCTGATGTATTGATGATGTATTGATGAGATGTTGATGAGTCATTTGTCTACTTTTTATTTTTGCTTTAGATAGATATTTGACATTCTAACAGAGTGTGATGTTGAGTTGATATTCAGCCATCTCACGTACCATACATTCCACATATTGGTGTAACTCGGTGCTGAATCTTTGCATGATTTAGATACACGAGGCATAGGACTTCAACAGATACATCATTGAGATTCGGAGATTCTGATTTCTATCATTGGTGAGCCCTCCATGCTATCCAAAGGAGCCCTTTTTCCTTTACCTGTTATTTTATTTATTCAGTTGGGTAGCCATGGCCTGTCCTAGTACCCTCTTAGACTGTCTAGTTGAATTAGAGGCTTTATAGACATGAGTTGAGGTTTGATGTTGAGGTCTTTTCCCCTATTGAGTTGAGTTAGCATTTGCATTTGCTTACCATTGATGTTGAGACTGAGTGTTAGCCATTGGCCCTCCTTATTGATGTAGACTGATTGATGTAGCTCACTTCTTTTTTCTTGTTATTCCGTTATGCTTGATGTTGAGTGACTATCCAGAGATGGAGTGGTTCGCTTGGGGACTAGCAATAGTCTTCGTGTGCCGGCCACGCCTAGGGTACCCTCCCAGGGCGTGACAACCCATTTCCAAATGAATCTTTGTTGGCTATTTATAATAGTGTTTCTCCTTAGTATGTTAATTATTCTAATTATTTGATTTGTGGTATTGTACCTAATAGGTTGACCCTGAATAAAAAAAAGAGGTTTTCTTTATTTCCAATGGTATTATTAGGATGAGAGTTCTTGTTTTGTTTAAGTGTAGATCATATCATTCAGAGATGTGTTCCAAAAGTTTAGGTCAAAGAGATTCATGAAGCATACTCTACTTCTCTTGTGGGTGGTCACCATAGCAGAATCTACAAAACTTCAAAAGTCTTTAAAAATGGATACATTAGGCCATTAATGTACCAAGATGCAAATTATGTCATCAAAAGCATGACAACAATGCCAAATGTATGGTAATGTACCTCGAAATCATGAACTTCCTCTTACTATAATTGTTGAAGTCGAGTTTTTTGACATATGGGTGATTGATTTAATGGGACCATTTTTGAGTTCTTATGGGAATATATATATTTGTTGCTTTTGATTATGTGTCAAAGTGGGTAAAAGCAATACAATTACTTAATAATAAGGGTAAAAGCGCATTCTATTCTTGAAGTGGTATATCTTCACTCAATTTGTCTTTCCTCTTGTATCATAAGTGATGGTTGTTACTTTTGTAAATGAATGTTCTCGTCATTGTTGAGTGTATATAGTGTCGAGCATCGAGTTGCCACTCCCTACCATCCTCAAACACCAGGCAAGTTAAAGTATCAAATAGTCAGATCAAATTGATCCTGGCAAAAATGGTTAATACAAATAGAATTGATTGGTCACAAAAGTTGGATGATGCACTTTGGGCATATCGTTAAACATTTAAAACCCTAATTGGCATGTATCCATATTAGCTAGTCTTTAAAAAGCATGTCATTTTTCCCGTTGAATTGGAACACAACATTTTGTAGCAATGAAGAAATTTAATTTTAATTGGGCTAAAGCTTTATTGCATGACCAAATCAGTGGCTTGAATTAGAGAAGCTTTTTTTTGGATAGCATATGAAAGTTTAGTTATGAAGAAGGATAGAATGAAGAGGTTACATGATAAATATATCACCACGGGAACTCAAAATGGAGATTATGTATTGCTTTACAATTTGACATTGAAGTTATTTTTAAGTAAGTTAAAGTGAAAATTGTTTCGATCTCTCATAGTTGTTCATACATTTCCTAGTGGTAAAATTAAGATTGAAAACAACAAATAAAATCATTTCAAGGTGAATAGTTATTGCTTGAAGTGTATTTTGGGATGCCACCATGTGTGAGTCGTGGACATCATGAATTTGGATGATATTTGAGAAGAGCGACATCACTGTGACAGAGTGGTAAATAAAGCGCTTCTTGGGAGGCAACCCAAGGTCCGAGCTTTTGGTTTTCTCAATATTGTGTGATGAATGTGAAGGTGAAAAGTTAGTTAAACAATTTAGTGATTAGGTGAGCTCGAGACAATTTGGTGCATTACTCACTGTACTGGAATGTTATGACCCAAGCTAGACCCTAGGTGTGATACGGCGAATAAGATCCCTGAGAGAACCCCAAACTAGCCTTCTTCACATATCATAAGCGTTAATAAGTATTGAATGAAACACATAAGGTTAAACTAAGTCATAGACATAAAGTTGTAGCATAGGAGCATGGAAAGTACTGAAGCCAGGAGATCCATATACCATGTCTATCTACGTAATAGACTAGCCGGGGGCTTAAACCTATCCCTAGATCATCCTTCATGAAATAAAGGATAGTCTTAAAGGTAGTTCAACCATAACATAAAAGCTAGAAGAAAGCAGACTCGGTCCCCCAAACATAAGGACTCACCGAAACAGTCTCGAAAGCAAATCTAGATTTAGCCACAAAGATGAGAAGGAGGATAGTCACTTGTCCCTATATTGTGAAATAATGTGGCTATAAAGTATGCATTAGTACATTTGAATGAATGAAGTATGCGGTCATGCAATACAATAATATATGTATGATACATAACTAAGTACTATGAGTAAGGAAAAAGTTAAATAAGAGTAAGGAATGGAATCAACATACCAATATGCCATAAATAAAGTGATGCATGGTAATATAACGGGACATACATATGTGGGAAGTTACTATAACCGATAACAAGACCACACAAGCTATAATATGGAACCCCAGTATTACCACTACATCAAAAAAATGAGACTCTATTTCCCAAGGTAGAACTCTACATGATATAAGCTATGTGGATCCATTAGCAACACATATTTTAAATCATAAGTCCTACAGTGGCACATAATTACCGGACAATGGGATTAAGTACTATGGGCCATGCCTCAACTACGGGTGCTCCCCTAACCCAAGGTCCTCTCGGTGCTAAGTCAACATCCCAAAGAATACATAATATACACATGAAATCATACTTTTCATAAATCATAATTTATATATGTCACATAATCATAAGCTTGATCAAAATCTCATAGTATATGAATTCATGCATAGGAGTTGCTCATTCCAAACCTAGTGTAAATATGGAGGTGCACTCCCATCATTAGTATATCGATATAAACACACCAGGATCCTAGGTCACCTCTTAGGATTCTAAGTCTACCCTAGGTATCTTAGGCTACCTTCAAGGATTCGAAATCCCTTATGCATAAGCTTACTTAAAATCTTATATCAGCATAATCATGTTCATGTGATGAAACATAAGAGGAAAGCTTGGTTTCACATTTAATAGATCAAAAACATGAAAGTAGGATAGATTCACACATAATTATAAAATTGAAGCCTACTTGAATCGGAATTGAAGGAACCCAACCATAACTTCCATGAACATCAAGAGTATACCTGAGAAAATCTATATAGACCACATAATCCATGAATTTTTTAGTAATTCATGCATAATTTCTTAAATAACCATAACCTACATCATAATATAAACATTTGAAAATAAAATGATGAAAACCTTTATTTGTTCATTTTTGAAATTAAAGAATGATGATGAAAATAGGTTGGGCTCTATGAGTGAAAAGTACCCATGGATGAAAACTCACATACCTTGATGAATAATTCAAAGGAATTAAGATGAAGTTAGCTTGGACTTGGTGGGTCTTCAATGAATTCTTCAAATGGAGTAGAAAGAGACCTTAAGAGTGAAATTTGAAGAGTGAGTTTGAGAATTTAGGTTTAGAGAGTGGATAGAAGACTTAGAATGGCTAGGATAGTTAATGCAGTATCACGACCAAAGCATAAGGCAAAGACGTGACACGCCAAATGGGGAACCCGAAAGGACCCCAAACAAGCCTTCTTAAGCATGTATCGCACATCCCTGGTTACAGAAGCACAAATAAGTAATAAAATCGTAAAACATAAATTCTAAGGAAAGTTGGACTTAGGACTCACGTTATGGGGATGTCATATGAAGAGAGTTAATATCAATCACATAGCAAATAAGGTCTAAGGGCAGGGTAAGTATGTCTCAAGCTATGGGAGCAGTAGGGACTTTGGACTTTCATTACCTCTTCGACAAACCACAAAACATAGAATGGAGCATTGAACTAAAGGAACTCTTCTGTAATGACATAAACATAAAAAGTCAAGCTTAAACATATATGACTTGATTGTATCCAACAACACCTCTAGTTATGAATAGAATGAAGGTCTGGACATCTCCCAGGCTTACTCTCAAAATGTAGTGCCCAAAAATAAGTAAGTCTAAATAAAAGCATGAAAGTAAATGGATATTGTCGCCGGAAGTGCAGGACTCACCAATAACAATTCTTCACTCGAACCGTCTAGCAACATGGAGGAGGATAGAAAGGAGTTCCAGGTTTGACATAGTTGTATCATGTAGGAAAAAAGTATGTGTTAGTACATGGAAAGTACTAAGTAATGGTGCAAATGCAACAAGGAACATAAGCCATAATTAAACAATATGCATAATCATAAAATATGGATATAGGCTCAATATTTTATGAGTGGTCAATGCTTAGTTGAACATGCATGAAGAATTATCAAATTAAATGACCTCATATACATAGTGGGAAGGGACTATAACCAACATATAACACCAAACGAGCTACTACTTGGAATCCCAATGTTCACTCTACACCGGAGAAGGAGCGGCCTACTTTGCTAAGGTAGACTAAACATTATCCTTACGACATGGCCTTTTTTGGAAAGTGCTACCACCTTATGGCATAGCCTTTTTGGTAGGTTTCACATGATATCCTTAACTTTTAGCATAGCCTTTTCGATATATTCAACAATTATCCTCACCTTACGGTATTTCCTTTTCGGTAGATACAAGCCCATATAGGGGATCATTGTCATAAACCTATGGTGGCACATAGTTTAGAGATAATGGTACCAAGGTCCTCTTTGTGCTAGGTTACAATCCCACGGAATACTTGAAACATAGTCATAGTCATAGCATTCATAGTCTCAAATTACCATAATATCATTCTTTGAGTAGATCATTATACATAGCTTATTGCATCAAAATTAGGGCTTTACATAATTTTTGTCATTCATCTAATGCTCATGAGCTCTAAACATACTTGTTAGTCTCCACATACTTAACGTACATATCTTGCCACAAGGCATTCATGTCTTAAGAACCTAGCATGCATCTTTAAATTAATTCATGATGGGTACATGTGCATAAGCTTGAAATCATGCAACTCATAAATGAATGCCACAAGAGGATTATAACAAAATTCTTAAACCTCATTCAAAATAACCCACCAACAACATGAGAAAATTTGGTTAGGGTACCATAAACCCTCACATAAAATCATAGATTTCACATGATATTGCACGAGATGATAATATACAAGATAACCATCATAAAATACTTCATATTATCATCTTATGAAGGAGTTCATAAAAATCATCATGTATTACCGTAACTTGAGAAATTACAAAGGAGAAGAGGAATGGTTGAGCTTGTGGAGGAAAGGTTTCCAAAATAAAAACCCGCATATCTTGGTTGTTTGGAAATGGAAAATCTTGTCGAAATATAAGGAGAAATATGAAACCATAGTTATGGACTATTCTTCTTGAAGCCTTGGGAGTGTTTTTTAGAGTTTTAGACTTAAGGATTTTGAGGAATGAATTGAAATAAGGAGTGGAGGGTTTATAGGGTTGGAAAGGGGTTATTTAGGGGTTAAAACGACATAGTGTAGGCATAAAATTCTAGAAATAACAACACTGCCCTTATAAAATTTTGCTGGATAGGACCATGAGACCTTGTTTATGGGTCGTGGTCCAATTTACAAGCCACAGGTAAGGGGTTCATCTGATAATATTTTGGACCCTCAGAAACTTTCTCTGATTCTCATTCTATGACAAGACATACGGCTTGTAAGTCATTATACAACCCATCTAATAAACCATATACCCAACTTTAGAAATCATCATTTTCACTATGTCTGACCTTCAATACACGAACACTACTTACGGTCCGTAAGACCCCTCATGACAAATTACACTCAAAAAATTTTCAAAACTCATTTCTTGCACTTTTCATACTTATCACAGGTGGGGCCTTACAATATCTCCCCTTTGCGAAATTCATCCCTGAATGTTGCTAAGGCAAGATCTAAAGAATGGGATAATGAATAATATACCATATGCGACATATGCACCATGAAAATCTTTAAATCATGCTTCAAATAACATTTATATTTCAACCTCAAAATCACATAACCATGCATAGATGACATGAAAAATGACATGCAAGGAAAGAAGGTTCTTAATTAGGATAAGTCATAGTACCTCAAAGTTTGATTAAATTGAAGAGATAGAGGTATCACTTTTTCATATCTGCTTCGGCTTCCCAAGTGGCACTTTTAACTTGTTGGTTCCTCCAAAGGACCTTGACGGAGGGTACATCTTTGTTCCTCAACCGCTTCAATTGCCTATCCATTCCTTCTACCAAGACTTCTTCGTAAGCCAAGTTCTCTTCAACATTCATCACTTCCAAGGGAACAATGGAATTAGGGTCTCCAATACACTTTCTCAAAATCGAGACATGTAAAACTTGATGAACTATGCTCATTTCCATGGAAACTCTAATTTATATGCAACTTTACCAACACCTCTTAAGACCTGGTAAGGCCCTACATATCTAGGGCTTCATTTCCCTTTCTTGCAAAAATGCACCACACCCTTCATTGGCGAAACCTTCGAATACACCCAATCATCAACTTCAAACTCAAGGTCTCTCCTTCAAGTGTCATTGTAGGACTTTTGTCTACTTTGAGCCACCTTAAATCTCTCCCTTGTCATCCTCACCTTTCTAAAATTTCCATAAATAGATCCAGACCCAACAAAGCCATTTCCCCAACTTTAAACTAACCAACTGGGGATCTACAATACCTACCGTAAAGAGCTTCAAGGGGAACCATTTCAATGCTAGAGTGATAGCTATTGTTATAAGAAAACTCAATGAGTATAAAATGTTCATCTCAATTACGCTTAAACTCCATTACATAAGCCCTAAGAATATCCTCAAGAGTTTGGATGGTTTTCTTGGATTGGCCATTTGTTTGAGGGTGAAAGGTCGTGCTAAACTTAACCTTAGTGCCAAGGCCTTTTTCAAAAGACCTCCAAAAGTGTGATGTGAATTGAGCATCACGATCTAAAATAACAGCAAATGGAACCCTATGTAGCCTCACCAACTCATGAATATATAACTTGGCATAGTCTTCGACACCTTAGGTTTTCTTAACGGGTAGAAATTGAGCCGACTTTGTCATTCTATCAACAATAACCTAAATGGAGTAAAAATTCCTCTTAGTCTTTGGCAAACCAATCACAAAATCCATGTTGATCTCTTCCCTCTTCCTAGTAGGAATCTCAAAGTCTTGTGCTAGGCCACCTAGCATTTGATGTTTGGCCTTGACTTGTTGGTAATTTTGGCAACAAGCTACAAATTTGGCAACATCCTTCTTATGCCACCCCACCAATACACTTCACTCAAATCTGTATACATTTTTGTGGAACCGGGGTGAATAGAATAAGATAAATTGTGTGCCTCTTTAAAGATCAAATCTCTCAACTCATCAACATAGGGCACATATGACCTACCATGGTACCTAAGAGCACCATCTCCCCCTTGGGAAGAAAACTTCCACCTTGCTATCCTTCACCAATGACTTCAATTCCACCAAATCGGGGTCTACATCATGCTTGGATTTGATGTATTACCTGGAACCATCTACCACCACTACACAACCATTTTTGATTTCATTCAATCTAACCCCCAAACTAGCCAACCGATGGACCTCCTTCGCTAATTCTTTCTTGCTATCCTCAACATAAACTACGCTCTCCATAGATACCCTACTTAGGGCATAGGCGACAATGCTAGATTTTTTCGGATGGTAATGCATGCTTATGTCATAATCCTTCAGGAATTCCAACCACCTTCTTTGCCTCAAATTAAGATCTCTTTGGGTGAACACGTATTGGAGACTCTTACGGTTGGTGAACACATCTACAATAACCCCATACAAATAATGACATCATATTTTCAAGGCAAATACCATAGACCGCTAATTCAAGATTATTGGTAGGGTGATTGCACTCATGTACCTTTAGTCACCTAGAAGCACATGCAATGACTTTGCCATTTTGCATCCATACACACCCCACACCAACTCTGAAAGCATCAAAATACACCACAAACCCTTTTAATCCTTCTGGTAAAGCCAAAATAGGAGCGGATGTAAGCTCATCTTTCAAAGTTTGGAAACTTCTTTCACATTCATCGGTCTATACAAATTTAGCCTTCTTTTGTGTCAACTTTGTCAAGGGGGAGGCAGTTGAGGAGAAACCATTCACAAATCTCCGGTAATACCCCGCCAAACCCAAGAAACTCCTAATATCTATCGGAGTCGAGGGTCAAGGCCAATCTTTTATCACCTCCGTCTTTTTTGGGTCCACTTTGATCCCTTCACCCGATACTACATTCCCTATAAAGGCGACTTCCCTCAACCAAAACTCGTACTTATTAAACTTGGCAGATAACCTTTCTTACCTCAATGTTTTCAACACCACCCTTAGATGCTTAGTATGCTCCTTTTTACTCCGGGAATAAATCAAATTATCATCAATGAACACCACCACAAACATGTCAAGGTAGGGTTTAAAAACTCAATTCATAAGATCCATAAATATTATCAGAGCACTGGTTAGGCTAAAGGACATCACCACAAATTCAAAATGCCATATCTTGTCCGAAAGCCATTTTGGGAATATCACACTCCTTTACCCTCAATTTATGGCACCTTGATTGAAGGTCAATTTTTGAGAAGTTGTTAGACCCTTATAGTTGATAAAAAATGTCATCTATCCTTGGTAGGGGATCCTTGTTCTTCATGATGACCTTATTGAGATGTTGGATGTTGATTCACATTCTAAGTGTACCATTCTTATTCCTCAAAAACAATGCCGATGCATGCCAAGGCAACTTACTATGCCTTATACATCCTTTCTCCAATATGTCATTCAATTGAACCTTTAACCTTTTCAGCTCCACCAAGACCATTCGGTAGGGACGAACGAAAATAGGTTGAGTGCCGGGGAGGAGGTCTATACCAAAGTCTATTACTCTCTTAGGAGGAATGTCGAGAAGTTCATCGAGAGAGACGTTAAGGAACTCATTAACCACTGTAACCGACTCAATAAAAGGCACCTTCGACTCGACCTCCCTAACCCAAACAAGATGGTTAATGCAACCTTTTGAAATCAAATTTTGAGCTTTAAAACAAGAGATAAACCTAACCTTAACCACAGAATCATGACCTTCCCACTCAAGGATGGGTTCATTGGGGAATTGAAATCTAACCTTGCAATTTCTACAATCAATAGTAGCATGTTATGCGTGTAACTAATCCATCCCAAGAATAATGTCAAAATCTACCATGTCTAGTTCAACAAAATCACAAGGCAAACTTTTATGCATTATATACACTGGATTACCCCTATAGACTCTTTTAACAAGAATGGACTCATCGATGGGGGTAGACACCACAAAAGGGTGCACATAATAATTTGGGACACACATGAAGCCTATTAGCAACAAATGGGGTAATGAAAGAAACAGTATCCCCCGGATCCAATAAAGCATATACATCAAAACTGTAAATCTTTAACATACCGGTAATAACATCATGCATCTCATCAATCCCTTGTCTCCCTTGAAGAACATAAAACTAGTTGTACCATGGAGAAACTCCTTGTTGACAACCTTGTGCTCTTTGCTCACCCTAAATACCTTGTCCTTGTGGTTGTCCATTTCTACCCTTGTTCAGACAATCCACAACCTTATAGCCCATTTTGCCACACACGAAGCAAGCACCTGTATTCCTAAAATATTCCCCACCATGATTCCTTCCAAATTCTGGAGTCATCCCACCATTTCCACCTTAAGGTCTCGGGTTAGGTACCCTATCATTAGCAAATCTTTGGCCTTGGTCATTGGAGGACCCTTGGCTTTTAGATTTGTGGCCTTGTTGAAAACAACCACCCTTAGTATCTTGAAAGACTCCCCCAGGTTGAGCCCATTTGGACTCCCCCATCCTTCTCTTCCTAAGCTTCTTCTCCTCAAGTTGTTCGGTGTATGTCATAAGCCGAGTGATATCCTTATCCCCAATATGCATGGAGGTATGACACTCCTTGTTTATCAAGGCGAAACACCCGAAATAAACTTACCCATCCTTGCCCTTGCATCGACGATCAAGTGAGGAGCATACTTCGAGAGGTCATTAGATTTAAGGGAATACTCCCTAGCACCCATAGAACCTTGCTTGAGGTTCATGAACTCCGTCATCTTCACTTCTCTTAGTTCGATTGGCAAGAAGCGATCAAGAAAAACAACTTTGAATTCCTCCCCTAGGATGGGTTCATCCTCCACCCTCTCTATCTTTCATTGGTTGTACCATGTTTAAGAAAGGCCCTTGAGTTGGTAGTCCGCTAATTCTACTTTCTCTTCCAAGCTCACCCTCATAATAGACAAGACTTTATACACTTCATCGATGAATTGCTAAAGGGTCTACTTCTACCTTTAAACCATTAAACTCTAGGGGATTCATCCTTGTGAAATCCCTCACTCTTGAAGATAGGGTAGGAGCATGAGGAGCATAAACTCCTTGATTGGCCACGTTCCTTTCCAAAGGAATGCCCATATTCTGGTACTCAGCGTGGGTGACTCCTTCTTTTTCCGCTTGGGGAGCTTGTGGGGCCAGAGGGGCTGATTCAGCCTCTGGGGTAGGAGCTCTTTGTGTCATTCATCTTAGTGGCAGGATTTAAAAGGGAAGAATACCACCCATTAGAGATAAGAAACCTTTTTTCAAATCAAAGCGCGACATAGAGTATGAAGAAGTGAACTATTTCCTAAAACTCCTCATAGCCTCTCATTCATACTTATGGCGTGCTTCACGACCATCAACAAGACTCTACTTGATGCAGTGGGTTAGATTTTCATGGACTATTTACAAACCTTGTGCTCTAATAAAAAATGTATCATGAACAAAGCCTAGGACCTAGACGTGACATGGAGAATGGAGAACCCGTAGGGACCGTAAACAACCTTCTTAAGCATGCATCACACATTTTTTGTTACTGAAGCATAAATAAGTAATAAACATGTAGTAAATAAATTCTAGGGGAAATGACACTTAGAACTCATGCAATGACGATGTCAAAGGGAAGAGGATTAACATGAATCACATAGCAAATAAAGTCTAAGGGGCGGGTAAGTATGACTCACGCTATGGAAACAATAGGGACTTAGGAATTTCATTACCTCTTCGACAAAGCACAACACATAGAAAGGAGCATGGGACTAAGGGAAGTTTTCCATAATTACATAAACATACGAGTCAAGTTGAAATGTTCATAGCTTAATTGTATCCAACAATACCTCTAATAATGAATAGAACAGGGGATAAGACATCTCCCGGGGTCACCCTAAAAAGATAGAGTCCAAAAATAGGTAAGTATAAATAAAAACATGAACGTAAATGGATATTTTCCAAGAAAGTGAAGGACTCACCAATAATGATTCTTCACTCGGACCATCTAACCACATGGAGGAGAATGGAAAGGAGCTCCAAGTCTGACATAGTTAGATCATGTAGGAAAAGAGTGTGCGTTAGTACTTAGAATGCACTATGTAGAGGTGCAAATGCGACAAGGAACATAACCCATATTTAAAAAAATATGCATAATAATAAACAATAGATATAGGCTCAATATGTCATGAGTGGCCAATGCTTAATTGAAATGCATGAAGAATTATCAAATTACATGATATAATATACATAGTGGAAAAGGACCATAATCAATATATAAGACAACTACTACTTGGAATCATGGTTTCACTTCACATCGGACAAGGAGCGGCCTACTATGTTAAGGTAGATTAAACATAATCTTTACAACATGGCCTTTTTGGAAAGTGCTACCACCTTACGGCATAACCTTTTTGGTGGGTTTCATGTGATATCCTTACCTTACAACATAACCTTTTTGCTAGATTCAATAATTATCTTTACCTTACGGAATTACCTTTTCGATGGGTACAAGCCTATATAGGGGATCAATGTCATAAAACCTATGGTGGCACATAGTTTAGTGACAATAGGAGACTACCAAGGTCCTCTCGGTCCTGGGTCACAATCCCATGAAATACTAGAAACATAATCATAATCATAGCATGCATAGTCTCAAATTACAATAATATCATTCTTGGAGTAGCTTATTAAACATAGCTTATAGCATCAAAGTTTGGGCTTTACATAATTCTTGTCAATCATCTAATGCTTATGAGCTCATAGCATACTTATTAGCCCTCTTGGTAGTCTCCACATGCTTAACATACATATCTTGCCACAAGGAATTCATTTCTTAAGAACCTAGCACACATTATTAAATCAATTCATGATGGATACATGTGCATAAGCTTGAAATCATGCAATTCACAAATGAATGCCACAAGAGGAGTATAATAAAATCATTAAACATTATTCAAAATAAACTACCAACAACATGAGAAAACTTGGTTAAGGAACCATCAAGTCCTCACATAAAAATCATAGGTTTCACATGATATTACAGGACATGATAATACACAAGGATAACCATCATAAAATACTTCATATTATCATCTTATGAAGGAGTACATAAAAATCATCATGTATTACCATAACTTGAGAAATCATAAAGGAGACATGGAATGGTTGAGCTTGTAGAGGAAAGGTTTCCACAATCAAAATCCACATACCTTGGTTGTTTGGAGATGGCAAATCTTATTGAAAAATGAGGAGAAATCTGAAACCCTAGCTATGGACTCTTCTTCTTGAAGCCTTGGGAGTTCTTGGGAGAGTTTTAGACAAAGGCCTTTTGAGGAATGAATTAAAATGGAGTGGAAGGTGTATAAGGATAGAAAGGGATTATTTTAGGGTTAAAACGACATAGTATAGGCATAAAATGCTGGAAAATGACAAAATTGCCCCTTATAAAATTCTGACGGATAGGACTATAAGACCCCGTCTATGGGTCACGGTCGAACTTATGGGCTATTAGTAAGGGATTCGTGTGATAACATTTTGGACCCTCAAAAACTTTCTTTGATTCTCTACAAAAAGACATAAGGCTCATAAGTTATTCTATGGGCCGCCTGATAAATCGGATAGCCAACTTTAGAAATTATTATTTTCACCAACTATGACCTTCAACCCACGAGCACTAGCTGCAGCCAGTGGAAACACTTACAGCCTATGCGACCTCTCGTAACAACTGACACTGAAAAAATTTCCAAAACTCACTTCTTACACTTTTCATACTTATCATAGGTGGGACCTTACATGTATGGTATTTGTAATGACCTCGAAGGTCATTTTTGGCATTCTCAATAAAATTATCATTTTACCCTTTTTAAAAGTTGCTTTTGGTAATTTTTGTTTGAGTCTAGTTGGATTTCAAAAACCTTGTAAAAATTTTGAGTTTTGCTAAAGAAAGATTTTTTAAAGGCTTAAGTTGGAATTTTTTCTTGTGTTTATCTTGTGTTTTTAGTATTGGAATGCAATTCTGTCAATTGCATCGACTCTGAAATGCAAAATTTAGTCTAGGAGAACTTACAAAACTGAATTTGGCATTGAAAAGGAAATTTTGAACCCAAAGTTGCATTTTGAGTTAATTTTGGATCATAGTTTGACTTTGATCAACATTTAGAGTTTGGTAGCTCAAATCAAAATTTTGACAATGTTGATGATTTTGGATGGTAAAACTAATGATAGAAATGGTCTCATTTTAATTTTTGAGTTTACGAGGGTAGTTTGGGTATTTTGAGTTTTATCGGGTTTTGAGCAGAAAAGGCCTCTAACTCGAATTCTAATGGTTCCATTGATTCTGGAATGTCATTTTTTATAGGGTTCCATGTTTGGTTTATGTGTATCGGGTTCCAAAGGAATTCCAAGGGTTCGTTTCGTGTAAAGAAGCTAGTTTGAACTAATATCTAGTGCAAGCATATTAATGCTTCGCTTTGGGGGGGTCGTGTTCATTGAGTGTGGGGTCTCTTGACCTCCACATTCGCAGAGACAGGGTCGGTGTTCATGGTATGTCCCCTTTCGTGTTCTCCACACTTGCGGAGGGGATACTCCTGTTCGCGGAGTGTCATACCACATGGCCTCCACGTTGCGGAAGCTTCTCCACATTTTTGGAAGCATCTTCACATTTGCGGAAGCTTCTATGCGTTCGCGGACTGCAGTTGAGCCTAAAATAGTGTATTATTTTTAAAAGATGGGATTCACTATTTTTCGCCTTTTTCAACACCCCAAGCTTAGTTTTGGAGAGAATCTTCAAGGTTTTTAAGGATAAAATATTGGGTAACTAATTTCTAACATATTTCTTTAATTCGTGTTGATTAAATTGTGATTTTAATGTAGAGTTTCGGACTTTTACCTGAAGAAATTAGAAAATATTCAGACTTTGATTTCTAATGCTAAATTGATGATTTTTTACATCATTTTAACTCCATTTTAATAATAGTTTTCACTGTTGAAATCCTTCCTACTCGGGGAATATTTGATCTAAGATTTCAATTCTTCCGTGTTTCAGCAGTAACATATTCTTCCATGGAGCTAAGGTCCAAAATATGGAAGAAACAAGCGTTTTTTCATGTATTAATTTTTTTTATTCTAGGCAATTCTTTTGGCATGAGTTTGTTTACCATTTTAGCCTTTCTACCTAATTTCTTTATTTTAGTGTCTTTAGCTCCGTAATATGATTATAATACTCTATTCAGCTAGGTTGTTTTTATTTGAGTGGCGTAGAAGGGGAAAGGTCATGGATTTGACTTAATTTGAGACTTTTTTCAAGGCGAGTGGACTTCTAATCTTTTTTTAAATATGATTGAACCTTGTATTCTCTTATGGAATTGTGTTAAGGTGACTTGTGGCATGAAATGAGTTAGAAATATTTTACCACAAGCTTTGATCTTGGAATATCTAATTACATACTAGTAATTGTTGTGAATTCTTGACTTGTGGATAAATGTGGTACTTCGATTACATATGAAATTATGGATTACTCGATATTGACAATGACATTGTAAGGTTATTGAAATTGTATCGTGAATACCTGAGATGTTATAAATTTTGTTGAATTGAATGGTTCATATGGGCGTGTTGCGTATAGTTATTTTCATGAACATGATAATTATGCTTTGATGACATATTTAGTTTGATGCTCCATTGATTATGAAAGCTGAAGGGAAATGGTTCTGGATAGAGAAAAAAAGAGAAGAAAGAAGAGAAATGGAAAGCCAAAGGAAAATGGTTCCGGCTAGATATGAAAGTAAATACCGAAGGAAAATAGTTTCGATAGATACTTCGTCTATGTGTGGCCCCCATGGGTTCCAACCTGAGTTTATCAACAGATTTGTATTATAGGACAGACATACATCACGATTATTTGACATTGCATTGTATTATTTATATCTCATGACATTTACTCCATCTCACATCATTCTTTCATTGATACTATTATATATATTATGTGCGAATTGTGAATAATCTGAAATTGCCTATGATATTGAAGAACTACTATGCTATTTAACTTTGAGTATTAGTTGGATATTTTTGGGATATGATTCTATGTGATGTGTGTGTATATGGTTGTGTAGATAGGAGTAATTGCGTTATTCATTGCTTTACTTTAGATTAGTTCCATTTACTGTGTATTGTGTTGTTTGGTGCTTACCCCTTGTTATATTTTTGTAGGTTGTGAGCCCAGTTTCTAGCCTTCTTTGTTACAGGATTGAGTATTCGGATCACTTGAGAGGTAGCTGCTTGTACCTTTAGTAGGCCTTCGAGGATTCTATTTTATACTTTATTCTATTTGGGAACTAGACATTGAAACTTGTATTTTCATTTGAATATACTTATCATTATAGGCTTGTACATATGACACCAGTTCGAGATGATTGTAGTTTAGTTTTCCTATGTTTACCTATTATATTAAACTATTTTATCTTTTATTTTTGTTATGATTATGGGTTGTTTAGTTTTGGGCTGACTCGCTTGGTGGGTTAGGTGACTTCCATCAAATTTGGATTTCGGGTCATGAAAATTTGGTATCAGAGACCTAGTTTCATAGGTCTCACATGTTTACTAGCCCAATCTAGTATAGTCTTGAGGATCAACACGGAAACATCCAGTACTTATCTTTGAGAAGCTATGAAGAATGTTAGCTAATCTTTTACTTCTTTCTAATCAATTTGTGCTTGGGTTTTGTTTGAGTGTTGAGTGGTCATGTTTTTGGTAGATAGCATGAACTAGAGCTACAGTGTCTACTGGGCAATGGGAGGCAACTCCTGAGATTGCCATTGAGACCCCAACGAGGGATAGGGGTCGTGCTAGAGCCTGAGGAGCTACATCAGCCAGAGACTATGAGGGGCATCTCCCTTGAGTTGATTATGGAGCCTACAGAGAAGTAGGTTCCTCCTGAATATGTTGCAAAACAAAAAACCACTACTAAAGAATATGCTTTTGAGAGTAATGTGCTAGAGACTATGGATAAGAAGATAACAACTGATACACCGGGTACTTCTAGACACGAGTTAGGGTTCAGCCTACGAATCAATAGTAGGCACTTGAAGCCTAGATACAGGTGGGACAACCACCAGCAACACCTATTTTTGATGTTCCTCCAACTGGTGATGAGCAACGTAGCTACGAGAGGTTCAGAAAGATAAACCTACCTCAGTTTCAGGGTTGGAAGATTGAGGATACTCATGAGTTTTTTATTGCTAGTAGGGAGGTTTTTGATGTTATGGGATTAGAAGAAACTCAAGGTGTGCGGTATGTTACCCTCCAGCTCCGTGGACTAGCCAAAGAGTGGTGGAGGACTTCTTCAAGACATCTTCCAGTTGGGTCAGCTTAGATGACTTGGGAGATATTTTCTACTACCTTCTATTAAAGGTTTATCCCTTAGAGTGTCTGAGAGTAGAGTTGTTTGAGATTCGAGAGTTTGGGATAGGGAGTTATGATAATTTCTCAGTATGAGACTCACTTATGCTAGCTAGCTTTGCATGCCACAACTATACTTCCTACTAAAGCAAAGAGAGTCACTAGTTTGTGAAAGGGATAGCATATTCTGTCAGAAAATTATTCTTTTTGGTGTTTAGAGAGGGAGCATCTTTTCAGTCCATGTATTGCCCCCAAGGAGGTAGAGATCATGGAAAGAAAGGAATTTGGGGATTCCAAATGGGTTCATACATTTGGACAGTTCTCAAGTGCTTCATGTAGAAACAGAGGTATGACTAGATGAGTTGGATCATTCTAGCACAACATGGTGTATCCAGTGCTACCGACATTCGAGAAATGATTGGGCCCTCGTGATTCTTAAATCTCAGGCTAGAATACCTCTTGATCCTAGCAAAGGCCTACGTGCAATGATGGTTATAGTATCCCTGATGTTTAGCAATCATCCATCCCCAGATCATGTTATAGTTATAGATTTTTAGATTATAATGTTTAATAGTGTCCCATGCGGACTCATTCTGGGACCCATTGCTCTTATTTCGCAGCATCGATCAGAGATTCTACACCACCAACTAGAGGCAAAGGCCCGTAAACTAGGGGCCGGGGTAAAGGTCATGTTGACAGAAGTATATGCACCGGAGGTAGAGGAGCAGGTGATGCCTCCACACATTCTGGTGATAGAGGGAGAGCCTTGACTATTGGAGGAAGAGGAGGCCATTGCTATGCTTTCCCAGGTGGACCCGAGACTGATTCCTCTGATGTTGTTATCACAGGTATTATTCTAATTTGCCATCACATTGCATCTGTGTTATTTTATCATGGATCCACTTATTCATATATGTCGTAAATGTCTCCATAGGATTTGATTTGCCATATGATACTATGTTTGTGCCTATTCATGTTTCAAACTTAGTAGGTGAGCCCTTAGTAGTGGATCATCTGTACCGATCCTGTCTTTTGACTTTGGCTGGATATGAGACTTATGTGGATATGATAATATTAGATATCATAGGTTTTGATGTTATTATAGGTATGGATTGACTATCTCTATGTTATTCTTGATTCTTTTGCCAAGACAGTCACCTTAGCCATGCCAAGTGGACCGAGGATTGAGCGGACAGGTTTGAGGCATTCTTATCCTAGTAAGGTGATATCATCTATTAGGACCCAAAATGTAATTGCTAGAGGGTGTTTGGCTTATTTGTCTTCTATTTGTGATACCATTACTGAGCCACCATCTATGGACCTTATTCTTGTGGTTTATGAGTTTCTAGATATGCTTCCTACTGATCTACTGAGAGTCTCTCCTAACAGGGACATTGATTTTTCTATAGACCCTGAGCTAGGAACTAAGCCCATTCTTATCGCTCCCTATCGTATGGCTCTAGTTGAGTTGAAAGAGTGAAAAGAGTAGCTTTCAAGATCTATTGAGCAAGGCATTTGCTTGCCCTTGTGTTTAATCCTGGCGTGCCCCAGTATTGTTTGTGAAGAAGAAGGATGGATCCATGAAAATGTATTGACTATCGACAGTTGAAAAAGGTGATTTTCAAGAACAAACACCTGCTTCCTCGTATCGATGATTTATTTGATCATCCTTAGGGAGCTATATTGTTTTCTAAGATTTATTTGAGGTCGAGGTATCATAAGCTATGGGTTCGGCCTTCTGACATTCAACCTTTTCGACTAGATATGGCCATTATGAGTTTCCTATTATGTCCTTTAGTTTGACTAATTCCCCTACATCATTCATGGAGTTTATGAACGGGGTGTTCTATTCATATTTGGATTCATTTGTATATTATTCATTGATGACATCTTTGTCTATTACAAGATCGAGGAGGATCACATAAGACATTTGAGTATTGTGCTCCAGAGGCTTAGGGAGGACAAGCTTTATGCTAAATTCTCCAAGCATTGGTTTTGCCTGAGCTCTATGGCATTCTTGGGGCACGTGTTGTCCAAGGAAGACATTCAAGTTGACCCAGCAAAGATTGAGGCCATTCTGGGTTGATTAGGACTTCCTATCATTGTAGCTCCACTAACTAGACTCATTAAGAAGAATGTTGTATTTCACTGGTCCGATGAATGTGAAGAGAGCTTTCAAAAGCTCACGTTATTATTGACTATAGCTCCTATCTTGACCTTGCTAGAGGAGGGTGTTGATGTCACAGTTTATAGTGATACTTTGAGAATGGGGTTAGGTAGTATGTTGATATAGAAAGGAATATTTTTTATGCTTCGGGGCAGTTGAAGGCCCATATGAAGAATTATCACACTCATTATTTGGAATTAGTTGCAGTTGTATTTGTGTTGAAGTTATAGCGTTCCTATCTATATGGGGTCTATTGTGAGATCTTTATTGACTATCGCAACTTACAGTATGTTTCAGTCAACGGAATTTGAATTTGAGGCAAAGGAGGTAGATTGAGCTCCCGAAAGACTATGATTTGACCATTCTCTAACATCCCGAGAAAGCTAGTATGGTGGTTGATGCATTGATTAGGAAGGCTTCTAGCATGAGGAGTCTAATAGCTATTTGGGCTAGGAGCGACCATTGGCTAGAGATGTTTAGAGATTGGCGAATGGGTTGGTGAGAATACAGGTTTTAGATTGACGTGGGATGCTTGCTTTAGTTGAGGCTCGCTCATCTTTGATAGATCACATTCGTGAGATGCAGTTTCAGGATGACAAGTTGTGTATCATTCGGGACAAAGTGACTAGAAGTGAAGTTAGAGAAGCGACACTTGAGTCGGATGGTGTTTTGAAAACTGGGAGTCTTATTTGTATGCCCAAGGTGGGTGATTTGGTTAGATTGAAACTATAGGAGGCTCATTGCACTAGATATCCCATTCATCGAAGGGCAGCTAAGATGTATCATGACTTGAGCTAGTACTATTGGTGGTGCAGCATGAAGAAGGATATGTTGGATTTTTTGGTTAGGTGTTTGACATTTCAGCAGGTCAAATGTGAGCATTATGGGGTGGTGAGCTATAGAGAATGCCCATTCCTGAGTAGAAGTGGGAAAGCATTATCATGGTTTTCATGGTAGGTTTGCCTCCTCCAATTGGTTGTTTTAACTCTATATGGCTAGTGGTGGATTGATTGACTAAGTCCGCCCATTTCAACCCGGTCAAGGTGAAGTATACAACTGAGAGGTTAACCCAGCTCTACTTCAGTCATATTGTGAGACTTCACAGAGTTTTGATTTCCATTATGTCAAACTGTGGTTCATTGTTTGTATCATGTTTTTTGAGGGCCTTACAACATAGTTTGGATACTCGTTTGTATATAAGTACAATTTTTCACCCTCAGACTGATGGCCAGTCTGAGAGGACTATCCAGGTCTTGGAGGATATACAACTAGCATTTGTCATTGATTTTGGTCCCAAATGGGATTAACTCTTATCCTTGGCAGTGTTTGCTTACAACAACAATTATCATTCCAGCATTGAGATGACTATCTTTGAGGCTTTGTATTGCTAGAGATGTAGATCACCTATCCAATGATTTGAATGGGTAGCAGTGGAGAACATAGGTATAGATAAGTAGAGAGAGGATCTAGAGCGGGTGTTGTTGATCCATAGTGGGTTGGGGATAGCTTAAAGTCACCAAAAGAGCTATGCTGATAGGCAAGTTTGACCCTTGGTGTTCATGGTTGATGACAAGGTACGATTGAAGCTCTCACCCTTGAAGGGTGTTGTGAGCTTCGAAAAGAAGGGCAAGCTCAATCTGAGATTTATTGGTTCTTTTGAGATCATAGATAAAGTGGGAGAGGTGGCTTATAGACTTGCCTTGCAACCCTACCTACCTTTATTTCATAATAAGTTTCAAGTCTTGATGTTGTTGCGACACATTTCGGATGAGTCTCATGCAATTTTCATGAATTCAGTTGAGTTGAGACCAGATTTGATATATGAAGAGTAGCCATTAGCAATTTTGGATAGGCAAGTAAGGAAGCTAAGCACTAAGGAGATAGCTTTAGGAAGGTCCAATGGCGTCTCAGGATCGAAAGTGAGGGTACATGAGAAATTGAGTCAGATATGTGTGTCCAATACCCTCAGCTTTTTGAGCCTTCGGGTATGTTCCTTATCACATGTTTGAGAATGAACATTGTTTTTAGTAGTGGATGATGTAATGACCTCGAATGTCATTTTTGGTATAATTGGCAAAATTACCATTTTTGCCTTCCTGAAAGTTGCCTTGGGTCTTTTTTGGTTGTGTCTAAAAGTTGAATTTTGAAAATCTTGTAAAACATTGGAGTTTTACTAAAGCAAATGTTTTAAAAGGCTTAAAGTTGGAAATTTCATTTTTTGAGGTTACCATGAGTTTCGAATGTCGGAATGCAGTTATGTCAATTCTATTAGCTCTGAAATGTCACATTTGGTCTAGAAGAACTTACAGAACTGAATTTGAAGTTGAAACACAGATTCTAGACCCAAACTTACATTTTAGTTGATTCTGGATCATAGTTTGACTTTGGTCAATACTTGGAGTTCGGTAGTTCAAATCGAAATTCCAACATTTCCAGTGGTTTTGGATGGTGAAACTAACGCTGGAAATGATCTCGTTGTAATTTTTAGAGTCTCTAAGGGCAGTTTGGGTATTTTGAGTTTTAACTAATTTCTTTGAATTTTATCAGGTTTTGGCCCAAAGAGATCTCAAACTTGAAATTAAATAGTTTCAGTGAGTTTGGAATGTCGTTTCTTATTGGGTTCCATGTCTGATTTGTGTATATTGGGTTCCGAATGAATTCTGAGGGTCTGTTCTTGTGACGCCCAATAAAATTACCAAAATACCCCTAGAATGAGGCTATGTGCGTTACGCATGTTCCAATGCTTGTATGGCAAATATGAGGCTGAATTTGTCATCAACACACAAAATTGAGTGGTAAAATGGTCTCAGTCGATTTTTAGAACGGCCCAATCAAAAGATAATTTTTTGATCCGAAGCGCAAAACAGTGTTAGTGCATCATAGGAGTGCATCGCGGCTCTATTGCGGACCAGCACCTACATTTTTTTGAAAATTTTCGACGGGATTAAGAAAACTCGTTCAAAACATTTTCTAAAAATACATAGTGCGGCCTATCCGCGTCACGGACTAGGTCTTCTTTAAGCTAAAAAATTCTAAATTTTACAAGGGGCATTCCGGTCTATTCCCAATCCCTCCTAAACTCTATACACGATCTATTCCGGTCTAGAGCTTAAAAAAGGGTCTAAAACCCCCATTCTAAGTCCTATTCCAACATTCTAACAAGGCTAGAGCTTAAGGAAAGAGGAAAGAGCTTGAGTTAGAGAGGTTCGAGGAGAAATCCTTGATGTTCTTTATTGATAGCTTCATCCCAGCTATGTAAAGCTAAATTAAAAGAATGGGATTGTTCTCTCATGTGCCCCATAGATGGTCATAGATGAGTTGATGGTTCAAGAGTCTACACACATGAACACTTGATAGTTTTTCTTAAAGTTCTATTTGAAATTGCATGTTTTCTATGTTGATGATCATCATACTATTTGTTTTCCTTAAATTGAACATTTTCATGAGAATTTGCCTAACCCTAAATGATTAAATTGAAAAGCATGCATAATGAACTTGAGAATTGAGTCTAGAGCCTTGAGTTGAGATTGTTGATTGAGATGAGAGAACGATGATGAGTTGATAGAATTTGATTGCCTTATGAGTCTGTACAAATGAACTCTACTGATGTGTCTATTCGATTGTTTCTTAATGATTGTTCTAAATCTTGAGTCTTCGATTGAGATTGATTGATGAGAGGGCTAAGGTCCCTATGAGGTGTTGATTGATGAGAGGGCTAAACTCACTATGAGATGTTGATTATGAGAGGGTTAAACCCCCTATGTGACGTTGATTGATGATAGGGCCAATGTCCCTATGAGTTGATTGGTTTGATTGGATTGATGGTTTTATGAGCATTGAACCATGGGAAGAGTATCAAGCACCAAAACAGTGAGATTTGGTCCAGTTCGAACTCGTCAATCTACATCGCCAAACATAGGTGAGGCTTAGAACCATCACATATATTGTGGTTCCCTCTTGATTAGAAGTCCCTGAAACAATAGTAGACTTATTGACGACTGACCCCGAATTGGGTGAGCTGATATGATTTTGATTCGTTCTCTACCTGGGAAGCTTAGAACGGGTTCGGCAACATCAGCGTGATTGTTGTACAGTCACTGGCTCATAAGTGATTGTTGTCGGATAAGAGAAACTCCCATAAATTTCTTACCTTGAGTACTTTGAGTCGAGATGAGATGAGATGAGAAAAGGTGAGCTCCTTTGAGATGAGTTTGATTTGGTTGATGAGGTTGATCTATTGATGGGTCAGTTGTCTACTCTTTATTCTTGCATAGATAGACATTTGACTATTTGATGTATTTGATGATTACTTTGAGTCGATGTTGTTTCTATATTATTCCACCTGTTTCTGTTTCACTCAGCTATTTTACATGCCAGTACATTCCACATACTATTGTCTTTTTCAGACTGCATCATTTTATGATACAACGGCAGGTACTAGAGATCGCCAGCAGGCGCTCCATTAAAGATTCGAGATTTACAGCTAATTGGTGAGCCTCCCCTACTCTGGAGGATCAACTACATTTATTTCATCATGCTTTAGAGTTATATTGGACTATTCTTTCATTTTTATTTGGGTAGCCATGGTCTGTCATTAGCACCACATGATTAGTTATAGAGGCTTAACAGACGATGGTTGAACGTTGATGTCGAGATTGTGAGCTAGTTCTTTTCTACTAGCCTTTACTATTATCTATATCATCATGAGACTATAGATGAGATGTGTCCATTTACTTACTGTTATTTTCATTGCTCCATAGAGTTATTTGATTGAATGAATGTGATGAGGCTAAGTGGTTCGCTTGGGGGCTAGCAATAGTTTCTAGGTGCCGACTACGCCAAGGGTACCCTCCCGGGGCGTGACAAACATTGTATCAGAGCACATAGTTCAAGTGTCTTAGGGAGTCTATGAAGCCGTCTCTAGAAGAGTCTTGTTTATAGGTGTGTTGTCAACCACATCTCATATGCAGGAGGCTATAGGACATTAGTAATTGTTACGCTTCTTTCTTACTCCATTTTGTGCGATAGAGTTAAGCTCTATGAAAGCCCCCTTCCAATTCGTGCTCTATGCATGTAGAATTGATATCATGCCTCCCAAAACAGCTGTCAGAGGAAGGGGATGTCCTGCCAGGCAAGATGCTAACCCACCTAAGCCTCAAGTACATGAGGATCCTGTGGGCCAAGCTGTCCCTGTTGAGCAGCCCCCTCAGATGAGGTCTCCAATGCTAAGTTATGCCGGGCTATCCAAGCTCTAGCCCAGGCTATCGCAACACCTGTTGTGAGACAAGGAGCGAGTAGACAGGACACTCACGATACCTCCTGAGTCCAAGAATTTCTAAGGATGTATCCGCCTGAGTTCACGGGGTCTGTATCCACTGAAGACCCTAAGAACTACGTGGAGGAGCTTGAGAAGGTATTTTAAGTGATGCATGTGGCTGATGCTGATAGGTTTGAACTGGATTCTTATCAACTCAAGGGTGTTGCCGGACGATGGTTCGACCAATGGAAGAAAGCTAGAAGGGATGATGCTCCATGTCTAACTTGGGCAGTGTTCGAGGAAGCCTTTTTGGGATGCTTCTTCCCAAGAGAGAAAAAAAAAAGCTAAGATGAGAGAGTTCCTGAATCTTAAACAGGGCTCCATGACTGTGCAAGAGCATGGTTTGAAGTTCACACAACTGTCTCGCTATGCTCTGAACATGGTTGTTGGATGAGGGGATGGATAGGAATGTATGTAGATGGGTTGAATATAAGACCTAAGAGAGATGGGAGAGGAGCCATGCTTGTGAGTGATATGGACATCAGGCGACTGATGAATTTGTGAAACAAGCTTATGAGGAGAAACAATATGACAGGAAAGAATTCAAGCGTAAGAAAGCTAAGACATCTAGCCATAAGGTTGGGAGGAAAGGTAATGGCAACTAGTTTCCAGCACCATCATATTCTAGTGCACCTGCACCTAGAGGCTGGTATGATCAGAGATCTCAGAATGAGGGAAGTCATGGACCTAAGTCGCAAGTTAATGTGGCTCAAGGTTCATAGGGTAAGCCACCATGTGATAAGTGTGGAAAATTGCACTTAGGGATATTTCGTGACGGGAATGATATGTGCTACAAATGTGGCCAAGTGGGTCACTACCAGAAAGATTATCCAAGATGGGCTAACGAGGCTTAATCTTCTACACCCGTCCCACTAGTTAGAGGAAATCAGAGGGCCACTACGTCAGGCTTAGGCAAAGCAACAAACTGCTTGTATGCCATGGGTAGTCGCCAAGATCAGGAGAACTCCCTAGATGTTGTGACGAGTATGATTTGAGTCTTTACTTTTGATTATTATGTTTTGATGGATCCAGGTGCCACATTATCGTTTGTATTTCCTTCTGTGGCCAGTAGATTTGATAGAACCCCTGAGAGTCTTCTTGAACCCTTTGATTTTTTTAGTGGGCGAGTCTATTCGAGCTGCGAAAATCTATAGAGCTTGTGTAGTGTCCATCCATCATAGGGGTACTTTGTTGATTTGGTAGAGTTGGAGATGGTTGATTTTGATTTGATTCTTGGCATGGATTGGCTTCATGCTTGTTATGCCTCCGTTGATTGTAGATCCCAAACTGTTAAGTTCTAATTTCTGAATGAACCAACTCTAGAGTGGAAGGGTGATTCTGTTGCACCTGGAGGAAAGTTTATCTCATATCTTAAATCTAGAAAGTTGATTTCCAAATGTTATATCTATCACCTCGTGAGAGTTGAATCTGATGATGTTGAATCCCCAACTCTTGAGTCAGTCCTAATTGTTAATGAATTTTCTGGAAGTATTTCCTGATGATCTGCCTGGAGTCCTTCTTGATCGGGAGATTGACTTTGGGATTGATGTTCTTCTTGCTACCTAACCTATTTTGATTACACCTTACAGGATGGCCCTTGCTGAGGTGAAAGAGTTAAAAGAGCAATTGAAAGATTTACTAGAGAAGGGCTTTATTAGGCCAAGTGGTTCACCTTGGGGTGCTCCTGTCCTATTTGTGCGAAAGAAAGATGGGTCCCTCGGAATGTGTGTTGTCTATAGGAAACTGAACAAGGTCACAATAAAGAATAAATATCCTCTCCCAAGGATAGATGATTTGTTTGACCAACTTCAGGGTGTCTCTTGTTTCTCAAAGATAGGCCTTAGATCTGGCTACCACCAGTTGAAGGTGAGGGAATGTAATATTCCAAACACAGACTTTAGGACAAGATATGGCCACTTTGAGTTCTTGGTTATGTCCTTTGGGTTGATGAATGAACCTATGGCCTTTATGGGCTCGAGGAATAGAGTATTTAGACAATATCTGGATATATTTGTAATGGTGTTCATCGACGACATTTTGGTATATTCGAGAAGTGATGAGGATCATGCTAATCATTTCAGAGGTGTCCTCTAAACACTTTAAGGACCATGAGTTGTATGCAAAATTCTCAAAGTGTGAGTTCTGGCTTAAGTCAGCAGACTTTCAAGGCTATGTTGTTTTCGGTGATGGTATTCGAGTGGATGCCCAAAAGATTGAAGCGGTAAAGAATTGGCCCAAAACGACCACTCCGACTGACATTAGAAGTTTCTTGGGGTTGGCAGGCTACTACTGCAGATTTGCGGAGGGATTTTCTTCCCTATCCACGCCATTGACTAAATTGTCTCAGAAAAAGGTCAACTTTTAGTGGCCCCAGGAATGTGAGAAGAATTTCCAAGAGTTGCAAACGAGGTTGACTACTGCACCAGTCCTAACCTAACCCGATGGGACAGAGGACTTTGTGATTTACTGTGATGCTTCGAAGGTTGGATCGGGATGTGTACTAATGAAGAGAGGGAAGCTGATAGAATATGCTTCCAGGCAACTCAAGGTTCATGAGAGGAACTATCCAACCCATGATCTCGAGTTGGCAGGAGTAGTGTTTGCACATAAAGTCTGGCGCCCCTACTTGTATGGAGTGCATGTGGATGTGTTCACTAACTATAAGAGTCTGTAGTATATTTTCAGTCAGAAAGAGCTCAACCTGCGACAGAGAAGATAGTTAGAGTTGCTCAAGGTTCATGAGAGGAACTATCCAACCCATGATCTCGAATTGGCAACAGCGGTGTTTGCACTTAAAATCTGGCGCCACTACTTGTATGGAGTGCATGTGGATGTATTCACTAACTATTGAGTCTGTTGTATATTTTCAGTCAGAAAGAGCTCAACCTGCGACAGAGAAGATAGTTAGAGTTTCTCAAGTATTATGACATTAGCATTCACTACCACCCAGGTAAAGCTAACATTGTTGCTGACGCTCTTAGCAGGTTGTCAATAGGTAGCACAACCCATGTGGAGGAAGGAAAGAAGGAATTAGCCAAGGAAGTGTATCGATTGGCTCAATTAGGAGTTCAACTTGAGGAGAATAATAAAGAAGGAGTTAATGTTCAGAATGGATCTGCTTCATCCTTAGTGGTGGAGGTGAAAGAAAATCAATACTAAGATCCTGTCATACTCTAACTGAAGGAGGCCGTCCACAAATAGAAATTGATTGTTTTCTCTGAAGGGGGAGATGGAGTGTTGAGGGACCAAAGTAGATTATGTGTTCCAAATGTTGATGGTGTTCGGGATAGAATCATGGCGGAAGCCCATAACACTAGATATTCCATTTATCATAGCTATACCAAGATGTACCACGACTTGGGAGAAGTCTATTGGTGGAGTGTAATGAAGAAGGATATTGCTGAGTTCGTTTAAAAGTGCTCGAATTGCTAGCAAGTGAAAGTGGAGCATCAAAGGCCATGTGGATTGGCACAGAACTTTGAGATTCCAGATTGGAAGTGGGAGATAATTAATATGGACTTCAATACTGGTCTACCAAGGTCTCAAAAGAAATATGATTCGACATGGGTGATTGTGGATAGGATGACTAAATTGGCTCACTTCATGGCAATTAAGACAACTAACACTGCGGAGGAGTACGCCAAGTTGTACATCCAAGAGATTGTGATGTTGAATGGAGTTCCATTTTCCATAATCTCGGATAGAGGAGCCCAATTTACCTCCCAATTTTTGGGACCATTCTAGAAATGATTGGGTACTAAAGTAAACCTGAGAAAATCCTTTCATCTACAGATAGATGGTCAGGCACAACGTACAATCTAAACGTTGGAGGATATGATGAGAGCTTATGTTCTTGATTTCAAGAAGAATTGGGATGATCACCTACCATTGATTGAATTCGCATACAACAATAGTTATCATACAAACATTCAAATGGCTCCCTACGAAGCCTTGTGCGGGAGGAGATGTAGATCACCAATTGGGTGGTTTGAGGCTGGGGAAGTGGAGTTGATTGGGTCTGACCTTGTCCACCAATCGATGGAGAAGTTCAAGGTCATTAGAGAGAGGTTAAAGACTGCCCATACCAACGTGAGGAGAAGAGACTTGGAGTTCGAAATAGATGATTGGGTGTACTTAAAAGTGTCACCTATAAAGGGTGTCATAAGATTCAGGAAGAAGGGAAAGTTGAGTCAACGCTATGTGGGACCATATTAGATTGTAAAGAGGATTGGGAAGATTGCTTATGAGTTAGAGTTGCCTTTCGAGTTAGAGGGAGTCCATCCAGTATTCCATGTGTCGATGTTGAAGAAATGTTTGGGAGATCCTGCCTTGGTGATCCCTGTTGATAGCATTGGTGTGAAAGATAGCCTATCTTACAAAGAGGTTCCGATTGAAATCCTTGATCATCAGATTCGTAAGTTGAGAAATAAAGAGATAGCCTTAGTCAAGGTCCTGTGGAGAAATCAATGCATTAAAGAAGCCACATGGGAAGCTGAGGAAGAGATAAAGGTCAAATATCCACACCTATCCGTGCCAGATGATGAGAGTGTTGAAGGTAAATTCCTTACCCTTTACTAAACTGATTGATCTATTCTCGATGTAATTTGCTATTCTTGAGTGTGAGTAGCGTTGATTGAGTTTGTGAAAGAGTCTAGAGTTTGATTGATTGAGTTGAACGTTGAGATGAGTTTTGAGTCTATTCTTGCACTAATATCCACCTTTACTCATTATTCGACGATGAATGATCCCAAGGGGGAGATGTTGTAACGCTTCGTAAAATTACCAAAATACCATAGAGTGAGGTATGCGCGTAACACATCTTCCAATGCTTGTATGGCAAATCCGAGTCTAGATTTGTGATCAGCACGCAAAATTTAGTGGGAAAATAGTCTCGGTCAATTTTTAGAATGACCCAGTCAAAAGAAAATGTTTTGATCCGAAGCGCAAAACAGTGATGGTGTGCGATAGGAGCGCGTCGCGAATCCATCGCGGACCAGCACTTATATTGTTTTTAAAATTTATGACAGGATTGAGAAAACTCATTCAGAAACATTTTTTGAAAATACATGGTGCGCGACCAGTCCACGATGCGGACTGGGCCTTTTTCGAGCTAAAAATTTCTAAATATTATGAGAGGCATTCCGATCTATTCCCAACCCTTCCTAAACTCTATACACAATCTAATAAGGTTGTTTCGACGTAAAAAGTGTTTAAAACCCCCATTCTAAGTCCTATTCCTATATTCTAACAAAGATAGGGCTTGATGAAAGAGGAAAGAGCTTGAGTTTGAAAGGTTTGAGAAGAAATCCTTGACGTGCTTGTAGCTTCATCCTAGGCATGTAAGGCTAAACTAAAAGCATGGGATTATTCTCTCATGTGCCCCATAGATGGTCATAGATGAGGTGATGGTTCAAGAGTCTACATACATAACACTTGGTGGTTTTTCTTAAAATTCTAATTGAAATTGCATGTTATCTATGTTGATGATCATCATACTATTTGTTTTCCTTGAACTAAACCTTTTCATGAGAATTTGCATAACCCTACATGATAAAATTGAAAAGCATGCATAATGAACTTAAGAATTGAGTCTATAGCCTTGAGTTGAAATTAATGATTATGATGAGAGAATGATGATGAGTTGATCGAATTTGATTGCCTTATGAGTCTCTACAAATGAACTCTATCGATGTATCTATTCGATTGTTTCTTAATGATTGTTCTAAATCTTGAGTCTTCGATTGAGATTGATTGATGAGAGGGCTAAGGTCCCTATGAGATGATGATTGATGAGAGGGCTAAAGTCCCTATGACATGTTAATTCATGAGAGGGCTAAAACCCCTACGAGACGTTGATTGATGATAGGGCCAATGTCCCTATGAGTTGATTAGTTTGGTTGGATTGATGGTTTTATGAGCTTTGGTCATGGGAGGAGTATCGAGCACCGAAAAAGTGAGAGTTAGTCTGACTTTAACTCGGTAAATTACGTCGCCAAACATAGGTGACGCTTAGAACTATCAAATATATTGAGGTTCCCTCTTGATTAGAAGTCCTTGAAATAATAGCAAACTTATTGACGACTGACTACATATTGGGTGAGCTGATATGTTTTTGATGCATTCCCTACCTGGAAAGTTTGGAAAGGCTGTGGCGATATCAATGTGATTGTAGTACATTCACTGGCTCATAAGTGATTAATGCTGGATAAGAGAAACTCCCATAAATTTCCTACCTTGAGTACTCTAAGTCGAGATGAGATGACAGTAGGTAAGCTCCTTTGAGATGAGTTTGATTTTCTTGATGAGGTTGATCTATTGATGGGTCACTTGTCTACTCTTTATTCTTACATAGATAGACAGTTGACTATTTGATGTTATTTGATGATTACTTTGAGTTGATGTTGTTTCCATGTTATTTACCTGTTTCTGTTTCACTCAACTATTTTATATCCAGTACATTCCACGTATTGTTGTCCCATTTGGAGTGTATCATTTTATAATGCAAAGGAAAGTACTAGAGATCGTCAACAAGATATTCGTTGAACATCCAAGATTCACAGCTGATTGGTGAGCCTTCCCTACTCTAGAAGATCTACTACTTTTATTTCATCATGCTTTAGAGTTCGATTGGACTATTCATTTCTTTTGATTTGGGTAGCCATGGGTCTATCATTGGCACCACATGATTAGTCATAGATGCTTCATAGGTGATGGTTGAATGGTGATGTTGAGATTGTGAGCTAGTTCTTTCTACTAGCCTTTAATATTATCTATATCATCATGAGACTATAAATGAGATGTGCCTATTTACATACTGTTATATTCGCTGTTCCATAAAGTTATTTGATTGAACGAATGTGATGAGACTAAGTGGTTCACTTGGGGACTAGCAATAGTCTCTAGGTGCTGGCCACGCCAAGGGTACCCTCCCGGGGCGTGGCAGTTCCATAAGAGAAATTGTTGGTTTGAACTGATATCTGGTGCAGGTATATCAATGCTCCTTTTTCGTGGGGTTACTCTCTACGTTCACGGAGGTGGGGTCTCTTGACCTCCGTATTCATGGAGGTGGGGTTTGCATTCATAGAGTGTCCCCTTTCTTGACCTCTGCATTTGCGGAAGAGATACCCATATTCATGGAGTGTCACACTGCATGGCCTCCATGTTCCCGGAGTATGGTTGAGCCTGAAGTGCTGTATTATTTTCTAAAGATGAGATTCACCATTTTTAACATTCTAAGCTTGGTTTTTAGAGAATTTTTAAGGTTTTTCAAAGGCAAAACTATTAGCTAACTAATTTCTAACCTATTTCTTTAATTCTCATTAATTAAATTATGATTTTAATATAGAATTTGGGGCTTTTAATTGAAGAAATTGATGATTTTTTAGACTCTGATTTCTAATACTAAATTGATAATTTTCACCTCATTTCAACTCCATTTTCGAAATGGTTTTCACCATTGAAGTCCTTATTACTCGGGGAATCATTTCACGTATTAATTTTAAGGTTCCAAGAAATTTGAATTTTTTACCATTTTGCCTTTTTCACTTAAATTTCTTGAGTTTAGTGTCATCAACTTTGTAATATAATTGTTATACTATATTTGGCTAGATTGTGGTGATTTAGAGTATCTTCGAAGGAGAAAGGCCGCAGATTTGACTTGATTTGAGACTTTTTCTAAGCTACTGGACTTCTAGCCTTTTGTTAAACATGATTGAACATTGTATTCTCTTATGGAATTGTGTTAGTATGACTTGTGGCATGAAATGGGTTACAACTATTTTACTATAGGCTTTGATCTTCGAATATCAGATTACGTACTAGTAATTGTTGTGAATTCTTAACTAGTGAATGAATGTGGTACTTTTGTTACTTGTGAATTACTTGATGTTGACAATGAGATTATAAGGCTATTGAAATTGTATGGTGAATACTTGAGAGCTTGTGAATTATGTAGAATTGAATGGTTCATGTGGGCATCTTGCATATCATTATTTTCATGAACATGATTATTGTGCTTTGCTGACATACTTTTATTGATGCTTCATTGATGATGTAAAGCTGAAGGAAAATGGTTCCGGCTAGAAAAATAATAAAGAAAAAAAAATTAAAAGTCAAAGGGAAATGGTTCTTGCTAGATATGAAAGTAAATGCCGAAGGTAAATGGTTCCGACGGATACATTGTCCATGTGTGGCCCCCATGAGTTTCGGCCTGAATTTATCAAAGAATGTGTATCATAAGATAGACATACATCACAATTATTTGACATTGTGTTGCATTATTTAAATCTCATAGCATCCACTCCATCTCACATCATGCTTTCCTTGATAATTATATGTATTGCATGTTAATTGTGAATAATCTGAAATTCCTTATGATATTGAAGATCTACTATGCTATTTGACTTTGAGTATTAGTTGAATATTTTTGGGATATGATTCTCTGTGTGTGTGTATATATATATCATGTATATGGTATTGTACAGGGACTTTTCTGAGTGCAGGTGTGTAGTTTGGAAGTATGTGGTTGGGTTGACCGGAGTAGTTGTCTTCTTCGTTGCTTTACTTTAGGTTAGTTCCATTTGCTGAGTACCGTGTTGTTTAGTTCTCAACCCTTGCTACATTTTCTTTGGTTGTGAGCCTGTCCTTCTTCTAGCCTTCTTTTTTACAGGATCAAGCATTCAGATCACTTTATAGGTAGCTACTTGTATTTTCAGCAGGCCTTTGAGGATTCTATTTTGTGGTTTGTTCTATTTGGGAAATAAATTGTCACGCCCAGGGAGGGTACCAAAGATGTAGTCAGCACTTATAGACTATTGTTAGTCCCCAAGCGAACTACTTCGCCTCATCACATCCACTTAATCCAAAAACTCTACAGATCAGCGGAAGTAAATGAAAGTAAATGGCTAATAATGTCTCAAAAACTCTACAGTTGGTATGGACTGAAGCATTTACCTCCTATCCTAAGGGTTTAATTTCTTATATGCATCCATGCCGATTGATGGCGAATGATGCTTGGCATATTTCCCTAAGGTTCAGACCTGCTCTCAAGAGCCACCATCATTGGAGACCACCAGGGTTGCTAGAGAATTTATGGATGTGTTCCCAATTAACATACCTGGTGTTCATCCAGACCGCTATATTGACTTTGCCATTGATGTCGAACCAGGCACTAAGCCCATGTCTATTGTCCCCTATCAGATGGCTCCATCTAATTGAAGGCATTGAAGGAGCAATTAGAAGATTCATTCAAAAGGGGATTTATTTGTCCCAAATATATCTCCTAGGGTGCTCCTGTTTTAGTTGTGAAAAAGAAGGATGGCACTATATGTATGTGTATTGACTATCGATGGCCAAACAAAATGACCATCAAGAATAAGTATCATTAGCTACGTATTGATGATATTTTTGACAAGTTGCAGGGTGCCTCGGTATTCTCCAAGATTGATTTGAGGTCCGGTTATCATCAATTGAGAGTTCGAGAGTCCGATATCTCAAAGACATCTTTCATGACCCGTTATGGGCATTATGAGTTTGTGGTTATGTCATTTAGGTCAACTAATTCCCTAGATGCTTTTATAGAGTTGATGAACCGAGTATTCAAACCCTACTTGGACATATTTGTGATTGTGTTTATCAATGATATCTTGGTTTATTCCGAGAGTGAGGCAGATCATGTTCAACACTTGAGGGTTGTACTTCAGAGATTGAGGGAAGAGAAGTTGTATGCCAAGTTCTCAAAGTGTGAGGGAAGAGAAGTTGTATGCCAAGTTCTCAAAGTGTGAGTTTTGTCTTGATTCTGTTGCATTTCTCAGTCATGTGGTAACAAAAGATAGTATTATGGTTGTTCCTGGCTAAGGTGGGAGTTGTACTTAAGTAGGCTAGGCCCACTACTATGATTGAGATTTAGAGTTTCCTTGGTTTGTTAAGGTATTATCGATGTTTTGTTTAGGGATTCTCATCTACCGCAGCCCCATTAATCAGACTTACTTAGAAGGATGTAGCATTTCGGTGGTCGCAAGAGTGTGAGGCGAGCTTCCAACATCTCAAGGATTTATTGACTTCAGTACCTATTCCAACATTACCTGAGGAGGGAGTGTGTCACGACCCGGACTTAGGGTCTAGGAGTGACATGGCAAATGGGAACTCGAGAGTCCCAAAAAAAGCCTCAAAGTATCCATATTCACATCATCGGTTCGGAAGCGTACTCGAATAATAAACACATAGATCTAAGGGACGGGTAAGCAGGACTCACGCTATGGAGATGTCATAGGAAAAGGGAGTAACATGGATTCATATAACACATAACACATAAATACTAAGGGGAAGGTAAGTATGACTCACTCTATGGGGACAATTCGGGACTTAGGATCTTTCACATACATCACATATAACATGTCATAATACTCATTGCCAATCCTTATAACAATCACCAATAGATTGCCAAATCCATAAGCATAATCTACAAATACCACTTAGCATATAAGCGTAAAGGAGTTAACAAGATGTCTAACAATGCCTCTAGTCATAAGATAGGATGGGAGCCAAGACATACCCTAGGGTCGCCCTCTAGTAAATAACATAACAAAAGTACCATAGGTAGAAAAATGGTGGTTGGTCCTTGGAAGATAGGACTCACCACAACAAGCAAATCTCAAGACACAAGCTAGACGTCATACGGTGGATGAAGGTATTCCTCGATCCCTGTATGGTTAGGCCATGTAGGCAAAAGTATGCGTTAGTATGTCTGAATGTACTAAGTATGCGGGCATCCAATGCATATGACTTATCAAACCTGCGTTCACTATTAGATGGCAAGGACACATAATATAAAAAGAGATATATATCCAAAGAAGAGTGGTATAACAATATGCCATGAAATTCGTGATGCATGAAATGCCATGATGCTCATATATATAGTGGAGATGGGCTGTAACTGACAAAATCAAACTCATGTGAGCTATAACATGAATTAGTCTGATGTAGACCTCCCATTTGTAGAAGAAGAGTACTTTCCCAAGGTAATATACACCACACCTTACGACCTAGTCTTTTCAGTGAGATGGACACCTTCCTAACAACCTCGCTTCTCAGAAGGATTTCCATATCATATCATATCATATCATATCAAAATGTCAACATTCCTTATGACCAGTCTTTTCGATAATGGCTACCATATACCTATACTGGCACACAGTTCAAGGAAAGGGAGAGGACCCTTGGGGATAGCCCTGATGCCCCCAATCCATGAGTGCTAAGTCAGAACATCCCACGAGAATACTTAGACATATACATACTTTCGAAAGAGGTAATAGTCATTTCAAATATTTTTAATGCACATTTTGGCTTAAAAGCCAAACATATTTCTTATATATTCGTAATCGGGCTTAAAAGCCAAATCATAGTTCATAATCATGATTCTCATGCATAGGAATAGCTCATGCACATATACGAAATGGTGCAAGCACCCAAAATACTCAAAGAGCTATAGTCATAGACACTTATGTGATCACATTCATTTCATATCAATATCTTATTAAAATCAAACACATAAACATAATTAGGCTTAACTCACTTCATAATTTTCATATAACTCAATGCTCATGAATGTATATGCTATGAATGAGATGATAATAGCATGAGTAATAGAGATTCAAACTTAAATCAACAACACATTATGAAATTCATGTAAAGACATAAGTAAAATTCACATTTAAATCATAATATAGATTGCTCATGCACAAATCAAGCTTTAAAAGGGACATGCACTTTCATAACTTGAATGCTTAGGGCTTAAATCACTTTAAAATCAATAAATAAACATGGCCCATACATCAATTGAATTAAATAAACGACAATACTGAAAACTCATATTTAAAGTAGCTAAAATTCCATGAAATTGAGTGTAAAAGAGTTTGGGTCTTCTCGGTTTAAAGAAACCAAGAGTCAATCCCACATACCTTAGCTAATGAAGAAGTTTCAAGAAGAAATTTAAAGGAGAATGACCCTTTCTTTGATTCCCAAGCTTAGATTCACAAGATTCCTCTGAGAGAGTGTTATTAAGGGTGATTTAAGAGAATTCTAAGTGTGAGAAATGAATTTGAATGAAAGAATAAAGTATAGGTCATTTGAAAGTCCTTAAGTAGCATAGAAGGTCACAAAAGATCCTTAGGATAAACTATAATAATGAAAACGCCATTAATGAAATGAGTAGAAAATTAATGAAGTCGAGTCTTAGGGAGGACTATATGGCCCATGATGGGTCACACAGACCATAAACATGTCCAAGGTCCAACACTTTAAAAAAATTCTCTTAATGAAGATTTGAAACAGTAATCTCATACTTAAAATTTGTCAATGTAGGCATCCACAGAGATGGTGGTACCAACCACACCACGGCACACAGTCCGTGTGCCTCCTCTATCCCACATCACTTAGCAAAATTTTCCACAATGCAGTTCTAAGATGGTGATCCAATACTTAGAAAACATTTTAATCCAAAACCCACATAGGAGGTCGTACGGACCGTATCACCTTGTATGGGCCGTATACTTGGCCGTAACACTTTACTTGGGCTCCAAACTATGGAATCTTAAGCCCAAGGCTGCTATACGGTCCACCACACGGTCCGGGTGAGGTCCAAGTGTGGCATGCCTTGGTCTTAAATTGCACCCCAAGACCCTCACACCTAAATAAGGCCAATAGACCCTTCAAGAAGGATCCGCATGGTCTGTATAGCCTCACACAGACCGTGAGGCTTCCATAGAGCGCCACCTTGGTGTAAAACATTCCAGAATCAAATTTCCAAGCTCCAATGAGGTTGTACAACATCCGCATCTTTACATCATCTCCCCCTTGGGAACATTCATCCTCGAATGTGCTAGGACAAGGCTTGAAAGGCTTGACTTAGAACATGAAACATCCAAACACAAGATAGAATTCATTTTCGTCATTGGAAAATCATAAAGTCATTAAAACTCATATGAAAATGCATTCAAAAAATCATTTTAGTGCACATGTATACATGTCATGTCATGAAACTCAAGAGTGAAAGAATTAGGACCACTTGGAAAAAACCATAACGGCCTGTCTTCAACTCATAATAACTTATGAATAAGCAATCGTCGAGATTGAGTAACGAACCTAATACCTTAGGCTTCAGTAGATTGGAAAAGATGGGGATATTGTTGCATCATATCAAACTCCGCGTCCCATGTAGCACTCTCCATATGTTGATTTCTCCAAAGTACCTTAACTGAAGCCACATCCTTGTTAAGAAGCCATTTCATTTGCCTATCCAAAATTTCAATCAGGACTTCCTCATCAGACAAGTTCTCCTCAATCTCAACACCTTCCAAAGGCATAATAATACTAGGATCACCAACCAACTTCCTCAACATGGACACATGGAAGACTGGGTGAATAGAATTCAAATCCAGAGGCAAATCCAACCTATAAGCCACATTCCCAATTTGCTCAACAATCTCATAAGGACCCACATACCCGGGGCTTAGCTTGCCCTTCTATCCAAAACGCATCACACCCTTCATAGGTGAGACATTCACATATACCCAATCACCAACATAAAACTCAAGATCCATCTTCCTAATATCTAAATAGAACTTTTGGTAACTTTGGTCTGTCTTCAACCTCTCTTTAATAAACTTCACCTTCGCCATAGCCTCCAACACAAAATTCGCGCCAATCTAAGCCATCTCTCCCAACTCAAACCACTCCATCGGAGATCTACACCTCCTACCATACTAGGCCTCAAATAGTGTCATACCAATGCTAGCATGAAAGTTATTATTATAAGCAAACTCAATGAGTGGAAGTCATCCCAATACCCTTGAATTCCGACACACAAGCCCTCAACATATCCTCCAATGAATTGTCCTCTCACTTTGTCCATCGATTTGAGGATGAAAGGCGGTGCTCAACTTCACCTTGATACCAAGTCCTCTTTGAAACGACCTCCAAATGTGTGAGGTAAATTGGGTACCATGATCTGATATGATAGACCTAGGCAAACCATGTAACCTCATCACCTCTTAGATGTACAATCTTAGTACCAAGTCCTCTTGCCTTGTCCATCAATTTAAGGATGAAAGGCGGTTCTCAACTTCACCGTAGTACCAAGTCCTCTTTGAATCGACCTCCAAAAGTGTGAGGTAAATTAGGTAGCATAATCTGATATGATAGACCTAGGCAAACCATGCAATCTCACCAACTCTTGAGTTGTCCTCTCGCCTTATCCATCGATTTGAGGATGAAAGGCGGTGCTCAACTTCACCTTACTACCAAGTCCTCTTTGAAACGACCTCCAAAAGTGTGAGGTAAATTTGGTACCACGATCTGATATGATAGACCTAGGCAAACCATACAACCTCACCAACTCTGGGTTGTACTATTTTACATAATCTTAGGCACTAAAGGTAGTCTTGACTGGTAGGAAATGAACCGACTTAGTCATCCGATCAACAATAATCCAAATAGAGTCAAATTGCGGGTCCGAGGCAAACCAACCACAAATCTATATTCACATCTTCCCACCTCCAAGTAAGGATCTCGATATCTTGAGCCAAGCCATCGGGCCTTTGGTGCTCTACCTTCACTTATTGACAATTAGGGCATTCAGATACAAATTAGCTATATCCTTCTTTATACCATGCCACAAATACACTTCCCTCTAATCCCGATATATCTTAGTAGATCTTGGATAAATAGAATAATGAGAGTTATGGGCTTCATATCCAAAACGCATAACCAATCTTGATACTGAAGTACACCATATTCCCCTTGGGAAAACATTTCTATCTTCTTTTCGGCAACCAACTTCTTCAACTAAACCAATGAAGGATCCAGATCTTGCTTAGCCTTAACATCAACAACCACAGAATATTCGGCCTCATCCTGAATAGAATACCGCCATCATAAGAGTTGGCCTACCTAACACCCAACCTAAACAAATGGTCCTTTGCCAACTCCTTCTTCTCCTCATCAACATGAACCACACATCCCATAGATAGCCTACTAAGAGCATCGTCTATAATATTTTCCTTGTCGAGATGATATTGTACACTCATGTCATAATCCTTTAGGAGTTCCAGCCATCTCCTTTACGTCAAGTTAAGGTCCCTTTAAGTGAGCACATATTGCAATCTCTTTTGATCGGTGAAAACATCAACATGCACCCATACAAATAGTGTCTTCAAATCTTTAAATCAATTACCACCACCTCTAACTCAAGATCATGAGTCAGGTAATTAGGCTCAAGCACCTTCAATTGCCTTGAGGCATGAGCTATCACCCTGCCATGTTGCATATGTACATAACCAAACCTAATCTGAGAAGCATCACAATACAGCACAAACCTATCTAGCTGGTAAAGTCAACATAGTAGCCAATTTAGCCGATCCTTTAAAGTTAGAAAACTCTTCTCACACTCACCCAACCATACAAACTTGGCCTTCTTTTGACTCAATTTCATCAACAGAGATTCAATAGAAGAGAAACACTCAACAAACCTTCTATAATATCTAACAAAGCCAAGAAAACTCTGAATATCCAATGGAGTCAATGATCTAGGCCAATTCTTCACAGCCTCATCTTCTTTGGATCAACCCTAGTACTATCATCGGCCACCATATGACCAAGAAAACCTACCTCACCCAACAAAAACTCACATTTACTAAACTTAGCATACAACTTCTTCTCCCTCAAAATATGAAGAACTAATCTCAAATAATCCATATGCTCCCGCTCACTTCAAGAGTAAATAAGGATATCATCGGTGAAGACAACCACAAAACTATCAAGAAGTGGCTTGAACACTCGATTCATAAGATCCATAAACACGACCAAAGTATTAGTCAACCTAAATGACATCACCACAAATTCAAAGTGTCCATACCTAGTCTAAAAGCCATCTTGGAAATATCACACTCCCTAACCTTCAAGTGATGATAATCGGAATAGAAGTCAATCTTTCAAAAATGGGTAGCCCCTTGAAGTTGATCAAAAAGGTTATCAATCCTTGGAAACTAATACTTATTCTTGATGGTTACTTATTCAATTGCCTATAATCAATGCACATCCTAAGGGACCCATCTTTCTTTCTTACAAATAACACTGGACCACCCCATGGAGATATACTTGGACTAATGAAGCCTTTCTCCAACAAATTCTTTAGCTGATCCTTTGACTCCTTCAACTCAAATGGGACTATATGATAACGAGGAATAGAGATAGGTAGAGTATTCGGGAGAATATCGATGCCAAAGTCTACTTCGCATTTAGGAGGAATACCGCACAAGTCTTCGCGGAACATATTTAGAAACTCATTCACTACTGGGACTGATTCAAGAGTAGGTGACTCGGATTCCACATCTTTGACCCTCACAATATGATATATACACCCCTTAAAATCATCTTTTAGGCCTTGAGGTAGGAAATAAACCGACCTTTAATAGTGGAGTCACTACCCTTCCATTCAAGAACGGGCTCATCCAAAAGTTTGAACTTGACCTTTCGGGATCTACAATCTATAGAGGCATATGAAGCATGCAACCAATTCATCCTGAGAATCACATTAAAATCAAATATCCTAAGTTGGACAAAATCACAGGGGAAAATTTTATGCAACACAGAAATAGGAAAACCTCGTTAAACTCTATGAGCAACAACAGATTCATCCACGAGAGTATAAACTGAAAAGGGCTCCCTTAAAATTTTGGGACTCAAACAAAACTTAACAGTCAACAGAGGGATCAGAAAAGACAAATTTGTACCTAGATCAAGTAAAGCATAAGCATAAAAATCCAAGACTTTTAACATACCAGTCACAACATCTGGAGCCTCCTAAACTTCCTAGTAGGCATGAAGAGCATAGAACTTGTCGTTCCATGGAGCAATACCTTGGGAAGCTCTTTCTTGTCCTTGACCACTTTGAGCCACCGGACCTTTAACTCTCTGAGCATTCTTAAGACAAACTGCAATCTTGTGCTTCTTGTCACCACATCCATAGTATGCATCTAAGTCCTTTCAACAAGCACCCATGTGGTTTCTCCTACACCTATCACACCGGGGAAACAATGTACCACCACCAACTGGTGCCTTGGGAAGAGGCATCCTAACATTACCAACTCGAGCATTAGATCTTTGGCTCTACTGGAAGTGACCATAACCACTACCCTTGGAGTTGGAGAACCCACTATCATAACGGGCCCTCTTAGGATCAAGCACCCTCCTCTAATTGAGCTTTTCCCCATCAATCTGTTTAGCATATACCATAAGCCTGGACATATATCCATATCCCGAACAAGCGTAGCCATACAATATTCCTTCACAACCAAATATGAGACACCATAGGTAAACTATTACATCCTTGCATGGGGGTCAGCCACAAGCATAGGGGCATACTTAGAAAGCTTAGTGAACTTGAGGGCATAGTCCTTCACACTCATGCCACCCTATTTAAGGTTGATGAACTCTATCATCTTGGCTCCCTTAAGCTCAAGTGGAAAGAAGCAATCCAGAAATGAGAACTTTAAATCTTCCCAATTAACAGCATTACCACAAACCCTCTCTATTAACCATTGAATGTACCACACTTGAGCTACATCCTTCCAGCGATAAGCAGCCAACTCAGCCAACTCAGCTTTCTCCTTAGGGAAAACCCTGATGCCCCTAATCCATCGGTGCTAAGTCAAAACATCTCACAAGAATATTTATATATATACATGCTTTCAAAAGAGGGATTAGTCATTTCAAATCCTCTCAATGCACATTTAGGCTTAAAAGCCAAAGATATTTCTTATACATTCATAATTGGGCTCAAAACCCAATCATAGTTTATAATCATGATTCTCACGCAAAGGAGTAGCTCATGCACTTATACGGAATGGTGCAAGCAACCATAATGCTAAAGAGTCATAATCATAGAAATTTATGTGATCACATTCTTGTCATAATCAATATATTATCAAAATCATATACATGAGCATAATTGGGCTTAATCCACTAAATAATTTTCGTAAAACTCAAGGCTCATGAATGCATATGCTATGGATGAGAGGAGAATAGCATGGGAAATAGAGATTCACACATAAATAAATAATACATTTTAAAATTCAAGTAAATACATAAGTAAAATTCACATTTAAATCATAATGTACATTACCCATGCACAAATCAAGCTTTAAAGGGGACATGCACATTCATAACTTCATAACTTCAATGGAATTCTTCATATTAGGGTTTAAGTCACTTTAAAATCAATAAATAAACATAACACATAAATCAATTGAATTAAATAAACAATATTATTGAAAACCCATATTTAAAGTAGCTAAAATTCCATGAAATTTAGTGTAAAAGAGATTGTGTCTTCTTGGTTGAAATGGACCAAGAATCAATCCCACATACCTTATCTAATGCAGAAGTTTCAAGAAGAAATTTTAAGAAGAATGAGCCTTCCCTTGTTTTCCACGCTTAGATTCATAAGAGTATTTTGATAGAGTGTTCTTAAGGGTGACATGAGATAATTCTAAGTGTGAGGAATGAATTTGAATGAAAGAATAAAGTATAGATCATCTGAAAGTCCTTAGGTAGCATAGAAGGTCACAAAAGACCCTTAGGATAAACCATAATTATGAAATTGCCATTAATGAAACGAGTAGAAAATTGATAAAGCCGAATCTCAGGAAGGACCATACAGTCTGTGATAGGTCACACAGACTGTATACATGTCCTTTGTCCAAAACATGAAAAAACATTCCCTTGATGAAGATTCAAAACGGTGATCCCATACTTAAAAAAGTTTCAAAGTAGGCATCCGGACAGAGGGTGGTACGGACCATACCAAGCCATTGAAAAAGTTTCCCTTGACGAAGATTCAAAATGGTGATCCCATACTTAAAATTTTTCAATGTAGGCATTTATATGGAGGGTGGTACGGACCATACCAAGCCACACGGTCCGTGTTCCTCCTCCATTCCACATCACTTAGAAAACTTTTCCATGACGAAGTTTGGAGACTGTGATCCAATACTTAGAAAACAATTTCAATCTGAAACCCGTACGAACCGTACCACTTTGTACGGACCATATACTTGGTTGTACCACTTTACTTGGGCACAAGCCCAAGGCTGCCATGCGGTCCACCACATAGTTTGTATAGTCCCATATGCCTTGGTCCTAAACTCCACAACAAGGCCCTCACACCTAACATAAGGCCAAGGGATACTTCAAGGAGGCTCCACACGGTCTACATAGCTTCACAGAAATCATGAGGGCTTCTATGGAGTGCCATGTTGGTCCAAAACCTTTTGGAATCAAATTTTCAAGCTCCAATGAGGTCGTACAACCTCTGGGTCCTTGTACCATTTGTAGTATATTGTGATGCTTCTGGTGTGGGTTTGATTGTCTATTGATGAAAAGGGGGGAGGTGATAGTATAAACATCTAGATAGTTGAAGGTTCAAGAGATAAACTACCCTAGCCATGATTTGGAGTTGACTGCAGTTTTCTTTGTGTTAAAGTTGTGGCAACATTATCTCTATAGGGTGCACTGTGAGATCTTTACCATCACAAGAGTCTCAAATACATATTTTCTAAGTCTAATCTTAAAATAAGACATCATAGATAGTTGGAGTTGATTAAGGACTATGATATCGCTATTCTATATTAGTCGAGGAAGGCGAATGTAGTGGAAGATGCTTTGAGTTGAAAGGCTACTATTATGGGGAGTTTGGCACTGAGGGTTGACAAAAGGCCCTTAGCTTTGGAGGTTCAATCTCTTTCTAGACAGATGGTTCGGTTGGATATTTCTCCTCCTCAATGTATTTTGGCCTTTATTGCGGCTAGATGTTCGTTGTTTGATCAGATTTGTGCTCATCAGTTTGAGGATGCTAGATTTTGCATGATTCATGATAATGTCTTAAGAGGTGAAGCGAAGGCGAGTACTATTGACTCTGAGGGTTTTTTGAGAATAAATGGTAGAGTTGTATGCCTAGGGTTGTAGATTGGGAGAGATTGATATTAGAAGAGGCCCATTGTGCTAGATATTCCATCCATCTGGGCATGGCAAAGATGTACCATGATCAAAAATAATATTATTGGTTTTTTAATATGAGAAGGGACATAGCTGAGTTCGTGGCAAAGTGTTTGAATCGTCAGCTGGTCAAGTATGAGCACTAATGGTAGGGTGGATACATGCAGAGGATGCCCATTCTCGAGTGGAAATGGGAGAGAGTGACTATGAATTTTGTTACAGGTTCGCCAATGGCATCAAGCAAGTTCGACTCTGTTTGGGTGGTTGTTGATAGTTTGACCAAGTCGTCTCACTTTCTACTTGTGAAGACTAGCTATAGTGTGCAGCAATTGGCTAGATTGTATATCCAGAACATTGTCAAATTTCCTGGAGTGTTGTCTATTATGTATGACAGAGGACCCATGTTCACCTCCCATTTTTGGTAGGCTTAACATTATAGTTTAGGTACCTGATTAGATTTGAGTTCAACTTTTCACTCCCAGACTGACGGTCAGTCCGAGCGCACCATTCAAGTGTTGGAGGACATGCTTAGGGCCTGTGTGATTGATTTTCGCACCTGGTGGGACATACACTTAACATTGGCAGAGTTTGCATATAACAAAAATTATCGCTCCAGCATTAAGATGGCACCATTTGAGGCTTTGCATGGCCAGAGGTGTAGATCACCGATTGGATGGTTCAATTTAGGGTCGGCAGATATAATGGTGTTGATTTGCTTCGAGATGCCAAGGACTGAGCCCGACTGATTCAGAGCAGACTTTTGCCAGCTTAAAGCCGCAAGAAGAGTTATGTTGACTGTTGATGACAACATTTGGCTGAAAGTTTTACCTATAAAGGGCATGATGAGATTAGGGAAGAGGGGCAAGCTCAGTCCCAGGTTCATTGGCCCATTAGAGATTTTGAGTAGAGTTGGTGAGGTGGCCTATGAATTGTCCTTATCATCGAGATTATCAGTGATTCATTTTGTTTTTCATGTTTCCATGTTTCGCTCCAGATGAGTCTCATATGATCTCTTATGATTCAGTTGAGTTTGTCTAAATTTTAATTAGAGGAAGAGTCGATATCTATATTAGAAAGACAAGTTCGGAGGTTGAGATCCAAGGATATAACTTCAGTGAAGGATAAGTGGTGACATCATCCTGTTGAGAAGGCTACTTAGGAGTTGGAGCCAGATATGCAAACTAGATGTCCTTGCTTTTTCTACGCTTCAGGTACTTCCTTTTCCTTTATGTTCTAGGACAAACATTCATTTTAGTGGTGAATAATGTAATGATCTTGTTCGTCATTTTTGAATTTATCTTGAGAATTACTATTTCGTCCTTCCATAAGTTGCTTTGGACCTATTTTGAACTATTTGTAATGTTGGAACTGAAGTCCCTGAGTTTAAAAAGTTGAAAATATAAGTTTTAGGCATTATTAGAAGCTTAAGTTATTGAAAAGTGAGTTTTTGTATCATTTTGAGTTTCGATTGTCGAGTCAAAATTTCATCTATTCATTAGCTCCAAAAACACCGAAACTGGTCCAGAAGGAGTTACATAACTAAATTCAGAATTAAAATGAGGTTTTTAGGCCCAAAGCTACATTTTTAGTCATTTCTAGAGTCAAAGTTTGACTTTGGTCGACCATTGGAGTTTGGAAGCTTTGATCAAAATTTCGACAATTCCAGTAATTCTGGATGGCAAAACTAACGCTATAAATGATCTCGTCATAATATTTGGAGTTTCTACGGGAAGTTTTGAGATTCTGAATTTTAAACTAGTTTATTTGCTATGTATTAGTAATTGTGTCGAGGAGATGTCAAAATCGAATTCTAACTGTTTTGTTTAGTGTGGATCTTCGTTCTTAGTTTGGGTACATGTTTGGTTTGTGAAAGTCTGAGTTCGGATGAATTTCGAGTAGCCTTATCGAATTACATTCTTGGCTGACTTTTGCTAGTGCAAGGAGTTTCTAGTGTATTCATGGTTCTTCTCTACGTTCCCGGAGGTATATTGCTTGGTCCTCTTTGCGTTCATAGGAAATACTTCGCAATCCTAGAGTAATAGCAGTCTTATCCCTGTCCTTCTCTATATTCGCAGATTCACAACCACATTCATGGAGCTTTGTCAAATCCTCTCCTCTATATTTATGGACCCCACCCCTGTTCACGGCCCCATCGTGCGTTTGTGGAGTGTATTTTACCCGACTAGTTTTTAAACTCAAGGAAACATCATTTTTATGAATTTCAAGCTTTTGGGGGCGATTTTGGATGAGACTTTTTAGAGATTTCATTTGGGTAAGTGTTTCTAACGTCATTTTCATTATTTTAATGACTTTTATCTTGATTATTTCTTGAATTTCATGATTTTGGATGTTAGAAATTGAGGATTTTTGGTCTATGATTTGGAATGTTTAAATGGTGATTTCTCATTCGATTTGAACTCGACTTTAGTGGGATTTTTACCCACGGACTCTATTATTTTGTGTAGAACCTTATTTTCAAGTCAATTTTCAAATCCGGGGATTTTAAATTTTAGCTCTAATTTTGACCATTTTTCCCCTAAGCTTTATTCGTACTAATATGGGTATCAAAATTCATCTCTTGATGCGTACTATCTATTTTTTGTAGTGATTGATCAATTTGGAAATCATTTGGAGGTTTGAGTTGATTATAAGCTTGTTCGAGTGTGATTTTGGCAGATAGGTAGGTTCAGCTAACGTTTTTAGGACTAGATTTGAGTCATTGGATATGTTTATGTGATAATTATAAAATATAGATTGATTCATGAGAAATCAGATTTATATGATAGAATTGTTATGAAAATGTGATACCGATTATGCTGAAATTGGAGCAATTTGTGATTCTGTTGATAAATTGAGATGAAATCTTGAGAATTGGGATACGTTGGATATTGATGTGACAATATGCGACTTGTGATATCCTTTGGGAGAGTCATGTGGTAAAATGATGATAGTTGTGATATTGTTGAGATAGATGAGCATATTTTGGGACTTAAAGAGTTCGGTTTAATTGTAATTCTGATTATTGATGAAAGGGTTATGATATGAGACTTGTGGATGGCCTTGTGGTACTAGTTGATGCACTTGACACAACCTTGTGATGTTATGGCTATTTTGCATATCATTATTATGTCATATTGCATATATATACTCATATTGTGGCATTGACATGTAAACATCTCATATAGAATCTCTACCATCGAGACAGTGAGATATTTGAGGCAATCATATAACTTGAGATCTATTTGTCGAGGCCAAAGTCTGCTTAGGCATACTATTATTGATATACATCTTGATATTTTGACTTGGCATGCATTGCATCTATATTGCATTGCCCTGACATAGGTCCATTACCTGATATCTCCCTCCCGTGAACAGAGTCTGTGGAGGTATCATCGGTGCTAGAGTCCATTGTGATATTGGAGACCTCTTTTATCAGCGCTAGAGTCCACCGAGGTGCCATCAGCACCAGTAATTGTCGCAACACTTGAGAGATTTTGTATATGGTCTGACGCGACCCCCAAGGGTTCTACTTGGTAGCTTCAGCTCGGTAGCTATATACATTGGCTACAGAGTCTGCCGCGATTCCACCTTATGCATCACATTAATACATTACATGTTCTTTGCATCATTGAATGTCATTGTTATTTTGTTCTATTATTATATATGTTTATATTGTGCACTAACTCTTTCTTTGCAGGTGATAGTATTCTTCGTTATCACATGCTTATTGGATTTCACTTACCCACTCGGTTGAACCTATTGCATGCATTTTGGTGTACTCACACTTACTTTGTTTCCTCCTTATAAATTGAGCTCAAGGACCCATATATGGTAGTTGATTCACTCTAGCAAAGCTTTTCTCCATCTATTCAGATCTTAGCGGTGAGGCTCAAACTTCGAGTCGACACGGATCTGTCAGATTTCCTATATTGTTGTTTTCAATTCAGACATTGTGTTAGACATTATCGGACATCATTGTATTTTCATTCGAGACAGTTGTTTTTACTCTTTCGTACTATTTTGAATGCTCTTGTACTCATGACTCTAGGTTTTGGGGTTTGGATTAAATGTTGTGGCTATTTCCGCCTTACTTTATTTTTTTAGTTGCAATCTGATTTTTGGTCGTGACACGAGAGGATGTTGGCCTAGGAGAGGTGCAAACTATGAGACCACTCCCTTAGCCATATTGAGCACCACGAGCCATAGAGGTTACTATGGTGGGTCACCCACCAAAGGCAGCCCCCACATGTCACTACGGGTGCCACCATGGGACCCTTCATGAGTTGTGGTAAGCACCACGAGCTCTGAAAGGTTCCATGTTGAGACACTCTTCATGATTTTTCTCAAAATTTTCACTTCTTAGGCCTTGTTCCTGACTTCCAAAGCACGAGGCCTTACATGGCGTGTTCTATAGAGCCCACACTTTTGAAGGAGAAATTCACTTGGATCTATTGGAAAATTTGGCATGCTAGAGCTCATTTAGAGCATCATTGAGGTCACTCGTCTTGCTCCTTTTATTTCTATTTTGTTATGCTTTTGCTTCTTTCTTTAATCTATCACACACATCGCACGTAGGTTTTATGTTTTTGACAATTTTCATCATCTAATAGCATCACACTCCTATACATCATGTGTGTTGAATAGTTTTTTCCAGCCAAACTACTCCCCGCTAATATCAGCTATGCCCTTTTGTTTGAAATTTTCAAAATTAAGCTATGCATGGGGCTTGATACTTGAGTTCATATTCAAGATTGATCTCCTTCACTTGATCGTTTGTTGTTCTTGTTGTTTATGTTGATTTGGATCATGTTGAATGTGTGTGTGTTGATTTCTAGTCTAAGGGAAACCTAGGGTTTCCGTGAGAAATTGAGCAATAATATGCTAATGGATATGATTCTTTTCATGAAATTTTAGTCTCCATTATTAATCTACATTTATTTTATCCCATTTGATTGAATTAGTGTTAATTGTTTTGTATTTTTTAAGGGATTTCTAACATTCAATTGATCATCATTGTAGGTGTCTTCAATTTTATTCTAAATTGTCGATTAGAATGAAAATTGCTTGTGATTCATTGACTTGAAGTGTTGGGTTGTGACTGAGTGAAGTATAAGTGACCCAATTCTAATAAAGTTACTTGAAATTGCCCAATAATAGATTGAGTGACGTCTTTCTTAAGGAAAAAATCATCATTTTGTTGGATTCTTTTCATGATGGAGAAATTTGAGTACCTCAACACCTAAATGCATGTTACGTTGTCTATTCTTGGTTGAAATCTAGCTCCCACAACCCCAAAATATAGATATGTGTTTAAATTATTCAAAACTTGGGATGGTAATGTGTTAGGCGAGCTTCAACAAGCTCGCTGAATCTACTCAGTGCATCGTCAATTTATCTTTTCTTGTTTCCTAAGTGCATGCCTATCTTAGGGGGGTTCTTGATGATTTTGTCAATGGTTAATTAGTTGTCCATGTTAATTCAGTGCATACCAATTGAACTATAGGACTGCCCTTTTTGGTTTAATATTGGATTTTTTTTTTGATAACTTTCAACAATAGCCTGTTTCCTCACTAAACTTACACGGCAACATGTTGAGTTAGGTAGGCATCAGTGCTTTGTTTCGTTTTTCAAGTCATTTTGCTCTTTTTAACTCATATTTAACCCATTACTCATGTTTATATCTTTGTGTATTTGCAAATATTCGTTGAATAAAGTGCATTAGAAAGAAAACAAACCCCTCATGTATCCCTCCACCAAAATAAAAAAGGGTTAAGGTTTCTAAAGGGGCCACCCAACGAAAGCTATCGACACGAAATCCCTTGGAGGTGTGAGGGAAAGAAAAGAAAAAGGTCTTTGAACCTGTGGAACTTAGGAAAATGACAGTGAAGGACCCTTAAATGTCTCATGGTTAGGATCCGAAGATGAAGAGGATGCAGAGTTCAAAACCCCTATACACAATCCCGAGCCTCGACCTAAATGACGTTGCATGACAATAAGGTCTAGGGTGTTCTCATCACTCAAGTGTATTTCTTTGTCTATTTGAAGATATACCTTGAGTAAAGTGCATTAACAAGAAAACAAACCCCTCATGTACCTATCTCCAAAACCAAAAACAAAAAGATGTTGTGATTTCAGAGGGAGCGACCCAGCGAACGCCATCCAGCCAGAGTCCCACGAAGGTGCAAGGGAATGGAAATAAAAAGATTTCTGACATTATAGGCACTTAAGAGAATGATAGTGAAGGATCCCTAAACGTCTCATGGTCGAGATCCGAAGGTGAAGAGCATGAGGGGTTCAAAACCTCTATACATAATCTTGATTCTTCATTACACAATCTAAATGACATTGCCCAAAAATGAGGTATAAGGTGGCGGCTCACAACCCATTGGCTTAGACTATACCTAGGGTGGTACTAATAATCGCTCTCTGGAATTTGAACAGACTAAAATCTACGTGGTTGAGAACTATCTTAGCAGAGAAGAGGCTATCAATAGATGCGTTAATTGACAGTTACACCGAAGGGTGGCAGGCAATACGGTATCATGAGTTCAAAAAATTCCTATATGCTAAGTTTATACTAAAAGGGAAGGAGCGTGATTTCAGGTTTGTTGATGAGGTTGAAGTCTGTTGAAAGATGGTAAAATATGGTGAAATGGATATCAATAATATGATAACGTGTACAACACAAGTCCATCATTCATTGATGGATCAAATAAAAATAAATACCCTAGATGACTTAAAAGGGTAGTTGGCCCCTCTTTTGAGTGATAGAATGACTTGAAGGGGTAGATGGCTCCTCTTTGAGTGATTGAATGGCTGTGTGGTTAATGAAGGGGTAGATATTGAAAATAAAGACATCAGTATTGCTACCTAACACTTGTTTGGATTTATTAGCAGCAATCTGATGCCATCCTAGAATGAAACACTTCTTCATCATCCAAATATTGTTGTTGTTGGGTGTATCATTGATCGACAGGAGTTGGATTCAGGCTCTATCATCGCACTGGAGATTTTTATGCATGACAAATAGCAGCAAACATCTCTTCCATTCTTGATGCTTATTACTCACTTTTGCCATAAAGCTGGAGTTCCATTCATAAAGAAGACAAATGTTGAGATCACTCTATCTTCTACCACTAATATCCAACATATCGAGGTTGAGTATTTGCAACATGAGGCTAAGCCAAAGAATAAGTCCCTAATTGACACTACATCAGTAGTTAATATAAAGCGCTTAGAAGTTGGTGTCACACGGCCTACATTTACTACTAAAATACCTTCAGGTACAACTTCAACTCCTTCTCCAATAAATGACCCTGCTCCTACTTCTACTTCTAGATCGCCATTGACTCAAGTAGCCATATATCAAATGGGTCACCTTGCCTATTCCACTAAAGTCTGAGCCTCTTGAGTTGAGGCTATAATCTTAGTAAGATAGAGCATGTCATCATAGTTGCACTTAATCTGGTTCATAAGGAAAGGCAAGGATAGCATCAGTTATTTATAAAGTGTGGGCTATGACTTTATTATCTCACATTCTAAGTTTAGAATTATGAAAAGAGGGATGGCAACATAATAATCAAATGGAGTACCAAGCTATGAACTTCTTGAATAAGTATCTAAGTTTTATTTCTCATTTTTTTTAAAGTTTGTCAACTTAATATTTATAAATGTAAGGACCAGGACTTGTATGACCTTAATGGTGTGTGGAATTTTGTTCCAAAAAGTTTTTCACCAAGGTGACACCTTATGGACACCTCAACGGGCTGTGTGGAGGAGCCTTGAGGTAGCCCTTGGCCTTATGTATAGAGTGTTAGCCTTATGCTGAAGTTTGAGATGAAGTCACATACCACATGAACCTCATATGGTCTGTATGGCACTTTATGGGCCATGTGGTGGCTTGTGTGATGTAGCCTTGGCCATGAAAACTGCATTGTTGGATAAGGATTGTCAAAAATGAACCTCATATGGTCTATATATCCCTTCACAGGTCCTCCGTATATGCGTTGGAGTGAAAATTTTCTAAGTATGGAATCACCATCTCGGAACTACGTCGGTGAAGATCTTTAGCTAAGTGAAGCACAACAGAAGGCCACATGGTCCGTGTGACTCCTATATGGTCCATGTGACCCTCATATGGGACCCCCCAAAATCATTTTATACTCCATTACTATTCATTCTTATTCTAACACTTAGCTTCTCATTCACTTGCTCAAATGCTTTTCGAATCCTCTTTTCGATCTCTAATCGGAGGATTGTTGTGGAACCTTCAAGCTCAAGTTAAATTTACTTTCAAGCTCTCAATCCAAGCTTATTTATTTGTTTTAGGTCCATCGTGGTTTTACTACATCAAGCCAAGTCCAAATGCATTCCATTGGCTAAGTTTTTCATATGAACTGGTAGAAGGGTCAACTTTAAATGGTCATATATCCTTTCACTAAATGAACTGGGTGGCCTAAAATGTACCAAATTAAAGCTCTTTAAGTTATCTTTCCAACACATCTGGTTTCACCTAATTCCAAGTTAGTATCAAGAAGTTATGCCTATTTTTGTGAAGCTTGTCCATGTTATGTTCACTCTACTTTGCCTAAGTGAGGCCTCACGGAAGGGCTCATGGTCCAAATGACCTTGTACGGACCGTGAGACCTTCCCACAGGACCCCTGGAAATAATTCTTATTTCGTTTTGTTAATGGTATTTCGTAATTATAGCTACTCCTAAGGGACTTTTGTGACTTCCTATGCTATCCTAAGACATTCAAACGACCTATTCTCTTCTTCTCTCATTCAAATTCATTCTCACACTTAAAATTATATTCAAGCTCACTCTTAAGAACTCTTCTCAAGAACTCTAGTGAATGCTTAGCTTGGGAATCAAGGAAAGGGTCTTCTTCATCAAATTTCTTCCTATTTCTTCTTAGTTAGCAAAGATATGTAGGATTGATTCATGGTCCCTTTCAACCATGAAAATCCTAACTCTTTTACACTTGAGTTTATGAAATTAAGCTTACTTTAAATGTGGATTTTTAATATTATTGTTTATTTGATTCAATTGAGATATGGGTTATGTTTTACTATTGAATTTAAAGTGATTTAAGCCTTGATATGTTGAATCGCATTGAAGTTATGAAGATTTGAATGTGCATGTTCCCTTTAAAAGTTTGATCTAAGCATCAAAATTCTATATTATGATTTAAATGTGGATTTATATATGATTTTACTTGAATTTCATATTGTATTGTTGATTTAAGATTGAATCTCCATTGCTCACGCTATTCTAATCTCCTTCATGACATATGCATATAAGACTATAGTTTTCATGAAATTTATAATATAGGCTAAGTCTCAATTATGATGATGATTATGTTTTCAATGAAAGTATGGGTATGACAAGAATCTGATCACATAAATATCTATGATTATGGCTCTTTGAGCAATTATGGGTATTTAAACCACTATGATTATTGAGCACCAATTGAGGGTGGAGGCAGGGTGGGCTATTACCAAGGGTCCATACTCCTTTCTCACGAAGGTACTCAAAGGAGCTATTCCTATGCATAAAAGTATGACATGAAGTATGTTTTGGTTTTTAGCCTAAGTATGCATGATTATGAAATAATTTGGCCTTTAAGCTTAAGTATGTATTTTTATGTTTTGACAAGACATATGCCTCTTTTACAATCACGTATACGTATATGTATTCTTGTAGGATGATCACTTAGCACCGATGGGATTGGAGGCAGGGCGGACTATCCCCAAGAATCCATACTCTTTATCTTGAACTATATGCCTAACATAGGTTTGTTATGCCTCTTTATGGATATAAATAATTATGGATCAACCTTTGGCAAGTAGGTCGCCTCTTTATCCGTTTTGGGATAGATGACGAATTTCAAGTTATAGCTCACTTGGATTTATGTCGGTTAAGATCCCATCTCCTTGTATGCAAAGTATTTTCACATTTATGTATCATGCATTTCATGGCATATTGATATATTATTCTCTTGTTATATGATTCTTTCAATATATATGGCCTTTTCATCTAACATTAAATGCAAGTTTAATAAGTTTATATGCATTACATGCCCGCATACTTAGTACATTCAAATTTACTAACGCATATTTTTTCCTACTTGATCTAACCATGTACGGATTAGTGACTACCTTAATTCACCATTTGTCGACTAGATCGGATGTGATACATTTGATGTGGTGAGTCTTATCTTTCAAGAAAAAACCATCATTCCTCTCCCTATGTTGCTTCAGTTTATGTTATTTACTTTGAGGGTGAGCCCGCGACATATCTTGGCCCACGTCCTCTCTTATGATAAGAGCCATTGTTGCACATCTTGTAGACTCTTATACAGATAAATGCTATGTGTTGTATTCAGAGATTATGCTTATGCATAATTATTGGATATGGTTACTATAGATTTATTATTAGTATTTTGATATGTATTTATGCTATGATGTGAAAGATCCTAAGTCTTATATTTCCCTCATAAGTGAGTCGTACTTACCCACCCCTTAGTCCTTATGTGCTATGCTTTATGTGAATCCATGTTAATCCCTATCCCTATGACATCCCCATAGTTTGAGTCCTACTTTTCCGTCCCTTAGAACTATATGTTTACTATTCTATATGTGCTTCCGATCTGATGATGTGTGGATGGATACTATGAGGCTTGTTTGGGGACTCTCATATTTCCGTTCGCCATGTCACTCCTTGACCCAGGTCCAGTTTATGATAGAGATAGTATCAGAGCACTAGGTTTATAAATGATCCTCGGGGTCCAACATGCCATATCAAGTAGAGTCTTACTCATGGGTGTGAACCGCGCCACATTTATGTGTCGGAGGCTACAAGATGTTTTAGGTAAATGTTTCACTTTTCCATTATTCATATCGTGCCATGGAGTGTGTCTTAATATTTCCAATCTCCATCCCTCCCTACCGAAAAGGGTGAGTTACTTTGGGCCAGTAATGCAATCTAGGCAAGGAAGGAGTTATAGCCGATCTTATAGATGAGGTCAAAGGGGAGTTGGTAAAGGATGTGCACTCTTTGACAAGATTGGGGAATTGGGATATGTGAATCTAATGATGGTTTCGTTCATGTTTAGAATAGGGCTAAATCTTCTATGGTTGTTGATGTCAAGGCAAAGCAAGACTTAGACCCATCATTGGTTATGTTGAAGAGGTTGGTTGTTGAAAATAAGATAAATGTTTTCTCCCAAGGGGGAGTTTGTGTGATTTGGTACCAAGATCGATTGTGCGTTCTGGATGTCGATGGTCTTAGATAGGTGATCATGAGTGAGGCCTACAACTCTCTTTATTTTATACAAATAGGATCCACCAAGATGTATCAGGATTGAAGGGAAAGGTGTTGTTGACATGTTATTAGATAAATAGTTTTGTATCTGAATGCTCTAATTGCCAACAAGGGAAGGTGGAACATTAATGGACCAATTGTTTTTCCCAAATCATTGAAATTTCTACTTAAACTGAGAGAATGAGAATATGGACTTTGTGATTGGGTTTCCCCATACTTGAAGCAATTCAACTCCATGTGGGTAATTGTTGGAAGAATGACCAAATTGGCTCACTTCTTATCGGTTGAGACTACTTTTAATGTTAAGGACAATGCCAAGTTATATAATTGGGTGTTGGTTAGATTGGATGGTATGCTTCTTTTTATTATATCGGATTGTGGTACCCAATTTACTTCTCACTTTTGGAAATTATTTCAAAAAGGGCTTAGCACTAAGGTAAAGTTAAGTACCACTTTTCATCCTCAGACTGTTGGAAAGACGAGAGGACAATTCAAACCTCGAAGGACATGTTGGAGACTTGAGTGTTAGAATTCAAAGCAAATTGGGGTGATCATCTACCACTTATTGAGTTTGCTTACAACAATATCTTTCATGCTAGCATTAGTATAGCTCTGTTTGAGGCTTTATATGGTAGAAGGTTTAGATCTCTGATGGGTTAGTTTGAGTTAGAAATAATGGCTTTTATAGGCCTGGATTTAGTGTTGGAGGCTATGGAAAAAGTGAAATTGATTAAGGAAAGATTGAAGATGGCTCAAAGTCATCAAAAGTGTTATTCGGATGTTAGAAAGAGGGATCTTGAGTTTCTTGTTAGTGCAAGGGTGTATGTGAAGATTTATTTTATGAAGGATGTAATGTGTTTTGGTAAAAGGGGAAAATTGAGTCCCGGGCATGTAGGTCCTTATGAGATTGTTGAGCAGATTGTTAATGTGGCCTTTAGATTGGATTTGCCTCCGGATTTGAGTTCTATTCACCCAGTTTTCCATGTGTTTATGTTGAGGAAATTGACTGGTGTGCCTAGTATACTTGTGCCTTTGGAAGGTTTTGAGGTTGAGGAGACCTTATGTTATGAGGAATTCCTGGTTGAGATCTTGGATAGACAAGTGAAGCGGCTTCGCAAGAAGGATGTGGCTTTGGTTAAGCTGCTTTGGAGAAATCAACATGTGGGAAGTGGAATCAAGTATGATGTGATGATACTTCTATCCTTTCCCATCTACTCAAGCCTATGGTATTAGGTTCTTCCTATTCTCAATGGTGCTAATTCTGTCACTCTTGAGTTTCATGACATGACATGCATACATGTGCATGAAAATGATTTAAAGATGTTTTGAATGATTTAAAGATGTTTTGATATGATTTTAATGAATTTATCATTTTTCAAGCGAAGAAATATGCGTTGTGTGTTTGTGTTTGGATATTTCATGTTCAAGTCAAGTCTTTCAAGCCTTATTCTAGCACATTCGAGGACGAATGTTTTCAAGGGAGAGATGATGTAAGGACCCAGATTTGTATGACCTTAATGGTGCTTGGAATTTGGTTCTGAAAAGTTTTTAACCAAGGTGACACTTTATGGACACCTCCGTGGACTGTGTGACTCACCACGAGCCATTTGGAGTGTTGACACCCAATTTTGACCGACCTTAACACGTTTTTTTATGTTATTCGATTAATTAAGTAATTTTAAAAAAATCATATTTTTATTATATGCATAAGTTTATATTTATTTTTTACCTTAAAAATTGTATTTTTCACATTTATAATTTACAAAATTATTGATATTGTTATTTACTCACTTATGGCACTAATCTTTTATTTTATAAATGTTTGAATGAAAATTTTATTAGTTATTATTATTTTATGGTAGATAATGTTTGAGTTTCTTTGACAATAAAATAGAATTAGTCATTTAATAATATATGTTTACTTTCTAAGTTAGTAGTTACTTATCTTATATATTTTGATAGAATTTTATTTTAACTCCAATAATTTCAAATTTCAAATTTTAAACTTAGTCAAATCATTCCGTGTTCCTAAAATTCTCCTAAATATATATTCTCTTTAGATGGAAAAATATAATTTTTTTTCCCAAAATTCCTCCCCCTAATGATTGTTTCCTCATTTTTATACCTCCTTTTCTACATTTTTCTTTCAAGAAATCAGCCCCAAAAGGGATTTTGTTTCCTTTTGGATACAACCCCATCGTCCCTTTTTCTCATTTCTTTACTCTTCTTTCCCAAGTTCTTTTTTATATTCCCTCTTCATGACAGTCAATGGCAGCAACCAATAAAATTTTCAACCACTTTTTTATATACAAACTTTTCATCCTCTCCAAGGGGAGAGGACAATAAATACACACATACACACTCACATCAAGACACATACATGAGAAAGGTTTCTTCACTAAATTAAAAAGAAGGAATGACGTCGCTTGGAGTTTAACCACGATGGATTAAGGAGTCAACTCTCTATGTGGCGTCGTGTTTAATAGGCTACACGTGCAACAGGGCTAACTTGCAGTGTTCAATGGCGTCTTTCATCACTCCAACCCAAAAAATGGTCAGTCTTGCACCTTAGTTTTTTATAGTTCTTTAGCTTTTGTATTTTTAAAAAATCATACCATGTAGTATTAGGTCCCTTATTTACTTTGATGCTTGGAGAAAGTATCGTATATATTTGATAGAGCTTCTTGTATATTAATTCGATTGAAGATATTGTGCTTAGTTTTTTTAAAAAAAAAAAAATTATCATAGTTGTTTTTTTAATCTTGTTAGAAATATGAATTTGTATTCCATTGAAAAACATACTTCCTTTAATTGTAGACATGTAATCTTTTTATTTATTATTTTTTAATCTTCCCCAATTATATATCCATGTCTTAGAAATAAATATGATGTATGATATGCTAAATAGATTATTACTGTTTGTGTATGAACTAGGAAAATGAGTGCATAATTGGAAAACTTTTATTTTTCTCATATGATTTAAGTCCTATATTGTTGTGTCTAGATATGATTTTCCACTAACGTATTCTAGATGTCACAACTGTAGGAAATGGTCTAAAATTGATATAAAGAAGTGTGTATTTCTTTTAGCTTGCACAATTCATTTTGAAGACTAGCTGATCGAGCCGACCATTTTGAATAAGATAGTTGATTGTATTGTCTTGAACTCTAAATAATTGTGAGTTTTTCTTTTGAATTCTTGTATTAAGAATATATAAATATGTTAAAGATTTATCTTTGCGTAATAGCTGAAAACTCGTAAGTCATAACTTAGTTTGAACACGTACTATTCTAAAGTTTAAAAGACATAAATTTATTACTACTACACAGTAGGTCTCATGTTTATCTTACCTTACTATCTTTTCTCGTTATATTCTTCTCATATATATACTTTGATGAAGAATCTTTTATTACCTTTGTATTTTAATTTTTCTTTTGATTAGCTGAGCATTAAGAACAGACACACTCTCCTATTCTTGTATATTTTACGTATGTACCACAATTGATTGACATTGCTTTGAATTCAATTGCAACAAGTGGAGAATCGACGCTAGAAGCAAGGTTTGATTGAAGTCATCTCCTCAAGGGGAATCCAGGTACGTAATAGGATATGATGAAAAATAATCGGCTATAATTGACTTCTTATATGAAGCACACATATAGCTTTATAAAGGCAAACTCGTTACTCCCTTCTCTTCTTATTTTATTTTTCACTCTTTGAAATGTCTCAAAAACTTGACAACTATAACTATTATGCTAAACTATTTATATACTTTCATTAAATCCAAACATCAAAATATAAATATTTTAAGTCATACATGACTTTTAAAAAGTATTGAATCATTTTATTTGGTACTCTTGAATAATTTCTTTTATGATTTTCTTTAATCTTTTTATTTGACATCTTAAAGGGCCGATTTATAAAAATAGAATAGAGGAAGTAACATCACATTGGGCCCATTTTTAGCCTTGTTGTATCCTGATCCCCACTCTCTTTAACCTCAACTTATGTATGATTAAATTATTATTTATGTTAGTCTCTCATATTATAATTATCGCCAAATTAATCAAGGTGGAGTATATTTTACTAATAATTTTTTTTCTTATGTAAGATATTATAACTCATGAATAATGACTAGAATATTATGTATGGGTGGATCTTTCGAAATGTTAGATGGCTTATCACTTATGGATTGCCTTTTATTGTTTCTAACTCGGCATAAATTATTTTATAAAAATTTTGGTAGTTTGACATTTTACCATATGTTAGTCTCATGATAATTATATTAGGCTTTTCTTTATAGTTTTTATATTGCCTAGACCCTTTAGACATATGATTTGAAAGCGATCGAGTTAGTTCCTCTATTCTCATTGTCCTTATTTTTTAATTTTATTTTTTTGGATTAGCTTTGTCTTTCTGTTCATATTATTCAAGGACGCAATGAAGAGAAGTTGCAACAGTACTCTTTGAGGGTTTCTTAAAGATCAAAATCATGCATGTGATTTCTCTATTTATTTTTTGATATCTAAGATTATTAGAGGGTTAATCTATACACATCTAACTAAATTTGCTGAAGGAGCTGAAAGTGTAAAGGTGGGTCGACCATCTCAGAGAAAAACCTGAACCTCCATTGGTAAGATATGTTTTATTTCTCTAGCTATTTCTTGATTTCTAAGTCCCCACAATCTCTAATTTGTAGTGCATATACTATTTTTCAAAATTATAAATTTCAATAAAGGGTATGTGATTTCTCTGTTAGTTTTTGATTTCTAAGATCATTAGAGAGTTAATCTGCATTACGTCTAGCTAGATTTGTTGAAGGAGCTGAAAGTGTCAAGGCGAGTCCATCTCAAAGAAAATTTTGAACCTCCATTGGTAAGGTTCTTTTAATTTCTCTAGCTATTTCTTAATTTCTAAGTCTCCACAATCTCTAATTTTTAGTGCATGTACTATTTTTCAAAATCAGAAATTTCAATAAAGGGTTTTTGAAAACTCATAAAGTATAACAAATGGGTTTCTGAAATCTATGTTCTTTGTTTATCCTTTGAATACTTAGCAAACTCTGTCAGATTCTTGTCATAAAATGTAACCTTTGATTTATTTTTCCCTTTCTTAAAGTAAGAAAAAGCTTACAGGAGTAGTGACTTTATTCACAAGACTAATAATGTAAATAGTTATGTTTTGGCTGCCTCCAATGAACCCTTTCAACTTACTTTGTTAAAAATCAATATATAGTCCTTTTTTTGGCTTGTTATGGTCTTTATTCTATAAAAATCTTAAAACCTGAAAGAGTTCACTAGTTGCTTATAAGTTTGATTTGCAAGGATGAAACTTAAGTATTGAATGTCTCATCTCTCTATTTAGGTTTTTAATATTTAATGTGACTACATAAAAATTAAATGAGGACTATTGTGATGTCATATTAGTAAGTGAGAGAGTTGAAATATATGTAACAAGTATGCAAAGGTGTGATGAAATAGTTAATAAAAGTGATTGCATCTTTATTCGTATGATTTGATTATTCTACCCCACACTACAGCCATCTAATCTAAGTTCAGAGGAAAAGATAAAGAACTAAGCACAGTTTTAAGAAACAGAAAAAAGAAACAGATCACTATAAAGCAGTAACAACACTATTAGTTAGAAAGGCTTATGTTTTCTGTTCATAGCTTAGGAAGTTACGGAGGAGTTAGAAAGGCTTTTATTTTCTAATCAGAGCTTAGGAGATGTGAGTAGTGCTAAAAGGTGCATCCTGCCTTTCTAATATATGTACAGTCTGTTGCGTATGTTGGCACTGTTGATGGTAGAATAAGGTGAAAGATTACTGGATTGGTAACTTGTGCGTATACCCTCTGTGACAATCATAAATGCACAAACCAGAAAGCGAGAAGACAAATCTTTCTTCTTTTCTAATTTTATTAGCTAAAAGAAGGTTGTGGAGTTATCTGACTCCCCCCCTCCCCCACCTCATCATTTTGCATCATTTTTATCTTGAACTATTTTAGGCATATTATCAATCATCCTTGGTGCATTACTTACTCATTTATGTTCTGATTAATGTATTGGCTATAATATTTTCGTCTTGTACATAGGATATTAAATGGATACTGGAGATAAAAGTTTGATGGATCTCCGAAGATCCACCAATGAATATATTCATGGAGTTAATGATTTTCTTGATAAGGCATTTGAACAAGCTTCCCAAGGAAATGAAATATTATTTCCCTGTAAGAAGTGTTTTAATCGTAATTGGCATTGTCGAAATGTAGTGGAGGATCACTTGACTTGTCATGGATACATCAAATGGGTTTTTTCATGGAGAAATTATTTCCTCAAGAAATATGCTATAGTCAACCAATGATGATGAACCTTCAAACATGCAAGATGATTTTGGTAAACTACTTCACGATACTTTTCAAAATGTAGAATATCACCTAAGACATGAAGGAGTTCAAGAGGGACCATGTGAATATGCGGAAAAATTCTTTAAAGTAGTAGAGGATGGAAAACAAGAGTTGTATCCGAGGTGTAAATAATTTTCTAAGTTGAGTTTCACCATTCGATTGTATTTGTCTAAATGCATTCACTAATTGAGTGATGTATCTTTTTCAGACTTGTTAGACTAGATGAAAGAGGCATTTCCATTTGCTCAGATACCTGAGTCTTTTTACAAGGCAAAAAAGGTGATAGAAGACTTGGGTCTTCATTATGAGAAAATTCATGCATGCGCTAATGATTGCATGTTATTTTGAAAAGATAATGTTAAATTAGATAATTGCTCTGTGTGTAGATCTTCTAGATGGAAGAATGTTTGAAATGCCTTACAAATAAGGTCACTAAAATCCCGGTGAAGGTTTTGAGGTACTTTTCTTTAAAGCCTAGGCTTCAGACAATATGCATGTATTCTGAAACATCTATAGCTATGAGATGGCATGATATCGAGCGACCCAAAGATGAAAATTTAAGACTCCCTGCTGATGGAGAAGCTTGGAAGGATTTTAATTCTCTTCACCCTGACTTTGCTAATGATGCTCGTAATGTTAGAGTGGGTCTTTCAAGTGATGGATTCAATCCATTCCGAACTATGAGCATTTCCCACAGCACATGGTCGGTTATGTTAATGAATTACAATTTACCACCATGGATTTCCTTGAAGTCACACATAATATTGTCAATGATTATTCCAGGTCCATCGTCTCCAAAAAATGACATTCATGTATACTTACAACCACTGATTGAGGAGTTGAAAGAACTATGGGAAGTGGGAGTGAAAACATATGATGTTGTAGCTAACCAAACATTTATGTTGTGTGTAGCTTTACTGTGGACAGTTAGTGATTTTCCAGCATTGGTAATGCTTTCGGGATGGAGCACCAAGGGGAGATGGGCATGCCCCACTTACAATCACAATACTTGTTCCCAATATCTCAAACATAGTCGTAAAATGTGTTACATGGGTAATTGTGCATTTTTACCTCCTGATCATCCTTTTAGAAGAGATAAGAAATTATTTAATGGTAAAGAGGAGCATAAATCTGCACCTACGCCCTTATCGGGTGTACTAGTGCTTGAAGAACTTCGTGATTTCAATAATGTTTTTGGAAAGGGCCAAAAAAACGAAAGAATGATGATCCATGGAAAAAATTTATATTTTTTGAATTTTCATTCTGGGCAACCAATAAATTGAGGCACAATCCCAATGTAATAGACATAGGGAAGAATATTTGTGATAGTTTTCTTGGAAAACTATTGGATATATTTGGAAATTCCAATCATCATATAAATTCGCGCTATGACTTGCGTATGGGGATACTCAGAGAGCTTCAACCTCCGAAAGATTATGATACTGGAAATATTCATTTGACTAAAGCTTGTTTCTCTATGAAACCAGAATAGAAACGACTATTTTGCACTATTTTAAAGGATGCCAAACAGCCAAAAAGGTGTGCCTCTAATATATCAAATCGTGTGCAAATGGAAGAGTTGAAAGTATCAGGATATAAAAGCCATGATGCTCATTTCATACTTCATTACTTGATCCAGATTGCAGCCCGAAAAGTGTTGCCCAAGAATGTTTCTTTAGTCTTGATTAGGTTGAGGAACTTTTTAAAAATCATATGTAATAAGGTCATAAGAAGAAGCGATCTCGATAAGAAGAAGTGATGTCGATAAGACGAAGGTTGAAATCATTAATATACAATGTGAGCTTGAAAAAAATTTTCCCCCATCCTATTTTGATATAATGTCACATTTGTCTATTCATTTGGTAGATGAAATTAAGCTTGGGGGTCCGACTCATTTGGTTGGATGTATTCTTCTGAAAGAAATATGTATGAATACAAGGGGCTTGTTCGTAATTGAAAAAATCCTGAAGGATCAATAGTAGAAGGTTGTAAAGGTGTAGAGTGTTTGACCCTTTTGTTCAAGATCACTACCTAATGAGGTGAATACAAAATTTAGTAGGTATCAAACTGAGGATGATGTGGACATTCAAATAGCGGAATATGATGTTTCACCTTTATTTCCTAAGACAGGTCATCCAATTGGAAGTAAGAACAAAAGGAAAGGCTAGACCTTTAATATGGAGCATGTTGAGTGGTCTGAAGGACATCGATACACTTTGTTTAATACTAGTGATGAAAAAGTTGAGGCATTAATCAAGTAAGTGTTGAAACTTTATTTATATGTTATTATTAATGTGTTTTGAATTTCATTAATGTACACATTGATTAAATTGCAATACATGCTTATAGGGAACATAAGAGTTTAGTTGATAATCGTACCAGAAAACCTGCCTGGGTAAAAGCACAGATCCATAGTAGATAATTTAGTGATTGATTTAGGGACAAAGTTAAAAATATTAAAGTGTCCAATCATTTAAGATGGCTTGCCAAAGGGCCTAATTTTGTGGTTAAAACATACACTGGATATTTTATAAATGGATATCATTAGTATACGAAGACACGGGATGCTCCTTGCAAAACTCAAAATAGTAGAGTGACTTTGTCAGCAACAACAGATAGTTTTGCTAGTGCTAGGGATTAAAATCATATCGATGGAATGGTTATCTATTATGAAATTATTTAGGACATCATTGAGATTGATTATTGGAGTTGTTTTAGCGTTGTACTTTTCAAATGTGATTGGTTTTATAATGAAGTTCAATAATATGGTTTGACTCGGGTATACTTCAATAAAAATGTTGTATGGATGATCCTTTTCTACTAGCATCTCAAGTATATCAAGTTTTTTACGTGGAAGACCCAATTGAGAAAAATATTTATTATGCAAGAAATAAAGTTCCAATAGATTTGTATGATTTGGAGGAAGAGAATTGTCCTAATATTGAAGAAACATTTTGGAGGAAAACTAATGATGATATTGTTTCTTCAGAAAGATTACTCGACGTAGATGTTAGATGTTCAAGAGAAGATGTTGATATCATTGATGCGCCTTCCATCTCACATCATTCACAAGATGTACCTTCGGAAGAATCGGAAGAGGAAGATGACTTCGATGATACTGATTGGGATTGGATGGAGGTCGACGATTGACAAAGGATCTTTTGAACTAGTTCAAATGCATTCTCTTCTTTATTTTTTGTAGTGAGTAATGAATGCCTTTTTGAGTTACATCCTATCAGTTATGAATGTCGATTGGCCTCTATTTTCTATCTTTTTTTTTCATTTCTATTAAAGTATTTTTTTTTTCAAGTTGTCTCTAAATTAGTCCCACTTCAATAATACATATTTGCTATGTATTGTTGAATATATTATTAAGCCTAATTTTCTCTTTTATTCCTTTTCAGTGTTCTTCCTTCTATATTTCTCTAGAGAATCTTCAACTTCATAATGGACCAACAAAACTCCAGTTCTGATCTCTTAATTTCAAATATTTTGATTTCTTTTCGTTTCTAAGTTTCAGTATTCTTGCTTGAATAAAATTGCCTCATCAGCTGCCTGATTTACCTGGTCAACTAATTGGCAATTCTAGTATCAACTTCTCAAATGTCAAGTTGGCAATTCCTTGGTTAACAAATCTTCTAAGTTGTCTCTTGAATTTTTGTTTGGAATGATCTTCACCATTTTTTACGATCATGTGTGAAAATAGCTTCTAATGGAATGTGTTACAGCATTTAATGGAGAAATCTTAGTAGATCTAACTAGAGATAATCAGTTTTTACAAGTCTTTAATTGTTACTGCAGCACCTCATATCACCACATTTAATAAGTTTACTATAAGGAATGATCCAACTAGAAGTCCTGAGTAGCAGGTTGCTTGATGTGCAAAAGAAATACTTGAAGGAATAAAATTAATAGGTGATAAAAAGATCTTGAGAGTGGAAACAGAAACCAGAAACTTTAGTCATGCAAGTTGAAAGGAATAATCAATGGATAGAGTGATTATTTGTTACTAACGAGGAGCAATGTGACCAATTGATCCATAGAGTAATCCATCTGTTGAGTTGTAAGTAACTGATTCATCGACAGGATTAGTATTTTCCACAACAGATTTTACTCATCTTGAAATCCTAAAATGTGTGACCAAAGTTGTCATGTTGTAATCAAGAAGGATATTGCTTGGTTTGAGGTCACAATTCACGACTTTAACAGGCGAATAATGGTAGAGATAGGCTGTCATAATTCCTAATATCTCTCCTCCTCCTTTTGTATCAATTACATTAACAGATATGCTCATGTTGTTTTTTCGGATTCCTTTATAAGCATGTCCATATCGTCCCGCTCCTATTAAACTCGAGCTCTATAAATTAAGTTAGATTGTAAACTAGTTCAAATACAAGTTAAAAAAATCAATTTCAACTTGAGTTCCTTGCTTGTTATTCATATTTACCTAGCTAGAACTTCTTTGTTGAATGATTGAAAAACTATTTTCTGTTGGGTTTTAACTAATCACTCTTATTTTTATGCAGGTTTTGATAGTCATGAGTCAACAAAAGTCTTCAAAAAGAAATAAAAAAACAAAAGGCATATGCTAAACCTGGATTGTTATCATTCTTGGCAAATAAAAAGGGACAGTTATTGACAACAAATGAAATAGCTAAAGCTATAGAGTCAGAGAAAGGACAACTGCTGAAATTAATTGAAAAACAACCGGTAGCTTCACAATCTGAAGTAAATGGACAATCTATCAAGGCATAAACTTTCGAGGATCATCCTTTTGAGCAGCAGCCTGTTGAGGATCAAGTGTAAAGGAATTTTGTCAGTCCTCTAACAGATGAACAACCTGAAGAACAAGGTAACATATAAGCTTAGGAACTTACTTATTTTATTCTTGATTTCTAAGTTCTTATATTTCCTTGTAGCTGAAGGCGTTCCCACAAAAACATACAAGAAGTAGAACGATGATGCCTAAAGTACATAGCCGACAAGAGTGTAAATTGGTCCTACTGAATAGCTCAAATCAACCGGTTGGTCCTATTGAAGATGATGTAACAGCGCTAAGTAGCTTCCTAGGCACATTGGCAAGAAATGTGACCCTTTATCCATTTGATATATCTGATTGGAGGAACATGGACACTAAAAAGGATTTATGGAATTATACCAAGGTTTGGACTTTTCAATATTTAATTATTCTTAAAGAAATTTTACTTCTCTTTGATAACTTGATAACACCAAATTGTAGGAGAAATACAATATTCCTCATGCTGCAAAAGCATGGGCTTCGGTAACAATTTGAGATGCATGGAGAAGTCATAGGGCTGAGTTGAAGAGAACTTATTATGACACATATGACAATAATAAAGTTCGAATATCCAAAAGTCCTGGCCATATTCCAGAATGTCAGTTTAGAGAACTCCTCAAATATTGAAAGTCTGAGAAATTTCTGGTAAAAATGCAGTTCGGAATCTAAAATTTTTAGCTCATTCTTTTCCTGATCCCTTCTGTGATATTGTTGTTGTTGCAACTTTATTGTTTCATTAAAATTGATAATTCCGAAATTGTTTAATCTTGCAAAATTTTTTGTGCTACAGAGCTTAGATGTTTGTTTGGCTTTTCTTGGTATTTTGCATTCAACACGTGTTTGTTGGGGTATATGTTGGAGGCATAAGTTAAATTTAGCCTACTGAAAATAACTTTTCACCATATTTTTATTTGTATGTGTTCTCCTAGTCATTAAGAGATGCTGAACCAAATACTATCTTTTTCAGTACATTATATAGCATTCATATCACTTAACTAACATTACTGATTCATTTATTTGTAGAAGATATCGGAAACAAATACTAAGAGCCGAAAAAAGCTGATGAATCCACACACTACCGGCAAAAAGAGTTTTGTTGTAATCCATAATAGATTGGTATGTTTTCTTATTTAGTATCTAGTCTTAATCTATCAGTTAAGCAATTTCTTGTATCAATTTTCTTGTGATTAGGAAAAAGATAATGAAATTGTATCATCTAAGGAGCCCTTTATGGTTACAAGAACGAGGAATCCTAACCGTGTGTACAATGCCTCCTATGAAAACACTACTAGTAAAATTATATGAATATTGTATATTAATAGATTTATAATGAGATTGATTATTTATTTAGAATTATATACAAGAATCTGATTGTTGGATATGCTTTGTTAGGCTGAAATAGAGGAACTTGAAGCACAAACGAGTGCAAATGGCCAGTCCGTTGATTTATTTTCAGCCGTCATGGGTCCTGAACATCCTGGACGTCTAAGACTATATAGTCCAGGGGTTACAAAGACTACTTTTAAGAAAATAGTTGGAAATTCTTAACCAACTTTGAATGTGACAAATGGTGTAGTGAAACAAATGGAAGAAAGGATCCTAAAAATGGAGAAACAAATGGAGGAACAAAAGAGAACTATGAGACAAGAAGTTATTGCTGGTAATTGCACAACTACAGCATGTAGGATTAATTGATGCTAACATACTAGCAGTACTGTCTGTTCCATCATAAAGAGAAGTTGCTTCTGCATAAGCGACCGAACAAGGTTAGGGTTACTAATTTTCTGTTTTGACTGTTTCTTCTTCTTCTTTTTCTTCTTCTTGGAACATTATTTCTTTATCTGTTGCGACTCTATGTTCTTCTTGTTTATTTTTCTATTGCGACCTCTGATGTTGTTGCTAAGAGATTCCTTGAATTTGTCTTTTGCATCTTGGAATTTGCTTAATATTTCTGGTAAATTTTAAGTTTCACAAAGTCTTCCAACTATGTGTTTTTAATGAATCAAGTGCACAAAAGAAATAGCAATTTGATATGATATGTAATCTCCTCCAACTTTCCTAGGGATGTTATATATTTTTATCTGGAGGCTTTTGGGGCATGGATTGGGGTGAGGTTTCACTAGTTGAAAGGCAATTTCTAATGTAGGTAGTATCTAGATGTTAATGTCAACTTTTAAGTTTCTTTGCCAGAGTCTCACTCTTAAGGTACTCTCCGTGTATTTTGTTTTTGGATATTGTTTGGATGGGTTGGCTCGTTGACAGATGAAGTTACTGCTTGTGTAATTTAGATATTGTTTGAATGGGTTGTCTTGTTAACAATGGGATGGGATATTTAGCAGTGTTTCTAGGTGGTATTTTCGTATATTTTGCTTACATTTAATGTTTCCAATAGTAAAGGTTTTTCTTAATTAACTTGTGTTGCTATAGATATGGCCAAGAGGGTCACTACTAGAGAGATTATCCGAAGTGGGTTGACTGAACTCAATCTACTACACCAGCCCTGCCATTTAGAGGAAACTAGAGGGCCACTACATCAGGCGCAGGCGGAGTGATAAACCGCCTGTATGCCATGGGTAGTCGCCAAGATCAGGAGAACTCCCTAGATGTTGTGACGGGTATGATTCGAGTCTTTACTTTTGATTATTATGTTTTGATGGATCCGGGTGCCACATTTTCATTTGTAACTCCTTATGTGACCAATAGATTTGATAGAATCCCTGAGAGTCTTTTGAACGCTTTGATGTTTCTACTTTAGTGGGTGAGTCTATTCGAGCTGAGAGAATCTATAGAGCTTGTGCAGCGTCCATCCATCATAGGGATACTCTTGTTGATTTGGGTGAGTTGCAGATAGTTGATTTTGATGTGATTCTTGGCATGGATTTGCTTCACACCTGTTATGCCACTGTTGATTGTAGATCCCGAAGAGTTAAGTTCCAATTTCCTAACAAACTGGTTCTTGAGTGGAAGGGTGATTCTGTTGCACCTAGAGGAAAGTTTATATCATATCTTAGAGCCAGAAAGTTGATTTCCAAAGGTTGTATCTATCGCCTCGTGCGAGGTAAATCAGAGGGTGTTGAGTCCCCAACTCTTGAGTGAGTTCCGATTGTTAATGAGTTTCCGGAAGTATTTCCTGACAATCTGTCTAGAGTCCCTCCTAATAGGGAGATTGATTTTGAGATTGATGTTCTTCCCGGTACTCAGCCTATTTTGATTCTACCTTATAGGATGGCTCCCGCTGAGTTGAAAGAGTTGAAAGAGCAACTAAAAGATTTCTAGAGAAGGGCTTCATTAGGCCAAGTGTTTCACCTTGGGGTGCTCATGTCCTATTCGTGAGAAAGAAAGATGGGTCTGTCAGAATGTGTATCGACTACAGGCAACTGAACAAGGTCACGATAAAGAATAAATACCCTTTCCCAAGGATAGATGATTTGTCTGACCAACTTCAGGGTGCCTCTTGTTTCTCCAAGGCAGACCTTAGATCTGGCTACCACCAGTTGAAGGTGAGGGAATATGATATTCCAAAGACACCTTTAGGACTAGATATGGCCATTTTGAGATCCTGGTCATGTGCTTTGGGTTGACGAATGCACCTGCCGTGTTTATAGACTTGATGAATAGATTATTCAGACAATATCTTGATATGTTTGTGATTGTTTTCATCGACAACATTTTGGTATATTCGAGAAATGAGGAGCAACATGTTAAGCACCTCAGAGTGGTCTTCCAAACTCTTAAGGACCATGAGTTGTATGCAAAATTCTCAAAGTGTGAATTCTGGCTTAAGTCAGTGGCTTTCCTAGTCCATGTTGTTTTTGATGATGGTATTCGAGTGGATGCCCAAACGATTGAAGCGCTTAAGAACTGGCCTCGACCGACCACTCCGACTGACATTAGAAGTTTCTTTGGGTTGGCAGGCTACTACCGCAGATTTGTGGAAGGATTTTCTTCCCTATCCACGCCATTGACTAAATTGACTCAGAAAAAGGTCAAGTTTCAGTAGTCCGAGGAATGTGAGAAGAATTTCCAAGAGTTGAAAATGAGGTTGACTACTACTCCAGTCCTAACCTTACCCGATGGGACAGAGGACTTTGTAATTTACTATGATGCTTCGAGGGTTGGATTAGGATGTGTACTGATGCAGAGAGAGGAGGTGATAGCCTATGCTTCCAGAAAACTCAAGCTTCATCAGATGAACTATCCAACCCATGATCTTGTGTTGGCAGTACTGGTATTTGCACTTAAAATCTGGCGCCACTACTTGTATGGAGTGCATGTAGATGTGTTCACTGACCACAAGAGTCTGCAGTATGTTTTCAGTCACAAAGAGCTCAACCTGCGACAGAGGAGATGGTTGGAGTTGCTCCAGGATTATGACTTGAGCATTTATTACCACCCAGGTAGAGCTAACACTATAACTGACGCTCTTAACAGGTTGTCAATGGGTAGCACAACCCATGTGGAAGAAGGAAAAAAGGAGTTAGCCAAGGAAGTGCATCGATTGGCTCGATTGGGAGTTCAACTTGAGGAGAATGATGAAGGAGGAGTCATTGTTCAGAATGGGTCTGCTTCATCCTTAGTGGCATAGGTGAAAGAAAAGCAAGACCAAGATCTTGTCATACTCCAATTGAAGGAGGCTGTCCAAAAACAAAAAGTGATGGTCTTCTTCAAAGGGGGAGATGGAGTGTTGAGGTACCAAAGTAGATTGTGTCCCAAATGTTGATGGCATTCGAGACAGAACCATGGCGGAAGCCCATAGCACTAGATATTCCATTCATCCTAGCTCTACCAAGATGTACCACGAATTGAGAGAGGTCTATTGGTGGAGTGGAATGTAGAGGGATATTGCTGAGTTCGTTTCTGAATGCCCAAATTGCTAACAAGTGAAGGTTGAGCATCAAAGGCCATGTGGATTGGCTCAAAACTTTGAGATTCTAGAATGAAAGTGGGAGATGATTAATATGGACTTTATTACTGGTCTACCAAGGTCTTGAAAACATGATTCGATATGGGTAATTGTAGAGAGGATGATTAAATTGGCTCACTTCCTAGCAGTCAAGACAACTAACACTGCGGAGGAGTACGCCAAGTTGTACATCCAGGAGATTGTGAGGTTGCATGGATTTCCCTTGTCCATCATCTCAGACAGAGGAGCTCAATTCACCTCCTAATTTTGAAAATCATTCCAGAAAGGATTGGGTACTAAAGTGAATCTAAGTACAACCTTTCATCCATAGACAGAGTCCATTCTATGTTGGACCGTATCAGATTATAAAGAGGATTGGGAACGTTGCTTATGCGTTAGAGTTGCCTTCTGAGTTAGATGGAGTCCATCCGGTATTCCATGTGTCGATGTTGAAGAAATGCTTGGCAGACTCTGCCTTGGTGATCCTTATTGATAGCATTGGAGTGAAAGATAGCCTATCTTACGAAGAGGTTCTGGTTCGAATCCTTGATCGTCAGATTCATAAGTTGAGGAACAAAGAGATAGCCTCAGTCAAAGTCCTGTGGAGAAATCAATTCATTGAGGAAGCCACATGGGAAGATGAGGAAGAGATGAAGGCCAAATACCCGCACCTATTCATGCCAAAATACTTCTAGAGGGAGGGTATGCGCGTAATGCATTTTTTAATGCTCGTATGGCAAATCCAAGGCCAGATTTGTGATCAGCAAGAAAACTTGAGTGGGAAAATGGTCTCAGTCAATTTTTAGAGTGACCTGACCAAAAGATAATTTTTCGATCCAAATCGCAAAACAGTGTTGGTGTACAACAGGAGCGCATCGCGCCTCCATCACGGACCAGCACTTATAATTTCCTAGAAATTTTCGATGGGATTGAGAAAACTCATTCAGAAACTTTTTCTAAAAATACACTATATGCGACTAGTCCGCATCGCAAACTTGGTCTTTTCCGAGTTAAAAATTTCTATATTATTACGAGGGGCATTTTGGTCAATTCCCCACCCCTCCTGAACTCTATACACGATCTAATAAGGTAGTTTTGATGTAAAAAGGGTCTAAACCCCCTATTCTAAGTCATATTCCATAATCTAACAAGGCTAGGGCTTGAGGAAAGAGGAGAAGAGCTTGAGTTGAGAGGTTTGAGGAGAAATCTTTGACGTGATGGATTGATAGCTGCATCCCAGATATGTAAGGCTAAACTAAAAGCATGGGATTGTTCTCTCATATGCCCCATAGATGGTCATAGATGGGTTGATGGTTCAAGAGTCTATATACATGAATCCTTGATGGTTTTTCTTAAAATTTTATGTGAAATTACATGCTTTTCTATATTTATGATCATCATAATAATTATTTTCTTAAATTGAACATTTTCATGAGAATTTTCATAACCCTACATGACTAATTTCAAAAGCATGCATGATGAACTTGAGAATTAAGTCAAGAGCCTTGAGTTGAGATTGTTGATTGTGATGAGAGAATGATGATGAGTTGATAAAATTTGATTGTCTTATGAGACTCTATAAATGAACTCTACCGACGTGTCTATTTGATTGCTTCCTAATGATTATTCTAAATCTTGAGTCATTGATGAGGTTGATTGATGAAAGTATTAGAGTCCCTATGAGTTGATTAATGAAAGAATTAGAGTCCCTATGAGTTGAATGATGATAGGGTTCGAGTCTCTATCAGATACCGATCGATGATGGTGTTCGAGTCCCTATGACATTGGTTGAGATGGAGGTTTTATGAGAATTGAGTCATGGGAGGAGTATTGAGAACCAAAAGAGGGAGAGTTAGTACGACTGAAACTCACCAAACTACGTCGTCAAATGTAGGTGAGCCTTAGGACCTTCACATATATTACGGTTCCCTCATGAGTAACAGTCCCTGAAACAATAGCGGACTTATTGACGAGTGATTCCATATTGGGTGAGCTGATATGGTTTCGGAGCGTTCGCTAACTGGAAAGTTTGGAACGGCTGTGGCAATATCAGCAAGATTGTTGTACATTTACTGGCTCTTAAGTGATTGTTATCAGATAAGAGAAACTCGCATAAATTTCTGAGTTGAGATGAGATGAGATGAGAGGAGGTGAGCTCCTCTGAGATGAGATGAGATGAGATGAGATGGGATTAGAGGAGATGAGCTACTTGGAGATGAGTCTGAGATGATTGATGAGTTTGAGTTATTGACGGGTCACTTGTCTACTCTTTATTCTTGCATAGATAGACATTTGACAATTTGATGTTATTTGATGATTACTTTGAGTTGATGTTGTTTCCATATTATTCTACCTGTTTCTGTTTCACTCAACTATTTTACATACCAGTACATTCCAAGTACCAATGTCCCTTTTTGGACTGCATCATTTTATGATGTAGAGGCAGGTACTAGAGATTGTCAACAGGCGCTCCATTGAAGATCTGAGATCCGCAGCTGATTTGGTGAGCCTTCCCTACTCCGGAGGACCCACCATAATTATTTCATCTTGCCTTAGAGTTAGACTTTGGACTATTCTTTTATTTTTATTTGGGTAGCTATGGGTCTGTCATTGGGCCACATGATTAGTGATAGAGGCTTCATAGATGATTATAGAATGTTGATGTTGAGACTGTGAGCTAGTTCTTTCTACTAACCTTCATTATTTTATATATTCTTTTGAGACTTTAGATAAGATGTGTCCACTACTTACTTACATTTTCCGTTGTTCAGTAGAATTTATTTGATTGAATGATGTAATAAGGCAAAGTATTTCACTTGGAGACTAGCAATAGTCTCAAGGTGTCGGCCATGCAAAGGATACCCTCCTGGGGCACGACAATACTACCATATAATATACCAACATGCCTTTTTCTCTTTTGAATTTAAATATTATATACTATGTTTATTGTATAAATCTATTTTAACCAATTGGTCCGCTCCTTTGTTAGAGTTTCTGGTTTCAACTCAAGAATAAACTACAGATATTATACATAAAAAAAATATTAATACATTTTATATGTGTTTTTTTGTTTATGTTCATCTTCTTGGCATTATTGCAAATTCATATGGGCTGTTGATTCAGGGTCTACCTTGATGGCACTTAAGAATTTTTTATTTCTTAGTCTTTGGACGAAAATGTAGCAACTTTGAATTGAATATATTCCCAAAAGAAAAGGTTGTCCAATAAACAAGGGGTTAGATTTTACTGGTAGTTCCAACTTTGAGTTTATCATAGAAAATTGAAGTCCCTATCAGATTTTACTTTGTGAAGTTGAACATACGGTAGTTTCTCTAGCAATGATACTGCGAATTCTTCTTTATTTTCTGGTTGTTTTGATTCATGTTCTGGAAATACCAGCATCGACAAATGTTGTAAAAACTGATGTGGCTGGGAATATAACTCAACCTGTTTATATTCTTTAGTTGAAATGGTCAAATCTATTTCGTATTTATCTTATTATTGATTAGCTTATCTTTATGGCAGTTTTTAATAAGATCCATCTCTGATAGCGTGAAGAATGAACAAAATTGTGGCCTTAATCTATTGTAGAGTTGTATTTTTGCAATGGTTGATATTTGTTACATCATGTTACGAAACTTGTCTTACATTATTATTTGTTACATTAAGCTTTTGCTAAAAAATTACAAAGTTATTTTGTATTTTCATTTATTATATGTAGTGATAGAACTGAAGAAGGGGATGAAAGTGTTGCGTGCTGATAACTTCACCTAGACAATGTGCTTTGCTAGGAACTGAATTGGATTTCTCACTTTACCTATGTTCCAAAAATCCTTTATTTTTGAAGATTGAAAACAATGTGGTGCACGTACTTTCACCTTTTTGTAATAGTTAAAACATACGTATATACATGTACTTTGCTTTTATCGCTATTACCAACACTGTGGATCGATCTTGAATTATTATTTTAGTAATGTAAAGTTTATTCTCATGATCAATTTCTGCATTTTGTATTATACAATTAAACTCAATATTAAGAGCATTAGTGACAATCGTGGCAATAAGAGTATCTATGGCAACAATTAATCCAACTGAGTTTACAGATTCTATTGGGACGGTTACAAATCATAGCAATAAAAGTATCTATGGCAACGATTCATCCAACTGAGTTTATAGGTTCTACTGCGATGGGTATAACAACTGTTTTTATAAGCTCTATTGTGATGGTTTATAATCGTGCTAATATAGTTTAAACCATCGCCAATTTCTTATAGCAATAATTGTAGCAATAGGGATATCTATTGCTATAGTTAAAAGAACCATACATATAAACTTCATTGCGACGGTTTTTACCCGTACCAATATAGTACTATCGTAGCCTAGAGAAAACCATCGCAATAGATATCCTTATTATGACGGTTAGAACAATCATTGGAAAGAACCGTAGCAATAGATCTATTGCTACACAATCAGTTGTGGTGCTCACCGAAATCGTGGTCATAGGATATGGCAACGGCTTTGTAGTCTATAGCGATGGTATTTAAATCGTTGCAATAGATCAAATTTCTAGTAGTGGGTATGTGGGATTGATTCATGGTCCTTTTCAACCATGAAGACCTCAACTCTTTTACACTTGATTTTATGAAATTAAACTAACTTTAAATGTAGGTTTTTAAGATTATTGTTTATTTGATTTAATTAAGATATGTGTTGTATTTTGTTGTTGAATTTAAAGTGATTTAAGCCCAAATATGTTGAATTGCATTGAAGTTATGAAGATTGGAATGTGCATGTGCCCTTTAAAGTTTGATCTAAGCATAGGTAATCTATATTATGATCTAAAGATGGATTTATTTATGATTTTACTTGAATTTCATATTGTATTATATATTTAAGATTGAATCTCTATTGTCCATGTTATTCTCATCTCATTCATGGCATATGCATACATGACTATGGTTTTCATAAAGTTTATGATGTTGGCTAAGTCCCAATTATGATGATGATTATGTTTTCAATATGAGAATCGGTATGACACTACCAAAAAAGGCTTAATTATGGGGGGAGGGAGGGGGGGGGGGGGGGGAGGGGTTATATTGTCCATTTGTGGCAATTCTTTACCCTCACAAATCAAATTGTGGCGATCTTAAAAAATACTACAATGACCTATGTCACGACCATATTGTGTCCATTTTTTAGAACTTCCACGATGACCGTCACAAAATAAATATTTTATTTATGACGATTTACGAAATCAATTTGTGATAGTTTAAACTTCAACAATACAATTTCATACATGAAACGCACATCTGTGAGGGTTTATGACCCCAAAAGTGTAGCAAAATTTAATTTGCTAGAATTTGTAATAGCAATAAGTTATTTTCATTTCATAATATTATATATGGAGATTCAAATTACATTAGACCATGTATATTCATATGTACTAATAATCTCACTTAGTAACCCATATGAAATAAATCAATTTTCAATAAAGAATTTCTATAGTACGAAATAACATAAATTTGACTTCATGTCAAAACAAATTCATACAAACTTCGTTTAACAACTCATAAAAAGTACAACTTTAACTTCAAAAAAACGAAAAGGTTTCACATAAATAAATATGAATAAAATGTAAGTATTTGATGGATAATTCTTCAAATGTGATATAGGTCCACTTTCATCCCGTCATCCACCTGAAATGATAGATTGCAAATATTAGAAGAAAATTGTACTCTAATAACTAAATACTTCAAAAATCTGAAAGTAATGCCTCAATATTTGATTACAAAAAGCCATAATAGTTACATATATTTTCAATTACTCTTAGAGCCACAATAAAAGTTAAGTAAAAAACATGTATATAAAAAGAAAATATGAATAAGACCTTGTGAAAAGAAAATCTAAAACATTCAATGTTTACAGAAACAGAATAAGACCTTCTTGTAAAACTTATATTATATGAAACATAGACAATATGAATTAAAGTTTATGTCAGTACTCCTTAAAAATTACAATAAATTGTGCATAAGGATTACATTACTAGTTAAAAATATACAATATTGATAACCTTAAATTTTATAATTTACTAAAATAAAAAGAATATAATCAAGTGATATTTTAAAATTTATTCATCCTACACACATTCCTACAAAATTGCACAACACACAAGAAGATACACTTATTAAGTAATATTCTCAAACAGAAATAGGATTAGAATTGCAACTTTTTATTTTTAAGGAGTGAATTTAATGATAAAAGCACCCAAATTCTATAGAAAGGGAAAGACTAAAATAGAATGGAATTGGGGGTTTCTTTTAGTGGGGACATGGGGTAACAGTTGTAGAGAGAAAATGGAGGCCATTGGTTATTTTTGTGGAAAAGAAAAAAAGAAAAAAAAAAGAAACATTTGCTGCCTATTTTTTTCTACAACAGAAATGAAAAAATAATTGTGTTGCTAAATACCCCTTGACTTTGCAATTTGGAGCTAATATACCTTTCATTACGAAAGTGGTTCATATATACCTTTATTACTTTATAAATAGTCTAGATATACTTATTTAGTCTTACTAGAGTAAAAAATAAAATTTTCACTTTCATTAGACCAAAAGGGTATATGTGAGCCGCTTTTGTTACGAGCGGTATATAAGCTCTAAATTATAAAATTACGTTGAGGGGTATATGAGGCCCATTTCTATCAATAATAAATATATATTTAACAACCATGAAAATGTATTGTATCTATTTACTTTTACACTATAAATTTATTACTTTAGCCATAAAATATAAAATAAGATTGTTTTGAAAAGGTTGAAATAAACGCCACAAATTGAATATATTGGGGGAGTTTTACAACCCCCATATTTAAACCGCCACAAAAAGAACTATTTAATGGGGGTTGACACAAACACCACAAAATAAACGTATAGCAGGGGTTTCTTATGACCCCTATTAATAGACCATCATAATTTATTATTTTTTTCTGTAGTGATGTGATCACATAAAATGTCTATGATTATGGCTCTTTGATCAACTATGGGTGTTTACACCACTATTATTATGGAACACCGATCGAGATTGGAGGTAGGGTGAGCTATCCCCAAGAGACCATACTCCTTTCTCATGAAAGTGCTCAAAGAAGTTATTCCAATGCATGGAAGTATGACATGAAATATGTTTTGGCCTTTTAGCCTAAGTAAGAATGATTATGAAATGTGATTTGACCTTTAAGCCTAAGTATGCATTGTTATGTTTTGACAAGACTTATGTCTCTTTTACAAGTGCGTATACGTATATGTATTCTTGTGGAATGATGACTTAGCACCAAGGGGATTGGAGGCAGGGCGGGCTATCCCCAAGGATCCATACTCTTTTCTCTTGAACTATATGCCTAACATAGGTATGCTTATGCCCTTTTGTGGATGATGAATGATTATGGATCTACCTTTAACAAGTAGGTCGCCTCTTTATTTGTTGTGGGGTAGACGACGGAGTTCCAAATTATAGCTCACTTAGTCTTATGTCGGTTAAGGTTTCATCCTCTTATATGCAAAGTATTTTCACATTCATGCATCATGCATTTCATGGCATATTTATATACTATTCTCTTGTTATATGATTCTTTCTATATATGTGCCCTTGTCATCTAACATTAAATGCAAGTTTAACAACTTTATATGCATTGTTTGCCCGCATACTTAGTACATTTAGATGTACTAACACATTCTTTTTGCCTATATGATCTAACCATGTAGGGACCGGAGACTACCTTCATCCACCGTTTGTCGGCTAGATCGGATTTGAGACATTTGATGTGGTGAGTCCTATCTTCCAAAGACAAGACACCATTCCTCTATCTATGTTGCTTCAGTTAATGTTATTTACTTTGAGGGTGAGTCCAGGACATGTCTTGGCCCCCGTCTTATCTTATGACTAGAGGCGTTGTTGGACATCTTGTAGACTCTTGTACGGATATATGTTGTGTGTTGTATTTAGAGATTATGCTTATGAGTACTCATTGGATATGGTTATTATGGATGGATTATGAGTGTTATGGTATGGATTTATGATATGATATGAAAGAACCTAAGTCCCGTATTTCCCCCATAGAGTGAGTCATACTTATCCGCCCGTTAGTCCTTATGTCCTATGTGTTATATGAATGTATGTTAATCCCTATCCCTATGACATCTTTATAGAGTGAGTCCTAATTTTCCCTATCTTAGAACTATGTGTTTACTATATATTTCACATGTGTTTCCGGACCGATGATGTGTGAATGGATACTATGAGGCTTGTTTGGGGACTCTTGGGTTCCCATTCGCCATGTCACTCCTAGACCCTAGTGTTGACACCCAATTTTGACCGACCTATAACCCATTTTCGGATCGTCATATAATTATACAAATATCTTTTTTTAACTTCAAAAAATAAATAAATAAATAAGTTTATTTGTAATTTTATCGAAATGTTTACGAATAATGTTTATTTAGTTCTCTTTCATCTCGTATTTTAAACTACGTCAGACCTGATTCCCGTTTAAGAGGGATACGTAGGCGCTCCTTTGGAGTTTGGTCTTACCATAATAAAAATCTTTATCCCCCCTTTTGATCACAAACTAGGGCAGAATTTTTGAGAGGATCTCAAAAATTCTTTTAGATCATTTTCTACAAACTGGGGCAAAATATTTTGAGTGGCTCTCAAAAATTTTGAATTCATAACTGAAGACCGACCGCTAAGAGGACATCAAAATGAAAGGCGGGATATCAACAACAAGATGTGTGGTCGAGACAGAGCTACAAATGAACCTCCCCTTTTTCAAACTAATGATTTTTCTTTGAATGTAGATAGGTATACATGCTTGGAGTGGCCCCTTCGCGTCATACGAGCAATCATCATTTTCTTACAATGGGCGAAGATTAAACTATCTTATTCCCTTTTATATCAGTTTTATCTTGTTGTTTACTGAAATTGTACTTGGCCTACCAAAAGTGCAAAGAAAAAATATATACATTTTTCTTACATTGGCCTACTAAAATTACATGAAATTACATTTTTGCATTGGCTTACTGAACATTGCATTTTTACATTGGCCTACTAAAATTACTGAAAAATGCATTTTTACATTGGCCTACTAAACTCACGTGAAATTGCAATTTTTCTTTTATATTGGCCTACTGAAAATTACATTTTTTCGCATTAGCCTACTTAAATGGCGTGGAATTATACTTTTGCATTTGGCCTACTGAAAATTGCATTTTTTGCATTGGCCTACTAAAATTACTGAAAATTGCATTTTTGCATTGGCCTACTAAAATTACTGAAAATTGTATTTTTTGCATTGACCGACTAAAATTATTGGAAATTGCATTTTTTTCATTGGTCTACTAAAAAGTTGCATAAAAATACAGTTTTACATTGGCCTACTGAAAATTACATTTTTTACATTGGCCTACTAAAATTGCGGGAAATAGCATTTTCCATGGCCTACTAAAATTGCATTTTTGGCCTACTGAAATTACATTGCCTTCTTTGAAAGCTTTGCAGGGCCTACTGAAATCGCATTGCATTAAAAAAAACTTTTTCCATGGCCTTCTGAAACTACATCTCGCCAACTGAAATTGCATTGCCTCCTTTCGGGAATTTTGCATTGGCCTGAAAAATCGCATGAAAATATTATACCCCTAAGGCGCCATTAGCCGAAGGCATCATTCTCATGGCCTGAAAACATCATTTCATGGCTTAGGAACTTAATTTATGTTCATCATGATCTGAAGGTATCATCGTCCAAAGGCATCAATTTCATGGCCTATGGATATCATTTCATAACCTAAGGATATAATTTACAATTAGCATGGCCCATGAAATCATAGCCTAAGACGTCATCCTTATCGTCTTATGGCAAATCTCATGGTCTAAGTGGGAACTTGCATCATGTTTATGAATTCCTTTCATTATTTAATATATGCTTTCTAACCATTTTACCTAGTTTTTTAAAAGTTACAAATTTTGGGTTTTATGGAGTTCTGTGTATTATGCCATTCGGTTCGGAGACATGCCTATCCCAACAAACCTTTGGCATTTTTTTACTCTGTCCGTACTATCCCTTGCTCTCACTCTTCTATTGTTATTCGAACCACATCATGTATTCTCACTTTTCGTACCATCTTATCTTTCCAATTCAAGCTATTATCGTTCCTACTTCAAGATCCGCACCGTTAATTTTAGTTTAGGAATTCTATCCGTTCCTAAATCTAGAACTACACACGGCCTGATTCTCGTACAACTCGAGATATGCAGGCGACTTGAAAATGAAGTCTCGGCTGTAACATTCTTAAAATCAAATTTGTTCGATTCATTCCCTCCGATAACATTTCATCGGTCGGACAAAATTGACTACCTCGTCAACTTTCTTTGTTCAACAATTCATCCTTCATTCTCGAGCAAAGAAGAAGCAGTTGTTGACACCTAATTTTGACCGACCTATAACCCATTTTCAAATCATCATCTAATTATACAAATATCTTTTTTTTAACTTTTAAAAATAAATAAATAACTTTATTCTTAATTTTATCGAGATAACCATGTATTTTTAAACATAATTAAAATAAAATAAAATTTCAAAACTTGTTCGTGTGATACGAATTATTATTATATTTATTGTTGTATTCAATATAACATTCATAATCCTTATAACTTTTTTACTTTTAGTATTTTTAATATATTCACTATTATTTATTATTATTATTATTATTATTATTATTATTATTATTATTATTATTATTATTATTATTATCATCATCATCATCATCATCATCATCATCATCATCATCATCATCATCATCATCATCATCATCATCATCATCATCATCATCATTATCATCATCATCATCATGATCATCATCATCATCATCATCATCATATTTTACCATGTTTAGTTTATTAAAAAATAATATTTTAATATTTTTGTACAACAATTATATTACATATTTTTATTACGTCAAAATTATTATTTTTAAATATTGAATAGATTGATTTTATTAGATGAGAATTTGTTCAAATCATCCTAATTCATTATTTAGTCCCCTCGTTTATGGTAAGATTAAATGGTTAAGGGATTTTGAGCAAGTTTTTACCTATTCTTTTATGGTAAATTTGACACAATTGATTCTCTTTCTCTACTTTAAGGAAAGGATTACATGACTTATCCTCTTGTTTAATATATCTCATAATAGAATGACATCTCTTTGCCTAAAATAGATTTTATTGTGTGCTAATTGGTGCTTCTTGCCTTGTTTGGAGTTGACTAATTTGTACTTACTTTATTATGGCAAATTTTTTCATCAAATTAAGGAAATAGTGTCCTTTATTATGTTCTTACCTTTAATTACTTGGTCATCTAACCACTATATAAGAAGATTCATTTTTCATTATTTTCCCATGTTGAAGACACTTTCAAGACTTTGTACACAGAATATTCTCATAATCTCATTGCCTCACAACTCACCCTTCTCCATAAAATAGATAACTCTCTGTCACACTCTTCTTCTCTCAACCGCGAAAAAATATATATTACGTTTCTTTGCAACCTTCTTTTATCAAGTTTCAGATCAAGTTTGGTTTCAAATCATTATTGGATCAATTGGTTAGTTTCCATGTCTTTTTATATGCATATATTTTTATTTACTTAATGATTAAAAATTTTTCATTATTGTTATTATTATATTCTAGTGGTGCTCCTAGTTTTCTTTCAGTATTGCAGACCCTCCTTTAATTTTCGCAAATGAAAAGGGAAGAGTCGCCCGGGGACAGGGATGATTTTAGAGGAAGGATGATTTTGAGGATTCTGTTATTTCTATTGTTGTCGTATTATTTTTTTCTTTATTTTTTCATTTTTTACTCTAATGATGTAACAAAGTATAATAATGAAATTGGGGAATGGGGGGCAAAGGGACCGATGTGCTACTTGTGTCTTTTCATTATTTTATTATGAGAATATGTGATAGTATTATGCCTATAGATCAAATGGCTTTCTTTAAACAAAGTTAGTCGCGTAAAATCACGCCTACAAATTTTCTTTAAATAAATTCATAAGTTAAAAATTTTTCTTGGCTTAGAGATTACGAAAATTAGATTTTTCTCTTACATAATCTAGCATGATACACTACAAGAGAATAGGTCTTTAACGAGGGCAAATTCGGTTGTTAAAAATATAAATAGGGTCGTTATTAGTCAATAATGACCGATAAAAATCCCGTCGTCACCGGTCGTTAGTAGCTCCATCGTTAAAAGTTAATGACCGGATTAAATCCCGTCGTTAAAAGTCAATGACCGGATTAAATTTGGTCGTTACAATAACTTTAACGACGACAAAAATCCGGTCGTTATACCTTTTTTTCAATAACTAAATTTTTCCTTCACTAATTAATGTATTAAAAAAAAGGCAAGCCCGGTGCACTTGCGGGGAAGGGTCTGACCACAACGATCTATTGTACAATAGCCTTACCTTGTATTTCTGTTAGATGATGTTACTAAGGTTTGAATCCGTGACCTTCTGATCACATGACAACATCTTTACCAGTTACTCCAAGGCTCCCTTCAGTTCTAGTTATTAAAAGCTTAATTATAACCACAAATTAAATCAGCAAAAGTTCAAACTGCGTATGGATTTACACACACAAACATACAAATACATGCACATATGAAAACATAAAAATTTATTATATGCATATAAAATTTCATAGCTCACTACAAAGAATGATATTGCATAAAGTTACAAAAATATAGACATACAAATTTATATAATATTATATTTTTCAACTCTTAATAAAAGAAAAACTAGAATATCTTTAAACAATTTCTGAAATATGAAATGCATTCTTCCTATACTTCAAAATTTTCTGTTGCTTATACTTATTTACACTTTTTATGAGGATGAGTTCTTCAAACTGCATGACCTGTCAAAAGATAAGTGTAAAAACTTTATGTAAAGTTATTAATAATACTCCTAATAACTATTATCTTCCTTTTTCTTTTTCACAAAATCAAAGATTAACCACAATGAAATATAAAATTTGTTTCTGTTCTCACAACCAAATAAAAAGAACATTGGGCTTCCTAGTTCTAGACATAAAATTATGTATAAATTTGATAAATACCAAACTGATTGAAGGAAATACCCAAAATTTCCGACTTTTATCAAAATTACTAATAATACCAACTTTTTTGTGAACTTTGATACACAAGCGTAGAACGACGATACCTAAAAAATTTCGGCTGATACCTAAAAATTACAGGCGAAATATGGAAACAGTTACGTATTTTTAATAATTGTAACAGCTACTATAATCTGGTTCCTTAATCGACGAAAAATTGGTGATTTGAATAAAATTCAATCCCAAAAAAATCTGAAACAGATTCGCTAATCATAAACCTTTTTTTTAGAAAAAAAAATTTCTTATGCTGTAATAATAATACAATTAATTGCATAATTAAAAAAATTTAATATGTATTAGGTATCGAAATTGTTATTTTCAGTTTATTTGTATGTCAGTTTGTTAGTTTGGTTTGATACCTACAAGTGTGAGATGTTTGATACTCTTATCAAATACTCATATTGTGATACCCTTGTATGATACCTTGTCTGATACCTATATGTGCAAGAAAAGCCTGATACCCTTGCCTGATACCCATATCTTGAAATTCATGTGTGTGAGATATTAACATTTGAGGTATCACATAATGCAGTAATCAAAAATGACAATAGAACCTTGTGCAAAGTATCTTAACAATATGCTTGAGTTAAAATAGTAGAATATACCAAACTGACACATGTCTGATACCTACAAGTGTGAGATATCTGATACTCTTATCAGATACCCATATTGTGATACCCTTGTATGAAACCTTTTCTGATACCTATATGTGCAAGAAAAGTTTGATACCCTTGTCTGATACCCATATTTTGAAAATCATGTGTGTGAGATATTAACATTTGAGGTATTACATATTGCAGTAATCAAAAATGACAATAGCACCTTGTGCAAATAATCTTAACAATAGGCTCTAGTTAAAACTATGATAATCATATTGTGATAGCATTGTCTGATACCCTTGTCGGATACTATAAGTATGAGACATATCTGATACCCTTGTCTGATACACATATTGTGATATTCATGTGAGTGACAAAAAACTTGAATAATAAACTAACAACGAAAGAATAACCTTTGTGAAATTATCTATTAGCATTCACTGGAATTATAATGTAGGGATGTAAATTGAATAACAATCATAAAGATATATCCAAAAAATATTGTAAATAACTTTTAATTACACAAAAAGAAGAATGTTGTTTATGTGTCAAAAAGAAAATAAATGCAGTTATATTAATAGGTTCTTCCTAATTTGATTCTGCTACGAAAGAATCACGACGTTGTCGCTATTTGCTGGACGAGATGAATCTCTTGGCCTTGGAGGGTCGTCGTTTTCACTTTCAAAGGAAGGAGATTCCATCGGAAAAAATGGCGGAAAAAAATGGTGATGCTGCGTATGAAGGAAGAAGAAGAGAGATTGAGGGAAGACGGAACAATAAAGAAAAAGTAAAAAAAGTAACTTTGAAAAGGGGACCTACGGTTTTGTGGGTTCCCAAAGTAAATTCAAAAAGGTAACTGCCAACAAATAAACCGGGAAAGGAAAAAAATAATTAACTGCTTGATTTTAATTGGACTGTTACAAATAAGGCATAGAAAAAGGAAGTAGACTTCTTATTAGTTTAGGTATCAAAAAAAAGATGAAAAATTTTAAAAAAAAGGGAATTTTAGTAATTAAATTAAATGGTAGGTAAAATTGGAGATTATGATAAAATTAGTCGTGTATTTCTATAAATTTCCGTAAAATTATTTGTTTTGTATTTTGCATCTTAAGTTATTGACTTTTTGCACATTGCTTCATCGATAAAACCTCCAACATCTTTTAATTTCACTTTTTATACTAATGATATTAACGAATATAAATAATTCAATATCACTAAAATTATTATGAGATACAAATCAATTATATCATCTTAAATTTTAAATAATAAAAAATCACGATTTCTTAATTAGTTAGTTGTTGATTATATGTAAAGCTTTTTAAATTTCACTGGGTATGTTGTTGTTGTTGTTGTTGTTGTTTGTAAAATTTCACGTTATTCTTTTTAAAAAATCAAACGAATGATTTTTCTTTGTATACGCCTGTTGGTTTCACAACCAATAATGAAAAGACAATTGGCATAATATATATTTTTTTATTAGAAGAAGCATTTTTACTGGATACTGATTCTTAAGTCTATTGATCGAGGTAATTTGCAAGTGGAGAGACATCTTTCCTCTTAAGAAAATTACTTATGACCAAATTTATATAACTTTTCTACCTTAAATTAATCTCATAATTATATATTTAATATTATTACTTTTATTGTTAATTTTTTGTTTCATTACAATTTTTTGTTTTGACCTACTTCATCTTGCATCTTTAAAAATGTCATTAAAGATGAATAACTTGTCTCTCAAAATAAAAACATATATAGAAACTATATCAAAAAAATATTTAAGTTAAAAACAATTATGTCAAAAAGATTGTAACTAAATACTTTTATAATATATCAAAATATTTTATAATTGACTATAATAAAAATGACGGATAGAGTTATTAAAAAAATACATTAATATTTTTTTTCTTCTTATTAAACTTTTTTTTATGAAATAAGCAAAATTTTAAAAGATGGAGGATTTTTATCAAAATAATAAATAAAACACCACTTGTTATACTTATAACATAATTTGGTCTGATCTCTTTACTCTCATATTAGTTAAACATATTTTTACAATAACTAATATATTTTAACGATGGGATGTTATGCTTTTTAACAATCAAAATTTTCCCTCAAATGTTAGATTAAAATGTGTTTTTAATGACCGAAAAAGAGATTTTCTTACTATAAATGTATTTATAACAATCAGAAAAAAAAATTGGTCTCTATAAGTGTATTTATAATGACCGTAAAATAATTTGGTCCCTATAAGTATATTTATAACGATCGGAAAAAAATTTGGTCATTATAAGTATATTTATAACGACCGAAAAAAATTTGGTAACTATAAGTATATTTATAACGACCGGAAAAAAATTTGATCACTATAAATTATATTTATAATGACCGGAAAAAAATTTGGTCACTATAAGTGTATTTATAACGACCAGATTCATTTCTCGTCGTTAAGAAATGGTCGTTAAAAGTCTTTTTTCTTGTAGTAATATCTAGATATTAAATTTACAGTTTTCTTTTCTTTTCTTTTCAAACAATTTGTATGTTATGTTTTTACCAACATTTAATATGTTACTTCGATCATAGTTGGATTTCTTTTAGAAATTAGGCTTATAAGTTTTTTCAAAGTTTAGACATCATGCTATAGGGCTTAAATCATTTTTAATATATTCCTAAGATATGCAAGAATTTTAGCATGTTCATCCCTAAATAAAATTTTATTTTTTTTCTTAAATAACATTTCAGAAAACATGTCCATAGACTTTATTTATATTTAATCACATTTGGTTTAAACTTTTTGCTGAGTTTTTTTATATATGTATAATAAGTAAACTCTAGGAATGTTTGATTAAATAGGATGAATAGTTAGTCCGATATCTAGTATGACATTGTATATGTGAAGTTTTCTCACACTGGACGTTTTTAGAATTCACTTTAACTTTTAAGACCTATTAAATGTTTTTTTTTACATCTAATTGGACAAGTGATTTTAATCACGATTTGTTTAAATCGCTCTCAAAAATCATGTTCATGAATTTTAAAAAGGGGTCACATGAGTTAATGGGATCTTAATCAAAATTCACTTTATGGCGCTTAATGAATTTTTGTGTGGGAGGCATACTTGAGCCTTTTATGCTAATTGTTGTCCAAATTGATTTTTGTATCGACACGAGTCTAATTAGGAGCCTTACATTCTTTTTAAGTCTAGAACCACCAAACTAGAAGTCCAATGCCTCTTGGACCTTAGGTTGGCACGCTATGTACTATAGGACTCGTTAGATTTTTTACTTCTTTTAGTACGTTTTAGGTTTAAATAAATTAATCTAGAAAGGGTAAGGGTAAATAGGACCTCGGAAAGGATGAAATAATTTGTGCTTAATAGGACAAACCTTGGTTTTGTCCTTAGGCTTAAATAAGCCAAGTGAAGCTAAATCCGAAAATAAAAGCCGAGTAACTGATCCGAGTAAAATATAATTTGATTAGTTTAAACTTCGTCTTTTTTTTTAATCTTCTAAAATTGTTGGGTAGATTAAGTTTAATTTACTTAATTTATTATATTTTGTCACTTAGAATAATTTAGGACTATTATTTCTAAAATAAGAGACCCTATTTGTAAGCCCCCACATAAATACTAGACACGGTCGGGACCCGCCTTTGCGGACCTCGAAGGGTGCTTAATACCTTCCCTTCGAGGTAACCTGAACCCTTACCCGTTCTCTGGTTAAATTTGACCCTTAGGTTAGAATGGTGTCCTAATGCACCCAATCATTAGGTGGCGACTCTCCAAACATCAAAAATCCCAAAAGAGTCATTGCCACAACGTCGTCCAGGTTCCCGTTTCTTCGCGAGAAAAAATGGGGCGCGACACTTAGGCCCGAGTCGTGATAGTAAAATTTTATTAACAATTCATATAATGATTGTCTAATTAAAAAGATGATTTTGAATGTTGAATTTGTAAAATCTTACTTAAAACTAATAATTTTAGAAAGGTATTTAAAAAATGATTTATGAAGAGATTCAATAATAATTTGCATATAAAAATATGAAAAAGAATAAATTTTTAATAAATGCATATGAAATTCCTCCCAGGGCTCACTTGGTTAGGAACATATTATCCCAGTATAACTTATCTTAAGATAAATTTTTTCGCCATAAATATGAGATAATTTATTTCATCACTAAACCAAAAATAATATGATAAATAATATCCAAAAATTATCTAATATATTTAACCAAACATAAAATACATTAATCCTACATTTAATATTAAAATTATTATATTTTATACTTTCACAACAAGCAACTCCCTAAAGTTTAACATTTCATTTAACCTTTCCAATTATATTGAGCCGCAGCTCTAAATTAAACAACTCGCCTCCCGTTTGCCTTCCTGGCATATTGTGTGTGCGGAGCCATTCTGTCTTCGTTCGAATAACGTATTATGTTCCTCCGACACTTTCGCGAGGCGTCTTACCTCTACCATTCTGATCCAACGGTCCATATTCTCCTACACTTTTATAGATCTACTCTGCTTTTCTCCACTCCCCATCTTTAACTATATTCCCATCTTTTCCCTCTCCTCTAGACTTGCATCAAATCTAGAGAGAGAGAATTCAGGCGACAATTTTGTCGGCAATCCTTTAACAGACCCATTTCAGCTCACATTTCCGATCTTTCTGTTCTTTTTTTGTTTTGCTGGTGTGTATCTACTCTAACTCATTTCAATTTTTGCCATTATGTTTCTATTTTTTGTGGGCGATTTTTCTACTTCCTGGAATTTTCGGGTTTTGGGTACAGTTTAAGAATTTCTGAATTTAATGGTGCAAATACAGGAACTGATACTTTCAAGTCAAAAGGATGCTAGCATGCTAGTTCTTGATAGTTTAGTGTAGTTTTTGGTATTTAAATTTATTGAGAAAATATAGAAATTTTTACAGTATTTTCAAGTCAACAGAGTGCGTTTTTTCTGAACGATGTGGAATATGGATGTAGTGGACTCCAACTAATAATAGAACATCATATGCCTTAAACCCAACCATTTTGGGATTTAGATCGATGTACTTATTTGTTGTTTCTTTCTTGGATTCCAGTTTGCTTTCTTCATGTATTATGACCTTTGAATTTGCGGTCTTTTTATATAGAATAAGGAGAAATCTGAAAAGGTTATCATGGCACCGAGCACAATCCGTAAGGCGATTGGGGCGGTGAAGGACCAGACAAGCATAGGGATTGCGAAGGTAGGGAGCAACATGGCACCGGAGCTGGAAGTTGCTATTGTTAAGGCGACAAGCCATGATGATGACCCTGCCAGCGAGAAGCATATCCGGGAGATTCTTCACTTGACTTCTTGTTCACGTGGCTATGTCACTGCTTGTGTTTCATCAATTTCCAAACGGTTAGGTAAAACCCGGGATTGGATCGTCGCCATCAAGTGTTTGATGCTCATTCACCGTCTTCTTAATGATGGTGATCCTGTGTTTCAGCAAGAAATTATGTATGCCACTAGGAGAGGCACAAGACTTCTCAATTTGTCTGATTTTCGTGATGAGGCTCATTCTAATTCGTGGGATCATTCTGCCTTTGTAAGAACTTATGCTTTGTATTTAGATCAAAGATTAGAGTTGATTGTTTTTGAGAGGAAGCAAAATGGGGGTGGTGGAGAAATTGAGAGATATGGGTCTAGAGACGAAACGTGGAGATCTCCACCTGCAGGCTCTAACAGCAGAGCCTATAATTATAATGGTGAGTTCAGGGATGAGCCTACTTATGGAATGAGGAGGTCGAGATCATCTGGGGATGTGAGGGAGTCAACAGTACAGGAGCAGAAAGATGTGACCCCATTGCGACAGATGAACCCTGACAGGATCTTTGGGAAGATGAGTCATTTGCAGAGGTTGTTGGATCGGTTTCTGTCTTGCCGACCAACTGGATTGGCCAAAATTGAAAGAATGGTGTTGGTTACTTTGTATCCTATGGTGAAAGAAAGTTTTCAGCTTTATGCTGATATATGTGAGGTTTTAGCTATTTTGTTGGATAAATTCTTTGACATGGAGTACCATGATTGTGTTAAGGCATTCGATGCATATGCTAGCGCAGCAAAGCAAATCGATGAGCTGGTGGGATTCTATAACTGGTGCAAGGATATTGGTGTGGCAAGGTCGTCTGAGTATCCAGAAGTTCAGAGGATAACAGGCAAGCTATTGGATACACTAGAGGAGTTTGTGAGGGATAGGGCTAAGGCAACAAAAAGTCCCGAGAGGAAAGTTGAGAGTCTGCCAGCTCCACCAGAAGAACCAGCACCAGATATGAATGAGATTAAAGCTTTGCCTCCACCAGAGGATTATGCTCCTAATCCACCACCTGAACCTGAGCCTCCTAAGCCAGAGGCGGCAGTTCAGGAGACTGGGGATTTGGTGGATTTAAGGGAGGAGGGCGTTACTGCCGATGATCAAGGAAACAAATTTGCGTTGGCGTTGTTTGCAGGGCCTGGAACAAACAATGGTTCATGGGAAGCGTTCTCCTCCAATGGGGGATCTGAGGTGACCTCTGCTTGGCAGAATCCAGCAGCTGAGAGTGGTAAGGCTGATTGGGAGTTGGCTTTGGTTGAGTCAGCTAGTCATCTGTCAAAGCAGAAGGCGGCATTGGGCGGTGGACTTGATCCGCTGCTGTTGAATGGTATGTATGATCAAGGGATGGTTCGGCAGCATGTTGCCACTTCCCAGTTGAGTGGCGGTAGTGCAAGCAGTGTGGCATTACCAGGGCCAGGGAAAAGTTCAACACCGGTTTTGGCACTCCCTGCCCCCGATGGAACAGTCCAGACGGTTGGACAGGATCCGTTTGCTGCATCTTTGAGTGTCCCACCTCCTTCATATGTACAAATGGCGGATTTGGAGAAGAAACAACAACTGCTTATACAGGAGCAAAATATATGGCAGGAATATGCTAGAAATGGCATGCAAGGACAGACGAGTTTGTCGAAGATCAGCACCGGCGGATACTATGGTCCACAACGAGCCATGATGCCTTACGACATGCCACCAGTAAATGGTGTTGGAGTGCCACCTGCTGCAGGGTACTACTACACTCCTTACTGATTTTACCAAGTATACATCACTTTTTCTGTTTCATTTGTTACGTTCTTTATCTAGTGCTTTGGTCTTTTCCCTGTATTCTATTTATTGATGGATGTATGTTCAATTTGTGTATGGTTAGTGAGGGCAAGTAGTTGATGAGAGGAAGAGAAAATGGGCTGAAGAGAATAGATAATACACTGGTTTGGGTGGGGGGGGGGGGGGGGAGTTTCCTTATGTTGGGTGTTCTGTAATCCTAGTAGAGGACTCTTCCATTTTGTAATGTTTTTATTTTCTTATTTTTGATTAAGTTGATGCTGATGCTCGTTTCTATAAGCCAAAATAGTATAAACTACACTGTGATCATTCACAAATGCCTCATTTATTTATGTTGGTTCCTTCTTTCTAGAGACTACGGCATCAGATGCTTTTTTTTTTTCCCACCTGGTGCCACTTAAGAGTCCCATCTGTGGGAAGCAGATTTTTTCATTTTCAGGACTCAAACTCGAGGCCTCTAGTTAAAGAGTACAGCCCCATCTGCTACACCATATTCTTTGGTGGTAGCATCATATGCTCTGATAATTCCTTTGCTCTACCAGGAATTAGAGGTTATGAAATACTCAACGTCATAAATTTCGTTAGCCCGAAAGTACTGTTCTTTGTTTTGTTACATAAAATTCAATTAGGGTGTGTTTGGTAGAAAGGAAAATGTATTTTATCTAAGATATTTTCTTGAAAAATGTTTACCTAGGAAAAAATTTTGATCAAGTATTTGGTCAGCCAAACATGAAAAAATTGTAAAATAATTTCTAAAAAATATTTTCCTTCATATTGAACACATGCACCTAGTGGTGGATATAGTATTGAATATCATATTGAAATTGAATTATTCTACACTGTGATAGGGATATTATGATATTTGATATAATATATTATGCGTCTTTAAATATTTTCTGGGGGTATTTAGTATTTATAAAATAAATATCGTATACCGTAGCAAAGTTTTATATTATATTATATTTAGGATTATCAAATATTGATATATTAAGAAATTGTACAACAAAAAACACAACAAAGAATTTGTCTTACTAGGGACACGTGGATTTCATTGTAATGGATTAATTATATGTTTCTTAAGATCTGGCAGGCAATGATAAATAGATAAAATAATACAACTAAGCACATTGGTTAGTGAGTTATTTAACATTGTTATAATTTCATCTAATTATTATTTGTCACTATAGTTTAATGAGAATGATTATTGACACTCAGAATTATATATTGACAATAAATTATACGCACAGATTTATATATTGGCAGTAAACTATTTACTCTATTTGTATATTGGCAGTAAACTATACAAAGGGATTTTTTTATTGATAGTGAACTGCTTATTCCATTTGTATATTGACAACGAATTATATAAAGAGATTTGTATATTGGCAACAAATTGTACAACAAAATTTGTATATTGACAGCGAATTATACAAACAAAAATACGTGTAGCAAACAGAATTATAGGTATGAAACATAATTAAATTAATTACAGCTAAGAAGCATAATTAAAATACTTATTAGTAGCTATTTGTAAAAATTCCTCAAAAAATATATATAAGACTGTGCTTAATTTTTGTTAATATTGTTCAAGCTTTGCATCTTTGATTATTAACGGTGAATGAAATGTTCCTTTCATGAAGTTGTTTAATGTTTAATAAAAGTAGTTGTTAGTCTAATATGATTGAGATATTTTTCAAAAAATGAAAGTTATAATTCCTTATTATATTAATATATGTACGTCGAAATCGAACAAATAATGATTACTGAATGATCATATTGCAAAATATCGAAATCAAAATTAATAAAATCGAACTGCACCAGATTAATTTTGTATGGTAATAATATAGCACTTTCAAGTATTGAAAATCTAAATTACAAGTGAATTTTAAAATAACATATCATACCATACCAGAGAAATTTGAGTGGAGGGTGACAAAAGTTTCAATTAAAAAAAGGTGACAATTTGACCAAAGATAAATCAAATCTTTTACTAATTAAAGGGTTGTTTGGTTGAGAATATGTTATCCTGGAATAATTAATTCCACGATAAGTTATTCCACCATATATATGAGATGACTTATTCCAACATTAAGAAAATAATGGTGTGATAAATGATGCAAGGACTATCTAATACCTCAAATCAAATATGAAATAAAACAATCCTACATTTTATCTTGAAATTATTATAGGTTATATGTCACATCAAACAATCCATAAGAGATTAAGTTAAGTAAAAATTATGAAATTACACAACCTTTTTTTTTCAAATATTAAACTATCCCAATATTTTTTAAAAATTACGTAAATCCCATCTTTTAAATTTTTTCAACTTATTTTTGATACTTAAAAAATATATTCTTTTATTAAGAGTTATAATTGGAAATTTTATTAGGTGTATATGTCTAATTAATGTTAAGCACTTTTCAAATTAAACATTTTCCTTTTTTAAAGCAGTTTTTTTAAATCATTTTCTCTCATTTTTTTAAATTTTAATTTTTCCATTTTTAAGCCCTTTTTGAATTTTTTTCAAAAAAATATTTTCTCTCTCTTACAGTTTCCATAGGAAGATTTAAATTTCCTTTTTTTCAGTTTTCATTCTTCTTCTCTCTTTTTTCAATTTTCAATTTCTTTCTCCTTCACTCTCTTTTTTTAGTTTTCAATCCCATTATCTCCATCCTGACCCCCATTATTAGAAATTTCTTTAGATTTTCTTTCAATCAACAATGGAACCCATACCTTCGTTTAGTCTTGGCCTTACACAAGAAGTGTTCGAAGGTGGTGAAGAAGTCGACACTGCCAATGTCGACCACCACAACGGTAAGAATGTATTACTGACGCATATTTACACTGCTTTTGTTTGTCATTTTGATACCTAATTCTTGGGAGTTTTGAAAGTTGATGTGGATACCTAACAAATTAAGTAAATTTGATCCATAAGTATTTGACTTCTTGATATTATACACTGGGTCAATTTGATACCTAATTTTTAGGTGCTTGAAAGTTGATGTGGGAACCTAACAGATTAACTAAATTTTATACGTAAGTAATTGATTTCTTGAGATGTACTCTGTTTGGATTGTCAAATTGATACCCAATTTTTGCGATTCTGAAAGTGGATGTGGATACCTAACAAGTTTAGTAAGATTGATACTTAAGTAATTTATTTCTTGATATTCACACCGGTTAGTTTGTCAAATTGATACCTATTTGACTTGGGGATTTTGAAAGTTGATTTGGATACCTAAGTAAGATTGATACTTCATTAAATGCTTCATTAAATTTAAATGCTACGTGCTATATCAAGATAGAAATTTGAGAAAAATAGAGGGGAGCTTTCTTCATCAATTTTGTATAAAATAATACATAAAGAATATGTCAATTTTCTTTATCATTATCCATTTATTTTTTATATTAAAGAATCTATATTTTTATTAAAAGATATAATTAGTACAATTTTTTTTGTATAGAAGTCTAATTAATGTCAATCACTATTTAAATTATAATTTTTTCCATTTTTAGAGCCGTTTTTAAATTTATTTTTTATTTTAATATTCTCTCTTACAGTTACCATATTAAGGGATCTACATAGTTGGCAGAAAATTTTTTTCCTTATTAAGCGCAATGACGCCTCCAGGTATCAAAAACGAACAAAAAGTCGACATTTTTTGTAATTAGGGAAAGAGTCGGGATTTTTGGGTATTTTTAAAAACCTGAATGGGATTTCTAAAAATTACACTTAAGTTAATTAGGAGGTGAACTGCTATTTTTAGAACTTTTAATCTTCTTAAATTTACAATTTTTTTAAAATTGGACCCTACACCAATCCATTTTAAACCAGTCATTCCTTTTAACTTCATAAAAAAAACTTCTTCCTTTTTCAAAAAAAAAAAAATCGTTCCGTCTTTTTCCTTTTTTTTTTCAAAGAAGTTTCTCAAGTTTCTCAATAAGTTCTTCATCTTCATCTTCTTTGTCTCGTGCTTTGCTCTTCATCTTCGTTGTATTCTTTTCATTTTGTCGACATTGTCATTGTGACAGAGGTAAAAGAAAATATTTATCCATATGGAGGGTTGTGAGTTTGAGTTTTCATTTTTTTTTTAAAAAAAAAGCATATCTATGTTTATTGTTTCTATAATATTTTATAGTTTATTGTTTTGGCTTTTGCCCTAATAGACATTGTATTCATTATTGTGGTGTTGTGAAAGTGATAAAAAATTGAAGATACCACAAATATCTTAATGTGTAATAAATGATGTATGAATGAAATAGTAGAAAAAAAATAAGAAAAAAGTGTCTAGTTGCTGCAACAGTTTCAAAATTTGTTTAATTTTTTGAACAAACGAGGTACTTGCTGCAACTACTCTATCAATTGTTATAGAAAAATCATTAGTTGCTTAATAAGTCGTAGTAATTTAAGTACTTGATGAACAAACTGCTAAAGTAATTGATGAAACAACTACTTAAATTGCTTTACTAAATGCCTTAAGTTGATTCAGCAACTTAAGCTGCTTAAGTTTATGTAGTAAATTCCTAGAGTTGCAACCTTACCTGTAACAAGTTGTTGCTACTAAGAATTCCTTTTGTTACAATCATAAGGTGTTGCAGTAACAACTATTGAGAGATTGTTACACTAAATTCTTTTAAGTTACAGTTAAGTTATTGAAACAATTTAAGTTTTTCCAAAGCAACTGCTTAAGTAACTGTACTTTTAATTTCTTAAATTGCTACATTAAGTTGTTGCAATAACTTCAGTTCTGGATGCATCTTCTTATGTTATTTCTACATAAACTCTTTAAATTGATATAGCAATTCACTCATTTGAAAAAAAATATGATATTATGTACCGTAGTTTATTTTTCTATTTTGTTGAAGAATTAGTTATGCTAATTATGTATTTTACTTCATCTGTCTAGATAAAATGGCTCGAACAAAAGAAAATTACCTCAAGCAATACTCCTCGTAAATCTAGAAGACAGAATACACAATCCCAAAGAAAAGCAGAAGCAGAAGTAGAAGCAAAATTAGTAGCAGAAGCACCAGAAACACAAGCATCTACTAATAAATTAACTTTACTTGCTGATGCTACAATGGTAGACGAAGAGGAGGCAACCTCAAGTCCTAGACAAATAGATAAAGGTTCTGAGGCTCAACAAAAATTGAAAAGGAATAAAGTTAATTCTTCTTTAAAAGGAGGAGAAGAAGAAGTTGACTCATCTTCAAAACAAGCAAACAAATCATACAATGTTCATTTGAATCAACTTGACGGAGCACCGAATTTGCACTACCATCGCCGAAAGTAGCAGTGATTGAAAGTAAAAAATCTGTGTGAAAAGTCAATGGTGTAATTGACCGCCAAATCAGTTCAGCAAATTGTCGAACATGTTTGGCGGCCAAACAGACCTGTCCACCCATAAAGATTTTCTTGTGCATAATTGAGTCCTTCTATCTTATGATTGGTTCTCACAATTGCGTCTGAGCTCGCTTTGTAGGAATGACTAAACGAAAGCATGTTCTGGCCAAGTCCCACTAGGCCTATGCCTTTACCTGCTGAAACAAGCCCCAAGAGACAATGAAGTGAAGCTAGGTCCAAAGTCCTTAATGATTCTCTCCTCCAGACATCCTAGATGGACGAAGTGAAACATGTTGGGCATAGGGTTCTACGAGCCCCTTTCTACGGATTGTAAGATGGTCGGACCACAAGCATCTAGTAACTCATCGTTCAAGGTTCAGAAATCTTTATTTTTTGGAACCCCAATCTACGATATATATCTTACGGGTCGTAAATAAGATGATGGGTCATCCAGTAACTCATTTTTTCCATATCCAGATTAGTTGATTTTTGAGTCATCAAGCTACGAAACATGATCTATGGGTCGTAGAATGGTGTATGGTCCATAGACTATCTCGTACATGGGCCTTAGACTTAAAAAACTTCCCTCCAAGTCACATAGGCACCTACGAGGCCTCATATGTGGGCTGTAGATCACTTTACGGGCCGTAGATGGATTTCATGGTTTCTTCCAATGATTTTTCTTAGTCATTTTCTCAGCTTTTCCTTGGGCATCTACTAAGACTAGATAGGATGAATTGGGGGGGGGGTTACATTATCTCCCCCTTGGGAATCCTCGAAAGAAGAGCAATCCAGGAACATAGTCAAGTTACAAGCCATATGTAGAACTCCAGCAATCAAACAAGTCACAATCACTCATGTAGTCAATCAGATAAGCAGTTAAGTAAGAAATCAACCAACAAATCAAACAAATCATCAATCAGACTCTAGGACTCTATCGTCATTCAAACTTAGAACAGAAGGGAACTCCAGGGATAGGAATGAATCATTACTATCAACTCTCTCATCATCAGCAGGCATGAATAAATAAGGTTACTTGGCCTTCATATCCTCTTCTGCCTCCCAAGTAGCTTCTTCTACAAACTAATTTCTCCATAACACCTTGACATATACAATCTCCTTGGTCCTCAGCTTGCTAACCTGACGATCTAGGATTTGAATAGGAATCTCTTTATAACTCAAGTTGTCCTTCACTCCAATACTCTCAACAAGTGGCTGAGGATCTCCCAAACACTTCTTAAGCGTGGAAATGTGGAAGACTGGGTGGATGGCTGCTAACTCTGGTGGAAGCTCTAACTCATAAACTACGTTGCCCATCCTCTTTATAATATGCTAAGGGCCAATGTACCTCGGACTCAACTTCCCTTTTATTCCCAAATTGCATCACACTCTTCATGGGCGACACCTTCAAATACACCTAATCATTGACCTCGAACTTTAAATCCTTCCTTCTAACAACGGTGTAGGATTTCTATCGACTCTGTGCAGTCTTCAATCTCTCTCCAACGATCTTCACTTTCTTCATAGCTTGGTGAATGACGTCTAGTCCAATCAACTCTGCTTCGCCTACCTCGAACCATCCAATTGGCGATCTACATCTCCTCCCATAGAATGCCTCATATAGGGCCATTTGAATACTCGAATGGATGTTATTATTATAGGCGAACTCAATCAGAGGCAAATGGTCATCCCAATTACCTTTGAATTCAATGATGCATGCCCTCAAAATATCTTCTAATGTTTGAATCGTTCGTTCTTCCTAGCCATTAGTTTGTGGGTAGAAGCAGTGCTAAGATTCACCATCGAACCCAAGCCTTTCTGGAATGATCTCCAAAACTGAGCAGTGAATTGAGCTTCTCTATCTGAGATTATAGTTCGGGGACTCCATACATCCTACTGATCTCTCTTATGTATAATCAGGCATAATTCTTAGTGACGTTAGTTGTCTTTAGTGCCAAGAAGTGCGTCGATGTAGTCATCCGATCAACTATCAGCCTAATCAAATCATGTTGTCTGCAAGGCCTCAGTAAGCCTGTGACAAAGTCCATGTTAATCATTTTCCACTTCCATTCTGGAATCTCAAAGTTCTGAGCTACTCCTCATGGCTTTTGAGGCTCGACCTTCACTTGTTGGCAATTCAGGAATTTAGAAGCAAACTCAGCAATGCCTCTTTTTATCCCGCTTCACTAGTAGACCTCTCTCAAATCATGATACATCTTAGTTGAGTATGGATGGATAGAATACCTAGAGTTATGGGGCTTCCATGATCCTTTCTTATATACCATCAACGTCGGAAACACATAATCTGCCTTGATATCTCAATACTCCATCTCCCACTTTGGCAAAAGCCATTACCTTTTGCTTATGCACATCTGCCTTTAATTGCAGCAAGATAGGGTCTTGGTCTTACTTCTCCATCACCTCCACTACTGGAGACGATGCATCCCCATTATGCACAAGAACTCTACCTTAACCATATTCATTCAATTGAACTCCCTATCGTGCTAATCTATGAACCTATTTAGCTAGTTTCTTCTCTTCCTTCACATGAGCAGTGCTTCCCATAGGCAACCTGCTTAGAGCATCAGCAACTCGTTAGCTTTACCTAGGTGGTAGAGGATGCTTTTGTCATAGTCTTTGAGTAACTCAAGCTATCTCCTCTGCCAAAAATTAAGCTCCTTCTGGGTAAAGACATACAATAGGTTTTTATGATCTGCAAATACATCAACATGGGCTCCATATAGGTAGTGGCGCCATAGCTTGAGAGCAAATACCATCGCTGCCAATTTTAAGTCATGGATGGGACAATTCTTCTCATGCACCTTGAGTTTCTTAGAAGCATAAGCAACGACTTTACCCTTCTGTATCAATACACATCTTATTCCACTCATGAGACATCACAATAAATGACAAATCAATCAGTTCCTTCAAGAGAGGTCAAAACTAGGGCAATAGTCAACCTTGTTTTCAACTTTTAAAAAGTCCTCTCATACTCCTCAAACAATTGAAACTTGACCTTATCCTGAGTTAGTTTAGTTAACAACGCGGATATGGAAGAGAACCCATCAATAAATCTATAGTAGTAACCAGTCAAACTAGAAAAACTTCTGATGTTAGTTGGAGAGGTTGATCTGGGCCAGTTCTTAACCGCCTTAATCTTTTGAGTGTCCATTTGAATGCCATTGCCCAAAACTATGTAGCTTAGGAATGCCACAAACTTGAGCCTAAACTGACATTTCAAAAAACTTTGCATGTAACTTATTACCCCTAAGCGTCTGCAAAGAGATTCCGAGGTGATTAACATGCTCCTCCTCATATCTAGAATACACCAAAATATCATCGATGACCATAATCACAAACATGTCAAGGTACTGTCTGAATAATCTATTCATCAAGTCCATTAAGGCTACAAGTGCATTTGTCAACCCAAAGGACATTACCAAAAAATCAAAGTGACCATACTAGGTTCGAAAAGTCGTCTTTGGGATGTAGCATTCTCTCACTTTAAACTGGTGATAGCCTGATCTTAGGTCTGTCTTGGAGAAAATAGTGGCACCTTGAAGTTAGTCAAATAAGTCATTTATACTTGGGAGGGGATACTTATTCTTGACTGTTACCTTATTCAATTAGCGATAATCAATACACATTTTGAGTGAACCATTCTTCTTTCTCATGAATAGAATTGGGACACTCCATGGACCAACACTCGGCCTTATAAAGCCCTTCTCTACCAAATCTTTCAACTTCTCTTTCAACTCTTTCAACTCAGTGGGGGCCATTCTATAAGGTGGAATAAAAATAGGTTTGGTGTCAGGGAGAACATCAATCCCAGGCGCATCTTTCTATCTGGAGTGATTCTAGCCAGATCCTCAAGAAACACTTCAGGAAACTCATCCACAATTGAGACGAACTCAAAAGTAGGACGCTCAACATCATCATACTTAACTCGCACGAGGTGATAAATACATCCCATTGTGATTAACTTTCCGGCCTTAAGGTAGGAAATAAACTTACCCGTAGGTGCAGCAGAATTACCCTTTAACTCTATGACAAGCTCATTTGGAAATTAGAATCTGACAGTCCGAGTTCTATAGTCGATAGAGGCACAAGAGGTGTGAAGCTAGTCCATGTCAAGAATTACATTAAAGACAGTCATCTCTAAATCAATCAAATCAACAAGAGTATCCCTATGATGGATGGACACAACACAATCTCTATAAACTCTCTCAGCTAGAATTGACTCACCAAAAGGAGTAGAATCAGAAAATGGTTCAAGCAACAATCAAGAAGAATCTCAAATCTACTAACCACATATAGCGTCACAAAGGACAGAGTTGCACCTGGATAAAGAAAAGCCTAATAATCAAAGGTGAAGACTCAAAGCATACCTATTACAACATCTTGTGGGGCCTCTTGGTCCTATCGGTGCCCTATCGCTTACAGATGATTTGTCCCACCACTTGTCCCTAGTGCAACATTGTAAGGATCTGGACGTTGTACAACCTTACTGGAGCTTGGAAATTTGGTTCTAAAAAGTTTTGGACCAAAGTGGCACTCCATGGAAGACCTCACAGTCCGTGTGAGGCTATATGGACTATATGGACTATGTGGAGCCTCCTTGGAATTACCATTGGCCTTGTGTGGGGTGTTGGAGTTTAATTATTGAGTTTTGGACTAAGGCATGCCACACATGGACCCACATGGGCTATGTGAGGCTTCACAGACTGTGTGGTAGCCTTAGTCTTGAAATTCCACAGTTTTGGGACCAAGTAAAGTGGGACGTCCAGGTATACGGTCAGTATGGAGTAGTACAGACTGTATACCCTCCCTTATTGGATCATCGTCTCGGGACTTCATCGTGGAAGAATTCTTCTAGGGCATATGGGACGGAGGAGGCACATGCACCATGTGGCTTGCTATGGTCCGTACCACCCTCCGTATGGATGCCTACATTGAAAAACAAATTTAAGTATGGGATTACCATTCAAAATCTTCTTCAAGAGAATTTTTTTTCAAGTGTTGGACCACGGACATGTATTCGGTCTGTGTGACCTATTGATGTGCTGTAAAAATACAACACTTTTGATGCTTAAAACTTGAAATTTTGTGTGTTCTCAATGCGATGTTAGTGGGTTTTATGTGTTTTTGTGTTTTATTTGCAGGATTCCAAGTTGGCCTTGATTTTGGGAAGAAAATGCAGAAGTTGTTGTTTTTGATGATATACGAGACCCTTTACGGGCCGTGGTGCAGTATATGGGCTGTGAAGTGAGTTTCGTTGATGATTCTAGTGAAGGACTGATTTTCTAAAGTTGGTTTACGAATATGCAGATGGGTCGTGGACTACTTTATGAGTCGTAGATCATGTTTCATGCCCTGAGGATCAGAGATGAAAGACTTTCTGAATATTCTTTAGAAGAAACTTGTTACGGGTTGTAGAACACTTTACGCGCTGTAGAGGAGTGTCATAGATCATAGGGTTTAGTTTTGCAACAACAATGTATGAGAGCCCATCTTAGAACACTTATAGAGTGTTCTACGAGTCGTAAGCTGAGTCGTAGAGTATTCAAGTGTCTAAATTTATTTCAAGCAGGGATCTACGAGACCTTTCTATGGGCTATAAAGTGTTCTAGGACTCGTAGAAGATCTCGTCTAATGGGTACTCAGAAGCTTCTGGTTTCTGGAATCTTGTACGAAGGGCAATTATGGCTCATGAAATGAACCACGGGTCGTAGAGGTACACTCGTATACTAGAAAGCTTAGTCACCTGAGTTTCTAATACCATCAATATGGACCCCTACAACCTTTTTGACCATATTCTACCAGCATCAAAGCAATACACAGACACCCACTGGATTTCAAACAACAACCATTACCCTAACAGGATAGTAACCTTATGTATCCCATCGAGAATAATTAGACATGCTTCCCCAACCCCAACATGTTAGTGCTTCCCCAACCCTTCCAACACTTTTGATGCTTAAAATTTAGAATTTTGTGTGTTCTCAATGCGATGTTAGTGGGTTTTATGTGTTTTTATATTTTATTTGTAGGATTCTTGGGTTGGCCTTAATTTTGGGAATAAAATGCAGAAGTTGTTGTTTTTGATGATATACGAGACCCTTCACGGGCTGTGGTGCAGTCTATGGGCCGTGAAGTGGGTTTTGTTGATGATTCTAGTGAGGGACTGATTTTCTAAAGTTAGTTCTACGAATATGCAGATGGGTCGTGGACTACTTTATGAGTCGTAGATCATGTTTCGTGCCCTGAGGATCAGAGATGAAAGACTTTCTGAATATTTATCAGAAGAAACTCGCTACGGGTGTAAAACACTTTACGGGCTGTAGAGGAGTGTCATATATCATAGGTCTGGTTTTGCAACAATAATGTATGAGAGCCCCATTACGGGCCATGGAACACAATATGACTCGTAAAGTAGTTCGTGAGGCGTGCTGACCCAGTTATCCTATTTTATTTAGGACTTGTATTTTCAATACTATAAATAGATTTTTTGGATATTTTTCATTAAGTTTCCAGAGATTGAACAGTTTGAAAGAAAACATAGTGAGATTGAGTAGAGAAAACATTGGAGAGTTTTGAGAAACACTTGTACTTTGATTTGATCTAATAATCTTGTGATTTTCATTGGAGCTTGGATTTACTTCTGCTTAATTCAATTGTATAAGTGCTCTATTATGTTTTTCCAATTCACAAGTCTTGCATCTACACAAATCATGAGTAGCTAAATCCATAACTAGAGTTGTGGGAACCATGAAGAATTTACAAGGTAAAATCAAATAATTCATAATTCTTGAAAGTGCGACCTAGGGTTTCATGTATTGGATCATCATCTTGAAACTTCTTCGTGGAAGAATTTTTCTAAAGGGTATGGGATGGAGGATGCAAACAGATTGTGTGGCTTGGTACGGTCCATACCACTTTCTGTATGGATGCCTACGTTGAAAAAAATTTTGAAGTATAGGATTATTGTTTTGGACCTTCGTCAAGAGAACTTTTTTCAAGTATTGGACCATGAACATGTATACAGTCCGTTTGACCTATCGCGGATCGTATGGTCCTCCTTGAAATTCGACTTCATCAATTTTCTACTCGTTTCATTAATGGCATTTTCATAATTATGGTTTATCCTAAGGGTCTTTTGTGACCTTCTATGCTACCTAAGGACTTTCAAATGACCTATTCTTTATTCTTTTCATTCAAATTCATTTTTACACACAATTCTCTCAAGTCACTCTTAAGAACACTCTCTCAAAGGACTCTTGTGAATCTAAGTTTGGGGATCAAAGGAAGACTCACTCTTTTTCAAATTTCTTCTTGAATCTTCTTCATTAGCTAACATATGTGGGATTGATTCTTGGTCCCTTTCAACCAAGAAGACCCAAACTCTTTTATACTCAATTTTATGGAATTTTAGCTACTTATATTATGGGGTTTCAATATTATTGTTTATTAAATTCAATTGATGGGTTTTCAATATTATTGTTTATTAAATTCAATTGATGTATGAGAGATGTTTATTTATTGTGTTTAAAGTGATTTAAGCCCTAATATGAAAAATTGCATTGAATTTATGAATGTGCATGTCCCTTTTAAAGCTTGATTTGTGCATGGGTAATCTATTTTATGATTTAAATGTGAATTTTACTTATGTCTTTATTTGAATTTTATAATGTATTGTTGATTTAAGTTTTAATCTCAATTATTCTCATCTCATTCATAGCATATGCATTCATAAGCATTTAGTTCTATGAAAATTATGAAGTGGGTTAAGCCCAGTTATGTTCATATATATGATTTTGATAAGATATTGATTATGACAAGAATGTCATCACATAAATGTCTGTTGTTATGACTCTTGGAGCATTTTGGGTGCTTGCACCATTCCGTATATGTGCATGAGCTATTCCTATGCATTGAAAGGATTTGAAATAGTTATTGCCTCTTTTACTCTTTTGAAATCATGTATATATATATATATATATATATATATATATATATATATAAGTATTCTTGTGATATGTTTTAACTTAGCACCGATGGATTGGGGGTGTCAGGGCAATCCCTAAAAGCCCTCTCCATTTCCTTGAACTATGTGCTAGCACAGGTATATGGTAGCCATTACCGAAAAGACTAAGTTGTACGGAATGGTTACACATTTGATATGATATTATATGATATGGAAATCCTTCCAAAAAGCGAGGCCGTAAGCAAGGTCTCTATCCACCAAAAAGACTGGGTCGTAAGGTGTGATGCAGATCACCCTTGGTAAGTGATCTTCTTCTATTGATGGGAGGTCTCCATCAGACTAATCGTATATTAGCTCACATGAGTTTATTTGTTGGTTATAATCTAACTCCACTATATATATGAGCATCATGGTATTTCATGCATCATGGAATTCATGGCATGCTGTTATACTACTCTTCTTTAGATATATATCTCTTTCAATATTATTTGCCCTTTCCATTTAATACTGAATGTAGGTTTGATAAGTTATATGAATTGCATGCCCACATACTTAGTACATTCAAACATACTGATGCATACTTTTGCCTATATGATCTAACCATGTAGGGACCGTGTACTACCTTCATCCACCGTACGATATCTGGCTTGGATCTTGAGATTTGCTTGTTATGGTGAGTCCTATATTCCAAGGACAACCACCATTACTCTACCAATGGTGCTTTTGTTATGTTATTTAGTTAAGGGTGAGCCTGGGGTATGTCTTGGCCCCCGTCCTATCTTTTGACTAGAGGCATTGTTGGACTTCTTGTAAACTCCTTTTTATTTGTATGCTAAGTTGTGTATTTGGATATTTTGCTTATAGATATCACTACCTATTGGTTATCGTTATGTGGATTACTTATGAGATTTATGATATGATTATATGTTTTGATGTGAAAGATCCTAAGTCCCAAATTGCCCCCATATAGTGAGTCATACTTACTCGCCCTTAGTATTATGTTCTATGTGCTATGTGAATCCATGTTACTCCCTTTCCCTATGACATCCCCATAGCGTGAGTCCTAATTACCCGTCATTTAGAACTATGTGTTTACTATTCGTTTATACTTACAAACCGAGGATGTGATTAGAGATACTATGAAGCTTGTTTAGGGACTCTCAGATTCCCATTCGCCATGCCACTCTTAGACCCCTAGATCTAGGTTGTGACAAGTATCCCTCTAATTTCCTTTGACTGGTGGTGGGATAGTAGAAGACCGGGCCTTGTTGCCCCACATAGGACACTCCCTCTTGAAGTGACCTTTCTGGAAACACTTGAAACAACTATTACCTCCCTCTTTACACTCCCCCAAATGCATCCTTCCATATTTTCCACAAGGTTCCTACCCTTTCAAACCCAGGGTCGCACTAGACTATGACTGAGAGTCCTGTACTCTAAAGTTCTGCTGACCTTGGGACTTTTTATCTTTCCTATTACTCGGAGCTGGTGCACTGGTCGATGATGGTGCATAGCTGTTATATCTCTTTTGGAAATAGGACTTGTCTCCCTTACTCTACTTAGACTTATTAGGCTCCTGCTTTGCTGACTTAGCGTTCTTTCTCAAATGCACCCTCTCTATCTGTAACACCCCACATCATACATGTACTAGTCCAACATAGATGAAATATGATATGGCAGGGTCAAATCCGCACATATTTTTAAAGGTTCGTGAATTTTAGATTAAAGGGGCTATATGCACGTCTAACGCTTAAGATGACCGAGCATATATAATTTTTAAGTCAAGTTAAGGAGAGTGTGACCTTAAATGAAGTAAAATAATTGAGGTGCTTGAGGGACTTAGCAAGCTAGTAGGTGAGTCACCTACGCGCTTAGCTTAAATAAGCTCGGTAAACGGAGACAAGGCCCAACACCGAATTTGTTCAAGTCCGATACAGAATAAATCCCGAGTTAAGAATGCCATTTGGGCCCATGGTTTGGTATCATAAAAGGACAATATTTTCAGCCCAAGATGGATAGGAAAAGGGCCAAATTACAATTACAATCCAATTCAAAACTAAAGCCCAAACTAAGTGGGCTTAGGGAGTAAATGTTTGCAACAAATCCCATCCCATTTGAAGCCCAGTAAGGCCCAAATGAAAGGGCCAAGCTGCTGCCCCATAACCTTATTAAAATAAGGCTAAAATCCCAAAAGAAAGTCGGCCAAAAGAGGCCTATAAAAGGGAGCAACCAGCAGCAACTTTTAGCCATTCTCTTAAGCCAAATTTCAGATTTTCTCTCTAAGTTCTTCTTGCTCTCTTCTCATTTTCTAAAGCAGCCAAGACACACTTCTAGGGTTCTTGAAGAGAACCTAATACTTGAGAGTTAAGGTAAGTAAAAATACCCATGGTTTGGTGTAATTTTTCCATGAAAAACATGAAGAATATGTTGGTTGTATTGTGCAGGAATTTTGGGACAGCATGTGTTCCAATTTTGTGGTTCACATTTCTTGTTAAATAAGAGACTTTTAACTTGTTGGTTGGCTGATTTATGAAGTATATGTATGTTTTTAACAAGTCTTGGGTCTGTAATGATGTAAGAAGGCTGCTGGACCACTTGTATCTTCCGCAAAAACAAGTTCTTAAATGATGTCTTAATTCCAGTCATTAATAAGAATTTGTGGACTATTTTTGGGAATTGTTGTCTCACGTTTTTCATCTACTTAGGGACTGTTTTTGGACTGGTTTAGGACTGTAATTGTGTGTAAATATGTTGAGGACAGTTTGGTTAAGGTTGGAACGGATTTGGAATGGTTGACGTCGAAATGTAGCGGAAGGACGCAATGTTGCGTTGTCTACTTACGTGTTGTGTAAAGTTGTTGTATGCTGTATTGTATGAGTTGTTGTAATGCTGTTATGGGACTAAACATAGCTGGATATGACATGTATATGGGAATGTGTGTTAGAAAATACGATTAGGAGTGGAAATGTTGAAAGAATACTCCTTGGTTGCTAATTCCGAGCTTGCTGCCCGGATGTTGTTTTTGGGTGAAATTGGATTACTAAGACGTGTTTATTAGCTACTAACACTAGTTTTATCACCTAATATGTTGTAGATAAGTGTTTGGAGGAAAAGGATACTACCCCGAGGTAATAACAATATAGTACAGGGAGGTATGTAAGGCAACTTGATTTCCTATTACTTGGCATGAAATCTATAATCTTCCTTAGCATATAAAGGCACGTACAAACTCCGACATGGCTTTTAACCGTGTCCCCACTCTTTACCATGTTCATATGTACCCATACATAGTCATTGTCAACCTGCATATGTACTTGGATACCAAATATACTTGAGTTCCTTCTTACCCAACAAAGTCTATGTGTTGTTTAATCTCCGATACGGTTCATTAGTTGTGTATCTCTCTTTTCATTGTGGTATTACCTTGTATGGTTGCTCATATGTCACATGTCTATATTCCTACAGTTCTAAAGATTATGACCACCAAAAGAACCATCTCAAAGTAAATAAAAGATAATTTACAGTTGCTTATAAATGAGCGGTAGCCCGAGGGGTGGAAGAATCACCTAGCCAGGGTCGATCTCATTTGGGTGGTAGCCCGAGGGGTGAAGGAATCACCTAGCCAGGGTCGATCCCATTACAGATTTACCACTGATCAGCTGGTCATTTACATGATATATTGTGCACAGATTATACAGTAAAGATACAGAAATAAAAAGACATAAAGTACGTGATTCCATAGTATGACTAAAGGTGGTCTGTTCATCCTTACACACCAGCATGTGATTTCATCTGAGTTCTTATTTCATGTACAGTATTTCCTGCCTTACATATTCAGTACATTGTCTCGTACTGACGTCCCTTACGGGGGACCTGCATTTCATGCTGTAGGTACATGAGCTACTAGATCTCCCCAGTAAGAGTACAGGACTTCCAGTTGCTATTACTAAGCTCCAGGTTGCTTCGGGGCTTATGTGTTTAGAACTTGTATTTTGTATTGTATAGTTGGCCATGAGGCGGGGCCTGTCCCGACCCATATGGATATTGTTCCTTACTTAGAGGCTTTGTAGACTATGTAAATTAAAGTGTGGTCAAATAGTGTATTATAGACATCGTGGCTCCAACGGCCTAGTCTTATGCATTTACTTTTGGTTTGTTAGTACAGTTTACCTTCTTGTGACAGCATGTTAAGTATAGAAACCTCTTATTTGTTCATAGCAGGTGTATAGTTATATGTTGGTTCTCCCGAGCCTTGTCGGCAACGGGTGCCAGTCCGCCTTAATGGGGCTTAGGGCGTGACAGAAGTGGTATCAGAGCGGGTCGTCCTAGGGAGTCTACAAAGCGTGTCTATGTAGAGTCTTGCTTATGGATGTGTTGTGCACCACATTTATAAGCAGGAGGCTACGTGGCATTTAGGAGTTGTCACTTTTTTTTCATTCTTTAGATCGTGCCATAGAGCCAAGTGTTGTAGGTTGATTATTTCTGACCTGTAAATTATTTTGTACAGTAAGCATGTCTGAAACAAGGAAAAGCAAAGGCAAGGGGAAGGAGGTGGAAGTGGTAATTGGTATGCCCAGTCAGGTGAGACGACGAGAGGATGCCCAAGATGAGTCTCTGTCCCAAACATCTCCAACTCCTCCAGCTCCTGATGAACCAGGTCGTAGTGAAACTCCCTCAGAACCACCTGCCGATGCTGCTGTGCAGGATCTGAGAAATGCGGTCCAATTATTGACTCACATAGTTGCTAGCCAAAGCCAAAGACAAGAAGGCCCAGTTGTAGGTGCAGATGGTGCAAATAGGGCGGCTAGAACGAGGATACGTGACTTCCTTAATTTGGACCCTCCAGCTTTCACCGGGTCAGATCCTAATGAAGATCCGCAAGACTTCATCGACCAGATCCAGCGCACTTTAGATGTTATGCATGTAAGTGGTACAGAAGCTGTAGAACTGGCAGCATATAGATTGAAAGGTGTGGCTATATTGTGGTATGAATCTTGGAAGCAATCTAAGGGTATAGATGCACCTCCAACTACCTGGAAGGAGTTCAAAGAGGCCTTTCTTGACCACTACTTGCCATATGAGATCCGAGAGGCCCGTGCAGATCAATTTCTGAATCTCCATCAAGGGGGTATGAGCGTGAGGGAGTATAGCCTCCAGTTTAACTCCTTGGCCAGGTATGCTCCCAATGTAGTTGCTACTATGGCAGATAGAGTTCATCGGTATGTGGATAGGTTGGATACATATCTCGTAAGAGACTGTACTATTGCTTCATTGAATAAAGACATGGATATAGCAAGGATGCAAGCATTTGCGCAGAAACTAGAGGATCAGAGGCAAAGGAGAAGGACACAAGAGATAGAAAGGGGCCAGTCCAAGAGGGCCAGATCTACAGGGCAGTTTGTACCGTCCCATGGTGATGTTAGGCCCCGATTTCCTAGTAAACCACCTAGACCATCATCCTCCTATTCTGCAGTCAGTGCTCCACCACAATTTCAAGGGCCTAGAGGTAATCAGTTTAATCAAAGAAGTGAGGGACATGGTGCATGGACTACAGGATATTCGGCCAGCCAGCAGATTCCTCCTAGGCAGTCTTGTAAACAATGTGGGAGGAGTCATGCAGGTATATGTCGTGCTGGGACAGATATTATTGGTGTGGTGTACCTGGGCATATGATAAGAGATTGCCCCAGAAGACGTATGGGTGATATAACACAACCTGCTGGGTCAGCTGTTGCATCATCATCGTCAGTTCCTCCCTTCAGTAGGGGTCAGCAAAGACCTACAAGCCGTGGTAGAGGTGGTAGAGGAGCAGCTAGTCCCAGCGGAGCCCAGAATCGCACTTATGCTCTGGGGAGTCGGCAGAATTTAGAAGCTTCACCCGATGTGGTCATAGGTACATTGTCCATCTTTTCACATAATGTGTATGCATTAATTGACCCTGGTTCTACATTATCATATATCACTCCACTAGTGGCTGGAAAGCTTAAAAGAACACCTAAATTATTGAATGAGCCATTTGAAGTATCTACGCCAACCGGTGAATCTATTATAGCTAGAAGGGTCTATTATGATTGTGTTGTAACTGTTTGCGACCGTGATACGTCGGCGGACCTTGTTGAGTTAGGTATGGTGGAATTCGATGTTATAATGGGCATGGATTGGTTAGCTTCTTGCTATGCTACTGTGGATTGCCGAACTAAGAGAGTTTATTTCCACTTTCCAAATGAGGAAGTCCTTGAATGGGAAGGTAATGTTGGGGCACCAAAGGATAAGTTTATTTCCTATTTTAAGGCAAGGAAGATGATGTCAAAGGGGTATATATGTCATCTAGTTAGAGTAAGGGTTATGGAGGCTGAATCACCAACTCTTCAATCTATTCCGGTAGTGAATGAATTTGCTGATGTGTTTCCCGAAGAGCTTCCAGGTTTGCCTCCAGAACGAGAAATAGATTTTGGCATTGATTTACTCCCAGGCACTGAACCTATTTCTATCCCTCCATATAGAATGGCCCCGGCTGAGTTACGTGAATTAAAGGAGCAATTAAAGATTTGCTAGAGAAGGGTTTTATAAGACCTAGTGTGTCCTCTTGGGGTGCACCAGTGTTATTTGTACGTAAAAAGGATGGCACCTTGAGAATGTGTATTGACTATCGGCAATTGAATAAGGTGACAATTAAAAACAAATACCCCCTCCCCAGGATTGATGATTTATTTGATCAGTTACAGGGTGCCAAATGTTTTTCAAAAATTGACTTGAGGTCAGGGTATCACCAAGTGAGGGTGAAGGAAAAAGATATACCCAAGACAGCCTTTAGGACACGCTATGGCCACTTTGAATTTCTTGTTATGTCATTTGGGCTGACAAATGCACCAGCAGTTTTCATGGACTTAATGAACAGGGTATTCAAGCCGTTCTTGGATGTCTTTGTGATAGTATTTATAGATGACATTTTGGTGTATTCAAGATCAGAAGAAGACCATGAAAATCACTTACAGCAGGTATTACAAGTTCTTCGTGATCGGCAATTGTATGCCAAGTTTTCCAAATGTGAATTTTGGTTGAAATCAGTGGCATTCTTGGGTCATATTGTATCCGATGAAGGGATAAGGGTTGATTCACAAAAGATAGAGGCGGTGAAAGATTGGCCAAGGCCAACAACACCCACCGAAGTTCGAAGCTTCTTAGGGTTGGCAGGTTATTATAGAAGATTTGTCGAAGGTTTTTCTTCTATTTCTGCACCTCTAACAAAGTTGACACATAAGGCAACCAAATTTCAATGGAATGATGCATGTGAAAGGAGCTTTCAAGAGTTGAAAAGCAGGTTAACTTCTGCACCTGTATTAGTGCTTCCAGAAGGCTCAGAGGGGTATGCGGTATATTGTGATGCTTCGGGGGTTGGCTTAGGGTGTGTACTGACACAACATGGTAGGGTAATTGCTTATGCCTCGAGACAACTGCGGCCACATGAGAAAAACTACCCGACACATGACCTTGAACTAGCAGCTGTTGTGTTTGCCTTGAAAATATGGCGCCATTATTTGTATGGGGTTCATGTTGACATATATACTGATCATAAGAGCTTACAGTACATATTTAAACAGAAAGACCTAAATTTAAGGCAGCGGAGGTGGCTGGAGCTAATAAAGGATTACGATGTTGATATACTATACCATCCAGGGAAAGCAAATGTGGTAGCCGATGCTTTGAGCCGCAAGGCTATTGTAAATATTGATGATCAGACCGTGGTAAGGCAAGGAGTCGCTAAGGATCTACGTCAACTAGCCAATTTGGGAGTGCGCCTGATTGAAACTCCAAAGGAAGGGGTTGTTGTGCATAATGCTGCAGAGTCTTCATTGGTAACAGAGGTAAGAGAAAAACATTTCAAAGATCCTATTTTACGGCGACTTAAGGAGAAGGTGAGTCAAGGCATAATGAAGGGCTTTGAACTTACCCAAAATGGAGTACTTTACTGTCAAAACAGATTGTGCGTTCCTAATATAAATGGACTAAGAAGGAGAATAATGGAAGAAGCCCATCATTCAAGATATTCAATCCATCCAGGATCAACTAAGATGTATCATGACCTGAAGGGATTGTTTTGGTGGGAAGGCATGAAAAAAGACCTTGTAGAATTTGTGGCTCAATGTCCGAATTGCCAACAAGTTAAGGTAGAGCACCAAAAGCAGGGAGGTTATATGCAATGTATAGAGCTTCCAACATGGAAGTGGGCTATGGTTAATATGGATTTTGTTACTGGGTTGCCTCGCTTATTTCAGAAGTTTGATTCCATATGGGTAATAGTTGATAGACTTACAAAGTCAGCATACTTCTTACCAGTTAAGAGTGATTATACGGCTGAAGAGTATGCAAAGCTATATCTCAAAGAGATAGTTAGGCTACATGGGATTCCAATATCCATTATATCTGATCGGGGAGCTCAATTCACCGCAAAGTTTTGGAAATCCTTCCAGAGGAGCTTAGGGACACAAGTAAATTTAAGTACAGCTTTCCACCCGCAGACAGATGGTCAAGCAGAACGCACCATTCAAACACTTGAAGATATGTTGCGGGCGTGTGCATTGGACTTCAAAGGTAGTTGGGTGGACCATTTGCCACTTATTGAATTTGCCTATAATAATAGCTACCATTCAAGCATCAAGATGGCACCGTATGAAGCTTTGTATGGAAGGAAATGTAGATCACCGATAGGATGGTTTGAAGTGGGTGAAACCACCTTGCTTGGTCCAGATCTAGTCCAACAAGCCATGGAAAAAGTCAAGGTAATACGACAACGGCTAGAAACAGCCCAAAGCCGTCACAAATCATATGCAGATGCTAGAAGAAGAGGACTGGAATTCTAAATAGGAGATTGGGTATTCTTAAAGGTGTCTCCAATGAAAGGTGTTATGAGATTTGGTAAGAAAGGGAAACTAAGCCCACATTACATAGGGCCATATAAGATTATTAAAAGGTTTGGACAAGTTGCATATGAATTAGAGTTACCCCAGGAGATTTCAATGGTTCATCCAGTTTTTCATGTCTCAATGCTCCGAAAATGCATAGGTGATCCATCTCGTATTACTCCTATTGAAGATATGCAAGTTACGGAAGATCTCACCTATGAAGAGGTGCCTATTGCAATCCTAGATCGTCAAGTTAGAAAGCTAAGGAATAAGGAAATACCTTCAGTAAAAGTGCTTTGGAGGAACCAACAGGTAGAAGAGATAACGTGGGAGGCTGAGGAAGCAATGAGGTCTAAATATCCTTATTTATTTGAAGCTAAAGAGTGAGTCCAAGATACAGAGTTGAGGGATTAGTAGGTACGTGAATATGAATTCTTATTATGTTTTCAAAAGTCTGTTTACACGTGAGTTCGTTTAACCTATTCAATTATGCTTACATTCGAGGACGAATAAGGGGGGGAGGATGTAACACCCCACATCATACATGTACTAGTCCAACATAGATGAAATATGATATGGCAAGGTCAAATACGCACATATTTTTAAAGGTGCGTGAACTTTAGATTAAAGGGGCTATATGCACGTCTAACGCTTAAGATGACCGAGCGTATATAATTTTTAAGTCAAGTTAAGGAGAGTGTGACCTTAAATGAAGTAAAATAATTGAGGTGCTTGAGGGACTTAGCAAGCTAGTAGGTGAGTCACCTACGCTCTTAGCTTAAATAAGCTCGGTAAACGGAGACAAGGCCCAACACCGAATTTGTTCAAGTCCGATACAGAATAAACCCCGAGTTAAGAATGCCATTTGGGCCCATGGTTTGGCATCATAAAAGGACAATATTTTCAGCCCAAGATGGATAGGAAAAGGGCCAAATTACAATTACAATCCAATTCAAAACTAAAGCCCAAACTAAGTGGGCTTAGGGAGTAAATGTTTGCAACAAAGCCCATTCCATTTGAAGCCCAATAAGGCCCAAATGAAAGGGCCAAGCTGCTACCCCATAACCTTATTAAAATAAGGCTAAAAGCCTAAAAGAAAGTCGGCCAAAAGAGGCCTATAAAAGGGAGCAACCAGCAGCAACTTTTAGCCATTCTCTTAAGCCAAATTTCAGATTTTCTCTCTAAGTTCTTCTTGCTCTCTTCTCATTTTCTAAAGCAGCCAAGACACACTTCTAGGGTTCTTGAAGAGAACCTAATACTTGAGAGTTAAGGTAAGTAAAAATACCCATGGTTTGGTGTAATCTTTCCATGAAAAACAGAAGAATATGTTGGTTGTATTGTGCAGGAATTTTGGGACAGCATGTGTTCCAATTTTGTGGTTCACATTTCTTGTTAAATAAGAGACTTTTAACTTGTTGGTTGGCTGATTTATGAAGTATATGTATGTTTTTAACAAGTCTTGGGTCTGTAATGATGTAAGAAGGCTGCTGGACCACTTGTTTTCAGCCCAAGATGGATAGGAAAAGGGCCAAATTACAATTACAATCCAATTCAAAACTAAAGCCCAAACTAAGTGGGATTAGGGAGTAAATGTTTGCAACAAAGCCCATCCCATTTGAAACCCAATAAGGCCCAAATGAAAGGGCCAAGCTGCTGCCCCATAACCTTACTAAAATAAGGCTAAAAGCCTAAAAGAAAGTCAGCAAAAGAGGCCTATAAAAGGGAGCAACCAGCAGCAACTTTTAGCCATTCTCTTAAGCCAAATTTCAGATTTTCTCTCTAAGTTCTTCTTGCTCTCTTCTCATTTTCTAAAGCCGCCAAGACACACTTCTAGGGTTCTTGAAGAGAACCTAATACTTGAGAGTTAAGGTAAGTAAAAATACCCATGGTTTGGTGTAATGTTTCCATGAAAAACATGAAGAATATGTTGGTTGTATTGTGCAGGAATTTTGGGACAGCATGTGTTCCAATTTTGTGGTTCACATTTCTTGTTAAATAAGAGACTTTTAACTTGTTGGTTGGCTGATTTATGAAGTATATGTATGTTTTTAACAAGTCTTGGGTCTTTAATGATGTAAGAAGGCTGCTGGACCACTTGTATCTTCCGAAAAAACAAGTTCTTAAATGATGTCTTAATTCCGGTCATTAGTAAGAATTTGTGGACTGTTTTTGGGAATTGTTGTCCCACGTTTTTCATCTACTTAGGGACTGTTTTTGGACTGGTTTAGGACTGTAATTGTGTGTAAATATGTTGAGGACAGTTTGGTTAAGGTTGGAACGGATTTGGAATGGTTGACGTCGAAATGTAGCGGAAGGACGCAATGTTGCGTTGTCTACTTACGTGTTGTGTAAAGTTGTTGTATGCTGTATTATATGAGTTGTTGTAATGCTGTTATGGGACTAAACATAGCTGGATATGACATGTATATGGGAATGTGTGTTAGAAAATACGATTAGGAGTGGAAATGTTGAAAGAATACTCCTTGGTTGCTAATTCCGAGCTTGCTGCCCGGATGTTGTTTTTGGGTGAAATTGGATTACTAAGACGTGTTTATTAGCTACTAACACTAGTTTTATCACCTAATATGTTGTAGATAAGTGTTTGGAGGAAAAGGATACTACCCCGAGGTAATAACGACATAGTACAGCGAGGTATGTAAGGCAACTTGATTTCCTATTACTTGGCATGAAATCTATAATCTTCCTTAGCATATAAAGGCACGTACAAACTCCGACATGGCTGCTAACCGTGTCCCCACTCTTTACCATGTTCATATGTACCCATACATAGTCATTGTCAACCTGCATATGTACTTGGATACCAAATATACTTGAGTTCCTTCTTACCCAACAAAGTCTATGTGTTGTTTAATCTCCGATACGGTTCATTAGTTGTGTATCTCTCTTTCCATTGTGGTATTACCTTGTATGGTTGCTCATATGTCACATGCCTATATTCCTACAGTTCTAAAGGTTATGACCACCAAAAGAACCATCTCAAAGTAAATAAAAGATAATTTACAGTTGCTTATAAATGAGTGGTAGCCCGAGGGGTGGAAGAATCACCTAGCCAGGGTCGATCTCATTTGGGTGGTAGCCCGAGGGGTGAAGGAATCACCTAGCCAGGGTCGATCCCATTACAGATTTACCACTGATCAGCTGGTCATTTACATGATATATTGTGCACAGATTATACAGTAAAGATACAGAAATAAAAAGACATAAAGTACATGATTCCACAGTATGACTAAAGGTGGTCTGTTCATCCTTACACACCAGCATGTGATTTCATCTGAGTTCTTATTTCATGTACAGTATTTCCTGCCTTACATATTCAGTACATTATCTCGTACTGACGTCCCTTACGGGGGACCTGCATTTCATGCTGCAGGTACAGGAGCTACTAGATCTCCCCAGTAAGAGTACAGGAATTCCAGTTGCTATTACTAAGCTCCAGGTTGCTTCGGGGCTTATGTGTTTAGAACTTGTATTTTGTATTGTATAGTTGGCCATGAGGCGGGGCCTGTCCCGACCCATATGGATATTGTTCCTTACTTAGAGGCTTTGTAGACTATGTAAATTAAAGTGTGGTCAAATAGTGTATTATAGACATCGTGGCTCCAACGGCCTAGTCTTATGTATTTACTTTTGGTTTGTTAGTACAGTTTACCTTCTTGTGACAGCATGTTAAGTATAGAAACCTCTTAAATGTTCATAGCAGGTGCATAGTTATATGTTGGTTCTCCCGAGCCTTGTCGGCAACGGGTGCCAGTCCGCCTTAATGGGGCTTAGGGCGTGACACTATCTCTCTTCTTATGCTCCTCGAGTTTTTGTGTATAGACCATAAGCCAAGACATGTCTATGCCTAGGATCAACAAAGTCAATTTGCGCTCCTTCTTCACTTGTTTAGTCAAGCAAAATATGAACTTCCTTATCCTTGCCCTCATGTCCTGGACCATCTCTGGAGCATATTCGGATAGCAGGATAAACTTGAAGATATACTCTTTAAAAGTCAACCCCTTCTACATAGAGTTCACGGGCTCTTCAATTTTCGCCTCTCTCAACTCCTGGGAAAGAAGTGATCAAGGAAGGCACTCTCAAATTCACTCCACTCAGCAAGCTCGATGTCCTCACCTCGACCCCCTTCCCATTGATTATACTATAAATTTTCCACATACTTAAGTTGGTAAGAGGAAAATTCTCAATCTTAGTCATATGCATAGCTTTCAACAACTTCCATATCTTGTCAATGAAGTTCTGGGGATCCTCCTTAACCTTCAACCCTGTGAAGATGGTGGGTTCATCCTCAAGAAATCTCTAAGTCTGGTGGCAGCAATTGGCTCTTGGGAGCTTGAACTAGGAGCCTGTGAACTTTGATTCCCACTTTGTGCGATTACCAAATGGGGGAGCATGGTAATAGCTCCTCTATAATCAGCCTCTGTAGTAGAAAACAGGTGGAGCAGTAGGTGCCCGTGGAACTCTAATGGCTCTAGCTAGTCGACCTCGACCCATCGTCTCCATCTGAGTATAAACCTCTAAAGTGGGATTCTCATGATCAGCAACTGGGTTATCTCTATGGGTGGCAATACGCTTAGGAGGCATGTTCTGCAAATGTATAATGCACGAATTAGAAAAGAGCTTTAATAGAGTTAAACTCCAATTCACAAACTCTGAGTACAAAAGAAGTGTAACTATTCCTAATATCCCTGTAACGACACCTAGTTTAGGAGCCTAAGAGTGTAGAAAAGTTAGCCTGAAAATGTCTAGGAGTTATTGGATGAGGGAAACTTAAGCCTGTAAAAGGATTTATGGCTCGTAGTTAGGTCCATAGATTGAGGGACTTGACTTGAAGGAAATTGGAGTTTGAAAAAACTGGTTTACGAACCAACAACATGGCCCATAAAGCGTTATACGACCCGTAGAGTCCTTTCATGGATAATAAGCAAGAGGATGAGAAAAATGGCTAAATATGGAAAGACTCTATGAGTCCAACCATGACCCATAAGTCCATATACGGCTCGTAAGATGGTTCATGATTTTGGGGCAAAAAATAATGGTTTTTAGATCTTTGCTTATGAACAACGGTACGAGTCGTGCTTCTTTGTATGACTCGTAAACTAGGTTCTCATGGTTTGGACTGTCGGATTCATTAAGGGTATTTTCAACCTTTCCTAGATCCTCCATGAACCTTCATTCAATTCCATGCCCCTCTCCCATCAAGTCGAGTGCAAGCGATTCCAATCGCCTAAGTTCTAGCATGAGTACATATATGTGTATATTTTAACTAAGAGTATATCTCAGCACACAATGATTTAGATTCTGTATGACCTACCAAATGTAAGCACTTTGAATGTTCTATCCAACGCAATTGATTTCACCTCATTTGGTGTTTGGACCAAAATGTTATGCCCATTTTAGTGAAGTACTATAAGGCTGCCTGCACATACAACCCACCCCAAGGGCCGTGGATTGACTTACATCCCGTAAATAGGTTTTCGTGGAATCGATCTGGCCAATTTTAAAAAGGGTGTTTTAGTCCTTTTCTCACACCCTAAGCCCAGTGCAACATCATTTTGACCTCTATTACACCCCATATTATTTTTATAGTCCCCATTTACCCCTATTCCCAAACCATTCTGTAAAACCTAATTCCCAAATATCCTCTTAACCTTCCAAGGTTCTCTATTGAAGGCAAGGCTAGGTTTTTACGACACCAAAGTTCATGATTTCTCCACATATCTTGTGGGTTTCATCCATGGATTCCTTTCACCTATAGATACCCAAATTATTTTCTACTACACTCCGCAATTTCAAGTATGGAATTTTTTATGGGTTTCATATCTTGATTCCAAATGTTTATACTATGAAGTTATTGATATTTGTTAAACCACATTATTATGAAATAAGTTTTATATCCATGAGAAGGTTATTATGTCTTGAATTCTAATATTATGGAAGCTACGGTTTTTGAAATATTTGATGGGTTTCTTAAATTATCTTTTAAATTGGTGAATCCTACTACTCTCATACATGTAACTAGTAATTTACATGATTCCGTAGCTATTTATGATTCTTCCTTACTTATGAAATTTTTAGTTATGAAGTTGATGGAGGGTTGCTTGATTTTACTTAAATTCATACTTTCTTTATTATTATTGTTTATGAAGAAAGACTAAATGACATGAATTTCATGAAATGATGTATTGACTCATGTATCTTATTTATTTCAAGTAATGGGTTTGTGAATTGGTTTATGGGTTACTTCAAGTATAAGTTGGTTGTCTTGGATACATAGGAGTATGCATATTTTCTTCAAGTTTCAAGACCTTATAGCTAATTTACATGTATCAGTGCATTGCATCACGAGGTATCCCATGACATGACATGCTCATAGAATGATATTAAAGTTAAGAATGAATGAATGATTGTAAGTGTGAATTCTCTCACCTAACTGTGATTCTGAGATGATGATAGCCCGTTAGTAGAGGCATAGACAAGATTTAAGAGCTATCATTATGATGATGACTAATATTCTAAATGCTTATAGGATGGGTTAGTAGAATACCTCTCCATATTAAATGACTCTATGATTCATCCTTATGATTATTCCGTTAGAGTTTTACTTAGCACCAAGTGGACCTTGGGATGAATGTAGAAGCTTCCCATTAGAAGAGGCATGAGACTATTAGTAGAATCATTGTCTCACAAATACGTGCCACCATAAGTAGTAAGAGTCACCCGCTAGTAGAGGTTGATTTAGACCAATTGATAGTAGAGGTTGCTCAATAGTAGGTTTTAGTGGATCTACTTATGCATCTTAAGAGGTTACCTTGGCAAGTGATCTCCCCCTTTCTTTCGGTGTAGCGGAAACATCGGGACTCCATGGTTTAGCTCATATTGTTTATGTCAATTAAAGGTTGCTCTCACATATGTTCATGTTCTCCTCATGTTCCCAAGATGTCTTTTTATGATGATTTATGATGGTTCTTTCATATTATGTTCAAAGTTATTTTAACGCTCCTATGATTCATTGTTTCACAAGTTCTAATAATTTTTCCCCTAAAGGTATATGACTAAGTCTTCAAGTATGAAAGATGGGCTCCATTATGGTTTCTAATGTCCCTTGCATAATAAAATGACCTTTTATGTAAAGTGATGTATTATTCACTCAAGGATATTAATATTTTAATTTGTTCATAACATTATGTGTTTTCTCATTAGTCTAAGTCTATGTGCCTCATCATACATTCTAGTAAGTGTAAACTCATTATTGCTCATATGCATTATCTTATGTTCTATGGCTAAAGTAAAATGTTTAAATGATCATCCATATGCATGTTTCAAGTTTATATGATTTCTTTTTTCACGACTATGTTCATCCATGCATCCTACTAAGTTATTTCTATAGTTACCTCTTTATGTTTAAATGAAATTTAATCATTATGGCCTACCAATGCCCCTGTAAATGTATAATTTTAGCATGAGACTTAGCATGAATCATTCCATCACTACTTCTATGTCATGCATTGTACACCTATATACCAGTACATTCAATGTACTGACGCATACTTTTATGCCGACATGATTTAACCATGTAGGGATTGACATTCCTCGATATCCTCTACGTGGGTAGTATCAGAGTGTCGCAGTGGAAGTAGGTGAGTCCTCTAATTGGGGATGACATCCTAGTGTTATTTCTACTTTGATGTATTAAATTTAGTTTTCAGTTATATAACTCTTTTTGCTATGATTGTATTTTGAGATTAGCTTAAATATGTCTTAGCCCCAGCTATGTTTGTGTTAGAGGTATTGTTGAACACATATGCTATGGTTGTATCCAACTCTTTTAAATTATTATGGTTTAAGCTTGTGGCCTTTAGCCCTATTTCCCCTTAGTTTTCTATATTATCTTTATGTCATTGCCTATGAATGCTTAAGACATTCAAGATGGCTTGGATGAGGTGCCTCAGGTTATCTTATTACCATGTGATGACTAGGCCCCTAGGTCGGGTCGTTACAATCCCATAGCCTTTGGCTTATGAAGTGAGGTGCACAACACACCCATAAATAAGACTCTACTAGACACTACTTCATAGACTCCCTAGCACACTTGAACTCTATGCTTTGAGACCAAGTTTATCACGATCTAGGAGGGTACCCTTGGCGTGGTAGACACTTGAAGAACCATTGCTGATTCCTCAAGAGAACCACCTAAGCTCATCGTCACATCATACTCAATAGTAGAAAAATTCTCAAGAAACGACATCAAATAGATAAATAGGACTCTATTATAATAATAATTTCAATAGATTAAGTTTGGAAAACAAATAACAATGGACAGTCCTCTACTCAATTTCTATAAAGCCTCTATCTTACAATCTAGATGGTACCATGATAGGTCATGGCTACCCCAATCAAAAGAAAATAAGAATACTAAATAAAAGGAAAAGGGCTCCTCCGAAGGCAAGAAGGGCTCACTAACTCTCAAAGCAATAAGCTAGACCTCAATGATGTGCTGGCTATAGTCCTTTATCACCTGTATCTGCATCATCAACGATGCAGGTCCAAATGGAAATCAGTACATGAAATATACTAGTATGTAAAATGGCTCAAGAAAATAGTAAAGGCTCAAACTCAATCAGTCAACTCAACTCAAAGATCAACTCAACAGTTCATAACTCAACTCAATGAATATGCAAGTTTAAGGTTTAAAATCACGCTTTGAAATTATCTCAAAATTATGGAAATTAGTTTAAAACACTATATGCTCAATCAAGTGTTGCTTTGGAATTTTTCTTAACCGACATAACACCCACCACCTTTAGTTTGGTGATGTGCAATGAAGGCGAAGTCATTGGCAAGCCCGTTGTAAGGACCTAGATCTCATGAGACTTTATTGATGCTTAAACAAAGTTTCCGGAGGTTTGTGACCCATAAGAATGCTTGTGTATGACTTTCTATGTCTTAAGAAAGGATTTGAGGCTTGGTGGGCCTCTAGGGAACCTCCCACGAGCCGTGGTCCTCACCATTGGCCATGGAAGGGGCCCCTGGTAGGAGCCCATCCTTCAAGCCAATAATTTGGCTAAGACAGCCACCAAGGGCTCTTGCACAAGCCATGAAAGCCACCACAAACCATGGTGGGGTCATGTGGTCCTCACCACGATCTGTGGTCAGGTGTTTCGTGAAGCTCTCGTCCTAAAATGTGGTTTTAAGTATAAAATTACTGTCTCAAAACTTAGATCATTTGTACGGGCTATTTTACAATCAGTGCACCTATCAATGGACCGTGAACTATCAGTGGAAATGTCTTTAGTCTTAAAAATAAGCTATGTGTTTGAAAACCCTACCACAGACCCTTGTATGGTCCATGGTCATGTGCACGGGCCGTGGTGCCTTTTTACGGGCCACCTGGACTCTTTTTAATGTTTGTTTCATTAATTGTTTTCTCATAATTTTGGGTGAGTTCTAAGGGTCGTTTATGACTTTCTAACCTATACTAAACCCCCTTAAAAGACCTATACTCCTTCATTCTTATTCAAATTTATTGATTATACTTAGAATATTCAAATTATCTCTTCTAAGAACTCCTCTCAAATATGCTATTGGAGATTCTAGAGCTCAAGGAAGGGTCTTCTTCTCCAATAAATTTCTTCTTAATTCTCCTAAGTTATCTAAGGTATTTGGTATTAATTCATGGTCCCTTTCGACAATGAAGAACCCTAACACTTTTTACTTTTTGATTTATGAATTTCAAGCTTACTTTGAATATGTGTCTCTTAAATTAGTATTGATTTGAGTAAATTAAGATATGAGCTACATTTAATTGATGTTTTTAAAGTAATATAAGCTCTAATATGTTGAATTACATTGATATTATAAAGGTATATGCATGTACCTTTTAAATGTTTGATCTAGGCATGGGTAATTCCTAGTATGCTTCACTTGTGAAATGCTCCATGGATTTACTTTGAATTTCATCTTATAATGTTGTTTCAAGCATGAATATCTATTGTCCATGCTATTCTCTCATCATTCATTACATATGCATACATGAGCAATGATTTTCATGAACATTATGATGTGGGTTAAGACCCAATTATGTTGATGAACATGATTTTGATAAAAGTATGGTTATGACATGACTTGTGACCACATATTGTCTATGATATGGATCTTTGAGAAATTATGGGTGTTACACCAACATCATTAAGTATGAATGAGCTATTCCTATGCATGAAAGTATTATAGGAAGTATGATTTGGCTCTTTAGCCAAAGTATGCATGCTTATGAAGTATGATTTGGCTCTTTATCCCAAGTATGCATGATTATGAAGTATGATTTGTCTCTTTATCCCAAGTATGCATGATTATGAAGTATGTTTGGCTTTTAAGCCTAAGTATGCATGGAAATGATTTGAAAGGACTTCTGCCTCATTTTAAAAAGCGCGCGCGCGCGCACACACACACACACACATATATATATGTATGTATGTATGTATTCTCATGGGAAGTTGACTTAGCATCGACCATACTTGTGGGAGAGGGGATATCTCTAAGGGTCCAGTACCAATGTCCCACAACTACATGCTAGCATAGGTATATGCTTATGCCCCTTTAAGGAATGGTTATAATATGATTTTGAAACCCTTCCGGAATGACCAAGTTATAAGAAAGGTGGCTATCACACTGAAATGACTTGGTCATAAGGTGTGGTGTAGGCTACCTTTGGCAAGTAGTCTACTCTCATCCGATAGGAGGCTTTCATCGGGTGAATTCATGTAACAACTTATATGGGGTTGAGATGTCGATTAAGGTCATATCCCCATTATATTGAAGTATTGTGGTATTTCATGCATCATGGGTTTCATGCCATATTGATATAATATATTCTTTCTTATATACTTTCTTCTATATATGTGCCCTTATCTTCTAACATCAAATACAGGTTTAATGAGTTCATATACATTCGTGCCCATATACTTAGTACATTAAAATGTAATAACACATACTCTTTGCCAATGTGATCTAACTATGTTGGGACCAGAGATTATCTTCATCCACCTCTTGACGATTAGCTTAGATTGTGAGAGTTGCTTGTGGTGAGTACTATTATTCAAGGACAAGCCACCTTCTATCTACTTATTATGTTACTTTCTTGTATGTCTTTACTATAAGGGTGATCACGGGATATGTCTTGGCCCTCGTCCTATTCTAGACTTGGAGATATTTTTGGACAACATGTAAACTCTTTGTATGGATCCGTGTTATGTTATGCTACTTGCTTATGGAGACTATGATTATGGCTACCTCTTTGTTGTTGATGAAATGATGATATGTTTATGATGAGATAGAAATGTAGAAAGTCTTAAGTCCCTGCTATCCCCATAGCGCGAGTCATTCTTATCTGCCCCTTAGTTCTTGTATGCTATGTGCTATGTGAATCTATGCAAATTCGTATCCCTATGACATTCCCATAGTGCGAGTCATACTTTCCTGTCCCTTAGAACTATGTGTTTTTTTGCCTAATTATGCACTTCCGAACAAATGATGTGTATGTGGATGCTATGAGGCTTGTTTGGGGACTCTCAGGTTTCTATTCACCATGCCACTCCTAGAGCCAGGCTTGTTTGGGGACTCTCAGGTTTCTATTCACCATGCCACTCCTAGAGCCTAGATTCGCATCATAACAACCTTGGTATCATAACACTAGGTTTATAAATGATCCTCAATGTCCAACATGTTGCGTCAAGTAGAGTCTTATTCATGGGTGTGAAGTGCACCAGATCTATGAGTGGGAGGCTATGATGACATTCCAGGAATTATCTCACTTCTTCATTTTCTAATGTCATGCTTGGGACCATGTCATAAGACTTCCTAACTTTGGAGATATCCTTGATGTCTTACAAAAGATGCCTCCATGAAGATCCCCTCTACCAAGACCGACTAAGGTTAATGAGGACCAAATCCCTCAGGAGCCTACGGGGAAGCCAATTACTCAAGATGAATTTAAGACTACCTTTGCCATGCTTGCTTAAGTGGTGACTAACTAGGCTAGGCAGGCCAATCTTCCTCCTCATGCTCCCACCAACTACTAGATTAAGAGATTTCACCGTGATAAATTCTCTAGAGTTTTATAGATCAAAATTTGATGAGGATGCGCAAGACTTCATTGATGAACTCTCTAAGGTGTGGACTATTATGGGGGTGACTTCAGAAGATAAAGCTAAGTTAGCTGCCTATAAATTTAAGGATGTGGCTCAAGTGTGGTACACCCAATGGTTGATGGAGAGGATTGGTGATGATGGGGGTTTGTTGGGTAGAGTTGAAGATTGATTTTCTAGACCATTTCTTTCCTCTTGAGCTTTGGGAGGCCAAAATGGCAGAATTTATCAACCTTAAGTAGGGTAAAATGAGTGTGAGGGAGTATGCCCTCAAATTCACTAGGTCTCAAAGTATGCCCATATGTTAATGGCTGACTCCCATGCAAGAATGACAAGTTTATTTCTGAGATATCTGATTTGTTGGTTGTGATAGGATGTCATACTGCTATGCTTATTAGGGACATAGATGTTTCCAGGCTTATGACTTATGCTAAACAGATTGAAGAGGAGAAACTCAAGGAGAGAAGGGTGAATGATTCCAAGAGAGCCTATTATGATGGTGATTTTTTCAACTCTAAGAGTGGTGGTGGGTATGGTTGCTTCCAACATGGCCAATGTTTTAATAAAAAGATTGCCAATGGCAAGGCGCCTCCTCTACAGGTACAGGTTGGAGGTGGACCATTACCGCCTTAGTGTGATAGGTGTAGGAAGAATCACTCAAGTGCATGTTGGAAAGATTTAGGTGCTTGTTTTGGGTGTGGTGATCCAGGCGACAAGATTGCTAGCTGTCCCAAAGCTGCCAAGAAGGGTCAGGGTCAAATGGTTAAGGGTGATCAAGTCCAACCGAGGTTTTCTCAAGGTGGTACCCCTAGAAACAACAGGTTCTATGCTTTGCATGCTCTATAGGAAGTAGAGGAGACTCTAGATATAGTGTCTGGTATGTTAAAAGTCTTTTTTTGATGGTTATGCTTTGCTTGATACGAGTGCAATTTATCTTTTGTGACTCCTCTTTTGGCTATTAAGTTTGGTTTGAGTCCTGAAATCTTTAGGGAGCCTTTTTCAGTTTATACTCCCGTGGATGAGTCTATTGTTGCCTAAAGTGTTTATCTGCATTGTTCGGTCTCAATTTTGCATAAAGTTCTTCCGTGTGATCTTGTGGAACTGGAGATATTTGATTTTGATATTATTCATGGGATGGATTGTTCTTGAGTGGAAGAGTAGTGATTCTGCTATTAAGGGTCGGTTATCTCTGATCTCAAAGCCCAAAAGATGATTTCTAAGGGGTGCATCTATCATATTGTATGGATTAGAAATGTGGAGTCTGAGTCACCTACTCTTGAGTCGATTCCAGTGGTTAATGAGTTTCTAGATATTTTCCCCAAAGATTTGGCCGATATTCCTCCCAAAAGGGAAGTAGACTTTGGCATAGATCTCCTTCTGGATACTCAACCTATTTCCATTCCTCCTTATTGTGTGACATCAGTTGAATTAAAAGAGTTGAAGGATAAATTAAAGGACTTATTGGAAAAAAGGCTTTATTAGACCAAGTATATTGTCATGGGGTGCTCTAGTGTTATTCGTGAGAATGAAAGATGGGTCTCTTCAGATGTGCGTTGATTATAGGTAATTGAATAAAGTGACCATCAAGAATAAATATCCATTGCCAATGATCGACGACTCATTTGACCAACTTCAAGGAGCTACCCACTTTTCAAAGATTGACCTCCGTTCCGGTTATCATTAGTTGAGGGTAAGAGAGAATGATATTTCCAAAACTACTTTCTAGACTAGGTATGAGCATTTTGAATTTGTGGGGGTATCTTTTGGTTTGACTAATGCTCTAGCTGTGTTTATGGATCTTATGAATTGGGTGTTCAAGCAATTTCTTGATAATTTTGTGGTTGTCATCATCTGTGATATTTTGATTTATTCCCGGAGTGAGCGGGAGCATATGTATCATTTGAGGTTGGTCCTTCAGATTTTGAGGGAGAAACCATTGTATGCCAAGTTTAGCAAAATGTGAGTTTTTGTTGGGTGAAGTAGATTTTCTTGGTCATGTGCTATCCATTGATAGCATTAAGGTTGACCCAATGAAGACTGAGGTCGTGAAGAATTGGCCTAGACCATTGACTCTTTCTGATATTCATAGCTTCCTTGGGATAGCTAGTTATTATAGGAGATTTGTTGAAGGTTTCTCATCCATTTCATCTCCATTGACTAAGTTGACTCAAAAGAAGGCCAAGTTTATATGGTCGGATGAATGTGAGAAGACTTTTCAGACTTTCAACTTACATCGACTCTTGTTTTGACTTTACTGGATGGCTTAGATGGGTTTGTGGTGTATTTTAATGCTTCTCAGATGGGTTTGGGTTGTATCTCATGTAACATGGTAAGGTGATAGCTTATGTATCAAGGCAATTGAAGGTGCATGAACAAAATTATTTGACTCATGATCTTGAGTTGGTAGCCATGGTGTTTGCTTTAATGAATTTAATACAATATGTATATGGGGTTCATGTTTATGTGTTCAACAATCACAAGAGTTTGCAATATTTGCTTACCCAAAGGGATATGAATTTGAGGCAAGGAAGGTGGTTGGAACTTTTTAAAGTGTAACACCCCACAAGTTGTGAGCTCAGAATGGAACCTTCAAATCCAACCTAAATTCACTTTCAAGCCATCAATCCAAGATTTATGTACGTGGTTTAGGATCATCATGGTCTCCTTCATCAAGCCAAGTTTCAAAGAATTCCATTGGCTAAGATTTTTACAAGAGCCGATAGGAGGTTCAACTTTATATGGCCCTATCTCTTAGCACAAAAAGAACTGGATGGACTACAACCTACCAAATTGAAGCTCTTTAAATTTGCTTTCCTACACATCTGGTTACACCTAATTTTGAGTTCGGATCAGAAGTTATGCCCATTTTTATAAAGCCCTTCTGTGCTCTATTCCCTCTATTTTTGCTAAGGTAAGCCACACAGGCACCCATACGGGTCTTGTGGCTTCTCATGAACTGTGGGGGTAGGGTCTCGTGAAGCCCTCTTCCCATAATAATATTCTAAGTGTGGATTCACCGTCTCAAAATTTGGTACCTTCATACAGACGCTTTTACGACTCCTGAAGCTACACACGGTCCATGAAACTTTCAGTGGAAGCACCCTTGGCTTGAAGAAATTCTTCTGAAATTTTCTAAGTGTTGTCTCACGAGCAGCTGTACGGTCCTTGTGACTTCCCACGACCCGTGTGCCTCTCCTATGGACCCCTAGACACTTTTCAAGGCTTGTTTCATTAATGGTCTTTTTGTGATTTTGATTCATTCTAAAGGTGTTTTAGGGCCTTAATACCCATCCTAAACCCCCAGATCAGATAATACACTCTCATTTCCTCTCATTCTTCATTCAAACACTCAAAATCAAATCCTAAAACTCTGTCGACAAGTCTTGTGATTGACGATTCAACTTGGGAATTTAAGAAAGGATTTCTTCTCCAATCAATTTCTTCTTTATTCTTCTTAATTATCTAAGGTATGTGGAATTGACTCATGGTCCTTTTCAACCATGAAGATCCCAAACTCTTTTACACTTTGATTTTATAAAATTTAAATATGGGTCTTTCAAGTTATTGTTTATTTGATTCAATTGAGATATGTGCTATGTTTAATTGATGTTGTTAAAGTGATTTAATCACTAATATATTGAACTACATTGATGTAATGAAGATTTGAATATGCATGTTCACTTTAAAGGTTGATTTAAGCATGGGTAATCTAAATTGTGACTGAAATGTGAATTTACTTATGGAATTACTTGAATTTTATATTATATAGTTGATTTAAGTTTGAATCTCTATTGCCCATGCTATTATCATATCATTCATGACATTTGCATACATGAACAATGTTTTTCATGAACTTTGTGATGTGGACTAAGTCCCAATTATGATGATGTCTATGTTTTCAAAAAATGTATGGGTATGAAAAGAATATGATCACATAATGCCTATGATAGGCTCTTTGAGCAAATAATGGGTGTTTTACACCAAATGTATAAGCATGAAAGAGCTATTCTTATGCTTGAAGTTATGACATGAAGTGTAGTTTGGCGTTTTAGCCCAAGTATGCATTATTATGAAATATATTTGACTTTTAAGCCTAAGTACACATTTTTATGATTCGACAAGACTCATGCCTCTTTTACAAGCACGTATATGTAATGTATATATATTCTTGTGGGATGATGACTTAGCACCAAGCAGGCTTGTGTGACGGGGGATATCCCTAAGTTCCCTTATATAAATCCTCAAGTCCTATAATTATGTGCCAAGCATAGGTTCATGTTTATGCCCCTTTAAGGGATGACGAATATTAATTGATCTACCTTTGACAAGTGGGTCACCTCTTTATCCAATGTGGGGAAGACGATGGAGTTCCAAGTTATAGCTAACTTAGTCTTATGTTGGTTAAGGTCCCATATCCCCATTATGCACAAAGTATTTTGACATACATGCATCATGGATTTCATGGCATATTGATATATTATTCTTTCTCATATACTTCTTTCTATATGTGCCCTTGTCATCTAACACTGAATGCAGGATTAATGAGTTCATATGCATTACATGCCTGCATACTTAGAACATTCAAACATACTAACATATACTTTTTCCTACATGATCTAATCAGGTAGGGACTGGGACTACATTCATCCACCTTTTGATGGCTAGTTCGGATTACATAAGTTGTTGGGGTGAGTCCTATCATCCAAGGACAAACTATCATCCATCTACCTATGATGTTACTTCCACTTATGTTTTATTTACTTTGAGGGTGAGCCCGGGGCCCCCCGTCGTATTCTATGCCTTAGAGGCATTATTGGAAAATATGTAGACTCTTGTACAAATTTGTGCTACGTCTTGCAACTTTGAGATTATGGTTATGGCTATCTATTGAATATTGATACTTTGATGATTTGCTTATGATAGATGTGGATATGTGGGAACTCCTAAGTACCATTCTATCCCCATAGCATGAGTCATACTTACTCATCACTTAGTTATTATGTGTCATATGCTATATGGATCATGCTAATCCTTATCCCTATGAAAACCCTATAGAGTGAGTCCTATTTTCCATCCTTCAGAACTATGTGTTTGTTACTTTGTTATATGCTTCTGAACCAATTATGTGTATATGGATACTATAAGGATTGTTTGGGATTCTTGGTTTTCCATTCGCCATGTCACTCCTAGACCCTAGGTCCGGGTTGTGACATAAAGATTATGACATGAGTGTTCAATATCGTGCTGCAAGACAAACGTTTTATCCAATGCTCTTAGTAGGCTATCTAGGGGAAGTGTGGCCCATGTTGATGAAGGAAAGAAAGAATTGGTAAAAGATGTTCTTCATTTGGCTAGACTGGGTATTATATTGACTTACTCTAATGATGGTTGTCTTCATTTCTAGAATGGGATTGAGTCTTCTATGGTTGTTGATGTCAAGTAAAAACAAGAGTTGGACCCATTTTTAGTTCAATTGAAAAGGAAGGTAGAGGTATTCTCCCAAGGGGGAGATGGTGTGTTTCGGTATCAAGATCGATTGTGTGTTCCAGATGTTGCTGGTCTTAGAGATGTGATCACGAGGGAAGCCCATAACCCTCATTATTCTACACATCTAGGATCTACCAAGTTGTATTAGGACTTGAGGGAAGTGCATTGGTGGCATGGTATGATGAAAGACATAGCCATGTTTGTGTGCGAGTGTGCTACTTGTCAACAAGTAAAGGTAGAATATCAACGACCCAACGGTTTGACTCAAGATATTGAGATTCCTACTTAGAAGTGGGAAGATGTGAGTATGGATTTTGTGAATTTTATTCTATTTGGGTTATCATTGATAGGATGACTAAATCAGCTCATTTCCTACCCGTCAAGACCACCCTCAACAACGAAGACTATGCAAGATTGTACATTCGAGACTTGGTAAGGATGCATAGTGTGCCTATGTCTATCATATCGGATTGTGGCACCTAATTTACTTCTTATTTTTGGAAATCGTTTCAAAAGGGCTTGGCACTAAGGTGAAGTTAATGTCATGACCCAAGCCTAGGGCCTAGGAGTGACATGGCAAAAAGGAACTCGAGAGTCCCCAAAGAAGCACCATAGCGTCCACTTACACATCATCGGTTAGGAAATACATAATAAGATGTTAAACACATAGTTCTAAGGGATGGGAAAGTATGACTCATGCTATGGGGATGTCATAAGGATAGGAATTTACATGGATTCACATAGCACATAGCACATAAGAATTTAGGGGCGGGTAAGTATGACTCACACTATGGGGATAGGAGAGGCTTAGAACTTTCCATATTTACACATCTCATCATAAACTATAATCATATCATCAACACCAATAGATATCCATAATCATAGTCTCCATAAGAAAGATAGCATAACACAAATAAGCTCGTCCGTAGAGTTTACATGATGTCCAATAATGCCTCTTAGTCATAGAATAAGACGGGGACCAAGATATGTCTTGGGCTCACCCTCAAAGTAAAGACATAAATGGGCATATCATAATAGGTAGATAGATGGTGGCTTGTCCTTGGATTATAGGACTCACCACAATAAATCTCTCACATTCCAACATGACCGTTAATAGGTGGATAAAGATAGTCACCGGTCCCTACAAGGTTAAATCATGTAGTTAAGTATGCGTTAGTCCGTTTGAATAACTACATATGCAGGCATGTAATGCATATGAACTTATTAAACCTGCATTCAATGTTAGATAACAAGGGCACATATATAGAAAGATTTATATATACAAGGAAGAGTGATATATCAATATGCCATGAAATCCATTATGCATGAAATGCAATAATACTTTAAACATAGTGGGGATGTGACCTCAATCGACATATAAGTGACCCAACAAGCTATTACTTTGAATTTTGATGTACACCCTACATCGAAGAAAGGGGATCAACTTGCCAAGGATAGACCCTACTTCTCCTTACAGGCCTCCATTTTAGAGAAAGAACCTCATCTTATGAGACACACCATTTCTGTAAGGGTTTTTCATACATAAACATAATCATCTATAAAGGGGCATAAACATGAACATATGTCTGGTACATAATTAATGAGAAAGAGTAAGGGCCCTTGAAGATAGCCCTCCCACCTATAATCCCTTTTGGTGCTAAGTATAATGGGGTAAACCCTTGCGATTTAACCCACTCGGAAGAGTAATTTACTTAGACTCAACCTTACTATTCACTCACTTTGATCAAGTTCCAACAAAAACAAAAACTATAAATTAAGAACACAAGCACATACAGGAATAAATCCCAACACTTAGCCTACAAAATCTGTTCAGGCTAACTTGTTGCGTAGACTGACTGCCTGTGCCTTTAAATTGGCCATATCATGCCTAGTCATGTGCCTGCCAACTTAGTTGACATTCCCAAATGATAGGTTTAATTCAAATTTGAATTTACAAGCATACCCTAACATGTCAAAAAATGGCAAGAAACTACCTCAACCGCTAATTGCCTGCGTATGTGCATGGTACATGCAAGCAAACTTCAAATTTTGGCACCAATTCCTTGCCCTCGGTGCCCAATTTGCACCTGCCCTACATGCCTATGTCATGCCCAGGCTCTGTACACATGCATGTGCCATAGCACTGGTCCTACCCTGCACAGCTTGCTACTAGGGTCCGGTTTCTTGCACCAATGACCTTGTCCAGCACTTAGTCTTAGCGTGTTTTGCCACAACCTTGCCACGTCATAGCCTTGCCTTGCCTTAGCTTGCCCAACACTGGTCATGACTTATCCATGTCCACCCTTGCATTGCCTTAGCTTATAAAACCCTTGCCATGCCTTAGCCACGTCCTGCCTTGCATGCCCTGGCCACGCCAATGCCAAGGTATTCCTTTAGTTGAACTTTATCTTAACTGAAGTTATAGGGCCTTGTCTAGGATCATCAAGAAAATCACTAGCTAAGCCTGAGCTGCTCGAACCATTGGGCTGAGGGTTTGACAAACTTCCTCCACATGATGATCTCATCGTCCTCGATGTGGTAGAACACCTTATCCATTCAGGTTGCTTTGTTGCGGCAGAATTAAGGTATACTTTAATTTAATCCTCAAATTTCCACAATGATAATGCCTTCTCCCAGGTTGCATCATGTTCCTGCTGGCCGTTCTAATGATTCAAAAACTTTGTTCTTCTGCTCTACTTATGGTATCCAACCAACCTAAGATCTAAAATCTTTTCAATTTAATCTTCAAAGTGTGCCCACACAACAGGAGGAGCACGTCTGGACCTCAATCTTGTTAGATCCTCACCATCTCCATAGAAAGGCTTCAAAAAGCTCACATGGAATGCGCGGTGAATCTTAAGTCGCTTGAGCATATTTAACCGATAAGCAACTTCACCCACTCTCTCGACCACTTTAAAGGGTCCATCATATTTTGCAATCAATAAGCAATGCACTGTTGCACTATTGATCTGTGGAGTCAACTTCAGCAACACTTTGTCCCCAACTTGGAACTCTAAAGCACACCGACTTTTATCAACATACTTTTTCATCTATTTTGTTGCCTTGTGCAAGCTGTCTTACGTCTCATCTAGCATCTCTTGCTTGTCACGTGCATACTTGTGAGCAGTAGGATACTTCCCTTGTGCATCAGTCCTAGAAACTTCCAATGGCGTATTGGATTGCATGCCCAACACTAACTCAAAGGGACTCTTTTCTATTGCAAATGATCTGTGCAAATTATAACAAAAATGTGCATTGTGCAGCAAGTCAACCCAGTTCCTTTGATTTGTAGTCACATAGTGTCTGAGATATTCCTCTAGTAGATCATTGATTCTTTCCGTCTATCCATCAGTTTGTGGATGGTTAGCTATTGAGAACTTCAAATCAATGCCCGTCATTTTGAACAAAGAAGTCAAAAATTGACAGTAAATCTAGCATCCCGATCACTCACAATATCCAATGGAACACCAAAGTTTTTCACAACATACTTATAAAATAACTCAGTAGCTTCTTTAGAAGAACATAAAGTAGGGGCAACAATGAAGATACCATATTTTGAGAACCTGTCAACCACGACCATGATTGACGCTTTTCTATCCATCTGTGGAAACCTGCTAATGAAATACATCGAAATAGGAGCCCATGGATGCTTTGCAATGGGAAAAGTTGCAACAAACCTACTTCCTTGTTCCGTTCCATCTTGTCAAGTTGACACACTACACATGATTTTATATACACCTCAATATCATCCTCCATTTTTAGCGAGAAATAATTTCGGGACAACAATGCCATCATCCTTTCTGCACCTGGATGCCCATCATAAACAATATAGTATGTTTCTTTGAGGAGTATTCTTCGAAACCCATCACTTTGAGGTACCACGACTATCCCCATTTGAAATAAAATAGATCGTCCTCGATCCAATACCATCTAACTGTTCTCTTTTTAACTTGATCCATTAATTCTACATACAATGAATCATATGTAGCACTAAACTTAATCTTATCAAGAAAATCTGATTCAAGTCTAGTTATTGCATAAACAACTGCAAATACCTCTTAATGGTTTATTGCATCAGCCACTTGGTTTTGCTTTCCTGGTTTATGTATCCACACAAAGTCGTATTCTGCCAATATCACCTACCATCTTACATACTTTGAACACTATTTTTGTCGAGTCTTGAAGTAGGCATTAGCCACATCGTCTGTCCTGACCACAAACTTTGTGCCCAAGAGATACACCCTCAATGTCTGAAGACAATGGAGCACCACCACCATTTCTTTTTCATGTGCATAATATCTTTGCTCTGTTGGACTCAACTTCCTACTCTCAAATGCAACAGGATGACTATTTTGAACCACCACCCCACCAATAGCATAATCAGATACATCCGTGTGTACTTCAAAAGGTATAAAAATCAGACAACTACAATATTAGTTCAGAAGCAATGGCCTTCTTCAATGAGTTGAAAGTCTTTTCTCTTGATTTAGACCAAGCCCATTTCATGTTCTTCTTTAGTGAATCCATCAATGGGCAATGTTTTTCAAATATCCACCAATGAATTTTCGATAATAATTTGTCAGCCCTAAGAATGATCTTAGTTCTTTAACCCTGGTGGGTGCTTGCCATTCTACTATTGCCTGCACTTTCTTAGGGTCCAGGTGCACCTGGTTTTCATTAACATAATTACCCAAAAACTTGATCTCGCGACTAGAAAATTCACATTTTTCCATCTTGACATAGAGTTTGTATTCTCTAAGTCTTTATAACACCTTCCTCATATGCAACAAATGGTCTTTCAAAGTTCTACTATATATGAATGTCATCTAAGTTGATTACTACGATGTCATCAAGATAACCATGAAGGACATTATTCATTAGATTGCAGAAAGAAGCCAAGGTATTAGTCAGCCCAAACAACATTATAAGGAACTCATACCTACCATATCTAGTTACATAAGTGGTATTTGGGGCATCCCCTCAGCTATGCACACTTTCCAATAGCCAGACCTTAAGTTTAACTTAGAAAAAAATCTAGCCATCGATAACCTATGCAGCAGATCTTGAACCAATTGCAGGGGGTACTTGTTCTTCACAGTTACTTTATTTAGTGCACTATAGTGAACACACATCCTAAGGCTCCCATCTTGCTTTTTCTGAAACAACATAAGAGCACTAAAGGGGACCTTGGATAGCTGGATCATGCCCGCATCCAACAACTTAGACAGTTACTTCCTTGGTTCAACAACTACTAAATAAGACATGCGGTAAGGAGGATGTGTCGGTGGCAAAGATCCAAGAATCAAGTTGATCTTATGATCAATTTCCCTCCTTGGAGGAAACTCTTTAGGTAGTTCTGGTAGCATCACATCCTTTTATTCATTCAGCAATCCAGCAACATAATCATGAACTATAATCTGCACATCAGGCTTCAATTCCACCAACATAGCAAGATATGCTGGTTCACCTCTCTTCAAGCCTTTTTCAAAACTGATAGCCGGCAGCAAGGCCATAGTTTCCTTGTTTTTCTTATCTTGACTATCAAAGAGATTTATCCCATTTACAAATCTTGGTTCTTTCTTACCTATGAACATCAAACCATCTAAATGAGGAATTGGGGCAACCATAACTTCCTCATGAACTCGATTCCCAGTAGAAAATTAACATCAAGTGGCACCACTATTAACGTGTGCATACTAGACCAGTGCTTCATTTTCAGAGGCAAGTTAGTGTCCATGCCATAGCCTGGTTGTGCTGCAAAATTGACAACCTTAATCTTTGTTGGACAATTAGTTGCATTCAATCTATGCTCTGTAGCAATCTTTGAGGAAACAAAAGTATGGGTAGCACAAGAGTCTACTATAGAAACCACATATTCATCCCTAATTTTCATGTCAATGTACATCAAAGTACCATAGCCATTAGACAAGTCAATAGAATCAGCAATAGTTACATAGGCAACTTTAGTTTTGGATGTCCCCTCATCAATGCCCATCCTACCAACACTTGCCAAAGTGTTGATCAAACGCAGTGGGTTGACATAGGCAACAATTTCTCATCCTTTCCCGCTGGCTTGCTTCTCCTCTTCACCCAGGAGTGCATTGATCTTCCTTTGCCTTGGATAGTTCATTTCCTGATGTCCCGATTTCTGGCAAGTCCAACAATCTTTTTCCCCACCCTATCTACTTTGACTGGATGAGGCATCATCTATTTTCCCTTTGCCTTTATCATTTTCGTCCGAGTTTCACTTGTATTTCTTCCGTTCCTTACCCTTCTCCTTCTTCTTTGACTTTGAAGACTTAGTTGGGTTACTGGTAACATTACTTGACCAAAAGTTGATCACGACATTGGTAGCAGCAATTGCATAAGGTAGATCTTGCACTTTCTACCTACACAATTTATTTTGTGCCCAAGCTTGCATCTGAGCAATGAAGTTGTGCAACTTGTCTTCATCTGACACATTTTGAAATCCCAACAACAACAACGAGAATTCCTTCACATAGTCCCGTATCAATCCCACATGTTTTAAATTCTTCAAATTGTCTCTCATAACCCAAGATGAGTTGCTTTGCAGGAATTTTTCATGCAGTGCCTCCCACAACTGCGCCCATGTAATGACCTTGGGATTGATAGCACTATCATCTTTAGTACACTTTGTTCGCCATCATAGAATCGCATCCCCACGAAAGTGGAGAACAACCATGGTAAGTTTGTCATTTTTAGAAACATGGGAAGTAGCAAAATAATGCTCCAAGTCCCGTAAGAAGTTTTGTAATTCCTTTGCCCCACGCACAACATCAAACCACTTTGGCTTTGAAATTTTAATCTTGGCATGTTCTTCGCCTCTACTGGGAAGATTCGCAACATGCAAGCAGAGAATATTCACTTTCACTTTCATATCTTCATTTTCCTTCTTAAGGTTCTAAGTTTGTGTGCCTATAGAGTCATGAAAAGCCTGTTACTCAGCCAACTAGCCATCAACAACACCATGATGGGTTTGCAGTACAACATTGAGGCCCTAAATTTGTGTCAAGATGTCTGGCATGACGTTAGTATTGTCTGCCATGCCCAAAATGGTTTTTAAATGTGCAACCTTTTCCCCCAACTCGTTGTATGAATTCCCTAGACCATTTTTGTGTTGAAACAACCTTTGCTCTAATATCAGTTGTAATGGGGTCAACCCTCGTGATCTAACCCACTAGGTAGCCTAACTCAGTAAAACTCAGCGTTACTTTTCACTCACTTTGATCAAGTTCCAAGACAAACAAAGACTTCAAAATTTAGAATACAATCACATACAGGAACAAGTCCCAACCTTGTTATTTAACTCATGACAACAAAGGAAGCATACAACACTTAGCCTACAAAATTCGTTCTTGCCAACTAGCTGCCCAGACTGACTGCTTGTGCCATTAAATAGGCCATAACTTGCCTAGTCATGTGCCAGTCAACTCAGTTGACATTCCCAATAGATAGGCTTAGTTTAAATTTCAATTTACAAACTTATCCTAACATGCTGACATGTCAAAAACGGATAGAAACTCCCTCAATCGCCAACTTCCCACACACGTGCAAAGCACATGCAGGCAACCTTTAAATATTAGCGCCAATACCTTACACTTGGCGCCCAATTCATCTCTACCCTGGATGCTTGCGCCATGCCCAAGACCTATACATATGCCTGTGCTATGGGATAGCTCCTACCCAGTGCTGCTTGCCTTTAGGGTCTAGTTTCCTGCACCATTGACCTTGTCCAGCCCTTAATCTTAGCTTGTTTAGCCACAACCTTGCCATGTCATAGCCTTGCCTTGTCTTAGCATGCCCAGCCCTTGTCATGCCTTAGCCACATCTCGTCTTTCATTGCCTTAACTTGTCCAGCCCTTGCTATGCCTTAGCCACCTCTTGCCTTTCATGCCGTGGCCATGCCAATGGCAAGATCTTCCTTTAGTTAAACTTTATCTTGATTGAAGTCATGAGGCCTTAGCCAGGCTCATCAGGTAAATCACTAGCCAAGCCCGAGCCACTCGAACCATCGGGGTGAGGTGTGACACTAAGTCATTATCCCATGGAAATACATATACATATAAATAAGAGTAAGGCCTTTCAAATCATAACGATCCATACTTGAGCTTAAAAGCCAAACATACTTCATAAAAGCCAAATCATAGTTCACATCATACTTTCATGCATAGGAATAACTAATTCATACTTGTACATGTTGGTGTAAACACCCATAATTACTAAAAGGGCCATGCCTTAAACATTATATGATAACATGTTATGTCATAACCTTACATTCCTTAAAATTATATTCATAAACATAATTGGGAAACCCACTTCATAAACTTCAAAAAAAAACCATCGTTCATATATGCATATTCCATGAATGATGAGAGAATAGCAGGGGCAATAGTGATTCATATTCAAAATACATTATAGGATGAAATCAAAGTAAATTCATGAAAAAATTCACAATTAAAGTATATTAAGAATTTCCCATGCATAGATTAAACATTTACAGGGACATGCATATTCAAACCTTCATAATATCAATGCAATTCAACATATTAGGGCTTAAATCACTTTAAAAAAATCAATTAAATACAACCCATATCTCAATTGAATCAAATCAATAATAATTTAGAAAATCCATATTCAAAGTAAGCTTGAAATTTACAAAATTAGAAGTAAGAAATCCTTGGGGGCCTCATGGTTGAAAGAGACCATGAATCAATTCCACATACCTTAGATAACTTAGAAGAATCAAGAACAAATTGATTAGAGAAGAAAATCCTTCCTTGAGCTCCAAGTTGAATCTCCAATGGCACATTTGGGAGGTGTTCTTAGAAGAGAGAATTTGAATATTCTAAGTGTGATGAATGAATATGAACAGAAATGAAGGAGTATATGTTTTTTCAAGGGTTTAGGATAGGTTAAAAAGTCACAAACGACTCTTAGAAGTCACCAAAATTACGAGAAAGCCATTAATGAAACGAGCTTTAAAAAGAGTCTAGGTGGCTAGTGGAAGAGCACTGCGCCTCGTGAAGAGAACCACGAATCGTACAAGGGTCCATGATAAGGGTCTTTAGACACTTAGCGGAATTTCATACAAGGTCGTTTCCACTAAAGGCTTCACGGTTTGTACAAAGCTTCACGGTCTGCACAAGCTCTGGTACAAAGATCCAAGCTTTGAGACGGTAATTTGATACATAGAAAATTTCTAGACTAACACCATCATGAGTCGAGGTGGGTTGTATGGCTTGTACAAGGGGCTGTGGTGGGTGCCTTAGCTACACAGTGGATTTCAAGCAAAGGGCACCTACAACGAGCCATCTTCACGGCCAGTGGTGAGTACCACAAGCCATGATGGGCATAGTGGAGGGCCAGTTGGTCCTGAACTCCACCATAAGTCCAAGCACACTACACACAAGGTCAAGCGCCACCCTTAGGTAGTCTTAATAGCTCATGCACCCCTCCACGACTTGTGGAGGGACCATAAAGTGTAACCTTGGTAAAAAAAACAACTGGAACCTTGATTTTAAGTTTCAATAAAGTTTCACGATGTCTAGGTCCTTACATCATATCCCTCCTAGGAACATTCATCCTCGAATGAGAAACAAACTACCTTGAAAGGCTTGACTTGAACATGAAACACCTCAACATGGGAACACAATGTGTAACTCATTTCTTGAAAATGATAAAATCATTAATGCTCATGTTAAAACATCCTTTAAATCATTTTCGTGCACATATATGCATGTAATGTCACAAAGCATAAGAGTAAAATAATTAGGACCATTTACAATAGGAAGAACCAAATTCCTTAAGCTTGAGTAGACTGGAAAAGATAGGGATATCGATTCATCATGTCCATCTTTGGCTCCTATGTAGCACTCTCCATATGTTGATTTCTCCAAACCACTTCAACCGAAGCCATATCCTTGTTGTGGATCCACTTTACTTGTCTATCCACAATCTCAATCGGAACATCTTCATAGAATAAGTTCTCTTCAACCTCAATACCTTCCAAAGGCACAATCACACTAGGATCACCAATAAACATCCTCAACATAGACACATGAAAACCAGGGTGAATAGAACTCATCTCCAATGGAAAATCCAATCTATACGCCACTTTGCCAATCCGCTCAATATCTCATAATGACCTACATACTGAGACTTAACATACCTTTTTTACCAAAACACATTACACCTTTCATAGGAGAAACCTTTACATACACACAATCAGTGATCTGGAATTCAAAATCCCTCTTTCTAACATCCTGATATCGCTCAACCCAATTGCTCCTTTTTGGATTTATAAAAAAAGAAGGGGCAGCCGTTATCAGCTTAATAAACCAACTTTAGAGGTTGGGAACGATCCCACATGGAATCATTTTTCAAGGCAAAAGTGACTCATTGGACCAAGTAATTGTAGGATTTGGGGGGTCACAATAATCAAAATAGAGTTCAGCTAATAAGTTCTAATTAACGAATTAAACAACGATTAAGGGAAAATGTTGGGGATGTCCAAATATAAGAATCAATCTACCAAATGGGTCTAGATACTTGACTACATGAGTTGGTATTGAATGAATCAGATAGGTTTCTTGTAATCCAAATCACCAATAATACATGGGTGTTTCATATAAATCAGCTAAGATTTTAGACGCAGACCATTGAGGATAGTCTTAGCCTAAGAAGTCGCAGCAAAACCCCTACTACCTTTGTCGTTGAATCGATGCTATGGATTTCAACTGAAACTCCATAATGTTTCTAGCCATTATATCCATCTCACACTCTAATAGTTCCAGCTAAGGTAACAATTAGAGATGTAAAATACAAACCCCAAGTTTGCAACCTTGAAATTTGTACATTACACTTAGGAACGAATATAAATTCACCCAAATTGATTACAGACAAGTGAAGATATCACAAACCCTCGATGTCTTTTTTTCGTTCTTGCCCTTTGTTTTCCGACTTATTCATGGGAGATACTCCCTTCTTCCTACTAATACCCCCAACTTAGCCTTTGGCCATTGTTCTACTTTCAAGCTCAAGGAGGGATTGGTAAGGAACAAAAAGGACTTGTCTTTCACAAACATAAGTCAATGCTTCAAGGTTGCCAAAGAAGGGATGAAGGCTTAAAAGGGTTTCACTAAGGATTCATTTCACTACCAAAGGATGTCACTATGGTCAAATTAGACTAATGGAATCAAAGAAGTCCTAAGGTCCTCGCCAAATTCGGAATTAGCCAAGTTACTCCTCAAAACAGACCAGACAAGTTCTAGATGATGCAATACAAGCATTCCAGAAAGATAACTAATTCCACATCAGTATGCATTCAAACAATGGCAACACACTTGCAATTTTTCGGTTATTGCATATCCAAGCTCAATTGCTCACATAGTCAACTCAAGATTCCTCAAATCCATTCGGGGATTGATTTATCAAAAAAGGACTAATTAGTGAGTTCATGCTCCTCATCCATGGGATTATTTGAATCAAAGATATGGATCATCAATGCTCGGATTGCTAAGAACTAGAGACACGATGTTACATTCAAACGCTTGTCATATGTGCATGGGGTTGGCTAAAAATTTACAATCTTCATCCATTCAACAAGAAAAACAAAAGAAGTCACAAAAATAAACAATACTCTATTACAACCCAAATTAAAATTTATTTACAATCCAAAAAGTTAAAAATTATATAAATATCCATCAATAGCATCATTATCAAAACAAAATACTATCATTGTCTCATCAAAAATAAAACATCCAGAAGACAAGGAATTCCTCAAGTTTACCCCTCCTAACAAAGTAAACATGACCCTCATGTGCAAGGGACAACAAAGAGTAAGCATAAGAAAAAGTAGCAAATATGAGAATCCCCTTGTCAAGTCAATCCTGCTGTGTCAGTGGTGGTGGTGGAGGTGAAGAAGACATCATGGAGGCATCAATGCCCTCTTCTACCGGTATACTCTTAAGATCAATGTCGGGCCTAGCAGGTTCAGGCGCACTCACACCGGATGTACTAATCATAGAACTGATCTAGAATAGAGGCTGCAATCACTGTTTCCACCATCTCATTATCCACACCATCTAGCTCCTCCTCGTCCTCTTAGCTCTCCACTCCCAATGTCTCCTCATCAGTCTCCGGGAGCTCACCTCCTAATTCGCTTCACTGCCATCACCAAAAATCTCTACATTCAGCCCCTCATTTGGGATTGTAGACACATCCACCTTGAGTGGTAGATCTTCCAGCCCATCAAAAAATATGCTCAAATCAGTGGACTAGAGTGATGTCACCTCTTAATTCATTAATATCGGCTTTCAAAGCTGATGTGTCTGTACTACCGCCACCTGTCTTCTCAACTTCCACCATTCTATCTTTCAAACTAGCCAACTCCTTCAAATGGTCATCAATCATAGCCTCAAGCCTATCAATCCTCATCTTGTGAGCCTCTACTAGCTTACATGATTTTTCATCAACCTCCACATATGGCTTCAAACCCTTGGCTATGGCTGCCTCAACTAACATAGGCACAAATGCCTCAACCTTTGTGCCCCAAAGATCAGCAGCGTTGGCTAGGTGGCCAATCATGAAAATAGCAGCCCTAGTGAGTGAGGGGTTGATCAACTATGGCCTCTGTCTCTGTAGATGGAAGAAAAGCAGAAGAGGAATGTGTAGTCGGAGAGGAAGAAGATATACCTGCCTCGATGCCTAGCTCTATGTCGTTACACTCAAGGGCCTCAATATCAATCACTGGCATTGTGTCAACCGAATTCTTCCTAGACCTGTCCTCATCATCCCTTAGGTACTCGGCCTTAATCCATCGGATATTAGTGGTAACTGATAGAGTCACCTCCATATCACTATTTTTATTTTTTGGGACTCTAGCTTGCTTACATAGGGTTGTAATGACACTTTGAAATAGCAAATAAGTTTGATCCTATTTTTTTGCTTTTGGAAAGGATCTCTGAGGCGATGATTGATCCAGCATTCAGCTCCTTTCTGCCCATGATGCAACCAACTAATGCGGCTTTGGTATGGAATAATATATACTTATTCTGAGAAGCCATCAAATTACTACTAGTGAATCCAAATGAAAACCGCAGGTACGTTTAGCTCTTTCTTCTCAATGATTTCTCCCTCCTTCAACCATGAGGGAGCTGGAATTCTAATTAGCGGGGCCAACCATGATTTGATATCTTCAGAGGTTTGGGATACAATAGATTTTTTAAGTAGTTTCGACTCCGAATGTGCAACCCAATATATCCTTGAACGCAATTTGTCCACATGGAACTTGAACACCACGAACCTCTATTACATTAAGGGGTTTTGACATAATTGGCACCCTTTTTCTGCTCTTGGGGATGACTTGGCCATAGGTTTCATAGAACTCACACACAAGGCTAGGTTCATATGGCTACCGAGAGTTTTTAAAGCTCTTAAAATTATGGAATTTAAGGACTTCCAAAACCTCTGGGTACTGACTACTTAACCCTTCTACTGATAACTACTTTCCCTCCAGGATTGTCTTGTGCACTTCCGCCCTGAACCTAATTAAGAACTTTGGAGCTGTGGCTTCTTGAGATTTTTGAGAGGACTATGATGTAGAGTCATGTAATGCCTTGGTTTTGGACTCGCTTTTATGCCTCATTAGGCTAGACTCTTTGGCAAAGGTGAGAGCTTCATGGGCGTAGCTAGAACATGATTTCGCTTGGTTATTCTTCACAACATGCTTCAACATTCTTGTGAGAATCACTGAAAAAGTAATCAAGCATTAGAATTTTTCACAAAATAGGCATTAAGAATCGACTAGTCAGTTAGACCGCGTATCATACTCGGTGAATTGCTAAGAGGATTCGGTGATCAAATAGACCACCGCCTTTTTTCACCTATTTCAAGCTTAGGGTCACTGCTACTTTTGGTGATACTCACGCTTAATCTGCGATACGCTGAGTTTATTCATTGATAACAAAGGTTCATCACCAAAAATTGTAGCAGTCCCTAAAAACAATAGCTAATTAAGGTGGTGTATATGTTAATTGGGTGCATCGCCGAGTGAATTTAGGCGGTCAAAATGACCATCGCTTGTTGTGACTGGCAAGGCCCTTCATTTATTCACTAAAACTTCAACAATTTCACAGATCACATGGATAAAAGTCAGATACTTACCTACCATAACACATAAATGCATGCTTAACTATTGGCAAGCACGACCACATGGTCTCAATCGTTATGCACTCGATCACATAAAGACTCACCCTTAACAATGACATCACCCAATCTATCATAGGTCAAGTTCAATCGCTTCAAGGAGATCAAGGGTTACTCAAAATTCACCCATAGCCTATAAAAGCAATTAATCCAATAGGCAAGCACATTTTAACAAATTCATATAATCATGGCATAGTTCCAATTGAACACATTCAAGAATCACATCAAGAATAAAATTTGGGGCCAAACCCACAAACAATTCATCATTGAGCAAGAAGACCCTTCATTCATGAATCTAACCCAACTCATTCTATTGTGACCCAGTTGATCATTTTTGGCTTTATTTGTAAAAATTACTATTTTATCCTTTGTTATGTTACTTTAGGCCTACTTTGAACTACTTGAATAGTTAGAACTAAAATCCTGAGTTCTAAAAGTTGAAAATATGAGTTTTGGTCTTTTTGAAAGATTAAGTTGTTGAAAAAGTGAGTTTTGGGTCATTTTAGGTTTTGGAGGCTGGATCAAGGATTTATCAATTCTATTAGGTTTAGAATGTCAAAACTAAACTACAGGAAGTGGTAGAACTGAATTTGGAGTTAAAATGAGATTATTAGGCCCAAAGTTGTGATTTTTGTCATTTCCGAAATCAAAGTTTGACTTTGGTCAACACTCGGAGTTTGGAAGGTTGAATCAGAATTTTGACACTTCCAATAGTTCCTAATGGTGAAACTAACACTAAGAATGGTCACGTCATAATGTTTGGTGTTCCCAAGGGCAATTTTGGAATTTTAATACCTTAAACTAGTTTTATTGACTTGAATCAGTAATTGTGACGAGACAACCTTAAAACTATTTTCTGATGATGTTGTTGAGTCTGGATTGTTGTTTTTGATAGGGATACCTATAAATTTTGTGATATTCTGAGTTCGGATGAGTTTCGTGGGTCCATTCAGAGTAGGGAAATTGGAAATAGGTTATTGATTTTAGTGATATCTGGTGGTAGGTCGCTCTCTTCTCCATATCTGCGGTGGAGCCTCCATGTTCGCAGAGGTCTTGGGAGTTTACACTCCATGATCGTAGGATGGGCTCCGCATCTGCGAAGCACTATCGTACCTGAATAGTTGTTAATTCGGGAAACACCATTTTAATCTATTTTCAAATTTCTAAGATTTTTGGGGTGATTTTGAAGAAGGGTTTTCAAAGATTTGTGTTCAGTAAGTGTTTTTAACCCTAAACTAAGCATTTTCTATGAGTTTTATCTTGATTTTAGCTTTGATTTCATGGATTTAATCACTCAAAATTGGGAATTTTTGGACTAAGTTTCCCAAACATTAATCACTGATTTCTCATTAAATTTAAGCTTGATTTTAATGGGATTTCGCCAATGAACTCTATTGTTTGAGTATTATATGATTCCTAATTCAATTTCTAGATTTGAGACTTTCAAATTTTAGCCCTAATTTTGACAATTTCCCCCCTAAGCCTAAAATATGACAATATGGGTATCAAAATGCTTCTCTTGATGAGTAATAACTACTGTTGATAGTGGTTGATCCAATTGGATGCTCCATTTGAGTATTGGAGTTGATTGAAATCTTGTCGGAGTGCGATTTCGGCATCGAGGTAGGTTCGACTACCCTTTAGGGGCTGAATTTGAATTATTAATCTTGTCATGTGATAATTGTGCAATTGAGTTGTTCTGTTTAAATGATGATGGAAAGTGATTCTGGTTGAGCTGAATTGTGGTATAATCTTGATCCTATTGATGAACTTAATTGAATTATGATGAAATGATGAGGACTTGAGATAGAATATGACTAAATGAGGCTTGTGAGACCAATTGGTATAAGTAAGGTCCGATAATATTGATATACTTGTGTTTTTGTGTCTAGATAGGTCTGGTATCATTGTTATAATTGTATATTTCAGACGAGTCAGGTTCACTATCAAGGTCATACTGCATATTTGGGATGGGTTAGGTCTATAATATTTATATTCTTGCATACTTGGGATGAGTTATGTCCGATATGGTTGACATTCTCGATTATCGATATAATTATGATGATAGTTTTGGCTTTTGTTGCGACACTTGATATTATTCCTTGGGTGCATATGATTTGTACGAGTTTTATGCCTTAGTATCCTTGTTGTGATGCTTTTTACATGTCTACATGCGTGATTGGGTTGCATTGTTGATTTATATCTATTGTGTGTAGCTTGTAACAACTCTAGATTCGGGTAAGAGGAAAGGGCATTCTGATTTACGTTGAAACCACCCCCTTGACAAGGGCAGAGGCAAGGGTGAGATTCATACTTCACATATCTTGACCAGGGGTAGGTGGTAAGGAGTTGGCATTGTATTATTACTTGACCACGAGTAGGTAGAAACAATGTGGCATGCTGATATTACTTGGCCACGAGCAGGTGGCAAGGTTGTGATACCCTTGGTATTTGCCATGATTTGTTGTGAAATATATTTCCTTATATGGTTATATGACATCATGGGTTCTTGAGGACATTTTAGCTCATTACTATGGTACATGTATTATCTTTTTTGCTACCCTTTTTTGATGTAGGTATAGAATACTTTGTTATTACATACTTGTTCGATTTCTCTTACCCAGTCGATTGAACCTACTGCGTACATTTTTGTGTACTCACCCTTACTTTGTGTTATCCCTGCAAATTATGCACAGGGTATAAGACATGATAGTAGATCTTTTTATCCGAGTGCTATCTCTACCATCCATATCTCATCGGTGAGGCTCAAACTCCGAGTCACTATAGATCTTTGGATCCTCTCTTATTTCCTTTCTCTCAGACTATGTATCATATATTATGAGATAGTATTGTTTTTTCTTTTAAGATAATTGTATTTCCTCTCCTATACTATTCTAGATGCTCTTGTACACATGACTCCAGGTTTTGGGAGATTTCTTATATCTTATGAGTTTGTTTCCACTTTATTTATCTTTCTTTAGTTGCGATACATTTTGGATCGTGACAAGTTTGGTATCTGAGATTTAGGTTCATTAGGCTCGCGTGCCTAGAGTAGGATGTCTAGTAGAGTTTGACGAATTAGAGTGTAGACGTCCACACCTATCTTCAGGAGGCTACGAGATACTTGTTAGGAAAAGCTTTCACATCTTGCTTCCATTTGTGTGTTCCTTTGTAGTACTCATTTCAAAGTGTTAATCTACTCCTTCTGCGCAGATGTCGACTACCAGATCCTATTAATCAGTGAGAGAGCCTAAAGTAGCTGATGTGGCTCCCACCTAATGTCGAGGTAGAGTTCAGGGTTGGACCAAGGGCAGAGGATATATTAGAGGTGCAGCTCGACCTCGAGGGCAGACTTGATCGGCTTCTCTAGAGCCTACTATGGTGCCAGAGGGGCCTACTGATCCTATTCTACCTCCTTCTGCTCTATCCCCTACCCCGTCAGTACAGGAGTTACTTATGAGATTGTTAGTTAGATTGGAGGGAGCTCCTCCGTCTCTAGCCATTGTTGAGACATCAGTTTCTACCACACAGATTAGTCCTTCTAGTGCTCCACTGGAGCCGTCTATTATTCATATGGGTCTTTCTTTAGCTCCAGTAGACCCTCCTGCGACTGCTATTACTCCACTTCATCCATCTAGACCATGTTCGGGTACTCAACTTTAGAGTTTGGTTATTGCTGTATCTATTGCACCTCCTTTGTTTATGGTGCCACCATCTTCTACCATTGCAACCATATCTATAGTCGAGCAGAAGAGTTTTGAGAAGTTTGTGCAGTTGGCTCCACCATAATTTGATGGCACTCTTGGAGATAGAGCGTATGATTTTCTAGTAGAGTGCCAAGATCGGTTATGTAACCTAGCTATTCTTAACATTATTTCACCTTGCCAAGGAGTGGTAGAGGAAAATGGTAGCTCGTCGACGTGCTAGATCACTAGCTATGACCTGAGACAGTTCACTAAGATACTTTATGAGAGATTCGTGCCCTACAACCTCTGGGACAATCGTTGAGATGAGTTCAATAGGCTAAAATAGGGATCTATATTTGTTTCTAACTACGAGTCAAGATTTCATACCATATCCAGATATGCCTTATCTAGAATTCTTACTGAGTTCGAGATGATCTAATGGTTTCCCAAGGGCTTGGCAGGGTATCTTCTGGGAACTACAACTTCCTTGGTGTTAGTTGGAGGTACCTTCTAGAGTGTTGTGGATCACGTATCAGGCTTGATAGACAGGGTGGCGGGAAGAGGTTCCGTCGACGTGGACAGTTTAATGGGTGCTCACTACGGACCGAGAGATAGAGGCAGAGTAAATAGGAAGCTCTGCTTACATCTGAGAGTGTTTAAAGATCCAGGTCTACTCTGATGGGTAGTATACCCAGGCATAATGGTTCTTCGGCATAGTCATCTCAAGGACGAGACCCCAATGCTTGTTATGTTTATGATGAGGTTGGGCTCTTCGGCAATCATTGTGCATATCAGGTGTTTCCTACTCAGGCTACAGGACCTCAGGTAGAAGCTAGAGATACCTCTCAAAGCATGAGGGGTGGTGCTAGAGGAGGTTATGGTACAGGGAGAGGTGGTGCCTATGGAGGCCCAAAGGCTAGTAGTGGTGATACAATTTGCTATGTTGTTCCTGTAAGGGTCAAGCCAGAGGCTTCTGATGCAGTTATCACAAGTATGGCTCCAGTGTGTCATCATTAAGCTTTAGTCTTATTTGATCCATTTTGTACTTATTCATATGTGTCAGCATGTTTTGCTTTTGATATTAGTATTATGAGTGAGCATTTCATCGAGCCTATTTGTGTTTACACCCTGGTAGGTAAATCTTTGGTTGTGAATCAGGTTTATTAGGGTTGTGTTGTGACTTTTATGGGGAGAGATACTAATGCTTATCTTATATTGTTAGACATGGTAGATTGTGATGTGATATTTAGTATGGATTGGTTGTCGCCTTATCATGCTATTCTTGACTGTCATGGAAAGACCGTGACCTTATCATGCCCCGATTTGCTTCAGTTGATGTGGACTAGAGCACCTAGTTCCCATCCTAAGGTGTTATTTCTTATATGTATGCTTGTTGATTTATGGGGAAGGGCTGTTTGGCATATTTAGCTCATGTTTGGGGTATTTCTCAGGAGTCCCCATTACTAGACACTATTAGGTTTATTATAGAGTTTATGGATGCAATTTCGACTGATTTGTGGGGAGTTCCTCCAGAGCGTGATATTGAATTTTCTATTGATGTAGAGCCGGGCACTAAGCCCATATCTAATGCTCCTTATCAGCTAACTTTGCTAAATTGAAGGAGTTGAAGGAACAGTTGGAAGATTTGTTAAAGAAAGTCGTTATTCATCCAAGTGTGTCTCCCTGGGGTACTCCTATATTATTTATGAAGAAGAAAGATGGCACTATGCATATGTGTATTGACTATCGTCAGCTTGACAAAGTGACTATCAAGAACAAATATCCTTTGCCTCGCACTAATGATCTTTCTAACCAATTTCATTATGCCTCGGTGTTCTCCAAGATAGACTTGCAGTTAGGCTACCATCAGTTTAGAGTTTTGGAGTCTAAAGAAAACTTTCTGCACCCATTATGGGCATTATGAGTTCGTGGTTATGTCCTTCGGGTTGGATAATGCCCTGACTAGTTTTATCGAGTTGATGAACTGAGTGTTCAGACCCTATTTAGACATCTTTGTGATTGTGTTCATAGATGATTTCTTGGTTTATTCAAAGAGTGAGGTAGAATATGTTCAACACTTGAGGACTGTACATCATAGATTGATGGAAGAGAGGTTGTATGCTAAGTTCTCAAAGTGCAAGTTTGGCTAGAGTCTGTTGCATTTTTTGCCTTGTTGTGTCGAAAGAGGGTATTATGGTCGATCCGACCAAGGTTTCTACTGTTCGTGAGTAGACTAGGCCTACTTTAGTGACTAAGGTTCCGAGTTTCCTTGATTTAACGGGATACTATCGACGTTTTGTTCAGAGTTTCCCATCTATATCAACCTCGTTAACAAGATTGACTCAAAAGGATGCAGCATTCGAGTGGTCAGATGATTATGACTTGAGCTTCTAAAAGCTCAAGGATTTGTTGATTTCAACACCTATTCTTTCTTTACTCGAGGAGGGAGTTCCATTTTTGGTATATTGTGACACTTCAAGTGTAGGGTTCGGTGGTGTATTGATGCAATAGAGGAGAGTGATAGCCAATGCTTCTAGACAGGTGAAGGTGCATGAGAAGAACTACCCTACCCTACCCTACCCATGATAGGAGTTGGTTGTTGTTATCTTTGTGTTGAAATTGTGGCGACATTATGTTTATGAGGTGCATTGTGTGATCTTTACTAATCACTAGAGTCTCAAATATATCTTTACTTAGTCTAATCTAAACATTAGACAACGTAGGTGGTTGGAGTTACTTAAGGAATATGATATCTCTATTCTCTATCACTGCAGAAAGGCCAATGTAGTGGCAGATGCTTTGAGCTAGGAAACTACTAGTATGGGGACTTTGGCATTCTTGAGGGTTGTGGAAAAGCCGACTCTAGAGGTTCAATCACTCACTAGGCAAATTGTCTATTTGGACATTTTTGCTCCTCAGAGTATTTTGGAATTTGTTGAGGCTAGATCTTCTATGCTTGATCAAATATAAGCTCACCAGTTCGAGGACCCCATATTATGCATGATTCATGAAGAAGAGTTGAGGGGTGAAGCAAGGTGGCTGTTATTGACTCTAATGGTGCTTTGAGGGTTAATAGTAGAGTTTGTATGCCTAAAGTTTGGAATTGGGTTAAATTGATATTAGAGGAGGTCTATTGTGCTAGATATTATGTTCATTAGGTGTGGCTAAGATGTATCATGATCTTAAACAACATTATTAGTGGTTTGGCATGAGAAGAGCATAGCTGAGTTTGTGGCCAAGTGTTTGAATTGGCAATAGGTGAAATATGAGCATCAAAAGCTCGGTGGATCGATGTAAAGGATGCCCATTCTCGAGTGGAAGTGGGAGAGAGTGACAATAGATTTTATCACATGTTTGCCTATGGCCTTGGGAAAGTTTAATGCAGTTTGGGTTATTATTGATCGATTGACCAAGTTGGAATACTTCATACCAATGAATACTAGCTATTATAAAAAGGAGTTGGCTATATTGTATGTCTGGGACATTGTTAGATTGCATAGTCCGCCAGTGTCCATAGTATCATACGTAGAGTGTGTGTTTACTTTTCACTTTTAGAGGGCCTTACATCGTGATTTGGATACTAGGGTGGTTTTGAGTTCTGCATTTCATCCTAAGATTGATGGTCAGTCAAAGTGCACACTTCAGGTGTTAGAGAACATGCTTAAGGCCTGTGTTATTAATTTTGGGGCCTGATGGGACCGACACCTGCCATTGGCAAAGATTGCATATAACAATAGTTACGATTCTAACATCTAGATGATATTGTTTGAGGCCTTGTATGGCTGGAGATGTAGATCACCCATGGGATACTGTTGTTCAGGTTCGACTGAGGTATTGGGGTATTGATTTGCTTCAGGATGCCATGGACAAGGTCCAACTAGTTCAGAGTAGACCTTTGACAACTCAGAGTCGCTAGAAGAGTTATGCTGATAAGAGGGTTAGGCCTCTTGAGTTCTCGGTTGGTAACAGTGTTTGAATAAAGGTTTAACCCATGAAGAATGTGATGAGATTCAGGAAGAGGGGGAAAGCTTAGTCTAAGATTCATTGAACCTTTTGAGATTTTGAAGAGAGTTGGTAAGGTAGCTTATGAGTTGGCTTTACCACCAAATCTATCTTCTGTTTATCTTGTTTTTCATGTTTCTATGCTCCGCCGGACATTCCAGATAAATCCTATGTGATTTCTTATGACTCTGTTGAGTTTGGTCTAGATTTGTCCTTTGATGAGGAACCTATAGCTATATTGGACAGAACGGTCTGGAGATTAAGACCAAGGATATACCTTCTGTGAAGTTTCAATGGCGGCACCGTTCTGTTGATGAGGCCACTTGGGAGTAGGAGCCTAACATACGGGCTAGACATCCCAACTCTTTTAGGCTTTAGGTACTCCTTTTTTCCTTATGTTCGAGACAAACATTCTTTTTAGTGGTGAATGATGTGATCACCTGGTTGGTCATTTTTGGCTTTATTTGTGAAAACTACTATTTTACCCTTTCGTAAGTTACTTTAATTGAACCGTTTGAATGGTTAGAACTAAAATCCCCAGTTCTAAAAGTTTAAAATATGAGTTTTGCTCTTTTTTAAAGTTTAAGATGTTGAAAAGGTGACTTTTTTTTCATTCTAAGTTTCAGCGGTCAGATCGGGGATTAGTATATTTAGCTCTAGAATGCCAAAACTGTACTAAAGGAAGTTGCAAAATTGAATTTGGATTTAAAATGAGGTTTTTAGGCCCAAAGTTGTGATTTTAGTCGTTTTCGAAACAAAAGTTTGAGTTGGATCCATATTCGAAGTTCGAAAGCTCGGATAGGAATTTTGATAGTTCCAATAGTTTTGAATGGTAAAACTAACGCTAAAACTATCTCGTCATAATATTTGGAGTTCCTGAGGGAAATTTGGGTATATTTTGATGCCTTAAACAAGTTTTATTGACTTGAATCAGTAAATGTGGCGAGAAGGACTAAAAACTGATTTTTGAAACTTTTGTTGAGTTCGGATTGTTGTTTTTAGTAGGGATACATATAAGGTTAAAGAAATTCTGAGTTCGGATGAGTTTTATGGGTCTATCCCGAGTAGGGGAATTGGACTTACGTTGCTGATTTTGCTAATATCTGGTGCAACGTCACTCTCATCTCTATGTTCGCGGAGCTCTTGGGAGCTTACACTCCGCGATAGCAGGATGGGCTCTGCGTTTGTGGAGCACTTTACGTACTTGAAAATTTTTTAATTCGAAAACACCATTTTAATCTATTTCGAACTTCTAAGATTTTTAGGCTGATTTTGAAGAAAGGTTTTCAAAGATTTGTGTTGGATAAGTGTTCATAACCCTAAATTATGTATTTGCTACGAGATTCATCTTCATTCTATCTTTGATTTCATGGATTTAATCGATAAAATTTGGGGGGGGGGGGGGTTGGATTAGGTTTTACAAACTTTAATCATTGGTTTCTCCTTCAATGTAAGCTTGATTTTAATGGGATTTTTGCCTATGAACTCTATTTTTCGAGTAGAATATGATTTCGAAATCAATTTCCAAATTTGGGACTTCCAAAATTTAGCCTTAATTTTGATCATTTTGACCCTAAGCCAAAAATATGCCAATATGGGTATCAAAATGCTTCTCTTGATGAGTAGTAACTATTGTTGATAGTAGTTGATCCAATTGGAGGCTCGATTTGAGGATTTGAGTTGATTAGAAGCTTTTTCGAGTGCGGTTGCAGCATTGAGATAGGTTCGACTAACCTTTTGAGACTGGATTTTAGTTATTGATCTTTTCATGTGATAATTTTTGAGATTTAGATGGATAATTAGGCAATTGAATTATTGTGTTGGAATGATGATGGAAAGTGATTCCAGTTGAACCGAATTGTGGTATAATCGTGATCCTATCAATGAATTGAGTTGAATTATGATAAATTGATGTGGACTTAAGATAGAATGTGACTATATAAGCCTTGAGAGACCAATTAGGACGGGTAAGGTCTAGTAATATTGATATTCTTGTATTTTAGGTCGAGATAGGTCCGGTATCATTATTATAATTGCATATTTGGGACGAGCCAGATCTAGTATGAAAGTCATACTTGCATATTTGGGACGGGTTAGGTTAATAATATTGATATTGTCACACTCCCTATTTTTCCCCCGCGTGGCGTGTTTCGAAAAATAGAGTTTCTCCAATTAAAGTGCCATTTAGAAAAAGGGATTACTTTATTTATTTAGAGTCACCACTTGGAATTGAGTTTTGTTGTTCCAAGCCACCTTTTTTTTAAAAATCCCTAATCAAAAGGAAATGACTCTTTATTTTTTTGGCCTGCGAAACAAGCGGATAAAGAATTCTGTTGACCGAGAGGAAGGTATTAGGCACCCCTCGAATGCCGTGTGGTTTTAGCACGGTCGCTTTATTGACTTATTTATGACTTAACTTAATTTTGAACATATTGTATTTATAAGTTTTCAAAAATGTTATTTACCCGCCTTCTTTAATTTATTTTGAACTCGTTTAAGACTGTCTTATTTCCATAGTATGTGGTGTACTAGTAGCAGCACTTTCTAGTCTAACAACAAATTATTGATTTATTTTTTATATCAAGCCTAACATCTGCGTAATGCTCTTTGAATTATAAAACTTGTCTATTATTATTGTCGACCTAATAATGCTCTTAACGATTCCATTTAAAAAATGTAAAATTTCAACTATGAATTTTAATCACTACTCTTCGTATAAAAATTGGAAGGTACTAAATTATTTTACCAAATTTAATTGTTGCAATCAATAAAAACAAAGTTAATTATATACATCAACGTAAACCCATTAATTTAATATTCAGAATAAAATTCATTATTCAAAAGAAGCGTAAATATAAAATAAAAAAATATACAAAAATTATTTTTTGCTTTATACTCAAAACTCAACTTTTATTTTCTCTAATTGTGTTTCTTTTGAGATTTTTTCTTGTGTGTTTTTGTAGAGATTTTTCTAAGTGTACGAGGGGTGTGTGTTAAAGAAGAAAGTAGTAGATGATTTTAGTTTTTTGTTTTTGTGTCTTTTATAGAATGTGAAGAAAGAAAAAAAATGAGTGAAAATGTTGTGTGTGCCGTGTATATTAAAATATGAGGGAGTGGGGAATGTCAAGATGTGGAAAGTGAGGGAGTACTGGGGGAGGAGTTGAATTTAATGGGTAGTTTTTTTTAAGTTTATTTATTTTATTTTGTTTTTATTTTTTTAAAAAATATATAGAAATACTAGAAAATCATTTTAAATTAATAAGATAGAGAACGTTAACTAGTTAAAACTAAAATATAATTAAGAAAGTAATAACAATACTGGATTATTTATTAGAATAAAAAATGAAAAGAAAAAACATACATTTCTATAAGTTTTCTCTTCTTTATAACAAAACTTACATTAAAATGTGTTTTGGTGTTTTCAAATTATTCTAATTAAGATAAAAATAAAAATATCTAATTTAGATTAAAAAAATATTTAAATACTAAAAAGTAAATAACTTAAGTTTGGTAAAAGATTAGGTGTTAACAGGATGCCCCTCTTTGCTTGAGAACATGAAGAGTTTTCCAGCAAAGAAGTGAACGTGCCTAATTTTTGGTCTAACCATTATTAAAAGGTAGGAAAAATATAAAGAGCAAGCAAGAGTGACCGAGCCCTAGATATAGGTAGCCTACATATCTCGGGTTATAAGAGAATCAGGTCACGTGTAGTTCAAATAGGGGCAACGATGGATGGATGGATGGATGGTTAGAGAGTTAAGTCTTATCTTGTCAAGATCCTGGTCTATGGCTCCTATTGTTACATTGAAGATAATAAAACTGAAAGGTAACGATACAAGATCTTGTCTATTCTACTTGTCTTGGCCCTTTTTTCCGTTCAAGTCCTTCTTTGCATGTTTAGTTATCACCTCCCCTTCTTCTGGCAGGTACCTTGATCTCGAAATCTATGCTCGAAGTTTGAGTTTGAGGCTTGAACTTGAAATCTCTATTGAGTTGCCGATGCCTCTTAAAAGGAAAGTTAGTAGACTATTCTTGAACACTTTTTTCTTGAATTGAAGTTGGGAAGCTGAATCTTCAAGAATTGAGCTGCTTCAATAGGTCCGAGCCGACTCTTAATGTCTTTTTCACTTCTCAGATCGGACAAATGTTACTCCATTATTGAAGTCCAAATTTGTGGTCGCAGAGGGACCTGCCTACAATCAAAGACAAACAAAAACAAAACAAAATTTTTCTGCCCCAGTTTGTACAGAGAAATATTTTGTAGGTTATTTTGCTTGACTTGAATATCATATTAACCAAAAAATAATTAAAAAAAAGGAAAAAAAAACAAATATTCTATTTTTGAATGAAATCAGATTTTATGTTTTATGAAAAATAAATATGGGGGCTATCACGCCCTATGAAGATATGAACGAATATTATGAGGGTTAGTTCCCTGAAAGAATATTACGAGGGTTCGTGCCCTAAGCAAATATTATGAGGTTCGCTCCCTAACAGAATATTATGAGGGGTTGCTGCCTTAGCGAATATTTTGAGGGTTCTCTTTCTAAACAAATATTATGAGGGTTCGCTCCCTAAAAAAATATTATGAGGATTCGTGCCCTAAGAGAATATTATGAGGGTTCGCTTCCTAAGCGAATATTATGAGGGTTCGCGCCCTAAGCAGATATTATGAGGGTTTGCTCCCTAATCAAATAATAAGAGGGTTCACTCCCTAATTGAATATTATGAAGGTTCTCTCCTTAAGTGAATATTATGAGGGTTCGCTCCCTAAGCGAACATTATGAGGGTTTGCTCCCTAAGCGAATTTTATGAGGGTTCGTTCCCTAAATGAATATTATGAGGGTTTGTGCCCTAAATGAATATTATGAGGGTTCGTGCCCAAAACGAATATTATGAGGGTTCACTCCCTAAGCGAATATTATGAAGGTTCGTGCCCTAAGAGAATATTATGAGGGTTCTCTCTCTAAGCGAATATTATGAGGGTTCGCTCCCTAAACAAATATTATGAGGGTTCGCTCCCTAAGCGAATATTATGAGGGCTCGCTCCCTAAATGAATATTATGAGGGTTCTCTCCTTAAACGAATATTATGAAGGTTCGTGCCCTATGAAGAATGACGTAGTTTTATTTTATTTTACTTTTATTTTTTATTGTTAGAAAATAAAATAAAATAAAATATGCCCTAATTTTGAAACTAAGAAACTTTGAAACTTTATTTTTAATTGGTAAATTTATATTTTTTAGAAAAAGAAAAAGATGCTCTAGTTTTGATTAGGAAAACAAAGGTTCTTTTTACTAATTTCTGATATTAATTAACAATGATTATACTATGCACATATCGGTTCGCACATGAAGATTTGAGAACTTACCTTTAATGCTCGTCTCTCAGAACTATTTACAGGATTTGCTCGTACCTGTTTAATCAAAGAACGATTTGTTAGTTTTCTAACTGGTGGTTGATTTGTGGCCTTGATCCCATGGAGTTTGATTTGTCATGCAATCCACTCAACTTGGAAGATTGACTTTATTGGTGATTGATCAAACTGCTTGAAAGCTCTTTAAAGTCAATCCCTATCTTTTCAGATGCGCACCATGAATGCTTCGATCCAATATTGATTTGCGCATATTGCATGGATCCTCTTGTTTCAACAAGCACTCCCTTGCCTTAGTTATCTTCCCCTATGGGGACTTTCCATAACACTTTTCTTTTTTGAAATTTTCACTTATCTTAGCTTGAAATTTTCACTTATCTTAGCTTGTCCACAAATGTGTTTCACCGGTTGTGTATGCCCCTCGCTGTTCAAGTTGAAAACTATTAGTGAATTTTGCAACTTTTCCTTTAACACTTGACACAAGATTTTGAGAGCAGCGACTCAACACAAGTACGATGGGGTGACGCGATGGATCATAACTGTCACGCCCCAAAATGAGGGGAGGCACGACTGGCACCCGATACCGTTATTGGCCAGATAAGCCACTAAACATGCTATTTAACTAAACTAGGGACCAGAAGAAAATCGGGCAGCACAACGTCTGAAAGGCTAAGCCTGGACATTTTAGGTCATGACCTGGTCAAGAGTAAATCATGTACATCAAGATAGATAAACCAAAATGATAACGTACTAGCTAGCCGACAAGGCTGCCACCACATAAGTATAGGCACACACCATATATACGTGCCAATCTTATGACTGGAGACTAACAGGCAAAAAATAACCAACCCACAATAACATGTCCAAAATAGCCTCTAAGAGAATCACTAACACTGTCGGAACAGGGCCCCGACTATACCCAACTGTACAACTAAAAGTAAGCATCTTGTGAAAGCTCTAGGAAGAGGTGGAGCTTACCAACTCACAGCTGAACGGGGCTCCTAGTGGAGGGGCAAATAAGAACTTCTACCTGAACCTGCATGCACGAAATAAAATGCAGCATCCCCAGGCAAAGGGACGTCAGTACGAATATACATGTACTAGTATGTAAGGCAGGAAGTAAAATCATAGATAACCGTAGTAAAAAGTTTATTAGAAATACCACCTATAACCAAAACTCAAGTAGCCTTAATGGAGAATAAGCCACCTCCTAGTGATAAAAAAATGCATGGTATGCTCGAGTATCGCATGTCATGAATACATATATATAGATGCAAATGCATGACATACCCAACCGAATGCTAGCACGGGGGGTCCTTTTTGGTAGCTAACCAACATCGTATCTGCCAACCTGTGGCCATCTGTACCATATACATATATATGTTTTGGAAAATAGGCCCCATACCTTCAATTATAGCTCGAAGTCCATACATAACGTGCAATGTTTGATATGAATGTTGAATGCACATAGTAAGCCATAGCAAGAACTTAGCCAATCATTGCTCATTGGTACACTTATTCTCATAGCATCATAATCATTGTCATTTAGCCAATCTTGGCTCATTGGTTGCACTTATTCTCATAACATCATAATCGTTTTCATAGCATATACATGTGGCTCGTGGGATCATACATGTCTTTTCAACAAGTTTGGGAACTTAACCCAACATTTAGAGTGAAGCCTTAGCTTTGAAAAAATGTTCATAAAGGTGCTTTACATAATTCTTATACTTGATCCCATGTCAATTAGTAAAAGAATGTATTTAAACAGGATCAAGTGCCTTAGTAGTTTAGACAAGAGCATTTCACTTGAGAATATTGGAAACCAACATGTTAATTGTTAAATGCTGCAATTATATTTTTGTATAAAAGAAGGACTAATTTTGAATACTACATTCCCTTTGCATTCTACATTTATTTTAATGGCACTACACAAAGAAGAGAAACGCCTCAAACATATGAATAGGTAGCCAGGAAACCGACAAAATAATATATAGAAATTAAATGTCCAGTTTAAGCGAATGAATGGAATTTCAACCTAATACCATCGTGAATATAACTCAGCTGCAATCCCAATGCCTTTCACATAAGGTCTTTCTAGCAACAGTATAGTAAGATATCACATTTGACGTTTTGGGAAACTTCCCGGATTTCGTGCTAAAAGGAGGGATAGAGCTTAGCTTTAACATACCTCTCCAACGAACTTCCAATTGCCAAAAGATTCTTCACGAAAGTTGTTCCTTACGTCCTATGCTTCGCAATGACTATATATACGCAGCTTAAAGACACCTATAAATAGTCAAAAATTCAGCTTTAATGACCAGATTCGACAAGGAGAATTTATGCGAGAAAATGTCCGTAAAACTTCATAAAAATGACCATAAAAGAGCTCCAAAATTATTACCTAAACACACCAGCCGCAAACCAACAATACCACCAAGAACACCACTTTTTTAACATCCCAAAACCAGCTCCAAACACAGCTAATACGAGGGAAAAATAATTGCAAAGCGTAAGGCACGCATTTCTAGGCACGAGGACGTATTTTAACGGTAAAAACTTACATAAATCTTTTAGAGAGCTTTTGGGAGGTTTCTCTTCAGTTTTACACTGGTTTGAGATGAAAATGGCTCATTTTTGAGCTTTAAAATGTCAAAATAGCCGACATTAAGTTGGGTCAACCCGACCCGACCCATGACCCGGTTTCCAGCTAGGGCAGTCTCGATAAAACGGTCATAACTCTTTATTCTGAGGTCGGTTTGCTGCGCAATTTTGTGCGTTGAAAACTAGACTCATATATATTCAATTTGATAGGTCATGGACCTTCTAACTTCTTATAGTTCGGGAGATATGAGCTGATACATTTGACCTAAATTTAAGAAGAATTTCATAAAGAAACTTACGGTAACTTTGGCCAACCTTTGTCTTGCAACTTTCTTGATTCCAAAACTTAATGTATGACCTTTGTGCTATTAAAATAGCTTAAAAATCCATTATTAGCAAATTATAAACTTTTAGTCCCATCCAAAAAGTGAAACCTAATTTAAATCTTCCGAAAAGGGCGAAGTGCCACTCGGGTCATTTCTTTAATCCGGAATGTGCATTTAGGGTATTCCTTTGGCTTAAAACTTTAGGTCCTAGACATTAACACTTATTGGAAGCCTTATTATCCTTAGGTTCTACCAAAGTCATATATGTCTTATATGACACGCCACCCTCTATATATATGAAAAACGAGGAACATGGGGTTTCACAATAACTTTACGAGGAAAAGTTATCTCTTGAAGAGGGGAAAAAGAAAAGAAAGAAATAAAAGAATCAAAGAAATTTACATGGACGTACGTATCGATTTTAAGTAATCATGACATGCATTTCGACCTATATGTTTCGATCCATCAAAATAGTCCAAATCTCATAAAACAATGTTGTGCCTTTCAATTTGGAGCCTAATTCTCTTTCCTTTTTCCTTAACGTCGCCTTATGATGTCGTGGGATTTTCACTTATAAGACTCTCTCATTTTGTAATATCATACATCTGTGACACCATGCTTTGAAGATTCTTAATGTGTGACTGAGAGGTCATATTAAAGCATGCGAGAAAGGCTTTTAGAAAGATTTACAACTTTGGAACCATTAAAGTATGCCTTGGCTTTGACCACGCCAAAGTATAATTTTATTTTTGGTTGGTTGGACCCACCCCCAAGATAGGGCTGCCTACGTATCCTTTTAGGAATTAGGTCGCACGTAGTTCGATCAAGGCGCATCTTTTTTTTTTCTTTTTTTTTCCGCGGTTCTAGAGAGCGAAAATTTTGAAGAGGTAGGTGGTGTTCGATCAGAGGTCATCTCATCTTGGGAACGGTAATCACACCGGTGTTGAACCAAGAGTATTAAACATAATATCTTTTAACTGAGTCTGTGTTAACCATTATGTCGGCTACCTTTTCCTCCATATTTGCCAATTGCAAAACTCCTTTTGGTAACACTCATTTAACGATATAAGGGCCTTGCAAATTTGGGAAACATTTTCCGTTAGCTTCTTTTAGGTGAGGAAGGATGCATTTTACAACAAGCTGACCGACCTCAAAATTTCTTGGGCGTACCTTCTTATTGTAGGCTTGAGCCATCCTTTGCTAGTACAACTTGCCGAAATAGACTGCCGTCAATTGTTTTTCATCTATTAATACTAATTTCTCCAACCTTTTCTTAACCCATTCTGTATCATCAATTTCTGCTTCAACAATGATTCGAAGCAATGGGATTTCAACTTCTACAGGTATGACAACCTCAGTTCCATATACTAATAAGTAAGGAGTTGTACTGATTGATGTACGGGTGGTCGTGGGATATCCCAAAAGAGCAGAAGATAATTTCTCATTCCATTGTCTGGATCCTTGAACTATTTTCCTAAGAATCTTCTTAATATTCTTATTTGCTGCTTCTACAGCTCCATTTGCTTTGGGTCGATAAGGGGTTGAATGGTTAGGGCAATTTTAAATTGCTCACAGACCTCCTTCATTTGGTGGCTATTAAGATTGGCCGCATTGTCTTTGACAAGGGTCATCGGTATACCGAAATGACATACGATATTAGAATGGATAAAGTTCACCACTGCTTTCTTGGTGACTGCTTTTAAAGTAACAACTTCTACCCACTTGGTGAAGTAGCCAATGGCGACCAAAATAAATCGATGCCCGTTAGAAGATTTTGGCTCGATTGGCCCAATAACGACTATGCCCTAAGCAACGAAAAACCAAGGAGCAGACATGAAGTGTAACTCTGAAGGGGGTGAGTGAATCAAGTCACTATGGATTTGACACTGATGACACTTTTGAACAAAACGGAAGCAATCTCTTTCTATGGTCAACCAGTAGAATCCTGCCCGAATAATCTTCTTTGCTAACACATAACCATTCATGTGCGGGTCGCATACCCCCGAATGTACTTCAGTCATGATCATTTCTGCTTTTTGAGAACTCACACATCTTAATAAATTCAAGTCTGGGGTTTTTTTTATATAAAACCTCCCCGCTTAGAAGGAAACCACTAGCAAGTCGCCTAGTGGTCTTCTTTTGATCTCTATTGGCATGCGGTGGATATTCTCTTTCTTTTAAGAACTGTTTGATATTGTGGTACCATGGTTCACCATCCGGCTCTACTTTAATTATATTACAATAACCATGCTCATCCCTGAGTTGAATTTCTAGGGGATTGATATAGGTGTTGCCTGGGTATGGAAGCATTGAGAATAAGGTGGCTAAAGCATCAACCAACTCATTGTGGGACCTAGGGATATATCTGAACTCAATGGACTTGAAACTTTTGCTAATGTCTCCTAAACAGTGCTTGTATAGGAAGAGCTTAATATCCTGAGTTTCCCATTCGCCTTGAGCCTGTCGAACAAGCATGTAGGAGTCCCCCAAAACCACTAGCTCGTACACATCTAAATTTATTGCCATATTCAATCCCATAATGCAAGCTTCATATTCCGCTGTATTATTGGTACAAAAGAACCAAAGGAGTGAGGTGGCAGGATAATGGTGTCCAGTTGGTGAAATAAGGACTGCTTTAATTCCCACTCCATTAATGTTGATAGCTCCTTCGAAATATAACTTCCATATCTGGCTATCCCCTAGCCCTTCTTCCTCAGCAATGTTAACCTATTCATCTGGGAAGTATATGTCTAATGGCTGGTATTCGTCATCAATTGGATTTTTTGCTAGATGGTCAGCCAATGCTTGTGCTTTCATGGCGGTGCGAGTAAAATACACTATGTCAAACTCCATAAGTATGATCTGCCACTTTGCCAGTCTACCCTTTGGAATCGATTTTTGAAAAATATATTTCAAAGGGTCTATTCGAGATATGAGATAGGTTGTGTACGACAAAAGATAGTGCTTCACTTTTGGAGCCACCCAGGTTAAGGCACAACATGTCCTCTCTAAAAGAGTGTATTTCGCCTCATACATTGTGAACTTCTTGCTCAAATAGTAAATTGCTTGCTCCTTTTTGCCTGTGGCATCATGTTGTCCTAGAACACAACCGAAGACATTATCCATCACTGAGAGATATAAGAATAAAGGCCTGCCCGGCTCTAGAGGGACCAATACAGGAGGGTGCATTAGATATTCTTTGATCTTGTCAAAAGCTTCTTGACACTCACTCGTCCATTTGAAAACGACGTCTTTTTTCAACAACTTGAAGATTGGCTCACATATGATAGTAAGTTGCGGGATGAACCAACCGATATAATTCAATATCCCTAGAAGACTCATGACTTCAGTCTTATTCCTCGAAGGAGGTAATTCTTGAATAGATTTAATCTTTGCAGGATCCAGTTCAATGACCCTTCGACTAACTATGAAACCCAGAAGCTTTCTTGAAGACACTCCAAATACGCATTTAGATGTATTGAGCTTAAGGTTGTACTTACATAATCTTTCGAAGAATTTCTTTAAGTCACGTACATGATCTGCTTGTGTTTTAGATTTAATGATGACATCATCGACATATACCACAACTTTCTTGTGCATCATATCATGGAATATGGTGGTCATAGCTCTCATATAAGTTGCTCCCACATTTTTAAGACCAAATGGCATGACTCTATAACAGTAGGTCCCCTAGGAGGTAGTGAAAGCAGTCTTTTCTGCATCATTTTCATCCATGAGGATTTGGTGGTATCCAGCATAACAGTCCACAAAAGATTGAATCTCATGTTTGGCACAATTATCAACTAGAATGTAAATGTTGGGTAGTGGAAAGTTGTCTTTTGGATTCACTTTGTTTAAATCCCTATGGCCGATGCAAACTCTAGTCTTCCCATCTTTTTTAGGCACTGGCACAACGTTGGCCAACCATGTAGTGTATTGGACAACTCTAATCAAATTTGCATCTAATTTTTTCATAATTTCTTCTTTAATTTTATCACTCACATCTGTCTTGAGCTTTCTTTGCTTTTGTTGGACAAGTGAGAAATCAGGATATGTGGGAAGTTTTTGAACTGCTAGATCAACACTCAAACCTGGCATGTTATTATAGGACCAAGAAAAGACATCTCTATATTCAAATAGAACTTGAATTAGTTCATCTCGAGTATTTTGTTTGACATGAATACTTATTTTTGTCTCTCGAGTTCTCAAATTGACTGCCTCTATTTCGTTTAAATTGGGCTTAGGTTTATTCTCAAATTGGTCCAATCTCTTTTTTATTTCTTCTTATGCTCTATCTTGATCATATTCTTCAAGATCTTGATTTATTGTTTCGAGATCAGACATTTTTCAGGATCTAGACATAAACTCCGCATGGATGTCATGATATTAAAGTCGGTATTAACGTAACTGATTTGAAAATAAAAAACCAAATCAGAAAAGTGAAGAGCCATGATAGGTTTTTACTAGGGAAATCGAAACTTCATTAAACTGGATTGAAATGATAAAGGACTAACATGGAATAAAAACAACTAAATTATTTAGATTAAAACCCTAAAAATAGTCCAAACATAGGAAAAGCCGCAAAAACAACTACCAAAACTCCTTCCTGGTTGGGAGGTGAGTGACTTCCCAATTGTTGAGTTGGACATTGGGGCCGATGAATTGCACATTTGCATGACTGGGGCCTTTGTATGCATATGGCATGAATGAGATGCAAATATCATGGGTAATAGAAATTCAAATTTAAATCAACAATACACTATGAAATTCAAGTAAAACATAATTAAATCCACATTTAAATCATCATATAGATTACTCATGCTTAAATTAAGCTTTAAAGGGGACATGCACATTCATATCTTCATAACTTCAATGCAATCCATCAGATAAGGGCTTAAATCACTTTAAAATCAATATTAAAACATAGACCATACATCAATTGAATTTAATAAATAATAATATTCCGAACCCTTATTTAAAGTAAGATAAAATTCCATAAAATTGAGTGTAAAAGAGTTTGGGTATTCTTGGTTGTAAGGGACCAAGAATCAATCCCACATACCTAAGGCTAATAGAGAAGATTCAAAAAGAAATTTGATGAAGAAAAGGATTTTCCCTTGATTCTTAAGATTTGTCTTCACAAGAGCCTTTGGGAGAGTTTTTAAGGAGTGTTCAATATAATTCTAAGTGTGAGAATGAATTTGAATAAGGGGAGAAAAGTTTAGGTAATTTTAATGACTTATGATAGCATAGGAAGTCACAAAAGTCCCTTAGGAGTAGCCATAATCACAAAAACACCATTAATGAAGCAATATAAAATTTGTTGCTAGGGGTCCCATGATAAGGTCTCACGGTCCGTACAAGGTCTCACGGACCGTGAAACCCTCCCATGAGACCACACTTAGCCAAATCTCGCAAAACACTTCACAAATGTGCTTTATGAAAATTGACATAATGTCTTCATCAAAAGTCAGAATGAGGTGAAATTGGATATGTTGGAAAGACAATTCAAAGAGCTTCATTTTGATGGTTTGTGGGCCACCCATGTGCTAAGAGATATAACCATTTATAACTGACCCTTCTATTGGTTCTTGTGAAAAACTTAGCCAATGGAATTCCATTGAACTTGTCTTGATGAAGGAGGCCCATGATGACCCTAAATCACATAAATAAGCTTAAATTAAGGGCTTGAAAGTGAACTTAGCTCAATCTATAAGTTTCCATACTTTGAAAAATTCGACGAAAGCACCCAAATAGTTGGTTTCATGGTCTATACTAAGCTATACGGACCGTGTACTCCTTCATACCTCTTCACTTAGAAAATTCTTCACGATAAATTTCCGAGACAGTGATCCAACCTTTAGAAAATTTTTATTCCGGCACCTTTATGGGAGGGCGTGACGGACCGTGAAGCACCCTACAATTCGTGAAAGGGGTCGTGCCAGTTTCCTTGGCTTCAAAACTGTGATGTTTCATGGCCAAGACTACCACATGGTCGACGAAGACTCACATAGCTCGTGTAAGGTTCAATATGTCGTATGACTTAGGCCTAAACTCCATGTTGAAGCCCACACATCCCGCAAAAGGCCAAGGGGCATCCTATAGAGGCTCCACACGGTCCGTATAGCCTCCAACAGACCGTTAAGGCTTCCATGGAGCGTCACCTTGGTCCAAAGCATTTTAGACCAAATTTTCAAGCTCCATTGAAGTCGTACAAAGCTTGGGTCCTTATATCATCTCCCCTTTGGGAATATTCATCCTCGAATGTGCTAGAAACAAGGCTTGGAAGGCTTGACTTATAACATGAAACATTCAAACACAAGATACAATGCATATTTGATCACTTGAAAATCATAATGTCATTAAAACTCGTATCAAAACATTTAGAAATCATCTTCATGCATATGTATGCATGTCATGTCATGAAACTCAAGAGTGAAAGAATTAGTACAACTTGAAAAAGAAGGAACCTAATACCTTAGGCTTGAGTACATGGGAAAGGATGGGTATATCATTTCATCATGTCTAACTCCGCCTCTCATGTAGCACTATCTAGGTGTTGATTTCCTCAAGAACCTTAAGCGAAGCCACATCCTTATTACAAAGTTGATTTACTTGCCTATCAAAAATCTCAAAGGGAACATCCTCGGAAGACAAGTCCTCCTGAACCTCAAAACCTTCAAAAGGTACAATGATACTAGGATCACTTACCAACTTCCTCAACATAGACACATGGAGAATCGGGTGAATAGAGCTTAAATCTAGAGGCAAATACAACCTATAAGCCACATTTCCCATCCGCTCAATAATCTCATAAGGATCTGCACACCGGGGACTCAGTTTGCCCCTTTTTACCGAAACTCATAACACCCTTCATAGGTGAGAATCTCACATACACCCAATCACCAACATGAAACTAAAGATCCCTCTTTCTCACATCTAAATAGGACTTTCGATGACTTTGGTCCGTGTTCAACCTTTTTCCAATCAAATTCACCTTCTCCATAGCCTCCAACACAAAATCCAGGCTAATCAAGGCCATCTCTCCCAACTTAAACCACCCTATCGGAGATCTATAACTCCTACCATACAAAGCCTCAAATGGTGTCATACCAATCCTAGCATGAAAGTTATTATTATAAGAAAACTTGATGAGTGGAATATGATCATCCCAATCACCCTTGAATTCCAACACACAAGCCCTTAACATGTCCTCCAAAGTTTGAATTCTCCTCTCAGCTTGTCCATCGGTTTGAGGATAAAAAGCGACACACAACTTCACCTAAATACCAAGTCCTCTTTGAAACGACATAAAAAAGTGTGAAGTAAATTAGGTGCCAAAATCCGATATGATAGACCTAGGCAACCATGCAAGCTCACCAACTCATGGATGTATAACCTTGCATAATATTCACCACTAAAGGTAGCCTTGATTGGTAGGAAAGGAGCCGCTTTAGTCATCTTGTCAACAATAACTCAAACTGAGTCAAATTACCTTTTGGTTCGAGGTAAACCAACCACAAAATCCATGTTTACATCTTCCTATTTCCAAGTAGGAATTTCAATATCTTTAGTCAAACCACCGGGCCTTTGGTGCTCTTCACTTGTTGACAATTAAGGCAGTAAGATACAAACTTGGCTATTTCCTTCTTCATACTATGCCACCAATACACTTCTCTTAAATCCCGATACATCTTAGTAAATCCTGGGTGAATAGAGTCATAAGAATTATAGGTTTCACTCATGATCCCCCTCCTAAGATCATCCACATCTGGAACACATAACCGATCTTGATATTGAAGCACACCATCTCCCCATTAAGATAAGGAATCTATGTTCTTTTCAACAACCAACTTCTTCAACTCAAATAATGTCGGGTTTAGATCTTTCTTAGCCTTAACATCCACAACCACAAAAGATTCGGCCCCATTCTCAAAATGAATACCACCATCATTAGAGTCGGCCAACTTAACACCCACTCTAGCCAAATAGTGAACATCATTTGCCAACTGTTTGTTCCCTTCATCAATATGATCCACACTTCCCATAGATAGCCTACTTAGAGCATCAAGTATAATATTTTCTTTGCTGGGATGATATTGTACACTTATGTCATAGTCGTTAAGGAGTTCCAATTATCTCCTTTGTCTCAAGTTAAAATCGCTTTGAGTGAACACATATTACAAACTCTTGTGGTCGGTGAAAACAACATACACCCGATAAAAATAGTGTCTCCAAATCTTCAAGTCAAACACCACTGTCACTAAGTCAAGATCATGAGTTGGATAATTACGCTCATGCACCTTCAATTGCCTTGACGCAGAAGATATACCCTTACTATGCTGCATAAGTACACAACCCAACCCAATCCAAGAAGCATCACAATACACCACCTACCCACCTAAGCCATCTGATAAAGTCAAAATAGGAGCCGATGTAATCCGATCTTTCAAATTCTGAAAATTTCTCTCACACTCATCCGACCATACAAACTTGGCCTTATTTTGTGTCAACTTGGTCAATGGAGATGCAATAGATGAGAAAACTTCAACAAACCTTATATAATGGCCATCCAACCCAAGAAAACTTTGAATATTCGAAGGAGCAAGCCTGTCAAACAAGGCACATCCTTCACCAACTCCCTTTTAACCTCATCTATAAGATCATCTACGATATCTTCCTTGCCTGGATTGTATTACGAGCCCAAAGTAACTTTCTCTATTCGATAGGGAGGGATGGGGAGAAGAAACCTTAAGACACACTCTATGACACTTTATGAATCATGGTAAAGTGAAACATTTCCTAGAATGCCTTATAGCCTCCTACCCATAGATGTGGCGAACTTCATACCCAAGAATAAGATTCTATTTGACACGGCATATTGGACTCCGAAGACCATTTATTTACCTAATGCTCTGATACCAGCTTGTCACGATCCGGACCTAAGGTCTAGAAGTGACATGGCGAATGGAAAACCAAAAGTCCCTAAACAAGCCTCATTGCATCTATCTAGACATCATCAGTTCGGAAGCGTAAAAGAAATAGTAAACACATAGTTATAAGGGATGGAAAAATAGGACTCACACTATGGGTACATCATAAGGATAGGGATTCACATAACACATAGCAAATAATCACTAAGGGGCAGGTAAGTATGACTTACTCTATGGGGTAATAAAGGACTTAGGATCCTCCTCATCATAACATGATTCCATAAGAAAAGCTCATAATAAATCCATAATGACATAACCATTACATAGCCATATCCACAAACGTAATCTCCGAATACAACACTTAGCATATAAAAGTATGGGAGTCTTCAAGATGTCCAACAATGCCTTTAATCATAATATAGGATGGGGACCGGCTCACACTCGAAGTAAATAACATAAACTAAGAACCATAGGTAGAGGAATGTTGTTTTGTCCTTGGAAGATAGGATTCACCACAACAAGTATCATAAGATCCAAATATAGCCATGCACGATGGATGGAGGTTGCCCTCGGCCCCTATATGGTTCGATCATGTAGGCAAAAAGTATGTGTTAGTACATTTATATATACAAAGCATGCTGTCATGGAATGCACAAGGACCCATTAAACATGCAGCCAATGATAAAAGACAAGGGCACACGTGAAAATAATCATACAACAAGTGAATAGTATATAGCAATATGCCATGAGGTGCACGATGCATGAAGGAAAAAGTACTGCATATATATGAGGATGGGACCGTAAACGACATAAGACCAAATAAGATATAACTTGGAACTCCTTTGTCTACCCTATAACGGATAAAGACATCACCTACTTGCCAAAGGTAGATCCATATTCATTCATTAACCACAAAGGGGCATAAGCATACCTATGTTAGGCGAATAGTACAAGAGAAAGGAGTATTGACCCTTTGGGATAGCCCACTCTGCCTACAATCCCATCGGTGCTAGGTCATCATCCAACTAAAATACATTCAAATATATGTGCTTGTAAAAGAGGCATAAGGCTTCTAAATCACTTACATGCATACTTAGGCTTAAATCCAAAACATACTTCATGTAATACTTTCATGCATAGGGATAGCTCCTTTAGAGCACCTTCTTGAGAAACGAGTATGAACCCTTGGGGATAACTCACCCCACCTCAAATCTCAATTAGTGCTCCATAAACATTGTGGTGTAAACATCCATAATTTCTCAAAGATCCATAATCATAGACATTTATGTGATCACATTCTTTTCATAACCATAACCTTATCAAAATCATATACATAAGCATAATTGGGGTTAACCCACTTAAAAAACTTTCATGAAAATCATAGTCATGTATGCATATGCTATAAATGAGATGAGAACAGCATGGGCAGTAGATATTTAAATTAAAATCAACAATACATTATGAAATTCAAGTACAAACATAATTAAATCCACATTTGTTTTATGACATAGTTTACCCATGCTTAAATCAAGCTTTAAAGGGGACATGCCCATTCATATCTTCATAACTTCCATGCAGTCCATCATATTAGGGCTTAAATGACTTTAAAATCAACATTAAAACATAGCTCATACATCAATTGAATTTAGTAAACAATAATCATCAAACCCCATATTGAACATAAGCTTAAATTCCATAAAATTGAGAATAAAAGAGTTTGGGTCTTCTTGGTTGAAAGGAAACAAGAATTAATCCCACATACCTTAGCTAATGAAGAAGATTCAAGAAGAAATTTGATAAAGAAAAGACTTTTTCCTTGATTCCCAGGATTTGTTTTCACAAGAGCCTTTGAGATATTTCTTAAGAATAGTTCAATATAATTCTAAGTGGGAGAATGAATTTGTATAAGGAGAGAAGAGTTTAGGTCCCTTTAATGCCTTAGGTCATAAAGGTCCCTTAGGAGTAGCCAAAATTATTAATAAAGCATTAATGAAGCAAAATAAAATTTGTTGCCAGGGGTCCCATGAGAAGTTCTCATGCTCTGTACAAGGTCTTACAGACCGTGAAACCCTCCCGTGAGACCACACTTAGCAAAATCTCAGAAAACACTATTCAGATGGGCTTTACAAAAACAGGCATAACTTCTTGATCAAAACTCTGAATGAGGTGAAATTAGATGCATTGGAAAGCTAATTTAAAGAGATCCAATTTGATAGGTCATGGTTCACCAAGGTTTTTTTGTGCTAAGATATATGACTATTTAAAGTTGACCCTTTTATCAGTTCTGGTAAAAAACCTAGCTTGCAAAAATTGACCCTTTTAGGGTTTATGACCCTAAACAATATAATAATCTTGAATTGAAGGCTTGAAAGTGAACTTAGCATATGCTTAAAGATTCCATACTTACAAAAATTCGATGAAAGCACCCAAACCATTGGTTCTCATGGTTTGTACCAAGCTATGGGGACCGTGTACTCCTCCGTACCACTTCACTTAGAAATTTTTTGATATCATAGCTCTGAGATGGTGATGCAATACTTAGAAAATTTTCACTTCGGCACCGACACAGGAGGGCCTCATGGACCGTGAAGAACAATATGGTCTGTGAAAGGGGCCGTGCCATTTGCCTTGGCTTCAAAACTGTGAAGTTTCAAGTCCAAGACTGCCACACAGTCTGTGAAGCCTCACACGGCCTGTATGGGGTCCATGTGTTGTATGCCTTAGTCCCAAACCCCATGTTAAAGCCTATACACCCCACACAAGGCCATGAGGCACTTAAAGGAGGTTTCACATAGTCCGTATAACCTCACACGGACCGTGAAGGCTTCCGCGGAGTGTCACCTTAGTCCAAAACTTTCCAGAAAAATTTCTAAGCCCCATTGAAGTCATACAAAGTTTGGGTCCTTACAATTTCTAAAATTTTGAGTTTGGATGAGTTTCGGGGGTCCATTCTGAGTAGGGAATTTGGACTTAGGTTGCTGATTTTGCTAATATCTAGTGAACGATCACTCTCTTCTCTGTGTTTGCGAAGGAGCCTCTACATTCGCAAAGGTCTTGGGAGTTAGCACTCTGCGATCATGGGATGGGTTCCGCATTTATGAAGCACTTTACATACCTGAACAAATTTTAATTCCAAAAACACCATTTTTAATCAATTTCAAGACTTCTAAGCTTTTTAGGAGCGATTATGAAGAAGGGTTTTCAATGATTTGTGTTGGGTAAGTGTTTTTAACCCTTAAATGAGAACTTTCTATTCATTTTACCTTGATTTTACCTTTGATTTCATGGATTTAATCACTCAAAATTTTTGATTTTTTGACTAAGTTTTCCAAATTTTAATCATTGATTTCTCATTTAATTTAAGCTTAATTTTTATGCAATTTTCTCCAATAAAGTCTATGCTTTTTAGTAGAATAAGATTTTGAAATCACTTTTCAGATTTGAGACTTTTAATTTTAGACCTAATTTTAACCATTTTGCCTTAAGCATAAAATATGCCAATATGGATATCAAAATACTTCTCTTGATGAGTAGTCTCTTTTGTTGATAGTGCTTGATCTAATTGGAGGCTTAGTGTGAAAATTTGAATTGGTTCAAAGCTTATCCATATGCGGTTTTGGCATCGAGGTAGCTTTAGCTAACCTTTTAGGCCTGGATTTGAGTTATTAATCTTGTCATGTGATAATTGTGAGATTTTGATGGATTTTTGCAATTGAGTTGTGTTGAAAAATAATGATGAAAAGTGATTTCGGTTGAGTTATTGTATAATCTTGATCCTATTTATGAACTAAGTTGAATTATGATGAATTGAGATAGAATGGGACTATATGAACCTTGTGAGACCAATTGAAAGGAGTAAAGTCTGGTAATATTGCTATACTTGTATTGTTTGGTTGAGATAAGTCTATTATCATTGTTATAATTATATATTTGGGATGAGTCATGTCTGGTATGAAGGTCACACTTGCATATTTGGGACGTGTTAGGTCCATAATATTTATATTCTTGCATAGATGGGACGAGTTAGGTCTAATATGGTTGACATTCTCGATTATTGATATAATTATAATGATCTCAAATATAATGATGATTTGGGCATTAGTTGTGACACTTGATGTTATTCCTAGGGTGCATATGATCTGTATGAGTTTCATGCCTCATTATCCCTTTTGTGGTGCTTTTTACATGTCTACATGCATAATAGGGTTGCATTGTTTATTTATATCTATCTCATGTGGCTTGTAACAATCCTTTATCTAGGTAGGAGGAAAGGGCATTCTGATTCACGTTGGAACTACCCCCTTGACTGAGGCACGAGGCAAGGGTAAGAGTCATACTTCACATATCTTGACCATGGGTAGGTAGCAAGGACTCAACATCATATTATTACGACCATTGGCAGGTGGCAAGAATATGGCATGCTGATATTACTTAACCACAAATAGGTGGCAAGGCTGTGATACCCTTTGTATCTATCATGATTAGTTGTGAATTATATTTCCTATTGTGGTTTTATGACGTCATTGGTTCTTGAGGAAATTTTTGCTCATGACTATGGTACATGTATTATCATTTTGTGCTAACCTTTTTTGATTCAGGTATAGGGTACTCCGTTATACCATACTTGTTCGATTTCTCTTACCCAGTCAATTGAACTTACTAGGTATATTTTTGTGTACTCACCCCTATTGTTTCCTCCTTGTAGATCGTGCACAGGGTACAAGATAGGTTAGTTGATCTTTTCATCCAAGTGTTATCTTTAGCATCGAGATCTTAGCGGTGAGGCTTAGACTCTGAGTCATCGTAGATCTCTGGATCCTCTTTTATTTCCTTTCTATCAGACTATGTATGAGATATTATCAGACAATATTACATTTATTTTTGAGACAGTTGTATTTATTCTCTAGTACTGTTTTAGATGCTCTTGTACTCAGGACTCTAGGTTTTGGGAGATTTCTTATGTCTTATGAGTTTATTTCCACTTTGTTTATTTTTCTTTAGTTGCCATCCATTTTGGAAAACTTTGGTGTCAGAGCTCTAGGTTCATTGGGCTCGCAAGTCATGAGCAGGATGTCTAGTAGAGTCTCACGGATCAATATGTAGACGTCCACAACCATCTTTCGGAGGCTACGAGATACTTGTTCAGAAAAGCTTTCACACCTTGCCTCAATTCATGCATTCCTTTATATTACCCATTTTGAAAGTGTCTAATCTACTCCTTCTGCATAGATGTCGACTACCAGATCCCCTCAATCATTGAGTGAGCCCGAGGTAGCTAATGTGGCTCCCACTCGAGGTCGAGATGGAGTTCAGGGCAGGACCAGAGACAAAGGATATGTTAGAGGGGCAGTCCCACCTCGATGGCAGACTTGATCGATTTTTCCAGAGCCTATTATGGTGCTATAGGGGCCTATTAATCCTATCCCACCTACTTCTGCTCCACCCCTACAATTTTAGTGCAAAAGTTACTTATGAGGTTGTTAACTAGATTGACGGGAGCTCCATCGTCCTTAGCCCTTGTTGAGAGATCGATTTTTACCACATTGGTTGGTCCTTCTAGTGCTCCACTAGAGTCGGCTATAATTCATGTGGGTCCTTCTTTAGCTCCGGTAGACCCTTCTACGACTGTTCTTACTCCACTTTATGCATCTAGACTATGTTTGGGTACTCAGCTACATAGTTTGGTCGTTGCTCAATCTATTTCACCTCCTATGTTTATGGTGCCACCATCTTCTTCCAGTCTAGATATGAATACAACAAAATAGAAGAGTTTTGAAAGATTTATGTGGTTGGCACCACCATGATTTAATGGCACTCTTGGAGATAGAGCTTATGATCTTCTATGAAAGTGAGAGGATTGATTATGTAACCTAGCTATTCTTGAGTCACAGGGTGGCCTACGCTTAAAATTAGTGTATCGCCCTTGCAAAATAGTGGTGGAGGTCAGTGGTAGCTTGTCGACCTGTTGGATCACCAGTTATTACTTGGAGACAGTTCGCTGAGATATTTTTCAAGAGATTCATTTCCTACAGCCTTTGAGGTAGCCGCTAAGATGAGTTTGATAGGCTACAATTGGGATCTATGTCTGTTTCTAGCTATGAGGCAAGATTTTATACCTTATCTAGATATGCCTTATCTAGCATTCCTATTGAGTTAAAGATGATCTAACGGTTTGCCAAAGGCTTGGTAGGGTATCTTCAAGAGGCTACAACTTCCTTAGTGTTAGTTGGAGGTACCTTCTAGAGTGTTATGGATCATGCTTGTATGATAGAGCGTATTAAGCAAGATAGATAGGGTAGCGGGAGGATGTTTCATCGACATAGATAGTCTAGTTGGCACCCACCACGGGACCAAGAGATTTAGAGGTAGAGTCATCAAGGCCGAGCAGTTCAGGTAGCTCTCCCAGCATCTGATAGATTTGACAAATCTAGGTCTACTTAGGTGGGTAGTGTACCTAGACATGGTGGTTCTTTCGTGCAGTCATCTCAAGGTTGAGACCCCAAGCTTGTTATGTTTGTGATGAGGTTGGGCACTTTTCCAACCGTTGTCCATATCAAGTGTTTCATACTCAGGCTACAAGACCTCGGCAGCAACCAAAGATACCTCCCAAGGCATCAACAGTGGTGCTAGAGGATGTCGTGGTATAGGGGAGGTGGTTTCCGTGGAGGCACATAGGCTAGTGGTGGTTATAGAGTTTGCTATGTTGTTCCTGACAAGGTCGAGGTAGAGGCTTCTGATGCAGTTATCACAAGTATGGTTCTAGTATACCACCGTTCAACTTTAGTTTTGTTTGATCTAGGCTTTACTTATTCATATGTGTCGGCATGTTTTGCTTTTGATATTTATATTATGTGAGAGCAGTTTTTTGAGCCTATTTGTGTTTCTATCCTGGTAGGTGAATCAGGTTTATCGGGGTTGTGTTATGACTTTTATAGGGAGAGATACTGTTGCTGATATGATATAGTTTGACATGGTAGATTGTGATGTGATATTGGGTATAGACTGATTGTCGCCTTATCATGATATCCTTGATTGTCATGCGAAGATTGTAACCTTATCTTGCCCTTATTTACCTCAATTGATATGGTCTGGAGCACCTAGTACCTATCCAAGGGTATTATTTTTTATATGGATGCCTTTTGATTGATGAGGAAGGGGTGTTTGGCATATTTGTCTCTTGTTCAGGCTATTTCTCAAGAGTCCCGTCACTGGGTGCTACTAGGTTTACTAGAGAGTTTATGGATGTATTTTCAACTGATTTACGTGATGTTCCTCTGGAGCGTTATATTGACTTTGTTATTGATGTAGAGCCCAGCACTAAGCCCATATGTATTGCTCCTTATCAGATGGCTCCGCTAAATTAAAGGAGTTGAAGGAACAATTGGAAGATTTTATAAAGAAAGGCTTTATTCATCCGAGTGCATCTCTCTGGGGTGCTCCTATATTATTTATGAAGAAGAAAGATGGCACTCTTTGTATGTGTATTGACATTCATCAGCTTAACAAAGTGTCTATCAAGAATAATTAACCCTTGCCTCGCATTAAAAATCTTTTGACCAGTTGCACGGTACCCCAGTGTACTCTATGATAGACTTGCAGTATGGTTACCATCAATTGAGAGTTTGGGAGTCTGTTATACCAAATAAATCTTTCAGGAACCATTATGGGCATTATGAGTTCGTGGTTATGTCCTTCTGGTTGGCTAATAACTCGGCTGCTTTTATGGAGTTGATGAAATGATTGCTCAGGCCCTATTTTGACATCTTTGTGATTGTGTTCATAGATGATTTCTTTGTTAATTCGAAGAGTGAGCAAATCATGTTCAACACTTGAGGACTATACTTTAGAGATTGAGGGAAGAGAAGTTGTAGGCTAAGTTCTCATAGTGCGAGTTGTGGCTTTTGTCCATTGCATTCCTTGGCCATATTATGTCAAAAGAGGGTATTAGGGTCGATCCGACTAAGGTAGCAGCTGTTCATGAGTACGCAAGGCCTACTTTGGTAATTGAGATTCAGAGTTTCCTTGGTTTGGTGGGGTAATATCGGTGTTTTGTTCAGAGTTTCTCATGTATAGCAGCCCTATGGAACATATTAACTCAAAAGGCTGTAGCATTCCAATGGTGGGATGATTGCGAGTTAAGCTTCCAAAAGCTCAAGGATTTGTTGACTTCAGCACCTATTCCTGCTTTACCTAAGGAGAGAGTTCAATTTGTAGTACATTGTGAGGCTTCAGGTGTAGGGTTGGGTGGAGTATTATGTAAAAAGGGAGAGTGATATCCTATGCTTCTAGACAGTTGGAGGTGCATGAGAGAAACTGCCTTACCCATGACTTGGAGTAGGCTGCATTTGTGTTTGTGTTGAAATTCTGGTAAAATTATCTTTATCGGGTGCATTTTTGGATCTTTACCGATCATCAGAGTCTCAAATATATCTTTACTCAGCCTAATCTAAACATTAGACAGCGTAGGTGGTTGGAGTTGCTTAAGGATTATGATATCGCTATTCTCTATCACCAAGGAAAGGCTAATGTGGTGGCAGACTCTTTATGCCGGAAGACTACTAGTATGGGGAGTTTGCCATTCTTGAGGGCTACGGAAGGCCCTTAGCTCTAGAGGTTCAGTTAGTCGCTAGATAGATGGTCTATTTGGACATTTCTCCTCCTCAGAGTATTTTGGCATCTGTTGAGGCTAGATCTTCCGTGCTTGATTAGATATGTGCTCACCAGTTTGAGGATCCCAGATTATGCATGATTCATGATAACATGTTAAGGGGTGAAGCCAAGGTGGCTATTATTGACTCTGATGGTGTTTAGAGGGTTAATGGTAGAGTTTGTGTGCCTAAAGTTTGTAACTGGGTGAAATTGATATTAGAGAAGGCCCATTGTGCTAGATATTCTATTCATCAAGGCATGGCTAAGATGTATCATGATCTTAAATAACATTATTGCTGCTTTGGCATGAAGAAAGACACTATTGAGTTTTTTGCCAAGTGTTTGAATTGACAACAGGTGAAGTATAAGTATCAAAATCCAGGTGGATCCATGTAAAGGATGTCCATTCTCAAGTGAAAGTGGGAGAGAGTGACCATAGATTTTGTCATAGGTATAAGTTTGATATAGTTTTGGTGGTCATTGATCGATTGACCAAGTCGGCACACTTCATATCAGTGAAGACTAGCTATGGTGCAGAGTAGTTAGAATTTATATTCGGGAAATTGTCAAATTGCATGGTCTGCCAGTATTTATAGTATCAAACAGAGGGTCTGTGTTTACTTTTAATTTTTGGAGGGCCTTACAACATAGTTTGTGTACTAGGGTGGATTTGAGTTCAACTTTTCACCCTCAAACTGGCGGTTAGTCGGACTTTTTATGCACCATTAAAGTGTTAGAGGATATGCTTAGGGCTTGTGTTATTGATTTTGGGGCCCAATAGGGCCAGTACCTACCATTGGAAGAGTTTGCATATAACAATAGTTATCATTCAAGCATCGAGATGACACCATTTGGGGTCTTGTATTGCTGGAGATGTAGATCACTCATTGGATCGTTTGATTTAGGTTCGGCAGAGGTGTTAGGTGTTGATTTGCTTTGGGATGCCATTGACCGGGTCCAACTGATGCAGAGTAGACTTTTGATAGCCGAGAGTCGCCATAAGTATTATGTTCATAAGAGGGTTAGGCCTCTTAAGTTCTAGGTTGGTGACAATGTTTTGCTAAAGGTTTCAACTATGAAGGGTGTGATGACATTCGGGAAAAGAGGCAAGCTTAGTCCCAAATTCATTGGCCTTTTTCAGATTTTAAGGAGAGTTGGTGAGGTAGGCTATGAGTTGGCTTTACCATCGAGACTATCTTCTATTTTTCATGTTTCTATGCTTCGTCGGTACATTCCAAATGAATGTCATGTGATTCCTTATAACTCTATTGAGTTGGGTCCAGATTTGTCCTTTGAAGAGGAACCTATAATCATATTGGATAAGCAGGTCTGGAAATTGAGATCCAAGGATATACCTTATGTGAAGGTTCAGTGGCAGCATCTTTCTGTTGATGAGGCCACTTGGGAGTTGGAGTCTGATATGCGGGCAACATATCACAACCTTTTGAGGCTTTAGGTACTCCATTTTTCCTTATGTTCGAGGCCGAACATTCTTCTTAATAGTGAATTATATGATGACCTGGTTGGTCATTTTTGTTGTAATCTGTGAAAATTACTATTTTACCCGTTTGTAAGTTACTTTTTTTGAACTATTTGAATAGTTAGAACTGAAATCCTTATTTTTAAAAGATTAAAATATGAGTTTTGCTCTTTTTGAAAGCTTAAGATGTTGAAAAGGTGAGCTTTTTTTTAATTTTTCTAAGTTTCGAATGTCAGATCGGAGATCCACTGATTCCATTAGCTCTGGAATGCCGAAACTGAACTACAGGAAGTTGGAGTTCCTGGGGTATTTTGATGCCTTAAACTAATTTTATTGACTTGAATCGGCAAATGTGGCGAGAAGGCCTAAAAATTGATTTCAGATGATTCCGTTGAGTCTGTATCGCTATTTTTAGTAGGGATGCATATAAAGTTGGAGAAACTCTGAGTTCAGATGAGTTTCATGGGTCCATTCCAAGTAGGGAAATTGGACTTAGGTTGCTGATTTTGTTGATATCTAGTCCAACTTCACTCTCTTCTCTGCATTCGAGGAGGTATTGGGGAGTTTACACTCCGTGATCACGGCATGAGCTCCACGTTTGCGGAGCACTTTACATACCTGAAAATTTTTTAATTCCGAAAACACCATGTTTAATATATTTTCAAACATCTAACTTTTTGGGGGAGGTTATGAAGAAGGATGTTTGAAGATTTGTGTTGGCAAAGTGTTTTTAACCCTAAACTAAGCATTTTTCTATGAATTTTACACTGATTTTAGCTTTGATTTCATGGATTTAGTCACTCAAAACAGGGGTATTTTTACTAAGTTTTCTGAACCTTAATAATTGATTTCTCATTCAATTAAAGCTTGATTTTAATGGAATTTTCGTCCATGAACTCTATTTTTTGAGTAGAATATGATTCCAAAATTAATTTCCTAATTTGAGACTTTCAAACTTTAGCCCTAATTTTAACCATTTTGCCCCTAAGCCTCAAATATGCCTATATGGGTGTCAAAATGCTTCTCTTGATGAGTAAACCTTTTGTTGATAGTGGTTGATCTGCTTGGAGGCTCGATTTGAAGATTTGAGTTGATTGAAAGCTTGTCCTAATGTGGTTTCGGCATCGAGGTAGGTTTGGCTAACCTTTAGGGATTGGATTTGACTTATTGATCTTGTAATGTGATAGTTGTGAAGTTTAGATGGATAATTGTGCAATTGAGTTGGTGCGTTGGAATGATGATGGAAAGTGATTCTGGTTGAGCCGAATTGTGGTATAATCTTGATCTTATTGATGAATTGATGAGGACTTGAGATAGAATGTGAATAAATGAGCCGGCTGAGACCAATTGAGATGAGTAAGTTCCAGTAATATTGATGTACTTGTATTATTGGGTCGAGATAGGTTTGGTATCATTATTGTAATTGTAGATTTAGGATGAGTCAGGTATAGTATCAAGCTCACACTTGCATATTTGTGATGGGTTAGGCCCATAATATTGATATTCTTGCATACTTGGGAAGATTTAGGTCCAATATGGTTGACTTTCTCGATTATTAATATAATTATGATGATGTAAAATATGATGATGGTTTGGGCATTAGCTTCTAAACCTGATATTATTCATTGGATGCATATGATCTGTATGTGTTGCATAACTTAGTATCCTTGTTCTGGTGCTTTTTACATGTGTACATGTATAATTGGGTCGCACTGTTGATTTATATCTATTGCGTGTGGCTTGTGACAACCCTTGATCCGAGTAGGAGGCAAGGGCATTAGAATTCACGTTAGGACCACCCCCTTTTACCTGGGCAGGAGGCAAGGGTGAGATTCATACTTCACATATCTTGACTATAGGTAGGTGGTAATGACTTGGCATCATATTATTACTTGACCACGGACAGGTGGTACGAATGTGGCATACAAATTTTTCTTGGCCACGGGCAGTTTGCAAGGTTGTGATACCCTTGGTATTTTGCATGAGTAGTTGTGCATTATATTTCCTATTGTGGTTATATGACTTCATAGGTTCTTGAGGAGATTTTAGCTCATTATTATGGTACATGTATTATCATTTTGTTTAACCATTTTGGATGCAGGTATATGGTTCTTCGTTATTACATACTTTTTCAATTTCTCTTACCCAGTCGGTTGAACCTACTGGGTACATTTTGGTGTACTCTCCCCTACTTTGTTTCCTCTCTACAAATCGTGCATAGGGTACAGGAAAGGGTTGTTGATCTTTTCATCCGAGTGCTATCTGTACCATCCAGATCTCAGTGATGAGGCTCAAACCATGTATCAGATATTATGAGATAGTATTGTATTTTCTTTTGAGTGAGTCGTATTTGCTCTCCAGTACTATTTTAGATCTCTTGTACCCATGACTCCAAGTTTTGGGAGATTTCTTATATTTTATGGGTTTATTTCCACTTTATTTATCTTTCATTAGTTGCGATCCATTTTGTGTCATGACACATTCACGTCCCCAATTTCGATATTCATAAAAAATAGCAAAACCTATAATAAATCATTCATACATGCAACACAGGTTCAAAAACAACTCTAAAGTCGTCCCCGCTTGATTCTTAACAAGATTTTCAAAGTTTTAGGTATGATTATCTCATAACAAACCCTAATCAACTTCACAAACAATGGTGTTATTCAAAGAACTAGAACAAGGGCATTGCTCGCATTATCTTGGGCATTCTTCTCAGTGTTCTTTGGATCTCTGGGTCAAACGGCGTCAAGGGAATGCCTTGACTTTGAGTGTTGTGCATACACTACACCTGCACGTTAAAACAAAAAACAAAAATGTAAAATTAGGGAAATAAGGATTAATTCCCAAACTACTCAAATTAAATACATCTAGCCGTATTACCTGGCAATGGCACAAAAACATGATATCCCACAAGCTACACCTCCTTTTTAGACGTTAAACCGGCCATTGTCAAGATGTATAACCTAACCAAGGTTAGGGATGAACCTATGAGGAATATGGTAGACTTAGAGTAATTTCGAGAAATTCGAGTTGATTAACCTACTTATCCCCCCAAAGGAGGGATTTTATAAAACTATACAAAGAAATCCTAAACTAAGACAAGTGCGTGAAACTAGTAAGATGAGTAACTAGGGTAATGTGTTACCTATGATTCCCTAACTTGGTATCATGAGATAATTGCATTCTTTTCTAGTATATAGCAAATAAAACGGTAGGTTAAGTTTACCAAACTCTTTGATCAACGCGAGAGGTAAATTTCACAATGTGATTTGATCCATCTCCATAGTGTGACATTACTAACCTATCCTATTATTCAAGTACAACCTCCCCTTGATCTAGTTTGGTTGATTAGACATAAAGTATAAATCGAATCTTGTTAATTAATCTATTTTCTGATTTATCACTACCTTTATCCAATCAATAACACAAGGCGAGTGCTAATGTTGGCTACCATTAAGAAACAATCAAAACGAAGAGAATTAAGTAATACATCTATGCACACTTTCCAAGAATAATGAATTATCTATTTTTACCTTGTTAGTTCTTCATGGTTCCTTGTGGATTTAGCTACTCATTATCATTACAGATGCAAGAATCATGATATTGAATAGCATAATTAAGCACTTACAAGAATGAAAATAAGAACAAGAAATTCAAGCTCTTTAATGAAAATCGAAAATATGAATTAAGATCACAAAATATTGTTTTCAAAGTGTCTCACAATGTTTCTCACATTCTCTACTTACTATCTCTAGTTGCTCTACGAAATATAACCTAAAAAACCTATTTTTAGTATTTCAAATACAAAACCAAATAAAAATAGGAGAACTGGGTTCGGCAGGCTCTACGACCATCTCTATGTGCCATATAACGTTATATGGCCCATGGTTGCGGCTTCATGGACTTCATCTTGATTTTGGGGTTGACTTCTATGAGACCTATCTATGAGCCCTATAAAGACTGACGACCCATGCAAGGTTTTATCTGCTAACATTTCAGCAACTCCCCATTTTCTGATCCTTAGAGTCCAAGACCTTATCTATGACTCATACATAGTTTCACTACTCGTCTACATGTTCATAGATGCAACTTCAAAAAATTTCCCCTTCAGTGGATTTCACTATGAAACAAACTCTATGGCTCGTGGAAATATCCATAGTCCATAAAGGGTGTCATAGAACAACAAAAGTTTCAACTTCCGTACACTTTGCTGAAAATCATGCCAAACCCTATAATCCTAAAAGAACAAACATAAAAACACATCAAATCTACTAACATCACTTTGAAAATACACCAAATTCCAAGTTTTAGGCACCAAAAGGGTTATATTTTGATAGCCCATCACATGTACTTCTTCATTCTTATTCAAATTCATTCAATACACTTAGAATATTCAAATTCTCTCATCTAAAGAACCCTTCTCAAGTGTGCCATAAGAGATTTAGCTAGGAGCTCAAGGAAGAGGCTTCTCCTCCAATCAATTTTTTCTTGATTCTTCTATGTTATCGAAGGTATGTAGGATTAATTCATGTCCCATTTCAATCATGAAGACCCCAAACACTTTTAACTCCTTGATTTATGAATTGTTTTTCTTACTTTGAATATCAGTCTTTTGAGTTATTATTTATTTGATTAAACTGAGATATGGGCTATTCTAATTGATATTTTTAAAGTGATTTAAGCTCTAATATGTAGAATTTCATTGATATTATGAAGATTTGAATATGCATGTCCCTTTTAAATGTTGATTTAGGCTTGGGTAATCTCAAGTATGATTTAAATGCAAATTTCTTCATGGATTTACTTGGTAATCATAATATATTATTGGTTTAAGTATGAATCTCTATTGTCCATGCTATTCTCTCATCATTTATGGCGTATGCATGCATGAACATTGATTTTCATGAAGTTTATGATGTAGGTCAAGACTCAATGATGCTATGACTGTGTTCTCAAGCAAGTATGGATATGAAAAGAATGAGATCACATCAGGTCCATGATATGGATCTTTGAACAATTACGGGTGTTTACAGCACTATGTACTAGAACAAAGAGTTATTCCTATGCACGAAAGTATGACATGAAGTATGATTTAGCCTTTTAGCCAAAGTATGCATGATTATGAAGTATGTTTGGCTTTTAAGCTTATGTATGCATGAAAATAATTCATAAGACTTAGGCCTCTTTCCAAGAACATATATGTATATGTATTCTCGTAGGTTGTTCACTTAGCACCGAATGATATTGGTGGAGGGGGCTCGACCCAAGGTGTCCTTATGTAAATTCTCCTTTTCCGTAACTATGTCCCTAGCATAAGTCCATGGATATTCCCCTTTTATAGGATAATTATGAGAAGGATCTACCTTTGGAACCCCTTTATCTGGTGTGAAGCAAAAAATGGAGTTCCAAGTGATAGCTCACTTGGTCTTATATCAGTTATGGTTACAACCCCGTTATGTATAAAGTATTTTGACATTCATGCATCATGAATTCATGGCATATTGATATAATATTCTTTCTTTTATGCTTTCTTTTATATTTGTGCCCTTATCACCTACCATTGAATGTAGGTTTAATGAGTTCATATGCATTGCATTCCAACATACTTAGTACATTCAAACGTATTAACGCATACTCTTTGCCTACATGATCTAACTGTGTAGGGACCGGTGACTATCTTCATCCACCTATTGACAGTTAGCTTGGATTGTGAGAGATTGCTTGTGGTGAGTCCTATCATTCAAGGAAAAGGCACCTTTTATCCAGCTATTGTTCTATTTCCACTTATGTCATTTTTTTTAGGTAAAGCCCAGTACATGTCTTGGCCCCCATCCTATTCTATGACTTAGAGACATTGTTGGACAACATGTAAACTCTGTACGGGCTTATATGTGTTATGCTATCATGTTTATGAAGACTAGAATGATGCGTATCTCGTTATGTTAATCATATGATTATATGATTATGATGAGATGTAGAAATGTTGAAAGTCCTAGCCCCTTCTATCCCCATTGCGCGAGTCATACTTACGCACCCCTTAGTTCTTATTTTCTATGTGCTATGTGAATCTATGAAAATCCCTACACCTATGACATCCCCATAGCGTGAGTCTACTTTTCCTTCCCTTAGAACTATGTGCTTAAATTCTTATTATGCGCTTCCAAACCGATGATGTGTATGTGTATGCTATGAGGCTTATTTATGGACTCTCAGGTTCCCATTTGTCATGTCACTCCTAGGCCCTAGGACCAGGTCGTGACAAGTTTGGTACAAGAGCACTAGGTTTATAAATGATCCTTGAAGTCCAACATGTCACATCGAGTAGATTCCTATTTATGAGTGTCAAGTGCACCATGCCTCTAGATGGGAGGCTATGATGGCATTTTAGGAATTTCTTTCCTTTTTACATTATTCTCTATAGTTGCAACTCATTTTGGGTCATGACATGTTTGGTATCACAGCATTAGATTCATTAGGCTCATGAAGTAGGAGCAGGGTGTCTAGTAGACTCTCGTGGATTGGTATGTAAACATCCACACTATCTTCAAGAGGCTATGGGGCACTTGATTGGAAAGACTTTAACATCTTGTGTCTATTCATCTGTTTATTAATATTACATATTTTGAAAGTGTCTAATCTACTCTTTCTGTGCAAATGCCAATTACCAGGTCCCGTTGATCAGTAGGAGAATATGAGACAACTGTTGTGGCTCCCACTCGAAGTTAAGGTAGAGTTTAGGACAGGGCCAGGGGATGAGGATTTAATAGAGGAGCAGCTCTATCTCGAAGGAAGCCTAGATCATCCTCTCCAAAGCCTGCTTATGAGCCAGAAGGGCCTACAGATCCTATTCTTTTGCCCTCAGCCCTAGATGTTTCACCATCAATTCAAAAGTTACTTTTTAGGGTACTAGCTAGATTGGAGGAAGCACCTCCAATCCTAGCTATTATTAATACTCTAATTTCTATAGGACTAGTTGGTCTATATAGCTCCGTCTGAGCCAACCATGACTCATGTTGGTCCTTCTTCAGTTCTAGCAGATTATCCATGGATGTTGTAGTTCTACCCTAACATCCAGGCTGAGTTTGGGTTCTTAATTTCAGTGTTTGAAAGTTGCTCCATCTACAACACCATCCTTATTTATGGTGCCACCATCTCCTGCCAACCTAGCCATGTGCGGAGTAGAAGAGGTTTCTGTGGTTGGATCCCCCACGATTAAATAGAACCCTTGGTGATAGATCCTATGACTTCTTGTTAGAGTGCCAGGACACATCTAAGGCTATGACAGGTGGTTCTAGAAGGGGTCATGGTATAGTTGAAGGTGGTGCCCATAGTGATCTACAGGCTAGTGGTGGGCATAGAGTTTTGTATGTTGTTCTAGATAGATTTGAGCCACCAGCCTTTGATGCAGTTATCACAACTATGGTTCTAGTATGCACCATTTATCTTTGTTTTTTTTATGTAGGCTCTATTAAAATTCATATGTGTTAGTCTATTTTGCTTATGATATTGATACTATGTGTGAGCCACTTGTCAAGCTTATTTGTATTTTCACCTGGATAGGTAAAGCATTAGTGGAGAATCGAGTGTATCAAGGTCATATTGTGACTTTTATAAGAAGAGACACAGTTGCTGATTTGATATTATGGGATATGGTTAGCTTCAATATGATATAGGGCATGGACTTATTGTCTCCTAATCATACTATCCTTGATTGCAATGTGAAGACTGTGACCTTATCTTGCCCCAACTTGACTCAATTGGTATAGATTGGAGCACCTAGCTCTAAGGGTGTTATTTCTTATATGCATGCTTGTTGGTTGATGGAGAAGGGATGCTTAGCTTATTTAGCTCATGTTCAGGCTTGTTCTCAGGAGCTCCTATTGTTGGAGACTACTAGGGTTGCTAGAGGGTTTATGGATATATTCTCAACTGATTCACAAAGTGATCCTCTAGACAATGATATTGATAGAGAGTTGGGGACTAAGCCCATCTATTGTTTCATATTGGATGGCTCCAGCTGAATTAAAAGAGTTGAAGGAACAATTGGAAGATTTTATGACGAAGGGTTTATTCTTCTGAATCTATCTCAGTGGGGTGCTCCTATATTTTTTGTGAAGAAAATCGATGGTACTATGCATATGTGTATTGACTATCGCCAGCTTAACAAAGTGACCATCAAGTATAAAGATCCTTTGTCTCACATTGATGATCTTTTTAACAAGTTTAGGGGTCTCGGTATTCTCCAAGATTGATTTGAGGTCCGGCTATCCTCAGTTGAGAGTCTGGGAGTTTGATATCCTGAAGAAAACTTTTTAGACCCGTTATAGGTATTATGAATTCATGGTTATGTATTTCTGGTTTACTAATTGCCCGATTGCCTTTATGGAGTTGCTGAACTGAGTGTTCAAGCCCTATTGGGACATATTATTATTATGTTCATAGACGATATCTTGGTTTATTGCAATAGGGAGGCCGAGCATATTCAGCACAGTCGTACTTCAGAGATTGAAGGAATAGAAGTTGTATGCAAAGTTCTAAAAAGTGCGATTTTTGGCTTGAGTCAGTTGCATTCCTTGGTCATGTTGTGTCAAAAGAGGGTATTATGGTTGATTCGGCTAAGATATCACCTGTTCGTAAGTGGGGTAAGCCTACTTTTGTGATAGAGATTCAGAGTTTCCTTGGCGGGGGTATTATCAATGTTTTATCCAGGGATATTCCACTATAGCAACCCCGTTGACTAGATTTACTCAGAAAGCTATGGTATTTTAGTGGTCGGCTGATTGTGAGGCGAGCTTCTGAAAGCTCAGGATTTGTTGACTTTAGAACCCATTCTTGCTTTACCCAAGGAGGGAAACCTATTTGTAGTGTATTATGATACTTGTGGTGTGGTTTCAGGTGGTGTATTTATGCAAAAGGAGAAGGTGATAGCCTATGCTTCTAGACAGTTGAAGATGCATGAGAGAAACTATCCTACCCATGACTTGGAGTTGGCTATGGTTGTGTTTGTGCTGAAATTCTGGCAATTTTTATTTTTTTGGGGTGCATTCTGAGATCTTTACCAATCACTGGATTTTCAAATACATATTTTCTATGCTTAACCTAAACATGAGACAGCGTAGGTGGTTGGAGTTACTTAAGGATTATGATATCTTTATTCTGTACCACCCTGGGAAGGCCAATGTGGTGGAAGATACTTTGAGCTGGAGCGCTACTAGTATGGTAAGCTTGGCATTCTTGAGGGTTGAGGAGAAGCCTTTAGCTTTGGAGGTTCAATCGCTTGCCAGGCAGATGGTTCGATTGGATATTTCTCCTCCTTAGAGTATATTGTCCTTTGTTGAGGCTAGGTCTTCGTAGCTCGATCAGATTTTTGCTATTTAGTTTGAGGACCCCAGGTTGTGCATGCTTCGTGACAAGGTGAGGAGAGCTGAAGCCAAGGTGGTTATTACTGATTTTGATGGTGTTCTGAGGATAAATGGTAGAGTTTGTGTGCCTAAGGATGGGTATTGTGTGAGATCTCTATTAGGGGAGGCCCATTGTGCTAGATATTCTATCCATCTAGGTGTGGCAAAGATGTACTATGATTTAAAATAACATTATTAGTTTTTTGGTATGAGAGGGACATAGCTGAGTTCGTGGCCAAGTGTTTGAATTGCCAACAAGTCAAGTATCTAAACCAAAAGCGCAGTGGATTAATGCAAATGATTCCCATTCCAAAGTGGAAGTGGGAGAGAGTGATTATGGACTTTGTCACAGGTTCGCCCATGGCTTTGGCAAGTTTGATTAAGTTTGGGTGGTTGTTGATCGATTGACCAAGTCAGCTCACTTGTTAGATTGCATGGGGTGCTAGTGTCTATAATATCAAATAGATGGTCTGTGTTAACTTCTCACTTTTGGAAGGCTCTGCAACATGGTTTGGGTACTAGAGTGGATTTGAGTTCATTTTTTCACCCTCAGACTGGATGTAAGTCCAAGCGTACCATTCAAGTGTTGGAGGACATGCTTATGTCCAGTGTGATCGATTTTTGGGCCCAGTATGACTAGCACTTACCATTGGCAGAGTTTGCATATAACATCAGTTACCATTCTAGCGTCTAGATGCACCATTTGAGGGTTTGTATGATCGGAGGTCTAGATCACGGATTAAATGGTTTGATTCAAGTTTAGCTGAGGTGGTCAGTATAGATTTACTCCAGGATGGCATGGACAATGTTTGATTGATTCAGAGTAGACTTTTGACAGATCAAAGTCGCCAAAAGAGTAATGTTGATGATGTGCTGTCAAAATACAACACTTTTGACTCTTAAAACTTGGAATTTTGGGTGTTCTTAATATGATGTTAGTAGGTTTGATGTGTTTTTATGTTTGTTTTGCAGGATTTTAGGGTTGGCACTACTTTGGGGCAAATTTGGAAGAAGTCGCTAAAAGTGATGATCCACGAGACCCTTTACCGGACGTATAGTATTCTATGAGCCGTAAAGGGAGTTTTGTGTGCAATTCCTGAGAGGGGTGTATTTTTTAATTTGAGTCTACGAACATGCATACGAGCTGCATAAGACTTTACGAGCCGTAGACTAAGTATCATACTCTAAGGATCAAAAAGTGGAGACCTACAGAGATTCCATCAGACGAAACTCCTTACAGGCAATAGAATCCTATACAGGTCTTAGAGGGGTGTCATAGAAGATAGGTCCAGAATTGAAGCAACTGTTCATTAAAGCCTGATCCTGAGCCGTAAACTCTTATACGGCTCGTAGAGTACCTCGTAGAGCCTACCGACCAAGTTGTCCTAATTCATTTTGGTTTTATATTTTGAACAATATAAATAAGTTTTATAGGTTATTTTTCATAAGGGACGAAGAGAGAACAGTAGAGAAACATTAGAGAGTTTGAGAAACACTTGTAAAATTTGGTTTTCATATTTGAATTTCAATCTTGTGATTCTTATTGAAGAGTTAGGTTTCTTGTGCTTAATTCTCTTGTGTAAATGCTCAATTATGATATGCAAATTCATCAGTCATGCATTGACACTGAACATGAGTAGCTAAATCCACAACTAGGGTTGTGGGAACCATAAAGAACTAACAATGTAAAACCAGATAATTCATAATTCATGGAAAGTGTGAATGAATGTATTAATTAATTCTCTTCATATTGAATGCTTTCTAATGGTGGCCAACATTGGAACCCGCCTAGTGTTACTGACTGGATCAACGTAGTAATGAACAGGTAAGGAGATTAATTAACAGAATTTGATCGTTATTTTTCATCTAATCGACCAAACTGGGCCAAGGGGGATAATAGGTATGGGTTAGTAATGTCACACTGTAGGGATGGACCAAATCACTTAGTGAAACTCACCTCTCGCCTGGGCCAAAGGGTTTGGTGCACTTAACTTACCGTTCTGTATGCTAAGCATTGGAGAAGAATTTGATTATCTGGTAATATTGAATTAGGGGATCATGGGGAACACAATACCCTAGTTTCTCTTCATACTGGTTAAACACTTATTGTAGTTTAGAATTACTTATGATAGTTATGATAACCCCCCCCCCCCTTTTTGGGAGATAAGTTGATTAATTAACTCGAATTGCAATTGAATTCTTCTATGTCCACCATATTCCCTGTGGATTCAACCCTAACCTTTGTTAGGTTATATATCTTGACAAAAACTTCTTTAACCTCAAAAAGGCAGTGTAGCTTGGGCGGCATCAATATTTTTGCATTATTGTCGAGAAATATGGCTAGATTTGTCTTATTCAAGTAATTTGGGAATTAATCATTATCTCCCTCATTTTAAATTTTGTGTGTTTTTTTTTCGTTTCAGGGTATAAGTGTAGTGTATGCCAAACATGCTATGTCCAGGCATACCCTTGGCTCCATTTGACCCAAAGATCTAGAGAAGACTAAGAAGAATGACCCAATATAATACAAACAACACGGCAAATACAGCTCTTAACCAGAATGAGAATGAGAACGCAAATAATGTCAATCCACCTCCTCTTTAGGATAATGCTCCACAGCCACAAGACTTCAATGCCGAAGCTTATCAATGGAATTTATATCAGCTGAACCCCATGGCTATGCAGATTATTGGAGCTATTGTGTTACCACCACTACCGGCTGACACAAAGTTCATGGTCTCAAGTGGGTTGCTTCAGATTCTACAAAACCGTGGGTTATTCGTAGGCCTACTATCAAAGGATCCACATATCCATCTACACAATGTTATATTTGTCTGCAAGAATGTGATGGGAAAACAGAATCTACTTATGGATAATGTGGGACTTCATGTTTTCCCACTATATCATATAGGCAGTGTAGTGCTATGGCTATCTGAGGTCCCGAAAAGTTCGATCACCAGTTCGATTGATTTGTAGAGGGCCTTTTTGGAGAGGTACTTCCCGAGATCGAAGAAGCTTAAGTTGAAAGCTCAAATCAACAACTTTGAGCAACTTCCTTGTGACTCGATTAGTACAACATGGGAGCGGTTTACAAAGTCCTTGAGGAGTGTCTCAGACAATAAAATTGTTGATGATGCCTTGGTGAAGATCTTCTATCGTGCCCTGGATGAGAATAGTCAAGCCTGTGCTAATAGAATTATAGGGGGAATGTTATTAGATCAACCATTTGCAAGGATCACTAAAAGGATGGAAAGGGTGGTCAAGGTAAATCATGCATGCCGACAGACAGTCCATCTTCCAAAAGTTTTTGCATTGACAGTTTTCGCTTAAAGGAAGCTAAAATAAATGAAGAGATTATGGAAGAGCTTGCCCGAATCCGTACAGGTATGGAGGTTATGATGAAGCAGAATATGGAACGAGTTCATACAACTGTTCATCAGCCTCTGCAAGCACCTATGTATGATGACCCCTACTATGAGGGGAACATTTGCTTTATTGTTGATCAAATGAAGAGTTTCTAGACCAATGCCCAAGGGTAGGACTATTAGTTATAAGGTCAAGGAAACCAAGGTCGGATATCGAGGTGGAGTGTTCAGAGACATTCTTGGGGGTTACTATGAAAGTAATCGAGTCCAAGACATAGTTGCAAATTAGAGCCGCAAGGATGGCTTAAGAAATGATCCTTATGTTCCACCACATAACCGCAACATCGGTGCTAGTAGTTTCTGAGTTGAGATTTTTGACTACCTGTTCAAGAAAGCTGAGACACAGGACGAGACTCTGAAAGGGATCAAATCTGGCATCCCCAGCATATCAGAAAATCAAGTCTCACTCTATTGCCATCAAACAGCTTGAACAACAGTTTGGTCAAGTGTCGACTCAACTCAACCAGCGTCAGAGAGGTACACTGCATAGCAACATAGTTCAGAATCAAAAGAATAAAGGGAAGTGCGTGGTAGTTAGTACTCGTGGTGGCAAAAGTATTGTTAATCCTCCCATGCCAGTAGATGAGGATGATGTTTGAGAGGATATAATTGAGGTTAAAGATACGGATACTAGAGATGATCATGGTAAGGATGGGATGAGTGATGTTGCAGAGGCGCAACAGAAGCAGAAGCCCATTCTAGGCCTCCTCCCACCTTTCCTCAGAGAATTAAAAAGGGCAAGTTCAAGCACTTTCTCTCCATGTTGAAACAACTCTCCATCAACATCCCTCTCATTGAGGCGTTGGAGAAAATGCCAGGGTATGCGAAGTTCATAAAGGACCTGGTTACGAAGAAGCGCACTGTGAGACAGGAGCTCTCCCAAGAGCTTCAACATTACAGTGCAATTGCTACGTGGTCCTTGGTATAAAATCTAGAAAATCCTGGCTCTTTTACCATACCATGCACTACCGGAGATGTGGAGTTTGCAAGGGCATTTAGTGATCTTAATGCCAGCATAAATCTAATGTTCCTTTCAATCTTAAAGATGTTAGTACTAAGAGCCCCTATGCCAACAAGCATGTGGTTTTAACCGCTGATCACACGGTGAAGAAGCTTGTGGAGAAACTTTATAGTGTGCTTGTCAAAGTGGATAAATTCATATTCCCGGTAAATTTTGTGATCCTGGACTGCGAAGTTGACTTCGAAGTCCTTATCATCTTGGGGAGGCCCTTCTTAACCATTGGACCCACCTTGGTTGACATGGAGAGGGGCGAACTCAAGTTCAGGTTAGGAAAGGTTGAGGTCGTGTTCAACATCTGCCAACATGTAAATAAAGAGGATGATTTGAGGGTGGTCTCAGTTATTGAGAATGTTGATAATACTGAGGCAGAAGTACCACTTGAGGTGAGAGTGGGCATCGACACTTTAGAAGTTGTACTGATAAACTTCGATAGTGATGGCATCCTAAACTATGAGGAGACAGTGGTGTTGAAGGTATCCTACACCCCTAGGCGCCAAAATACGCTTGATCTGGAGTATCAAGAGTCACCACCCACCAAGCCATCCATAGAGGAACCACTAATGCTAGAATTGAAGGCCCTAGCAACTCATTTGAGATATGCATTTTTGGGAGCCAACAACACCTTGCCAGTCATAGTTTCTGCGGACCTGAATGACGAATAAGTGAATGCCCTTGTCATGGTACTTAAACAATTCAAGAAGGCCATTGGGTAGACAATTTCAGATATCATTTGTATCTCTCCCAAGATATGTACACATAAAATCCAGTTGGTCAAAGATTACAAGCCGAGTATTGAGCACCAAAGGCATCTCAACCCTCTGGTGCAAGAGGTCGTGCACAAATAAATCATCAAGTAATTGGTGCAGGAGTGATCTATTAGATCACTAACAGTGAATGGGTAAGCCCAATTCAGTGTAATCCGAAGAAAGAGGGTATCACTATGGTCCTAAAAACCAATAACAAGTTGATCCCTATGCAACCAGTACTTCATGAAGATTGTGCATGGACTACAGGAAGCTCAATGCATCGACAGAAAAAGACCATTCTATTATGTCATTTATGGATCAAATGCTAGACTGATTGGCTGAAAAAGGGTGGTACTGTTTTTCGGATTGGTATTTAGGCTACAACCAGATCACTATTGCTCTGGAAAATTAGGAAAACATAACGTTCACATGTCCTTATGGCACCTTCGCATTCAAGAGAATGTCATTCGGGTTGTGCAACATCCAACAACATTCTAAAAATGCATGATGTCCATCTTCTAAGACATGGTGGAGGACACTATTGAAGTCTTCATGGACGACTTTAGTTTGGTTAGTGACTCATTCAGAGATTACTCAAAACACTTGTATATTATGTTGCATTTGGTGCTGAATTGGGAAAAGTATGACTTTATAGTGAAAGACGGCATTACTTTGGGGCACAGACTCTCCATGAAAGCGATCATGGTTGATAAAGCTAAAGTAGAAGTGATTGAGAAGCTCCCCCCCACCCATCTCTGTGATGGGTGTGAGGAGCTTCTTATGGCATGTAGGGTTCTACTAGTGTTTCATACAAGACTTCTCTAAAATTGTACATCCATTGTGCAAATTGCTTGAAAAGGATGCTAGATTCCTATATGATGATGCATGCCTAAAAGCCTTTGAAGGATTGAAGCAGAAACTAATTTCAACTCCTATCATTGTAGCTCCAAACTGGTCAAAGCCTTTTGAAATCATGTGTGATGCAAGTGAGGTTACGCTAGGTGTAGTATTGAGATAGTGCTAAGAAAATATATAACATTCCATATACTATGATAGCACCCAAATACAACCTAGAAGAACTATACTATCCCTAAAAGAAGCTACTTATCGTGGTCTTTGCATTCAAGAAATTCAGGTCACATCTATTGGGGACCAAAGTTGTGGTGCACACGAACCACTCAGCGTTGCGGTACTTGATGGAAAAGAAGGATGAAAAACCAAGGCTGATAAGATGGGTCCTCCTTCTTTAAAAATTTGATTTCGATGTCATCAACAGAAAAGGGACCGAAAATCAGGTTGCAAATCACCTTTCCAGGTTAGAAGATGGACCCATGGCAAAGTTTGATGATAAATTGGAGATCAACGAATCATTCCCATATGAGAGAGTGTTGGCAGCATCCCTTATTTGATACCGTAGTTTGTAGACTATGCAAACTACTTGGTTAGTAATATTGTGTTGCTTGCCCTGAATACCCACCAGTGTCGTAAGTTCATGTTTGATGTGAGAAACTTCTTTTGGGATGTTCCATACATATTTTGTGTATGCGCAAATGGAATTATTCATCGCTATGCTCTTGAGATCATGATGACTATCCTCGAAGCATGTCACTCATCACTAGTAGGTGGGCATCATAGTGGAGTTTGGACACTATATAAGATCTTGTAGTGTGGTTACGATTGGCCCCCTATCCATCAAGATGCTCATGACTACACCAAATCATGTGATAGATGTCAGAGAGAAGGTGTGTTTCCCGAAAGCATGAGCTCCCTCTAAACCCCATTATGGAGATTGAGTTATTTTATGTATGGGGAATAGACTTCATGGGCCCCTTTGTGAGCTCACACAGAAACAAATACATCTTGGTCAATATGGATTATAAATAAAACTGGGTGAAGGCAGACACTCTCCTCAACAATGAAGGCAAAAGTGTCACAACATTCCTTAAAAGGAATATCTTCTCAATGTTTGGTACACCTCAGGCGATCACTAGTGATGGAGCTTCCCACTTCTACAACAAATTATTCAAGTCCCTAGTTGAAAAACATAGGGTGAAGCATCGGGTGGCAACCCCTTATTAACCTCGGACAAGCGGGCAAGTAGAGGTGTCCAATAGGGAAATTAAATAGATTCTCTACAACACTATGACTGAAAACTAGACAGATTGGTCGCGGAAGCTTGATGACATATTATAGGCATACCAGACAGCATTCAAGACACTTATAGGCATGTCTCCATACCAACTTATCTTTGGAAAAATGTGTCATTTACCAGTGGAGCTTGAGCATAAGGTGATGTGTGCACTGAAGAAGTTCAATTTGGACTGGATTAATATGGTAAACTCCAGGCTGAGCCAACTCAGTGAGCTTGATGAATTATGTTTGAAGGTGTATAAGAGATCGACCTTATACAAACAAAGGATGAAGCTTCAACATATCGACAAATAGAAAATTGCCAATTCACACTAGGGAATTTAGTGCTACTATATAACTCAAGGTTAAAGTTGTTCCCTAGGAAACTTAAGTCCAGATAGTTAAGACCCTTCACGGTAGCACATGTCTTTGATCATGGGGAAATTGAGTTGGAGAAAAGAAATGGTGGGACATTCAAGGTGGATGGACAAAGAGTCAAGCCGTACCTTGGAAATGTGGAGGAAATAAAAATTATAGAAGCATGGACACTTGGCGAAGTCTGAGTATGTAAAGACCCAAATTATTCCTAATGGCATTGTCTAGATGTCTTGAGATTTTTCCCCAGGAAACTGCCAGGGATCACTCTATGGAGGAGCCTACACGGCCTGTGTGATGCCGCACGGTCTGTGTAGCTTCCCGTGGAGTGACACTTTGGTCACGGTTGGGGAAGACTTAAGACAAGAAGAAATTTGCCAAGTGAAGGCACACTGTCTGTGTGTCACCACACGGTCCATGTGGCCTTCTGTGTGGCTTACTATGTGGAAAATTTTCTAAGTACAAAATCACTATCTCGTAACTTTGTTGTGCAAAATTTATTTCAAGTACCTTTACACGGACGATGTCACGAACCGTGTGACATCAAATGGTCCGTGAAGCTTCCTGTGTGGTACCACTTAGTTCTGTGAAATCGTCCATCTGCAAATTTTAAGTCTTGGGCTACCGCACTGCTCACGGTTTGTGTGATGCTACACGGACTATTTATGAGACCGTGTGACCCAGATGGACCAAATTCAGGTTCGTTTCATTAATGGCAGTTATGAAATTTTGGTTTGTCTTAAACGTGAATTATGATGTTTTACCTATCCTAAACACTTAATCTACATGAAAAGCCCTCCCCTCTTTACTCTTTCACCTAGATCACTCTACCCCTCATAAGATTGCTTCCCCATTCCTCCCAACTTCTCCCTCTCAAGGATTCCAGTTGGAGTTCCAATTGGGGTCAATTCAAGACTGATTTCTACTCCTCAAGTCAGGTATGTGGGATTGATTATTGGTCCCCTTTCAACCAAGAAGTCCCAAAATTCCTTTCAAGCCATTTCATGAATTCTAGTCACTTTGAATATGGACATTTACTATTTGATCTTATTAACTTCGATCAATGCATGGGTTGTACATTACTCATGATTTTAAGTTATTTTAAGCTCTATTATTAGGAATCACATTGAGTTATGCAATTATGAACATGCATGTCCCCTTAATGATTGTTTCATGCATGGGTGATCTACACTATGATTTTCATATGGGTTATATTATGGATCTTCTACATTTCATACTGTAAAGCTGATTTTAGATTTACTCTACATTACCTATGTCATTCTCACATCACGTATTGCATCACATTTATGAGCATCAGTTTATTGAAAGTATGAAGTAGGTTAAGCCCAATTATGTTTTATGAAATGGTTTTGATATGATTTTGATAGGGTATTGGTTATGACAAGAATGTGATCATATATATGTCTTCTGTTTTTGGCTCTTTGAGCATATTGGGTGCTTGCACCATATTGTATTTGGTAGATGAGCTATTCCTTGCATAAGTGCCATGATTATGATTTACGCTTTAGCTTTAGAGCCTAAATGTATATTAAACGGATTTGAAACAAATATTGTATCTCTTGAAAACACGTATATGTATAAGTATTCTCGTGGGATATTTTGACTTAGCACTGATGGATTGGGGGGGTCAGGGCTATCCCCAAGGGTCCTCTCCCTTTTCTCAAACTATGTACCAACATAAGGACGGATGCCATTACCGAAATGATCGGGTCGTAAGGAATGGCATTTGTTTATTAATATGATATTACTATGGAAAACCCCCTCCAAAATGGTGAGTCCCGTTAGGAAGGTGACCATTGTCCAAAATGGTGTGTTCCGTAAGGTGTGATATAGATTACCTTTGGCATGTAATTTCCTTCCTATCGGTGGGAGGTCCCAATCGGCTTAATTCATGTAATAGCTAACATGAATTTGATTTGTCGGTTATAGTCTATCTCCAATATATATATGAGCATTATTGCATTTCATGCATCATAAATTTCATGGTATCTTGTATACAAATTTCCATTAAATATACAATTCTTCTATATTATGTGCCTTTGTCATCTAACATTGTAATGAAAATTTGGTAAGTCATATGCATTGCATGCCCGCATACTTTGTACATTTAGATGTACTAATGCATACTCTATGCCTACATGATTTTACCATGTAGGGATACGGCACTTTAAATATCAGCCATTTGAAGAATAGTTCACTCTTGGAATCTTTGTGGTGAGTCCCGTCTTCTGAGGGTGAGACGGCTATGTTCTTTGTATTGTTGTTTGGATGTTCTCTTTATTGAGGGTGAGCCCGGAACTTGTCCCGGCCCCTGTTCCTTGGATTAGAGGCATTGCTGGGTACTATTATTACTATGTATCGATTGCGCATTCTCTCTATATATATATGACTCCTGAACTTAGGCTTGTCTAAAATCGTATGTGTTGTACGCTAATCTTGAACCGATAATGTTGTTATGGGTACTTGAGGCTTGTTTGGGGGCTTTTGGGTCCCCAATCGCCGTGTCACATGTAGGGCCCTACCTCGGGTTGTGAAAAAAGATGGTATCAGATCCCTAGGTTTATAAATGGTCCTTGGAGTCCAATATGTTGCGTTGAGTAGAGTCCTATTCATAGGTGTGAAGTACACCATACCTATGAGTGGGAGGCTACAAAGATGTAATAGGAAATTGCCTTACTTCTTCATGTCGTGTGTCATGTTATGACTGGTATATGTAATTCCCTTACTCACCAGTGTCGTTGATCCATTTCAGCAAATGTCTTAAGGAAGACCCCCTCTACCTAGACCGACTTCGACTGAAGAAGATCAGGTTCCCCACGAGCCTATGGAGGAGCCTATTTCTAAAAGTGAATTCTGCACCGCTTTTGCCATGCTTGCCCAGGTGGTGATTACACAAGCAAGGCAAGCTAACTTGCCACAGGATCCTATACCTGCTTCTAGTGTGAGGGATTGTACCCGGATGAATCCTCCAGAGTTCTATGGGTCGAAGGCTGATGAGGATGCTTAGGAGTTCATTGACGAGCTCAGAAAGATACTGAATATTATAGGCATCAGTTCTAAGAAAAAAGCCAGACTAGATGCTTACTAGCTAAAGGACGTGGCTTAAGTGTGGTTCATTTAGTGATCTTCGGAAAGAGTCTGTGGTGGTGATGTCAATTTGGAGGAGTTCAAATTTGCCTTCTTTGATAGTTTCTTCCTACTAGAGCTGAGAGAGGCCAGGATGACTGAGTTTATCAACCTCAGGAAGGGAGTAGGAGTGTAAGAGATTATGCCCTCAAGTTCATGAAGCTTTCAAAATATGCTCCGTCCTTGGTGGCTGATCCCCGCGCAAGAATGCACAAGTTTGTTTCCGGGTGTATCTGATTTGATTGTGAAGAAATGTCGTACAGCCATGCTTATACAGGACATGGATATCTCCAGGCTCATGGTCTATGCTTAACAAATTTAAGGGGAGAAACGCAAGGAAGAGAGGAGGAATGATCCTAAGAGGACCCATTTTGATAGTAGATTTTCTAGTTCTCGAGGTAGTGGCAGTTTTTATCGCTTACACCAGGACCGAGGACTAGGTTCGGGTGCTATAATGCCTCCCCCAAGAGTATCGGTTGGTGGTGGTTAGGGACTCTCTCAGTGTGAGAAGTGTGGAAAGAACCACACAGGTGCTTGTAGGAAGGAACTGGGGCTATGTTATGGGTGTGGTGAGAAGAATCATAAGGTTGCGGACTGTCCCAGATTTTCCTGCAGAGGCAAGGGTCAAGTGTTCCAGGGTGGGAAGGGTCCACAAAGATCTCCCCCAAGGAGCGGCCCCAAGGAACAATAGGTTCTATGCACTCCATGCCCGCCAGGATGTCGAGGAAGCTCTGGATGTTGTGACTGATATGTTGAAAGTCTTTGATTTTGATGCTTATGTTTTATTTGATCCGGGTGCAAATTTTTCTTTGTGACTCCGATGTTGGTTGTTAAGTTTGGTTTGAGTCCCTAGATTTTAGGGGAGCCTTTCTCAGTCTAAACCCCCATGGGTGAATCTGTTGTTGTTCATAGAGTCTATTAGGGTTTCCATGTTACTGTGTTACATAAAATCTTTCCATGTGTTCTTGTTGAACTTGAGATGTTTGATTTTGATGTGATTCTTGGGATGGATTGGCCGCATGCATCTTACGCTTCCATAGATTATAGAACTCGAAAGGTCAAGTTCCAACCTCTCTGTAAGCCCATTCTAGAATGGAAAAGTGGTGACTCTTTTATTAGGGGTTGATTTATTTCCTACCTCAAGGCACGGAGAACGATTTCTAAGGGGCGCATCCATCATATAGTGAGGGTCAAGGATGTAGAGTCTGAAGTGCCCACTCTTGAGTCGGTCCCTGTGGTGAATGAGTTTTCAAATGTGTTTCCCGATGACTTACCAGACATCCCTCCGGAAAGAGAGGTGGACTTTGGCATAGATCTTCTTCCAGATACTCAACCTGTTTCTATTCCTCCTTATTGTATGGCACCGGCAAAATTGAAAGAATTTAAGGAGCAATTAAAGGATCTATTGGAGAAGGGTTTCATCCGGCCTAGTATATCGTCGTAGGGTGCTCCTATGTGGTTTGTAAGGAAGAAGGATGAGTCCCTTCGGATGTGTATAGACTACCAATAGCGGAATAAGCTGACTATTAAGAATAAGTACCTGTTGCCCAGGATTGATGACTTGTTTGATCAGCTTCAAGATGCCACTCATTTCTCAAAGATTGAACTCTATTCTGAGAATCATCAGTTGAAGGTTAGGAAGTGTGATATTCCCAAAACAACTTTTCAGACAAGTTATGGGCATTTCAAAATTATTGTGATGTCGTTTGGCCTAACAAATTCTTCGGCCATATTTATGGATCTGATGAATCGAGTGTTTTACACCATTCCTAGACAGTTTTATGGTGGTCCTCATCAATGATATTCACATTTACTCCCGAAGTGAGCAGGAGCACGTGAATTATTTGAGGATGCTTCTCCAAACGTTTAGGGAAAAGAAATTGTATGCGAAGTTTAGCAAGTGTGAATTCTGGTTGGGTGAAGTGACTTTCCTTGTTCATGTGGTGTCTAGTGATAGTATTAAGGTGGATCGAAAGAAAACTGAAGCTGTGAAGAATCGGCCTAGACCTTTGACTCCTTTGGATATTCGTAGTTTCCTTAGGTTGGCTGGGTATTACAGAAGGTTTATGGAAAGGTTCCCATCTATTGCATCTCCATTGACCAAGTTGACCCAAAAGCAGGCTAAGTTTGTATGGTTGAATTAATTCGAGAGGAGTTTTCAAACATTGAAGAGGCTTACGTCGACTCCCGTCTTGACTCTACCAAATAGTTTAGAGGGATTTGTGGTGTATTGTGATGCCTCGTGGATTGGATTGCGTTGTGTGCTTATGTAGAATGGTAAGGTGATCGTGTATGCATCAAGGCAGCTGAAAGTGCATGAACGTAACTACCCCACACATGACCTTGAGTTGGCGATGGTGGTTTTTGCTTTGAAGATTTGGAGACATTATTTATATGGGGTTTATGTTGATGTGTTCACCAATCACAAGAGTTTTCAATATGTTTTCACCTAGAGAATCTTAACCTGAAATAAAAGAGGTGGTTGGAGCTTCTGAATGATTATGATATGATTGTTCTATATCATCCAGGTAAGGCCAATATTGTGGCCAACGCTCTCAGCAGGTTGTTTATGGGGAGTGTGGCACATGTTGGGGAAGGAAAGCATGAATTGGCAAGGGATGTTCACCGGTTGGCTAGGTTGGGTTTCAGGTTGGCTGATTCAAACCATGGTGGTCAGGTTAAGAATGGGGAAGCATCTTCCATGGTGAATGAGGTAAGGGTTAAGCAAGTTCTAGACCCATCGTTACTTAAATTGAAGAAATTAGTTGCTGCAAAGGAGATCAAGGTGTTCTCCCAAGGGGGAGATGGTGTACTCCGGTACCAAGACTGGCTTTGTATTCCGGATATGAATGACCTTAGAAGGGTGATTATGAGTGAGGCTCACAACTCTCTTACTCTATTCACCCGGGGTCTGCCAAGATGTATCAGATTTGAAGGAAGTGTATTGATGGCATAGTATGAAGAAGGATGTTACTAGGTTTGTGTTTGAATGCCCGAGTTGTCAACAGGTGAAGGTAGAACACCAAAGGCTTGGTGGTTTGTCTTAGGAAATAGAGATTCCCACATGGAAATGGGAAGATGTCAACATGGACTTTGTAGTTAGGTGCCTTGGACCTGAAGGCAATTCAACTTTATTTGGGTTGTCGTGGATGGGATGACGAAGTCAGCTCTTTTTTTACCAGTTAAGACTACTTTTAGCACCGAGGATTAAGCAAGGTTGTATACCTAAGAGATGGTGAGGTTGCATGGTGTACCTAGGTCCATTATATCATATAGGGGTACCCAATTCACTTCCCATTTTCGGAGGTCATTTCAGAAGGGGCTTGGGACTAAGATTAAATTGAGCACCGCTTTCAATCCTCAAACCAATGGCCAAGCGGAAAGGACTATTCAAACCTTGTAGGATATATTGAGGGCTTGTGTGTTGGATTTTAAGGGAAATTGGAATGGCCATCTTCCATTTGTTGAGTTTGCTTATAATAATAGCTTCCATGCTAGCATTAGTATGGCGTTATTTGAAGCTTTATATGGGAGAAGGTGTAGATCACTGGTGGGGTGGTTTGAGTTGGGAGAGATGGCTTTGGTTGGCCCAGATTTTGTAATGGATGCCATGGAGAAGGTGAAAGTGATTAGGGAGAGATTGAAGGCGGTCCAAAGTCATCAAAAGTCCTATTCGGATGTTAGGAGGAGGGACCTTGAATTTCATGTCGGTGATTGGGTGTATGTGAAGGTTTCTCCTATGAAGGGTTTGATGTGTTTTTGTAAGAAGGGCAAGCTAAGTCCCCAGTATGTTGGCCCTTATGAAATTGTTGAGCAGCTTGGGGGTGTGGCTTATAGGGTGATGTTACCCCCAGAGTTGAGTGCTATTCATCCGGTTTTCCATGTGTCTATGTTGAGGAAGCTAATTGATGATCCTAGCACCATTGTTCCTTAAGAAGGAATTAACGTTGAGTAAAACTTGTCTTATGAGGAAGTGGTGGTGGATAATCTTGGATAAACAAGTAAAGCGGCTTCGTAACAAAGATGTGGCATCGGTAAAGGTACTTTGGAGAAATCAACAAGCGGAGAGTGCTACTTGGGTGGCGGAGTTGGACATGGTGAAATGATACCCTCATCTTTTCCAATCTACTCAAGCCTAAGGTACTAGGATCCTTCCTTGTCTAATGTTACCATTTCTTGGCCTATTGAGACTCATGACACGACATGTATGCATGTGCACATAAGGACTTTTATAATTGTTTTGAACAATTTGGATATAATTTTGAAATGAATTTAATAGTCATGAACAATGATTTTGCATAATGCTTTTGGTACAAATATTTAGTGGTGAATTATGCACTGTATTTTGTGTGGTGTGTTTCTTGCTCAAGTTTTAACCTTTCAAGCCTTGATCCTGCACATTCGGGGATGAATGTTCTCAAGGGGGAGATGATATAAAGACCCAGAGTTTTCCTAACGGCGTTGCCTAAATGTCTTAAGCTATTTCCCCAGGAAACTACCAGGGATCACTCCACGGAGGAGCCTACACGACCCGTTTAAGCTATTTCCCCAGAAAACTACCAGGGATCACTTCATAGAGGAGCCTACACGACCCGTGTGATGCCACACGATCAACATGGCCTCCCATGGAGTGACACTTTGGTCAGTTAACGGTTGGGGCAGACTTAAGACAAGGAGAAATTTGCCAACTGAAGCACACGGGCATAAACACGGTCCGTGTGACACCACACGGTCCGTGTGGCCTTCTGTGTGTCTTACTAAGTGGAAACTTTTCTAAGTGCAAAATCACTGTCTCGTATCTTTGCGTGCAAAATTTATTTCAAGTACCTTTACACGGATGATGTCACGGACCGTGTGACATGAGATGGTTGATGAAGCTGCCTGTGTGGTACCACTTAGTTCTGTGAAATCTTCCTTCTGTGAATTCTAAGTCTTGGGCCACGACCCTGTTCATGGTCCTTGTGATGCTACACGGACCATTTATCGGACCGTGTGACCCAGATGGACCAAATTCAAGTCCGTCTGATTAATGGCATTTATGAAATTTTGGTTTTTCTTAAACGTGAATTATGACTTTTTACTTATCCTAAACCCTTTATCTACCTGAAAACCCCTCCCCTCTTCACTCTTTCACCTAAATCACTATACCCATCTTAGGATCACTTCCCATTCCTCCCAACATCTCTCTCTCAAGGAGTCAAGCTGGAGTTCCAATTAGGGTCAATCCAAGTCTGATTTGTACTCCTCAAGTCAGGTATGTGGGATTGATTCTTGGTCCCCTTTCAACCAAGAAGACCCAAAATTCCTTTCAAGCCATTTCATGAATTATAGTCACTTTAAATGTGGATTTTTACAATTTGATCCTATTAACTTCGATCAATGCATGGGTTGTACATTACTCATGATTTTAAGTTATTTTAAGCTCTATCATGAGGAATCACATTGAGTTATGGAACTATGAACATGCATGTCCCCTTAAAGATTGTTTCATGCATGGGTGATCTACACTATGATTTTCATATGTATTTTATTGTGGATTTTCTAGATTTCATACTATAAAGCTAATTTTAGATTTACTCTACATTACCCATGCCATTCTCATATCATGCATTGCATTGCATTCATGAGTATCAGTTTATGGAAAGTAGGAACTGGGTTAAGCCCAATTATGTTATATGAAGTGATTTTTATATGATTTTGATAAGGTATTGGTTATGACAAGGATGTGATCACATATATGTCTTTTGTTTCTGGTTATTTGAGCATATTGGGTGCTTGCACCATATTGTACTGGTAGATGAGCTATTTCTTGCATGAGTACCATAATTATGATTTATGCTTTGGCTTTTGAGCCTAAATATGCATTTTACGGATTTGAAATGAATATTGTATCTCTTGAAAGCACATATATGTATAAGTATTCTTGTGGGACGTTTTGACTTAGCACCAATGGATTGGGGCGTCAGGCTAGCCTCATAGGTCCTCTCCCTTTCCTCGAACTATGTGCCAACATAGGGACAGATGCCACTACCAAAATGACCGAGTCGTAAGAAATGGTATTTGTTTATTGATATGATATTGCTATTGAAAAACCCTTCCGAAATGGTGATTCCCATAAGAAAGGTGACCCTCCTCCAAAATGGTATGTTCTGTAAGGTATGATGTAGATTACCTTTGGCAAGTAATCTTCTCCCTACCAGTGGGAAGTCCCAATCGGTTTAATTCATGTAATAGCTCACATGGATTTGATTTGTTGGTTATAGTCCATCCCTAGTACGTATATGAGCATTATTGTATTTCATGCATCATAAATTTCATGTTATCTTGTATACAAATGTCCATTGAATATACAATTCTTCTATATTATGTGTCTTTATCATCTAACTTTGAAATGCAGGTTCGGTAAGTCATATGCATTGCATGCCTACATACTAAGCATATTCTAACGTACTAACGCATACTCTATGCCTTCATGATTTTACCGTGTAGGGATCGAGCTCTTTGAATATCAGCCATTTGAAGAATAGTTCACTCTTGGAATCTTTGTGGTGAGTCCCGCCTTACGAGGGCGAGCCGGCTATGTTCCTTTTATTGTTGTTTGGATGTTCTCTTTATTGAGGGTGAGCCCGGAGCTTGTCCTGGCCCCTGTTCCTTGGATTAGAAGCATTGTTGGGCATTATTATGACTATGTATTGATTGTGCATTCTCTCTCTATATATATGACTCCTTAACTTGGACTTGGCTAAATTCGTATGTGTTGTATGCTAATCTTGAACTAATGATGTGGTTATGGGTACATGAGGCTTGTTTGGGGGCTCTTGGGTCTCCAATCGTTGTGTCGCGTCTAGGCCCCTACCCTGGGTCGTGATAGAGTACCTAAGTTGTCTATCTCGTGCCGTAATAATAAACCAGGCACTACTTGGGAGGCAACCCATGGTGGAGACTAGCACATAAGTGCCGAAGCATGTCTTTTTTACCCCAGTATTTTATTTTGCATTTTTTGTGTGCATCAAGGACAATTCACCTCTTTTTTTTATGGAGGTGGGTAGCTATAGGCCTCAAAGAAATTTGAGTAACCTTGGCCTATAATGATCCCAAATTTTGAATCTTAGTGGTTTTCATGCCTGTGTTGTCTTTCCCCATAGATATCTACTTCATGTTGAACCGACATATTTAGGATGTTTAGGTAGTATTGGTAGCATATAGTACTGATATTTGTGGCATATATGTTTTTTGTGTTTTTTGTGAAAAATGATAACCACCAAATTTTTTATTAGTTAATCTAGATAGCAACCGTGCATGTTTAATTGTGTGGATAGTGCCTGTTCTGATAAGTGAGGATAAAATTGAGATGAAAAGCATGATCTAAGAGTCTGTGATGATAGTGTAATCAGTGTCATGTGAGTGTGAGCTTAATTAGCTAGGTTCATGTATTATGTTTCAATTCAGAACTTGCCCTGTTAGTTTAATATAGACTTTAGGTTCATTACTTAGGAAAGGATCTTAGGCTATTGTTCATAATAGTCCATATAGCCTAAATAACCAACCAAATGTGTGTAAAATCCCTTTGATCCTAATGTTTAAGCCTGATATGTACCTTTTCTTTGTGAAAACCCGAGTGACCTAGCCTTATTAGATGTAAAATCCTGAAATTGACCGTAGTTCTTCCTTGAACATTGTGCACCTTGATTGAGGCAAAAATCCTAACTTGAGGGTGGCTACAAAAAGTGGCCCTGGTTCTGAGGGTAGATATTGTGCACCTCAACTCATGCCAAAAGCGTAAGTTGAGGGTGCCTAGTGTAAGGGTAAAACACAAAATGAGGGGGAAAGTTAGTTATACATGGAAAAGAAGAAAAAATGTGTATTAAGTGAAAGAAAAATAAGTAATGTCTTAGCTATTAATTAAAAAGAAAAAAATGATGTGAAGATATAAGGCAAAAAGTTGAAAATGAAAAGAAAATACCTTGAAAAGCTTGAAATAGGAGAGAGGGAGAATGGAATGAAGAGTAACAATGTTGGTAGCGCAAAAGTTTAGAAAATGCAGTGTCAAGGAGAGCCTTTAGTCACTATGTTCCTAAAACATCATACGGAATCCCCTCGACCTACGTTACAAGCCAGTAAAGTCCCAAAGTGATCCTCGTTCAAGTAGTTAAAGGTCTTAGTCATGAGTATAGGGGAAAGCACATGGTATTGAGCATGATATTTGAATGTTTTTTGTGAGAATGAGTGCTTTTGCATAATCCCAATTTTATACATTAAAACATCATTATGAGTGATATATGAGACTTCTTTCTGTGAGGGCACTTGTATTGCACTGTTAACTTTAGACTCATTCAGTGATTGTGGTTTGTTGATGGTTACCTTGCTTTTCATAATTGCATTATCACATGCATTGATCTGTGTTGGTTTGATGGATAGCTATCTGATTGTGCTTTGGAAGTGATGTGGGTATCTTTTTTTAAGTTTGATGTGGTGTATGCCATTAGATTGAGTTCTGTATGTTACTGTGCTGCTTATATAGATTGAGTTAGTCACTTGAGGACAAGCAACAATCTTAAGTTAAGGGTGTTGATGTGTTGTCAAAATACAACACTTTTTGTGCTTAAAACTAGAAATTTTGTGCGTTTCAATACTTTGTTAGTAGGTTTGATGTGTTTTTATGTTTATTTTGCAGTATTTCAGGTTTGGCACTATTTTTGGGCAAAGTGTGCAGAAATTGCTGAAAGTGATGATCCGCGAGTCCCTTTAAGGGCCATAAAGTATTCTAAAACCCTTAAAGGGGGTTTTGTGTGTAATTCCAGTGAGCGATGTATTTCTGAAGTTTAGTCTATGAACATGGAGACAAGCAGTAGAAGACTTTACGAGGTGTAGACTGAGTATCATACCCTGAGGATCAAAAAATGAAGACTTGTACTTATTCTATCAGATAAAACCCCCACGGACCGTAAAATCTTATACAAGTTGTAGAGGGGTGTCACAGAAGACAAGTCTAGGATTGAAGCAACAGTTCGCGAAAGCCCGATCACAAGCCGTAAAGTATTATACGGTCCGTAAAGTACCTCGTAGAGCTTGCCGACCCAGTTGTCCAAATTCATTTTGGTTTTGTATTTTGTATACTATAAATAGGTATTTTAGGTTATATTTCATAAGGGAGGAAGAAAGAATAGTAGACAAATATTAGAGAGTTTGAGAAACACTTGTAATTAAGAGTTGGATTTTCATCATTAAATTTTACTTTTATGATTCTTAATTAAGAGTTGGATTTCTTCTGCTTAATTTTCTTATGTAAGTTCTTAATTTTGTGATTCAAATTCATAAGTCTTGCATTTATAGTGATCATGAGTAGCTAAATCTACAACAGGAATTAATGGAACCATGAAGAACTAACAATGTAAAACCGGATAATTTGTAATTCTTGGAAAGTATGCATGCATGTAGTAATTAATTCTCTTCATATTGAATGCTTTTTAATAGTGGCCAACATTAGAATCCGCCTAGTGTTACTGACTGAATCAAGGTAGTAATGAATAGAAAAAAGATTAATTAACAGGATTCGATCGATGTTTTTCTCATCTAATCAACTGAACTGGGCCATGGGGAGGTTACACTAGGACAATAGATAAAGGTTAATAATGTTACACTGCGAGGATGGACCAAATCACATAGTGAAATTTGCCTCTCGCTTAGGTTAAAGAGTTCAGAGAACTTAACTTACGGTTCTGCATGCTACACACTAGAAAGGAATTTGATTATCTTGTAGTACTAAGTTAGGGAATCATGGGGAACACAATACCCTACTTTCTCTTTATACTAGTTAAACACTTTTCTTAGTTTAGAATCACTTTTAATAGTTCTTATAAAACGCCCCCTTTTGGGAGATAAGTTGGTTAATTAACCCAAATTGCAATTGAATTCTTTTAAGTCTACCATATTCCCTATGTGATTCACCACTAACCTTGGTTAGGTTTTATATCTTAACAACGACCACTCTAACCTCAAAAAGGAGGTGTAGCTTGGGTGACATCAGCTGATAGAAAGGTTAGGCCTCTTGAATTCTATTGGTGACAATGTATAGTTGAAAGTTTCTCCCATGAAGTGTGTGATGAGATTCGAAAAGAGTGGCAAACTTAGTCCTAGATTCATTCGCAGATTTGTTATTCAAAGTAGAGTTGGTGAGGTGGCCTATAAGTTGGCCTTGCCACTTAGATTATTGGTTGTTCGTCCTGTTTTTCATGTTTCCATGCTCCGCTAGTACATTTCTAATGAATCCCATGTGATCTTTTATGATTCTGTTGCGTTTGGTCCAAACATGTTATTCAAGAAGGAGCCTATAACTATATTGGACAGGCATGTCCAAAGTCTAAGATCCAAAGATATACCATCAATGAAGGTTTCGTGATGACACCATTCTATTGATGAGGCTGCTTGGTAGTTTAAGTCAGATATGCGGGCAAGATATCCTAGCCTTTTTAACACTTCATGTACCCTTTTTTCCCTTATGTATGAGGACAAACATTATTTTTAGTGGTGAATGATATAATGACCTAGTTGGTCATTTTTTGTCTTATTTGTAAAAATTACTATTCAATCCTTTCATAAATTATTTGGACCTATTTTTAACTATCCATATTGTTGGACATGAATTCTCGAGTTTTAAAAGTTGTAAATATGAGTTTTAGCAGTTTTGGAAGCTTAAGATGTTTAAAAAGTGATTTTTTCTACTGTTCAGAGTTTGGGTATTATCAGAGATCCATCAATCCTATTAGTTTCAAAACGTTAAATCTATCTATGAGAAGTTACAGAACTAAATTCGGAGCTAAAATGAGGTTTTTACGCCCAAAGCTACATTTTTAGGTGTTTCTAGAACCAAAGTTTGACTTTGATCAACATTCCAAGATAGAAAGCTTGAATCAAAATTCTGACAGTTTCAGTAGTTTTGGATGGTGAAGCTAACGCTAGAAATGGTCTCATCATAAATTTTGGAGCTACCGAGGGATGTTTTGGTATTTTGAGTTTCAAACTAGTTTATTTCACTTGCATTGATAAATGTGTCATGGAGATATTGAAATCAAATTCCTAGTATTTCGTTGAGTCGGGATCACTACTTCTGGTGTGGATACATATAAAGTTTATGTAATTCTTATTCCGAATGAATTTCAAGGGTCCGTTGAAAGTAGGAAATTGGGCTTGGTTTTGTTGGATTTGGCTTATATCCGAAGCAGGTTCCTTTCTTCTCCGCTTTGCGGAGGTCTGTCCTTTGTTGTACTTCGTGTTCACGGAGGGTCGATTGCGTTCACAGAATTCTTATGGCAGCTCCTCTCCTTGTTCATGAATCTTTTCTCTCGATCGCAGAGTGTATTTAACCTGATTAATTTTTAAATGCCGAGGGTCATCATTTTTGTTCCATTTTCGAACTTGTCAAGCTTTTTAGGTGATTTTAAGAAGAGGTTTTTGAAGATTCAACCTGGGTAAGTGTTTCTAACACTAATTTAAGTGCTTTACATGAGGTTTTTCTTGATTTTGACTTAAATTCCATGATTTTGATTGTCTAAAATTGGGGATTTTTGGTATTTGATTTTGAAACATTAAAGTGTGATTTCTCCTCCAATTTGAACTTGATCATAAAGGGATTTTTACCCACAGACTCTATTTTTCGTGTAGAACCTGATTTAAAAGTTAATTATTAGATTCGAGAATTTTTAATTTAAGCCTTAATTTTGGCCATTTTGGCCATAAACCTAATTCATGCCAATATGGGTATCAAAATGCACCTCACCTCTTGATGCGTAGTACCTTTTTTTGCGTTAATTAAAAGCTTGTCCGAGTATGATTTAAGCATCAAGGTAGGTTCGACTAACCTTTTTGTGACTAGATTTGAGCTATTGAATTGTTTATGTGATAATTGTAAGATGTAAATTGAATTATGATCCTATGGCATGATATGATTGAATTTGATGGGAATATGATATCGATTATGTCGAATATTGATTAAATGGTGATCCTATTGATTAATTGAGATGAAATCATATGATTTGAGATAATTTGGATATCATTTTAATAATATGAGAGTTGAGATAGCTTTTGGATAATGTTGTGATTAACCTGATGATGAATGCAATAAATTTGAGAGTTATGAGCCTATTTGGGGTTCTTATGGAGCCGATTTCATTGATATCTTGGTTATTATTGAGTTATTGATGATATGAGATAATCATGGCCTTGTGGTAATAGTTGATATAAATAGTATAGCCCATTTGATGTGATGACTATTGTACATGTTCTATCTTGACCAAATGTATTGATCTGCAGGCATCGCTTACCTGATCAGTTGCATTGGTATGCACATACCTTATATTGACTAGCTGTATTGGTGTGCACATATCTTACATTGACTAAATACATTGGTATATACATATATCCTACCTGAGTAGTTGCATTAGTTTGCATATATCTTACATTTATTGGGTGCATTGGAATGCACAGATCTTATTCTTGGTTGATGCATGGATATGCACATATTTCATACCTAATTGTTTGCATTGGTATGCACACATCATATACATGACTAGTTGCATTGCTATGCACGCATCTCATTACATTTGCACCAAATGAGATATTATGATATAATTGAGACAATTGGTTATGACCTGTGACGCCTTGAGATACTTCATTATGAGGCCTATGATGCCTTGAGATACTTCGGACTATGGCCGGGGACATCTTGATATATATGAGTACACAGCTTGCAATGTCCTTAGGTTCTATCTTGTAGCTTCGGCTCAATAGATGTGGACATCAGCCCTATGACGATCGTGATTTCACCTGATACATCTCCTGCAACACCTTTGCATTTATGCATAGCATTGCACTGCATCATTGAATTGGTTCACCTTATGTACTTATTCTTATTCATGATCATATTGTATTTTTACTAACCCTTTTTATGCAGGTGATAGGATTCTTTGTTATTATATACTTACTTTGATATTTCTTACCCAGATAGTTGAACTTACTAGTTACATTTCGGTGTACTCATCCCTACTTTGTTCCTCCCTATAGATCGAGAACATGGGCTCGCACAAGGTAGTTGATCACTCAAGTTGAGCTATTCTGTTTCCATCAAGATCTTACCGGTGAGGCTCAAAGTTTGAGTCGCCATGGATCTTTTGGGTTCTTTTTACTGTTATCTTCTAGACTTTGTATTAGATGTTACGAGAAAACTTTCTATTTTATTTTACACAGTTGTATCCATTCTATCATACTACTTTAAATGCTCTTGTACTCATGACTCCAGCTTTTGGTAGATCATTTATGTTATATTGTGTTTGTTTTCGCTTTACTTTATCCTCTATAGTTGCGGCCCATTTTGGGTCTTGAAAAAATTCTTCCACATTCATAAAATTTTGATAAATTGAGAATCGTGGACTGATTTATTTATACTTTTTAAATAGTTTTCGCCACTGATTTCCAAATGCTTTGCTAACATAGGTATGTGTTGATTTGCAAATTTACTCCTACATTTCAAAAAGTGAATTTTGATTTGATATGAATTTAGTTTTAAAAATTGATGAATTTGGTGTCATTGTTATTGCATTTTCATTGTGATTCTATACTTGAATAGACTTTGTTGAATTAAGGCCCAGCGAAAGAAAATAGTTCAATTGTTGGAGCAATTGCTTGATTGTTTAATGCATGTGAATTTTTAAGTCATAGTTGAGGGATTTGAATCTTGTATTTTCTTCTATGTATGTTGGGGGATAAAAGAATCTTTGCTATGGGGTGAATTATTCATGAAATAATCTAATAGTATGAGTCTGGATAGTGAAAAAAACATGATTTGATGTGTCAGTATGATTTTTGAATTGAGAGAATTTTATTAAATGACGTGGATCCTATAATGAGAGAAATTGTCATGATTGTTGAATTGAGTGGATTATTTTGGTAAATTTTATCACATACCCATATGTTATATGTATATGCCAACTTGCATTGGTTTGAAAATACATAAGTATTCGCAATCTCTGAAATGCTAAAGAAAACTGATTATAGCAAGAGATGATAAAAGCCGAAGGAAAATGGTTTGACTAGACATAAAAATGTAGAAGAAAAATAATTTTTGTAAGATATGAATAAAATAAAAAAATAGTTTCAACGAAATATGATTATGTCGAAAGAAATAGTTCTGACGGTTACATGGTCCATGTGTAGCACCCTATCAGTTCTGACTTGGGTTGATTAATTGATGTGTACCATAAGACAAACATGCTCACATTATTTAACATTGCATTTGCATTATTATCTATTTATTGTGAATGGTAAATACTTCCTTCAATGACTTATTAGTTTTTGAACTTGGTAGAGTACATTGTTTAATTTTGCTCTACGTGTTTTGGTAATATTGTGTAGGTTGGACTGATTTTCTTGCAGGTGGTAATTTGTGGAGGTTTGACTGGTGTGTCGGGAAAATATTTTTGTTCTTCTTTTCTTTGCTTTGTGTTTGATATTTACTTATTGAGTACTATGTTGTTTGATAGTCACCCCACCCCTTTCTTCTACACATTTGTTGGTGATGAACCTAGATTCCCCTGATTTCTCTCCTTCATACTTGATCCGAGCTTCAGAATTTGCTTGAGAGGTACTAGCTAGTGTTCATGGGACCCTCAAGACTTCTTTATTATGTTCCTTTTGTTATATTTAAGAATCAAAATAGATGAGATTTGTAATTTCTTTCATATCCTCGTATGTAATAAAGTTTTGTACATGTGACACCAGGTTTTAGGAAGAAAAGTTTAGATGTGACTATTTTACTTTGCCATTAAGTTAATTAATTATGCTTTCGTTTCTATCTTTACTTGTATTATTATCGTCTTACTCTAACTTGTCTTGATGAGATAAGGCAAGTGTCATCACGCCTAAGTCTAGATCATGATGTACAACTAGTACTATGTCATTTAAAAACAAGCCTAAAACTTCATAAGTTGGCTCCACCTCTACTAACCTTCTACCCTAATATTCCACTTCTTCCTATCTGGAGTCGTGTCCTCGACAATATGAAGTTGTACCGTGTCCTATGTAATCACCTCTATCTAATACTTTGTTTATCTACTTCTACAACTTCATGTACACTCTATATATGTTCAAACCACCTTAGTCTAGCGTCTTTCATCTTATTCGCCATAGATGTTACTCTTACCTTCTTTTAGATAACTTTATACGTGATCTTACCACTCCTAATATTCTCATACATCCATTTTCATATCTTCGTCTCCACAAAATGCATCTTCTAAACATATGAATTCTAGAATGGTTAGCATTCCACTCCATTCAACAAGGAAGGTCTAACCACTACACTGTAGAACTTACTTCTGAGTTCAGGTAGTATTTTCTTACCACATAAGACTCTAGAAGCAACCCTCTATTTCATTCACATTGCCTAAACCTGATGTGTGAAATGTTATTGATGTCCCTACTACCCTAGATTACGAACCAAAGATACTTAAAAAATTTCTCTCTTTAGAATAGTATGCCTTGCAAACATTACTTCCACATTTGCTTTATTTACTGTAATTAGGGATGGCAACAGGGTGGGGTGGGGCGGGTTTAGAGCTATATGGGTGGGGTGGGCTTAGAGCTATGTGGGTGCAGGGCGGGTTAAAGTAGCTATTTTAAAAACTAATGCAGGCGGGGGCGGGTTGCGGATTTAAAAAACTAAATAGTAATTTGAAGAAATTAAATTTTTGTAATTAGTAAAAGTCTAAGATATAAACATTTTATATTAAACGTTAACTTTAATTTTATTTTTCTTCTATAATTTAAACTAGACATATCTGGTAAATTGTTAGTTGTTAAAATGTTAATTAGAATCTTTTAAGTAATGATTTAGAAACAATTGTTAAAATGTCAACTAAAAATAGTTAATTAGTTGTTGAGACATTAATAAGCGAAAAAAACTAAATTCAATTAAAATTAAAAGAACTTTAAAATTTAAGCGGCGGGGTTATGCAAGGAGGGTCTGTGTGGGGTGGGGTGGGGCGAGGCGGATTGAAAATGAAAAAAGTCATCATGTGGGGGGGGGGGGGAGGGTTGGGGCGGGACAGTTTAAAAATTTTGCGGGTTGAGCTCAACCCGCCCTGCACCCACTCCATTGCTATCTTTAACTGCAATATTGAATTTGCACTCCAAATATTTTATTTTGGTCATTCTCAACTCGAACCCGTTGAACTTAGAGTCTATCTCCGAACCTCTAACCTAGCATTAACTATGCCCCATGTCTCATCAATTTGTACTATGTTGTCTGCAAATAAGATACACCATGATCTTTACTCTTGAATAGATTATGTCAACTCATCCTATCACCAAGGAAAATAGAATAGTGTTAAGAATTAATTCCTGATGTAGCCCCATAACAACTAAAAGGTTCTCTAAGTCTACTCCCACCATTTTAATCTGAATCATGGCTCCACATATATCCTTTATGCCCAAATATAAGCTATTGAGACACCTTTAGCCTCCAAAGACCACCAAAAGACATCCTAGGCACTTTGTCATAGGGCTTTTAAAGATTAATGAACACTATATGTAACTTCTTCTTTTCCTGTATTTCCTCATCGATCTTCGCACGAGGTGGACGTGACTTTAATAGTTAATCGCTCCAGCAAGGATCCAAATAAATTCACAAAATAAACACCCTTTTCCTCACTCACTTCTTCACTACTCTCTCTAAAAGCTTCATAGTGTGGTGTAGAAGCTTGACACTCCTATAACATTTATAGTTTAGTTATTTCCCTTGTTCTTATACAATAGAATTATTGTACTCAATCCCCATTCATCGGACATCTTTTCCATCCTTAATATAGCATTAAATAACTCATTAAAGTACTATATACCTTCCTTATCTATACTCTTCTAGAATTCTATGGGAATCTCATCAAGTTTGGTCTGTCTTCTTCTGCTCATCTTTCTAATATCATATATAATCTTCTCTACCCTGAAATATCAATAGTACTTAAAGTTTCAAAGTCTTTTCAAGTCACTAATTCACCCAACACAATGTCTTTGTTTTATTTTTCATTTTAAAGTTTGTAGTGCTTAAGAGAGATCTCTTCAACCAACACCTTGCCTTTCGTATCATTGGTGCACTTTATTTGTTCAAATCACAAGTCTTTCTCTTTCCCACTTTCGTGAGCATATACAAATTTTACTTTTCTCCTATCTTGACATACAAGAATTTAAAAGATGTTGTAGAAGACATAACTGCTAACTTAGATTCTATCTTCATTGTCTTGCTTAGCTTCTATCTTTGTCATCTTAAAAAATTCCTTAAGGTCCACTTCTTTTCCTCTACATTCAATCCATCAACTTTATATATGTAACCGACTCTACTTTCACTTTACTTGGATTTTTCTGTTCTACCACCAATCTTCTTGATGACACAAAGTTGCCTCTCATATTCTAGCAGGTCTACAACTACTTCCCTAATGCAACTAGTTGTCTTATCCCACATATTTTTCACATTCCTACAACTACTCTAGGCTCTCATACCAATCAACTTCTCTCCCATCTTGATAAATGGAAAGGGTCAAGCTACCCTAGTTAACTCTCGATCAATCATAGATGGTCTTCTTTCTCCTATCCCTCTTAATCTTTAAGTCCATTACCAAAATAATCTTGTTATCCATACAAAGTCTTCTATCACCTATTCTAAGAAGGACGTAATCTATCAACGTCTTAGTTACCATTCTATGAAAGGTAATCAAGTTGTGCTCCCCTTCTAGAAAGCATGAATTAACAATTACCAACTCAAAAGGTCTAGCAAAATCCAGAAGTGGAACTTCACCGGCATTTCTCTATTCAAAATTAAAATCTCCATGAACATCACCAAAAGCCACTAGAAGTTGCAAAGGAAAGAACTAAATCGAGAGGAAAGTGAACAAGAATTAGACATATGCAATAGTATACAATTCAAAAGATATCAACAATTTGACAATAAAAATATACCAAAAAACTAGATCTAAAAAAAAACTCTAAATTTGTATATAGAAATAGAAAGAAATAAAAAACTAAAGGCACCCTAAAGCAAACCTGAAAATTAATTTGGAAAGATAGAACCCAAAACTTAAAGAAGATATATTGACAGAGCGAGAAAGAATAAATCACTTTTGGTTTTCTTGGACACTCTAGTGAATTCTGGTGAAAATTATTACTTCTTCATTATCGAATCTTGTTGTCTAGATCTAACCCATGCCAGAAAATGGTGAAAGAGGTGGTCATCAATGGAGTTGAGTGGGGCTTGTTGCATTTGATGGTGATAGCGCTAGGTGCCCTAGCAATGAGAAAGAGAATTAGTGGAGAGAACATGAGATCCAAATTTTAATTAAGTGTTTGTAGCTTGTCTCATGCCATCGATGAATTCAAAGTAGCACTTACTGTCTAAGTGAGAGGTAAATTGAACGGTCTAAAAAAGAGAGAATTGCAATCTTCAACTCCATCGACAGCGATGGGTATTACAGTTTGATTTTGCTAGAGGAATTTGTCGGAGAAATACTACAACAACAACACCAACATACCCAATGAAATCCCACAAGTAGTGTCTAGGGAGGGTAAAATATACGCAAACCTTATCACTACCTCATATAGAAATAGAGGTTATTTTTAAAAGACCCTCCTCTCAAATATATCATCACCAAAAGTATAAATTACTAGATATGCAACAAAATGATAGAGAAGAAAGAAAATAATAATCTATAAAAATAATAGAAGTAACAAATAAATGACGGGACAATAAATACAAAATATATAAAGGCACAACTACATCTACTAACCTACTATATCACAGAGTCAGGCGTATCCCACCCCTACTAGCCACCTAACCTTCTATCCTGATATGTGACCTCCAGTCTTTTTTGGCTAAGGTGATGTCCTCAGTGATACAAAGCTATACCATATCCAATCAAATCACCTCCCCCCAATACTTTTTCAGTCGACCTCTACCTCTCCATGTATCCTTTAAATCTAACTTTTCACATGTCCTAACAGTAGCATCAACACTTATTCTCTGCACATGCCCAAATTACCGCAATCTCACATCTCTTATTTTGTCTGCCATAGAGGTCACTCCTAACTTCATCTGAATGATCTTACTCCTAGTAATATCCCTCTAGTATGTCTACGCATCCATCTTAACATCCTCATCTTTGTGACCTACATCTTTTAAACATGTAAGTTTTTTATTGGAAAGCTCTCCACTCCATATAGTAAGGATAGCCTAACCACCCTTCGGTAAAACATAGCTTTAATTTTAGGTGGTATCTTCTTATCAAAAAATACTCTTGAGACAAGCCTCCATTTCGTCCATGCTGCCCCAATACAATATGTGACGTCACACTTATATTGCCACTACTTAGGATGACGGACCCAAGGCATTTAATGTTTTATCTCTTGGGAGTAGACTAATTGGAAAGCCTCACTTTAATGTCTACTTCATCCCTCACAACACTGAATATGCACTCCAAGTATTCTCTTTTGGTATAGCTCAGTTTGAACCCTTTGAATTCCAAAGTATATCCCCAAACCTCTAATTTATCATTAGCTTTAAGCCGAGTCACATTAATCGGTACTATATCATATGCAAATAGTATATACTGTAGAACCTCCTCCTGAATAGAACATGTTAGCTCATCTTTTACTAAGAAAAAGAGAAAAGGGCTCAACATAGATCCTTGATAAAACCCCATCTCAACAGAAAAATACTCTAAGTCTCCTCCAACCATTCTTACCCAAGTTTTGGATCCATCATGCATATACTTTATCGCCCTAATAAACACTATTGGAATACCTTTTGCCTCTAGGCACCTCCATAATAAATCCCTCGGAACTTTGTCATAGGCCTTCTCAAGATCAATGAACATCATATAAAGGTCCCTCTTTCTTTTCTCTATATTTCTCTATTGATCTCCGAACAAGATGAATTACTTCAGTAGTCAACCATCACGGTATGAATCCAAACTAATTCTCTGAAATAGACACTCATTTTTCTCACCCTCATCTCCATTACTCTCTCCCAAACCTTCATAGTGTCACTTACAACTTGATACCCCTATAATTGTTACAATTTAGAATATCACCCTTATTCTTGTAAATTGGAACCATTGTACTCTTCGTCCATTCATTGGGCATCTTAGTAGTCTTTATAATAACATTAAATAACTCAGTCAACCACTCCATACCATCCTCGTCCAAGCTTTTCAAGAAATCCATCAAAATCTCATCGCGTCTGATGCTCTCCCTCTGTTCATCCAACTAATAGCATGTCTACCTACTAAGCTCTGAAACACTTGCAGTAGCCAAAATCTCGATGACTATCAAAGTGTACCAAATCACCCAGCTTAATATTTTTGTCCCCTTTTAGTTTTAAGAGTTTATGAAAGTACGCTTGCCTCCTTACATTAATAAAAGTCTTATCCACCAACACCTCATCCACCTCATCTTTGATACACTTTACATGGTCCAAGCCACGACCTTCTCTCTCTCTTTCATGAGCCTATACAATCTCTTTTCCCCACCTTTTAAACCTAACTCAACATACAAGAGTTCAAACGTTATTGTCTTAGCACTCATCAGTGCCATTTTGTGCTTCTGCCTTCGTCATCTTGTAAACATCTTTAAACATTTGTTTTTCATTCTCATCCCTACACTCCAACCCCTTTGTATAGGTAATCGTCTTAGCTTTCATTTTTCCTTGACCTTGTCCATTCCACCTGTAAGGGCCCAGAATTTTCGTACGACCTCAATGAAGCATGAAAATTCAGTTTCAGAAACATTTGGACCAAGGTGACACTTTATGGGAGCCATCACAGTCTGTGTGAGGTCACACGACCCTTTGCCCATGGAAGATGTTTGACCCTTAAAGGTGGTGTTTCATACTAAGGCACACCATACTTGGACCGCTCACGCTCCATGTGATGCTTCACGGACCGTGTGGTGGGTCGTGTGTCGTAAGGCTTCCGAAGTGAAATATTTCTAAGTATGGGATCTTCATGCTCAAGCTATGTTCACTTTCAAGCCTTCAATTCAAGCTTATCTATGTTGTTTAAGATTATCATGAGTCTTCTACATCAAGTCAAGTTCAAAGGAATTCCCTTGGCTAAGCTCTTCTCAAGTAACAATAAAAGGGTCAACTTTGAGTGGGCATATCTCTTAGCCCAAAATGAACCTAGTGGGCCAAAAGCGAACAAATCGAATCTCTTTGAATTATCTTTCCAACGCATCCGGTCTCACCTCATTCTGAGTTCGGAGCAAGGAGTTATACTCGTTCTCGTAAAACCTGTCTGGGGCTAGACGAGAGCCTTCACGGACCGTGAAGCCAACCATGTCAAGGCCCTCATGAAATTTAAAGATCCATTTTATAAAGGTGTTTTTGATATTTTGATTCATCCCCAAGGCTTTTTATGACCTTTAAAACCCCTTTACGTTCCTAAGCATCTCCAACACTAAACCCAAAGGTTTTTCATATGATACGGTAGAAGGGTGAATTTTAAATAGTCATATCTCTTAGTACAAAACGAACCAGGTGTCCTAGAATATATCAAATTAAATTTCTTTGAATTAGCTTTCGAACGCACCTAGTTTCACCTAATACGGAGCTTGAACCTAGGAGTTATACTTGTTTTCGTTAAGCCTGCAGGCAAGCCACACGGTCGCCTACACGGACTATGTGGCAGCAAACGGTCCGTGAGGCTGAAGTCACTCACGATTTTCATGCCAAATTGTGTTCTAAGTGCGTCTCCTTTCTTGGTACCTTCATACGGGCCCTTGTACGGCTCGTGAAGCATCACACGGTCCGTTCGACCTTCCGTTGGAAACCCTTGGCTTGAAACAATTTGATGAAAATTCTAAGTATAGTCACACGGTTACTGTTCACTGACCATCTCACTGTTCACTGGCCCTCTCATTGTGCCGTGAGACCCTGTGCCGTGAGACCCTACTTAATATTTTCGCCCGTTTTGATTTTGGTGTTTTATGTAAATATAAATTAGTTTGAGGGTGTTTTTTGTATTTTCCACCCCTCCTAAGTCCATAAATCAGTTGATCTTCTCTACATTTTAGCCATTTTATCATTTTTTCCTCTCACTCTCTCTAAAATTCACCCCACTAGAATTCTCCAACTTCTCTCTAGGATCCTCAAGTCAAGACCTTCAATTCGGAGTCCATTTTCTCCTCAAGGTTATCTTCAAGTCAGCTATGTGGGTCTTGATTCTTGGTCTCTTTCAACCAAGAAGACCCAAGTTCCTTTCAAACCACTGTATGAAATTGTCTACTTAGAAATGTGAATTTTTTCTACTTGATCTTGGTAACTTTGAACAATGCATGTGATGTATATTATTCTGAATTCTATGTTTTGTTAAGTTCCTTTATGATGGGCCATCTTGAATTATGAAACTACTAATATGCATGTCCATTTAAAGATGATATTATGCATGGGTGATTTATACTATTATTTTTATACGAATTTTATTGTGAATTTCCTAGACTTCATGTTGTATTGCTAATTTTAGTTTTACTCTATATTACCCATGCCATTCTCACATCACTCACGCATAAGCATTCATGGACGTTGGTTTGTATGAAAATTATGAAGTGGGTTAGAACCCAACATGTGTATGCATATGTTTTGGATGAAAATTATGAACAAGAATTGAGTGAGAATTTACGAACACAAGCATGATATAAGTTGAACACCATTATGACATGAATTGATAGTACTAAGAACTTGACTTCTACATGAATACGAATTATATTGGTATGTATAGGATGTGACATCTTGCCTGAGTATGTGAATGCTAAGTGTGTATTGATGAGGACGGGCACAACCCTCCCTTTACAGAATGCATTGATGAGGATAGGTACAACCTTCCCTATGCACATGTATGTATGAGCTAAGTGTGTATTAATGAGGACGGGCACAACCCTCCCTTTACAGAATGCGTAGATGAGGAAAGGTACAACTTTTCCTATGCATAGTTATGTCATGAGCTACATGTGTATTAATGAGGATGGGTACAACCCTCCCTTTACACAATTCAAGTAAGGAGTGATTCCTTGAGTGCTAGTATATGTGGGTTATTGCTACTCCATTATATGGCATTTTGTGTAGGTTAACATCATTTTCCTTTCATGTTGTATGGTCGCAGACTTAGTACATTCAAACTTACTAACGCATACTCTCTGCCTACATGATTAACCATGTAGGGACCGAGCAGTTTAGATACCAGTCACTAGACGAATAATCCATTCTTGAAGACTTCTTTTGTGGTGAGCCCCGTCTTTCGAGGCCCTGCCAGTTATTTCTTATGATTACTATGTATGTTCTTTTATTGAGGGTGAGCTTGGAACTTGTCCTGGCCCCTCTTCCTTGAATAGAGGTAGATGTTGGGCACTTTGTAAAACCTTCTCGTTTTGGTTATCTATAAATGAGTGGATTCCTGAAATTTGATTTCCTTCATTTATTTATATGTGCTTAGATACTATTTGAACCAATGATGCAAAAATTTGATTCTTTGAGGCTTTTTTGGGGACCTCGGGTCCCTATTCGCCGTGTCACATCTAGGCCCAGACTCCGGATCATGACAAAAGATGGTACAGAGCCCTAGGTTTATAATGGTCCTCGTAGCCTAACATGTCGCGTCGAGTAGAGTCCCATTCATAGGTGTGAAGTGCACCATACCTATGAGTGGGAGGCTACGAAGACGTATTAAATCATTTCTCACTTCTTCATGTCTTGTATCGTTCTTTGACCAGTTTATGCAATTCCCTTACTTACCAATGTCGTTAATCCATTTTAGTAAATGCCTCGAGGAAGACCCCCTCTACCTAGGCCGGCTCCAGTTGATGAAGATCAGGCTCCTCCCGATCCTATGAAGGAGCCCATCTCTAATGGAGAATTTCGCACTGGTTTCGCCATGCTTGCACAGGTGGTGACTGCTCAGGCAAGGCAGGCCAACTTGCCACAGGACCCTACTCCTGCTTCTTGGGTGAGGGACATCACCCGGATGAATCCTCTGGTGTTTTACGGGTCTAGGGCTATGAGGATGCTCAAGAGTTCATTGATGAGCTCTCAAAGATACTGAATATTATGGGCGTCACTTCTGAGGAAAAAGTTGGAATGGCTGCTTACCAGCTGGAAGATGTAGCTCAAGTGTGGTACACTCAGGGGGCTTTGGAGAGGGTCTCTAATGGTGGATTTAAATGGGGAGAGTTCAAATCTGCCTTCCTTGATTGCTTGTTCCCACTTGAGTTGAGAGAGGCCAGAATGGCCGAGTTTATTAATGTCAAGCAGGGTAATATGAGTGTGAGGGAATATGCCCTCAAGTTCACGAAGCTCTCGGAGTATGCTCCCAAGCTAGTGGCTTACCCCCATGCAAGAATGCACAAGTTTATTTCTGGGATCTCTAATTTGGTAGTGAAGGAATGTCGTACGGCTATTCTTATTCGGGAAATGGACATCTCTAGGCTTATGACATATGTTGAACAGATTGAAGAAGAAAAGCTCCGAGAGAAGAGGGTGCATGCCTCTAAGAAGGCCCGCTATGATGGTAGGTTCTCTAACTCTGAAAGTGGCGGTGGAAATGACCAGCTTCAACGGGTCAAGGATCTAGACCAAGGGAGTGCCAAGGAGGAAGATAAATCCTAAATGCAAGGAATGTGGCAAGAACCATGTGGGGAAATGTTTGAGCGGAACAGGTGCGTGCTTCGGTTGCGGCAAGATGGGGCACAAACTTGCTCATTGCCCTGATGCTCAAAGGAATGGCCAAGGAGGCCGTCCTCAAGGTCAAATGGTTCCAGGTGAGCAGGGCAAGTTAGAATTCAACAAGGTGATGCTCCTCGTAACAACAGGTTTTATGCTTTACATGGTCGGCAAGAGGGGAAGGAGGCTCCGTCTGTGGTGGATGGTAAGTTAGAAGGGCCTTGATCTTGGGTGTGTATACATCACATGATCTGAGTATGAATTGAAACCACCCTTGCATACTCTAGCCTACTCAATACTAGGACATTAGGTTCTTCTAAATCCAAGAGACCATAATTCCTTCACTCTTGAGTCTCATGACATGACATACATGTGTGCACTAAAAGATCTTTTCTTATTACAAGTGATTTGGATGCAATCTTGGTATGAGCTTTGGTCATGAACTATAGTTTTGTTTGCATGATGCTTTTGGTACAAAAACTTTTTATTTTGATTTGAATTATGCATTATGTCTCGCATCGTATGTGCCTTGCCTTAACTCTAACCTTTCAAGCCTTGTTCTTCCACATTCGAGAACGAATGTTCCCAAGGGGGAGATGATGTAAGGACCTAGAATATTTGTACGACCTTAATGAAGCATGAAAATCTGGTTTCAGAAAAATTTGGACCAAGGTAACACTTCATGGGAACCATCACGGTCCGTGTGAGGTCACACGGCCCATTTGGAGCCTCCTCAGAGTGGCCCTTGGCCCATGGAAGATTTTTGACCCTTAAACGTGGTGTTTCATACTAAGGCACACCATACTTAGACCCCTCACGGTCCGTGTGACGCTTTACAGACCGTGTGGTGGGCCGTGTGTCGTAAGGCTTCTAAAGTGAAATATTTCTAAGTATGGGATTTTCATGCTCAAGCTAAGTTCACTTTTAAGCCTTAGATTCAAGCTTATCTATGTTGTTTAAGATCATCATGCGTCTCCTACATCAAGTCAAGGTCAAAGGAATTCCCTTGGCTAAGCTCTTCTCAAGTACCAATAGGAGGGTCAACTTTGAGTGGGTATATCTCTTACGTCAAAATGAACTGGGTGGCCCATAACCTATCATATCGAATCTCTTTGAATTATCTTTTTAACACATCTAGTCTCACCTCATTCCGAGTTCGGAGCAAGGAGTTATACCCATTTTTGTAAAACCTGTCTGGACTAGACGGGAGCCTTCACGGACCGTGAAGAGCTTCACGGACCGTGAAGCCAACCTTGTCAAGGCCCTCATGAAATTTAAAGATCCATTTTATATGGGTTTTTTTTGATATTTTGATTCATCTCCAAGGCTTTTATGACCTTTAAAACCCCTTTACATTCCTACACTTCTCCGACACTAAACCAAAAAGTTTTTCATATGATTCTGTAGAAGGGTTAATTTTACATGGTCATATCTCATATCACAAACCAAACTAGGTGTCCAAAAATATATCAAATTAACGTTCTTTGAATTATCTTTCCAACGCACCTAGTTTCACCTAATTCCGAGCTCGAATGTTGGAGTTATGCTTGTTTTTGTTAAACCTGTTCGCGCAGGCAAGCCACACGGCCGCCCACATAGATCGTCTGGTAGCAAACGGTCCGTGAGGCTGAAGTCACTCACGGTTTTCTTGCAAAATTGTATTCTAAGTGTGTCTCCTTCCTTGTTACCTTCATATAAACCCTTGTATGGCTCGTGAAGCATCACACGGTCCGTACGACCTTCCGTCGAAAGCCCTTGCCTTGAAGCAATTTGCTGAAAATTCTAAGTATAGTCACACGGTTACTGTTCACTGACCATATCACTGTTCACTGGCCATCTCATGTGCCGTGAGACCCTACTTAATATTTTCACCCCTTTTGATTTAGGTTTTTTATGTAAATATAAATTAGTTTGAGGGTGTTTTTGGTATTTTCCACCCCTCCTAAGTCCATAAATCAGCTGAACTTCTCTACATTTCAGCCATTTCCTTCTTTTTCCTCTCACTCTCTCTAAATTTCCTCCCACAAGAATTCTCCAACTTCTCTCTAGGATCCTCAAGTCAGGACCATCAATTCGGAGTCCATTTTCTCATCAAGTTCATCATCAAGTCAGGTATGTGGGTCTTGATTCTTGGTCTCTTTCAACCAAGAAGACCCAAGTTCCTTTCAAACTACTGTATGAAATTGTCTACCTAGAAATGTGAATTTTTACTACTTGATCTTGGTAACTATATACAATGCATGTGATGTATATTATTCCAGATTCTATGTTTTGTTAAGTTCCTTTATGATGAGCCATCTTGAATTATGAAACTATGAACATGCATGTCCATTTAAAGATGATATTATGCATGGGTGATTTATACTATTATTTTTATACGAATTTTATTGTGAATTTCCTAGACTTCATATTGTATTGCTAATTTTAGTTTTACTCTATATTACCCATGCCATTCTCACATCACTCGCACATAAGCATTCATGGACGTTGGTTTGTATGAAAATTATGAAGTGGGTTAGAACACAACATGTGTATGCATATATTTTGGATAAAAATTATGGTTATGAACAAGAATTGAGTGAGAATTATGAACACAAGCATGATATAAGCTGAACACCATTATGATATGAATTGATAGTACTAAGAACATGACCTCTACATGAATATGAATTATACAGGTATGTATATGATGTGACATCTTGCCTAAGTATGTAAATGCTAAGTGTGTATTGATGAGGACGGGCATAACTCTCCCTTTACACAATGCATAGGTGTGGATTGGTACAACCTTCCCTATGCACATGTATGTATGAGCTAAGTGTGTATTGGTGAAGACGGGCACAACCCTCCTTTTACACAATGCATAGATGAGGAAAGGTACAACCTTCCCTATGCATAGTTATGTCATGAGCTACATGTGTATTGATGAAGATGAGTACAACCCTCCCTTTAAACAATTCAAGTAAGGAGTGATTCTTTGAGTGATAGTATATGTAGGTTATGGCTACTCTATTATATGGCTTTTTGTGCAGGTTAACATCATTTTCCTTTCATGTTGCATGACAGCATACTTAGTACATTCAAACGTAGGAAGGCATACTTTATGCCTACAGGATTTTACCATGTAGAGACCGAGCAGTTTGGATGCCAGTCCCTAGATGAATTATCAATTCATGAAGACTTCTTTTGCAGTGAGCCCCGTCTTCCAAGGCCCTGCCAGTTATTTCTTATGATTACTATGTATGTTCTTTTATTGAGGGTGAGCCTGAAACTTGTCCTGGCCCCCATTCCTTGATTAGAGACAGTTGTTGGGCACTTTGTAAAACCTTCTTGTTTTGTTTATCTATAAATGAATGGATTCCTGAGGTTTGATTTCCGTCATTTAGTTATATGTGCTTAAATACTATTTGAACTAATGATGCAGAAATTTGATACTTTGAGGTTTGTTTGGGGACCTCGGGTCCCCATTCGCCGTGTCATATCTAGGCTCTGACCCCGGGTCGTGACACCACCACCAATCCCCTTTGCGTCTACCAAAGTTCTCTCTCAAAACTCCTAATACCTCGGTAGCTAACTTTCTAATGCAACTACTAGTAGTAGTGTCCCCATGGTGTTCGCATCTCAGCTACTACTCTAAGCCCCCAAATTAATCAACTTTCCACCATCTCTCAAGAAAGGGCCAAGAGTCAGGCCTCCCCATCTAATTTTCGATTGGGCATAAATAGCCTTCTTCCTCTTATCCATCTTAATCTCTAAATCCATCACTTGAAGTCTATTTTGAGTGGAAATATTTTCACTCGGAATAACTTTGAAATTCTTACAAAATCTTCTATCACCTTTCTGGAGGAGTAAGTAATCACTTTGAGTCTTAACTACCATACTATGAAAAGTGATCAAGTGATTTTCCTTCTTTGCGAAACATGAGTTAGCAATAACGAACACAAAGACTTTAGCAAACCCAAGAGAGACATCCAACCTCCATCCTCTCCCCAAAAACCAAAGCCTCCATTAACATCGTCAAAAACACTAGAAGTTGCACGAATATGCCTATTAAAATCTCCCCCAATGAAGATTTTCTCTGTGTTTGGTAATACCTCTCACAACCTCATCTAAATATTCCCCAAAGAGCTTTTTGACTTCCTCATCCAGGCAACTTGAGGCACATAGGCACTAACTATATACACTATATAACTATGGACTACAAGTCTAATACGCATTATTTTATCATTAATTCTCCTAACATCAACCACATACTCCCTAAGGTTCTCATGTAATAGGATACCTACTCTATTTCTATCACTAGAGCCACCTGAGTACTATAATTTAAATCCTTCTATATTCTGAGCTTTAGTACCGAGGTATATGGTCTCCTAAACACATGCTATGTCAATTTGTCTCCTCTTAAGACTCTTCATAAGCTCTATGGACTTTCCTATAAGTGCATCTATGTTCCATGTCCGTACACTCCATTTAAGTAAACTCGTGCCCCTTTTACCACTACTACCCCTTGCCTCCATCGCCGACGAACTACATGATCCTAATCCACCATCAGACCCTAACACCACTAAACTAAGAACCAATAACTCACTAAACTATAAAAAATCAAGAAGATACGCCATCTCGCAATCAACAGCCCGATGATACAAACAATAAAATATAAAGGATAAGGTAGGAATAATACACAATAATCAATTCAATTGCACAATTCAAGAAATTATGAGAAATATTCGCAACAAACACATCAAAGAAGAAAAACTCAATTCAATTTCACAATAAATAAGTCAAATAATCATCAATATGCAAAAATAAGAAAATAAAAACAATAATAGTGAAACAATTCAATACAACTCTCTATAAATACATATGTTGGTGAAAATTACAAAAAATTACAACTAACAATTGAAAAGTGAAATGACAAAAACAAAATCCTTCATGTTGGGGCGCGTATATCTCGATCTCTTTAAGGAGATTCAAGCCTACTGTGGCAAAAATTTTCACCTGTCCAACAGTATTCTCCTTGGCTTCTCCCCTCCAAGATATAACAGTCTTATTATAAAAGTGTAACTCAACAAACTCTGGACAGAAGTTGAGTCTCAAGCTCCACAAAACGAACACCTCCCTTCAACTAATAAGAACTCTCTTTTTGACAAACTGTATGCACTCTACATTTTTCTCATATGTTGTGTACCCAAAACAAATGAAGACCACCACTATTTATATTTATGGAAGTCTTCCATGAAATTAATAGGTAAACAATGGGATAGTTAATAGAGAAGATAATTGGCCTAGAGGTTACATAGGTTACAGGATGTAATGGTAGAGTAATAAGAGAAATAATGGTGAGGCAACAAATGCCCCCCAACGTGCAGATGAAGTTGTTGGTCAACTCCAACAGTCTTGTAACATATTTGCCTCCAAAGTTATAACCAATTAAGATCAATGACAATAAAGACAGGACACTAATGAGTAATGATAATATTATAGGCATAAAGACCAACAGCACAATTACATAGCAACTGAAGCATTTTTTATAAAATGTTAAAATGGACACAACAATCCTCCATCAATTTAATAGTATAGAGAGTATATCAGTTGAATGAAGACTACTATGCATAGTAAAGGTGTGCTCTTCATAAAACCTCCACTTAGTGAAAAAGTATCTTTTACTCCAGAGCCGTAGTGGTCTCAGACTTGAACTATGATTGCTTAAGGGAAATAAAAAATTACTACTTACACATAATAATCAAGGTGCTGACATGAGCTTAGTAGCAAACACATTACGGCTTTGTGCTATTCCAATATCATGAGTGTCTTTGAGAATGAGCCCAATTCTCATAGGAAGTGGCCTATTCCACACTCATATAGGTGAAATTTGTCAAGAGTGCACCTGTAAAATTAACACTCCACTCATATGGACTACAAATTTTTATTAAAAGTTTTTAAACTCAACCTCCACAGTTTACTACAAGAAATAATGAACTCACATCATAGGGAGAGAATAAAAAATAATGCATTTTTCACAACAAGTCATCATATGATTCGTTTTTCCTATTGAACCTTGTTATAGGATCTCTAGTTTCCAGGTTGGGTTTCCTCAAATATGACTCAGGAATTTATAGGCTTCAATCCTATCCCCAATGATGTTTTTCAACCCTTTTCTCTTGTTAAGGCCTTAGTAAGAGGATCTGCAAGATTGTCACAAGATTTGATTAATCAACATTAATGGAACCACTTGTCAAATAAGATCTTACATTACTGTGTCTCCCCTTTATAGGTTTGGATTTACCGTTGTAATAATGATTTTGAACTCTACCAATTGCAGCAGTGCTATCACAATGAATTAAAATGGGAGGAATTGGTTTTTCAAAATAAGGAATTTGAACTATAAATCTCCCAACCAATTCGCTTCCTCACTAGCTGAAGCTAAAGCAGTTAGTTCAGCTTCCATGGTAGAGTTAGCAATAATAGTTTTCTTTTTAGATTCCAAAAAATAGCAGCACCACCCAAAGTACAAATACAACAAGTAGTAGAACATGAATCACATGTTAAAGTGATTCAATCTGCATAAGAAAAGCCCTTAAGTATAGTAGGACATTTTTTATAGAAGAAACCAATAGTTGTTATCCCAAATATCTCATAACTCTCGTTAGAGCATGCCAATGTTCATTACCTGGCTTGCTTGTAAACCTACTAAGTACTCCTACCGCATATGCAATATCATGGCTTGTATAATTAGTCACACATCTCAAACTTCTAATTAAACTAGCATATTCCTTTTCATTTACTACATAATTTTCACTTTGTATAGGAAACAAGTGAACACTTGAATCAAAAGGAGTTAAAACATGCTTGCAATAAAAAAAAGTTATATTTTTCAAAATTTTCTCAAGATAATGTAACTTGCCAAGGAAAACTCCATCACATGTTCTAGTTATTTTTATTCCAAGAATAAAATTTGTCTCACCAAAATCTTTCGTATCAAAATGGCTCCGAAGAATATTTTTTGTTTCATCAATAACATTTCATATAAGAGCCACAGATCAATAAATCATCAACATGTAGGTAAATAATAACATGTGAATTATTCCAAGTAATGATATATGCACTTATCCCACTCATTTGTTTTAAACCCATTTTCAATCATGCAGGAAACAAATATTTCATGCCATTGCTTTGGTGCATATTTCAAGCCATATAGGGATTTAGTCAGTTTACACACTTTACTTTCTTGGCCTACTTCTACAAAACCCTCGAGTTGTTACATGTAAATCTCTTCATTTAGTTCTACATTTAAAAAAGTAATTTTCACATCCATTTTTTTGATGAATTTGCGAATAAAAAATTGCAGCTATAGCAATTAAAAGTCTAATGGATGTAATTCTCATTAACAGAAAAGAAATGTCAAAAACCTTTATGCCTTCAAGTTGCTTAAATCCTTTTTCAACTAGTCTAGCCTTACATTTATCAATAGATCCATCTGATTTTAACTCTTTTTTGTCGGACCAATTTACAATAAATTATTTTACAACCCAGTGGTAAATCAACTAAATTCCAAGTTTTATTAGAAATTAGTAATTCCATTTCATCATTTATAGACTCTTTCAAGAAAATTGTATTATGTGAGGGTAAAGCTTCTTTTAAAGTGATAGGGTCATCTCCAACATTCAAAATGTAAAATTCAGAGTCAAAATCTTTTTCTACCCTAGATCTTTTACTTCTTCTTAACACAAAATCATCAATTACTTTATTTTTCAAAGTAGAAGAAGAACTAGGCAGTGACAAAATATTTTTTTCAACCCTTTGCCCCCCACTCTTTTTAGAATCAAAAGAAAATTTATTTCGTGAAAAATAGATATTGCCTAATTCAATAATAATATTATCTTTAAGACTGAAAAATCTATAGGTTGTACTATTTGAAGCATAACTAAGAAAAGCACAAGTAATAACTTTCTTACCCAACTTTTTTAATCTTGGGATCCATTAGTCTCAGAAAGGCTAGACATCCCCAAACTCTTAGATATACCAATTTTGGCTTGTGACCTTTTCCCAACTCAAAAGGTGTTAGTTAGAACTTTTTATGAGGTACACGATTTAACACATAACAAGCAGTCAAAATAGCTTCAACCCAAAAATTTAAAGGTGTACTAGACTAAATAAGCATGACATTAGTCAATTCAACCAAAGTTCTATTTTTTCTTTTGGCTACACCACTAAATGCAGGAGAATATGGAGTAGTTTTGTGGATCATTCTCAATGATCTAACAAAAGAATTAAACTCATTTGAGTCATATTCACAACCTCTATCACTTCTAATTCTTTTTATTTTTCTTCCAAACTGATATTCGACATCATGGAGATAAACTTTAAAATATACAAAGGCATCACTTGTATTTTTCATTAAGTAAACACATGTAAACGTAGAAAAATCCTCAATGAAAGTGATAAAATATTTATTTTCTCCATGATTTAAAATTCCTCCAAGTACACAAATATAAGTGTGAACTAATTCTAATAAATCAGTTTTTCTTTCAACTTGAAAATAAGGCCTTTTAGTGATCTTGGCTTTACTAAAAGCCTCACACTTTAAAAATTCTTTTTAACCTTTGGGATTAATCTTAAACTACTCGTGGATCCAACATATCGATCACTTATGTGACACAAATAAGCATGCCAAACATTAGTAGAAGAAAGCATATAAACAAAAGTAGAAATTTTATTCATTTCAACATTCAGTTTGAACATCCCATCACAAGCATACACCTTTCCCACATAAATACCCTTTTTCACAATTACATATTGATCAGATTCAATAATCTGTTTGAAACCTACTTTATTAAGATGAAAACTAGACGTCAATTTTTTCTCGTGGAAGGAGTATAAAGTACATCCTTTAAAGTTAATACTCTTCTAGAGGTAGTCATTGAGATTTTGCTTATTGCAGGTGCTTCAGAGTTGAGGAGGTTAGATGTGCTGCTAGAAGGATTAAGAAAGGGAGGGCGATCGGGCCCGATGAGATTCCGGTATATTTTTTGAAGAAAATGGTCAAGAATGGCTTAGAGTAGTTGTCCAAACTATTCAATGAGAGCATTCAAGAGAAGCTTGAGGTGGTCCCTATGGTTGACAAGATGAAGGAAGCGAGACTGAGATGGTTTGGACATGTGCATATAAGAAGTATCGATGCTCCTGTTAGGAGGTGCGAGAGGTTAGGAGTTATACGGAGGGGTAAAGGCAGACCAAAGAAGTATTTGGGGAGGTGATCACACAAGATATAGTGAAACTTGATCTGACCGAGGACATGACCTTAGATAGGAAGGAATGGAGGCCGCAAATTGGAGTAATAGGCTAATAGATTAGTAGGGTTAGGTTGATGTGTGGCCGTGGTGTATAGTAGGGTAGGAGGTTTACTCGTTCCTTCATATCGTGTGTTGTCATTAGTCGTGTTATATCTATTAATATTATCGTATTTACATACTATCATGTGCATTTCGTTATTAGTCACTCTTTCTGTTTCCATTTCTTTCCTTTCAGTTTTTTCATATCTAGCTTATTATGGTTATGGATTTTTGAGACAAGGGTTTCCAGGAAACAGTCTCTCTACCTCATGAGACAGTGGTAAGGTTTGTATACCCTCCCCAAACCCAATTGTGGGATTCCACTGTGTATGTTGTTGTTGTTGTACTCTTCCAGAGGTAAAATACAATTCGATATCTCCCGTTCCAAGCACTTGTTTAGTGTGAGAATCCCCAAGCATGATGGTTTTGGGATCTTCAAAAAGGAGTATATTTTTTAAAAACCTGTCTTTTTCATAACAGACATAACTGTTTGCACCAGAATCAGCTCACCATCTATCAACATTCTCAACCATAAATATATATGTAATCACCACCACAAACGGCTCTTTAGTAACGATTGCTTGAGAAGTAGGACCAAGTTTCCATATTTTCAAAATCGAGCAATTTGTCCACTCTTGCCACGGATAAAGCACAACCCTTTATGTTGAACTTGTTGATTTTGTGCTTGATTATTTTAACCATTATTTTTGGAGGGGGGGGAGGTGGGGTCTACTATTCTTTTTCTTGAAATTTTCTTCTTAGGCTTCATAAATATATTTTTGTCAAATTTTGACCTCCTCAGATCTAAGCTCTCCATAAATCATGATGAAGTCTTTAGCTTGATCTATCACTGATTTGTTATCCACCATCTGAAAACAAAAAAATCGACTAGCAGCATATTGTTTTGCTCCAGCTTCTTCAGTATCATATTTACTCTGTTATTTTTTTCAAATTTTCTTTGCACTAGAGTAAGTTCTATCACAAAAATTTATCAAATAAACAATTAAGAATATAATACCAAAACTTGTAAGAATCGTCATTATATCAGTTAACACATAAGAGACACTGAAAAGACTTAAGTGGAAAAGTATTTTATCCTTCCACCTCTTCAAGTGATTACTGTTGAATCGAAATGGCTTGTTAAGATCTCCCATCTTAACATCCGTGATTTTTACAGCCATATGAATATCCTTAAAATTATTGGTGAAAGTTACAAAAAATTACAACAATTGAAAAGTAAAATGAAGAAAACAAAATACTTCAGGTTGAGACATGGATATCTCTCTCTTTAAGGAGACTCAAGCTCACTGCAGCAAAAGTTTTCACCGGTCCAGCAGTATTCTCCTTAACTTGTTCCCTCAAGGATACAACATATTTATCACAAAAGTGTAACTCAAGAAACTCTGGACAAGAGTTGCGTCTCAACCTCCACAAAAAGAACACCTCCCTTCAACTAATAAGAACTCTCTTTTTGACAAACTTTATGCACTCTATATTATTCTCATATGTTGTGTATGTAGTCATATAAAATTTTATTAAAATATAAATTTATAATATGATTCAAATTATATTAGATTCAAAAAAATATATTAGTCCAAATGAATATTATTGATTAATATAAGTGGGTGAATTAATTAATTTCAATAAAATATGAATTTAATTAAAATCCCAAATTTATTTATATAGGATATAAAAGATGACCCACTTCATTAGGCTCAATATCTTCTCATCCTAGAGGCCTACTTGATGCCATGTGTCAGATAATGTGCCATGCCAAGTAAAACAAAAAAACCAATAGGATCATGCCGTGAGTCAAAATAACATCGCATTCCTATCTCAATCAAAGGCCAATAAAAATGTGCCACATGTACAAGTGATGTGTTCCAACCAATCAAATATCTTCATGTCACTTGAAAGGAAACATATTCCTATCACTTTTCCTGTGCCATGTCACCTTAAAACTGATTGGCTAGAAGAAAGTCTAATTCCATCATAACTCTTCTATTTTACAATTATATATACGGGTCCTCATAATATAGAATTAACATTAAGAATTATAACAAGAAGCCAAAGAAAGCTCGTGGATTAAATACCGCAGATTTCTCTACAAGCAACAAAAATTCAAGAAAATCCTTGAATTCAAGTACAAGTCAAGATCATGTCCAACATGTTTCACAAGAATCAAGACCAGGCTAAAGAACCCTTGAATTTATATTTAAAAAGGTGAAATAGAGAATTTATAGAGATTGTAGAACTCACTCCTTGAAATAAAATACAAAACTTGTTAAGATATTTTTCGTTCCTTAATTATTAATTTCTAAGAGGTGAATTTTATTGTCATACAAATTCTAGCACGCCCAGTGGGACAATCTCTACCTCTCATCTTAATTTTTCAAGCACCAAAGAATACTGAAATGGCTTCCAAGAAGATCTCCCAATCAACTTCCTCTAAGGTTGCTGATTTCAAGTTCTATGCTGAAGTAGAGGAAATCCTAGGTGTTACTTTTGGAAGTGTTGGAGTTGTTTCAAGGAGCTTAGCCACTATGCTAGGACAACAAAGATAGTGAGTGTCGTCTGCACCAACCTCTGGTTTTGGATCTTCACCCCTAAAAGGAGCAAATTCCTCTATAAATGCTTCAGAAGGAGGAAGTAGTTTTACTGAGAAGATCAAGCAGACTTTAGCTCTACTTGAGGTCTCTGGTTCCAAGAACTCTACCACAAAGAAAGATTTTGACTCATCCAATGAATCTTTTCCATATGCATCGGATAATGTGAGCCCTCTAAAGATCAACTTTTACAATAACCCTTGCTACTCGGTGATGCCTCCAATATTTATGCAAGCGATGACAACAATAATGCTTTAGCTATGGAGGAACAACTTGCAAATCTAGCAAAGATGATTAAAGGATTGACCAAGCATATGCAACACCAAGAATCTCGCATTGATAAGTTGATGGATATGGTATATGGCTTACTAAATGGTGAATCTGGACATGCACCTGGGAAGAGTATTGAAATTTAAGAAACTGAAAATCCTATGAAGCAAGCATCGTCTATCAAGGATTTGCCAGTTTCTACTGAAGGGATGATCCCACTTGATCAATGAAAGGAGTTCATCGAAGGGACCATAATAAAGAGTATGAAGTCTCCACCAAGTCTTCCATATGTATGCCAAACCTTATACTACAAGGATTGATAGCCTTAAAATGCCTACTGGTTATCAACCTCCCAAATTTCAACAGTATAAAGCCAAAGGAAATCCAAAGAAGCATGTTGCGCACTTTGTGGAGATACGTAATAATGCTAAGACTTGTGGAGACTATCTCATTAAGTAGTTCGTCCGCTCCTTAAAGAGGAATGCCTTTGACTGGTACACCGATCTTGAACCTCATTCCATTAATAGATGGGAGCAACTAGAGCATGAGTTTCTCAATTTATTCTATAGCATAAGGCGTACTGTGAGCATGGTAGAACTCACAAATACTCGCCAAAGAAAAGATGAACTAGTCATCGACTTCATAAATTGATGGTGGAACGCAAGCCTAAATTGCAAAGATAGAATTAGCGAAGCTTCTGTGGTTGAAATGTGTATCTAAGGAATGCACTGGGGGATTCTCTATATCTTACAAGGAATCAAGTCAAACTCCTTTGAATATTTAGCTACTCGTGCTCACGATATGAAATTAAGCATGTCTTCTGCAAGAAAAGATATGATGTGTGTCCATGATCCTTGCAGAGGAAATGATAAGCAAGAACCAAAGAAATGGAGCAGATTCGTGCTAAAAATGAGAATAAGGAATCCATGAATGTCAACGCATCGCCTCTGAAGTTCACTATCACGACCCAAAAATGGACGTGATGGCATTTGTCTTAACCCACCAAGACAAGTCAGCCTAAAAACCCAATTAACCTAACAAAGTGCGGATAAAGATAATAAAATAAAAAATTAATTGTGGATGATAGGTCAACATAATTAAAAATCCCCAAAACCTGGTTGTCACGTGCACAAGCCTCTAATGTATTACAATAGGTTTGAAAGAAAAGTATAAATCTCCAATGATATTGTTTCAAAAATAGAATAAAATCATAAATAAGAGTGAGAAGTCAGCTGGGATGGCAAACAAATACCTCACACAATCTCTACAGGAAGCCTCGGACAAGGAAAAATAGAGGGTATCACGAAGATCCGAGCTCATAACCTACAAAAATGTAGTAGCAAGGGGTGAGTACCAAACACACGGAACCCAGCAAGTGAACTACTAAACACAAAATTAAATAATATAGAATACTAGTACTCCTAACACTCCAATAGAACCTCCGCAACCACCACCTGCATAAAGTCAGCTCAACCTAATAGTTCACAATGTATATAGCCTATAGCTCAATACCCACACTAATATTTATAGTTAAACAACATAATGATCAAGTTCATCCATCACAAGTTTCATAAAAGACACTCGCAAGTTCATAGACAATAATGATGTGTGGTGCAATGCAATGCAATGTCAAATATCATGATGCATGTCTGCCCTAGTGATACACACTCGTTGTCTCCCAGTTTGGGACCCATGGGGGACTTTTAGCCCGTGCGTCCATCGCAGCGTGCGACACAACCCTCAAATCATATATAGTATTCGTTGCGGCGTGCAACACGTCCCTCGAGTTATAAAATCTATCGCGACGTGCGACACATCTCTCGAATTATAATATCTATCGCAGTGTGTGACACGTCTCTCGAATTATAATATCCATCGCAGCGTGCGATACGTCCCTCGAATTATAATATCCGTTGCAGCGTGCGACACGTCCCTCGAAATGGTACATCTTTTTTAATTCTTATTCTTTTCTCCAGTCCTTAAAACACACGTCACACAGGTTAATGCAAATAGGTGCTTACATGATAATGGGAAAAATGACTAATTTTAACACAATGCACAATTCACAACAACATGGTCTTAATACTAAGTCAAAACTAACTCAATATGTCAAAATCATTCACAACCTTCACACAAGGAAGCACGAAATTTTGTATACTTAACAAAGGTTAAGAAATTCACTTGCCTCAATTAATAAAATAATACTCCAAATTTTGAGTCTTTCGTAACAAGTTCAGATGATCAAAATTTGTTTAAATACATGATCTACATAAGAACACGAATCCAATGATACCCATATTGCTATATTTATTTTTTGGCTCAAAAAATTGGGTCAAAAAGTCACCCCGAGCCCTTAAATTCAAATCTGAAATTTTCTTTCAAATTATATTTACCCATCATAAAATAAACTCATATGTTAAATTTCAGCAAAAATGGATCGTTATTCGTCCCCCAAATCAAAATTTTATTCTAAGAACCCTAGGGTTATATTTTCTTAATAAGCATAATTTATGCACATTATTACCCTAAAATTTGTTTTGAATCACATAAAAACTTAACAGAAAATTACAATTTTTCTCTATCTTTTTCTCTTTTTTTTCCTTCCCGTCTTTTCTTTTCCTCCTCCATGCGTCGCCCCCCCTATTTTGCTTTCTGCTTCTATTGTGATTTTAGGGATGCTGCGTAGCCCTCTTTTTTTCCTTTTCTTTCTTTTTCTTTCTTTCTTTTTTTTTTATTTTTTTAATTTCTTTCTAAATTAATTAAGTACTAAAAGTGATTAATTTTACTAATTTTTATTTTAACATAATAGAATAAACGATATAGGTTATTAAGTAAATTATCAATTTAATTCATCAATTAAATTAATTATTCAAAATTACCCATTAACTAAATAATCGTAATTATCAAATTGTCTAAAATTTTCAATTTAAATTTACGAAAAGGGTCTTTTATGAAAAAGTGAGGATTCGTTCTCAAAATGACCTAATGGGTCATTACATCATCCACCACTAAAAATCATGTTCGTCCTCGAACATAAAGTAGGACAAGGAAGAATAATCGACATTACCAAAATCCAAAGTTGTGATCTTCAAAAATCAGTATTTATCTCTCCAAGTAAGCTCTTCCTTTAAGACCATTCCATCAAAATCTTCTATTAAGAACTAAACTTTCGAATCAACCCTTGAAAGATTTTCAAATCGATAGTGATTTTCAAGCCACTGGCTAACTCGTGAATTCGATATTAATAACAACTCACTAGTCCATAACTCAATAAATCTTTTCTCACATAATCATGATAAAATTCTAAATCAATACCAACCATAATATTAAACAAACCTGAATCAACCATCTCACACTTCTAATGCACAAACCCTCATAGATTTTGTTAAGATTACATTCTCACAGTCAGATCTTCCCATGATCTTAAGTTATAAAATGCAATCTTTAGACATTGAACACTCATCATAAAAAGTCTAAATGTTCTGAACCAACAAAGAAAATGATCAAATAATCACTTAGCAAGCGATACACCCAAACATATAGAACCTCTAATAATACTATCAAAAATACTAGATCAATATCAGTGACTATAAACAACCCTTAAAAGCGATAAAGATAGACTCAACATGCCCCACATTCAATCATATATAGCCTAAACATAATCTCAAGAATGAGATAAATCGTAAGATTGTTGGACAACTGTAAATGTTCATAATAACTCTTCTAATTAAATTTTTTTTATAATCAGGTGACACCGTAGAACTATTGAAAGACTCAACTACCCCATGGCAATACCAAATATGTCATATCTGGAATGATCCAGTCTGCATAAGCATCCTACCATACTAAGAGAAAATAATTGGATCGGTTCACCCGATCCACCACTAAGGATCCGCCTATACAAGTGGTAATAGGAAAAGAGTAATACTCTAAAACATACCCATAATGACATAGGTAGTCACATAAGAATGCACGGAATTAAAGTCGAATGATATAAGATACTCCTTTCATAGTGCTCCTATCAAACATTTTCATTCATCTCACCCCATTGTTTTTAATTTTTTTTTGCTACTCACAGTCAACTTGTCTGGTCCCGAATACAATCGTATACATACTTAATTATCAAACTCCACATATTCCTCACAACACTACATCAAAGGCAATGCTCGCAATACTAACAGAATATCATAGCCATACTTGTCATGCACCATTCTCTCAAATTGTTACTAGTATTAAAGTCTTCTTAGCTACACATTATCACCTTTAAGTATTTCAAACTATGGTTTCCTCTCTTTTTATTTATGTATTTTATTTAGACATAAATCACACAAGGCTGATAGCGTTAATTTCAAATTTGATAGTACTTTTCTCATCAAGATAAAGTTATTTAATTATACCTAAAGTCGATTTCATGCAATCTTTCACATACCGAATTTCCACTACCATTCAAATCCTCATATACGTCATGCCAAACTTAGAGAGATTCAATCCCCTTAATAATTTTGCGTACCATAAGCACATAACCTCTAGTCATCTTCAAGTGTCCATGTAATGCATCACAATAATTTATGTAGCCCCATTAACAAAGTAATTTCAACCCCCCTCAATATCCTCAATAATTATGTAGAGCTATAGCTCTATATCGCAGCACCCTCATAAGTCATCTATCATAATTGGACAATCTAGAGCAATATAAAAATGTAGCATATTTCAAACATCAATATTTGTCACTCAGATCAAAACTCAGTCTTGAAAAAAAGTTATGAGTAAATCCTAGAAAATCTGTGCTAAGCAAGTACGTATTGTATTATCATGTTTGAGCTCAACGGCAAAAATAGGTAAAACCTTTAATTCCAAACTAGGGTTCATACAGGAGGCCTTATTCCGTCACTTTCTTAAATTTAATCTATGACATAAATTTCAGATACCCTGAACTCTTCAATATATTAGATTCTCATTCCTTCACTAACTCACTTATCAACTTTATTCTCTGACCAACAACACATGACATTTTACCTCATGTTCTAAGCTAAAACTTTAAGTGGAGCACTTCTTTAGGTCCTTCAACAATAAAAAAATAAACTAAATTTATGACCCAAATCACATGCAGGTTCTTCCAAATGCTCAATACTCAATGTGATAAATTATTCCTTTTCTTAACAATTCGTATCTTGGCAAAATATGCTATCAAAATGTAGGCTCACACTTAAAAAAAAAGCTTGAGTCTTTATTTTTAACTTGTACCCCAATTTCTTTATCTATCAATTGTAGCTTATACCTTGAGATCTTTATGATTCGTATATCTTAACTTATGATTGATCGCCTCTTTATCGACATTAAAAGCGTTCTTATAAGAATTGTTAATGTACTAATTACCATACTCAAAATCACACAAGATATTTTCACCATATTCAAGCCCAATATTGTAGATTCTTTTTTTCCTCAAATATTATACAACAGTTTTCTAGCCAAGACCAATGATTCTTAATATTATCACCATAATCAAGCAAAATAAATGAAATCGCATGGCTTTAAATTCAATTTTTTACTCTCTCAAAAGATACATTTTTTGCCTTTACCATCAAAGTGAATATCCCTACACCTCACTAATTTATTCATTTGTGACTCTAGCTCATTTCAATTCTATTGAAGCAATATCTCAATACATTTTACATCTTTTTTATGATCACGTTACTCATCAAATAGTAGCAAACGTAACTTTTGAAACCTACAGATTGTGTTTACCATACGGAATTCACTTAATAAAAAATTCTCATCAAATGATTGCATCTTGATCATAATCCATCACAAACTTTTATTACCATTATGCTTTATAGCCTTTGCCATCATCTCAAGGTTACCCTCATCATTGATATGACACCAAAACTATATCGGTTAAATATAAAGAACCAACTCCCTTGGATCTTATTATGGAGTAATAGTCCTCATTTAGAATTCCCCGAATACACCTCACAACTTAAATATACTAATTGTACCAAAGATCCACCACTAAAATTTTTCTTATAAATAATACTTAACCCAAGCATCAAGAGTAGCAAACTAGTTGATTTCTCGAATATGAACACAAGATTAAACCTTATTAAATGAGCCCATGATACACTAAAATTTTCTAAAATAGTTTGTATTCACGCTTGACGATGGACATATCCATTTTCATATGCCACTAGTAAAATATTGTGAAAGTCCATTAGATCCACCACTAGAACACATCATACCTATCAAGAGAGTAGCACCAAACTAGCCCGCATGCTTCTACCTATCAATAGCTGCAAAACATTATCCAATCCATCACGACTCTGTCCTAAGTAATAAACATTCTTTTCATAAATTCAGTCGCTAGCAAAAGTAACATACTCCATAACTCTAATCAAGTAAGCATTGGTATCGTCGTGATAGACGTAGCATGACCCTCCTTGATATCCACTCAATCTATGAAACCATAATAGAGATTCTGACCTCAATTGGCACAAGATCATGCTTTTCATTATCTAAACAATCCATACATATTATGAAAACGTTAGTAGTATTAGTTTACAAAACAAAATTTGTGATCCACCTATCCTTTTAACATTCCGCCTTAAATTGTTGAACCATTATCGATATCATATATACCACATTAATACTGTTTGAGTTGCTGGATAACAAATCTTAAAAAGGATAATACATTCATAAAATCCCTCAATCCATTCTCTGACCTTACCACTCAAATATCCTCAAACTACATCATCGAGTCATCGCCTTACTTAATATTTTCTTATTGTAGAACATTTTAATTTTTATAAGTATACCACTTACCCTTTAGTACCAGATCTAGCATTCAAGTCATATACAACCCACTAACTACTTATTTAAAGAACTAAGCATGAATCATCTCTATAAATGAGAGAGAATGAATAAATGATAAGAATCACATTGATTTAGGGATGAACGATGGAGAAAGAATAAACAAAAGGAAGTTTCTTAACAGTCTGCATAGCCTCTCGAAGATAAATATAGACATCTCCATACCGATCCTTGAGACTCTACTTGACTCCGCTTGTACACACGTGAGACCTATGAACCTGGAGCTCTGATACCATTTTGTCACGATCCAAAAATGGACATGATGATATTTGTCTAAACCCACCAAGACAAGTCAACCTAAAAACCCAATTAACATAATAAAGTGTGGGAAGATAATAAAAATAAAAGATTAATTTCGGATGATAGGTCAACTTAATTAAAAATTTCCAAAACCTGGTTGTCACGTGCACAAGCCTCTAATGTATTACAATAGATTGAAAGAAAAGTATAAGTCTCCAATGATATTGTTTCTAAAGTAGAACAAAATCATAAATAGGAGTGAGAAGTCAGCTGAGATGGCAAACAGCTACCTCATACAATCTCCACAGGAAGCCTCAAACAAGGAAAAATAGAGGGTATCACGAAGATCCAGCTTGTAACCTACAAAAATGTAGTAGCAAGGGGTGAGTACCAAACACACGGTACCAGCAAGTGAACTACTAAACACAAAATTAAATAATATAGAATACAAGTACTCCTAACACTCTAACAGAACCTCCGCAACTACCACCTGCATAAAGTTAGCTCAACCTAACAGTTCACAATGTATATAGCTTATAGCTCAATACCCACACCAATATTTATAGTTAACCAACATAATGATCAAGTTCATCCATCACAAGTTCCATAAAAGACACTCGCAAGTTCATAGACAATAATGATATGTGATGCAATGCAATGCAATGTCAAATATCATGATACATGTCTGACCTAGTGATACACACCCGTTGTCTCGCAGTCTGGGACCCATGGGGGACTTTTAGCATGTACGTCCATGCGACACGTACCTCGAATCATATATTGTATCCGTCGCGGTGTGTGACACATCTTTCGAATTATAATATTCGTTGTGGCGTGCAACATGTCCCTCGAATTATAATATCCGTCACAGCGTGCGACACGTCTCTCGAATTATAATATCCAACTCCCTCGAAATGATACATCCTTTTTAATTGTTATTCTTTCTCTAGTCCTCATAACACTTGTCACACATGTTAATGCAAATAGACATGCTTACATGATAATGAGAAAAATGACTAATTTTAACACAATGTAAAATTCACAACAACATGGTCTTAATACAACTTCAACACTAACTCAATATGTCAAAATTATTCACAACCTTCACACAAGGAAGCACGAGATTTTATATACTTAACAAAGGTTAAGAAATTCACTTGCCTCAATTAATAAAATAATACACTGAATTTTGAGTCTTTCGTAACGGGTTCAAATGATCAAAATCTGTACAAAATACATAATCCACATAAGAATATGAATCCAATTACACACATGTAGCTATATTTATTTTTGGCTCAAAATATCGGGTCAAAAAGTCTCCCCGAGCACTTAAATTCAAATATGAAATTTTCTTTCAAATTATATTTACTCATCATAAAATAAACTCATTTGTTAAATTTCAACGAAAACGGATCGTTATTCGACCCCCAAAATCAAAATTTTATTCTAAGAACCCTAAGGCTATATTTTCTTAATGAACCATAGCATATACGCGTTTTTACCCTGAAATTTGTTTCGAATCACATAAAAACTTAATAGAAAGGATGAGAATAATTACTTTGATGTTCGGATGAAAATCACAATTTTTCTCTATTGGTTTTCATTCTTTTCCTTCCCGTCTTTTCTTTTCCTCCTCTGTGCGTCACTCCCCCGTTTTGCTTTCTCCTTCTTTTGTGATTTCAGGGCTGCTGCGCAGCCCTTCATTTTTTCTTTTCTTTCTTTTCTTTCTTTTTCTTTCTTTTTTTCTATTTTTTTTAATTTTTTTATTAAACTAATTAAGTATTAAAAGTGATTAATTTTACTAATTTTTATTTTAACATATATAGAATAAACGGTATAGGTTTTTCCACAAATACAAAGTGCCAATATCTAGTTTGGAAAGTCATTATGGGAATATGACATTCCCTGACCTTTAGTTGATGATAACCCAAATGGAGGTCAATATTTGAGAAATGGGTAGCTCCTTTAAGTTGATCAAACAAATCATCGAACATTCGCAACGGATATTTATTCTTGATAGTTACCTTATTCAATTAACAAAAATCAATACACACCCGAAGAGACCTATCTTTCTTTCTTATAAACAATACTAGAGCGTGCCATGGAGATATACTTGGTCTAATAAAGTCTTTCTCTAGTAAGTCCTTCAATTGGTCATTCTAATCCTTCAATTCAGTTGTTGCCATATGATAAGGAGGAATGGAAATAGGATGAGTCTCCAAAATGAGATCTATGCTAAAGTCTACTTCCCTTTTGAGCGGGATACTGGGCAAATATTCAGGAAACATATCCGAAAACTCATTCACTACCAGAACTAATTAAATAGTAGCTGACTCAGACTCCACATCTTTAACCAGCACAAAATAGTAGATACACCCCTTAGAAATAATCTTTCGGCCTTTAGATAGGAAATAAACTACCCTTTAATAGTGGAGTCACTACCCTTCCATTGAAGAATAGGTTCATCCAAAAATTTAAATTTGACCTTCTGGGTCCTACAATCTATAAAGGAATATGAAGCGTGCAACCAATCTATTTCGAGAATAATATGAAAATCCAGTATCTCAAGTTCCACAAGATCATATAGAAGGAATTTATGCAAGATCGAGACTGGATAATCCAGATAGACTCTCGAGCAACAATAGACACACCCAAGGTAGTGTAGACCGAATAAGGCTCCGTTAAAATTTCAGGACTCTGACCAAACTTAACAGCCAAAAGAGGAGTCAAAAAAGATAAATTTGTACTAGGATCAAGCAAAGCATAAGCATCAAAATCAAAGACTTTTAACATACCAATTACTACCTCAGAGGTCTCCTCTACTTCCTGTTGAGCATGAACAATGTAAAACCTGTTGTTCCTGGGAGCATCACCCTGCATGGACTTTGGTTTACCTTGATTCTTATCACGAATCCTAGGGAAACCAACAACTTTATGACCCGTATTACCACTTCTATAGCAAGCACCGGTGTCCTTTTTCCATACACCTGAGTGGTTCCTCCTACACTTGCCACACTGAGGAGGTAATGCCCCACCTCCAATTTATGCCTTTGGAGAAGGCACTCCAGCATTGACAACCATTGCATTAGAACTTTGACCCTATTGAAAGCGAGCCAAAACCACTACCAATCCTATAGTTGGAGAACCTGCCATCATAATGATCCTTTTTAGAGTCATTCGCGTTCCTTTCCTTGAGCTTCTTCCCTTTAATCTATTAAAAATAAGTCGTGAGCCTGCAAATGTCAATCTCCAGATAAGCATAGCCATACAGTGTTCCTTTACAACCAAATGAGAGATCCCATAAATAAAATTGTGCATTCTTGCACAGAGGTCAGCCACTAACATAGGAGCATACTTTGAGAGCTTTGTGAACTTGAGGGCATATTCCCTCACCCTCATATTACACTACTTGAGATTAATAAATTCTGTCATCTTGGCCTCCCTAAGCTCATGATGGAAGAACTGGTCTAGAAAAGCAAACCTAATCTCATCCCAACCACCTTTCTCATCACCAGCCCTCTCTATTGACCATTTGGTATACCACACTAGTGCCATATCTTTCAACTGATAAGCATCTAGCTCAGCCTTCTCTTCTGAAGTCACCCACATAAAAATCAGCACCGTAGTGAGCTTATCAATGAAGTCTTGTTCATCATCATCAGCCTTTGACCCATAGAACTCTGAGAGATTCATCTAGGTAAAATCTCTCACTTTCACAGCCGAAATTGGAGCATGTGGAGGAGGATTTGCCTACCTAGACGAGTTGTTCATGGCTTGAGCTAACATAGCCAAGAAAATACGAAGCTTCTTCAGAGTAACAGGCTCCTCCATAGGAATTGGAGGGACTGGGTCCTTAGTATTGGAGACATCTTCTTTAAGGCATCAAGGACACTATCAGAGTTAAGGGGTCTTAAGACACAGTCAAAATCATGAGATAAGATATGAAGAAGTGAGACACTTCCTATAACACCATCATAGCATCCCACTAATAAGTATGGTGCACTTCAGACTAATCAATGGGAATCTACTCGACGCGGCATTTTGGACTCCGAGGATCATTTACCAACCTAGTGCTCTGATACAAAACTTGTCCTAAACCAGATATAGGGTCTAGGAGTGACATGGCGAATAGGAACATGAGAGTCCCCAAACAAGCCTCATAGCATCGACATTCACATAATTTATTTCGAAGCACATAGGGAAGTAATAAACATATAGTTCTAAGGGACGAAAATGTACTACCCACGCTATAGGGATGTCATAGGGATAGAGATTTTCATGGATTCACATAACACATAGCACATAAGAACTAAGGAGCGGGTAAGTATAACTCATACTATGGGGATAGAATGGGCTTAGGACTTTCCATATATCAACATCTTATCATAAACATATAGACATAACATAATACATGGCTCACAATAGTCATAGGCATAGCCTCCATAAGAAACATACAACAAGTATAGAAAGACCATATGAAGAGTTCACACGATGTCCAACAATGGCTCAACATATGGAATAGGACGAGCGAAAAGACATGTCCTAGGGTCACCCAAAAAATTAAAGACATAAAGTATCATAACATCATAGGTAGATAGAAGGTGGCTTATCCTTTGATGATATGACTTACCATAAGCAACTCTTAATCAACCAAGGTAGTCGTCAAGAAGTGGAAGGTGGTAGTCTCTTGTCAGTCTCTTCTCCCTACATGGTTAGATCATGTAGGCAAAAAAGTATGCTTTAGAATATTTGAATGCACTAAGTATGCGGGCATGCAAATGCTATGAACGCATTAAACCTGCAACTCAATGTTAGATGGCAAAGGAACAAATACAGAAGGTATTATATAAGATAAGTAACGTATCAATATGCCATGAAATATATGACGCATGAAATGCCTCAATTGTTTGTACATATCAAGGATGATACCGTGACAGACATCACGATCCATGCGAGCTAATATATGAACCCCCAATATCAAGCCTCCGCATTGGAATGAGAGTTTACTACATACCGAGGGTAATACACTCCATACCTTATGAGCTGGACTTTTTGATATAATGGTCACCTTCTTTACGACTTGGTCCTTTCAGAAAGATATCAAGTCAAGATCCTTAAAAGGGGCGTATACAAGAACCTACGTGGCACATAGTTATGAGAATGGACCATCCATATCCCATTCAGTGTTAGTAATCATCCCACAGGAATACATATACATATAAATGCCAATCAAAATGAAAGATAAGTCTTTCAAAATATAACAATGCATACTTAGGCTTACAAGCCAAATATTCTTCATAGTTATACATAATTAGGCTAAAGAGCCAAATCATATATCATGCCATACTTTGATGTATGGGAGTAGCTCACTCAATAGTTGTACAAGATAGTCTGAACACCCAAGGTGCTCACAGAGCCATATTATACACATTATGTGATCACATGCCATGCCATAACCATACCTCTCTTGGAAACATAGTAAAAAAAAGGTTGGGCTTTAACCCACATGTAAACCTATTGAAAATCAATGCTCATGCATGTATATTCCATGAATGAAGAAATAGCATGGAAAGTAGAATTCATACTTTAAAACTCATAATAAGAAAAATCCATCTGAAATTAATAGTTAAATCAACAATGAAACTTAATCAATATTACCGATGCATAGATTTAAAGCTTAAAACGACATGCACATTGAATAATCATAATAGCAAAACAGACCTTCATAATAGGGCTTAAATCTTCATAAAAAAATCAATAAAACACAACCCATAACTCAATTGAACCAAATCAACAATACTTTAAAAGGCCCACAATCAAAGTAAGTTTAAAATTCCTAAATTAGAAATGAAAAGAATTTAGGGTCTTCATAGTTGAAAGGGACCATGAATCAATCCCACCTACCTTAGCTGATTTAGAAGAAACAAGAAGACATTTATTAAAGAAGATGACCCTTCCTTAACCTCCAAGCTAATCCTTCAATGGCTCACTTAAGAGTAGTCTTTAGATGAGAGAATTTTGAATATTCTAAGTGTGAGGAATGAATTCTAATAAGAATGGAGAAGTATAGGTCTTTTCAGGGGCTTAGAATAGGTTAGAAAGTCATAAATGACCCTAAGGAATAACAAAAATTACTAGAAAGCCATTAATGAAACAACCTTCGGAAAGTCGCCAGGGGTCCAGTCACGAAGTCTCACAGCTTGTGTGAAGTCACATGGACCGTATGGCTGTCCGTGAGACCACAGTTAGAAAAAAAATATTAACTGGTCAGGTTCCGTAACGGCGATTCCATACTTAGAAATTTTTTAGACTAATACCCTCATAGGACCCGACAGGACCTATGATGTGCTAACGACCCATGTAAGGGTTCATGTGTGAGGTGCCTTAGCCCAAATATGGATTTCAATCCCAAGGCTCATCTTATGAGCCACTTCATGACCAGTGATGAGCCGCATGAACCGTAAAGGGCTAAGTGAAGGGTGCCTTAGTCTTGAACTCCACCATAGGCCCAACACACTACAAACAAGGGCAAGAGCCACCTCAAGGCACCTTCACATGGCTCGTGGATTGCTCCACAGCTCATGAAGGTTGTCTTGTTGTGACACCTTGGTCAAAACCTTCTTTGAACAAAATCTCCATGCACCATTAAGGCCTTACATTTTGTGGGTTCTTACACCATCAATATCTTATATCATCACTATCTCATCAATGATCAAGATATGTATGAATCAAACTCCAAAAGAAACACCAATTAGGCTCAAAGTTCGCCGCATTCATCATCAACTAGCCGCAACATTATACAAAAGTTATCTCATGTCTCATTTAACATAATGATATACCAATTATCTTAAATTACTAGATTTCATGTCAATTAATCAATAGGATCAGCATTTACAAAATATTCAATATAACCAACATCATATTCCCATCAAATTTAATCAAATCATGTTATTGGTTCATAATTCAATCGACATCTCATAATTATTATATAAACATGCTCAATAACTCAAATCTAGTCCCAAAAAGGATAGTCAAACCTACCTCAATGCCAAACCCCTACTCGGACAAGTTTTCAATCAATTCAAGCCTCTGAACGATCCTTGGATCGATCAACCACTATCAAGAATAGAAACTACGCATCAAGAAGTGCATTTTGATACCCATATTGGTATAAATTAGGCTTAGGAGTGAAATGGTCAAGATTAGGGCTAAAATTTAACGTTTTTGAAGCTGAAAATCAATTTTTAATTCAAGTTCTAAATGAAAAATGGAGTTCCTGGGTTAAAATCCCACCAAAATCAAGATTAAATTGAGATAGAAATCAACATTTAAAGTCTAGAAGTCATGGTCTAAAACATTCCCATCTTGGAAATTCAAAATCATGAAATTCCAATAAAAATCAACATGGAACTTAAGAAAAGTGATTAGTTTAGGGCTAGAAACACTTACCCAATCGAAATCTTCAAAACCCTTCTTCAAAATCTCCTCAAAACGCTTGGAAGTTAAAAAATGGATTAAAGATGGTGTTTTACAAGTTTAATAATATCCAAGGTAGGGAAAATAGTTCATGTTCATGGTTGGTGTCCCATGAACATAGAGGTGTGTAACAAAAATGACCTTCACTATCGCGGAGAGTAGTAGGGGGTCACAGCAGCTAATGCTTCGCAAATGCAGAGCCCATCCTACAAACGTGATGAGTAAAATCTCTAAACCCTCCATGAATGTGGAGGCTTATCCGCGAAGGTAAATGACTTGCACCAAAACCGAGCACTAGCAAAAATCAACCAACAACAAAAACTTGTAATATAACATCGAATATCATCCAAAATTAGAATTACACAAAATTTATGTGTATCCATACCATAAACATCAATCAATACTCGATAAAGTAACAAGAATTAGATTCTGAGGTCTCCATGAAACACTTACCAATACAAGTTAAATAAACTAGTTTGAAACTCAAAATACCAAGACTGACATCGACAACTTCAAAAATTATTCAGAGATCATTTCTAGCATTAGTTTAACCACCTGGAACTGTTGGAAATGTCAAAATTCCAATCTAAGCTTCCAAACTCCAAGCATTGGCCGAAGTCAAATTTTGGTCCCGAAAATGACTAAAATCACAACTTTGGGCCTAAAAACCTTATTTTAACTCCAAATTCAGTTTTGCAACTTCCTACAATTACTTCAACATTAGAGCTATTGGAATCAATGAATGCCCAATCCAACCTCCGAAACTCAAAATGAAACAAAAACTAACTTTTCCAATAACTTAAGCCACAAAAAAAGCCAAAATGCATATTTTTAACTTTTAAGAATTAGGATTTCAGTTCCAACTTTTATATAGTTCAAAATACGCCCAAAGAAACTTATAAAAGGGTAAAACAGTAATTTTCACGAATAATGCCATAAATGACAAACCAGGTCATTACAAAAAGTCTAGCCCACCTAGTTTTTAAGTAAAGTCTTGCATGATTTATGAAGATGATAAGGGAAATAACGTCAAGTTTTAAATTGATGATTTGACAAAGGTACAAGCATCTTGACTATTGTCCTAAAAGATTTTTTAAGAAGGTCGCCAAGATAAAAGGACAATACTCACTTGGTGGTCCCTAAGTTCGAGCTACTGTTGTAATTGCTAATTATAATTTTAAGTTATGTTTCAAAGATTCCGTGGGATGACTTAGCACCGAGAGAACTTGATATTGGGATTCATTTCGTTAGTTGTGGAATGACCCATTAAAGCTAAGTCTCAAAGTCTCTAATTATGTGCCACCATAGGAGCCCTTGTAGGCTAGGATAGTGGATCCACGTAGGCCAAATATATTATTAGGATGCATGAGAAGTTTGTGGAGTTCCACCTGGCAAATGTTCTTCTCATGTCAACGTAGGTGGTTATGTTGGATTACATGTAGTAGCTTACATGGTCTTATATGTCGGTTAAGGTGTTCTCTCATAAGTTCATGATTCCATAATATGTTTACATTACATGTGGTTTCTTATGCAGTTGACGCTTTTCATATTGAGTTGTATTACTTGTGCATGCTTAAGCTTACTTCATGTACTTTCCATCTTATACATAATTATATGTTATATTTATGAATGGTGGTATTAGAATTTTATATGCATTGCATCTCACATACTTAGTATATTCTAATATACTAATGCATATTTTTTCTGTATGATTTAACCCTGTAGGGAAATGCACTCCTCCATCGGCTCATGGCTAGTATACAATATTTAAGACTAGCACTTTTATTTGTGAGGAGCCCTTAGTTTGGGACTCTGCCATTTTCCTTTCTTCCTTGTATTCTATTTTGAGATGATGTTTTTATAGCCTTTTTGAGGCATTTACTTTCTATGTTTCATACTTATCGAGTCTTTTCTATTGATGAAAACCAACCGTACTAGTTTCATTTGCTGATGCATTAGTAGGAATGCTTATGGACAAAGTATGTTATTCATGCAAACTGATGCATCAGTAGGAATGCTTATGGACAAAGTATGTTATTCATTCATGTTGCTTTCTAATGTTGCTTCATTGCTTTATAAAAAGGCCCATAGACCCTTTCTCATTTTAAATTGTGATTTTACTCATGTTTATGTTTATGAATGCTTGAGATGTGTAAGATGGCTTAGGTGGAGTGCCTTCGGGTATCTCATTCATCGTGTGACGACTAGGCTCCTAGGTCGGATAGTTATATATTCATCCTTCTCCAAGTTGCTAGTTTGCTAGCTTGAAGATTGCTATTAATGAGTCCTTAATTTTTGGGACAATTTCCACTTACCTTTTATGGTATTTCAAAGACTTATTTAATTTTGAATATTTACTTTTGAGGATGGGCCTGGGAGATGTCTTGGTCTCGCTCCACTCGTGTTAGAGGTGTTGTTGGACATATGTGATGAGTTTGACTCCTATGACACTTATGTATTTATGAAGTCTCCCTTTTGTCCTTATCCTTTATTTATTGTTGCTTGATGTTGATGGCATGTGATGAAAGTCCTACGCCGCTATTTTCCCATAGCGTTAGTAATAGTTATCCTCTCCTTAGTCATTTATTGTTATGCTATGGTGGAAATTCCTATTCCCTTTTTATCCCCGTAGCTTAAGTCCAAAGCACTGAATCCCTTAGAATTATTTGCTTGATGTTTGTTTATTCTTTTGCAACCAAGGATGCTCTTACTTATGCTTAGAGGCTTTTTTGAGGTTCCTTTGGGTTCTCTTTTCTCCATGTCACATTTAGGCCCTAGGCTTAGGCGTCACATCCGGACAAGCTTTGGCTTGCCTCTCAGGAGAAACGTAGGTGCCACCATGGCCTGAATAGTTAGGTCATGAAAATAATCCTTCTACAAGTCATTTTGAACTCTAAATGTCATTATTATGGTTAATCAATTTTGTTCAAATTTTAATTTCTTAGAATAATTTTTTCATTTTTGAATTTTTACTGTAGCTTCTTAATTTTAATTTTTAGCTTTACCTAAGCCTCACAATTTTCAATTTTCAAGTTTGTTCTACAATTTTCCATTATTTGTGCTCAAGTCAATTTCTTCATACGTGATGCAGCGGTGACTTTGGATCATGCACTTGTCCTTCCTACTATCTTGGATGGTTTTTAGATAAATATTGGATAGTTGATAGTTGATCAGATTGTATAGGTAGCCAAAGGGAGGGCTAAAAGCTTAGTATATCCCTTACTATTTCTAGACTATGATATAAGGCAGGGATGATTTTCTGACCTACTAATGAGGAGAAGAAGTTGGCCAAAGACATATATCTATTGAAGAAGAGAGGTGACCCAGGGTGAAAAAAGAATAGGAGGATTAATGTATTAGGCCCCTCTTTTGGGTAGTTCACAAAGCCAGGATCAGAGGCTGGAGGATCCTCCAAAGGAGCTGCAGGTTCTTTAGGTTCTATAGGATAACTTCAGTTTGTTCCTTCAACTATGAGATATTTGTCCTCCCAGATTCATGGGATGGATAGTAAATTTGGCAGCTTGTTGCAAGACTTCCTCAAGGCCCACCAGGAGCTACCCTAGATGATCAGCATATATTTGCATCAGTTATAGTCACTTAGAGGGCTATGAGTCACCGACTCGAGTACATGAGTCAGAGACATGGATAGATAGAGCGGCGACAATGGAAGTTTACGACACATGAGAAAAAGAAGAGTACATTCCTAAACAAGATGATGAACAAGTGGAGGCAGTTATGTGGCTCTAGTTCCTCTAACCCTAATGATTATTTGGCCCTCTCTACTAGTTTGAGTGCTGAGTGATCATTTTAAGGACTCTCTCTTCTTCTCTTTCACTTTGTAGTTGTATTGTGAGGACACGATACCATTGTTAGTTGGGGGTGCTCCTATGGTTTGATTTGATTTTACTTTATATTTCTGACTCTTGGATTCTTATCTTGTATATTCTGGATTGAGTCGTGTCTTTAGATTCCTGTTTTGGTATAATATGCCTTTGTCGAGTTTGATTCATTTTTATTATAGTCTACCTTTGTAGAACTTGTTTATATTGTGTTGGGGATTAGCTATTTTAGTTAGATTTGGTAGCTTCTTGATTTTTGTTTTTGTATAATCAAGGATTCCTGATGATGGATTAAACAACATTCATTAAGGGAAAATGGTCGACTGGGTGTATGAGTGCATGAAATGATTGTTGTCTTTGATGAAGTCTGAGTAACCATTGACTCTTGCTAGAGATGTACCAAGATATTGTGACTTGTTTGGTACCAATATATCTGGTCAAGTGTTGTGAATTGTGAAAAAGACATACCTCTCCTATGTTTAATTTAAATGGTTTTGGAATGATTTTGAGACAACACTTTCACTTTTTTATGACTCTTACTTGCTAGATGGATATATTTTAATAAATGAGTCCCTTGTGCCTGACATGGGAGTTATGTTGAACCTTTCCAACTTGGTTTACATGTCATCTGTGTGGTGAGTCTTTCTTTTATTCCTTAGGTGCACTTATGTCACCTAGAACTTACCTTGTTAGTCATGAGATGTTGGCCTTTATAGACTTTGGTTAAAAAAATGACCTTAGGTATTCTTTGGTTTAATTTGAGTCCACATAGACTAAATAGCCACCCTTTGATTGTTATTATCCCTATTGTCCATTTTGAGCCTAATTCATTTTATCGGCAACCTAAATTGCAAGTCTTGGCCCTTTTTTAGAAGATAACCTTCTCTTAAACCCTTATCCCTCCTTGAGCTTGATGTGTTTATGAAAATTGAGGTTTGAGCCTAAGCTGGGGGTGACGTAGGAAGATGAGGAAGGATGCCTATCACTTGGCTTGTCAAAAGAAAGTAAAAGAAAGGAAAAAAGGAAGAGAGAAAAATGGAGGATAAAAGAGAAAAGAAAAGAATACTTTTAGAAATGAATGAAAAAAAAAAAAAGAAAAGTTGCATGAATGAAAGCAATCCTCTGAATAGTTGAAAATGGTTGCAAGTGAGACATCTAAGTTGAAAAAGAATGGTTAAATGCACATTGGTGTGAGATGTGAAGAAAAGAGTAGGAAAATTGAGAAGAAATGGATTATGTGTACAGAGTTTAAGGAGGGTTAGTCACTATTATCGAAATTGTATCCTACCCTACCCCTAAGCCTCTATTACAAGCCTAAAAAGGCCTTTGGGATTTCCAACCGAATGAAATTGAGCCAATGTTGAGTGAAAATATAGGCATGCCTATGGTGTGAAATGTTTGGGCATGCCTTTTGTTTAATGTGAATGTTTGAGTCCTTGTCCCTTTTTCATTGTAGATATTTGTGTGTTTTGGGGACATTTTTTTAAGGGCATGCAAGTTGAAATGTAATGGTGATATTGATACTTTTCAAGGATGAGTCAAGTTAAACTTGTTTAGTTGACTAGAAGTCTAAGTCATTTCTTGAGAATTTGTGTTGTAGCTTGGTCATTATGGGAGTTGATTTTGAATTGAAAAATGTGTTTTGAAAGTAAGGGAGTTACTTGATAAGCATTCACATGGTTGAGCTATTTTTTGGTACCAACCATTATCAGGGTCATGGTTTGGAATAATGTATATTTTAGGTACATATATTGTAAATAGAGTGTTGCTGGTAAGAATGGAGATTGGAACTTAATTGGAGCAAAAAGGAGTTGAATTGGAGGAAAAATGTACCTGACATCGCTTTATACTCCGTGAACACGGAGCAGTGGCATGTAGTGAAGCACTAACACGCTAGGTCGAGGCGCATAAGTGGAGTAGAGGAAGGCTATTATCCACAATCGTGAATTGTTGTGGCTAGAACATGGAGTGTTAACTTCAGTTGACTTCGACGAACGCAACTAAAGCATCACGAACATAGAGAGTACCAATGTGACTAGCGTCAGGGCAGTTACAAAATTTCACCATTTCAATCCCAAAACGAATGTACACGCACTCCTAGCCTAATTTCTTCATACTAGGTATTCTAGACATTCCCTTGTCACTGTTCATATGATTTTATAGAGAAGAAACACACCTTTGTCTAGATTTTGAGTTTTGGGTGAGGATTTAGAGCAAGTTTTCTACAATTCCTTGCGAGGATTGAAGAGTGTGGAATTCCATTCTAAAACCTTTCACTTACTCTTTCTTTTTCTTGTTCTTGAATGCATAAACTATAGATTTAATGAAGTTTGGATGTAAATTAGTGTATGGGTATTGCTTAATTCTCTTGCTTTTATGCTTGGTTGATTATTTACTTGCCAATCAAGTGGGTTTCTCCTGAAATTGAGGCATCATCCCTTGACTATAAATCTCCATGTCTCTAACTATGTGCCACCATATGAGCCTTATATGCTAAGCTAGTTGCTTAACGTAGTCTCCAAAGTTATGAAAGATGCAATTGCAAAATTATTTAGTTCTGGATATCTACCTTGGAAAGTAGATTCCCTTTTTCCCAATGGAAGGAGTGCATTGGCCTTTTTCTAACAGAAAGAGTTCATTGGATTCCATGTAGTAGCTCACATGGTCTTACTATCAATTATGGTTCATTCCCATAAGTTTTATAATCTTATAATATATTTTCACTATAGGTGTCTTCTTATGTATTGTCTCATATTGGTCTGAACCATATTCATTGTGTATATTTAAGCTTATTTCATGATTCTTTAATCTTATGTATACCCATATGTTATGTTTTGTTATGATGCCATAGTATTTCATCCATGAATTGCATCTCACATACTTAGTACATTTAAACCTACTAACATATATTTTTGCCTGCATGATTTAACCATGTAGGGACAGGTACTCCTCTACCGGCTCGAGGCTTGTAGTCGCATTCAAGGCTAGCTTGTAATTTTGGTAAGCCCTTAGTTTCGGACTCTTCTATTTTCCGCTCTATTCTGTATTTTTGTTTTAGACGATATATTTTTGTCCCTTTTGAGGCTTTTGCTTTCTATGTTGAATCTTTATGGGTTTTTTTCTATTTGATGAAAGCCGACCGTACCGGTTCCATCCGTTATGTATTAGTTTTATGCTTATGGACAAAATGATGCTTTCTATATTAACTATTGTTTAATGTTTCTTCATTGCATTAAGAAAAGGGCCCACCATCCCTTCCCCTTATATTTTCTGTTAAAGTTTCAATCTAACGCCTATGAATGCTTAGATGGCTTGGGTGAGATGCCTTCAGGTGTATTATTTGTCGTGTTAAGACTAGGCCCCTAGGTCTGTAAGGACCCAGACTTTGTACAACGTTAATGGAGCTTAGAATTTCAGTTCCAGAATGTTTTAGACAAAGGTGATGCTTCAGAAAGCCTTCATGGTCAATGTGAGGGTATACAGACCGTATGGAGGCTCCTTGAAGTAACCCTGGCCTTGTGTGGGAAGTGATGGCCTTAATATGGATGTTTGAGACTAAGGCATACTATACATTTACCCTACACAGTCCGCGTGGTGGATCATTTTGTAGCCTTGTCCTTGAAAATCCTCATTTTTGAGCCAAGGAATTTTACACGGACCCTCTCACTGACAATATATCCTTCACGATCTGTTAGGCCTTCCATATAGATGTCGGAGTGAAAATTTTCTATTTATTTGATCACTATCTTTGATCTTGGTCATTGAAGAATTTTCTAAGTGATGCTTCATGTAGGAGGCATACCGTTTGTATGCCTTGGTAGGGACCGTGAAGCCGTTCGTATAGGTGGCTATGTTCAATTTTTCTAAGTATTGAATGACCGTCCTGGACCTTCGTCAACAAGAATTTTTCAAAGTGTTTGATCATGGAGCAAGTATACAGTCCGTATACCCTTACATGGTCGTATACCCTTTCTTGAGATCCTTGTCAACATTTTTTCATCTCATTTTATTAATGGCATTCGTAATTATGGTTTCCCCTAAGGGTTTTTTATGACTTTCTATGCTATCTAAAGACATTCAAATGAGCTATACTTTATTTCCTTCCTTTAATTAACTCTTGACTTAGAATTATTTCAAATCACTCTTAAGAAATCTCTCAAAGACAGTCGTGAAAAGTAAGCTTGGGAATCAAGGGAATACTCTTTTCTTCATCGAATTATTCTTGAAACTTCTCAATTAGCTATGGTATGTGGGATTGAGTCTTGATACCTTCCAACCAAGAAGACCCAAACTCTTTTACCTTGATTTATGAAATTTTCGCTAACTTTAAATCTAGGTTTTGATGATTATGGTTTATAAAGTTCAATTGAAGTACGGACTATAATTTATAGTTGATTTTAAATTTATTTAAGCCCTAATATGATGAATTACATGATTATTAGGAAAATTTGAACACGCATTGTCCCTTTAAGGTTTGATCTAAGCATGGGTAATCAATATTATGAATTGAATATGGATTTTACTTATGGGTTTACTTGAATTTCGTATTATAATGTTGATTTTAGATTTAATCTATATTAGCCATTGCTATTCACATGACATTCATAGCATATCCATTAATAAGCATTGGATTTTTGGTGAAAATGAAATAGTGGGTAAAGATCACATATGTTTTGAAAATGAATTGGTGGGTTACGCTCACTCATATGGTTATGACAAGAATGTGATCATATAAATGTCTATGATATTAACTCCTTGAGCATATTGGGTGCTTACACCTCATTTGGAAATTTTGAACGGGATATTCCTATGCATGAAAAGTATGATATAGATTATAATTTGGTATTTGAACTGAAATATGAATTACTATGAATGATGTTTGGCTTTTAGCCCAAGTATGCATTGAAATGATTTGACATGACTTGTATCTCTTTTGAATACATGTATATGTATATGTATTCTTGTGGAATGATTAATTAGCACCAATGGATTGGGGGTGTTAGGGCTATCCTCAAGGGCCCTCTCCCTTCATTGAACTATGTGCCAGTATAGGTATATGTATATGGTAACCCTCATTGAAGGAGGCCAGTGAAGTACGGTTACAACTTTGATACGATATGATAAAATTGTCAAAATCCTATCCGAAATGGGGGAGGCTTGTAAGGAAGGTCATTTCTCCAAAATAGGAGGCCCATAAGGAGATATGTGGTTTACCTTTGACAAGTAGACCACCTCTTTTCCGGTGTAGGGATAACATCGGGATTCCTAATAATAGCTTGCTTACTCTTATATGTCGATTGAGGTCTCATACCCTCTTATTTAAGCATTTTGCACTTCATGCATCATAAATTTCATGACATATTATTACATTACCCTTCTTTGGATATATACTTCTTTCTATATTATGTGCGTTTGTCATTTGACATTAAATGTAGGTTTAATAAGTCATGTGCATTGCATGCCCGTATACTTAGTACATTTAAACGTACTAACACATACTTTTTCTTGCATGATCTAACCATGTAGGGACCAAAGATTTTCTTCATCCACCATACGACGGTTAGATTGGATCTTGAGATACTTGTTGTGGTGAGTCCTTGTCCTATTCCTCTACCTATGATGAGTTGTTTATATTATTTGCTTTGAGGGTGAGCCCAACATATGTCTTGGCCTCCGTCCTATCTTATAAATAGAGGCATTGTTGGATAACTTGTAGACTCTTTTACGTTTATATGCTAAGTATTATATTCAGAGATCATTTATTATGGATATGGATATTTATTAGACATCATCATAAGGATTGATTATGAGTATTATGATATGCTTTTATTCTATGATTTGAAAGATCCTACGTCCCATATTGCCCCCATAGAGTGAGTTTACTTACCTGCCCCTTAGTTCTTATATGCTAATGTGCTAAGTTAATCTATGTTACTCCTTATCCCTACAACATCCCCATAGCGTGAGCCCTATTTTTCCATCCCTTAGAATTATTTGGTTACTATTTTGAATATACTTCTGAGCCGATGATGAGAATATGGATACTTTGAAACTTGTTTGGGGAATCCCAGGTTCCCATTCGTTATGTCACTCCTAGACCCTAGGTCCGAGTCGTGACAAGGTTCTGTCATCACAAACTTTGTAAAAGAGCATGAGGTTTTAAAGTTTTCCTTGAATGTCCATGCATATCTCGTAGCGTACTCTCAATCAAGTTTGTGATGTACGCCACTATCTTTAGTGAGAGGCTATGAGAATGACCAATAAGAAAGGCCAAGAAGCAGGTCCTATAAGTTGTTATGAATTCAAATGTGCCTTTTTGGATTGATTTTCCGTATTGAGCTTAGGGAGGCAAAGGTCCAAGAATGCATCAACCTGAAGCAAGAGAACATGAGCATGAGGAAGAATGCCCTCAAATTTAAAAATTTGTCAAATAATGCTCCATTTATGGTTGCGGTACCTAGGGCTTAGATAAGCAAGTTTATTATGGATGTCTCCTAGTTGGTCTCCAAGGAGTGCAAGATGGACATGTTGGTCTAGGAGATGGACATTTCCCAGTTGATGACGTACACAGAGTAGATTGAGAAAGAGAAGATTCGTGAAAAGGAAAGGGAGTGCAAGAGGGCTCGAGTTGAAGGTGGGAACTACTCTCACTAATGGAGCGGTGGTCAAAAATTCCAAGGTGGCCAAACGCGAAGTGGACAAGAATTCACTAATACTCCTCCTCACTAGAAGGAAAAAAGGGTGGTTCCAAAGCCCCAAATTCCAAATTGCCCTAAGTGCATGAGGCCTCACCTGGTCAAATGCTTGTTTCACTTGTGCGAAGGCCGACCACCATGCTAAGTATTGAAGGAACAAAGGCCTAAGGCCCCAAAGGAGTCTTGTTCAAGGTGCCCAAAGGACCAATCAACTCTATGCTCTTTATGGTCGTTAAGAGGTCGAAGAGGCTATGTATATGGTTACTGGTATGTTAATATTTTTTTATTATGATGCATATGCACTTTAGATCTGGGAGCAAATTTTTCTTTTCTAACAGATGTCGCCCATGCTACACCTCCTTTTTGAATGTTTAAGTGGTCGTTGTCACAATATATAAGTTTTTGTAGTTTAAAGAAAGTAAACCTAAACTAGAACAAGTGTTGTGAAACCAGTAAGTGAAGTAACTAGGTATTGTGCTCCCCATGATTCCCTACTTGGTATTACCAGATAATTTTAGTCTTCTCTACTGTGTTGCATGCATAACAGTAAGTTAAGTTTACAAATCCCTTTGATTGAGATGAGAGGTAAATTTCATGGTATGTTTTAATCAATTACCGCAGTGTGACATTACTAACCCTCACCTATTGTTCAAGTTTAACTTCCCCTTGATCTAGTTCAGTTGATTAAACAAGAGGGATCATATCAAATCCTTCTAATTAATCTCTTTTCCCATTCATTACTTCCTTGATCCAACCAGTAAAAACTAAGCGAGTTCTAAGGTTGGTCTCTATTAGAAAGCAATCAAAACAAAGAGAATTAATTAATACATATATGAATACTTTCCAAGAATTATATATTATCCAGTTTTACTTTGTTAGTTTTTCATGGTTCCCACAACCCTAGTTATGGATTTAGCTATGCATACTCATTGTAGATGAAAATATCATGATATATAATAACATAATTAAGCATTGCAATGAAAAAGTTAAGAACAAGAAATCCCAAATTCTTCACTAGAAATCACAAAGTATTGTTAAAAATCACTAAGTTGTTTCTCAAGTGTCTCATGTGTCTCTCTGTCCCTATATCCTCATGTTCTGTCAAAAAAAGCAAGGTAACCATACATAATCAACAATCACTGAAATAGCCTTGAATCAACTGTGTAATGCAAGTTCCCTGACAAAAAGAAGTCCCATATCCTACTCATAATAGTATTTTAAGATTCAAAGCTTGGGACTAAACAAGATCACACATACTCATAAAAGATATTCAAACACTATGCTCAATACAATATGCTTTCCCCTATACTCCCAACTATGACTTTCGACTACTTGGACTAGGATCACTATAGGATTTTCTTGGCATGTAACATAGGCTCAGGGGATTTGATGTAATCTTTTCGGAATATATCTTTTCGGAATATAATGACTAACGACCCTCCTTGACACTGCGTTATTCTACACTTTTTCTCTACCATAACTATTATTTTTCAATTCATTCTCCCCTTCGCCTATTTCAAGCTTTTCTGGGTGTGTCACTCACATTTTTAGCTCAGTGCCTTCTATTTTCACATTCTTTTTCTTTTTAGCTTATTGTATAGGCATCTATTCATTTTTCTTGCACCTATAGCACATTTCCCCCTTTTTCATGTATCACTAGCTTCCACCTCCACCCTATTTATTTTGATTTTCCTCATACTAGCCATCCTCAACTTAGGCTTTTGGCTTGGGTTGAGGTACACAATATCCAACCTACGAACCAAGGACACTTTTGGTAGCCACCCTAAACTTGAGCTTTTTGCCTTAGTCAAGATGTACAATATTCAAGGAAGGACCATAACCAATTATAGAATTTCACATTTAACAAGGCTAGGTTACTTAGGTTTTTACAAAGAACAGAGTACATACAAAGATCAAACATTAGGATCAAGAGATACATTACACATTTGGTTGGTCATTTAGGCTAAGTGGACTAATTTGAACAATGGCCTAAGATCCTTTTCTAACCAACGAACCTACTGTCTGAGCAGTAATAAAGCAAGTTTTGAATTGAAACACAGTATAAGAATTAAGAAAAAAAAGCTCTCACACACATGGCATTGATTATACTATCAACATAGCTTTACAAATCATGCTTTTCATCAAAATTAAACCTCACTTATCAGAACAAGCACTGTCAATCATGAATATAGCATGGTTGTAATCAAGACTATTTAACAAAACCTTGATAGGTATCATTTTTCACAAAAGAAAACTAACATATGCCTTAGACTTTAGTAATACATGCTACTAATACTACCTATTCATCCTAAATATGTCGGTTTAATAGAAAGTGAATGTCCTTAGGGAATGAAAACATGGAAGAAAACCCCTTGGACTCAAAATTTGGGATAGTTATAGGACATAGTTACTCAGGCTTTCCTTAATCCAATGACTACTCACACCCCATTGAAAACAATTTGCATTATTCTCAATCCATAAAATATAATAATATCAAGGCATACGGGTAAAAAATAGCATACCTTGGTTCCTAAGCATAAGTCTCTAGTTGGAATTGACCATACTCAATCTGCCTGGTAGTCTCCTCAGTAGCGGCAATATATTTGGAGGGTCTATCACCTCTCATCATATCTAACTCACATGTTTGTCGTTCCTTCTCATCCTTCATAGATCGAAGTCTCGCAAGCTCAAACTACTCCTCTTTTGTCGTCCCCACCTCTCACCTTGCAGCATCTGGATCATCAATGCGAGGCCACTTCCCGAGGGAGCGAAGTGGTGTCTCCTCCAAGCTTAATAGATCAACAACCGCCTCACTGGGGTCAGATAATAGGAGCACAATCAGTGTTAATACTGCTGCATTCATCTCAGATTGGAGCTGCTAGATCTCTGTCCGAATGTTTGTTATGTCGATAAGATGGGCTAAACTGAGGCTTTGCTCTACTCGCTTCTAAAATCTATAAATGCGACTATGTAACATTTATTTCTCTATGGAATGGTAGCCACATAGTGCGTCTGCAAATGAGCCTCAACCTATGAGATGGTCTGGCAAACCCAAGGTCGAGTGTGTTGTAGCAACTGAGTCAATTGGGACTCAGTGCTTGCCTATCTCTGTGCTGGGACCTGAATAGACACTATTGACATGTATACCATGCCAATGGGTAGAGACTATGGAGGCACGACCTCTCTTTCAGTAGTGGTAGAAGTGGGCCCCTTTTTCTGTCAATCTTGGTCTGTAGGGACCCCTCAGTTGTGGGAGCAGAAGGGATGGAAGAAGATGGAGGCTCAAATGGTGGCGCTGCAGCGAACATCTCTAGAATATAGACCAGAGGGCGTGGTGCTCGTCGCAGGGCCACCAGATTCTCATTAGCCTTTGTCGGCCTAGTATTAGAGTCCTCTGAACCTCTATCAGAATGTCCAAATGGTGAAGAACCTCCACCCCCACAATTATACAAAGAAGATATATCAAGCACAAGAAGGGGATGGAGGTAGACCTCTTCAGGGCTACCGCATTAATCTGCTCTGCAATCAATTGGGCCCAATCAATATCATAGCCAGCCAAGGTAATGGCAACCAGTACAACATGATCAACCTTAATAATGCACTTGTGTCGGCCAAATGCACGATCTAACCACAACACACAAAACCTTATTGGTGAAGCTGAGGGACGCCTTCACTATGGGCGTCGATGAAGTACATACCCACTCATGGTCCTAGCCTTACTCAGTAATATAATCAGAAACCTATCTTATCAACATGGCCTTGCGGCCAAATCTCTAATTAGGACCTTGTCCCCAATTTTCCCCAGTCTGTGGTCGAACTCAACTGTAGTCTTTGGGGCCTGATACCTGGTAACAAAAAGAATATAGCAGATGGAGGCCTTTGACATGTTGGCCTATACTCCCTTTAACCTTGTATGTTTCAATCGAGCTTGAGTGAAGGGTCTCATTCCCTTAGTGGTCAACTCTAGGATGGTGGCGGCGTATGATACAAAGAACTCTCGAACCGTCGGTGGGGAGTACTTCCTCCACAGTGCTACCAACCACTGAAGTCTATATCGGGCAATGGTGTCCTGGAGTCTAGGGACACTGTCTAGCCTTGAAGTGATAATCTAAGGCTCCTCAAATATTGTTCAGTCTTGTCAGCCCCACTCATCTGGTTGTATGTCGTCCTGGTATATCCGATGCATGCCTCGCATATACCACTAGTTAGATAGTACATCTATAGTTAAGGGTGGTTCTCGGGGTGTTGGAGAGGATTGGGTGACTCTGACTCCTCTCTAAATCTGGACTCAGATCCATCTTTGGTGGAAGTCATCTGTATAGAGTTGTTGTCCATGCCATCTCCCTCGTCAGACTAGGGAGGGTAGACCATGATGGCCTAAGTCTAAGGCTGCCTTGATAGTCTGGCAGCTGCCTGTGTCTGTAGTTAAAGTGTACCCAAATCAAGCTGCACACTAAGGTCGTTGAGAGATCCACTAGCCTCAGAAGTGCCATGGGTATCTGAGAGCTCATCTCTCAAACACTGTTGCATGGCTTAAATCTCAATCTTCCTAGGTTTTGGACCATGATACCTGAAATGCAAACGTATAACACGTCAGTTAGTATTACAAGTATAGGAATGAAAAGCAAGAAGATATCAAAAGTGGTGACAGAAGAACCTACAAAGGTTCATCCACGGGCTGTAGGGAAAATAATGGGTCGTACAAGGACTTTGTAAGTTGCAAGGTACAGTAAAATTAGTTATTGGAACTGGACTTATAAAACTAGGTATGGCTTATAGAACATTCTACAGGCCATAGACTAAGTCGTAGATATAGTTCTAGATTTTAACATTTTGCAGGCATTACCCTACGAAACCTGTCTACGAGCCATAGACTAAACAACGACCTATAAAAGGTTTTGTTTGATGAAATCTCAGAAGTCTACAGGCTACTAGTTTTACTTATGAGAGGCAGCTACGGCTCGTAGATTACTTCATCGGCCCTAGAACACCTTCGTGGTGTGAAAATTCCAGCAACTTGGGTTTTCTAAGCCCATCAAACGGGTCCGAAAACAGGATCAACATACCACAACAATTATACTCAGCACAGAAGCAATAATTTCATGCACTCAAACATTCCAAACAAGTTACCCAATACACACATGGGACAGTTATGCACTACCCCATAAAACATCATTTTGGCACATTCAAAACATATTCCAACCACCGTTTGATAATTAAAAGTTATGCCACTATGCACACACACGCTAGCATAAGTCATTTTTCCAATAATGATCTCCATATACTTCCAACGACATATGACTACGTGATTTCAAGCAATGAAATTCAAACACAACATAGTCAATTCAATGAAGCACATTAAACACATAATCTAGCACTACAATAGTTCAAAGCAAAGGCGACCAATATTTCACATAAAAAGGAAACACCTATTTCTAGCACACGAACTTCAAAATACCATACCCACAAACAATCCAACCTAATGATATCAATTTCAATGATATATGAAGATTAGAGTCAAGAGCTTACTGAATTTTGATCACAAAGTTGTGAAATCGAATGAGGAGATCGAGATTGGTAGCACCCTAGGTGTCCAAAGTGTCACCAGAAAGTTGCCAAAAAAGATGGAGGTTGGCGAACAATGGTCAGAGTTATAGGGTAGGAAAAAGGCATAGGGTATATTTGGGAATTAAGTAAAGAATAAAGGGTAAATTTATTTACCTCTCTTTTATATTGTTAATTGGGTCGGGTAATAATTGCGCCAAGGCCTCTACAAAACCCCGACTATGGGCCGTAGAAAATTCTATGGTCCGTAGAACATGGTCTCGTAGTGTACCAAAGCCCTAATATGCGGAATTGGCTTCATGGACCCATCTACAGGCTATACATAGACATAAGGCTCGTAGATTAGGTTGTAGAAGCCTCCCCAACACTTAGACATTTTCAGGAATCTTACTTGGGGTCTACGAGCCCATTCACGGCCTATAGTTTTATCTATGGGCCGTAATGTTGGCTCAAAGACTGGATTTTACAATAATATTTCTCACTGGATGTGTTCTATGAGTTAGTGTACGGGTTGTGGAGTTGATCACAACTTGTGGAACCGGTCATAGAAACACTTCTTATTGTTTTTTCAACCTAAAATGGCTAACTTGGTCTTATACCTTCATATCCTTCATAAAACATGTTGTTACCTTATATGCCACAAGTTAGGAGTCCAAAAATTATTACAACAACACTTAAAATAAACTACCTACAAGTCCAAGAACCTAAAAATAAAACAAAAATACCACTATTGAATCAAATATCTTTGGTTTCCTTCAAGTAGCACCTGATTTATTATCACGACATGACTTGGAACACTTGGACACTCAGACTTCACCAAGTGCCCAACCTTCCATCTTCATGTCGTCAAGCCTCTTATCGACTGACAGATGTTGAAGATGACTTCTTCATCATTTAATCAAAACTTGAGTTGGCCTGATTCCATATCCACTAGTGCTTGCCCAATAGCTAGGAAATGCCTTCCCTAGATAATTGAGACTTCGAAGTCAACATCATAATGAAGGATCACAAAGTCTGTAGGGAATATGAATATTTCCACTTTGACAAGGACGTCATATAATATCCCCACAGGCTTCATGACTATTACGTCAACCATCAACAATTGTATAGTTATAGTAGTAGGGGATCCTAAGATTAGGTTCTTAAGCACCAAAAGGGGTATTAGATTGATGCTGGCACCTAGATCACATAATGGCCTTGCGAACTCAACATTTTCGATTATGCATGGTATGGTGAATTCTCGCAGGATCTTCTCGCTCCTACACTAATGATTATGTTGCTATTACACTACAATACTGAAGATCTTGAGAGAGCTCTTGGCTAACAGTTCGCTTCGTTGTGACCAAGTCCTTAAAAACCATGCACACTCAAGAATTTTCTTCAATGCCTTGATGAGAGGGTTATTTATGGAGAGTTGCTTCAACATGGAGATGAAGTGCTAGAATTTTCCTTCCTCTTATCTCTAAAGGAAAGGAAGGGGAGGTCTAAGGATGGTTTTCAACTTCTTTGGGATCACTGCTGCATCACTCACCCCATATTTGGCACAAGCATATCAGGTCTCTTCATACTTGCTCTCAACCATCTGCTCACGAACATCATCATTATCAACTGGCATCAGAGGATCAGTGGTCTGTTTGCCACCACATGTAGTCATTGCCTTACACTACCCCATATTCTTTGGGTTCTGAATTGTGTTGTTGGGCAACACACCTTTCTGATGTTGGTTTAATTGAGTCGATATCTACCCAAACTGTTGCACCAAATTCCTGACAGAAACACAATGAGACTCAATTTTTTGATTAATATTGGATATATCATATTTCATCCCCTTTAAGGTCTCATCTCGAGCACCAGCCTTCTTCAACAGTCAATCGAACATCTCCTCAAATTGAGAACTAGTAGCACTACAATCTTGATTATATGGTGGAATATACAGACCATTTAAGTAACCATCTCTACATCCCTGATTGGCATCACTATACTGGCCCCTGTTCTTGTCAGAGTCGCCTCCTCAATTGTCATCTCAGAAAGTGTCATCCTTTTTAAAGTTTTGACCTTAGTTTCCTTGACCTTGACACTAATAGTCCTTATTAAACCCTTGGGAGTTGGTCTAAAAACCTGTTATCTGATCAGTGACGAAGCAAGTGTCCTTTTCATAGTAAGGCTCCTACATGGGTGTTGATGAAGGCTAATGAGCTACTGTATTCACACGTTCTTGGTTCTACTTCTTTAACAACTCCATATTTGTTCTAATCCGAGCAAGCTCTTATATCATATACTCATTTATCTTAGCCTATGTCAAACTAGTACTAAATGAGAATGAGCTCTTGGTTTTTTATTTGTATCTCGACTCCCATGCATGATTTGTCTTGACAACTTTCTCCAACCTTTCAGCAATCACCAAAAATGGATGATCTAAAAATGTGCCTCCATGATAGTATGAGTAGTAGCTTGGCTAATTTTGTCTAGGGTTGAATGGAAGATCTCTACCAAGGCGTCATCCATGATCTTGTAGTTAGGTACACTTCTCGAGAACTTTCTAAACTTCTACCATGTAGTACTGATTGAATCACGAAGAAGTTGCTCAAAGATGTTGATCTGGTCCTTCTACTTTAGCTTCTTTGATCTCTGAAAGAACCTCTCCTAAAAGGCCTTCTATAATTCCACCCAAATGGTGATTGAACTCAATGGGATCTCAGATAACTATAGCACTGCATCACCTGTTAGAGACAATGGGAAGAAACGGAACCCAAAGATATCCATGGACAAATTCTAACTTCCCATCATGCTCTTACGGACGAAATCAATGTTGTATAGATGTTCATGTGAATCCTCTGATGGTAGGCCAGCCAATAACCTGCAATTTTGCAACATTTGATGTAATCCACTTGAAATGATCAACTTTGTATCATTCGATAATAGAGGTAACACAATAGATCCAGTGAAATCCATCACCATAGGATCAAGCCAATATTGATTCCATATGTGAGTTGTGGCTTGAAGATCCTGTGGTAGTGGATTAACATCCTGAAGTTGAGGTGGGTTATTCTTATTATTATTCATGTGCAGTGTTGCATTCATTACATCATTTGTAGCGTTCTTTTGGGTCGTTCTTCTTAGTGTCTTCTGGATCGTAGGGTCAAATAGAGTCAAGGGTTTTCCTTGACTATGAGTGATATGCGTACACTACACATGCACGTCAGAACAAAACAAAAATAACAGAAAAATAAAATGAGAGAAATAAGTATTAATTCCTGAATTACTCAAATTAAACAAGTGTAAGCCGTATTCCTCGGCAATGGCACCAAAATCTTGATATAGCCTAAGCTACACCTCCTTTTTTGAAGGTTTAGGCAATTGTTGTCAAGTTATATAATCTAACGAAGGTTAGGGTCGAATCCCTTAGGGAATAGGGTCAGACTCACAGTAATTGCAAGTAAGTCGAGTGAATTAACCTACTTATCTTCCAAAGGGAGCGGGGTTTGTAGTTTGATGAAAGGAAACCTAAACAACAACAGTTGTGAAACCAGTAAGAGAAGTAACTATGTTATTATGTTCCTTATGATTCCCAGACATGGTATTACCAGATGATCGTAAACTTTTCTAGTGTGTTGCATGTAGAACCATAAGTTAAGTTTACCAAACCCTTAGATCCAGACGAGAGATGAATTTTACTAAGTGATTTGATCCATCCCCATAGTCTGACATTACTAACCCTTAACTATTGTTCAAGTACAACCTCTCGTTGATCCAGTTTAGTTGATTATATGAGAGGGATCATATTGAATCCTGTTAATTAATCTCTTTTCCTATTCATTACAACCTTGATCTAGTCAGTAACAACTAGGAAAGTTCTAACCTTGGCCACCATTAAAAAGTAATCAAAATGAAGAGAATTAGTTAATAAATGCAAGCACACTTTTCAAGAATTATAGATTATCCAGTTTACCTTGTTAGTTCCTCATGGTTTCCACGGTCCTAGTTGTGGATTTAGCTATGCATAATCATTGTAGATGAAAGAATCACAATATAGAATAACATAATTACACATTTACAATGATAAAGTTAAGAATAAGAAATCCCAAAATTCTTCACTAGAAATCACGAAGTATTGTTAAAAATCACAAAGTTGTGTCACAAATATGTCTAGTGTCTCTTTGTCCTTCTCTCTTCATTTCCTAATTAAAAAAAACTGAACAACCAATTTATAATAACTAAAATACATATCCAAAATAAAATAAAAACATTGGATTCATAAGGCACTATGACCAGGGTTACGGGCCATACAAATTTCTATGGCTCATACCTTGGTTTCGTATTCATCATTCTTCGAAATCTGCTATCACTTCTAGAGACCTTCCTATTGTCCATATTCGGACTTATAAATCGTATAGGGTTTCATCTAACAACTTTCTAAAAACTCCTCTAATTTTGATCCTCAAGGGATGAAACCTGATCCACGACTTGTTTGAGAGTTTGTGGATACAACTTCAGAAAATAGGCCCTTCACGGGCTCTCAACCACAAAACTACTCTACGCGTCGTGAAAGTTTCCACAACCCCTAGAGTGTTTCGTACTTCATCAAAAACTCAATATTTACAACACCTAGACTAAAACCATTCCAAATCCTGTAATCCTGAAAAACAAACATAAAAACACATCAAATCCACTAACATTGCTTTGAGAACAGAAAAACTACCAATTTTTAAGCATCAAAAGTGTTGTATTTTGACAGCACATCAGTAACTCCTTTTCCGCTTATAAGTTTCATGTATGCTCTAAAGTCCTCCATGAGACCTAAGAAGTGAGTAACCGTGTATGTGATCTATCGGAGCCTAAAGAGACTATAAAGGTTGCCCTATTTCTATCTTGCATAAAGTTATTCGATATGACTTAGGTTAGCTTTACATAGTAGACATCTATGTGGTCTTGGAAATGGATTGGTTGCATGCTTCTTATTTCTCCATTGATTGTAGAAACCTAGGGTTAAATTCCAATTCCCTAGTGAGCCTGTTCTTGAATGGAAGGGTAGCAACTTTTTATGTAGGGGTTGATTTATTTCTTTTGTAAAGGCCCACTAAATGATTTCCAAGTAGTGCATGTACTACTTGGTAAGGGTCAAGGATGTATCTTCCAAAGTTCCTTCTCTTAGGTGAGTCCCCATTGTATGTGAATTCCCTGATGTCTTCCCAGATAAGTTACCAGGTTTCTCTACCCAAAGGGAGATAGGTTTTGGTATAGACCTTCTACAAGATAATCAACATATCTCAATCCATCCTTATAGAATGGATCCCAATTGAATTTGTTAGATAAGGCTTTCATTAGACCCAGTCGATCTCTATGGGGTGCCTTATTATTATTTTTAAGGAAGAAGAATGGTTGCTTTGTATGTGCATTGATTACCGGAAGCTCAATAAGGTCACCAAAAAGTAGAAGTACCCCCTAATGAGGATAGATGATTTATTCGATCAACTACAAGGGGATACTCTTTTCTCCAAGATTTATTTGAGATCCGGTTATCACCGATTGAGGGTGAGAAAAAAGACATCCCTAAGAGAGTTTTTCGGACTAGGCATGGTCATTTCAAATTTGTGGCCACGTTGTTTGGCCTTAGTGATGCATCGACGATATTTATGGACCTCATGAATAGGATGTTCAAGCCTAACCTCATCATATTTTTGTCTTTTCAATTAACGACTTTCTTATTTACTCCTGAGGTGAGCAAGGACACATGGAACATAAGGTAGTATTGCAAACCCTAAGAGAACAGAAGTTCTACGCAAAATTTTGACAAGTGTGAGTTTCGGCTATATGAGGTTGCTTTCCTTGGGCATGTGGTATCTAGTGAGGGCATCAAGGTTGATCCTAAGAAGGAAGAAGCGGTGAAAAACCAAGGCCATTGACTCCCATAGACATAAGGAGTTTCTTGGGTCTAGCAGGATACTATAGATGGCTTGTGAAAAAGTTCCCAACTATTTCATCTCCACTCAGCAAGCTAACTCAAAAGAAGTCTAAGTTTGTGTTGACGGATGAGTGTGAGAGGAGTTTCTAGACTTAAAAGGATCGGTTGACTTCAACCCCCATATTGATATTGCTAGAAGGAAATGATGGATTCATTGTGTATTATGACGCATCAAGAATTTGGTTGGGTTTTCTATTAATGCAAAATGGTGAAGTGATAATCTATGCTTCAAGGAAGTTGAAAGTGCATGAGAATAACTACTTGACTCATGACCTTGAGCTTGCAACGATAGTTTTTGCCTCAAAGATTTGGCGACATTACATGTATGGAGTCCCTATGGGTGTTTGCTTCGACCACAAGAGTCTCTAACACATGTTCACCCAAAAGGATCTCAACTTGAGGCAACGGAGGTAGTTAGGTCTACTCAAGGTATATGATATAAGTGTGAAGTACCATCCTAGAAAAGTCAATGTGATAGTCGATGCCCTTAGTCAAATTTCCATAGGTAGCATGTCTCATATAGAAGGTGATGGGAAAAGAGAGTTGGGCAAAGACGTTCATAGGTTGTCAACACTGGGAGTAAGATTGAGTGAGTCTGAACGTGGTGGTGCAATGGTTTTTCATGGGTCCGCATCTTCATTGATTGATGAGGTTAAGCCCAAGCTAGTTTTGATCTAGCCTTGGTTGAATTGATAACCTTGGTAAAGGATGGAAAGATAGAAGTCTTCTCACAAGGGGAATATGGTGCACTTTGATATCATGGGAGGCTGTGTATGCCCAACGATAGCAAGTTAAGGAAGTTGATCATGCAAAAAGCCCATAGCTTCTATTATTCCATTCATCCCGGCACTACAAAGATGTATAGAGAGTTGAGAGAGATCTTTTCATTGAATGAAATGAAGAATAACATTGCTCAATTTGTGTCTGAGTTTGCAAATTGCAAACAAGTCAAAGTTAACACTAATGGTCGTGTGACCAAGAACAAGACATTAACATTCCCACTTGGAAGTGGGAAAAGGTCAGTCAGGATTTTGTAGTTGAGTTTCTAAACACATAAAAGCATTTTCACTCCATATGGGTGATAGCTGACTGTATAGCAAAGTCAGCTCGTTTCCTACAAGTCAAGACTACATTCAGTGCTCAGGACATACCTACTTCTATATGCAAGAGTTAGAGAGGTTGCATGAGATTACACTATCCATTATATTAGATCATGCGGTTCAATTCACTTCTTACTTTTAAAAATCTTTCAAAAAGGACTTGGCTCTAGGATGAAGTTGAGTACGACTTTTCATCCAAAACCAAAAGGCAAGCTAAGAGGACTATTCAAACATTGGAAGATATGTTGAGAGCTTGTGCGTTGGAATTCATGGAAAGTTGGGATGAACATTTGCCACTTCTTGAGTTTGCATACAATCATAGCTTTCGTGCAAGTATTGGGATGACACCATTTAAAATGTTGAATGGTAGACGATGTAGATCACCCATCAGGTAGTTCGAAGTTAGTGAGATGTCATTAATATGACCGAACTTGGTGATGAATGCTATGGAGAAAATTAAGCATAACGAAGAAATTATAAAAGAAACCTAAAGCTAACAAGAGTCCTGCTCTGATGCGAGAAGAAGGGAACTTTAATTTCAAGATGGTGATTGGGTCTAATTGAAGGTGTCTCCACTGAAAGGTGTTCTCCCGTTCGGTAAAAAGGGAAATTGAGCCCTAGATATGTGGGACCTTACAAAGTAGTGAGAAGCGTGGGAAAGTAGCATATGAGTTGGATCTACCCAATGAGTTGCACTTGATTCATCTGGTGTTCTTTGTGTCGATATTGAGGAAATTCATAGGATACCCAAGTTCTATAGTTCCCTTGCATGATGTGAACATTAAGGAGGATTTGAGTTATGAAGAGGTACTGGTCCAAATCCTAGACAAGCAGGTGAAGAAGCTAAGGAACAATAAAGTTGCATCTATCAAGGTACTTTGGTGGAACCAATGAGTTCGCAGTGCTACATGGGAAGCGGAAGAGAATATGATGAAAAAGTATCCACATCTATTCCACTCTACTGAAGCCTAAGGAATAAGGAAATCTTTCGAAGACATCAAATTCCATGCATTTTAGTTTCTTATGATGTATGCATTAATTTTGATATTTGTGAACTATTTTAAGACATGTTTAAAGTATGAAATCTTAAATTTTTGAAAAATGATGCTTGACTTGCATTTTTGCATGTGTACTGGGTTATTAGTTGCTAGTTTACTCTTTAGAGCTCGCCTTTAAGCACATTCAGGGATGAAGTTTTCCAAGGGGGAGATATTGTAATGACCCCTAATTTAAAAGCATTGAGTACAGAAAAATTGGCCTGAAAAGTGACCTGAAGTTTGTTTTCCGGACCACTTATGACCCGTAATATGACATACGAGGTTCGATTCTTAAGCATAGAGCTTCAGGAAGGGGAAAGATTTCCAAGTGTGGGGTAACCCACAAACCAAGTGACAACCCGTGAGGTACCTTACGCTCGGTAGGTGGTTTCGTAAGTGTGACCCCGAACAAAAAGAAAATTTGGAGTTTTTAGGAAAGTGGTATATGAGTTATCAAGTGGCACATAGAATGGGTAACAGCCTATGGAAACCTTTCATTGGAAAGGCCAAGGACGTGAGGAGAAATGGTTAAGTTTGGAAGTAATCTAAGAGTCCAAAAACAGACTGTAAGAAGATTTACGGTTTGTATTGTTGTTCATAGTTTTCAGTTCAGCAAAGTTAGTTTTAAGGATTTTCAGATGTGTCATCAAACCTGGAGACTTACGGCTCATAAGTCAACCTACGGACTGTAATCGTGGTTTCTTAAGTCACTTCGGACAGTTTTTAATAAGGGATAATTTGGTCATTTTCCATAATTCAAATCCTATACTATGTCATTTTGGGGACGGAAAGCGACCTGTTTCGGCCTTCAAGCCGGAATTCCTATCATTCTTCACTCTCGAATTCTCTAAGGCAAAAGAGGCTCTCAAGATTAGGCAAGAACAAGGATAGAGTTTCCGAAGTTTCTTCCCCAAAAGTTTTGATTCAATTTCTCCTTAGCTATCAAGGCATATGAGTTAATTTATGGGTATCCTTTCACCCATAAAGTCCCCTATTCTTTAAGTTCATCTATCCACTGTGCATGCTTATAATGATTTCATGATCTTTATGTTATTATATAATACTAATGAAGTGTAGTAACTATTTTGGCAAGAAAATTTATGCATATGAGAAGTATGATATTGATTCCTTGATTTTGTATATGATCAATTTTGGGTGTTTTCGATGTTCCTTTTTAAAGAAATTTCCTCAGACATACGTGATTTATGATTTTTCCATGCTAAAAGCTAAGCTCACCATGTTTTCAATGAAAGTTCCCATGATTTACGTTTATAATTAGCGCATTTATGAAGAACTTCAAAGCTAAGTTTAACGAAGATATATGTTTGTTGTTAATTTCCCTAAAAGATGTTTAAGAAAGATTCGTTTGTTCTAGCTACTCCTATGATTACAACTTGTGATTCGAAAAGAATGTTTTAAAGATTCCATGACGTGAGTTAGCACCGAGAGGATTAGAAAATTGGACTCATTCCATTAGTTCAGGCATCATCCCTTGAAGCTAAATCTCCATGTCCCTAACTCTGTGCCATCATATGATCCATATAAGCAATGCTAGTGGATCCACGTAGGCTAAAAAGTTACAAAAGATGCAATTACAAAGTTACAAATTTTTGGCTATCTACCTTGGCAAGTAAATTCCTCTTTTCCCAATTGAAGGAGTGCATTGGCCTTTTTCCCAATGGAATAAGTTCATTGCATTCCATTTAGTAGCTTACATGGTTTTACTGTTAGTAATGCTTAATTCCCATATGTTTTATGATCTTATGATATGTCTTCACTTTAGGTGTTTGCTTATGTATTGTCTCGTATTGGTCTAAGCCATATTCATTATGCATGTTTGAACTTATTTCATGACTCTTTTATTGCATATATACCCATATTTTATGTTTTATAATGATGGCATTACAATTTTATCTGTGCATTTCATCACACATACTTAGTACATTCAAACGTACTAATGTATATTTTTCCTATATTATTAAACTATGAATAGATATGCACTCCTCCGCTGGCTCGAGGCTAGTACTTGACATTCAAGGATAGCATATTTTGTAGTGAGACCTTAGTTTGGGACTCCACCCTGTTTCAACTCTGTCCTAGATTTTTTCTTTCAACGATGTATTTATGGCTCTTTTGAGGCTTTTACTTTCTATGTTAACTCTTTATGGGTTTCATTCTGTTTTATGGACACCGACCATACCGGTTCCATCCGTTATGTATTATTGCTATGCTTATGGACAAAATGACACTTTCCATTTTCACTGCTTTTTAATGTTGCTCCATTGCATATAAAAAGAGCCCATAGTCCCTTCCCTTTATGTTTTCTGTAAAAAAGTATCAATTTAATGTCTATGAATGCTTAAGATGCTTAGATGGCTTAGATGAGGTGTCTTTGGGTGTCTCATTCCTCGTATGATGACTAGGCTCCTAGGTCGGGTCATTACACTGATCCTCAAGGACCGAACAGGCTTATGACTCGTCACCTAACTTATGACCCATAGGAGCCTTTGTCTGGTAACAGTCTAGCACTTAAGCATATTCTCTAATCTTCAGCATACGAACAAGTATACAGGCTATCAAAGTTTTGTGACTCATCTGATAACACGTAAATTCAACACCTAAAAATCTGTCTTTCACTACATCTAACCCACAAAACCAACCTATGACCCATGAAATGCACCACGGCCCGTAGAAAGCCTTGTACATCATCAAAAGTCTGCAATCTAAGTAACTTGGCAAACAATCATCCAGATTCCTGAAATACTGAAAAACCAACACAAAAACACATTAAAACTTCTTATATCACTTTGAAAACACACAAAATTCTATGTTTTAAGTACCAAAATTGCCATAATTTTGTGCCACGTCACTAGTCTCACTCATGACTCTTCTTACGAGTAGTAATGTATTCTACAGGCCGTCACTTGGTTCTTGGGTTACCCCACACCTGGAAACCTTTTACCTTCTTGAAGTCTCATGTTTAAGGACCAAACCTACGAGCCATAAGTATTCCTCGTGAAAAAAATTTAGGTCATTTTTAGGCTACTTTTTCTACATTGAAGGACCTTAAACTAGGGGTCGTCACATAAAAGGAAGGAAATACTTGTTCAAGCTGATGAAATCAGACTTGGAACTACTAGTACTTATAGAGTGTTTGAAGACATATGAAAGAGTAAAATTGCTAGATACAATGGAAGATTAGGGGGTGATGAAAAATATATAGATAACTTAGAAATAGACAGTGATGATAGTAGGATTAAATTAGATCCAAATGTTGTAAATGGAGTTGATTTATGATGACATTCAAACACACCTCCTTATATAAGTACAGGCTATCATCAACAATATATTTATCCAACTATGAGTCGGGCTCGAACCCAAAGAGATCGAGATCCATTCAATTAATACTCTAAAGTGATCAATTAGACTAATCAATGGTAGTCAGTTTAAAATTGATTCAAATAAACTACAATATAATTAATTTCATGTTTTAAATTTTTTAACTAAAATCAAGAGATGGAAGCATGTCGGAGATGTGTGTAATTGAATGTAATTCAAACACGTAGGTCTCTAATATTAAATCTTATGGCTAATTTATTTATGGGTAGTCTAGAAAGCTTGTAACCATAACTACGGTTTGTCTGACAATATGAATTGGTGAAAACTTCATACAGAATTCACACAAGTGTGGAAGAAACTTACCCAAATTTACTAACTAAATGATCTAATACCTTAGTCAATCAAACCTAATATGAAATTCAATCTCAACCTACGATATCCATGACTATTACACAATCCTTCTACTTCAAATACTGAATTTCAGTCAATATTAAAAGATCCAAACATGAATCTAAGTTTGAAACCATAGATTTACAAATATAGCAGAAGGATAATACAAACCCACATCAAACTAGAACATAAAACTCAATTAAATTAAAAACCCATAGTATGAAATTAACATTCAGCTATTTAGAAAATCCCCAATATGGGAGTTTTTAGCCACTCTTCTAGAAAAGAAAAATGAAGTTACCAAAGGGATTATCCATGACAATGGGTTCTAGAATTTAAAGGAAAATTGATGAGAAATGCATTTGTCCTCTTCAATTCTTCACCCTCAATCCAAGTAAAAAATCCTTCTCTTAAGCAACAAGTATTTTCTTATGAATGTATCTCCCTTCTCTCTAGAATGTGTAAGTACAGTACCAAGGATTTCGATGTATACCCTTTAGAAAGTACTCACCATTTCATTTTATACTCCAAACAAAAATATTCTTAATTTCTTCATGAATCACCATTCGTTGGTCAAAGTCGACCAACGTTGAACATCCGCTAAATGTGCATAAGATTGCCTTTTCGAACCAATCATGAGCTCTTGGAATCTATAACATTAGGTGACGAAACTATGCATCAATGAATCACTTGGGTGATCCACCAAACTTTGACTTGTGTAACCTTTTCAGACCTCAATATTTCTTCTTTGTAAAGTTAGGCAACATTACTGTTGGCCGCTGAGTTGATTCAGGGATCCACTGAATTAGTATTTTCATCACCCTTTTTCACCTTGCACTTGGGGTTGGAAACTTTAACAAAAGATGGTCAGATGCAACATTCAGCGTATCGCCGAAATGTTCAGCGACAACCAATTTCCACTGCCTTTTTGCAATTTTGCTCCTTTTGTCATGTTTTGGAGCTTTGCCCCTTCATTCATCTCCTTCCCTATCTCTAGTATCAAACAAACATTTTAATTAATACTTTATGCCATTTAAGACCTATATGAGTCTAAGACGTGGACTTATTAATGCCCCCAATTTAAACTCTTACTTGCCCTCAAGCAAGTCAAATACTAATCAATCCATCGCACAATGCTTGCAAAAAGAGACACAAAGTGCAACACATACATTCCCCCCTTTGTTGTAAAGCCTCAAGCTTCTATAAACCAATTATGCGATTTTGAAGCTTCAATAAATGACTAAAGAGTTCTCTAGAAAAAACTATGCTCATAATTACCAATGCAATTACTAATCAATGCCTAAGAAATGTTGCCACTTGCCTTCACAACAAAGAAGATCCCTATACATACAAAATAACAACATTTAGTTCTATAATTTCAAGGATATGGCAATGCTCATACTCCCAAAAGAGAAATGACATGAAAGTTTTAACCCATTGGCTTACCGTTCTTCTCAATCAATGCTTGCCCAATTTCATCTGGGCTAGAATCTCAAAGGACATTTTTAGGGTTTTAATGTAGGCCAGAGGATGGGCAACATCGTATTTAGGCAGAAATTGCTAATTCCTCCGTGAACTCTATCATTATTCCCATGATTATTTCATTCCTCATTCACTCTCTTTTCCTGATGACATCACTTTTCATTTTATCTCAACCTTTGATGTCCCACAGGTTACTATTTTTGAATATTTCGGAGGGTCAATTTTGAGCCAGATTCTTTTCTTCTTTTTCTTGTTCAAGCATTTTACTTATTTTCTTTTTCATCACACATGAACTCCTCCATTTCATGTTTTTCTTTCCCAAACTTTCGAATAATATACACCCCTTCTTTGCTACACCCCAAATTTAGCCTTTGGCAACTACTTTCATAATTTTAAACTCAAGGAGGGAACGGTGTTCAACAAAAGGATAATCATTTTAATTGAAGGTCAAGGGTTTGTAACAAGACTGCCAATAAAAAGGTTTTAAGCTCAATAGGGATTAATAAAGATACAATTTACTTCAAGGGAGACGCCATTTGGTCAAACTCGACTTAAAACAAAAGCAAAGAAGGCCTAAGGTCACCTTCTTAATCCGTATTCAACCAAGCTAACACTTTGAAAACATATCAAGAAAATTCTAGATATAAACAAGCAAGTCTTTCAACAAATACACCTCTCATGGAAAAATAGCCCTCGAATTCAAGAATAAACTAGACAACACACATTCACAATTTACTGATCATTGTGTATCCTATCTCAACGCTCACTTAGTCAACTCAAGATGCTTCCCATCTATGCAGGTATTATTTTCACATGAGAAGAACTAATAGGTGAGTGAATAAATGCCCCTCATCGATGTCACTATCCAAATCAAATATCTTGATTAGTTTGCTATGGACTTTGAGTCATGAAAAATTATTTGCGGAATGATTTTTCATATTTGCACAGGTGTTTAGCCAAATCATAAGAGATGAAAACACACACCACACATAATCAAAAAGACATCTATCACAATACAATGAAAAGAACTTACTAAATTTTACAACCTAAAAGAATATATACAACCCATCAAACCAAAAGAATATATACAAACAAATAGTAAATGATTCTCAAAATTATACTATAAGGCCTCACATGTTGACAAGGTGTAAAAGTGCCAAAGAAATGAAATCTAAAAATTTTTGAAGTATCAATAGGTGTTAAGAGGAACTTGCGAGCCATATCTTGTGCTCATGGAATGATGGCCAGACTTGTAAAAATATTAATTTTTGATGTTGAGTATGCAATATACTAGATGAATTGTAACTTGACTTTTGAGTCGTAAGTCCTGTCATATGCTGATGATCAAAGACAATTTCTGATAATTCAAAGATTACCAGTTGAGCCCCTCCCCCCCTATACGATACAAAGACTGGACGACGGCCCGTAATCGGGGTCTTGTTGTCCTATTTGGTGTATTTTTAAAAGGGGCAATTTCATCTTTTCCTATTATTATATGCCTATGCTACGTCATTCTAACCCCCAAAGGACCCCTTTTTAACCCTATACAACCCCAATCCGCTCCATTCTCCACCATTCTCTAATATGTTAAGTCCTAAACCCCTCCAAAATACTTCCAAGTTTTTCAAGGCCTCCAAGAGAAGAGAGCAAGCTAGGGTTTCTATTTCTCCACTTTCAAATCTGATTTCCCATCACCAAATCACAGTAAGTTCTGTGGATTTTGATTTTTAGACAACTTTTCTCCACAAAGCTCAACCATTCCTCTTCCTCATCTATGTTTAAGTTATGAAAATTTATGGATAGTACCCACCATGATTCTATTAAATTTATCTATGAAGAAATTTACAGAATTCTTCCTTATGTACATTATATTACATTGAAATGCCATGTGAAATTTATGGATTTTTATGAGGGTTGGATGATGCCATAGCCAAGTCTTATTATGTTTTTGGTGGGTTATCTTGAACAATGCTCAAGTGATTTTTATTCTTCTTCGCTCATGTAATTTACTCTTGAATTGCATGGTTTTGAACATATGTATAGTACCCACCATGATTCTATTAAAGATGAATGATATGAATTTTTAAGGGCTATTATGCATGTTATGCGATGTGAGAACATTGTGAAAATTATGAATGATATGAAGCCCAATCTTTTTTATTATGAAGCTTTTGTTTTGAAAAGCTAATCGATGAAAATATTATGATATTATGATGCTTTGCATATTATGACTATAAGTATGGTGTGTATTCCTTGGGATTGTGACCTAGAACTAAGAGGACCTTTTTGTCTCATAACTATGTTGCCACCATAGGTTTGTGAATTAGCTAATGGATCCATATAGGTTGAGTTGTATGATTGACCAAAAACGGTGGGGTTTCCATAGGACACATATTGATCAAATACTAAAAATGGTGGTGTTCTCGTAAGAATGTTATCATATGTTAAACGAAAAGTGTGAATTCTCGTAAAGTGTCTATGAAGCACTTTTTGAAATGGGGGAGTTCCCATAAGGTGAGTGTTTAGTTTACCTTTGAATAGTAGACTACTCCTAGTCAAGTGTGGAGTGAACATCATAATTTCAAGTAGTAGCTAGCTTGGTCTATCATGTTAGTTATGGTCCCTTCCCATCTATGTATGATATGTCATGTGACTTGATGATTTCTCATGGATATTTTGACTAAAGCATTGAGCATTCATGACATATTGAACTTATATTTGTTGCTTACGATTATGCATATTGTTTAATTAGGATTTATGTTCTTTGTTGCATTGCAACCCATATACTTAGTTTATTTCAAGTACCAACACACACTTTTTTCCTATATGATAAAACCATGTAGGGACCGGAGCCTCTATCCATCCTCCTCCTCCACGTGGCTAGACGATTCTGTTGAAGATCTCTTTTGGTGAGTCCTCCACTTCAGGGAAAATACCACTTTACTTTCATGATTTTATAAGACTTGCCTAATTATGGATATTTATCTTTTGAGGGTGAGCCCGGGAGATGTCTTGGCCCCTGTTCCATTTGTATTATCTAGATATGTATGTTAGGAGCTCGACTCCAATTATGTCTATGTATTGTTGAATCTTTCCCCAAGTACCCTATTCCCCCATGTATTAATTGTTTGTCGTATTGATGCGATAGAAGTCCTAAGTCCCTATGGTCCATTCATACTTACCCACCCCTTAGATTCTTATTGTTGTGTGATCCATGTCAATCCCCTTACTTATGACATCCCCATTGGTTGATACCAAAGTCCCACTTCCCCTAGAAAAAAGTGCTACTTGTTAAGAGGCTTGGGTTGGCCACTACGTTAAGAGGTAGATGTCCCTTAAGATGTTGATTCATATGAGCTGATTTTCTAATTGAGTCTCCAAATGTTTAATGGACGCCGAATGAGACGTCACAGTTTGACTTAACTAGGAGAAATCAGATTTCATTTCTTTTAAAAACTTGTCAGAAGCCTCTACCTTACTTAAAATTCATGAAGCATATCCTCGGTTCGAAGGTTCTCTTGTTAACCACTAATTCAGCCACCTTTACTCTATCATGTGGTGGAGTTTACTTGTCACCCTCATGATTATACTCCAACCCTCAACTTGAGGTTGATCAGTCCATGCTCGATCTCACCATCCGAAGTTGTTGTTCCAACCTTGATTCCTTGGTGGCCTTTGAAATGCCAGTCGAGAACCCACCATTTCGTTACCCATGTAATGACATTCTTCATTGTAACAACCTTCAAATGGTGCACCTTCAAGCATCACTTCCCCAGTAGCTCCCATAGCATTCACACCCTTGCTATTTCCTCCCATACCATGCTTGGTCAAAAGATCAAGCTCAGTTAACAATTTATCCATGTTCTCATCTCTTTCTTGATCTTTCACAACCTGGTCCTTGGTAGGACCTCTATGGCTTGAAGGGACGACATACATCATCTCTTGTGTACTATGCTCTATTAATTTTTGTCATGCCATCCAAGAGGTTACACGCTTTAGTGAATGACACTGTCATTAAACCTCCTCTTACTTGTTGATCAGCTATTCCATTGTTTGCAGCATCAAGACTCACATAAAAGTATTGTAAAAGGATGTGGTCCAGAACTCCATGTTAGGACATTGAAGCAAGAGTTTCCAAAATCGGAACCATGTTTCAAGCAATGGCGTACCCTCTAGATGCTTAAAGTTCTCAATACTTTTTCTTAATTTTATCATCTTGGAGGGAGGGAAAATCTCTCTATGAATGTAGTTTGTAGCTCCTCCCATGAAGTAATAGAATCACAAGGTAACTCCGCTAGCCATCTCAATATTTTTCCAGTGATGGAGAAAGAAAATAGTCTAAGTCGGACCACCTCCTGGCTTACTGCCCTGAAGTTGAATGGGAGACATACATCAACAAAGTTCCTCAAGTGTTCATGAGGATCTTTGTGGCCAAGCCCTCTAAACAAACCCTTCAGTTGGAGGAGTTGTAACATGGTGCTTGTCACATGAAAATTAATTTCTCTAGCCAATTGGGATAGTCGAATAGTACCGGTGCTTCCAACTTGATCCTAATTAACATCTTGCATCCTCTTCATGTCCCCAACATTCTCACAATGAATGCTTTCATCATTATCCATCGTTACATCTAGTTTCAACAGCAAAAAACAAGAAAATAGTAAAAGAATTCTAACTACAAGAACAAATCTCAACAAACACTTCCAATGTGAACACGTCGACTCCCTGGCAACTGCGCTATCTTTTATGTTGCTAAACCCGACTACTCAAAGGCACAAGGGGCAGTCACCATCAGGATAATAATCAAAATTTAGATGTTGGGGTCGATCGCATAGGGAATCGTTGTTCAAGGTGGAAATGACTTGTTGGACAAAATAGTTGTAGGATTTGGGGGGTTGCAATAATCATAACAAAATTGAGCTAACAAGTTCTGATTATCGAACTAAATAACTACCAAGGGAATATGCTGGGGATGTGCAAATATGGACAATAATCTAAAAAATAGGTCCAGATGCTTGACTACAAGAGTTGATGTTGAGTGAATAGGATAGGTTGCTTGTAACCAGAATCAACTATGATATATGGGTAACGCATGAATCAACTACGATATCACACGTGGACAGCTGAGGATATGTTTGGCCTAAGAAGTAGAGCAAAACACCTACTACCATGGCCAGTGAATCCATAAATGTGGATGTGAACTGAAACCCCATAAGGTTTTTTGCCATTGTATCCATTCGACACTCTAATAATCCAAATTATGGAACAATGAAATATCTAAAACAAAACCCCAAGTTTTCAACCATAAAATTCATATATTAAATTTAGGAATAGATATTAATTTTCCCAAATCCACTACAGATAAGTCAAAACATCACAAACCCAGCAAGTAAATTAAAGACCCTTATCAAAAGCACACCCCTTACATAGGGGTTGAAGCCACACATGCTAGAAATTAAAGATCGATTACCATACATAGTAGCAAAAGTCATGGGTAACCACATTTTGTACAAATCAGTGGTTATACAAGCTAATCCTCTCCAATTTGATGCCCAAAAAGCTTCTGAAACCCTAGCCTCCCTTATACTCTAACAAAAAGGTTTTATGTACTACTGCTATATTGTAATTGTTCTAATATGGAATGAACAAATGATGTACAATGTCCTCTCTAAAATTTCTTATATACTCCATGCAAATGTGTGAAAGTTTTTGCTTCAAAATGTCATTTGGAGGTCAAGGCCAACCATCACTGAGCACTCCAGTGATGCACTGAATGTGCACCTTACCACTTTCTAGTGCATTTTTATGAGGCTTATTCCACTGAAACATTAGGTGATGACTCTTTCCTCCACATTTTCAACTCAATGATCCACTGAAATATCCCTCATATCGCCCTTATGTTAACTGTTTGAGGCTTTGAGTGTTGCAACTTTAGGCGATTACTTATGCACTTCGTGTGTCTCCGAGTATGGTTTGCGACATCAATCCTGACCATACTTTGGACTTGACTTGGAACCTTGGTCGCTGCACAGTTAGGCGATCTCCATGAGCATTCAGTGGATCACTAAAGATGTCAATGACACTGCTTTTGATCTTTTTTTAGCACTTTTTCTCCTTTTCCAGGATTCCACCAAGTGTTCCCTTTTTGCGCACTGTTAACTACCTTTCCTGTCATAGCAAATGAATATTTGTTAGAAATTTTAATTATTAGCACACTAAAGGTAATATTTTGTTACAATTTAACCTCAATATGAGTGAAATATGGACTCATCAAAGGGCAAGCTTAGCCCCCGATATGTAGGTCCTTATAAGATTGTTGAGCGAATTGGAAATATGGCCTGTAGATTGAATTCGCCTCAGAATTTGAGTTCTATATACCCATTTTTCCATGCGTCTACGTTGAGGTAAGTTTTATAAGTGATCCTAGTACAATAGTGCCTTTGGAAGGTATTGAGGTTAGGGAGGACTTGTCTTATGTGGAAAACAGGTTAAAATCTTGGATAGGCAAGTAAAACGGCTTCTCCACAAGGATATTTTTGGTTAAGATAGTTTAGAGAAATCAACATATGGAGAGTGCTACATGGGAGACAAGGTTGGACATGCTGAAACGATATCCCATCTTTTCCAATATACTCAAACTTAAGGTATTAGGTTCTTCCTATTTCAAATGGTCCTAATTCTTTCACTCTTGAGTTTCATGACATGACATGCGTACATGTGCACGAAAATTATTTGAAGAAGTTCTGAAAATGAATTTTAATGACTTTATGATTTTCAAGTGATGAAATAAGCATTGTGTCCTTGTGTTTGGATGTTTCAAGTTCAAGTAAAGCTTTTCAAACCTTGTTTTGCACATTCGGGAATGAATGTCCTAAGGTGAAGATGATGTAAGGATCCAGACTTTTTAAGGCCTAAATATTGAATTTTGTTTTGGGATTTTTTTACCAAGGTAACACCCCACAAGCACCTCCACGGGTCGTGTGGCTCACCACGGGTCGTATGGAGGAGCCTTGAGGTGGCCCTTGGCCTTGTGTGTAGAGTGTTAGCCTTAAGTTGAAGTTCAAGACCAAGGCATGTACCACATGAACACCACTTCACTAGTTGTATGGTGGCTCGTTGAGTAGCCTTGGCCTTGAAAACCACATTTTGGCCAAGGCACTTCACACATGAACCCTTCATGGGTAGTGTGACCCCTTCACGGGTCATATGGCCTTCTGTATGGGTGTTCGTATGAAATTTTTTAAGTATGGAATAACCATCTTGGAACTTCATTAGTGGAAAATTTGTCTAAACATGGCCTCACGAATGTCCACACGGTCCGTGTGACCCCTCTACGGGACCCATGGCACTTTTTGGATATGCAAGTGAGTATAATTATGAATAATGTTTGGCTTTAATCCCAAGTATGCATTGATACGATTTGAAACAACTTATGCCTCTTTGAAAGCATGTATATGTATATGTATTCTTGTGGGATGATGACTTGGCACCGAATGGGATTGGAGGCATCAGGGCTATCCCCAAGGGTCCTGTTCCTCTCTCTTGAACTATGTACCAACATAGGTTATGGTAGCCATTACCAAAATGATCGGATCATAAAGAATGGTTACAATTATGATGTGATATGATATGGGAACTCTTCTGAAATGATTCGGTTGTAAGGAAGGTGGCCATCACACTGAAATGACTGGGTTGTAAGGTGTGGTTTGGATTACCATTAGCAAGTAATCTTCTCTCACCGGATGGAAGGACTTAATCGTACAAATTCATATAATAGCTCGCACGAGTTTGAGATGTTGGTTATGGTTACATCCCCTCTATATGTAAGCATTATGGCATTTCATACATCATGGATTTCATGGCATATTGATATATTACTCTTCCTTTGTTTATACACTTCTTTATATATATGTTCCTTTGTTATCTAACCTTAATTACAGGTTAAATAAGTTCATATGAATTACATGTCTGCATACTTAGTACATTCAAACGTACTAACACATACATCTGCTTACATGATCTAACCATGTAGGGGTCAGAGACTATATCCATCCACCTCTTTATGGTTAGTCGGATTCATGAAAGTTGTTGTGGTGAGTCCTATCATTCAAGGACAAGCCATCATCCATCCACCTATTATATTGTTACCACTTATGTTATATTTACTTTGAGGGTGAGCTAGGGACATGTCTTGGTCCCCATCCTATTCTATAACTTAGAGGCATTGTTGGATAACATGTAGACTCTTGTACCGATATGTGTTATGTTTTGCAACTTAGAGACTATGATATGGCTATCTACTAAATATAGGTATTATGATGTTTGTTATGATATGATATAGAAAGGTAGAAAGTCCTAAGTCCCGATCTACCCCCATAAAGTGAGTCATACTTACCCGTCCCTTTATGGATCATGTCAATCCCTACCCTATAATGTACTTATAGCATGAGTCCTACATTCTCATCCCTTAGAACTTTACGCTTACGACTTCATTATGCGCTTTTTGACCGATGATATGAATATGGATTCTTTGAGGCTTGTTTAGGGAATCTCAGGTTCCATTCGCCATGTCACTCCTAGACCATAGGTCTAGGTCAGGACAATTTTAAAACCTTGTTCTCTAATACCAAGTTCGTAACGACCCACCCTAGGGGCCTAGTCCTCACACAGCGAATGAGATATCCTAGGATACCTCACCCAAGCCATCTCAAGCATCTTAAGAATCCATAGGTACTTAATCAAATTAAATCATGGAAAATCTAAGGGAAAGGAGATAAGGGCCAATGTAACCATGAAGAAACAATACAAAGTAGTGGAAATACTACGAATCAACTTGTTCATCCATATGCATATCAACTACATCATTAGTCGATGGGGTAAGTACTGGTCCATCTTCATTAGTAGAAAGAAGTCTAAAAGAGTGCAACATAAAATGTAAAATCCTCAGAAGGGCTACAAATACATTATCTTGAACAAAGCAAAGATACAAGATAGAAGTAAAAAGTGGAGTTGTTCTGAAGTAAGAGCTCACCATGCATAATAAAGCTAGTTTTGAATGCTGAGTACAAGCCACGAGTCGATGGAGAAGTGTATGTCCCTACTTGGTTAAATCGTGCAGGCAAAATATGTGTTAGTGCATTTGAATGTACTATGCGGATAGGTCACGTACCCTTCTAGTGAAGGCCTAAATCACCTGAATTTATTTGTTTTTCAATACGGGAGAGCTAAAGATCAAAGGAGATCATTTTCCTTCACAATTTTTCCTCCTGAAAAAGAATACAAAGTCGAATTAACCAAATTATGCACAGATTTTAAAATATTCAAGAAATACATTATAAGAACATTCTAAGTCGTATGAGAGGTATTACAAACTCTTCAATAATCGGCTAGACCCAAAACGCTCCTAATGTCAAAGGAGACAATAGTCTAGGCCAATCCTTCATCATCTCTATCTTCTTAGGATCTACCTAAATTCCCTCACTGGACACCACATGTCCGAGAAATTCCATTCCTTCCAAGTAAAACTTGCAATGACTAAATATGGAAAACGATTGCCTTTCACTCACAGTTTAGACCACAATCCTCGAGTGATTCATGTGCTCTTCCTACTCCGTCAGTACACCAATATGTCATCTGTGAATACAATCATAAAATCATCAATCTAGTGCTTGAACACCCTATTCATTAGATCCATAAATATTGCTAGTGCATTGGTTAAACCAAGAGACATCACAAAAAATTCAAAATGCCCATACCTTGTCCAAAATACAGTCTTGGGAATATTACACTCCCGCACTCTTAATTGATTATAGCCAACCCAAGGATCGATATAGAGAATTATCTAGCCCCTTATAAATGGTCAAGAAAGTCATCTATGCATGGAAAATGACACTTGTTCTTTGTAGTTACCTTATTCAATTACCGATAATTATACACATTCGAAGCGACCCATCCTTCTTCTTTACAAGTAACATGAGAGCACCCTATGGAGTTTACTTGGTATAATAGATCCCTTCTCCAACAAATCCTTCAATTGATCCTTTAACTTTTTTAACATCATTGGGGCTATTCAATATAGAGGAATGGAAACAGATTGGGCATTGAGAAAAAGATCTATATCAAATCTATTTCTCGTTTTGCAGGAACACTGAGCAAATCCTCAAGAAAGACATCAAAAAACACATTGACAATGGGAACTGACTCAAAAGAGAAATCTCAGAAGTGGCATGTCTAACTCCCCCGCCCCCCACCAGGTGATAGGTAAACTACTTGGAAATTAATTTATGGACTTTAAGGTAGGAGATGAACCAATGCTTACACACCGAGATACTAACCTCCCACTCAAGAACGGGCTCATTAGAGAATTGGAATTTGATTCTTCAGGTCCTACAGTAGATAGAGGCATAGGAGGCATGTAACCAATCAATCCTAAGAATGACATTAAAATCTACCATGGTGAGTTCTACGAGGTCACAAGGGAAAAGTTTATGTAAGATGAACATGGGGAAATTTCTATAGACCCTTCTGGAAACAACCAACTCACACATAGGAGTACTAATTGAAAAAGGATCAAGTAAGACTTTGGGGTATACATTAAACTTATTTGCAAGAGAGAGAGTTACAAAAGACAAATTGGCACCTAGATCTAATAACGCGTACATATCAAAATTGAAAACTTTCCATATACTAATGATGACATCTAGAGTCTCTTCCACCTCTTACCAAGCATGCAAAGCATAGAATTGATTGGTGCATTAAGAACCTGCTTAAACTTGTGCACCTTGTCCTTCTTAGCATTGGGCTCTATCACCACCACTGGTCATACAATCCTTTGTTTGGTAATCAGTCATACCACATTCGAAGCATGCATTGGAACCGACTAGACATTTCGTTTCATGGAGCTTTCCACACTTCTTGCCATTTGGAGGAACATGGGCACTCGAACCTCCTTTAACCTTGGGGTTGAACCCTTTATCCTTGTTGAACCTTGGAGGCGGAACATTGGTTAGACCTTGACCTATTTGCTTTTGGAGGAATGATCAAGAAATTAGTCTAGGATTTGGATTAAGTTCTAATCCAAGTATATTTAGGCCATTGTTCATTGATTATGTTTTTTTTTAATTTATTCTAAACCATGATCAAGTGTGTCCTAATGACACACATCCCAAAACTCATCCTAATGTGTAAGCCAAAAATTAAATTACGTACGAGAGTCCCAAAAGGGGAAGTCAGCCATAAATAAAAGGAATGACGTCTAAAGAAGAATATCTCCAAAATCTGGTGTCATAAGTATAAAAAACATAATACAACCTTAAAATAATAAGTACAACACCGGTCTTTGAATAGTAGAAAAGATTAAAATAGAAGATGGAACTATTGGTAACATGAAGCACAAGATCTCACAACTAAATCAAAATACATCATTTATTAGAAGTGATCAACCACCACAAGGAGTACTCGTACTAGGTTCTACATAAGAAAAATGACACAGAAGGGCTACGTAATCCACATGTACTTAGTAGGTTTGACCGACTAAGTATAAGAAATTGATCAATACTTAAAAAATAAACTAAGGAATGCTACCACTTGCATAAAGAAAAATCCTACTCTCCATCAATGCTACAAATTTATATTATATGATGAGAATAAAGTATGAAAATAAGGTCAAAGTAATATAAAATGTTATATGATACATCAAACACTCAAAAATCAATACAATGAAATGAAATAAAGAAATGATATAGATGTACGATGGAATCAAAGTTATCATACAACCTATCATATACACCTTATCGAGCGAAGGCTACCAGACAAGGATCTATGGGCGACTCACAGTTTATACACAAAATCACAATATTAATATCTTATCAACTTGCCATATAACTCATGGTTAAGTATATGAAACCTCAATATCTCATCAACTTGCTACCTAACTCATGGTTAAGGATATAAAAATTATCTCATTTTCATTCTCAAAAAGAATTTAAATGTTTCTCAGCTTTCCAAAATCAATGATATGTTGAATGGGGATGAATGTATCACATCCTATATGGCTTGGAGGTATTAATCAACTCAACTTGTATAAAGATATTCCAAGTTCTCCAAACTCAACCAAATTATGATAAACACATATATATGAAAAATAATGGAAAAGAGTTCATTTGCAATAAGTGAACACCATTTTAAAAGCATTTATCTCACAAAGTGTGCTAAAATCTCCAACTCAACCCCTCTCTGGGGCATTGCAAGTGAAATAAGGTTATAAGACCCTCTTAAAGGCAACTAAAGAAGCACATGCTCACAAAGCAAATAAAGTAAAATATAAAGATCCCACATTGGCTAAACTGCACAAATAAGCCCTAACACAATATAATTCAACAATCTCAAATAACATTATGATCCAATCCCAAAGCCTATGATAAAAATGATCAATTACTCAATCTCGGTCTCAAAAAGGAAAGTCAAATCTATACCAAAGCCCGAACACTTTATCAAATCTTCAACCTCAAATACCGACTCCGAAATGATCCAACCTATCAAAATGGAAAGAATTCATCAACAAGAAGTCAATGAAACTCGTATTACAAGGTTAAGGCTAGGGTCAAAATGTTCATAAAATCACCTCGAAAATGATAACAACAAAATTGGAATTTTATTTGAAGATTAAGTTCTACATATTTTAAGCAAGAAATGGATTCAAAGTCATAAAATTTTAAAGTTCATATTCTAGAGAAAATTGCAAAAATCCACATTAAAATCTTGATTTTGTAATAAAGTTGATAAACTTACTCCAATGAATTTCCTCAAAGTATTATAATTAAAAAGCTTGAAAATAGCGAAATGAAAAATGGGAATAATTTCTAAAGTTGAAACTATTCAGGCCTAAAACTCTCATTATGATTGTGGTCCACTAACCTTTGAAATTGTAGAGATCACAAAGGATACACATCACAAATGTGGGACATCAGTGTAATGTTTTGCATCTCATATATAAAGAACTAAATCATCCTCTATATGATATAATCTCATTTTATATGATTTCTAGGTTGCACATATATGCTATGGGCCTTTCCTAAGTATTTGAAGTGTATGAGACATGGTTTAGGGTCTTAAGGAACATTGAGCATCAATCATAGTTCAAAGTAGTTCAATTGGCTATGTTTCGCTTGAGTTCATATAAGGGTCAACTTCATATGGGCATATCTCTCAGTACATAAAGAGTTAGATAATCCATAATCTAGCAACCAAAAGTCTTTGAGTTTTCTTTCCACACCACCAACTTTGCCTTTATTCGGATTCTTAGTAAAAAAAAAGTTACGATCATTTTACTAAAGCATGTCTGGATTGGATAAATAGGCGAGCCGAAGGTCAATTCAATGACTTAAAGAATGGGTTCGGCAAATCATCCAATGGTTCAAAAAAAAAACTCCAAAAATTGTGACTTTAGACGATTTTAAGTACCCATTTGGCGACTTGTTGATTAGGTCAACAATGGGACCTCTAAACCACCTATTTGGCTGATGGAACTTGTTATATTGAAAAAATGACTTCAGGTTCGAAAATTTGATTTAAGACTTAATTGATTTAAGTAAAATCGAATCTTCAAATTTTTAGAATCACCACTTAATTTTTAAGGAAAAATCAAGAAAACCGATTAAATTATTTTAAAAGACTCAAACAGAGAAAATCTTTTAAAATCCAAAGGAAAGGGTTCGGGTTCATATTTCCACTTCGAAAAGGTTTTACGTACTCGAAATGGCCGCTAACACGCGGTTATCCAACGTTTAGGTAATTTTGACTAACTTTAAAAATATTAATTTATATTATTGACTAGAAAATGTTTAAATAAAATATTTAAAGTTAATCAAGCAGATAAAACCATTAAAGTCTACCTAAATTTATTCAATTAGAGGAGTTGGTGGATTAGACTAAGCAATTAGAATTCTAAAGATCCGTTAAAATATCTAAGTGTAAAAATAAGAAAATATTCTTAAGTCATTTTAAGGAAAATGTTTGAAGTCTTGTAAGGAAAATTTATAAGTCTAATTTTCTAAAAAAAAAGGATTTTAACATAAAAATATTCATGGATATAAGAATAATAAGAAAAGGTTAACACGAATGGTCGACTTTTGGGGAAATTTAATTAGATTAAACATGTAAAATTAAATTAAAACGCACAAACCAAATAATTGTCAGATTGCAAATATCATAAACAAACAAATCCAAAACAAAACAATAATAATAATATGAGGGAAAGATAATTGGGCCCAAGTCTGGTTCTGTACGCCTGGGCCAGTTACTTGGGCCTTCCTTTCTGCTCTTGGGTTTAAGTTGCCCATTCAAACTTGTATGTCATCAGGTTATATACACGGTATATCAGTGTATATATGCATTCATCCACCTGTATTTCATCAACACTCGCTGTAAGATTGTTACCTCAGCCCCCTTGGGCAGCCTCTGCAACGTCTTTTGATTTTTTGGCCGCGTTACCCTGTTTACAGCTTTTGTATATCGATGTATACAGGTATCTACAGGCTTCCTTCCGTCTTGAAAACCTGACCAGCAAATCCCGAAAACCTGTACCAGCTTCCTAAGACCTAATTGGGTCTTCACGGCTCCAAGAAATGCAAGGTGGGAGTCCCGGAAGACTCGGAGATATGCGTAAGAAACAAAAGAAATATGGATTAGGGATCCCAAAAATTGTTCAAATACGCAACTCAATAACTCGAAACCAAAAATTACGATATCTTTCCATATTTCAAAACTAATAAAAAAATCAATATATAAACTCATCAATTTGAAACTAAACAAGCATATAAAACCCATTAACTTGAGACTAAGAATCAACATATAATTTATATTCTTAGAAATTATGATTCGGCATATAAAACTCATTAACTTGAAGCTAAAACCCACACGTAAACCCATCAATCTTGAAAGTAAAATTAATATGTGAAACTCACCACTTGAAACTAAAATCAACATAAACCCGTCAACTTTAAAACCGAGACTTAATCCATAAAACTCGCTTAACTTGCAACGACAAATCAATGTATAAAACTCATGTCTTTTTTATTTCTAGGCACAAGAAATTTATGAAAAAGGTGATAGAAAATCAAGATCCACATACATCAAATTAATAATGAAATAAAGTAAAATAAAATAAAATAAAATAAAAATCGCAAAAAGTAGTATTTAAATCATATTCCTAACAGTGTATATGCTCTTGGAACTCTAATGTGATGAACTCATAATAAAAGCAAACCAAAAACATCACATAAAATGCAATGCGGACGAAACAATACTCATTCAGATATGAAAATTTGACCCCAACCTTAGTCAATGTGGAATGAAATCTCAAGAGAAGGGAGAATGCCAACAACTCAAGCCTAGCTTATACAACCAACACTGATGGCATAGCCAACTGGAAAGAAGAGGGATAGTGAACGGGTTTAGAGAAAACGACATGAATCACATAATAATGAAACACAATATCAGGAATCACATCCGGGGTAGAAAATGGAAACGAATATATCCGCAGGCTTAAAAGAGAACCATATTAGAACATTTTGGCATTTAACAACAAAACAAACGAGCCGTAAATAAGTTTTGCATCGGAATCAATTGACATTGGTCCATTATAGGAATTTTAACTAACATTCCTTAATGCACCTAAATTTCAACATGTTGGAAAATGTACTCCTAAGAATACAAATCAGAACCCATGAAGCAAGATGAATCAAACAGGAAGGCTACAAAATCGAATATATAAACCAAGATATATTGAATCCATCAAAAAAATATTAAATCAGAGGAGGAAAAGGTTACCTTTTTGAAGGCAGCGAACTAGGATTTCAAGCTCATACGGAGCTACCTACCACCAAACGAAGCTTGTGAGGAATTCGAGCTTTCTGAAAATTATTTTCTTTTGAGGAGCAAGTGCTTTTGACTGTTTTTCCAAATCAAGAACGGCTGTATACTAAGAATTTAAGGCTCGTTTTTCTTGTGAAGAATCGGCCGCCGGCCTCAAACAGTAAAAAATATAGAAGTTTTAGTTTTTTTCGTTTTCAAACGCCCTGGCAAACAGTGAGAAAAATGGGAATTTTTGGTTCTCCCCTCCGGCCCCCTAAAACAATGGAGAAAGGGGAGTATTTATAGGCAACATTAGGGAAAGAAAATGGGGGGGGGGGGGGGGGGGGGAAGGATGGGTATTTTTGAGATTTTGGGTTTCAAATTCAAAATTCAATATGGTGAAGGGAGAGGGAGACACGTGTGTACCAATCTTTAGCGTTGGGGATGATCGTTGGAATGGAACGTTTGGAGGTCCTTTCTTTTGTCTGGTTATGGGTTTGTCTGTTGTTGTGAGGAACAAGAAGGAAAGGGGAAGTGTGGGTGGCAATTGGGTTAGGGGAGAAAAAATTGGGTTGGAAATTTGGGCTGGAAACCTTTTTTTTTAAAAAAATAGAATGGGCTGGGGGGTTGGAGGAATTGGGCTGGAAGGGATGGAGTGGGCTGTTAGGAAGAAATAAATTGGGTTGGGTTTTGAAAGAAAAAAAAAATAATTGGGTTTTAGAAATAGGAATAGGAATTGGGTTGGAAATTAAGGAAAAAGGTTTAAAAATTAGCTACTTACAAATATGACCAAATAAAATGTGATCAATTTGAAATCAATTAATTAATTTGGCCACGAGATGAATTAACATAAATTAATTAAAAAGCTTTTAATATTAATAACTTAAAAAATAATTAGATTTACTGCGGGGTAATTAATCCTAAAATAATTAAAGTAAAGTGATTAAAAATAAAATCTACTTGAGAAATTTTGAAAAATTCACGAAAACATAACACTTAACTATTGATACTTGAAACAAATATAATATGCAATAAACGTAATTAAAATTAAAATATTTGCACCAAAAAACCACTTGAAAATCTTTTTTGCATTTTTGAAAGCTAATTATTTCAAATTGTTAAAATTAATAACTCGATGATTAATTTATACTGTGGAGGGTTAAAATTGGGTGTCAACAGAACTCATTAAAGCTCAAATTTTATTTTGTAAGGTTTCTCTTCGTTAATTAATATTTTCATGGTTACACTTTAGTTTTAAAATCTTATTACACTAATTTATTGTAAGGACCCGGACCTCGAGAGGCCTTAATGATTCTTAAAATCAAGTTTTCGAAAGTTTGTGACTAAGGTGTCCCTTAAGGGACACTCCCACAAGCCATAGAGAGGTCCACGAGCTGTGGGGGTATCCATGGGGTGAACCTTGGCTTTATTCGTGGCTTCATGTTCTTAAGAGATTTTAGGTTTGGTGGCCCTCCATAGCGCCTCCCACGACTTGTGGTCCTCACCAATGGCCATAGAAGGGGCTTGTGGTAGGTGGCCCAACCTTCAAGCCAAGAATTTTTCTAAGGCGGCAACCAGGAGACCCTTGTACGGGTCGTGCAAACTACCACAAGCCGTGGTGGAGTCACATGCAAACTTTCACGAGCCATGATGGGTTTTTTTGTTAGGCCCTCTCCCTAAAATATTATTCTAAGTTTAAAATTACTTTCTTGGAACTTGAATCATTTTCACAATTGTATGGACCATGAAGCCTTCAGTGGAAACACCCTTAGCCTAAAGTTAAGTGTCATAGAAGGGCATTTTCACAGGCACTTTGTACGGTCAATGAACTTTTGTACGCATCGTGGTGCATTTGTATAGGATCCCCGGACACTTTTTAAAGTCTGCTTCACTAAAGGTCTTTTGGTAATTTTGATTTATTCTAAAGGTATTTTAGGACCTTGGTACTTATCCTAAGTCCCTAAATCAAATTATACTCACTTTTTACACTCATTCACTCTAATTTAAGGGTGGCATCAGAACCGGATCCGGCACCACCAGACCAGTAATTATCGGTACCGAGCCGAAACCGGTAAAAGGGGGCTAAAATATTTCGAAACCGATACCGGCAGTTCCAGGAAATTTCCCCCTTACCTTACCGGTCCGGTACCAACCGCTACGGAACCGGACCGATAATTCCGAAAATTAAAAAAATGGAAAATTTGATAAAATTATTAAAATTTAAACTTTAATTTTTATATTTTAAATTACTTTAATTTTTATATTTTAAATTAAGTTTAATATTTAAAATTAAACTTGAAGTGTAAAATGTTAAAGGTTAAATTAAAATTTAAAAATAGTATTAGTATTCATTATATAAATTTTTTAAAGTTTAAAATGAAGTTTAATTAAAGTAGTCATAAAATATAAATATAAAAGTTTTAAATTAACTAACTACAACTAGTTTTATAAGTGGTTATACCTATATAAAATTTTAAAAGTGTAAAATCAATAATTTTTTACTTTTTACTTTAAAAGTTTAAATTTCAATTTTTTTAAATATAAATTTTAAATTTTGAATGTTTTTTTTAAATTTTACACTTTAAAGTTAATAAAGATTTGAGAAATAAGATGACAAATATATTAAAAAAAACTCAAAACTTAAATTAAAATTTAAATCAAGATAATAACATTAAAAAAAGAAATAAGACAAATAGCCTATAATTTTATTATGTTATTTTAAAATTTAAATTGTACAATGTACAGATATTATAAATCGACCTAATTTACGGAGCTACCTTCTAGGAAGAGTTCTATTTCAACTTAGTCTTATTTATTGTAAATTTGTAATACACTAATGTCTTAAACCACTTTGAAATTCTTTCCTAAGTGTTTCTAACTGAGAAGAAAAAGTTGGACCCATATCAGACCTAGTTGCTAATCTATATCGGCTTCAAACTTGGGCGCCCTAAATTCCTCCGCTCCCTATTTATCCAATCTTAGGATAAAACTGAAACTTCCAAGCTATCTGCTGCTAGTGAATGCCTATGGTCTCCAAATTGGAATCTAGCATCACTAAAAGCGCCTTCCGAAGCCACCGACAATGCTTGAATAGCGAGGACATCATGAACCACCCACTGAAGTCTTGGAAAAGCTTTACCACAATTCTTCCACCATGCCAAAAGTTGTTGCTTCCCCTCAGTATCCTTAATGCTTTCTGTAGCCTGGTTAAGATATTCATCAAAATCATTATTTTCATTAGTAGTAAGTCCAAGATGAAATTCTAACATGTCATTGATATCATCCTTGTATCTAGGCCTAGATAGTTGTGATTCTTGATATTGTACATTTTCCACTAAATTATACTCTTCTAAATCATACAACTTCCTAGCTTCTGTTCTAATGCTACTTTTAACTACATCTAAATTATGTGATTGATTATCTTCATCATATTCAATTTCTAAGTTTGCATATATACTATCTACCATTTGAGATACTCCGACTTCTTTGTAAGCCGGGTTAAATAAACAAGCAGTTCTGAGGAATTGGAAAAAAGTATTTCCTAAATTTTTCAATCATTTTTTGCTCAGGTTCTCTAAATTTTGGATTATTTGTAAACAAAGCAAATTTAGTACAAATAGCACAAATATTAGGCAAAACGGAACAAATAGTAGGATAATAAAGACCAGAGATTTATTTAGTAGCTAAATAAAAAACTCTTAAAATTCAATCAAATCTCTAATATCATTCCAATCATTTTCATCTAGTCGGTACGTCATATCTGCATTATGGGCATTCGAAACCATTGAAACGGGTCTCCTATATTCATAAGCTACTTTTAGTATTTCATACAACAAATTCCACCTAGTAGCTAAGGTTTTGGAAATTTTCCGAACAGGCAAATTACACTCAATACACTGACTTTCAAATTCTTTACGCGTAGCCTTTACTTGACATTTAAAAATAAAATGACATGCAATTTCTACTTTATTACAACCATTTTCAAATAATGGCACACCATCTCTAACAATTAAATTGTAAATATGAGCAACACATTTTATATGAAAACCATCTTTGTAAATAGGACTAAGAATAGGTCTTAAATAATCAACGACGTGTTTATTACTAGAAGCGTTATCTAAAGTTACACTAATTATTTTACTAGAAATACCGAAAAATTATAAAAATATCAAGAATAGTCTGTGCAATATAAGAACCATTTTACGCATTTCACAACTTTTGTATCCCAAAATTCTTTTCTGCATATTACAATTTTCATCTATCCATTGGCCGATAATTGTAAAATAATCATTACCGATTATACTACGACCCATATCAGAAGTAATTGTTAATCTACAAGTATTATAAGCAAATAAACATCGATGATATTGTACATGTCGTGTTTGATAATCAAAAACAACTTTTTTATTGTATTTCTTGAAAAATCATTAAAAGATGGGTGAAAAAAATTTGAATATAATGAATAAAATCAGGATTTTCGACAAAACTAAAAGGAAAATCAGTAACAACAATTATTTTGGCAAGTTCATCTAAGTCACGTTGTCTATTATAAGGGTAATGTATACTAGGACCGGAAACATTGGTAGGGTTTAATTGCGGCTGCACCATATTTGAACCTCCCACGGATTCTTCGGGAATGGAAGTTCCATATTTTTTGGCATCCGCAATGGCTTGAGCATGTGAAAATTCTAATTTACAATAATGCATTAAATGATTTTTCAAATGACTCGTCTCACCCTCCTTTCCCGAAGTTTTATGGTTTAAAACATGCTTGCATTTATTACAAATCGCTTTTGTTTTATCTTCATTTTGTATTAAAAATTGTCAAACAATAGATTTTTTAACACGTTCCATCTTAGGTCTATTACATGTCGATGGTTGTATGGGGGAGCGGGAGCGGGAGGGGGGGAGTAGTAGCAATATATGGGGGTTGAGTTTTATCGTCATCAAAAATATTGTCGTCCTCATTAATTTCATTATCATCTTTTGGTAAATCTCATTAAAACCAAATCTACGTTCAAGAAATTTGTGATCTAATTCCATATTAGAATCAATATTAAAACAAGTGTTGTCTACGTGTGTAAAATCATAGATATTAAATCTAAGTGGTTGTTGTCTTGAAGATTTAGACGAACTATCACCGGATTTTTTACCGGTTAAAGCTTTGGTTATTCCACCGGAAAAGTACTTTTTCCCTTTTCTTTTCTACCGGAATTCATATTAAATTAAATTAAACAAGTAAAGATTATATGTAAAAATTCAAGTTATGAACTTATAATTTATGAATATAAAAAATTAATTCAAGCAGACAAGTACTCAAGTAGTAAAGATTAAAGAATAAAAATTACTTAGAAGAACAAATAAGTTGGAACGGAGATACCAAACGTTTGTGTAAAAACAGACATAGAAGCCAAAATTGATGAAACTTGAAGCTTGAATTTGCTCCAAATTGATCCACCAAAATTTACTCCAAATTGCAATTACCACACCAAACTAAATAGTAATTAATATTAATTGAATAATTGAGAGACTACATAATTAATATTTATATTTAATTTGAGAGTAGTATGTATAATATAATTATAAATTATGTGAGTGGAGAGAATTGAGATAGTTGAGAATATTGAACGAATTTTAAGATGATTGAGAGAATTTGATCGGAAAAATATGAAAGATTGTATTTATAGTTGAGACATTAATGAATTTTTGAAAAAAAAATCAAATTTTAGCCATTCCACGGCTAATTTATAACGGTCACGGGCCAGGTTATCGTTGGTGGGGCCCATCCCAATGGTAACCATTATAAAAAAATTTAAAAAATGTCAACCGGTAATACTGGTCCGGTACCGGTCCGAAACCGATAAGTACCGAAAAAATCCCCCTTCCCATCCCAGTACCCCCTCCCCTTACCCCTTTATCGGTAACTGCCGGTAAAGTGCTGGAACGTGTACAGAACCAGTACGGAACTGGTACGGAATCGAACTGGAACCGGCACCTACCAGTTCCGTTGCCAGCATACTCTCATTATACTCAAGCTCTAGAATTCAATTCCTAAGCTTCCTCTCTTCATAATCTTGTGTTGGGGATTCAAGCTAGGATTTCAACAGGGTTTTTAATTCAAGTCAGTTTCATCCTAATTCTTCTGGTTACCTAAGGTATATGGGATTGATTCATGATCCCTTTCAATAATGAAGACCCAAAGATTTCTTAATTCGTATACTATGATTTTAAAGGTTACTTTGTATATGGATCTTTTAAATTAGTGTTGATTTGATTAAATTTAGTTATGGATTGTACTTAATTGATGTTTTAAATATGATTTAAGCCATATTATGTTAGATTACATTGATTCTTATGAATGTTTGAATATGCATGTCCCTTTAAATTATGAATCTATGCATGGGTAATTTCAAGTATGCTTTAATTGGTTATTTCTTCATAGATTTAGTAATATCACATTGCAGGGATAGATTAAATCATGTAGTGAAATTTAACTCTCGCCTAGATCAAAGGGTTTGGTAAACTTAACTTACCATTCTGCATGATATACACTAGAAAAGAATTTGATTATGTGGCAATACCAAGTTAGGGAATCATGGAAAACATAATATCCTAGTTACTCTTCTTATTGATTTCACACACTTATCTTAGTGTAAATTTCTTTCTACAGTTTTATACTCCCCCCCCCCCTCTTTTAGGGAGATAAGTAGGTTAATCAACTCGAATTGCTTAAAATTACTCTAAGTCTAACATATTGCCCGTGGGTTCGACCCTAACCTTGGTTAGGTTATACATCTTAACAACCAGTTTAACCTTCAAAAAGGAGGTGTAGCTTGGGTACATCAAGATTTTACATGATTTAACTGTGTAGGGACAGGCGCTCTTCCACCAGCTCATAGCTAGTACTGAGCGTTCAAGACTAGCTTTATTATTTGTGGTAAGCCCTTAGTTCGAGACTCTATCATTTTTCATTCTATCATGTATCTTCGTGTTATTTTGAGATAATATATTTGTAGTCCTTTTGAGGCGTTTACCTTCTATGTTTCACAATCATGGATTAGGTTCTATTTGATGGAGACCAACTTTTACCAGTCCAATCCATCAGTGTAGTATTTGGTATGCCTATGGACAAAATGAATGTTAGTTATTTCCACTACTTTTTAATGTTTCTTCATTGCTTAAATGGCCCAAAGTCCCTTCCCCTTATTTTTTCACAAATATTTCTATTAAATACCTATGAATGCTTAAGATGTTTGAGATGGCTTAGGTGATATGCCTTTGAGAATCTCATTTGGCATGTGAAGACTAGTCCCCTAGGTCGGGTCATTATAGTGGTGGTAGATGCTTTGAGCTGGAAGGCATCTAGTATGGGGGGTTTGGCATTCTCGAGGGCTGAGAAGAGGCATTTGGCTTTGGAGGTTTAGCCACTTTCTAGACAGATAGATCGGTTGGATATTTGCTCTCCTCAAAGTATTTTGGCCCTCGCTGGGGCTAGATATCCATTGATTGATTAGATATGTGCCCACTAGCTTTACGATACTAGATTGTGCTTGATTCATGATAACATTTTGTTGGGTGAAGCCAAGGCAGCTACTTTTCATTCTGAGGGCATATCAAGGATAAATAGTAAAGCGTGTGTGCCTAAGGTAGGAGATTGGGTGAGATTGATATTGTAGAAGGTCCACTATGCTAGATATTATACCCATCGTGGTATGGAAAAGATGTATCATGATTTAAAACAACATTATTAGTGGTTCGAAATGAGAAGGGACATAGCTAGGTTCGTGCCAAAGTGTTTGAATTGCCAATTGATCAAGTATGAGGACCAAAGGCCTAGTGGATCGCTGCAGAGGATGCCCATTTTCGAGTGGAAATGGGAGCGGGTGACTATGGATTTTGTTACAAGATTGCCCATGGCCGAAGGCAAGTTCGATTCAGTTTGGGTGGTTATTAATCATTTGACCAAGTTGGCTCACTTCTTATTGGTGAAGACTTATTACACTGCGGAGCAATTGGCTAGGTTGTATATTCGAGATATTGTAAGATCTCATAGAATGTTAGTGTCTATAGTATCAGAAAGATGAATTGTGTTCACCTCTCATTTTTTGTAGGCTCTACAGCGTGGTTTGGCTACTTATTTTGATTTGAGTTCAGCTTTCCACCCCAGACTGTTGGACAGTCCTATTGCACTATTCAAGTGTTAAAGGTATGCTTAGAGCTTGTGTGATTGATTTTAGGGCTCGTTCGGATCAGTATTTGCCTTTGGCAGAGTTTTCTTACAACAAAAGCTATTAATTCCAGCATCTAGATGGCACCATTTGAGTCTTTGTATGGTTGTAGGGTATAGATCACCTATTGGGTGGTTTGATTCAGGTTCAGCAAGATGTTGGGTGTTGATTTTCTCCGAGATTCCATGGATCGAGTCTGACTGATTCAGAGTAGACTTTTGATAGCTTAGAGTTGCCAAAAGAGTTATATTGACTAGAAGGTTCAGCCTCTTGAGTTCTCTATTTATGACAATTTTTGTCTTAAAGATGTGATGAGATTCGGAAAAAGGGGCAAGCTCAGTCTTAGATTCATTGGCCCATTTGAGATTTAAAGGAGAGTTGGTGAGGTTGCCTATGAGTTGGCATTGCCACCAAGATTATTAGCGATTCATACTGCATTTCATGTTTCCATGCTCCACCGGTACATTCCAAATGAGTCCCATGTGATCTTTTATGATTCAGTTAAGTTAGGATCAAACTTGTCTTATGAGGAGGAGCCGATTGCTATGTTCGACAGGCAGGTCCGGAGGTTGAGGTCTAAGGATATACCTTTAGTAAAGGTTCAGTGGTGACGTCGTCCTGTTGAGGAGGCTACATGGGAGTTGGAGTCAGATATGCGGGCCAGATATCCTTGCTTTTTTTAGACTTCACGTACTTCTTTTCCTTTATATTCAAGGACAAAAATTATTTTTAGTAGTGAATAATGTACTAACCTTGTTAGTAATTTTTTAGCTTATATGTGAAAATTACTATTTTTTCCTTTCATAAGTTACATTAGACCTATTTTGAAGTATTTTTATTGTTGGAACTAAAATCCTAAGTTTTAAAAGTGAAAAATATGAGTTTTAGCATTTTTTGAAGCTTAAGTTGTTAAAAAAAGTAAATTTTTATACTATTCTGAGTTCGAGTGTTAGATCGGAGATCCGACGATTCCATCAGCTCCGAAACATCAAATCTGGTCTAGGAGAAGTTATAGAACTGAATTCGGAGTTACAGAAATTTTTAGGCCCAAAGTTGCATTATTTTAGTTGTTTTTATAGATAAAGTTTGACTTTGGTCAACATTCGAAGTTTACAAGTTTGGATCAAAATTTCGACAGTTCCAGTAGTTCTGTATGGTAAAACTAACACTAGAAATGGTCTCTTCATAATTTTTGGAATTGCCAAGCGAAATTTTTTTATTTTGAGTATTAACCTAGTTTATTTGAGATTTATTGGTAATTGTGTCGAGGAGACCTCAAAATTGAATTCTGATTATTCCATTGAGTCCGGATCGTCATTTCTGATATGGATACATGTTTGATTTGTGAAATTTGAATTCTGAAGTGCCCGCTTGGCGGGCGGAGCGCTCGTTATCCTTACTTTCTCTTTGTTGGGACCCTCCCATTGCTATAACCATAAGCTATTGCACTCCAGTTCGCAACCGTAGGGGCACGCCCTAGGAGGCCAAACTGGGCTCAATGGTCGACCTCCATTCGAATTATGTTAGGGGGAATGAATCTTGAGGGGCTGTTATGAGTTGGGAATTGGGCTGGTTTTGTTGGTGTAATAAGAAATCTAGAGTAATTAAAACTCTTCTCCATGTACACGTTTTCGCATCTGTGTACATGGAGGTGTTGACCTTCTTTTCTTCGTGTTCACGGACTGGGTCTCCGTATTCGTGGAGTGCAACTATCTTAGGCTCCACGTTCACAGGCCCTAACCCCGAGTTCGCGGAGGTCTTTGTGGTCCAGTGATCCGTGTTTATGGAGTACATTTTCGTCCGTTCATTTATTAAATCTAAGTGCCACCATTTTTACTCCATTTTCAAACATTTCAAGCTTTTGGGGCGATTTTTGACAAAGAATTTTGTGGAAAGTTTTTGGGTAAATGTTTCTATCATTATTTTAATTAATTTAAATAACTTGTATCTTGATTTTGTCTTGAATTTCATAATTTTGAATGTCAAAATTTGAGGATTTTTAGTCTATCATTTCAAAACATTAATTGATGATTTCTCCTTCAATTTGAACTCAATTTTAGTTGAATTTTCACCCACGTACTCCCTTTCTAAAGTAGATTGATAATTTCAAGTCAAATTTACAAATTCAGGAACTTTGAATTTTGGCCCTAATTTTGACCATTATTTCCCTGAGCCTAATTCGTGCCAATATGGATATCAAAATTTATCTCTTGATGCGTAGTATCTATTTTTTATAGCAATTAGTTGATTCTATAACCATGTGGAGGCTTGAGTTGATTCAAAGCTTATCTGAGTGTGATTCGACATTAAGGTAGGTTCGGCTAATCTTTTTGGTACTGGATTTGAGTTATTGGATATGTTCATGTGATAATTATAAGATTTAGATTGATTCATGAGTAAATGGGTTGATATGATAGAATTGTGATGGAAATAAGATACCAGTTATGCTGAAATTTGAGTAAACTGTGATTCTGTTGATAAATTAAGATGAAATCTTGAGAAGAGATATTTTGGATGCTATTGTGATAGTTTGAGACTCGGTTATTATTCGGAATGTTTTGTGGCAATCTTTATGGAATTTTGAGATACTTTTGAGGATCATGTGTATATTTTGGGACGGGTGAGGCCCGGTGTTGTTGGTGTACTTGACTAGTGATATACATATGTTGCTCTGAGACATAATGATGGTTTGTGGTACTAGTTTTGGAATTTGTTATTATCTTTAATGATTCTATGATTGTTATGTATCAGTGTTCTTGTCATGATGTTATTATATACCTTGATTCTCATCATTGACATACATTTATTCCATATTATATTGTACCACCCCTTGACCCGGGTAGGAGACAAGGGTAAGATGTTCCACTTTTGAGATGCATCACTTTTTAAACCCCTTGACTCGGGCAGGAGGCAAAGGACAGATGTACTACTTACTATAAAACCCCTTGACTCAGACAAGAGGCAAGGATAAGGTGTTTCACTTGTCAAACCCCTAGACCACGAGCAAGTAACAAGGTTAAGATATTGTGCCACCCTTTAACTACGAGCAGGCGGCAAAGTTGAGACACATTTAGTATATGGTTTGATAAAACCCCCATTGGTTCTATATACACGTATTATTGCATTACATCAATTATTGGTATTGCTATCTTCATTTATTCTTATGTATATTTTTATTGTGCACTAACCATTTTAATGTAGGCGATTGAATTTTTCGTTATTATATACTTGTTTGATTTCTCTTACTCAGTTGGTTGAACCTACTAGCTACATTTCGGTGTGCCCTCCCCTACTTTGTTTCCTCCCTGCAAATCAAGCATAGGGACCCAATTAGGGTAGTTGATATCATTCTACCATTGTCTTCTTCCATCTATCCTAGATCTTAGTGGTGAGGCTCAGACTGCGAGTCATCGTGGATCTTTTTGAGATCTTTTGTTGCTTTCTATGCTAAACATTGTATTAATATTATTAGAAAGCTTTGTATTTTCATTTGAGGCAATTGTATTTACTCTTTTGGACTAATTTATATGCTCTTGTAATCATGACTCCACGTTTTGGGGATTTCGTGTTAAGTTTTGTGGTTGCTTTTACTTGTTTTTTTCACTTTTCTAGTCACAATCCGATTTTGGGTCCTGACATTTCCATCATTCGATCACGACGAATAAACTAAGGGAAGGGATCATGGGACGCACTCTATAGGGAGTAAGGACTTAGGACGTATACCACTTGCCATCAACATTAAATAACAACGTACAAAGGGTAGGTGTACAGGAAAACCTTCATAGATACGTAGGCGTCATATGAGTCATACATAACACATCATCCAACAATACCTCTAAGTCATAGATGGGACGGGGACCAACACATGTCCTGGGCTCACCCTCAAAAGCAAAGTAACAAAAGTATCGATATCATAACATAAACAAGCTAAGTAGAAGATGGATATTGTGAGGCCCCACCTATGAGAATTATGTAGAATAAAAGTAGAGTCCTAAATTTTCTTAAGTGTCAGTTGTTACGAGGGGTCCTACGAGCCATGAAAAATTCCATAGGTCGTAAGTGGTGCTTGTGGCTTGAAGGTCAGACTTGGTGAAAATGATAATTTCTGAAGTGGGATGTATGACATATCGGGCGGCCCATAAAATTTCTTATGAGCCATATGTCATGTCGTGGAATGTGAACCAGCAAAAAAGTTTCTGAAAGCCTAAAATGTCATCAGACAAGACCCTTATCTACGGCCCTTAGAATGGACCACGGCCCATGAACGGGGTCTCTTCGTCCTGTCTGATAAAATTTCAAAAGAGGCAAATTCGACCTTTCCTATTGTCTAATGCCTATACTAAGTCATTTTGACCTTCAAAGGGCCCCTTATCAGCCTCCATGACCCTAGTCCACTCCATTCCTCTCATTCAAAAATTACTCTAACTCCTAAGATATTCTCAAGCTCTCCAAGGTCTTCAAAGAGAAGATGCAATATAAGGTTCCGAATTTCTCATCATTTTTCCAAGGTTTTTCCATCTTTTATCACTAAGGTATGTGGGTTTTGATTGTGGGGATCCTTCTTCCACAAGCTCAATCATTCCTCCTCTTATTTATGATTTCCTAAGTTATGAGATTGCATGGTGATTTTATGAACCCTTTTGTATGATGATAATATGAAGTATTTTATGGTGATACACCTTTGTATATGATTGACCATTAAAAATCCATGTGAAATCTATTATTATTTATGAGGGTTTGATTATACCCTAACCAAGTTTTACTATGCTTTGGTTGGTTCTTTGAATAATGAATAAGTGATTCCATTTTGTAACTCTCATGGAAATTATTCATGATTTGCATGGTTTTAAATTTTGTACAGGAACCCACCATGATTTAAATGAAGATGTAGACAAGCTTCTGTGAATGTGAAGGCCTTGTGGCAAGTTATGTGAAATCATGAATGATATGAATTAAAAGGGCTATTATATGTTTTATGAGACAATGAATGTATTATGAGAGTTATGAAGCCCCATATTGATGTTAAGAAGCTTTGATTTTGATAATCTACTCTATGAAAATACTATGATATTATGATGTTTGGCATATCTTGGCTATAAGTATGATTTGAGTATTCCTTTGGATTGTGACATGGAACCAAGCGGACCTTGGTAGATAACCGTTGTCCCATAACTATGTTTCCACCATAGATTTATGATTTAGCTAAAGGATCCATATAGCTTAAGTTGTATGATTGACCAAAATAGGTAGTGTTCCCATACGACACATATGAATCAAATACAGAAAAGGGTGGTGTTGTCGTAAGGTTAATAAGTTGTGTATACTGAAATGGGTGGTATTCTCATAAGGTGATTATGAAGCACTTTTTGAAAAGGATAGAGTTTCCGTAAGGTGAGTGTTTGGTTTACCCTAGCAAAGTAGACCACTACTAGCCCGCTGTGGAGTGAACATCAGGATTCCAAGTAGTAGCTTGCTTGGTCTTACATGTCGGTTATGGTCCCTTCCCATATATGTATTCTATGTTATATGACTTGATGACACCTCATGTATATTTAACCATGGCAATGAGAATGCATGACATATTGAGCTTATATCTATTGATTATGGTTATGCATATTGGCTAAGTATGCTTATGTTACTTATTGCATTTGCACCCCACATATTTTCCAAGTACTAACGCATACTTTTTGCCTACATGATCTAACCATGTAGGAACCGGAGCCCTTTCCATCCTCCTCCTCCACGTGGCTAGACGGTTCGAGCATAGATTTGCTATTGGTGAGTCCTATACTTCCGGGGACAACATCCACTTACTTTCATACCTTATTTTGATATTGTTTATTTTGGATACAATCTTTTCAGGGTGAGCCCGGAAGACGTCTTTGCCCCCGTTCTATTCATGATTAGAGGTGTTGTTAGACATGGTAATGCTATGTACGCTTGAGCTTGACTTGATGTGTTTTTTTATTATGAAAGGTTTCCCTTAGTCCCTTCTTCTCTTTTATGCTAAATGTTTGTTATATGGATGAGATGAAAGTTTTAAGTTCCTAATTTCTCCAATAGCATGAGTAATACTTACCCGCCCCTAAGAAATTATTTGTGATGTGATTCATTCTAATCGTCTTCCTTACAGCATCCCTATAGCGTAAGTCCAAAGCCCCGTTTTCCCTTATAAATTATGTGATATATGTTTGTTCATTCATGCTTTTGCGAAACCAAGGATGAGCTATGTATGCTTAAGAGGCTTGTTTGGGATCCCTCAAGTTCCCATTCATCGTGTCACGTCTAGGCCCTTGGCTCATGGCGTGAAAGATATTGCCCTCGAACTAGAGGACTCACCATAAGAAAAAGCTTCTACAATCCAAAGTTAACCACGTGGAGGACGTCGAGGAGCGCCAATCCCTACATGGTTAAATCATGTAGGTATAGAGTATGCCTTACTGCTTTGAATGTACTAGTATGTTGGTATGCAATGAAATGAAGTATAAGTCATAAGGTAGTGAACAACATGATCATTTAAAATATTTCTTAAGCCATGGAACATAAGATAAGGCATGTGGAAAGTAAATGACATACACTTAGTTGATTCCATTATAAAACACTTAAACTTGGAATAATAAGGAACGTAGGCCATTAGGTGTAAGAATACTTGTAATACCTTTAGGAAGACAATGCAATACATTTTAGGGGTAGGACCATCATGCCATGAATGAGAAATTAGTGATCATAATAAAAAACATCATACGTACTAGACGAGAATGTCCTATACCTTTATGAGAAATACCATTAGTAATAACAAGGGACCATAAACATATGTGAGACAATCATTTAAAATTTGTATTACAATAAGTTTTATGAACCGTAAGAGACCTACCACCATAGTAAACATCTCTGGACATAATAAGAAGGTACCATTATAAATCACCATAAGAGGACACCTTGAGGACATGAGAAGGACGTGAATATGTGCGGGAGAAACCTTTAATCGACATAAACCATGTGAGCTAAATTATAGAGATATGATGTTTTCCCTACACCAGAAGAAGGGGAAAGTCACTTGCTAAGCTGACCTCCTAAGACGCCTAAGTGGATCCACTAAAGTTAGCTAGTAGGCAAACCTCTACTAACAGTTGGTTAAGAAGTCAACCTCTACTAGTGGTGACCCCTAGTTCCTACTTTGGCATGTAGTTATGGGATAATGGGATTCTACAAACGGTCTTTTGCCCTAGCTATGGGGAGTATCTACATTTATCCCAAAGTCCACTCGGTACTAAGTATGGCTCCCACGGATTAATAATAAGAATGAATCATAGAGTCATATAGTGTGGAGAGGTATTCTACTAACCCATCCCACAAGCGTCTAGGACATTAATCATCATCATAAAGATAGCTCTGAAGTCTTATTTATGCATCTACTAAGGCCTATCATCATCTTATATTCATAGTTAGGTCGACTCACATTTCAATAATGCGTTCTTTCTTATCTTCATCACGTTTCAATCATTCTTTCTTTCTTGGCTTCAATAAGTCTAGTCCCTTGGAACATAAACACGTGTTATGCATAAGCTTGCATACCATAACATCATAAAGAAGGTTTTACAATAATTCATAGCTTCCATAGGATATCAACGAGTTTCATAACATACTTGATAAACCCTATCATTCATAATATTCATGAACCTACATACATATAGTAAAACCTTTTCATCATACATGAAATACTTCATCATATGAGTTTAGTTCTCAAAATATAGTGGGTTCATGCATAAAGACTTAAAATCATGAAATTTAAGAGTAACATGCATGAATGGGGTAAAACATACCCAGTTGAAATCATTTCAAAATAACTCACCATAATCATTGAGAATCCCTATTTAGAACATCATGAAAATCGTCTCGTAAGCCACAATTTAAACAACCCATAATGAGATTAAAAAACTCAAAGTAGTTCAAGGTAGGGCATTTCCCAAAGTCCATCAAAACATGAAATTAGATGGCAAATACATACTTATTTGAACGTAATATTCATGATTTAGATCAAAATATAGTATTCGGATAAAGACTTAACAAGACTCATATAAAAAATTCACAATCCAATGTAATACTGTAAAGGGTTTATAAATACTCACTCATTTCACGCATTTAAAAGTAATAAGTAATAATTTCTAACATGAATCATGCATATGAAATAAACCTTGAAATTAAAGATTGAGTTTAAAGGGTTTCGGACTCCATGGGCGGAAGGACCCATGGATGACGAAATCCACATACCTTAGAGAAATATAAAGAGAATCATTGATTTGATAAAAATTTTGAAAAAAATTGAAGATTGTTCTTCAATAGAGGATTTGAATTTTCTTCCTTGAGAGAGAAATTTGGAGTGAGTGAAGAAGGTTATTTGGCCATTGGAATAGGCTTAGGAATGTGTATTTAGGTTAAATAAGTTGAAAGCCCCCTTTGGAAAAGTAAAAATATCATAAAAAGTAAAAAAAATGACATTTCAATGTGTCCCAGCATCAAAATCAGTAGTCCAGGGGTCCTATCGCCGTACCATTCGGCGATACGCCAAATGGGACCTTCAAACCGCCCTTTTTGACAGTTTTTCAAATTTTTTTGGAGTGATTAAGTTGTCAAATCGGTGGACTGCCAAATGCATTCGGTGGTTAAATTGATCGTCACCTATTTTGACAGCCTAGACAGGCTTCAGTAAAACGGTCCTAGTGTTTTACTTCGAACATAGAATAAGGCAAAATCAAATGTGTTGAAAAGCTAGTTTAAAGATCTACAATTTGGTAGGTAGTGGGTCACATAATTCATTATGTGGTAAGCGATATGGTCATTTGAAGTTGACCTATGTATGAATTCATACTGAGACTAGCCGAGGAATCTTTTGGACTTGGCTCAATGTAAGAAATGCCTTATGACCCCAAACCACATGTAATCCACTATGAATACCTAATAATTGATACCACCACATTAGAAGTCACCAAGTTGACTCCATACAACGTACAAGGAACGACTCGAGTCTTAGCTTAAGATCTAGGGCGTTACAAATATGTTAATTACAAATATTATATAATAGAAAGTAAAAATGTGATATAATAATGAAAAAAATATTAAAAAGTGAAATAGAGAGTGTGAATATTATTCAACTCTCTATATTTGAAGTGTAGAGAGTAAAATAGAGGGTGGTTGGGTGTCTATTCTCTATCTTACTCTCCAAATGTAGATAATAAAGAGTAAAATAGAGATGGCTTGGAGATGGTCTTCGAGGTCGTTTGGTTACTAGATAAAGGTTAGTTATTTATGTATTAATTTTGTATCATATTTGGTTTGCAAATAGAACAGAAATTATTCATGTATTAATCTTATACAATATTTGGTTGGTAGGTTCATAAAAGTTTTTCACGTATTAATTTTATACGGTGGTTGGTTATAGTATAGTGATTTTACATAATTAATACTCACATAACTATTGAGAAAATCTATGTATAATATTATGTCGGATAGAAGGTGAAATATGTTTTGTATGCATTAGTTATACATGAATCAAAATAAACAATTACATATTTATCTCTATCAGTTTTCTTTCAGAATCTTTTGTTTGTTCTACTTACTTTTTTTTTTTACAAAAGCTCATATTATTTGTTTTTGTTTTTTAAAGACGAGTTAGAAGTCTTCTAATCAAATTAAATATTTAATAAATAATAGTTTATATTTTCTGCCTAACTAAATCTCGCATAATATTTACATAACTAATACCAATATAAATAATATCTTCATAACTTAATCCTACGTAACTAATACGAGCATAACTTATTATTAGCTAACTAATATTTGGATAACTCTAACGGGTAATCAAACGGCCCTTACGACTTGTTTGGATGGCGGCTTTTTCATGGTATGGTATGGTTATTAAGAGAACAAGGTTTGTTTTGATTGTTTCATTAATTATATAATATGGTATGATTTAGTTTCATGGTTTTGTAACCATGAAAACCCTTACTTTTTGAAACCACCAATTTGGTCGTATCCCATAGTTTCCTTATTTTTTTTTCCAATTATACCTTTTTTTTTAAAATCTAAATAGTTTTAATTTATATTTTATTCTTTATTAAACTTTACCCATATATATGTATTGTTTTTGTATTACTTATTTTTTCCGCATCAACTTTTGAAACTTTTTTTTTCATCTCCCATTTTTCTTTCACGTTCTAATATATTTTTTGAGGTTTTTTTTTTAAAATTCTTACTTTTTTTTATTTTCTTACGTTGTTTGTATCGTTTGAAGATATATTAGCTTGTATGTTATTTGATCCTACGTATTCATTTTTTCTAAAAAAATATTAATAAATTTAATATTAATACTAATTAAATATATTTTTATAAATTTATAAATTACGATACAGTATCGTACAATTAAATCAAACTATAAATTATCTTTAAAAAAATAGCAAGTGTAGGTTGATTCAAGAATAGTCAACCATTTTGTGTGAGCACTCCCTTGCCACACCAACTCCCTACCAGCAGAGTAGATTCCAAATCGAAGACTTTGCTATAATATACTCATTCATGGTCATGTAAAGAAAGAAAGAGTACAGGCGTGGAAGTTGAAAAAACAAAATGGGTTGGGGGAAGATGTTCTTCACAGTGGTGATTACGTTTTCAGCAGCACTAATCACATACAACATCCTCATCTCAGCCAATGCTTCTTTCAAGCAAGAATTCCCAGGCCCTTCTTCTGCAACATTTTCTCAAGACCCAATTATCAAGATGCCATTGGAGAGATTAAATAACAACAAGAAGAAGAGGTTGTTTCATACAGCTGTCACATCTTCCGATTCAGTTTATAACACTTGGCAGTGTAGGATTATGTATTACTGGTTCAAAAAGTTTAAGAATGAACCCAATTCTGAGATGGGTGGCTTTACAAGGATCTTGCATTCTGGAAAACCAGATAGGTTCATGGATGAGATCCCTACTTTTGTTGCTCAACCACTTCCCTCTGGAATGGATCAGGTAAACAATAATCAATCCCCTTATTTGGACTTGCAATTTTTTTTCTTTCTGACGTCTCGCTCACTTCAGGGTTATATTGTTCTCAATAGACCATGGGCTTTTGTTCAGTGGCTCCAACAAGCACAAATTGAAGAAGAGTAAGTATGGAAAATGACACTCCTTAAACTATGTATTCCCTTGCAGTATTTACTGATTAATATTTATGGTGCAGCTACATCTTGATGTCTGAACCAGATCATGTTATTGTAAAGCCTATCCCCAACCTATCTAAAGATGGACTTGGAGCGGCATTCCCTTTCTTTTACATAGAACCCAAAAAGTATGAGTCTGTACTAAGAAAGTTCTTCCCTCAAGAAAAGGGACCTATAACTGATATTGATCCCATAGGAAATTCCCCTGTCATTGTTAGCAAGGTACTTCATTTTAAAAAAAATAAGTTTCTTTATTTAATTCTTGCTTTTGCTTCTCTAAATGATAATTTTCTTTAGGAAGCTTTAAAGAAGATAGCTCCGACATGGATGAATGTTTCTTTGGCCATGAAAAAGGATCCTGAAGCAGACAAAGCCTTTGGTTGGGTGCTTGAGATGTAATCAGCCTATAACACATGCCCCTCCTAGTTACTGAAAATATAATGCATAATTAGAAATTGCCTGAACTTTATTAATTCATATGCAGGTATGCCTATGCAGTTTCATCTGCGTTGCATAAAGTTGGTAACATATTGCACAAGGAATTCATGATTCAGGTATCATCATTTGTTTTCCTATTTATTTTATTCCCTTGATACTCTATATTATGTCCTTTTCCTTTCCAAAGCAAAGCAGAGATAAAGAAGTTATGTTGTTGCCCATTTGACCACCATCTTTTTCCTGAAATGGTACTTGATAATTATCATATCTTTAAATCCTCTGGAATCCTTGTACACACTTGAAAACACCTCTGAATGGCGGAACTTCTTGTGTTAGAAAGTGCTCAACACCCAAACAAATTATTCAGATATGGTGTGTGGGTTATTTTTCTTTGATCGGGTATAGTGTAGTGCTCAACACCCAAACAAATTATTCAGATATGGTGTGTGGGTTATTTTTCTTTGATCGGGTAATAGTGCAAGTTTCATTACTGACAAAGCATCCAGAAGATGCTTATGGTGTACAGAAAAAGGAACCACTGGTGTCAAGTACTAATGCATTTCCAGATGCTATGCTCAGTAACTACCTTGTATAGAATACTAACCTAACTACTTATACGGATAGACTACTATTACCTAAAAGTGCTAAGCAATGTGGAATATTCCCAAGCAAAAACAAAGTGAATGTATTCATTCTGGGATTCATGGATCAGTATACACCGTTTCCATCTGATTTGATTGCCTCTCTAAGAGTTTTCAAAGTATATCGTGCATTAGGGACTTGCCTATAACACTGAGATTTTTCTGGATATAAACATAGGCAAACTTGAAGAGGTTTCTGAGAAAAGGCTTTCATAGCATCCAGGTTCTGGAATAAGCCATTTGTTTACTCTATACACGATGAACCCATGATTTGATGTTTATATTTCATGTGTTGTGGTGGTTAGACTTCCTCTGGCTAGATGCTTCATCTCCCTTTAGCAATAGAGACAAAAAATGCTGCAGAAGTATGAATTTTGATAAAACATCAGACCTTTTCTTTTTTTTTAATAATTGTTGCTCCACTAGACAACCCTTAGGGCTCATTTGGTACAAAGGATAAGGGATAACTATTCTCGGAATTAATTTTAGGATGTGTTTATCTCATGTTTGGTTGAGATAAAATTGTGGCATTACTTATCCCAGGAGTAGTTATCCTAGGATTGTAATGTTATTTTTATCCTACATTGAGGGTAGGATAACAATCCTAAATAACTAATTCGTGGATAATTCATTCCGGGATAACTTATTCCCAACCAAATGAGTCCTTTTAGTCTATAAACTTTGATTCTATGTCTGAAACATGTGCAAAGACAGGAGTTGTAATTTGAATGGCAATGCAATTCCTGTAAGAAGTAACAATTTCCTGGAGCTTTTGGCTTTTCCTCCTAATTTTCATACGATCTTTAGAAGCTTGCACTGCTTTGTTGAGCAAACCGAAATAGCATCTGTCTCTTCATTTACTCTCAAACTTTCATCTGTTCCATATATTATCTGCTGATGTAGTAAGATTTATCTCAAATAGACCTGATTTCCCCATTCTCCTTTTTATTGGTGTAGTTAGCAGCATTGCTTCTCTGATTTTCATATACCAAAGTTGCAAAGACTTCCTGTTTATGTGGTTCTATTTGTTTCATGGGGAGTACATCCAGAAATTTAAATCGTTATTTGGTTGTGAGGTGATGTTTCGTTACATTATTTCTTCCTTGTGTATCAGAAACCTAATTTTCAATGTATCGTTTAATGTTTTCAGCCTCCTTGGGATACAGAAATAGGCAAGGCGTTCATAATTCATTACACATATGGATGTGACTATGATATGAAGGTAATAACCACTTCCTACGACTATGAAATACCAAGTTACATGTAATAAACAAAAATGATGGGAAGAACATGCATTTCAGGGAAAGATGACCTATGGAAAAATTGGAGAGTGGAGATTCGATAAAAGATCATATGATATTACCTGGCCACCGAAGAACCTTTCTCTGCCTCCACCTGGTGTTCCAGAGAGTGTGGTATGGTTATCCTGTCTTAATTAGTCTCCATCTTAAGCTTTAATTACCAGGTCATAACAAGAGCGGGTCCAGGAATCACGGGGCATGTTTTTCTTCTTATTATCAAATTATACATCTAATAATTAAAATCATATGTTATTGTTCAAATATGTTTAAAAAAATAAAACTCATAATTACTTTGCTGATAATTTCTGTTTCTATTTTGTTTTGCTTTCTCTATTGCTGTTTGACACTGGCATTGCTCTTTTTGCTTGATGGATGATTTACTTTAGAAATAATGATGGTAGAAGTGAAAAGGTACAAAAGAGTCTATCATCTTCTATTAAAATCTTTACTAGTAACATGTACAATTTTCCAAATTCTAAACTCTGATGAAATATTTGCAAAAGGGTTTGAAGTATCAGGAGAAATTATCAATTAAATAGCATTCGAACTATGGAAATAGTGAATAGGGATGATTTCCTTCATCTTCATTTGCATCATGCTCTGTCTTCACTTGATTAGAAATTGAATTCTCAAATGTGTAGAGACAAAGTTAAGATTTTTCATGATTAGCTTTTAAAGTCTGTCCCATATGTTAACCCTCAGGGGTTGACCTGGTTGTAATAGACTTGAGCCTTGGGGGTTGCTCCCTTTCAAGGTCTCAAGATCGAATCCCGCTGGGTGCAAAGAATTTTTGAGGGCCATCATCGGACTGGGTAAATCTTGAATTAGCCGTGGTGCACTTGCGGAAAACTCCTTGCCAAGCCCCTGTGGGCGTGGTATGGTTATCCTGTCTTAATTAGTCTCCATCTTAAGCTTTAATTACCAGGTCATAACAAGAGCGGGTCCAGGAATCACGGGGCATGTTTTTCTTCTTATTATCAAATTATACATCTAATAATTAAAATCATATGTTATTGTTCAAATATGTTTTAAAAAATAAAACTCATAATTACTTTGCTGATAATTTCTGTTTCTATTTTGTTTTGCTTTCTCTATTGCTGTTTGACACTGGCATTGCTCTTTTTGCTTGATGGATGATTTACTTTAGAAATAATGATGGTAGAAGTGAAAAGGTACAAAAGAGTCTATCATCTTCTACTAAAATCTTTACTAGTAACATGTACAATTTTCCAAATTCTAAACTCTGATGAAATATTTGCAAAAGGGTTTGAAGTATCAGGAGAAATTATCAATTAAATAGCATTCGAACTATGGAAATAGTGAATAGGGATGATTTCCTTCATCTTCATTTGCATCATGCTCTGTCTTCACTTGATCAGAAATTGAATTCTCAAATGTGTAGAGACAAAGTTAAGATTTTTCATGATTAGCTTTTAAAGTCTGTCCCATATGTTAACCCTCAGGGGTTGACCTGGTTGTAATAGACTTGAGCCTTGGGGGTTGCTCCCTTTCAAGGTCTCAAGATCGAATCCCGCTGGGTGCAAAGAATTTTTGAGGGCCATCATCGGACTGGGTAAATCTTGAATTAGCCGTGGTGCACTTGCGGAAAACTCCTTGCCAAGCCCCTGTGGGCGTGGTATGGTTATCCTGTCTTAATTAGTCTCCATCTTAAGCTTTAATTACCAGGTCATAACAAGAGCGGGTCCAGGAATCACGGGGCATGTTTTTCTTCTTATTATCAAATTATACATCTAATAATTAAAATCATATGTTATTGTTCAAATATGTTTTAAAAAATAAAACTCATAATTACTTTGCTGATAATTTCTGTTTCTATTTTGTTTTGCTTTCTCTATTGCTGTTTGACACTGGCATTGCTCTTTTTGCTTGATGGATGATTTACTTTAGAAATAATGATGGTAGAAGTGAAAAGGTACAAAAGAGTCTATCATCTTCTACTAAAATCTTTACTAGTAACATGTACAATTTTCCAAATTCTAAACTCTGATGAAATATTTGCAAAAGGGTTTGAAGTATCAGGAGAAATTATCTATTAAATAGCATTCGAACTATGGAAATAGTGAATAGGGATGATTTCCTTCATCTTCATTTGCATCATGCTCTGTCTTCACTTGATCAGAAATTGAATTCTCAAATGTGTAGAGACAAAGTTAAGATTTTTCATGATTAGCTTTTAAAGTCTGTCCCATATGTTAACCCTCAGGGGTTGACCTGGTTGTAATAGACTTGAGCCTTGGGGGTTGCTCCCTTTCAAGGTCTCAAGATCGAATCCCGCTGGGTGCAAAGAATTTTTGAGGGCCATCATCGGACTGGGTAAATCTTGAATTAGCCGTGGTGCACTTGCGGGAAACTCCTTGCCAAGCCCCTGTGCACCCCCGGGATTAGTCGGGGACTCTAAGAGACTCTGACACTCGGTGTAAATCAAAAAAAAAAAAGTCTGTCCCATATGTTAGTTTCTTTGTCAACTCTGTTCATTACACTGTGTCAGATACTTCAATATCAGATTAGGTTGTTCCAAAAAAAAGAAAAAAAAAATCTAACATAATGAACTAGCTCCATAAATATCAACTTTCCCTTACAGATTCACCTAATCTATTTTTTGATTTTTCTTTTATGTCTCTAAGTAAAACATTTGACCTAGTCGATAGCTTATATATTGGTAACTGTGTACAATTAAGTAACTTGCCCTTAATTGGAAGTGAGCTTATTTTAGGTGGAACCTTTAACAACAAATTAAAGTGGGTAGGACGAAAAGGTTTTTGACCTGAAACAAGGCTTATTTAAGCAAACAATAATTAGTACATACTTTTTTTGTGAATACTTTATCTCTGGGCTTTCCAAGTGCAAATGTCCCTAATAATTTTCTTCTGATCTATAAATGAGCTTAGATGATGTATATTTTTCTTCTCCATAATGGTGTCTTACAATCCACATTAAATGTTGAGAGATCTATTTTGATGTTGTGGCATGCATGAAATCAATTACATAAATCTTCTTTCTGTGTAAATGTTACCAGTTTCAAAAAAAATTACAGAAATCTTATTTGGACCTTTCATCCTATTTCTCTAGTTGAGTGTGTATGTATTTGTTTTTCGCAGGTTACTCTGGTAAAAATGGTGAATGAAGCTACAGCTAACATTCCGAACTGGGGTTCTTAGAAGGGTGTTGTGATCTAAGTTGTTTCACTCACACAATATGTATGATGGTTTCGTAATTTGTAGATTCCATACAGTTGCGCACGAGAACATCTTGTTTCCTCCCAATGACCATTGTTAGAATATTTGAGACTTGTATGCAGTTCCATCTGTCCTTTATCCTGTAGGTTCCAAACCTCAGTGTATAGTTGCAAACCTATCCATATGTAGCAGGCTGCTTTGTTGAAACTACGAGTTGACTAGTTGCAGTTGTTCCCCTTGCTAGCGACAATAATGGGAGATCTCAAGTTTTCAGTATTGGTTGCTTTCAGTTAAACAGGATCTCGCGCATAGAGCAACAATCTGGAAATGTAAAAGGTTTTGCTTGTTATCGTTTTACTAGGCTGTAATTGAAAGTGTAGCTATAAACATCCTCTACACCCATTCTGTTTTGTTTAGATCTGAGTGAAACATCTTTATGCTGATATGTTGGGGTGGCGATTGGGCGGATTGGGTCAAATTTGAGCGTATTATAATAAGTCAAGATAACAAATGGGTCAAGACTCAACCAAATTCGAATTTGCTTGTTTCAAAATGGATTCTGTCAAAATGGGTTGAGTAATATATTATAGAGCAGGTCAAGACCCAACTCGATCTAACTTGTACTAAGTTTTACTTGTTTTATTTGTTCTTTTTCAATATTTTAGTCCTTAATTAAATTATATTTTCTTAATTCTAGCTATACAAAATATATACAACAACTTACCAGTGAAATCCTACAAGTGGAGTCTGGCGAGGGTAACATATGCGCAGACCTTACCACTATCTCATAGAGAGAGAGGGGATGTTTTCGAAAGACCTCAATGCAAATATATCACCAAAAACAAAAAATACTAGATACAAAAATGACTAGTGAAACTCATAAATGCAATACAAATAGCAAAATGAAGTATGGTCAATAACGACACAATATATAATGACACGACTAATCCTACAATCCTTCCATATCACAAGGCAAGATATCATCCAACTCCTACTAGCCTACTACCTTCTATCCTAATACATGACCTCCATTCCTTTCTATCTAAGATCATGTCCTCAGTGACACGAAGTTGTGACATATCCTATCTAATCACCTCCCCCAATACTTTCTTGGTCTACCTCTACCTCTACCCCTCTGCGTAGCTCGTAACTCCAACCTCTCACACTTCCTAATAGGAGGTCAACACTTCTTCTCTACACATGCCTAAACCATCGTAGTCTCGCTTCTCTCATCTTGTCTACCATGGAGGCCATCCCTACCTTCTCTGAGGCATTTCTTGCTCATTACTTGCCATGGGTAGTTCAAGGGCCCATCTTGACCAGTTTATTAGTCTGAGGTGGGGGGATATGAGCATGAGGGAATATAACCTTAGGTTCACTTTTTTGGATAGGTATGCATGAGATATTGTACATACCATGAGCGCTGGAGTTCATTGTTATGTGGATGGTTTAGGGGATTATCCGATCAAACACTGAGCATCTTTACGAGATGATGTAGATATCTTCTGCATACAAACTTTCACTCAGATTACGGAGGACCTTTCTCGTTGAATTCGTGATACCCTTAGGGATAGGGAGTGGAGTAAGAGGGCTTATACTATGGGGTCTTATAGGGAGCCATGGGGGATTTTAAGGCCCTACTTCATTGATATCCACCTCAGTCATTAGGTAGTTTCCCACCATAAATCCAGGGCCAGTGATTTAATCGTTATATTCAGTCAGGACCAAGGCAGAGTTCGGGGCAGCCTGAGCGCCATCGACTGGAGCGTTTTGCACAAATGATACAACCTACTCCTACATGTACACAATGCGGTAAGCTTTGCACTAGGCAATGTAGAAAGAGTTCAGGCACATGTTACCATTGTGGGTAGACAAGACATTTTATTAGCTAGTGCCCGAGATTAGGCAGAGGTACACCTGCTCAGCCTTCAAGATCCGCAACAACCACTTCATCCTCAGTATATGCTCCCCGACTAGGTCCACAATCTACTCAGGGTCGTGGATGGGGGAGAGATAGAGAAGACACTTCAGGTTCTACTGGTGGCCAGATCACTTTTAGGCATATACAGGCTAACAAAATTTAGAGGCATCTCCGAATGTTTTCACAGGTTTATTGATAATACATTCTCATGCTGTTTATCCAATGGTAGATACCAGCTTTACATTTTCATATATTACTTCATTTATTACTGGTATGCTTGACATGAGACCTAAGTTGTTGCCACAATATCTATGCTAGTTGGTGACTTAATTGTAGTTAATCACGTCTGTCGAAGTTGCATAGTGCTAATTAATGAACGTCCACCTCTGCCAATTTAGTTGAATTTATTATGCTTGATTTTTATGTCGTTATGGTTATGGAATGGTTGGTAGCTTGTTATGTTAATATTGATTATCGTACAAAGTTGGTCCGCTTTTATTTTCCATGTGAGTCTGTCCTTGAATGGAAACATAATGCTGCCACGCTAAACGGTAAGTTTATTTCATACCTTAGAGCTCATAAGCTAATTGCCAAAGATAGTATACACCATCTAGTTCATGCTAGGGATATTGATAAGGAGCTAGTAACCCTTTAGTCAGTCCCTATTGTGAATGAATTATCTATGGTATTCCTTGATGAGCTTCCAAGAAATCCACCCAAAAGGGAAATTGATTTCACTATAGATTTTCTTCTTGATACGCAACCTACATTCGTTCCTTCCTATAGAATGGCTCCTGCAGAGCTAAAGGAATTGAAGGAACAACTAATGGACTTACATGATAAAGGCTTTATTAGGCCACATACATTTCCATGGGGTGCTCTAATGCTCTTTGTACGAAAGAAAGATGACTCCTTACAGATATGCATGATTACAAATAGATAAATAAAGTCACTATCAATAATAAATATCCTTTTTTATGGATTGATGACTTGTTTAACTAGTTGCAGGGTGCCAAATGCTTTTCAAAGATTAATTGGTGATCCAGCTACCACAAGCTACGAGTCAATGATGTTAATATTCCAAAGACAACATTTAGGACGAGGTATGACCATTTTGAGTTCCTTGTTATGTCTTTTGGGCTTACTAATTCCCCAACAACTTTTATGGATCTAATGAATCGAGTCTTTAAATTATTCTTGGATGAATTTGTGATTATGTTTATTGATGACATCTTCGTATATTCACAGTTAGAAGCTGAGTATGTGGACTACTTACGAACAATATTTGTAACACCCTAGATTTTAAGCTAAGAATTGAGTCCTTTCTCATACATATATAGGCTCAACTTGATGATTTCTAATATAGTAGTATCAATTATTAGGCATTCAAAGTGGATTACAAGTGGTTTGGGTCATAGAAATCTCTTACATCGAGCTAAGATCAAAGGATTCCATTCGGCTAAGTTTTGGTATGTGTTCACATAAGGGTCAACTTCAAAAGGGCTTATCTCTTAGCACGTAATGAATTAAGTAACTCACTACCTACCAAATTTTATGTCTTTGAATTAGCTTTCCAACGCATTAAATTTCACTTTATTTTGAGTTTGGAGTAAAACGTTATGACCATTTAACTAAAGCCTGTTTGGGCTATCAAAAAGGGCAACGGTCAGTTCGACCGCCTAATGCATTCAGTGTATTGCAGAATAGGTTGCCTAATCGCTCTGAAAAGTTTAAAAAATTATCAAATAGGGAAATCTAAAGGTCCCATTTGGTGTACCGTCAAATGGTTCGACAATAGTACCTTTGGACCATCGATTTTGCCGATGGGACACTTTAAAACATCATTTGTTGAACTTTTGACGATATTTATACTTTCCCAAGATAGGGTTTCTACCCATTTTACTCTCATACACTCTTGTAAGCCATTGCAGCCCTAATCCTCTTCCAAATCCTCTCCTATTCTTCCCAAAACCTTCCATTCAATCTCAATACTCCAAGAATCTTTTGTTGGAATTCAAGAATACTAGTGAAGCCCGAAGTCTTCCTCAAATTTTCGTTCAAGAAATCTCAAGATTAAGGTATATGGGTCTCTTCATCCATGGGTTCTTCCACCCATGGAGCCCCAAAACTCTTTTCATGAAATCCTTCAAAATTGAAGGTTGATTTCTTATGGGTACTTCTTATTACTCCTATTAAGCATGATTTATGTTGAGAATCTTCATCTATTGAATGAAATTACATGAATTGATTTCAAGGCTTTTCTAATATGAACTATTTATGATATTCAAAGTTATAAATGTTATGATATCATGAAGTATTGAGGAGTTGATAATTTTACAATAATAATTTCATTTTCCCACATCGATGTTTGAAAGGATGATATAAATATTTTATGATGGGTTGTTTATGATGATTTAAATTGATGGATTTTAGAATATTTCCTATCTTAATCTATTATGGGGTTTTGAATCTCAATGTGGGTTGCTAAAATTATGGATTTTGAGATGAATTTCATGATACCCAAACTAGGGGTTTTGCTATAATAATGGTGGGTTAATTTGAATGGTTCTGAAATGATCTTATTTTACTACATTCATGTTCTATACTCTTGTATTACATGATTTTAAGCTTCAATGCATAGACCTACCATGTTTTGAATAAGTTTACATGGTAAAGCTTCTTTTGTTGATGAATGGTTTATTGCAAGAGATGCGAGTTATGAATATGATGAATGATGGTGTCTATAAAGTATGTTTTAAAAATGCATTGAATTCCTAAGAAGGCTATGCTTTATTGTAAAACGCCCCCTCTCCATGTTATGGTATATAAGATTATGCATGTCATGATCATACCCATGTTCGTATGTCCAATGGGACTAGTTTATTTGAAGTCAAGAATGAATGAATAATTGTGGTATGAGTTCTCCACCTAGTAAAGCTTAGAAGATGATGATGAGCCGGTAGTAGAGGCATAGACAAGATTTAAGAGCTATCCTTATGATGATGATCCATGTTCAAATGTCTTCTAGGATGGGTTAGTAGAATACCTCTCCATTATTTCACATGGATTATGGGATGGGTTAGTAGAATACCTCCCCATACTAGATGGTTCTATGGTTCATGTCTATGGTCATTTCATATGAGTCACACTAGCACCGAGTGGACCTCAGGATATATGTGGATACTCCCCATAACTAAGGAAAGAGATCATTAGTAGAATCTCATTGTCCCATAACTACGTGCTATCATAGGAAATAGGGGTCACCGCTAGTAGAGGTCGACTTCTAGATCGACCATTATTAGAGGTTGCTTAATAGCTAGATTCAGTGGATCCACTTAGGCAACTTAGAAGGTCGCCTTGGCAAGTGACTTCCCCCCTTCTTTCAATGTAGGGGAAGCATCGGGACTCCATGGTTTAGCTCACATGATTTATGTTAGATAAAGGTTTTTCTCTCACATGTTTAAGTTCTCTGTGTGGTCCCAAGATGTCCTTTTATGATGATATGGTTGCTTTATGTCATGTCCAAGCGTGTCTTAGAGTTGTATCACTCATTGTCTCTAAGGTTTAATTAGTTTTCTTCACATATGTTATGGTCCCTTTGTATTGGAAATGGTATTTAGCATAATAATACATAACTTTCTTTCCAAGTATGTATGGTGTCCATCATTATGATAACTAGAGTTTCACTTATACTAGATTACTCTTTCTTTGATGTAAAAGCAAGATTTTCCCAAAAGATATGGCTATTTTACATATGGATGATAATCTATGTCCCTCCTTGTCATATGTTTTATGGTTCAAATTGATCATATTCCTCACTAATTTCATGACATATACTATGTGTATTGCATTCCCACATACTCTAGTACTAATGCATACTTTTGCCTACATGATTCCCTATGTAGGGACCGGTGCTCCTCGACATCCTCCATGTGCCTAGCTTGGTTCGAAAAGATCATTCGTAGTGGTAAGTCCTCCATTATGAGGACAATAGCCGATTTCTATCTTATTTATATTGAGACTTTATTTCACCTTACTTTCTATTTGAGGGTGAGCTCGGGACATATCTTAGCCCTCCTCCTACTCATGTCTAGAGGTGTTGTTTGATACTTATTCTATGTACCTATGTTGAGATGGTGAGCTTTCATGGAGACTTATCCCTTAGTCCCTATTCCCTATGTGATGTTATTTGATAATGTTGATGTTGACCGAAGGTGATGAAAGTCCTAAGTCCCTATTTCCCCATTGCTTAAGCCCTACTTACCCTCCCCTTAGTACTTGCTTGCTATATGATTCATGCTAACCCCTTTCCCTTATTTATCCCCATAACGTGAGTCCAAAGTCCCGTTTTCCTTAGAAATTATGTGTTTGATGATTGCTTATGCTTCCGAAACCAAGGATGTGCAAAAGATATGCTAAGAGGCTTGTTTGGGTTACCCTTGGGTTTTTCATTTGCCGTGTCATATCTAGGCCCTAGGCTTGGGTCGTGAAAATATTACAGACTCTCCTGAATAATAAGTTATATGCTAAGTTCTCTAAATGCCTATTTTGGTTAACTTTTGTAGGTTTTTTTAGTCATGTTATTATTGTAGATGGGATCAAGGTCGATGACTAAAAGATTGAAGGTCTTGGCTGAGCCCTTGAATTCGACAGAGTTCCATAGGTTTTTAGGCTTGGCAAGATATTATATAGGGTTTGTTGAGGGATTCTCCTCTGTTTTTGCACCACTGACGAAATTGACACATAAAGCAGCTAAGTTTCAATGGATTGAAGCAAGTGAGCTGAATTTTCAACAGCTAAAGGAAAGGCTTACCACCACACTTACTATCTTGGCTCTTACGAATGGCACTAAAGGTTAATTGTGTATTGTGATGCCTCGAGAATTGGCCTAGGTTGTGTTCTTATGCAGCATGGTAGAGTTATCACATATGTTTACAGACAATTGCAAAAACATGAACAAAAATATTCTACTCATGATCTTGAGCTTGCCGCAGTTGTTTTTGCCCTAAAGATTTGGCGGAATTAACTATACAAGGTTCATATTGATATTTTAATCGACCACTAGAGCCTACCAATTTTTTTTTAAGCAAAAGGAGATGGCTAGAATTACTAAAAGACTATAATGTTGATATTTTATACCATACCGGCAAAGCTAATGTTGTTGCCGATGCTCTTAACCAGATGTCCAGGTGATGTCTAAGCCATATTGAAGTTGATAAGGTTAAAATGAAATATGACCTGTGGAAGCTAGCTAATGTGTAGGTGTGACTAGTAGATGCGGAGGGTGGATGCATAATTCTTCAGAATACAACAAAATCTTCCTTTGTTACTGAAATAAAAGAGCGACAACACGAGAATCTTGAGGTTATGATACTGAGGAAAAGTTTTCTACAACAGAAGCATCCTTTATTTGAAATAACTAGAGATGGAGTCCTTAGGTACCAGGGAAACTTATGTGTACCGAACATCGAAAGGCTCCACACTAAGATTTTTTCCAAGGCGCATTTTTCACGACCCGAGCTTAGGGCCCAAGTGTGACATAGTGAATGGAAAATCCAAAGATATCTTAAAAAACCTCTTAGCATATCTTTTGGACATCCTCGGTTGTCGAATATAAAACGAACACCAACAACTAAGTCTAGGGAAAATTGGGACTTTCGACTCACGCTATGGGAATGGATAGGGGAAAGGGATTTACATGAATCGCATAACAAGCAGGACGAAGGGGAGGGTAAGTATGACTCAAGCTCTGGGAAAGTAGGGACTAGGAAGTCAACTCCACTCCATTAATATCAACAACATCAAGTAGCACCATATAGGGGATAACGACTAAGGATAAGTCTCCATAAAATTTCAACATGTCATAATAGGTACATAGAATAGTGTCCAACAATACCTCTAAACACATGAGTGGGATGGGGGCCAAGATAAGTCCCGGGCTCACCCTTAAAGTACGAAGCAAAATGAAATAAAGTCTCAACACAAGCAAGATAGAAATCAGATATTATTCCCTAAATGGAGGACTCACTACAATCAACGATCGTCATAAACCAAGATAGCCATGGATGAGGATGAATATGATAGCCGGTATTTACATGGTTAAATCATGTAGGAAAAAAGTATACGTTAGTACTTGGAATGTACTAGTATGTGGGATGGCATGCAACAATAGATAATAAGCTTCATAAGAAGATGCATAATCATATACAATATAATATAAGCTCAATATGGCATGTATGAGAATGCTTTAATGGAAAGTTGCATGAAAAATAACATAACTTTCATAACATCATACTACGTGGGACAAGACCATAACTGACATATACTACTTGAAATCCAATGAACTCATTCCATTTGAAAAAAGGTCGATAAACTCCTTTCATTAGGGAAAGTCCAATGAACTCCTTCCACTGGGAGAAGGGGAATCTACTTGCCAAGGTAGAGTTCCATAACTGTGTTCACTTTGTAATTGCAGCTTTAGTGAACATTATGGCTTACGTGGATCTACTGGCCTAGCTGAGCCTACAAGAGCTCCTATGGTTGCATATAGTTAATGAGACAAAGATAGCTTCTAGATTTCCCTTACCGAACCCCACCATTTGCCTCATTCAGTGCGAACTTATTCCTATGGAATACATATGAAAACATATGCATAATTATAGTCATTCATAAGTTTAAAAGTACACCATCATCATCATCATCGTCATCATATAAAGAGTAGCTCATCTTTACTTGAGATCCAATATGTGGGAATTGTCCTTATCACAAGGGATCTATCTTTTTGTGAGGCTTATACCTTCACCATCTTGAACTTTAACTTGAGTGATTCAAAACATCATAACTTTAACTTTCATGAACTTTCATAACTTTGAATTGAACCCTCATCTTTGGAGATCACGTCTCCCTTAGAAAACTTGATATGATAATTGGGTGGGCTCATGCATCCAAACTTTAAATCGTGTAACTCAAGAGGTTTATGCACCATTGTAATGAAAAATCATCAATTTAGATCATTCTTAGACAACCCACCACAATCATGCATATCATTTTTGAAGTTTAGACATAAAATCATGCAATTCGTCTCATAAAATCATCATTCTCATAATAACTCATGATATCATAACTTTCATAGCTTTGATAATAATAACATAACTTCGTAATTGAAAACCCTTGTAATTAATTAATTTCATGTAATAGATGAAGATTCTTGACATAACTCAGGCTTAATAGGGTATTTAGGAAGAACCCATGAGAAGTCAACATTGAAACTTGGAGGATTTAGTAAATTATGTTTTGAGACTCCATGAGTCGAAGAATCCATGGATGAAGAAACCCACATACCTTTTGAATCTTGAAACTTGTAGAAGAAAGCCTGAAGAACCTTGAGAAACCTTTCTGAAGCTTTGTCTTCAATGAAGGAGACTTGATCCCCAAGAAATTGGAAGAAACCTGATGGAGGATTTTTAGAGAGAAGTTCTGGGAGGATTTGGGGGTGTTAGAGAGAGCTAGGGCTTAAAAAAAGGAGAGTTTTTGAGTATTTACATATATAATGGTGTTGGGATAAGTCCCAACTAACTTTCCTAACTTAAAACAAAGTTCGAAAATTATTTAACTATGGGGGAACAAAGGTGTTTTGTGCCGTTGTCGCGCATCTTTCTGTTTTGTGGAATTTCATCAAATTTCTTTTGATACCAGTGACCTAAAAATCAAAGGTGACATTTTTCCTTCTAAATTTTGCCTCCTTAAAAAGAATACGAAGTCGGATTTGTAAAATAATGCATGGATGTTAAGATACTCAAGAAATACTTCATAGGATCTTTTCGAGTCGCGCTTGGGAGGTGTTACAATACCTCTCCCTTGGGAACATTCATCCCCAAATGTTATGAAACAATGATTTAGAGGAATGGCATGATATGTTTCATCCCTAACATAAATACATCAATGTAACTTTGAACATCATTTTCATAAAACCTAAACTTACGCATCAGACGGCCTTTAAAACATGATACCATGAGTATGAATGCATGCAACTTGACTCTAAGGGCTGAATCTCATGACTTGGCATCTTAAACATGTTTGTATTATTACCTTAGTCTTGAGTAGAGTGAAAATATAAGGATATTGTTTCATCATGTTCGCTTCCTCTTCCTAAGTCGCACTTTCAACTTGTTGGTTCCTCCAAAGAAACTTAATGGACACTACATCTTTGTTCCTTAATCTCTTTACATGCCTATCTAATATTTCCACTGGAACTTCTTCATATGTAAAATTCTCCTCATCATTTCCATCTTCCCATGGGATTATGGAACTTGGATCCCCATTAACTTCCATAACATCAACACATGGAACATTGGATGAATTGTGTTCATCTTTATTGGCCACTCTAACTCATATGCCACCTTACTAATTCTTCTCACAACCTTATAAGGCCCTACATACCTAGGGCTTAACTTCCCCTTCTTGAAAAAATCACACCACACCTTTAATGGGTGACACTTTCAAGTAAACTCAATCACCAATGTTAAACTCAAAATCCCTTCTCCTCACATCGGAGTAGGACTTTTTTCTACTTTGAGAGGTTTTCAATCATTATCTTACGAGCCTCACTTTTTCCATGGCATCCATAACCAAGTACGGCATAATTAAATCAATCTCCCCAACTTCAAACCATCCCACCGGTGACCTACATTGTCTACCATATAAAGCTTCAAATATCCATCTCAATGCTTGAATGATAACTATTATTGTAGGCAAACCCTATGAGAGGTAGTTGATCATCCCAACTTTCTTTAAATTCCAAGATAAGCCCTTAACATGTCTTCCAATGTTTGAATTATTTCTACTAGTTTGAGGATGGAATATGGTACTTTACTTTACTTTTGTACCAAGACCTCCTTGGAGTAACTCCCAAAAGTGGGAGGTAAATTGAGCACCACTATCTGAAATGATGGACACTGGAATCCCATGCAGCCTCACCAACTCTCGGATATATAAATTGGCATAATCCTCCGCATCAAAGGTTGTCTTAACCAAGAAGAAATGAGCCTATTTAGTCATTTGATCCACTATTACCTATATAGAATCAAAGTGCCGTGGGGTCTTAGGCAGCCTTACTACAAAATCCATATTAATCTCTTCCTCCTTCCAAGTAGGAACCTCAATGTTTTGAGGCAAGCCCCTCGGTCTTTGGTGTTCCACTTTAACTTGTTGGTAATTGGAGCATTTGGCCATAAATTTAGCAATGTCCTTCCTTATTCCATTCCACCAATAAATTTCCCTCAAATCTCTTCTACATTTTAGTGGAATTGGGGTGAACAGAATATGAAAAATTGTAAGCTTCTTGCATTATCAAGTTTCTCAAACCATCAAGATTTGGTACACATAATCTCCCTTGATAACGGAGAACCCTTTCTCCCCATTATAAGGAGACCTCTACCTTTCCTTCCTTGAGCAAGACCTTTAATTCAATCAAGGAGCGATCAAGATCTTATTTAGATTTGACATCCTCAGTCAATGATGATTTAGAGCCATTTAATACCATTACACTAGCATCTCCGACATCATTCAACTTTACTCCCAATCTAGCCAACCTATGTTCTTCGTTCACCAATTCTCTCTTCCCATCATCTTCAAGTTGTGAAACACTCCCCATACACATTCTACTAAGTGCATTGGCCACAATATTTGCTTTACGCTGGTGATACTTCACACTCATATCATAATCCTTGAGAAGTTCCAACCATCTTCTTTGCCTTAAATTGAGATCTCTTTGTGTAAACACATGTTGGAGACTCTTATGGTCGGTGAACACATCAACATGGACCACATACAAATAATGATGCCAAATTTTCAATGAAAAACCATGCCCGCTAGTTCAAAATCATGTGTTGGATAGTTCTTATCATGCACCTTTGGTTTCCTTGAAACATAAGCAATCACCTTACCATTTTGCATCAAGACACAACCCAAACAAATTCTTGAGGCATCATAATAAATAACAATCCCATCGGTACCCTTTAACAAAGTCAAAACTAGAGTGGAGGTTAACCGATCCTTCAATGTTTGGAAGCTTTTCTCACACTCATGTGTCTACATAAGCTTCACTTTTTTTAGGTCAACTTAGTCAATGGAGATGAAATGGAGGAGAACCCGTCAACAAATCTTCTATAATATCCCACTAGGCCCAAGAAACTCCTAATGTCCATAGGGTCAATGGCCTTGGACAATTCCTCAGCACTTTTCCTTTTTGGGGTCAACCTTTATCCTATAACTCGGACACAATACGCCCAAGGAATGCAACCTAATTTAACCAAAGCTCACATTTTTGAACTTGGCATACAACTTCTCATCCTTCAAGGTTTGTAAGACTACCCTCAAATGCTCTTTATGATCTTCAATCCCTTGAGTAGACCAAAATGCTATCAATGAATACCATCACAAACATATCAAGGTAGGGTTTGAACACCCTATTCATAAGGTCCATAAATGTAATCGGTGCATTAGTCCACCCAAAGGACATCACCACAAATTCAAAGTGTCCATTTCTTGTCAGAAATGCCATTTTAGGGATACCACATTCCCTCACTAGCAATTGATATAGCCAGACCTTAAATCAATTTCGAAAAAGTTCCTAGCTCCTTGTAATTGATCAAATAGGTCATGAATCCTTGGGAGTGAATATTTTCTCTTGGTGGAACTTTGTTGAGTTGGTGATAGTCTACACACATTCAGAGTGACCCATCTTTAATACGCCCAAATTACACTCCAAATAGAAGAGTAAAGCGGTCGTTGGTCAAATATAGAACTCAACCGGAGTTGAGGCCGATCCCACAGGGAACACATAAGAATTATTCTATCAGTATCGGCTTTCAGTTGTAAATGCTATTCCCAAGATAAACGTACATAAAGTAAATGGGGGGTTGCGTTATTTAATTTAACTGATTGCGCAAAGTAATTAATGAAAACGTTGTTCTGATTTTTAGACAGATGGAAAGAAGCTAGGGTGTGTTCCCCATGACTTACAATTACGACAACTAAACTGGATTCGTAACCTCGTTCTTAATGCTGCATGCCAGATCTAACAACTTAACTAATATCTAGGTCACCTTTCGGTCCTTCCTAGTCATATTTCACTCATCTCCTTTCGGTCTCAGAGTGTATGCAGCTCTAACCGTTGCTCTTGATCTCAGAATACCTTCACCTTTCAGTCTCAGGCACTTAGACTAGGTTCATGACCCCAAATCTCTGTTGTTAAACTCTTTTCCTAATCACTACATCCCTCTCGGGCATGTAACGAATACAGGCTTACCCTAACGCGTCGACTCATTAAGGAGAAGTTGAAACGAAGAATTTAACAATACATGCGATGTTTATTTGAACGAATTACCCCCAGTTTGTCTTATCTTAATTGAGTCGTCATGGTTCCCACAACCCTAGTTGTGGGTTTAGCCTAGCATAGTATTGATAACTTGCCCACAACAATTAGAAGAAGACATAAAGATTGACTTACGATTAAAGAACAAGAATCCGTGTTACAAGCTTCGAACAATAATCACAAACGCGATTTTCACAAATTACAAAGCCAAACTAATGTTTTTCTCCTTGTTCTCTCTTGTTTCTGCCGTCAAAACCGAAGTAACCTAATAAAATAAAATAACATACTATTTATACTAAGTAAAACTAAGTCGATATAATTTAGGAAAAATAACTTCGGCACGGGACATGGTCCGTTACACAGACCGTCTGAAGTAAGATGGTCCGTGTGAACGGACCGTCTGGACAGCGTCTGCATCGGCACGGCCCGTGGCACGGCCCGTGTGGCGTGAGACGGGCCGTGTGCTCCTCCGTGTAGCTCCACTTGTACGAATTCTGATATTTTCGACGAAGGCCCTCCGAGCTACGTCAGTTACACGGCCCGTGACACGGTCCGTTTGGTGTCAGATGGTCCGTGTGATGGTCCGTGTGAATCTCCTTGCACGATTTCCTTAATTTTCGACGAGTTGCCTTCCGAGCTACGTCAGTTACACGGCCCATGACACGGTTCGTCTGGCGTCAGACGGGCCGTGTGGACTGACCGTGTGACACGGCTTAGCGCGAATGGCACCAATTGTCGTGCCACGGTCGGTCACACGGACCGTCTAGCGTGAGACGGCCCGTGAGGGCCTTCCGTGGTCCAACACTTGGCCTCATTTTTCACTCGTTTCTTGTGCTTTCCTCAATTTCCCATGCCTTTGCTATTTTTCTGCACAATATCAAAAGATACCTATTAAACCAACAACAACGCTCAAGAACGCACAATAACTCTATGTCGTAAGCGTCGTAAAAGTCGTATTTTCATGACTCATCAACACCCTCAACTTAGAACCATTGCTTGTCCTCAAGCGATGACCAAAAACACATACGACACACAAAGACATGCACTTCAACAAGAAGTATATAGAGACCCCTTTATCATCAAATTCGTGTTCAAAAAGTGCACTTGTGATGTGCTCACACCCCAATGGACTGTTATTCGATCAACCTAAGCACTATACTATATCCCGTTAGCCCTACTTAAGTCCGAGAATAAAGATGAGCTGGTTAACATAGCCACCGAATAGTGTGTTGATAGTGCCCCTCACGACAAAGAAGTCTCACACACAATGTAACAATGTAGCACAGAGACTGGAATGTAGACACTCACACTCAAAAAGAATTTTCAACCGACACACAAGTATAGACCATATGCTTGCCCTTATTTTCACCACCTTGACTTTTGAATGACCTTTTTAGGATCACTTTAGGACTTTTAAGGCTTGTAACGTAGGCTCGGGCTTGGGTGAGATATATTTAGGATCAAAGTGACTAGCTTTTTGCTCCAAGACCCTGCTTTGACTCAGCCACTACTTTCGGCTCCCCAAAATCTTTGTTTTCCCTATATTACCACTTTGCTTTGCAGATGGGCGTGGTTACCTTCTTCGTTCCTTTTTCTCACACGCCCCAGATTTCTTTTATCAATATATTTTTTTTTTCAATCCAACTTTTCTTCTCATTACTCGACTCCTTTCCATCCATATTCTTCTGGTTTTCTTACCATAGCCACCCTCAACTTAGGATTTTAGCCTGAGCTGAGGTTCACAATGTCTTTTCAAGGACCAGGGCCAATATAAGCCACCCTCAACTCAGGCCTTTGGCCTGGGTTGAGGTTCACAATGTCCTTAAAGGAACCAGGGCCTGAGTACAGTCTGCAGATAGATTGGAAACATATATTGGGTAATAAGAAAGAAAAGGTCTATTTAGGCTCAATTATTTGGTTCAAAGGGATAAACTTCATTTGGTTAAATTCATTTTAGGCTTAGTGACTTCTCAACAACAATGGCCTAAGATCCTATCCTAATCCACTCATTCAATCGTTTTAGGGGGACCAACCAGGCAAGTTCTAGTTTACAAGTGCGTCAATTGAATTTAAGCAAGTCTACTCCCACACATATGGCACATATCCCCCACTATTCAGCACTACACAACACAGTCAAACTTTCATTCTTCAAGATGCCAACTAGACAATGTACAACGTGCTTTAAGAGGATCACAACATCAGTCAGTATGGGATGCATGCCTACTCAAGTTTCATGGATTTTCATTTTTAAATTGTTGGGGTTACTATAAACTCTTCTGAACACTTGTCTTTACACATACAAAACAAACAAAGTAAACCTAAACATGCCAGTTCTACTAGATACTACACCTTCAGAGAAAAGAAACATGTCAAGAAAAACTCGTCAGGGTAGGATGCCCCACCCCCAACAAAAGACAATGCAATGTCCCCATTGCCCCAGAATGCATATTAAAGCAAAAATAGGAGTGGGACATACCTGGGACGCCCTAGGCGTCAGGTGGGTCATCATGGCCCGAAACAGCTGGTGGGTCCGGGCAGGCAACATCATCGTCCGGCCTCATGACACTCCCAGACGCACCTGTCCGGGCAGCCTCATATGCTAGGCGTGCCTGCTCCTCCTAGGCAGCTGCCTCTCATCGCTGAGCCCTCAACGCTTTTCGCAGCCTCCTCGCTTCCTCACGCTGTGGATCTTCCGGGGGGCGTGCGCTGGCTGCGGCGCTTACCCTTGTCCTTATGATCGGGAGCCGTAGGAGCAGGTACTTGGGCCGCAGGAGACACGACCGGGACACCCCAGCCCTCACCGTGCGGCGTGCCAAGGCGAGCTCAAACGGTCCGTTACACGGACCGTTCAAACTCACACGGACCGTGTGAACGGACTGTGTACCTTGCCTTAGCGACGAGAAAATACTTACCTAGGGCACGCCCACCAAACGGTCCGCCGAACGGTCCGTTCGATGTCACACGGCCCGTGTGGACGGACCGTGTGGGTTGCCTTGGGCTACCTTTGCGCGCGTATTGGGGCGCACTTCAACGGACCATTACACGGTCCGTCTAGCTTCAGACGGGCCGTGTGAACGGTCCGTGGGAGGCCCCTTTGTGGCATTTTTTCCCTTCTTTTGCCCGCACGCCTGATTGGCCTTCCTGTCACCATGTGCATCCTTTCCTGAGACAAAATATAAACCAATAGAAAGCATAAGTCAGTGTTTTTCTCTTTTTTTTTTGATTGATGGGTTGCCTCCCATTCAGCGCTTGGTTTAACGTCACGGCTCGACGTGGTTGTCCTGACTACTCAGACTTCGTCAAGAGGGAGAACCTCTATCACCGAGGTTTCCTCTGCAGCTCCCAAGTACTTTTTCACCGCTGCCTATTAACCTTGAACCGGTGTCCGTCATCCGTCTCTAACTAACTGCTCCATTAGTCAATACTTGTGTGATCTTGTATGGGCCAGACCACCTTGACTTCAACTTCCCTGGGAACAACCGTAATCTGGAGTTTTAGAGCAGCACTCTGTCACCAACCTTAAAGCTCCTGGGGGCAATCAACTTGTCATGATAAGCCTTCATCTTGTCCTTGTACAGAGCAACACTCTCGTAGGCCTGTAGACGAAACTCATCCAGCTCATTCAACTGGTCCATCCTCATGTTGGCTGCCTCCTTCCAATTCATATTCAGGGCCTTGAGAGCCCATAGTGCCTTGTGCTCCAACTCAATTGGCAGATGGCAGGCCTTACCAAACACCAACTGATATGGGGGACATACCGATGGGTGTCTTGTAAGCTGTCTTATAGGCCCACAGTGCGTCATCTAATTTCCTCGCCCAGCCCGTTCTTGTGGCATTCACAGACTTGGTCAGGATCTCCTTGATTTCCCTGTTGGATACCTCAACCTGCCCACTTGTCTGCGGATGATAGGGCATGGCAACCTTGTGTTGGCGTACCCTGTATTTAGCCAGTACAGCCCGAAAGGACTTGTTGCAGAAGTGGGAGCCCCCATCACTAATGATAGTTCGGGGTGTCCCAAATCTAGCAAAGATGTTCCGCCTCAGGAACTATACCACACTCTTGCTCTCGTTGTTAGGTAGTGCTGTTGCCTCCACCCATTTAGAGACGTAGTCTACCGCCACCAGGATATACTTCATCCCATAAGAGCTCACGAACGGGCCCATGAAGTCAATGCCCCATACATCAAACAACTCAATCTCCAAAATGGGGGTCATAGGTAACTCTTGACGCCTTGAAATGTTCCCTTGGCGCTGGCACTGGTCGCACCCCTGCACCAAGTCATGGGCATCTTTATAGATGGTGGGCCAGTAGTAGCCACACTGCAGAATCTTTTTGGCAGTTCTGGCACCACCATGATGTCCCCCCACTGGAGAGGAGTGGCAGGCTTCCAGGATGCTCAACATCTCTGCCTCTGGGACACATCTTCAGATGACCCCATCTGCGCATGTTCTGAATAAGTATGGATCCTCCCAAAAGTACCTGCGCACATCATATAAAAACTTCTTTCTCTGGTGATGGTTAAGGCCTTCCGGCATAATATCGCTCACCAGGAAGTTAGCAAAATCAGCATACCAAGGGACCAAGTCCGCAGAAGTGGCTAATACCTGCTCATCGGTAAATGAATCATCGATGATCAACCACTCATTAGCCCGGGCTGCGTCCTCTAACCTGGATAGATGGTCAGCCACTTGGTTCTCCGTGCCTTTACGATCCTGGACCTCGAAATCGAACTCTTGTAGCAAGAGCACCCATCTGATCAAGCGAGGCTTAGCGTCCTTCTTGGACATGAGGTACCAGAGTGTGGTGTGGTCAGTGTGTACGATCACCCTCGTGCCCAGTAGATATGCTCGAAACTTGTCGAAGGCATACACCACGGCTAGCAACTCCTGCTCTGTGACAGTGTAATTCCTTTAAGCCTCATTTAGCGTCTTGCTGGTGTAGTAGATAGGATGGAAGATCTTGTTCCGCTTCTGCCCTAGCACAACACCCACGGCAACTCCACTTGCGTCACACATAACCTCAAGTAGAGTGTCCCAATCTGGTGCAACCACGACAGGCGCTGAGATTAGCTTCTGCTTTAAGGTCTCAAAAGCTTGCTGGCACGCATCATCAAAGTGAAACTTGACATCCTTCTCCAACAGTTTGCATAATGGGTGTGCGATCTTGGAGAAGTCTTTGATGAATTTGCGATAGAATCCAGCATGCCCAAGGAAACTCTGGATCCCTTTTACCGAGATAGGAGGCGGCAATCTCTCAATGACCTCGATCTTTGCCTTGTCCACCTCTATCCCCTTTTCTGACACCTCATGGCCAAGGACTATGCCCTCCTTAACCATGAAATGACACTTCTCCCAATTTAGGAACAACTGGGCCTCTTTACAGCGCTGCAATGCCTTGCTTAGATTCTGCAGACAGTCATCAAAAGAATCACCCACTACTGAAAAATCATCCATAAATACCTCAAGGGTGTCTTCGACCATGTCTGAAAAGATAGACATCATGCAGCGCTGAAAAGTGGCTGGGGCATTGCAAAGTCCAAAAGGCATCCTTCTGAAAGCAAATGTCCCATAGGGGCACGTGAAGGTGGTCTTCTCCTGATCTTCTGGGGCTATTGAGATCTAGTTGTAGCCCGAGTATCCGTCGAAGAAGCAATACCATCCTCGCCCTGCTAGCCTGTCTAGCATTTGATCCATGAATGGCATGGGGAAGTGGTCCTTTAGAGTCCATTTATTCAACTTCCGGTAGTCCATGCACACTCGCCATCCAGTGACAGGTCTTAGCGGGACAAGCTCGTTCTTCTCATTGGCTACCACCGTCATGCCCCCCTTTTTTTGGGACGCACTGCACTGGGCTCACCCACTTGCTGTCCGAGATTGGATACACCACCCCAGCATCCAGCCACTTAATGATCTCCTTCTTCACCACCTCCTACATGGGTGGGTTAAGCCTTCTCTGATGCTCAATGCTGGGCACACAGTCATCCTCCAGTTTGATTTTATGAGTGCAGATGCCTGGGGGAACGCCAATTATGTCAGCGATGGTCCATCCAATAGCTCGCTTGAACTTTTGGAGGACCCCCAATAATGCCTCCACCTGGTGTTCCTGAAGATCTGCAGCCACAATCACAGGAAGAGTGTTGTTAGTACCTAAAAATGCATACCTGAGGTGTTGTGGCAACTCCTTGAGCTCCAAAACGGGCGGTTCTTCGATAGAGGGTTTCGCTGGTGGTGTTGGCCTATTTTGCAAATCCAAGTCCAACTTCCTAGGCACGAATGGTCTGGTCCCCATGCCCTGCAAGGCATTGATGGCGTCGTTGTACCCCTCAACACCATCTTTTGGGAAGTTCATCAAAACTGCCGCCAGTGAGTCGACAGTCATCTTTTCCTCCAACGAGGCCTCAGAAAAGGTGTTGTCATCAATATCCATGACGGACATCACAGCTAACTCCTTAGGCCTTTTCATGGCAGCGCACACACTGAATTTCTCCTCTTCGGTGTTTAACCGGAATGTGAGTTCACCTCACTCTACGTCCACCAGTGCCCTGCCGGTTGCCAAAAATGGCCTTCCGAGGATGATTGGCACCTCGAAGTCTACTTTACAATCAAGGATGACAAAATCGACAGGGAAGATGAACCATCCAATCCGCACAAGAACATCATACAGGATTCCCACGGGCCTCTTTACTGATCTATCTGCCATCAATAGCCGCATGGTCGTGGGTGTGGGGGCTCCCAAGCCTAACTGCTGGTATACTGCCAATGGCATCAAGTTAATGCTGGCACCAAGGTCACAAAGAGCCCGTGCAAAATCATATGCACCAATGGTGCACGGGATGGTGAAAGCCCCTGGATCTCCCTTCTTTTCTACCAAAGACCTCGTAGCGATGGTGCTACAGTGGTGTAAATTATCGACTGGCTCAATCGTGGCTGTCCTCTTCTTAGTAACTAAGTCCTTCATGAACTTAGCGTAGCCAGACATTTGTTCAAGTGCTTCCACCAGAGGTATGTTCACAGACAGCTCCTTTAACATGGACAGGAACTTCTAGAATTTGCCATCCTCCGCCTTCTTTTGTAACCTTTGGGGGACTGGCGGCCTCGGTTTCGGGATGGCTGGCAGGTTTGGGCAATTGGAGGTGTCAGTCACTACTGCCTGCTTGGTCGACTCTGGCTCTGCTGTCGCCGCCTCAGGTCCATCACTCTCAATGTCAACCTGACCCTCCATAGGGCTATGCATCTTGTCATCTGCTTTCACCTGACCTGCATCATTAGCAACAACTGGGTTAGCAAGTACCTTACCACTTCTCGTGGTGAACGCCATGCAGTGGCCATCGTTTTTCGGGTTTTGCACTGTGTCACTCGGGAGTGACCCAACTTTCCTCTGGTTAAATGCCGCCGAAAGCTGCCCCATCTGCTGCTCTAACTGCTTGATTGAGGTAGAGTGCGAATCTACCAGCTTCCTGACATTAGAGATTTCGCTCTTTACATCTCGCACCCCTACCTCAGTGGCCTCCACTTTGCTTAGGACTTTTGTCATCATATCCTCTAGCTTAGAGTTGCCGCCACCTTCGTTTTGGCGATCATGGTTTCTGTAGCCATCCCTATTCTGCCAGTTCCCTTGGTAATTATCCCGATTGAAGTTCCAACCTTGGTTACCGGAGTTGAAACCTCGGTAACCCCCCTGACTACCAAGAAACTGAGCTTCCTCATCGTAGTCGCTGCCTTTATCATCATACTTGGGTAGTGCTTCCATTGCTTTTACTTTCTCAGTGCCCCCACCAAGGAACCTCTTCGACAACAAATCAATTTGTGTCCTCATATGGGCCATGTCCTAGTCCCGTTCTTCCTCCTTTTTGCGCTGCTCCTCACTCATCTCAAATACCATCCCTGAGCAGTCTGCCTCTCTAGTATACCATGCTCTGTTATTCTTTGCCACTTGATCTAAGATGACCACTATGTCCGGGAAAGTCCTAGACATATATGACCCTCCACAAGCTGCATCAATGATGGGCTTGGTAACGAAGTTGCAGGACCTGTAGAAGACTTCCTTCAAGTGTTCATCGGTAAGATGATGGTTTGGGCACTGTTTGAGCTTTTGCCTGAATCTCTCCCTAGACTGATATAGCGCTTCATTCGGCATTTGTTTATGAGATCCGATCTCATCTTTGAGTTTCAGTTGCCGTGAAGCAGGGAAGAATCGTTCCAGAAAGGCCTCCTTTAGTTCTCCCCATGTGCGGATGGAATCATGGGGGAGCTCGTTCAGCCACCTTATTGCCTCCCCAGACAGAGACAATGGAAATAACCTCAACCTCAACGCTTGCTGGCTAACTCATGGAATTTCGGACGACTGGCATGTAGCTAAGAAATTCAGCAAGTGTTGATTTGCATCCTCTGTGGCCGCTCCAGTGAACAACCCCTTCAACTGCAACATTTGCAGCATGGTGCTGGTGATCGTGAATTTGATCCCAGCAGGCAGAGGTGGTAGTACTATTGCCCCAGTAGTCCCAGCACCATCATCATCAGCTTGCACTGCTGGTGGGTACTGAGGGCCTTGAGGTCTCACCGGGGGTTGGTGTTGCTGTGGTGGTACGAGTGGTACCTGGCGAAGTGGTGCCGCTGGTGGTACCACATTACCAGCGATATCATCCATTCCCAACCCATCCTGACCTCTATCCGCAGGATTCACTGCCAACTCCCTCTGCCTTGCTGCTTCACGGTCCTGTGCGTTCATTCTGCGAATTGACTTAGTAAGCTCTGGATTGTAGGGAATAAGTGTTGCACCCTTGCTTCGGGTACTTGGCATACAATGCTGAACCCCTACGAGGACAAAAACAAGAAACAAGGTAAAATCAGGGACTAGACTTACAAGCTGAAAGTAGCAACTAATAGACTAGTTCTTTGCCGCGTTCCTCGGCAACGGCGCCAAAATTTGATACGCCCAAATTACACTCCAAATAGAAGAGTAAAGCGGTCGTTGGTCAAATATAGAACTCAACCGGAGTTGAGGTCGATCCCACAGGGAACACGTAAGAATTATTCTATCAGTATCGGCTTTCAGTTGTAAATGCTATTCCCAAGATAAACGTACATAATGTAAATGGGGGGGTTGCGTTATTTAATTTAACTGATTGCGCAAAGTAATTAATGAAAACGTTGTTCCGATTTTTAGACAGATAGAAAGAAGCTAGGGTGTGTTCCCCATGACTTACAATTACGACAACTAAACTGGATTCGTAACCTCGTTCTTAATGCTGCATGCCAGATCTAACAACTTAACTAATATCTAGGTCACCTTTCGGTCCTTCCTAGTCATATTTCACTCATCTCCTTTCGGTCTCAGAGTGTATGCAGCTCTAACCGTTGCTCTTGATCTCAGAATACCTTCACCTTTCAGTCTCAGGCACTTAGACTAGGTTCATGACCCCGAATCTCTGTTGTTAAACTCTTTTCCTAATCACTACATCCCTCTCGTGCATGTAACGAATACAGGCTTACCCTAACGCGTCGACTCATTAAGGAGAAGTTGAAACGAAGAATTTAACAATACATGCAATGTTTATTTGAACGAATTACCCCCAGTTTGTCTTATCTTAATTGAGTCATCATGGTTCCCACAACCCTAGTTGTGGGTTTAGCCTAGCATAGTATTGATAACTTGCCCACAACAATTAGAAGAAGACAGATTGACTTATAATTGAAGAACAAGAATCCGTGTTACAAGCTTCGAACAATAATCACAAACGCGATTCTCACAAATTACAAAGCCAAACTAATGTTTTTCTCCTTGTTCTCTTTTGTTTCTGCCATCAAAACCGAAGTAACCTAATAAAATAAAATAACATACTATTTATACTAAGTAAAACTAAGTCGATATAATTTAGGAAAAATAACTTCGGCACGGGACACGGTCCGTTACACGGACCGTCTGAAGTGAGATGGTCCGTGTGAACGGACCGTCTGGACAGCGTCTGCATCGGCATGGCCCATGGCACGGCCCGTGTGGCGTGAGACGGGCCGTGTGCTCCTCCGTGTAGCTCCACTTGTACCAATTCTGATATTTTCGACGAAGGCCCTCCGAGCTACGTCAGTTACACGGCCCGTGACACGGTCCGTTTGGTGTCAGATGGTCCGTGTGATGGTCCGTGTGAATCTCCTTGCATGATTTCCTTAATTTTCGACGAGTTGCCTTCCGAGCTACGTCAGTTACACGGCCCGTGACACGGTTCGTCTGGCGTCAGACGGGCCGTGTGGACTAACCGTGTGACATGGCTTAGCGCGAATGGCACCAAGTGTCGTGCCACGGTCGGTCACACGGACCGTCTAGCGTGAGACGGCCCGTGAGGGCCTTCCGTGGTCCAACACTTCGCCTCGTTTTTCACTCGTTTCTTGTGCTTTCCTCAATTTCCCATGCCTTTGCTATTTTTCTGCACAATATCAAAAGATACCTATTAAACCAACAACAACGCTCAAGAACGCACAATAATTCTATGTCGTAAGCGTCGTAAAAGTCGTATTTTCATGACTCATCAATCTTCCTTCCTTATAAACAATACCGGGGCACCCCAAGAGGACCTACTAGGTCTAGTAAATCCTTTCTCTAGAAAATCCTTTAATTTCTCTTTTAGTTTCTTGAAATCTACTCGGGCCATTCTATAAGGAGGGATTGATATAGGTTAGGTGTCGGGCAAAAGATCTATGCAATAATCTATCTCCCTTTTAGGAGGGAAATTGGGCAACTCTTCAAGAAACACATCAAGAAACTCATTGACTATGAGAACCGACTCAAGAGATGGAATTTTGGATGAAACATCTCCAATCCTTCCCAAATGGTAGATACAACCCTTAGAAATCATTTTACGGGTTTTGAGATAGGAATTAATATGACCCTTACATGAAGAACTACCACCCTCCCATTCAAAAGAAGGCTCATTTGGGAATTGAAAGTTGGCACCACAGATTCGATATTCTATAGAAACATAAGAGGCATGCAACAAATCCATCCCAAGTATGACATCAAAATCTACCATGAAAAGTTCTACCAAATCATAAGGAATGACTTTATGCATGATGGACATGGGACAACCTTTGTAGACCTTTTGTGCAACAATGGACTCACCAATGAGAGTGCTAACTTTATAATGCTCAACAAGAGCTTCGGGGCATGCTGAAATCTATTAGCAAGGAATAGTGTGACAAAAGAGAAATTTTCCCCCAGATCTAAAAGTGCATAAGTATCAAAATCACAAACTTTTAACATACTGGTAACCACATTGGGGGCTTCTTCTACCTCTTGACGACCATGAAGAGCATATAACCTATTAGCTTATGGGGGTCCTTGTGATTTTCCACCTTGGACTTGGGGCCTTGCATTACTACTCCTAAAATCCTTGCATAATGGCTGGGCTTAGCGAATTTGTAGCAAACATCTCCGTTGGCTAGACATCCACCCTTATGGAACTTTCCATACTTTGCACAATTTGGAGAAGCTTGTGTACCCATACCTCCTTGGGGCTTTGGGTTGGACCCCTTATTTTTGTTGAACTTTTGAGGAGGGGTATTGGATGACCCTTGATCTCCTTGCTTTTGGCCACCTTGGAGCTTACCATGACCACCACTCCCTTTGTGGAAGAATCCACCACCATCCATCCTAGCTCTTTTGCACTCTCTTGACTTTTCTCTTAATTTCGCATCTTTAATTTATCTTGCATAGGTCAGTAAGCAGGAGATGTCCATTTCTTTGATGAGCATATCCATCTTGCATTCCTTAGAGACTATGTCTGAGATACCGGATATGAACTTACTCATCCTAGCCCTTGGGTCTGATACCTTGGATGGAGCATACTTGGAGAGTATCTTAAACTTGAGAGAATACTCTCTCACACTCATATTCCCTTGCTTGAGCTTTATAAATTATTTCACTTTGGCCTCCCTCAATTGCAATTGGAATTATCTATCCATAAATGCCACTTTGAATTTCTCCTAACTAGCTCGGCCCACTTCAACACCTCTCTATTCAACCAATTAGTCATACCAAACCCTTTCCACTCCTTTCAATTGTTAGGCCACAAGCTCAGCCTTCTCCTCTGATGGCACACCTATGATGTCTACAATTCTATAAGCCTCATTGAGAAACTCAACCGGGTCCTCATTAACTTTTGATCCATAAAAATCCTACGAGTTCATTCTCATGAAATCATAATCTTTGGTTGCCGGGTTGGGTTCTGGAGTAGGAATGACAACCTCTCTATTAGCTTAGTTTCCCAATGCTTTGGCCAACATAGTGAGGGTGGTTCTAAATTCCACATGAGAAACATTCTCCTCTTGTTGCTCAGAAGGGGCTTGATTTTTGGCCACATCCCTCGGCAAAGGTGCTCTTCTTGGTGGCATTTTCTAGAAATGACCAAGAGGGCATTGTTAGTTAGAGGAATAACCTTGAATACTTCTAATGGAATGCCATGAATCATTACAATGTAAAACATGGCCTAAAACACCTTATAGACTCCTATTCATAAATGTGGCATTCTTCACAACCATGACAAGATTCTACTCGACGCAGTGTGTTGGATTTATGAGGACCATTCAAAAACCTCATGCTCTGATACCAATCTTGTTATGACCCGAGCCTAGGGCCTAGGTGAGATATGGTGAATGTGAAACACAAAGGTAAACCAAACAACCCCTTTAGCATATCTTTTGCACATCATTGGTTGTAGAATATAAAACAAATATCAACAAGTATGTCTAGGGGAAATTGGGGCTTTGGACTCACGCTATGAGGATAGATAGGGGAAAGGCATTTACATGAATCACATAACATGCCAGACTAAGAGGAGGGTAAGTATGACTCAAGCTATGGGAAAGTAGGCCCTTAGTAAGAGTAACTCCACTCTATCAACACCAACAATTTCAAGTACATCACATAGGGGATAAGGACTATAGGAAAAGTCTCCATAAAATCTCAACATCTCATAATAGGTACATAGCATAGTATCCAAAGACAAGTCCTAGGCTCACGCTTAAAGTATGAAGTAAAATAAAATAAATTCTCAACATAAGCAAGATAAAAATTGGATGTTGTCCTCAAAATGGAGGACTCACCATAATCAACAATCGTCACAAACCAAGATAGCCATGTAGAGGAAGATGAATAGGAGCATCGGTCCTTACATGGTTAGATCATGTAGACAAATAGTATGCATCAGTAATTGGATTGTACTAGTGTATGGGATGCTATAAAATTTATATTAAGCTTTATAAACAAGATGCATAATCATATATAATAGAATATAAGCTCAATATGACATGTATGAGAATGCTTTAATGGAAACCTATATGAAAAATGAAACACAACTAACTTGCATGAAAAATGAAACATAACTTATAACATCATACTATGTGGGAGAAGACCATAATTAACATATAGGACCAAGGGAGATACTTCTTGGAATCCAATGAACTCCTTCCATTGGGAAATGACTAATAAACTCCTTCCATCAGGAAAAAGCTTATGAACTCTTTCCATTGGAAGAAGGGAAATCTACATGCCAAGGTAAAGTTCCATAATTTTGTTAACCTTAAAATTTCATCTTTAGTGAACACTAGGGCTTATGTGGATCCACTAACCTAGCTTAGCCCGCAAGGACTCCTATGATGGCACATAGTAAATGAGACAAAGGTGGCTTCCATGGTTCCAGTACCAAACCCCACCAATTGCCTCGTTCGGTGCTAAGTCACACCTATGGAACACATTTGAAAACATATGCATAATTATAGTCAGTCATAAGTTTAAAAGCATAATATCATCATCATCATTATCATCATCATCATATATAAAGAGTAGCTCGTCTTAATTTGAAATCCAATATGTGAGAATTGTCCTTATCACATGGGGTCTATCTTTTGGTTAGGCTTGTCCCTTACTATCCTTAACTTTAACTCAAAACAACATAACTTTAACTTTCATGAAATTTCATAACTTTGAATTGAACCTTCATATTTGGAGATCATAGATGTCTCCCTTAGAAAACTCGATATGATAATTGGGTGGGCTCATGCATGTAAACTTTAAATCATATAAATCAAGAGGACTATGCATCATTGTAATGAAAATGATCAATTCATATCATTCTTAGACTACCCACCACATTCAGATGTATCAACTTTTAACTTTAGACTTAGAATCACATAATTCATCTTATAAAATTACCATTCTCATAATAACTAATGGTATCATAACTTTCATAGCTTTGATAATCATAAAATAACTTCACAATTAAAACCCCTGAAATCAATTAATGCAATTTCATGAAATAGATGAAGAATCTTGACATAAGTCATGCTTCCTAGGGTAATTATGAAGAAACCATAAGAAATTAACATTGAAACTTGGAGTATTTAGTAAATTAGTTTTGGGACTCCATGGGTGGAAGAACCCATGTATGAAGAAACTTACATGCCTTTTGAACCATCAAACTTGGAGAAGAAGACTTGACGGACCTTGAGAAACTATTCGAAAGCTTTGTCTTCAATGGAGGAGAATTGATCCCCAAGAAATTGGAAGCACTTGATGGAGGAATTTTAGAGAAAAGTTTTGGGAGGATTAGTGGGTGTTTAGAGAGAGATTTAGGGCTAAAAATAAGGGAGTTTTTGATTTAAGATGTTAGGATAAGTTTCCACTAACTTTCCTGACTTAAAATGAAGTTTAAAAAGTTTTGAACTATGGGGCAATGAAGGTACGCCACACACCTTTTTGTTTAGTGTAATTTAATAGAAAAATTATTTTTCGATACGAGTGACCCAAAAATCGAAGGTGATCCACCTCCTACACAATCTACCTTCTAAAAAAGAATACGAAGATGGATTTACAAAATAATGCATGAAGTTTGAAATATTTAAGAAATCATCATAGGGTGTTTTTGAGTTACATTGGGATGTGTTACACCACTATTCTTGATATTTATTTCACCTTGGAGTGACAAAAATGTATCGAGACCTTCGACAAACCTATTGGTGGAATGACATGAAAAACGATTTTGCAGAGATGGTAGCCCAATGCCCCAACTTCCAATAAGTTAAAGTAACACATAAGAGACATAGAGGCCTAGCTCAGTACATTGAACTTCCATTATGGAAATGAGGCATGATCAATATGGACTTCATCATTGGTTTACCTTATACTCCACATGATATGATTCTATTTGGGTAATTATTGATAGGTCAACAAAATCTGCTCATTTCTTGCGAATAAAATTAACATATTTAATAGAGGATTATGCTAGACTTTACATTCAGTTGATCGTTCGCCTTCATGGAGTTCTATTATCTATTATCTATGATTGAGAGGCTCAATTTACATAATATTTTTGTAAGTCTATTTAGAAGGGTCTGGGCACTCAAGTAAATGTTAGCACCAGTTTTTATCCCCAAACTGATTGACAAGCAGAATGCATTGAGGATATGTTACGTGCCTATGTGCTGGACTTTAAAGGAAGTTGGGATGATCATCTACCACTTACCGAGTTCGCTTATAATAACAACTTCCAAGCTAGTATTCAAATGGCTCCTTACAAAGCAATGAACGGGCGAAGGCGTAGGTTGTCGATCGGTTGGCTTAAGATCAGAGAGACAAATTACCTAATCTAGTCTAACAAACGATTGGAAAAGTAAAACTTATTACAAACCTATTGCAAATAGCCCAGAGTTGGCAGAAGTCTAATGTAGATGCTAGATAACGAGACTTAGAGTTTGATGTAGATGATTGAGTTTTTTCTTAATTAACGCCTACGAAGGGTATCATGTTATTTGCAAAGAAAGGGAAGCTCAGTCCCAGCTATGCTGGAATGTATAATATTAATCATAAAATTAGGCAAGGTGGTGTACAAGTTTAATTTGTCTTCAGAATTGGGAGCAGTCCATCTGGTGCTTTAAGTATTCATGTTGCGGAAGTGCATTAGATATCCTTTGCGTATTACTCACATTAAGGATATTCACATTACTGAAGACTTGTCTTATGATGTTGTACCAGTGGCTATTTTAGATTGACAAGTAAGAATGCTTTGAACTAAAGAAGTGATGGCTTTGTGAAAGTGTTGTAGCAAAACAACAATATTGAGAATGTAACTTGGGAAGCCAAAAAGGAAACGATGAAGAAGTGCCTCCTGTTATTCACAACTTAAGGTGAGCTGCATCTAAAAAAAATGGCAGTTAACTTTTTGTAGTAACTTAATTAGATTTTAAATAATTTGGATTTCACTACTGCTGGTTGTATTAGAAAAGTAACTACCGAGATACTAAGGGTTTTGAGAGGGACCTTTGGTGGACGTTAGGGTGGTTGGTGGTGGAATGGAGAAGTTTAAGGCAACGTGAAAGCTAAGAAGATTGCTTAAATGAAGTGGTTGGAGTGTTGGGATGAGGATGAAAAGTCAAGGCTTAAGGATGTATATCTATAAGATGGCAAAGACATAAGCGAAGACGGTGGTGAAGAGTGCTAAGACAGAAGCGTTTGAGCACTTGTATATAGTGCTATGTGATAAAGGTGGGGACAAGGATTGTATAGGCGTGGAATGAGAGAAAGAGAGAGAGGAAAGCTCATGACTTGGACCAAGTGAAGTGCATCATGGATGAGGAGGGTGAGGTGCTGGTGGATGGTACTTCCAACAAGCTGAGGTGGCAAGCTTACTTTAATAAACTTATAAATGAAAAAAAGGATAAAGATATTGAGCTGGGTGAGTTGGCATACTTTAATAGTCATCGAGATTTCTGTTATTGCAGTCGTTTTGAAGATGAGGTGGTTAGACGTGCTATTAGTAGGATGAATAAAAGGATGGCAATCAAACCCGATGAGATCTTGATGGATGTTTGGAAGAGCATGGTCAAGGATGGTATGGAGTGGTTGACTAGGCAGTTCAATGCTTTTATGAAGACTACTAAGATACCCGATGAATGGAGGAGTACAATGGTTCCACTGTACAAGAACAAGAGTGATATTCAAAATTGGTTCCACTGTACAAGAACAAGAGTGATATTCAAAATTGTAACAATTGCAGGGGTATCAAGTTATTAAGCCACATCATGAAGGTTTGGGAGAGAGTGGTGGAGATGAGGATGAGAAAAGTAGTGTCTATTTCAGAGAATTAGTTTGGATTCATGCTGGGGAGTTCAAATACTGAAGAAATTCATCTTGTTTGGAGATAAGTGGTGAAATATAAGGAAAGAAAGAATGACCTGCATATGGTGTTCATTACTCTTTAGAAGCCTAATGAAAAAGTACCGAGGGATGTCCTATAGAGGTGTCAAGATGCGGAAGGTATTCCAATGGTGTATATTAGGGAGATAAAGGACATGTGTGACGGAGCCTAAATTCAAGTAAGAATGGTGGGAGGAGTCTTATAGTATTTTCCTGTTGAAATGGGACATCATCGAGGATCTGTGTTGAGCCTTTTTCTTTTTGCCTTAGTAATGGATGAGCTGATACTGTCTAATTAGGAGGAGGTTCTATGGTGTATGGCAGATGACATGTGCTAATTGATGATACTTGGTCTAATGTTAATGATAGATTAGACATTTAGAGACATACTTTGGAATCCAAAGGGTTCAAACTGAGTAGGACCAAAATATAATACTTGGAGCGCAAATTTAGTGTTGTGAGGGATGAAGTAGACATTTAAGTGAGGCTTGCCACTCAATCTATACCCAAGAGAGAAAACTTTAAATATCTTGGGTCAATCATCTAAAGTTGTGGCTATATCGATGATGATGTCATATACCATATTGGGGTAGTTTGGACAAAATAGAGGATTATTGTGTGATAAGATGATATTATCTAAATCTAAAGGTAAGTTTTACTGGATGGTTGTTAGACTGTCTTTGCTGTCTGGGGTGGAGTATTGAGCAATCAAAAACTCACATGTTCAGAAGATGCAGGTTGTAGAGTTGAGGATGTTAAGATGAATGTGTGGACATACTAGGAGTGATATGATTAGGAATGATACCATTCGGGAGAAGTTAGAGGTGGCCTTTGTGGCTGACAAGATGAGAGAAGCGAGACTGTGATGGTTTGGACATATGCAAAGAAGAAGTACTGATGCTCTTATTAGGAGGTACAAGAGGCTGGATTTAGGGGGTACACGTAGAGGTAGAGATAGACCGAAGAAGTATCAGAGGGAGGTGATCGGATAAGATATGGCAAAACTTCATCTCATCGAGGACATGACCTTAGATAAAAAGGAGTGGAGGTCACATATTAGGGTAGCAGACTGATAAACTAGTAGTGGTAGGTTGATGTATGGCCATGTGATATAGTAGGTTAGTAGGATTAGTCGTGTCTTTATATCTTGTGTTGTCATTATCTGTCTTATGTTTGTTACTTTTATCGTATTTACATTCTATCATTTGCTTTTAATTATTAGTCTTTTTCCCTTTTTATCATCTATTTTCCCTTTTTCTCATATCTAGTATATTCTGCTTATGGGGCTTGATATTTGAGACAAAGGTTTTTAGAAGGCACCTCTCTATCTTAATGTGATAGTGGTAAGGTTTGCGTATATTTTACTCTCCCCAGACTCCACTGGTGGATTCCACTGGGTATGTTATTGTTGTACAATTTGTATTTCTTGTTGCAAGATAGCTATATGAGGCTTAGTAGTTGGAAATTTTAGAAGCTGATTTATGATTTGCAAGAGTAAAAGGTATATCCTCGAAAATAACATTTTGATAGATATAAATGAAACCAAGGGACTATCTTGACCCATTCGCAGATGAATGTTCTTAAGTGGGAAAACTTTGAGACTCCATGTTTCTTGTCTTCCGTAATATACATAGTGTGGCATGTTATAAGGTGTATACGACTTTGTATAGTAACCAAGGTTAATAAGACTATAGATGATTAGTAATATCAGGGATTTAAAGTTTTAGGTCAAAGGAATCTTTTAAACAAATATTCGGGGTTAAAGAAAAGGCTCAAGTAGCACTCTGTTCTTTCGAAAGGTTTAAATTGAGTTTCACCTTTGAATAGGACAAAGTGTATATACTTTGTTAATAATAGAGTGGGAAGAGGTATTTTGATAGCACATAGTCATATGTGAAGTTTTGGAGTCAAGAAAGTTGTGAGACAAAGGTTGACCGAAGTTACCATCAGCTTCTCTAAGAAATCACATCGGTCAACCTTTGTCTTAAACCACATCTTCCTAAATATAAGGACTTAAAAGGGCCATGACCTGTCAAATCAATGATCTACAAGCCTAATTTGGAATGCAAAAAACCGTGCATCAAAATAACTTCAGAGTAAAATGTCACGAGTGTTTTACTGTGAACTGTTCGAGTAGAAAACTTGGTTGCTAACTAGGACGGGTCAAGAAAACTTATAAGTCAAAAAATTTGACATTTAAGACCCCCAAACATTTCTTTTATGTTCCAAAATAGTGAGGAAATTTAAGAGAGGGTTCCCATGAGGTTCTTAAGTGATTTAGGTATGGTTTTAGTGATTTCTACTATTTAAGTTCGCCCCCATGCCTAGAAATATCTTCCTTACACTTTGTAATTATTTTCCCCTCCCATTAGATGTGTTTGGAGATATTTTTGGAAGATAGAAAAATATTGTTCTTGCTTATTCTTCTAGCTTTATAATTGGTTTGCGAAAGTAATAATCTTGGGGCTCTTTTATGATCATTTTTACAAAAATCTACGGATGTTTCATCATGTTTGGTATATATGGAAAATATGCCAATTTATTATCAATTATGAACTAGTTATAGGTGTGTATAAGCTGCATATATATATATATATATATATATATATATATAGTGTTTGTGAAGCTTAAGATGTAAAGAACAACTTTCATGAAGAACGTTTTGGCATTTAGACATTTGTTGGAGAGGTATAATGAGGGTAAGCTCTGGTCCTCCTTTTAGCATGAAATAACATGATATTTTACTTTAACTTACTAGAATACCTTCTGTAAAAAGCATTGGGATCATATCTTATTATTTTCATGATGGTATTAAGTTGATTTTTCTTTCGTTCGATTAAATTAAGCATTTATCTATATATCAATTTGGCTTTCTAGACTACTGGTTCACGTGTTTGAGTTGTTACTCTTGTTTAGTGGTGTCACTAAATTCAAAGGAAGATCATAAGGGAATTTATTAGTTATAATCAGTCCTTCTTCCTTGCTAATACTATATTTGAAAAACTTGATAAGTAACACATCGATATCCAATAATCTCAATTATAATGCTCATGCTTAAACTACTAATGCACTTAATTTTTAAATACTTTTTTTTTTACTAATTATGAAGGAACCAAGTGTAAAAAGAGTTAAGCGATGCACCTTAAGCTCCTTATAAACATGTTCAAGAGTTAAGGTATCATTCTAAAATTGAGTTAAGTTTTCAAACTTATTCAAAAGATATATACGATTCCACGAGTAATGTGTATATGCTATGACAATGGTTATGGCATTATGAAAATAAGAGTATCAATGAGCCAAGATTAGCTAAACTTTTGTTATGGCCTACTATGTGCATTTGATATTCATATCATATATGGCATGTTATGCATGGACTTTGAGATATAATCGAAGGTAAGTGACCTATTTTCCCAAATGACTATATATATGTATGTTATATAGATGGCCACAAGTTGGCAAATATGATACCAGTCCGCTACCGAAAAGGACCACAATTGCTAGCATGTAGCTGGGTATGTTAAGCATTTGCATCTATATATATGTCTACGCAACGTCTGATTAGTCAAGCATACCATGCATATTTGATCACTAGGAGGTCGAGTGTCGGATATGAAGGTTATTTCAGTTATCACACTGTTTACTACAACTATTTATGATTTCACTTTCTTCCTTATATACTAGTACATTTTCATTCGCACTCGCATCTATTGCCTTGTGATGCTGCATTTTTTCATGAATTCTGATCGATCACCCCACTAGGACTGTAGTTCAGCTGTGAGCTGGTGAGCTCCACCTCTTCCTGGAGCTTTCACAAGATGCCTACTTTTTGTTGTACAGCTCGATCCTGACAGTTCTAGTGACACTGTTATAGGCTATTGTGGGCATGATATTTTGGGTTGATTTTTTTACAAATTTTAGTCTCCATCTTTATTCTTGACATGTATATATGTGTGTGTGGTTACGGGTACCTCTCTTTTTGCATCCTCGTCGCTAGCTAGTACTTTATCATTCTGGCTTATCTACCTCAGTGTATATGAATTATTGTTAGTTAAGTCATGACCCAAATAGTCCATGCTTAGTTTTTAGACGTTATGCTGCCCAATCTTTTTCCCCTAGTCTAGTTAGATAGCATGTTCAATGGCTTACTCGACCGAGGATGGTATCGAGTGTCAGCCATGCCTCCCTTTTTTTGGGGGCATGACATGTAATATTTCACAAGCTTGAAGGTGGGAACAAGGTAGAAAAAGGGAAAACTTTATAAAAATGATATGGGTGGAATTTTTCGTCAAGGAGTTTTAAAGAAAATAATAGAAAACTTCTTAACTAGAAGGGTGTGCAACCAATCCGCATCACGTACATGGTCCAATATGGTTCAAAAATTCGTTGAGAAAAATCTCGGACAAAAATGTACTACCCTGAACCCTCTCCGCATCGCAGACCTAACAAAATATTTTTGTCTGATTTCAGTTTTTAATGTAGACATTATTGACTTTTTCGTCCGATTTTAGTCAAATCTTCCTAATTTTCCCTCATTCTCTGATAATTCATCTATTCCAAAAATTTTCTCTCTAAAAGAGTTACAAAATTCCTATGGAAGATCAAGTTAGGACTTTCAATTCCTCCTTTGATTTTCAAGCTTTTCTCAAGTAAAACACACAAGGTATGTGGATATTTATTCATGGGTCCCTTTGACCCATGGGGCCAAAAGTATTCTTCACTTTTCAATGAAAATTTTGTAAACAATGATTTTTATTATGATAATTAATCTATTTCAACGTAAATTGGTGTTAATTGCATAAAATTAATGATTTACAAATGAATTTTCTACAACGCAAACAATATAGATAGACCTTAAACTTGGTTGGTTTTTCCTCTCAGGCACCTAAACTATATTGTCTTCCTGTTGAACCCCTAAATACACTATAATTTTTCCTTTTAAACATTCATCGCTGACATGGCATAAAACATGTTATCACATTTCACGGTGTGTGAAAAGGCTTTAATGGGGCTGATGTGTAACGATCTTCTTCCCCCTTTTTTAAACCTAATTTTCCCCCTCTTTCTCTTGTTTCTCTTTTCTTCTCTTCCTTCTGTTTTCTTTCTCTTTTTCCTTAAAACTGCTCACAATCTTTCAACTATTTTTGCCTCTTCTTTCATCCCATAAAGCTGCTCATCAAGTCAATATCGAAATAATCTTCTTCACTGATTCCTTCCTCAACTATAAATGTAATGTGTCACTGTTGGGTGGTTCAGGAAATGAAGATATCATGGACGCAATCCAACTCTTGACATAGGCTCCTTTGCTGTTAAACTTTGGGGTAATTAATTTTTTTATCGAATATACTAAAGATTTCTTCTTGCTCCAAATATCAACTCCAAGAGTACTCTTTGACCAGGAAAACTCCATCTTATGTATGTAATTTATTATTTTTTATTTGTATTCATGAGGTGGATGTGGATATTTTCAGTGGTATGACAATGAAATGTTGGCTCAATCTAAGAGGGTGATATGGGATTTGTTGAATGGAGTCTGAACATATGAACTAAAGTGGAATCAATCATGAAAATATTAAATGATCTATAGCTATAGTGGTGATACTGGCTATTTTCATCTATGTAAAAAAGTGATCGAATGTGTGTATGTTATAAAATGTATGTTGGATTGTAGTCTACTCTAACGAGGGAGATTTTGACTCTTTTGTCTTTTCTATTGTAACTGGGGATGTCAAACGGATGAGATAGGTTAAATTTAAGAATGTTAAAATGGGTTGAACTAGAAATTGGGTTGGGTTGTGCCCCCCCCCCCCCCCCCAAAAAAAAAAAAAATTTACTTTGGACTCAAATGGGCTAAAATTTTAGTTGGGTCATGACCCCCCGATTTGACCTGCTCAATCTAAAAAATTTTGTGTTATTATTATTTACTTTTTATAATCACAATTTAAATTTCACCTCAAAAACATAAATGTAACAAGTTACAAATAGATAGGTAAATCGTAGAAAATATAAAATAGCCAGAAAACATACACTATATCAATGCAAGTAAAAAACCTTATAATGGTTTGAAATTAGAGATTGAATTGGGCTCAATTGAAGATTCTTTTAAAATAGGTTAAGACTTGAATGGGAAGAGATTGAACCCAGTTCAAATCTTCTTGATCCGAACCCATAAAAGTTTTAGTGGGTTGGGCGGGTTACCTATTGTTGGGCTCATTTTGGCACCCTTAATTGTAAGTGCCTTCATTTTTATTTTTGTTGTACTGTTTTTGATTGAAGGAATGAAAATAATTTATGTGGTTCTCTTTTATTTTCTTACTTGTATGTTTAAATCACTTAAACATAATCCACTTCTACAAAAAATAAAGTAAAGGACAATTATAACTGCTCGCTAACTTCCATTTTCAATTGGTATAGTGACAACACAAAGACAACTAACCAATCATACCATTAATTTTCTCTAATGAGCTCTAAAAAAACATATCATTCCATGAAACTAATCATCCCCAAAAATTAGTTATACTTAAAATACTCCAAAAGACATTAAAAGCAGTCAATACAAGTTTTTGTTCTTGATTACACATCCAAAAAATAAAATTGGTGTTGAAACTAAAAATCCGTAGGCACATTAGGTACTGCATATTGATCTTTTTGACTGACTCACACATTGCAATTGCGATGTTTTGGTAGAATCTCCACCATTTCACTCCAATCCCCGAGGCGTATAACAAAATATCAATATTTATTTGAGATGCATCCTCATAAGCTCCTGGAGCGATAACTTTTTCACTTGAAGCACCAGGCTACATAGAAGTATAGTAAAAATGAGCTTTATAAAATAGAGTAATCAATAAATAAAATTATATAGACACTTATATTTAAGGTTTGACTATTCTTCCATAGTGAAGATACTCAATCCTACAGTTTTTGCCCTTATTTGTCTTCCTTTTGATGTTAATTCTCCCAAAGCTCTTTCTATATCAGGACCGTTGACTTGATACACCTTCTCTTCCTTTACTAGTGCCTTTGATTAGACTGTTGCTTTCTTTTAACAGCTAAAGTATCAAAGCATATAGATCTGTCTTGCAAACTTGATGGTTGGCTAGACAATGTTGGCTGGCTTGAGTTTGATGGTTGGCTACGCTGGCTTGAGCTTGATGTTTGGCTAGACAATGCTAACTAGCTTAAGCTTGGTTGGTGCCTTGAGCTTGATTGTCCTATCCCATCCTATTAATAAGCTAATATTAATAATTTACTGCAAATAAGTGAAGCTAAGTATATATGACTAAAGTAACTTACCATGAGCTGACAAGCTTTTTTATTATGTCCTACTTGATGACACTTTGAACAAATCATTTTTACTCCCTTCTTAGAAAACTTTGCATAGTTTTTCCCGGGCTCATTCTTTTCTTTTCTTTTCTTTTGCACTTTTATGGCCCACCAGGCATGACTTTTGATTCAGGAGACTCAATCACTATAACACTAGTTGAGGCCACATTTTCATGTTAGGTATTGGTTGGAAAAAGTAGTCATAACTCTTCAAGAATGTCATTTTCCTATACCAATGTACCACTTCACCTTCAGGTTCTATGCCTCTGTGCTGATACGAAAGCACAACATGTTGAAATGGTATTCCTCTCAATTGCCACGTTCTATATGTAAATGCCTTCCTCCTTGTATCAACAATATGCTTATATTCACCTTCTTTGATTTCATATCAAATAGCACCATTGAATCTAACTTCACAAAATTTAGCAAGATCTTTGTTCTCTTCAAGTACTAGTCTAGCCGTGGGAAAGATATCTGAGATCCAGTATCAACAAATTCCCTCATTGCAACATTTCTATCCTTTATCTTATGCCTAAACTCCTCTAACATACTTATCATAGACTTATGTCTAGCAGCTAGTATCCAAGAATTAAATATCTCATACATATTATTTTTAACAATATCACAGTTAGAATACTCCTTAAAATATGCCCTGCACCAAGTTATTTTTTCAAAATGTAACAAGTCCTCACAAATATTCTTACCTAATTTGTTGAGTTTATACATCTTATCTTAAAATTTTACTTCAAAACTTGACTTTGCACACCTTCAAAATTAATTCCTTCTTTGTTTAACTTACTATTTTTATGCCAATTAGACTAGATATATGTAGCACACCTCTTCTGCTCACAATCTGGTAGCGACTCACACAAAGATGGTACAAGGCTCTTTTTAAATAAGGTTATAAGATAATAAAACTTAAAAGATATTAATAATAAAAAAAGAAAATAAGAAATAGGATATCAAACAACAATGAATATAGAAGTTATCTAACCATCTGCATATATGACATTACAGTCAATCCATGCCTAGAGCCTAAGTTAAAATCTTGTATCGGTTTGTTGAGAAAAAACTCTAGCTATGTTTGTTTTCTGTATCAACGACAACCCATGTAGTCGGAAACATATGTTGATTTCATTTCTACCAATAGCAATTAACAATTCACCTTTTCAAGCACCCTTCATAAAACATCCTTCAAAACCAACAATATTTCTGCACCCTTCTAACCATCCTCTCTTCAATGCATCAAAGCAAACATAGAGGTGAACAAACAAATTTTGTCTTGGCTGAGACTCTTTATCTATCTTCATCCAACATGAACTTCCAGGATTAGTATGTTTAATCATGTTTATATAATAATATAATCTTGAAAATTCCATGTTCCAATCACGTAAGTAGTCCTTAATAACTCTCCTTTTTGCCCTATATAGATAGTTCTTCCAACATACAATTCAAATTTTTTCTCACCAATTTTTGAATTTCCCACAATCATATGGATGGTTGACATGTAATCTTTTCCTTAAACATTTTTGCAACAAACTTAGAAGTACACAACATGTTCTTTGTTGAAGTAGGACATGCATGAATAGGACAAATTTTTTTACAACAAAATCACTAGAATCATTATCTATACTAGCAAATACTAACCATTTGCATTTCTTGTCTTCACGCTTAACTCTAACTCTATGCTTTTCATTAGGCTTCAGCTTTAACTTAACTTTGTATTCACAAAAATAGTGTGCAACAATGATTTAAAATTTTTTCAGCACTTTCAAATACCATATCAAGCTCAAATAGAGCTTCAACACAATCAGGATCATATAATCCTTTAATAACCTGACCTAGGGGCATAGTCGTTACATGGTGAATGAGATACTCGGAGGTACTCACCTAAGCCATCTAAGCATCTCAAGCAGCCTTATGCATTAAATTAAAACATATTACGAAAAGCCATAAGGGAAAGGAGCTATGGGCCATCTTTTGCAATGAAACAATATTAAAAAGCAGATACTTTTAAAAAAAATCTTTGTCTATAAGCATACCACTAATACATACGAACGGAACCGATAAGGTCGGTTTCCATCAAATAGAAAAAACATACGTAATGGACAATATAGAAAGTAAAAGCCTCAGAAAGGCCGTAAATACATTGTCTAAAAATGAAAATACATAAAGGAGTGGAAAATTGGTGGAGTCCCAAACTAAGGGCTCACCACATTGGAATGTACTAAGTATGTGAGATGCAATACACGGATGAAGCTATAATTCTATCATAATTAAACATAACATATAGGTATACATAAGATTAAAGAGTCATGAAATAATCTTAAACATGCACAAAAAATATGACTTAAGTCAATATGAGACCATGCATAAGGAAGCACGTAAAGTAAAGACATATCATAAGATCATGTAAACTTGTGGGAATGGACCATAACTGACAGTAAGGCTGTGTGAGCTACTACATGAAATCCAATGAACTTCTTCCATTGGGAAAGGGCCAATGCACTCCTTCCATCAGAAAAAGGGAATTTACTTGCCTAGGTAGATATCCAAAACTTATTAACTTTGCAATTGCATCTTTCATAACTTTTGGACAATCTCGAATTCTCTCAGTGCTAAGTCATCCCATGAAAAGCTTTTAAAAAGTACTCTTAGAATCATAAGTAGCAGCCACAGAAGTAGCTCAATCTGAATAATCTTTCTTAAACATCTTTTAGGGCACTAATCGTCATACATATATCTATGGTAATTTATAAATTTGAAGCTCTTCATAAATGTCGTAATCATAATTGTAATCAATTGGAAATTTTCATTGAAAATAAGGAGGGCTTAATTAATGCATGGAACAATCATAAATCACATAAATTTTAAGTAATTTCTTTAAAAAGAATATTGAAATCACCCAACCTTAATCATAGCAAAACCTATCATAGAATCAACATCATATTTCAAGTATGTATGTTTGTATGTGTGTGTATATATATATATATATAGAGAGAGAGAGAGAGGGAGAGAGAGAGAGAGAGAGAGAATACTCATTGAACTTTATGAGCATCATATAGTAGCATAGGAATAATGAAATCATCATAAGCATGCATTTAGAATTTAAGAACTTAAAGAAAATGTAAAATGCATCATAGAGAACTCTATGGATGAAAGGATACCCATAAATCAACTCACATACATGGGGAACAAGTGAGAAACATAATTGAAACTTCCGGGAAGAAACTTGGAAACCCTATCTTTGTTCTTGGGAGTTCTTGAGGACCTCTTTTGCCGTAAAGAATTTAAGATTGTAAGATGATGGAAATCAGAGCTTGAGGCTAATATACATTCCTTTTACATCCCCAAAGCAACATGGTTTTTGAATAGAATTGATTGAAATGACCAAATTTTCCCTCATTAAAAACTGTCGGAAGCCATCTTTGAGACCCCGACTATTGTTCGTAAACTGACTCACGGGCCATAGTCCTTTTGTCTAATGGCACACCTGAGAATCTTGAAATCTAACTTTCGCTAAATTAATGTCATGCCTAAAGTCCCACAAAGGCGGACTGGTACCAATTGCTGACAAGGCTCGTGTGCCAGTCTGCCTTAATGGGACTTTGGGCGTGACAAAAGTGGCATCAGAGCGGGTTGTCCTAGGGAGTCTATAAAGTCGTGCCTATGTAGAGTCTTGCTTATAGTTGTGTTGTGCACAACATTTATAAGTAGGAGGCTACGTGGCATTTAGGAGTTGTCACTTTGTTTTCATTCTTTAGATCGTGCCATAGAGCCATATGTTGTTGGTGAATCATTTCTAACCTCTAAATTTGTTTTGTATTCGAGTATGCTAGGAACAAGTAAAAGTAAAGACAAAGGGAAGGAAGTAGAAGTGGTAGTTGGTGTACTCAGTTGGGTGGGACTTCAAAATGAGGCCAAAGAGGAGTCTCTGTCACAAACATCGGAAACTCCACCAGCTCCTGATGAACCAGGAAGTAGTGAAATTCCCCAAGAACCACATAGCGATGCTACTGTGCAAGATCTAAGAAACACCGTCCAACTATTGACTCGTATAGTTGCTGGCCAAGTTCAAAGACTAGAAGGCCCAGTTATAGGTGTAGGTGGTACGAATAGGGCAGCTAGCATGAGAATACGTGATTTTCTTAATTTAGACCCTCCATTATTTACTAGGTCAGATCCTAATGAAGATCCACAAGACTTCATCAATCAGATCTAACACACTTTGGATGTTATGCATGTAAGCAGTACGAAAGTTGTGGAGTTGGCAACATATCGATTGAAGGGTATGGCTATACTATGGTATGAAGCTTAGAAGCAATCTAAGGGTACAAATGCACCTCTAACTACCTGGAAGGAGTTCAAAGAGGAATTTCTTGATCATTATTTCCCATTAGAGATTCGAGAGGCTTGTGCAGACTTGTTTTCGAATCTCCACCAAGGGAGTATGAGTGTGAGGGAGTATAGCCTTCAATTTAATTCCCTGGCCAAGTATGCTTGCAATGGCTACTACGGCAGATAGGGTTCATTGATATATGGATAGGTTCGATTTGTATCTGGTCAGGGACTGTACCATTGCTTCTTTGAATAAAGAGATGGATATAGCAAGGATGCATGCATTTGCCCAAAAATTAGAGGATTAGAGGCAAAGAAGAAGGACACAAGAGTTAGAAAGGGGGCAGTCCAAGAGGGCCAGATCCATGGGAAGTTTATATCATCCCAAGGTGACTTTAGGCCTCAGTTTCTAATAAACCACCTAAGCTATCATCCTCCTACTCTGCAGCTAGTGCTTCATCATAACTTCAAGGGTCTAGAAGTAATCAGTTTTGTCAAAGGAGTGAAGGCCAAGGTGCACGGCCAACAGGATATTCGGCAAGCCAGTAAATACCTCCTAGGAAGCCTTGTGAACAATGTAGGAGGATTCATTTAGGTACATATCATGTTGGGACAAATGTTTTTTATTGGTATGGTGTACCAGGGCATATGATGAGAGATTTCCCGAGGAGACGCATGGGTGATATAACACAACCTATTGGGTCACCTGTTGCATCATCATCATCAGTTCCTCCATTAGGTAGGGGTCATCAAGCACCTACAAGTTATGGTAGAGGGGCATTTAGCTCTAGCGGAGTCTAGAATCGCACTTATACTCTTGGGAGTCGGCAAAATTTGGAAGCTTCACCTAATGTGGTCACAAGTACATTGTCCATCTTTTCATATAATGTGTGTGCATTAATTGACCCTGATTCTACAGTATCATATATCACTCCACTATTTGCTGGGAAGCTTAAGAGAACACCTAAATTGTTGAACAAGCAATTTGAAGTGTCTACACCAACTGGTGAATCTATTATAACTAGAAGGGTCGATTACGACTGTGTAGTAACTGTTCGTGACCATGACACATTGGCTGACCTTGTTGAGCTAATGATGGTGGAATTTGAAGTTATAATGGGTATGGATTGGTTAGCTTCTTGCTATGCCACTGTGGATTGTCGAACTAAGAGAGTATATTTCCATTTTCTGAATGAGGCGGTCTTTGAATGGGAAGGCAATGTTGGGGTACCAAAGGGTAAGTTTGTTTCTTATTTTGAGGCAAGGAAGATGATATCAAAAGGATATATATGTCATCTAGTTAGAGTACGGGATATGGAGGAAAAATCACCAACTCTTCAATCTATTCTAGTAGTGAATAAATTTGTTGATGTATTTTCTAAAGATATTCTGGGTTTACCTCCAGAACGAGAAGTAGATTTTGGTATTGAATTACTTCCAGACACCCAACCTATATAGATCCCTCCATATAGAATGGCCCCGACATAATTACGTGAATTAAATGAGAAATTAAAAAACTTGCTAGAGAAGGGTTTTATAGGACCTAGTGTGTCCCCTTGGGGTGCACCAACATTGTTTGTATGCAAAAAGATGGTACCTTGAGAATGTGTATTGACTACCGGCAATTGAATAGGGTGACAATTAAGAACAAATACCCCCTTTCCAATATTGATGATTTATTTGATCAGTTACAAGGTGCCAAATGGTTTTCAAAAATTGATTAGAGATCAGGTTATCACCAAGTGAGGGTGAAGGAGAAAGATTTACCCAAAACAACCTTTAGGACACATTTTGGTCACTTTGAATTTCTTGTATGTCATTTGGGCTGACAAATGCACTAGCAGTTTTTATGGATTAATGAACAGGGTATTCAAGCCATTCTTGGATGTATTCGTGAAAGTATTTCTAGATGATATTTTGGTATATTCGAGATCAGAAGAGGAATGCAGATCATTTACGATAGGTATTACAGGTTATTCGAGATCAACAATTGTATGCCAAGTTTTCCAAATGTGAATTTTGGTTAAAATCAGTGGCATTCTTAGGTCATATCGTATCCGATGAAGGAATAAGGGTTGATTCACAAAAGATAGAGGCAGTGAAAGATTGGCCAAGGACAACAACGCCTACGGAAGTTCAAAGCTTACTAGGGTTGGCAGGATACAAAAGATTTATTGAGGGTTTTTCTTCTATTTTTGTGCCTCTAACAAAGTTGACACATAAGGCGACCAAGTTCCAATTGAATGATGCATGTCAAAGGAGCTTCCAAGAGTTGAAAAGCAGGCAACTTCTGCACCTGTACTATGGCTTCAAGAAGGCATGGAGGGGTATGGGTGTATTGTGATGCTTCAGAATTTGTCTTAGGCTGTGTATTGACACAACATGGTAGGTAATTGCTCATGCCTTGAGATAACTACGACCACATGAGAAAAACTACCTAACACATGACCTTGAGCTAGCAGCGGTTGTGTTTGCTTCGAAAATATAGCGCCATTATTTGTATAAGGTTCACGTTGACATATATACTGGTCATAAGAGTCTATAGTACATCTTTAAACAGAAAGACCTAAATTTAAGATAGCCGAGATGACTAGAGTTAATAAAAGATTACGACGTTGATATACTATATAATCCAGGGAAAGAAAATGTGGTAACCGATGCTCTGAGTCTTTGACTAATCATGAATATTGATGATCAGACTGTGGTAAGTCAAAGAGTGGCTAAGGATCTATATCAACTAACCAATCTGGGAGTTCGCCTCCTTGAAACTTCAAAGGGAAGGGTTATTATGCATAATGCAGTAGAGTCTTCATTGGTAATGGAGGTGAGAGAAAAGCAATTCAAGGATCCTGTTCTATGACGACTTAAGGAAAAGATGAGTCAGGGTATGATGAAGGGCTTTGAACTTACACAAAATTGAGTACTTCATTGCCAAAATAGATTATGCGTGCCTGATATTAATGGACTAAGAAGGAGGATAATGGAAAAAGCCCATCATTCAAGATATTCCATCCATCCAAGATGATCAAAGATGTACCATAACCTGAAGGGAATGTTTTTGGTGGGGAGGCATGAAAAAGGACCTTGCTAAATTTGTGGCTCAATGTTCGAATTGCCAACAAGTCAAGGTAGAACACCAAAAGCCGGGTGGTTATATGCAATATACAGAGCTTCCAACGTGGAAGTGGGATATAATTAATATGAATTTTGTTACTGTGTTTCCTTGCTCATTTCAGAAGTTTGACTCTATATGGGTAATAGTTAATAGATTCACAAAGTCAGCATACTTTTTGCCAGTTAAGAGTGATTATACAACTAAAGAATATGCAAAGTTATACCTTAAAGAGATAGTTAGGCTACATGGATCCCCAATCTCCATTATATATGATTGGGGAGCTCAATTCACTGCAAAGTTTTTGATGTCCTTCCAAAGAAGTTTAGCGACATAAGTGAATTTGAGTACAACTTTCCACCTTCAAATCGACGGTCAAGTAGAACACACCATTCAAAAACTTGAAGATATGCTGCGGGCTTGCGCATTGGACTTTGAGGGTAGTTGGGTGGACCATTTGCCACTTATTGAATTTGCCTATAATAATAGCTACCATTCAAGCATCAAGATGGCACCTTATGAAGCTTTGTATGGAAGGAAATATAGGTCGCTAATAGGATGGTTTGAAGTGGGTGAAACCACCTTGGTTGGGCCAGGTCTAGTCCAACAAGCCATGGGAAAAGTCAAGGTAATACAACAGCGGCTAGGAACAACCCAAAGTTGTCACAAATCATATGTGGATGCTAGAAGGAGAGGACTGGAATTCTCAGTAGGAGATTGGTTATTCTTAAAGGTGTCCCTAATGAAAGGTGTTATGAGATTTGGTAAGAACGGAAAAGTTAGCCCACGTTACATAGGCCAAATAAGATTATTAAAAGGTTTGGACAGGTTGCATATTATTAGAGCTACCCCAGGAGCTTTCAATGGTTCATCTAGTTTTTCATGTCTTAATGCTCCGAAAATGCATAGGTGACCCATCTTTTATCACTCCTATTGAAGATGTGCAAGTTGCAGAAGATCTCACCTATGAAGAGGTACCTATTGCTATCCTAGATTATCAAGTTAAGAAGCTAAGGAATAAAGAAATACCTAAAGTAAAGGTACTTTGGAAGAACCAACAAGTATAAGAGATAACGTAGGAGGCAGAAAAAGTGATGAGATCTAAGTACCTTATTTATTTGAATCTAAAGAGGAATTCCAAGATGTAGAGCGGAGGAGTTAATAGGTACATGAGTTTGAATCCTTGTTGTGCATTAAAAGTTTATTTAAATGAAGGTTCAAACTTGTTTAACCTATCCAATTATGGTAACATTCGGGGACGAATGTTCCTAAGAGGGGAAGATGTAACACCCCACATATTAGGTGTACTTGTCCTATGCATACAAAACATGATATGATTTGGTAGAAGGAGCACTAATTTTAAAAGTGCCTAACTTTTAGATTTGAGGGCTATATTTGCGTCTAATGCTTAAGACGAGTGAGTGTATATAAGTTTTAAGCCAAACTGAGAAGATCGCGACCTTAAACAAAGTGAAAAGAGTGAGGTACTTGTAGGACTTAGGAAGCTAATAGGTGAGTCACATACATGCTTAGCTTAAATAGGTTAGGTAGACGAAGACGCGGCCCAACACCGAATCTGTTCAAGTACGATAATGAGTAAAGCTCAAGTTGAAGTTTAGCCCATTTTTTAGCATTATAAAGGCGAAATATTTTCAGTCTAAGATGAATATAAAAAAGGCCCAAGTACATTCACAACCCACTTGACGATTTGGGCCCAAATTAAGTGAAGGTAAAAGAGAAAAATGGGAAGTCAAGGACCATCAAAGTGGAGCCCAATAAGGCCCACGTGGAAGGGCCAAGAAGGTGCATCACCACCTTGCTAAAATGTGGCTTAAAAACAAGAGAAATTCAGCCAAGAGTGTCTCTTTAAAAGGGGTTAAACCAGCCAATTCAAGTCATTTTAACAAAGCCAAAAAATCAGATTTTCTTCCAAAGTTTCTCCTTGCTCGCTGTTGCGTTTACAAAGAAGCTACAACAAAACTTTAGGGTTCTTGGAGAATCCCTACTCCTTGGAGGTTAAGGTAAGTAATAATACCTATGTATTTAGTGCTTTTTTTCTATGAAAGATAAGAGAAGTAAGCTAGTTGTGCTTGTGTAAATTGGAAAACATGTTTTCCAAGAGTTGCCACTCACTTTACTTATATTTTTAGAGACTTCCCTTATCTTAGTTGGCTTGATTATGAAGGGGGTTGATGTTTTTAATGAGGTTTAGTTCTGGAACACCATTTTTATTTTCCTTACAAATAAGTTCTTGCACGATATTTTAATTGTGCTTTTAGTAGGAACTTGTGGGTTTGTAATTGGATATTGTTATCTCACATCCTCCATCTACTTTGGGATTTTTTTGGACTATTTTTATGCATAAATATGTTGGAGACAGTTTGGTTGAATTTGAAATAGGTGTGGGATTGTTGACTTCGAAATGTAGCGAGAAGACATAATGTTATGCTACCTACTTGTATGTTGTGTAGAATTGTTATGTGTGGTGCTTTTTGAGCTATTGTAAAGCTGTTATGGAATTAAAACAAGCTAGATGTGACATTGACATGAGAATTTATGTTAGAAAATACGATTAGAATTTGAAAGGTTAAAAGAATACCTTTTGGTTGATAATTACAAGCTTGTTGCCCGAGTGTTATTTTTCTATGAGATTGGACTGACAAGACGTGTTTATTAGCTTCTAATACTAGTTTTATCACCTACTATGTTGCAAATAAATATTTGGGGGAAAAGGAGGTTACTTTGAGGTAATAACGACATAGTACTATGAGGTATGTAAGGCTACTTGATTTTCTATTATTTCTTATGAAATCTAGGTCCTTCCTTGGAACTTAGGGGCACTTAGAAAATCAAACATAACTAATAACTGCATATTCACTCTTTAACATGTTCATATGATCCCATACAAAGTCATTGTCAAATCTATATACATACTTGGATACCAAAGATACATGAGTTCCTTTTTGCTAAATAGAGTCCACGTGTTGTTTCATCTCTTACATATTTCATTAGTTGTGTAACTTGCTATTTTCATTATGGTAATGTCTTGCATGATTTTTTATATGCCACATGCTATATCTATAGTCCTACAGCTCCAAAATGTTATGACCACCAAAAGAATCTTCTCAAAAGTAAATAAAAGATAAGTCGAAGTTGCTTGTTGATGGGTGGTATCCCAGGGTAAAAGAATCACCTAGTATGGGTCGATCCCATATCACACATATTATCCCAAGGGTGAAAGAAAAACCTAGCATGGGTCCATCCTGATATTGATTTACTACTAATCAACTGGGGGTCGATCCTGATATTGATTTACTACTAATCAACTGGTCATTTATCGCATAGATCATATAGTAAAGAAAGGTAAAGTAATAAAAAGGACATAAAGTATAAGATCCTACAGTATGACTAAAGGTAATCTCTTATCCTTATACATTATGTATGATTTTATTTGATTTCTTATTTCATATATAGTACTTCCTACCTTACTTATTCAGTACATTATCTCCTACTGACGTCCCTTATGAGGGACCTGCATTTCATGCTGCAGGTATAGGAGCTAGTAGATCTTCCCAGTAGGAGTACATGATATCCAACTACTGTTACTGAGCTCCAGGTTGCCTCGAAGCTTTGTATGTCTAGAGCTTATATTTTTGTATTGTATAGTTAGTCTTGAGGTGGGGCCTGTCCCGAACCTTAATAGATATTGTCCGTTATCTAGAGTTTTTATAGACTATGTAAAGTAAAGTGTGGTCATGTATCATACTTTAGACATTGTGGTTTCAACTACCTAGTCATATACATTTCCTTTTGGCTTGTTATAACTGTCTACTTTCTTAAAAGAATGTTGAACATGGAAACCCCTTCTAACATTCATAGAAAGTGTATTGTTATATGTTGGTTCTCCCAAGCCTTGTCAGCAACGGGTGCAAGTCCGCCTTAATGGGACTTTGGGTGTGACAACTGAAAACCATGACAAAGAAGATGGGCAGTGCAATTACTTACGGGCCATGGTTGAACTCGTAGACTTCTTTCACATTTAGCGAAATTTTCACCTTATTCTCGATCTCATTCCACGAATCCTTATATGGGCCATATCTCATTCTAAGGGCGGTCTGATAATTCATAAATCATCTTCCTAGAAACTCCAATTTTCCTCCATGTATAGGATCCCATTCATGAACCTATCTACGAGCCGTAAGAATAGACTATGAGCCATAACTTGGTCCATGAGTTGCCCCATACTTGGAAACGTTTTCCCTTCCTAAAGTTCTATGTTCAATAACCGACCTTAAGGGTTATAGCATAACGTACAAGCCATAAACAGTCTCATAAACTAGGTTTTCCATTATTTTTCAAGCCAACATTTCTACACTCAGGGCTCCTAAATTGAGGGTCGTTACACTTACCTTCTTACTCTTTCTTCTTGTTGGTGAATTGATGAGTCTGCATGTTAAACTAGTATAGGGCTTAAATGACATAAAATATTGTCATCAATGTGTTCTTTCCCCTCATATGTTAACCAAAATGTGTGTTTGATGCAATAAATGAGGAAGGAGATGCTTGAAGGGGAAAATCTTAGCAAAATAGGACCAAAAGAGCAAATTTCCAAAAAGGGCGATTGAAATTGGCCATTGCCGAAGATTTTGGCGGTAAAATAAATGTTGCATCTAACCACCTTTGGTTATAGTGTCCAACACCAAGTGCAAGGTGAAAAAAGGTGAAGGAAAGACCCATTTAGCTGATTTCCAGATCAACTTAGAAGGAGAATAAGCTTATTGGATCCAATAACACACCTTTATGTAATGACATGGTTGATCATTTTGACATTATTTGTGAAAATGACTATTTTACCTTTTCATATGTTTCGTTGGACCTACTTTGAATGATTTGAATGGTTGGAATTGAAATCCTTAGTTTTAAAAGTTGAAAATATGTGTTTTGGTCTTTTTGAATGCTTAAGTTGTTGCAAATGTGACTATTTGTTTCATTATGAGTTTTGGAGGTTGGATCAAGGATACATTGATTCCATTATCTCCAGAATGTTTAAACTGAACTACAGAAAGTTGTAGAATTGAATTTTGAGTTAAAATAAGGTTTCTAGGCCCAAAGTTGTGATTTTAGTCATTTTTGGAACCAATGTTTGACTTTGGTCAATATTTGGGTTCAGAAGCTCTGGTCGGAATCCAAACTGTTCCAATAGTTTCGGATGGTGAAACTATTGTTAAAAATAGTCTCGTCATAATTTTTGGAGTTTCCGAGGGTAGTTTTGGTATTTGAGATTTAAACTAGTTTTATTGGATAGCATTGGTAAACATATCATGGAGACCTTAGAATCAAATTCTAGTGATTCTATTGAGTCCGAATCGATATTTCTAGTATGAATAAATATACAATTTGTGAAATTTTGCGTTTGGATGAGTTTCGGGCATCCGTTTTGTGTTTTGGCAAAGGCTGGTAGGGGGTATTTGGTGCAACCCGTTTTGTTCTCCGCCTTCGCAGAGGTATGGGCCTCTTTCTTCTGTATGACCACAGGCAATTGTCCTCCTTCGTGGAGTACATTTTGGCTGAATCAATTTTAAAGACATAATACCACCATTTTCTCTCCATTTTCAATATGTCAAGCTTTGAGGGGTGATTTTTGAAGAGAGTTTTTGGAGAAATATTTTGGGTAAGTGATTCTAACATCATTTTGGTTAACTTTTATGGGGTTTATCTTGATTTTGACTTGAATGTCATGATTTTGAATGTCCAAAATTGGGGATATTTTGTCTATGAACTTGAAACTTTAAATGATGATTTCTCAATCGATTTGAACTCAATTTCAGTGGGATTTTCACCCACTAACTCCTTTTTTTGTGTGTGTAGAATCCAATTATGAAGTCAATTTCAAGATTTGAGACTTTAGAACTTTAGCCTTAATTTTGACCATTTTACCCCTAACCCTAAACTATGCCAATATGGGTATCAGACTACTTCTCTTGATGAGTAGTAATTAATGTTGATAGCGGTTGACCAAATCAAAGGCTTGATTTGATGATTTAAGTTGATTAAAAGCTTGTCCAAGTGCTTTTTTGGCATCAAGGTAGGTTCAACTAACCTTTTGGGACTGCATTTAAGTTATTGATCTTGTCATGTGATAATTATAAGATTTAGATGGATAATTATGCCATTGAGTTGTTGTGTTGAAATAATGATGGAAAATTAATTAAGATCGAGCCGAATTGTGGTATAATCTTGATTCTATTAATTAACTGAGCTAAATTATGTTGAATTGCAGAGGACTTGAGATAGAAAGTGACTAAATGAGTCTTGTGAGATCAATTAGGAAAAGTAAGGTCCGGTATTATTAATACTCTTGCACACTTAGGACGAGTTAGGCCCCGTATGGTTGACATTCTTGATTATTGATATAATTATGATGATCTAAAATATGATGATAGTTTCGGCATTAGCTGTGGCACTTGATATAAACCCTTGGGTGCATATGATATGATTGAGTTTCATGCCTTAGTATCCCGCTTGTGGTGCTATCTACATATTATTATTGTATTATATCTATATACTGTTGGTGGCGCCAAAGTCCACCTAGACATGTTATTGTTGTGATAGTATTTGTATACTGTTTTATGACGCGAGAGTTCGTTGAGGCATGTTATTGTTGTTGTACCTCTATATACTATGTCATTGATATATGTATTCCCCTTTATATCTCTCTACTGACGCCAACGCCAATCGAGGTATCATTGGCGCCAGAGTCCACCGAGGTACTAGAGACTTCTCCATTGACGCTAGAGTTTGCTGAGGTGTCATCAACGCCGGTGACCATCATGAAACTTGAGAGACTTTCTGTATGGTCTGTCGAGGCCCACATGGGTTCTACCGTGTAGCTCTAGAACATTGACACTCTTGTCTATCGTATTCCCTTTTCATGCATGGCTTTCATATGTATGCATTGCATCTCTAATTGACAGATTTATTTTACTCATGTATATATGGTTAACATTATACACTAACCCCTTTCTTGCAGGTGTTAGTATTCTTCGTTATTGCATAATTGTTTGACTTCTTTTATCCAGACGGTTGAACCTACTAGGTATATTTGATGTATTCACCCCTACTTTGTTTCCTCCCTGCCGATCGTGCACATTGTATTGGATATGGTAGTTGATCCTTCCATCTGAGTGCTATTGTTATCATCTAGATCCCAGCGACGAGGCTCAGACTTTGAGTCGTCGTGGCTCTTTTATCTTATTTATTTCCTTTCTCTCATACTATGTATCAGTTATTTATGAGACAATGTTTTATTTTCCTTCAAGACAGTTGTATTTACTTTTTGTATGGGGTTTCATCCTAGTTACAACCTAAAGCTTTTGAAACTAAAATACAAACCTCAATCGTCGATCACTAATTTATGACCCGTGGTTCCTTCAACGGCTCATGAATACCCTTCGTAGTTTCACCCAACACATACAAAATTTTACATTTTCGGACTTCTGATGTGTTGCTCAAGTGCCTCAACTTTTATACAAGGATGAGTTATGGTGGAAAAACAAGTATAAACCCAACTATCTTTGGTGTCGATCCTATGAGGAGTGCTAGTAGTGATTCAAATGAAAGAAGTATGTTATTACACTAATTAATTATGATTCAGATTAATGAAATACAAAGTTCGTAACTAAACTTCTAACACGAAATCACTAATTGAAATGATGAAATGAATTCAGAGTTGAAAATATACTTGAGGAGTAAGCAATTGAGTGACAACACATATGCATGAATAATGGACAATTGATAAAAATATTGATTTTATATGGGTAGGCTAAAATTTCTTATAACTATTGCGAAAGTTAAGTCAACTACAACATTTTATACAAATCTGTCAAGATCTCACGTGTATATATTGTAATACCCCATATGTTGAAAAGCCTAGAAATGTAAAAGTTACAGAAAATATTGGGATTGGACTGAATATATGATCTAATTTGTGACTCATGGTTTGTTCCAGGGGCCGTAGATAGGTGTCGTTAGACTAGACCCTAAGGAATGGAAAATTTTCTAAGTTCAAGAGGTTCCTAAGATTGAGGTCTACGATCCATAGATGGAACTACTGACCATACGATGAGCTCTTGGTTTGATGGGTGTAATCCTAGTAGCTAAACTTCTGGGCCATGCAAAGTACAATGGCTAAGCATGACATATAGAAATAAGTAAGAGTCATAAATGAGGTCTCATAAAATGTTGTACAGACAAAACTTTTAGAATCAAATTTCAACAGGATGAGACCTCTAATGTATGAGTCATACATCAATCTATGGATCGTAAACATGCCTTATAAATGAGTCTGGCAGATTTCATCTAAAGTGATTTTATGTCATTATCGTTCCATTTGACTCCTAAACTATGTCATTTTTACCCTATTAACTGACTCAAACCCTGTAGAAACAATTCCTTATTCTTTATACTTCATTCACTTTCCAATCCTCTCCAAAAATTTTAAATATTCTCTCTCTAGCAAGGGCTCTATTAAATCTTAGAGTTCCAACTTTGGGTCAAGAATTCTAAGGTATAATCCCTCCAATTCCTATGGTTCTTGAGTTGAGGTTTGCAGAGCTTCATTAATGGATTAGATTCATCTAAGGAGTTCGACTTAAAATCAATTTTTTCTCTCAAAGTTCAAGAATAAATTCTTATGGGTTTTCATTATTCTATTCCTAATAATAGGATTTTATGATTGTTACATGATTACTATAATTAATTATGCATGCTGTTACGAAGAATTACACGATTTCAATAATTTCCAAGTGAATTCAAGAAATTTAAAGTATATGATGATTAAGGCTTGATAAATTGATGTAGGTTCCTTTACCAATAACTCAAATTGATTTTAATTGCATGGTTCCTACATGATTTCTATGTAATTACATGAGTTTAATCGGAATTGTTCATGGACCCACAAATGATCCTAGTTTCCTATGTAAAGTTATGATTTCATGAATATGATTGTAAGTATGAAAGAATGATGTGATAATGGTAATGATGACGATATGATGATGAGGGTAATTTCAGACCCTAACGACTATGAAATAACGATAAGATGGGGACTATACCCATATTATATACACAGTTATGCAGATTGAATATTCCTATGGTATGACATATTCTCGTGAGGTTATTGTCACGACACGGGGTTAGGGCCTAGATGTGACATGGCGAATGGGGAACCGAGAGTCCCCAGACAAGCCTCATTTATCAAATCCACATAATTAAGTTCAAAGGTATCTAAACGAACGTAACAAGGAGACCGAAAAGTGAAAGGCTCAGAAATCCATGATCTAAAAATAAGCAAAATGAGAAAGATTTACAAAGGGCCCAACATTTGACTCTAGTCAAGGAAAAGGGGCCAGGACAAGTTCTGGGCTCACCCTTAACGAAAGAGTATACATAACAAAAAGGAGAAAATAACTAGCTCACCCTCGGAAGATGGGGCTCACCGCAAAAGAAGATCTTCAAGAATGGACTATTCGTCCAGTGGCTGGTATCCAAACTGCTCGGTCACTACATGGTAAAATCATATAGGCATAGAGTATGCATTAGTACATTTGAATGTACTAAGTATGCGGGCATGCAATGCATGTGACTTATTGGACCTACATACCGATGTTAGATGGCAAGGGCACATAATATACAAGGATCATATAAGCAAAAGGGAATTTAATATACAAGATGCCATGGAATTCATGATGCGTGCAATGCGATAATGCGCCTATATAACGGGGATGGACTATAACCGACAAACCAAATCCATGCGAGCTAGTATATGAATTGGACCGATTGGGTCCTCCCACCGGTAGGGAGAAGATTACTTGCCAAGAGTAATCTACATCACACCTTACGGCCACGATTTTCGGTGGATGGTCACCTTCCTTATGACCACGCTTTTCGGAAGGATTTACAAGAATCATATCAAAATGTCAAGACATAAGCAAGATAGACGAATATCATCCGTCCCTATGTTGGCACATAGTTTAAGGAAAAAGGGAGGGCCCCCAATCCATCGGTGCTAAGTCAATCATATCCCACTAGAATACTTATATATATATGCAAGTGCTTTCAAAAGAGTCAAGTATCCATTTCAAAACGTTCAATGTACATATAGACTCAAATGCCAAAATCACAAGATCAAAATCAAGATTTTCATGCAAGGAATAGCTCATCTACGTGTACAAGATGGTGCAATCACCCAAGATGCTCAAAGAGCCAAAGTACAAGGTGGTGCAAGCACCCAAGATGCTCCAAGAGCCAAAGTACAAGACATATATGTGCTCACATTTTGTCATAACCCATATTTTACCAAAATCATATCACAAGACATAATTGGGTTTATCCCACTTCAAAATTTCCATGTAGACTAATGATCATGAGTGCAATACAAGGCATGATATGGGTATGACATGGGTAATGTAGGGTAAATTCTAAAATTAGCAATATAATATGAAATCCATAATAAAATTCATATGAAAATTATAGTATAGATCACCCATGCATAATACAATCTTTAAAGGGACATGCATGTTCAAGATTTGCATAATTTCAAGTAATTCATCATACTAGAGCTTAACAAAACTTTAAATTCGGAATAATGTGCAGCCCATGCATTGTTCAAAGTTGGCAAGATTAAATAGTAAAACTCACATTAATGTAGGCAAATTCATAAAACAACTTGAAGGGAATTTTGGGTCTTCTTGGTTGAAAGTAATGAAGAATCAATTCCATATACCTGATTTGAAGATGAACTTGAGGATAAAAGGGACTCCAAATTGAAAGCCTTGACTTGAAGATCGTAGAGAGAAGTTGGAGAATCTTGTAGGAGTGTATTTTAGAGAGAGAGGGAGAGAAATGAGAAAATCGCTGAAAATGAAGGAGTTCAGCTAGTTTAAGGGGCTTAGAAGGGGTGGAAAAGACCCAATTCACGTTTAAAATAATCTAAATTTCAAAAATGCCATTACTGAAATGGACCTAAATTTGGTCCGTCTGAGTCGCACGGCTCAGTACACGGCCCATGTAGCTTCACACAGACCGTGAACAAGGCCGTGGTCCTAGAATTAAAATTCTCAGAGGCAAAATTTCCCAAACTAAGTAGTACCACACGGACCATCTGGAGTCACATGGACCGTGACCCCATCCGTGTACAGGTAATTTTCCTCACAGCAACTAAACGAAAGGCCATACGGACCCTGTGGCTCCACATGGACCATGTAGGCCTTTCCGTGAAGGGGCCACTGTCACTCCACGGGAGGCCCATACGGGCTGGCTCCACATGGGCCGTGTAGGCTCCTCCGTGGAGTGATGCCTGATAGTTTTTCCTGGTGAACAATTTTGGACATCAAGGTAATGCTAGTGAGAGAAACATCCGGATCTTTACATCATCTCCCTCTTGGGTACATTCGTCCCCGAATGTGCAAGAACAAGGCTTTTAAGGTTACAGTTAGTGCAAGATACATCCAAAACAAGACAAAAATGCTTGATTCACATCAACATAAAAATGTTTGTACCAAAAATATCATGCAAAAACCATAGTTCAAGACCAAAGCTCATGTCAAGATTGCATCCAAATCACTTGTAAAAGAAAAAGATCTTTTAGCGCACACATATCCATAACATGTCATGAGACTCAAGAAGGCAAGAAATGATACAAGTAGATAAGGAAGATTCCTAGTATCTTAGGCTTGAGTAGATTGGAAAAGATAAGGGTATCGCTTCATCACTCCAGCTCCGCCTCCAAAGTAGCACTCTCCACTTGTTGATTTTTCCAAAGTACCTTCACCGAAGACACATCCTTGTTAAGAAGCCGCTTTACTTGCCTATCCAAGATTGCTACCGGCACTTCCTCATAAGACAAATTTTCTTCAACCTTAATACCTTCCAAAGGCATAATGGTGCTAGGATCACCAATTAGCTTCCTCAACATAGATACATGGAAGACCGGGTGAATGGAACTCAAATCCGGAGGTAACTCCAACTTGTAAGCCACACTTCCAATCTGCTGAACAATTTCGTAAGGACCAACATACCGGGGGCTTAGCTTGCCCTTCTTACCAAAACGCATCATACCCTTCATAGGAGAAACCTTCACATATGCCCAATCAACATGAAATTCAAGGTCCCGCCTCCTAGTATCCGAATAGGACTTTTTGCTACTTTGGGACGCTCTCAATCTTTCCGTAATTGTCTTTACCTTCGCTATAGCATCCAATACCAAATCAAGGCCAACTATAGCCATTTCTCCCTACTCGAACCACCCCACCGGCGACCTACACCTTCTCCCATACAACACTTCAAACAACGCCATACCAATGCTAGCATGGAAGCTATTATTTTAAGCAAACTCGATGATTGGAAGATGGTCATCCCAATTCCCTTTAAACTCCAACACACATGCCCTCAACATATCCTCCAAGGTTTGAATAGTCCTCTCCGCTTGGCCATCGATTTGAGGGTGAAAAGTGGAGCTCAACTTAATCTTGGTTCTAAGGCCCTTTAGAAAAGACCTCCAAACGTGGAAGTGAATTGAGCACCACGATCTGATATGATAGACCTAGGTACATAATGCAACCTCACCAACTCCTGGATATACAACCTCGCATAGTCCTCGGCACTACAAGTAGCCTTGACTGGGAGAAATGAGCCGATTTTGTCATTCGATCCATAACAACCTAGATGGAGTCAAATTGCTTTCGGGTCCGAGGAAATCCAACCACAAAGTCCATATTTACATCCTCCCATTTCCATTTTGGAATTACAATGTCTTGGGCCAAACCACTAGACCTCTGATGTTCTACCTTCACCTGTTGACAACTTAGGCATTCATACACGAATTTAGCAATATCCCTCTTTACACCGTGCCACCAATACACCTCCCTCAGATCCTGGTACATCTTGGTAGACCCCGGGTGGATTGGGTAACGAGAGTTGTGAGCCTCACTCATAATCTCCCTTCTAAGGTCATTCACATCAGGAACACAAACCCGGTCTTTGTACCGAAGCACACCATCTCCCCCTTGGGAGAATACTTTGATCTTCTTTGCAACAACCAATCTAGATCTTGTTTACCTCTCACCTCCTTCACCATGGAAGATTCTGCCCCATTCTGAACCCGAACACCACCCTCGCTGGAATCAGTCAACCTGACACCCAACCTAGCCAGTCAATGAACATCCCTCACCAATTCTTTCGTTTCATCACCAACATACGCCACACTTCCCATAGACAATCTACTAAGAGTGTCGCCCACAACATTTGCTTTGCCCGGATGATACAGAACACTCATATCGTAATCCTTCAAAAGCTCCAACCACCTCATTTGCCTTAGGTTAAGATTGCTTTGGGTGAAAACATGTTGTAAGCTCTTGTGATCGGTGAACACATCAACATGGACCCCGTACAAATAATGTCTCCAAATCTTCAAAGCAAAGACCAACGCCACCAATTCAAGGTCATGCGTGGGGTAGTTTCGTCCATGCACCTTTAACAGTCTTGATGCATACGCTATCACCTTACCATTCTGCATAAGCACACAACCCAATTCGATTCACGAGGCATCATAATACACTATGAACCCCTCTAAACTATTTGGCAAGGTCAAGACAGGAGTCAACGTAAGCCAGTCCTTTAATGTTTGAAAACTTCTCTTGCATTCATCTGACCATATAAATTTAGCCTACTTCAGGTCAACTTGGTCAGTGGAGATGCAATAGATGAGAACCCTTTCACGAACCTTCTGTAGTACCCGGCCAACCCAAGGAAACTGCGGATAACCGAAGGAGTCAACAGTCTAGGCCGATTCCTCAAGGCCTCTGTTTTTCTCGGATCCACCTTGATACCCTCTTCGGACACCACATGACTGAGGAAGGCCACTTCGTCCAACCAGAATTCGCACTTTCTAAACTTGGCATATAATTTCTTTTCCCTTAGAGTTTGGAGGGTCATCCTCAAGTGATTCCCGTGCTCCTGCTCACTTCGGGAGTAAATGAGAATATCGTCGATGAAGACCACTACAAAGCTGTCTAGGAACAGTTTAAACACCCAGTTCCTCAAGTCCATAAATACGGCTGGAGCATTAGCTAGGCCAAACGACATCACCACAAATTCAAAATGCCCGTACCTTGTTCGTAAAACTGTTTTGGGGATATCACATTCCCTAATCTTCAACTGATGATAACCAGAACGGAGATCAATTTTTGAGAAGTGAGTGGCACCTTGAAGCTGATCAAACAAGTCATCAATTCTGGGCAACGGGTACTTGTTCTTAACAGTAACTTTATTCAACTGCTTGTAGTCAACACACATACGTAGAGACCCATCCTTCTTCCTTACAAACAACACGGGAGCACCCCATGGTGATGTACTGGACTTAATAAAACCCTTCTCCAATAAGTCCTTTAACTGCTCCTTTAACTCTTTCAATTCTTCCAGTGCCATCCGATACGGAGGAATGGAAATAGGCTGAGTATCTGGAAGGAGATCTATGCTGAAATCTATGTCCGGTCAGGAGGAATTCTGGATAGGTCTTCGGGAAACACATCCAAAAATTTATTCACCACAGGGACCGACTCTAGGCATTCTAGAATCCATTTCCTTGACCCTCATGATATGATAGATGCACCCCTTAGAAATTATTTTCCGCACCTTAAGGTAGGAAATAAACCGACCTTTAATAGAGGAGTCACTACCCTTCCATTCTAGAACTGGCTCATCGGGAGGTTGGAACTGGACTTTTTGGGTTCTACAATCTATGGAAGCATAAGATACATGCAGCCAATCCATTCCAAGAATCACATCAAAATCAAACATCTCAAGCTCCACAAGATCATATGGAAAAAGTTTATGCAACACATCAACAGGGCATCCGTAATAAACTCTATGAGCAATGGTAGATTCACCCATGGGGGTGTAGACCAAGAAAGGCTCCCCCGAACTTAACAGCCAATAGCGGAGTCACAAAAGACAAATTTGCACCCGAGTAAAGAAAAACATAAGCATTAAATCCAAAGACTTTTAACACACCAATCACGACATATGGAGCTTCCTCGACATCCTGGCGGGCATGGAGTATATAGAACCTGTTGTTCCTTGGGGCAGTACCTTGGGGACCCTATTGTTAACCCTGCCCACCTTTGGCTACCTGACCTTAGCCTCCACGCGCATTCCTAGGGCAATCAACAACCTTATGATTCTTACTTCTGCATCCGAAGCAAAGTTCCAAATCCCTCCAATAGGCACTTATGCGAGCATTGGCCACCTGAGCTCCCGAACCTTGGCCCTACTGAAAGTGACCAAAACCCACATTTCTAGTACCGGAGAACCTACCATCAAAGGGGGCTTTCTTGGGATCATGTGCTCTTTTCTCCTTGAGTTTCTCCCCTTCAATTTACTCAACATACACCATTAGTCTGGCAATATCCATGTCTCCAATCAGTATAACAGTACGATATTCTTTCACAAGCAAGTTAGAAATACTCAAAACAAATTTGTGTATCCTTGCATGGGGATCAGCCACCAGGGACAGAGAATATTTGGATAGCTTGGTGAATTTGAGGGCATAATCCCTCACACTCACACTCCCCTTCTTAAGGTTAATAAAAAGTCCATGTTGTCCATGTCTCACTTCCAAATGGGAAGTTCTATGTGCTGCAAATAACCTCCAGGTTTTTGGTGCTCTACCTTAACTTGTTGACAATTTGAATATTGAGCCATGAATTCTGCAATATCCTTCTTCATTTTCCCCCACCAATATACTTCTTTCAAGTCATGATACATTTTGGTTGAGCTCGGATGCACTGAATATCATGAATAATGTGCTTCCATCATAATTCTTCTTTTTAGCCTATCTACATCAGGTACGCACAATCAATTTTGACATCGAAGTATTCCTTCTTGCATGAGTTCAAATGCTTTTGCCATACCTTGTTTTACATTCTCCTTAAGCCATAATAGAATGGGATCTATGTATTGTTTCTCTTTCACCTCCATCAACAATGATGATTCCGCTGCAATTTTCATAATAACTACTTTATCTAGAGATTCAAGAAGGCGAACCCCCATACTAGCTAATTTTCGTAGATCTTTGCTTACCCCTTGTCTTATCGCGAATTTCCCAAAAGTTCTTGCCATTGTTTTGCGGCTTAAAGCATCTGCTACCACATTTGCCCTTCCGGGGTGATACAAAATATCGATGTCATAATCTTTCAATAGCTCAAGCTATCTTCATTTCCTTAGGTTAAGTCCTTTTGCTTAAAGATGTATTGTAGACTCTTGTGATCGGCAAATATGTCAACATGAACTCCATATAAATAATGGCGCCATACTTTTAAAGCAAATATAACTGCTGTTAACTCCAAATCATAGGTTGGATAGTTTTTCTCATTTGGACGCAATTTCCTTAAGGCATAGGTTATTACTTTACCATGCTACATCGAAACACATCCTAGGCCTACTCCCGAAGCATCACAATATACTACATAACCTTATGTCCCTTCAGGAAGTACCAATACAAGTGTTGTCATCAATTTATCTTTCATCTTTTGGAAGCTTCTTTCACATGCATCGCTCCATTGAAACTTAGCTGCCTTATGCGTTAGCTTTGTTAAAGGTGCAGAAATAGAAGAAACTCTTTCAACAAACCTTCTATAATAACCTGCTAGCCCAAGAAAGTACGAACCTTCGTCGGTGTTGTTGGTCTTGGCTAGTTCTTCACAGCTTCTATCTTTTGGGTATGAACCCTTATTCCTTCATCAGATACAATATTGCCCCAAGAATTTCATAGATCTTAACCAAAACTTGCACTTAGAAAACTTTGCATATAACTTACGATCACGAAGAATTTGTAATACTTGTCATAGGTGATTAGTATGATCTCCTTCTGATCTCGAATACACCAAAATGTCATCTATGAATACTATCATGAACACATCCAAAGATGGCTTAAACACCTTATTCATCAAAACCATTAAAACAGCGGGGGGCATTTTCAGGCCAAATGACATGACTAAGAACTTGAAATGATTGTACCATGTTCAAAAAGTTGTCTTGGGTATGTCTTGATTTATGACTCTCACTGGATGGTAACCCAACCTCAAGTCAATCTTTGAGAAACACTTAGCACCCTGTAACTGATAAAATAAATCATCAATCCTTGGGAGGGGATATTTATTCTTTATCGTCACCTTATTTAACAGGCGGTAGTCAACCCACATCCTCAGTGTACCATCCTTCTTGCGTACAAATAAAACCGGTGCTCCCCAAGGGGACATACTAGGCCTTATAAATCCCTTTTCTAGAAAATCTTTTAATTGTTCCTTTAAATCTCCTAATACTGGTGGGGCCATTCTATATGGGGGAATGGATACAGGTTGTGTATCTGGAAGCACGTCAATACCAAACTCAACTTCTCGTTCGGGAGGCAAACTTGGGAGATCTTTAGGAAACACATAAAGAAATTCATTTACCACAAAAATAGATTAAAGGATTGGGAATCTGCATCTATATCTCTTACCTTGACGAAATGGCATATGTAGCCTTTGGGCACCATCTTCCTTGCCTTAAAATATGAAATAAACCTACCTCTTGGCGCCCCAATATTACCTTTCCATTCAAGGATTTCCTCCTTTAGAAAATGGAACTGCACCATCTTAGTTCTGCAATCCACCATGGCATAACAAGAAGCCAACCTATCCATACCCATTATATAATCAAAATCTATCATTTCTAACTCGACAAGGTCAGCCAATGTTACACGATCATAAATAGTTACTATGCAATTACAATAGACCCTTCTAGCTATAATAGACTCAATGATTAGTGTAGACAATTCAAATGGTTTAGTCCATAATTCTGGTACCTTTTTGAACTTATCGGCAATTAATGGAGTAACATACGATAGAGTAGACCCTGGGTCAATTAATGCATATACAATATGCGAAAAGATGGAGAATGTACTTGTAACCATGTAAGGTGAAGTCTCCAAGTTTTGTCGATCTCCTAGAGCGTACATACGATTTTGAGTTCTACTAGAACTAGTTGTTCCTCTAACACCCCTACCATGACCTGAAGACAATTACGGACCCCAACCTGATAAAGGCACTCTCAATGATGATGCAACAATTAACCCAGTAGGTTGGGCCATACCACCCGTATCCCTTTGAGGGAAATTTCTCATCATATGACCCGGTGTACCACATCGAAAACAAACATCTATCCCAAACCGGCATGCACCTAGATGAGTCCTCTTGCATTTCTTACAAGGCAGTTGTGGAGGTCTTGATTGGCTCATACCCCCTTGCTTTTGATGCTCTCCTATTCATTAAGCTTGGATTTCACCTTGTTGCCTAAATTGATTTCCCCTAGACCCTTGATATCGTGGTGGAGCACTAGCTTTAGAATAGGAGAATGATGGCTTGGAGGATCTATTTGAAAATTGAGGCCTAAACTCACCTTGGGATGGTGTAAACTGCCCCGTCGATCTAGCCTCTTGGACTATGCTGTTTCTGACTCTTGTATCCTCTTCCTTTGTCGCTGATCCTCCAACTTTTTGCAAAAGATTGCATCCTTGCTATATCCATGTCTTTATTCAAGGAAGCAATGGTACAATCTCTAACCAGATATGAATCTAATCTATCCACATAACGATGAACTCGATCGTCCATATTAGCAAACACGTTAGGAGCACACCTAGCCAAACTGGAGACTATACTCCCTTACGCTCATACCCCCTTGGTGGAGATTTAAGAATTTATCTGCATGGGCCTCTCAAATCTCTAATGACAAATAGTAGTCAAGAAATGCCTTTTTGAACTCTTTCCAACCAATTGGAGGTGCATCTATACCCCTGGAATACTTCTAGGTTTCGTACCACAACATAGCTACACCCTTAAATCTATATGTTTCTAGCTCAATAACATCCATGCTGCTAACATACATAGCATCCAAGGTCTGTTGGATTTGGTAAACAAAGTCTTGTGGATCTTCTTTTAGATCTGACCCACTGAATGAAGGAGAATCCAAATTAAGGAATTCGTGTATCCATGTGCTAGATAGTCTATCTGCATCACCAGTACCTGCAACTGGACCATCTTGATTTTGCCCTTGACTAGCAACCTTACGAGTCAATAATTGGACCGCATTTCTTAAATCTTGTTCGGTAGTATTAATGGAGGCTCTTGAGGTGCTATTGCCCTCCTTAGCTCCCCTGGAGGTGGAGGAGTTAGGGAACTCTGTGATAAGGACTCATCTGGAATCTCACTTGGGTAAGGCCTAACTCATGATTGGCTTGTCCCTTCTCCATAATCTATCTGCTTACCTGTGCTTCTTCTCCTTGTGATAGGCATCTTTTGGCTCTATAATCCACCTACAAATGATTTAGGGGTTAGATATAATCCACCTACGTTTAATGGCTCTATGGCATGATCTAGAAAATGAAATAAAAGAGACAACTCCTAGATGTCCTATAGCCTCATGTTTATAGATGTGGTGCACAACATATCCATAAGCAAGACTCAACATAGGCACGGCTTTGTAGACCCCCTAGGATGACCGGCTCTGATATCACTTTTGTCATGCCCACAGTCCCATTAAGGCAGACTGGCACCCATTGCCAACAACGCTCGGGAGAACCAACATATAAGGGGTTTCCACATTCAACATGGTTTCAAGAAAGTAGACAGTAATAACAAGTCGAAAGGAAATGCGTATGACTAGGCCGTTGGAGCCACGATGCCTAAAGTATGGTACATGACCACACTTTACTTTACATAGTCTACAAAGTCTCTAGATAAGGAATAGTATATGTAAGGACCGGGACAGACCCTGCCTCATAACCAAATATACAATGCAAAATATAAGCTCTAGACGCACAAAGCCCCTAAGCAACCTGGATTTCAGTAACAACAGCTGGATATCCTGTACTCCTACTGGGAAGATTTACTAGCTCCTGTACCTACAACATGAAATGCAAGTCCCCCGTAAGGGACGTCAGTACGAGATAATGTACTGAATATGTAACGCAATAGTATATGTAAAATGGGAACTCAAAATAAATCAAGTAGCAAGATATAAATGCACAACCCATAGTAAAAGACCACCTTTATTATACTTGTGGAACAATGTACTTTACATTCTTTTATTTACTTTTTAGTGCTTTATAATTCCTTTAGGCGTGTAATACAAATGACCAACTGATCAGTGGTAATAAAAAGGATGACCCATGGTAGGATTTCGCCCCTGGGCTACCACCCTCATGAACCAAGTGAGATCGACCTATGCTAGCTTCTTTCCCCTGGGCTTCCACCCACACTGTAGACAGTGTACAAATTATTCTTTAATACTTTTGAGATTGTTACTTCGGTAATCATAATAAATTTGGAGCTTTGGAACTACGTACTAGTAATATAAGATGAGACAATGGCCATTTAAGGTAGTTCTATAATATAAGAATCACATGGAATTTTGATGTACAACTTAGGAGTATAAATGACACAATTGGTTGTACGAGTGACCGTGGAATCCCTATGCTAGTGCTTGTAAGAGTAAAACTACACATTTACTAGTAAGTAATACTGCCACTATTAGAATAGCACTAGGAAAGCTTACTAGGTGATAATGAAACGAGTTTTAGATTTCATGCCAAATAATATGGAATTGGATAGCCTTACATACCTTGTCGTGCCACCTCATTATCACTGAAATGTAATCTCTCCCTTTTTCAAATATTTATCTACTATTCAGTAGGTGATGAAACTAGTATTAGTAGTGAATAAACACTTGTAGGCAGTTCACTCACACTCACAAGTTATACTCGGGAAGAAAGCCCGTAACTACCAAACTAAGGGTGTTCCTTCAACTTCTTCTCCTCTAATTACATTTGTTTTCATAACTCTTACCATCATATTCATAAAACGGCCTCTAAATATCATAATGTAGTAGGAGCAATGTGAACTTATGTCATCTAATCATCTTCCTCATGAGTTTCTACTAACATTCCACTTTAAATTTTAAAAAGGATCTCATAGTTAAAGTAACAAGGGACTCCCCTCCATGGTTGTCCCAACATGTACAAACCACTAGCAAAACTTCCCACAAGATTACCTCATATAAAAAGAACTGCTCCAACCTCACTGACACATACACAATTCCCTAATTAACTCAAGTATAAGAGAGGGACAATAATGCAGCAACTTACCTTACTTGTGAGTGATTTTTGCTCTCTTAACTTATATTTTTCAAAGGTTGAACTCTCCTTCAATCCTAGCTTGAGATAAGGATAGTATTGAAGAACCCTAAGGTTTTTTTATGGCGGCTATATGAAGATAGAAGGGGAAGAAACAGAACCTTAAAAATCAGATTTTTTCTCAAGTGTAAAATTGCTAAAAAGAGTTGGTTACATTCCCTTTTAAATGGACTAACTTAGGCCGACTTTATCCTTAATTTTGGCTGCAATTTACCAGTAGGTGATGCACCTACTTGGCCTTTTAACTTGGGCCTTTATGGGTCTCTACCTATTGGGCCTTGGCTGCCCATTCTTCCCTTTTTCACTTCATTTGGGTTGGGTCAGAATTTTCAAGTAAATGGTTAGTGACCTTGGGCCCTATAAGATGGCCAAACAAGTCTTAGTAGGTGGTACACTTGACCCTTTGGGCTAGTCAAAAAGTCTAAATAGGTGATGCACCTACTTGCTTCGTTCAGTCAACAAAGCAGCTTGTTATCTTACCTCTTTTCTAAATCATAATCCCATATATGGCATCTTAAAATTCCACGTTGGACTTATATCTCAAATAGCACCTTACCGTCTCAGATTTAAATGCTTTAATCGAGTTCATCTTAGACTCATACCCGCTGAAACATGTGGGATATCACAACAACTCTTGATCCAATTCAAATTATTACCACCTATGAGAAAAACGTAGTCTCTCACCTGTACCATAAGCCTATGTCAAGTGTCACATAAGTGGGAGTAACACGTAGAAAATATGGAGTGTTACATCTGTTTTTGCAGCCTTGTCGGCTATCCAGTACTTTATCATTTTTGTTTACTCATCTTGATGTACATGATTTGTTGTTGACTAGGTCATGACCTAAACGGTCCTGGCTTAGTTTTTCCTTTAAAAGTTTTGCTGCCTGATTTTCTTCTGGTCCATAGTTGAGTTAACTAGCATGTTTAGTAGCTTACCTGGTCAATAATGTTTTCGGGTGCCAGTTGCACCACCCCTCTCTTTAGGGCTTTATAGGTGTTCTCCTTTTATGTGATGCTATTCCCCTTTTTTTGTGAGACTGTGCTTGTGGTGAATCCTTTATTTCAAGGACAAGAACCACTTTCTATCTACCTATTTTAAGTTATGGTTATCTTATGTCTTTCCTTTGAGTGTGAGCCCTGGATATGTCTTGGCCCCCGTCTTATTCTATGTACTAGAGGCATTATTGGACATTATGAAATCCTCGTATGTGTATGTTATGTTTATGTTGGGGTACTATGTTATGTATTATGTTATGATGATATAATTATGATGAGATGTGAAAATGTGGGAAGTCCTAAGACCCTTTATCCCCATAGCATGAGTCATACATACTCGCTCCTTAGTACTTAACTGTTATTTGCTACGTGAACTCATTCCACTCCCTTTCCCGATGACATCCCCATAGTTTGAGTCCAAAGCCCAATTTCCCTTAGAATTATGTGTTTGTTGTTTAATTAAGCGTTTTTGAACCGATGATGTGCATATAGATGCTATGAGGCTTGTTTAGGGACTGTCAGTTTTCCATTCGCCATGTCACTCCTAGGCCCTAGACCTGGGTCATGACATAAAATAATAAAAATACTTAGGCTTTACGGGTAGAAGGAACCTAAAAGTAAAATCCACATACATTGATTGAAAACTCATGGAAGAAAATTGATATCCGAGAAGAAAACATTGAAACCCTAGTCCTTGCCTTCTATGAATTTGAGAGTTAAGATCCTTAGGATATTTGAGGAGGAAGATGAGTTGAAGAGAATGAGAGTTTTATGGTAGGTTTGGGGACTAATAAGGGTAGATTTAGGCACTAAACGACATAGTATTTGACTTAGTGTGCGAGGAATGTCGAGGTTGTCCTTCATTATAAACTGTTGGAGCCTATCTACGAATGTGAACTATGGGTCGTTGATTAATATATGACTTGTAGGCTGGGGGTTTCATCTTGTTACACCCCTGAGTTCGTGAAACTAGTCCTTGAACCCCACTCCACAAGAACCCTTCTAAGGTGTATAATTCAAACAATGAGTCATAAACACCTCTCCTAATTCCACCCCATGCTTAGAAAAGTTTTTCAACTTTAAGGACCCAAACCACAAAGATAATTTATGGCTCATAAAATAAAATAGGACTCGTACAATGCTTTCTCTTGGTGACACTTTCTCAACTTTAGGAATTTGTTGTGATCCACTATTCTACAGGATACTGTCTACCATTCATAGTTCCTTGTACAAGTCGCAGAACTCCTCGTACAAGCAACTCTTAGGATTTAAAATTTCATCAAGTGCCTAACCTATCTACAAGGCCTATCTATGACCCATAAACACAACTATGAGTAATAGATGGACTCGCATAACCCTTAACCAGAACCTAATTCTGCACTTCTTTCCAGATTCCAACCTTTTACCATGCAGCGCCTTACAACTTTCTACCATATGAGCCATAAATAGTGCTCTACTAAGCTTGTACGACTGTAGTAATTTTAGTTTGGGTCTAGGCCTACACCGGAGGTCGACTATCTCCACCTCTATATTTTGTAACATGCTGACCTAGATTTCCACACCTAAAGTATACTCCCAAACTTGCCAAGCATTCCCCTCTCTGATTGTTCCATCAGTTCCTGCATGTGGGGTTAGCTTAACCACTTAGAGTTCCTTCTTGAACCTTGAGGTTAGACACCCTATCCTTGTCCACCTTTTGGTCTAAATCATTTGATGAAGTAAGACCAGAGAATCTTTAGTTAAATTGAGAACAACCATTACCACTGCCAAACCTTTGGTGAGAAAAACTACCACTATCAACCTGAGTCCTCTTGGACTCCCTAAGTTTCTCTCATAACTTTCCATACTAAATTTGCTCGACGTAAGACATGATCCTTGAGATGTCTATACCTTTAATTAGAAAAATTGTCTTGCATTTCATGGGCACCACTTCAAAAATACTTGACACAAATTATGGCATCTGAGCCCTAGAGTCACAACCATAAATAGAGTCACAACCATAAATAGAGCATACTTTGAAAATTTTGTGAACTTCTGGTCATACTCCCTTACACTTATACTTCCTTGTTTTAAATTGATAAAAAATTGTATCTCGGTCGCCCTTATCGTAAGGGTTACGAAATGGTTAAGGAATGCTACTTTAAACTCCTCCTAAGAAAAAGAATGTGATCCCCTTACCCACTTACCCTTGCATGATCAAACCAAATTTGGCAAATCCATTATGTTTGCAAGTGGAAAAAGCCCTTTGGATGTAAACCCCTGATACCTACAATCTTTTGGATTCCATCGACAAACTCTTATAAATCTTCATTTACCTTGGACCTATGAAATTTTGATGAGTTCATCTTTGAGAAATCTCAAACCCTAATTGTCCTCTTGGTTCATGAGAGGATAAAGTGCTTTGGAAGGTACCCACGACCTTCTTACTAGCAGCACAGCTTGGTGCATGTTTTTTGATCCTATGTTTTTTGTTTGTCAACAACCAAAAAAATCTGTACTTCTTCACTATTCGTACAGGCTAGACGGAGTTAAGTTGCATTAAGGCAATCATTTTGTCTCAATAAATCCAGAATGACTCAACTAGATAAATTCATTTATTTCACATAGTTCTTTTGATCATGCCTTTTTCTCATTCTTCTGAGATACTACCTCACTTTAGATTTTCAAGTCACAATCTGTTATCGCTTTGGCAAATATTTTAATAGCGGTTCTAAAGTTGACATTAGTAACTTTCTCATCCAAGGGATCATTAGTGACTTGAGGTACTTTCCCCTCATTAGTATTCACTTCCCTTTAGGCTAGGTATTTTCATGGAAGTATATATCTTAAATCACAAAGAACAATTGTTTGATAAAAGAAATTATATGTAATGACCCGTTGGGTCATTTTGAGAACGAGCCCTCGCTTTTCCATAAACGATCCTTTTCGTAAATATAAATTGAAAATTTTGGACTATTCGATAATTACAGTCATTTAGTTCACGGATAATTTTAGATTGGTGGATTAAAATAACTTTTTTAATTAATATTCTATACTATTTCTCCCATATTTATCAAAAATAGGTTAATAGAATTTATTATTTTTAATATATTAAAATAAGTAAATAAGAAAAGAAAAAAATAAAAAAAATAAGGGGGTAAGTTGGAGGGCTGCGCAGCCCTCTGAAATAATAAAGAAAACAGAGAGGAACGCACAGTCGAGAAAAAAAAAAGAACGCAGAAACGCGGGAAGAAAAAGAAAGAAAAAGAGGAGAAGAAAAATTAGGATTTTCATCCTAAATCATCAAGGTAATTATTCTCATCCTTTCTACTAAGTTTTCATGAGATTATGAATAAAGTTTTAGGGTAGATCGTGTATAATTAAGAAAATATAGCCCTAGGGTTCTTAGAATAAAATTTTAATTTGGGGGGTCGTATAACGATCCGTTTTAGCTGAAATTTAACATATGAGTTTATTTTATGATGGGCAAACATAATTTGAAAGAAAATTTCAGATTTTGAATTTAAGGGCTCGGGGTGACATTTTGACCCGATTTTTGAGCCAAAAATAAATATAGCAATATGGGTGTCATTAGATTCGTATTCTTATGTGGATTATGTATTTGAACAGATTTTGACCATCTAAAAGCGTTACGAAAGACTCAAGTTTTGGAGTGTCATTCTATTAATTAAGGTAAGTGGATTTCTAATCTTCTGTTAAATATGTTGAACCTTGTATGCTCTAATGTGTATAGAATTGAGTATTTTGGGATAGAGATGAATTAATGTAGGCTTTGATCAAAATATTTTGAATTGAATAATTATTTCTATGGTGATATTTGACTTGTGAATTAATTGTGGAAGTGTACTTTAGGGGAAATATGAATTATTCGAAATTGATATCGAATTGGTACTTGTTTTGAGATGTGACTGTTGTTGAGGTTGTTATGGTATTGAGATATTAAGGATATTGCAATATTTATGGTATTGGGTAATACCCATATTCTTGTAATTTTCTCTATGTGTGGTTTATGGAATATTTTAATATTATAAAAAAATATGAGGCAATTAAATATAAACGTGAGTTGGTGTGGTGTTGTGACACTTGAATTGAAAATGTGGCTAAGTGATGAGAATTCTATTTTTGAGATATATTGTTGTGGTTGGTGATTATGAGTTGATTTGTTTGTGAACTTCATCTCATGTTCATTCATTCTATGTCACACATAATTTGCATTGATTCTGGATATTGATATGAGTGAGTAGGTAAAGAAAAAAAAAGAAATTGGGGCCGAGGTCTTTACCGGTTGAGATGTGATGCCGAGGTCCTTGCCACGATATTGTGATGCCGAGGTCTTTGCCGGCGATGTTGTGATGCCGAGGTCTTTGCCGGCGATGTTGTGATGCCGAGGTCTTTGCCGGCGATGTTGTGATGCCGAGGTCTTTGCCGGCGATATTGTGATACTGAGATCTTTGCTATTGATATTGTGATGCCGAGGTCATTGCCGGAAATTATTGCATAAGCATTGCATCTCATCCTTGCATATTGATATTGTGATGTCGAGGTCATTACCGATAGTTATTGCATAAGCACTGCATCTCATCCTTGCATACTATTACGTGGCATGGTACTATTCATGTGATTGATTATGTTATCACTTGTGGGTTATGGCTTGTGGTTTGATAATTGTGATGTACTGAAAAACTACCTTTATTGTGTATTATGTGTTGCTGGGATGAGACTTTTCTGAGTGCAAGTTTGTAGTTCGGCGGTATGTGGTTGGGTGTGAAGGAGTTACTTGGTTCTTCATTGTTTTACTCTAGGTTAGTTCACTAAGTATATTATTAAGCGAAACTAGAACTTTCCTCAAGTAGTATGAGAAGGAGTGCCTGATCTTACTTAATAATACAATGTAGACAACTGAAGTATGTGTTAGTATATGAGTATTGTAATATAATATACAAATGACCAAGTTACGTGCATTAATATTATACACAAATTTCTTCAAAACATGAAAGTGATTAATAAGTAAGGTCAATGCAATTCAATATTGATGATAAAACATTGTAAGCATATAGTAAATAGGGATCATAATCATGTGTAAGATATAAATTGTAACTGACCACAAGACCATACAATCTATAATATGGAATCATGATGATCACCCTACAACAGAGGAAGGGAAGAATACTTGACAGAATAGACTCCTTGAGAACATCATAATCATTATATGCTATATGTTGATACACTAGCTACAACTAAATATTTCCTTATGGCATCACGTATTAAGTGGATAGAGGTTACCACTAGAATTTTCATGGGTCTTTGTTATGAGTTCCCGGACCTCACCTCACCTTAAAACCTTCTCGGCACTAAGTCAAATTCAAATGGAATAGTAATCATGAATCATAAATTAGTCATGTGAAAGGTCAATATCTAATTATCAATCTAATTTCTTAACATATTCATTATATTATATCTCATTGCGAGAATCGTACTTATCAACATCTCGAATTTATGCATAGGTGAGTAAAACTTTAAAGCTTGATCCAATAAATGTGAGCATTGTACTCAGCACACCTTGAATCCATGAATAATTTCTTAACATAATTTGTTCTTTCATAAGATGACTTCATAAATCATAATTTACAATTTTCATGAAATTTGCATGAAGATCTTGTTAATTCACAATCAAAATTGATATTGAATTTACAGAAAAAAATCTTTCGTATTATTCTAGAGAATCTTTCATATTAATTTTAATAAGTATATGGATTTACAGAAAAAAGGTCCTACAACAATAGAAGTTTATTGTGGTTGTGTTTTGTACGGAGGAAAATATTTTCCTTGCATAATATTTTCCTAAAAAATAAGTTGATTTGTAACTCATTTTCTCATGTTTGGTTGGTGATTGGAAAATATTTTTCAAAATATATTTTCTATTGTTTAGTTAGTGCATAAAAATATTTTAAAAAAAAAACTTTCTTTTAGCAAGAGTAGAAAATATTTTTTTAGGAAAATAGTTTTTTGACATGAAAATATTTCATATTATGAAATATATTTTAAGAATAAATACTTAAATTCTTTTTTTGGATGGGAGTGGAGGATGGGGGGCAGTGGTAGGGGCTAGGGTAGGGGTGGGGGTGGGGGTGGAGTGGAGTAAAAAGTTAAAATATTATAAATTTAATTTTTTTAAAAAATAAAATTTTAAATTTCTTTTGTATGGGGGAGGGGGCATGGCAGGTTTGAGAAAAAAATTGAAATATACTTTAAAAATAAATTTTTAATTTCTTTTGTATTGGGGATGAGATGGGGTGGGTGGGGTGCAGGGAGATGGGGGGCCCGAGTGGAGTAAAAACTGTTAAGTTTTTTATATGCAGGCGGGGGGAGGGGGGCGAGGAGTATTAGTGCCTTGGCTGGAGTAAAGAATTAAGATTTTCAAAATTTAAAATTCCTTTAAAAATAATTTTCTTAATTTTTTTTTTGGGGAAAGGGGGGGGGGGGGGGGGAATTGAGCGGATTGGCAAGGCATGGAGGAACATAAAATTTTCAAAATATGATTTTTTTTTCAAAAATTAGTTTTTAATCTTTAATAATTTTTTTTGGGGACGGGGGGGGGGGGGGGGGGGGGGGAGGAGAGGGGGAGCAGGGGTCATGGTAGGGATAGGATAAATAAAATCAATTTTAAATATGATGGGAGTTTTGGAAATGTTTCATCATTTTTTGGAAGGAAATCAGTTTTCTTAAATTTGAGGAAAATGAGTTGATTTGCAAAATATTTTTCAAAACATTTTAATCCAATCATATATGGAAAAATTGGAATAAATTTTTCGTGAAATTTTTCCCCCATACCAAACACAACCCATATGGAAAAGTTTTTATTTCATTGTCGTTCCCTTATTTCTCTCGGATTAAACGAATTTATTAGTACTTCTATGTTTACCTCTAAGCGATGCCACTACCATGTGGTCGATATATAATATATGTATTTGATCCTTTACCATTCTCATGTTGCTATTAGTGAAACTATTGGGACACAAAAAGCAAGAAGTAATATTTGTTCAGTAACAGAGAAAAAAAGTGAAGAAACTAGCCTTGCAATTGAAAGTTTATTTCAAGTTTTATATGAATTACCTAGAAACTTTTAGCTGGCAATATTTTGTAACCTAATTAGCTTATTCTTGAAGCATGTTTGCCATGTATGTTTGCAAAAAAGATAATTGTAATTTGGGGGTGGAGTTAACTTGAAGGTGTTTTGACAATTAAATTAATTGTCAATAGTCAAGTGGTTCATAAATTTAGTCTCTCATTATCTTTGGTGAAATTTTTAGAGAAATCCTATATGTTCATCATATTGTTTATTCTCTTAAACAATAAAAATTTCCACATTGAACATCACATGTTACTTATTCCCTTACATTATTTTGGGCAAAAAACTTAACTATAAATTTTAAGAACCTAAATTACATGGCCATACCGACATTTTAATATTTACGCAAGCATACCAATTTATTTTTTTTGCAAAAAAGTACAATTAAATAACCACAACATAATTATGGCAGTTGTGCATTCAATGGTAGGAATCCCCACAAATAAGCCACATTTGTGAGGCCCCACATGTTGGAGGGTGTAAAAATGTTTAAGAAATGAAATCTTAAAATTTTCCAAGTAATAGTGGGTTAACGAAACAGACTATGGGCCGTAACTTGTGTTCGGGATTTAATGGCCAGGCTTGGTGGAAATGATGATTTTAAAGTTGAGTATACGATTTATCAGATGGTCCATAGATCAACTTACGAGCCGTAAGTCCCATCGTAGAATGAGGATCAGAGAAAGTCTTTCAGAGTCCAAAATATTATCAGACAAAACCCCTCACCTACAACCCGTAGACTGTACCACAGTGGGTAATCGTGGTCCTATCTGACATGTTTTTAAAGAGGGTAGTTTAACCTTTTTTATTACTTTACACCTATGTTACGTCATTTTATCACCCAAAGGACCCTTTTTCAGCCCCATACAACCCTAATAGACCTCATTCCTTTTCATTCTAAAATATTCCAAGTCCCAAATCCTTCCTCAACTCTCTAAAATTCTTCACGGATCTCAAGTAAGAAGTCCAAGCTAGTGTTTCGATTTTTCCATCTCCAAATCAAATTTTATTGCATTAAATCTCCAAGATATGTGGTTTTGATTGTGGAAACCTCTCCACCACAAGTTCAACTATTCTTCTTTCTCATCTACATGAAATGCATGGGTATTTATGGGTGTTTCATGAACTCTTTAATAAAATAATATTATGAAGAGATTTATGGTGTTTCTCTTTTGCTCATGATTATACATTGAAAAGCCATGTGAAACTTATGGATTTTATGAGGGTTGATATACCCTAGCTAAGTCTTGTGATGCTATATGGTGCGTTATTTTGAATAATATTCAGATGGTTCCATTTTACTCTTTTAAGTCTTCTACTTTGAATTGCATGGTTTTAATCCTATTCATATGTAACCATGATTTGATATAAGTTGTATGCCAAGCTTCTATTATGTTAAGGGCCTTATGTAAAGATTATGCAAACTATGAATTATATGAATTTTGAAAGGACTATTATGCATGTTATGAGATAAGAATATTGTGAAAGTTGTGAATGATATGAAGCCCTATTCATTGTATGATTTTAATATTCCTCGAGATTGTGACCTTGAACCGAGAAGACCTTGGTAAATAATCATTGTCCTATAACTATGTTGCCACCATAGGTTTGTGAATTAGCTAATAGATCCATATAACTCATGTTACATGGTTGACAAAAAAGGGTGGTAATCTCGTACGTCATATGTTAGTTAAGTACCGAAAAGGTGGTGTTCCCGTAAAGTTGTTATCATAAGTTAGCTAAAAAGGGTGCTGTTCCCAAAAGGTGTTTACGAAGCACTTCCTGAAATAGGGGAGTTCCCATAATGTGAGTTTTTGGTTTCCCCTGGTAAAGCATACCACTCCTTGTCTAGTGTCGAGTGAATAGATTGGGATTCTAAGTAATAGGGATTCTAAGTAGCAGCTCACTTGATCTTATATGTCGGTTATGGTCGCTTCCCATTTATGTACGATATGTTATATGATTTGATGATTTCTCATGCATACTTTCATTAAGGCCTTGAGCATCCATGACATATTGAGCTTATACCCTTGATTATGATTATTCATATTGTTTAATTGTGGCTTGTATTCTTTGTTGCATTGCACCCCGCATATTTAGTACTGTCCAAGTATAAATGCATACTTTTGCCTACATGATTCAACCATGTTGATGCTGAACTGTATATAACTTCTCAGATTAGTAATGTTATGTCTCCTTACTAGTATGTTATTACCTTTGTTTATGCTAAGTACAATAACATGCTCAGAAGGAATGTTTGGCATAGTCTCCTACATTATGCCAACACTAACCTACCATGGTGTACTGTGGGAGATTTCAATGTCGTTACTTCTCCTAATGAAAAGATGGGTAGTTTTCCCTACAACATGAATAAGAGCTTTAAAATCATCACCATTATTGAAGCTTGTGGTCTCATAGATCTTGGTTTCAGTGGTCAAAGGTTTACATGGTCTAACTTGAGGGGGATATTTAGTAAAATATGGAAAAGGCTTGATGGAGCTATGGTTAGTGACACTTGTCTAGATATCATGCCCCATACTCCCATTACATATTTGTTCTTAGTAGGGTCATAATATTGCCCATGTTTTATGGAAATAGGGGATAAGCAAAAGCCTAGTATCAAGTATTTTACGTTTCTGAATTGTTGGATTAGTCATCCAACTTTCTTAGAGGTGGTTAAAAAGAGCTAGGAGGAGAAGATGGATGTAAATTATATGGGAATCTTTCAACAGAAAATGAAGAGACTAACTTCAATTCTAAGTAACTGGTCTAGAGCTATGTTTGGGGACATCTATGCTAAAGTTAAAGAGTATGAGGAACTGATTAAGGTGGATGAAGATGATCATATCACCAAACAACACTGAATCTAGCAAAATAAATCTTAATGCCCTTAATCTTGAGTATATCAAGTTCTTGACTGGAGGATTCCATCCTCAGACAGAAAAACTTAGTTACACAAGAATTCCAAATACTTCCATGCCCTCATTAGAGATAGAAGAAGAAGACTCAATTTCCATAGGATCAAAAATGACAAACGCACTTGGTTAGAAGGTGATGATAATATTGCTAAGCCTGCTTATAAACACTTCTAACATCTTTTTGGGAGGGAGGATAGGCTCATACCTAAGGAGGTTTTATATTGTCTCCCCAAGATGGTTATTAATGAACATAATAGGGAACTCCAAACTATGTTGAATATGGAGGAATTAAGAAAGGTTGTTTTCTCTATGAACCCAAACTCTATTGTTGGTCCTAATGGCATGAATGGCCAATTCTTTCTGGCTTCCTGGAGCATCATTAGCACTATCTACTTGTTGTTATCCATTTTTTCTTTTGTGGTCACATTATGCCTAAGTTCTTCACTCATACATGTTTGGTTCTACTCCTAAAAGTGGACCATCCTAATAAGCTATATGATTTTAGGCCTGTTAGTCTCAATAATTTCATCAACAAAATCATCTCTAAAATGCTTTGCCTCAGGCACTCCCACATCCTCCCTAACCTTATATCTCTTAATCAGTCTGTCTTTGCCAAGAATAGGAATTTTTCTGAGAATGTTATGCTGGCTCAGGAGATCATCCACCAGGTCAAAAAGCCTAACGTTGGAGGAAATATAGTCATCAAGCTTGATATGGTCAAGGCCTATGACGGGGTCTCTTGGTCCTTTACCTGTTGTTTCCTTAGAAGAATTGGCCTTGGGGAACTCTTTATTGACACGGTTTGGAGGATTATGACTAATAATTGGTATACAGTGAATGTTAATGGTATTAGACATGGTTTTTCCCATTCAACTTTGGGGCTTAAGAAGGGTGATCCCTTTTCCCCAGCTTTGTTTATTTTAGGGGCTTAGGTTCTTTCTAGATTACTGAATGGTTTACACATGGACCCTCACTTTTTTGGCTTCTACATGTAGCAAAATGGTCCCCAAGTTAATCACCTAAGCTTTCCAGATGATGTCATTATCTTCACCTCAGGTTGAAAGGCTTCTCTTGATCTTGTTATGAAGAACCTTAAAGTGTATGAAGATGTTTCTAGCCAACTTATTAATAGGGATGAGAGCAGCTTCATTTTTCCTATCTGGGTTGTCCTCTATACATTGGGAGGCAGAAGGTGATATACTATTCTCCTATGATAGCCAAGGTCATTGCTAGAATTACAGGCTGGCAGGCTAGATTACTGAGTTATGAGGGGGGTGTTGTTCTGGTGAAGCATATCCTCCAATCATTGCCTATCCATATTTTTTCTGCTACTTTGCCCCTATACCAATGCAACTAGTCCATATAGGATACGTGCATTCCAATGCAACTAGTCAATATATGATATGTGCATACAAATGCAATTAGACAACATAGGATATGTGCATATTAATGCCACTAGTCCATATAGGATATGTGTGTACCAATGCAACTGGTCAATATAGGATATGTGCATATACCAATGCAACAATGGAGTTTAAGATGCGTGCATACAAATGAAACAACACAAGTATAAGTTGTGATAGCAAGATATATAACATTAATTGGATACCATGGCCATAATCTCATGAATTCTAGGTCAAGCATATCAACTAGTACAACAATACCATCAACAAGTCTCTCATCATCACCCTATAATCTATAATCCAACTGTCAAAGAAGTCGAACTCCAAAAGTCAACAAGATAGTATCATAAGCCTCTAATACATCAAAAATATCCTCAATTTATCCACTAAATCCCCAAATAGTCTCATAAGTCTCATGTTATCCAATACTATCCAAAATATCTCAACTCTCCTAATATCAGAATGATATCCAAAGTTATCTCAATTTTCATGATTTTATCTCACGTTATCAATAGTATTGCCATTTACTCAATATTCGGCATAACCAACATAATTTTCCATCAATTTCAATCATATCAGATTATCGGCTCATAATTTAATTTACATCTCACAATTATCACATAAGCATGCTCAATAACTCCAATCCAGTTCTAAAAAGTTTAGTCGAACCTACCTCGATGCTAAAACCGCACTTCGACAAGCTTCCAATCAACTCAAGCCTCCAAATGATCCATGGATCGATCAACCACTATTTAAAATAGATACTACACATCAAGAGATGCAATTTGGTACTATATTGGCACATTTTAGGCTTAGGGGCAAAATGGTAAAAACTAGGACTAAAATTCAAAAGTATCAAATCTAGAAATTGGTTTTGGAATCATATTCTACTAGAAAAATAGAGTTCATGGGCGAAAATCCTATTAAAATAGAACTTGAATTGAATGAAAAATCAAAGGTTAAAGTTTGGAAAACATAGTCTAAGGATCCCTAATTTTTGGTGATTAATTTCATGAAATCATAGATAAAATCAAGATAAAATCAAGATAAAACTCATGAAAAATTATTAGTTTAGTGTTAGAAACACTTACCCGACACAATTCTTCAAAAATCTTTCTTCAAAATCGCCCCAAAAAGCTTAGATGTTTGAAAATGGGTTAAAAGTGGTGTCTCTCATGTTTTATAACTGACCAGTAAAATGCGCAAGACCATGTCCACGAACGAGGAGCCAATCCAAGCCTAACCCTCCACGAATGCGGGGGCCTGGTCCACAAATGAGGAGCCTAACAAAGCCTAAATCTCCACGAACATGGGTACCAGGTCCGTGAACGCGGAGCACAGTACTTGCACCAACAACTATGCACCACAAAATCACCCAATATCAAAAATGCAAAATTACTACTCGGAACCCATCGAAAATCACAATTTCACAAACCATATATATATATATATATATATATATATATACCAAATGTAACTATCTAGACTCAACGGAATAATCAGAATTTGATTCTAAGGTCTTCATGACAAATTTTCCTGAGCAAGTCCATAAAACTTGTTTAAACTCAAAAAACCAAAATTGCCCCCTTGGCAACTCCAAAAATTATGGTGAGACCATTTTTGGCATTTGTTTCTTTATCCAGAACTACTGGAACTGTCAGAATTCTGATATGAGCTTCTAAACTTTGAACATTGACCAAAGTTAATGTTTGGTTCCAAAAAAGACGAAAATCACAACTTTAGGCCTAAAACCCCCGTTTTAACTCAAAATTTAGTTTTGAAACTTCTTGTAGTTCCATTTTTACATTTCAAAGTGATGAAATCGATGGATCTCCGATCCAACCTCCGAAACTTAGAATGACACAAAAACTCACTTTTTCAACAACTTAAGCTTTGAAAAAAAATCAAAACTCATATTTTCAACTTTTAAAACTTAGGATTCCAATTTCAACCATTCAAATAGTTCAATGTAGGCCTTAAGCAACTTACGAAAGGGTAAAACAGTAATTTTTACAGATAAAGCAAAAAATGACCAACCAGGTCATTATATCATTCACCACTACAAATAATGTTCATCCTCGATCTTGAAGAAAAGAGCATTATCTGAAGCCTCAAAAAGGCTGGGATATCTAGACCGCATGTTAGACTTCAACTCCCAAGTGGCCTTATCAACAGAATGGTGCCGCCACTGAACCTTCACAGAAGGTATATCTTTGTATATCAAGCTTTGGACTTGCTTGTCCAATACAACTATAGGTTCCTTTTCAAAGGAAAAATTTGAACCCAACTCAATAGAGTCATTAGAAATTACAAGGGACTCATCTGGAATATATCGATGGAGCGTAGAAAAATGAAAAGTAGGATGAACAGAAGATAGTCTCAGTGGTAAAGCCAACACATAGGCTACCTTGCCAACTCTCCTCAAAATCTCATATGGGCAAATAAATCTAGGATTTAACTTGCCCCTCTTTCCAAATCTCATCACACCCTTCATAGGTGAAACTTTCATCCAAACACTGTCATCAACAAAGAACTCAAGAGGCCTAACCCTCCAATCTGGATAACTCTTCTGGTAACCTTGGGCTATCAAAAGTCTACTCTAAACTACTCAAAACCAATCCATGGCATCCTAAAGAAAATCAACACCTAACAGCTCAACTGAACCTGAATCAAACCATCTAATAGGTGGTCTACATCTCTAGCCATACAAGACCTCAAAGGGTGAAAAGCTGAACTCAAATCCACTCTAGTACCTAAACCACACTATAAAGCGCACCAAAAGTTAGAAGTAAACACAAACCCTTTGTCTGATACTATAGACACTTGCACACCATGAAATCTGACAATATCCTAGATACACTATCTAGCTAACTGCCCTACACTGTAGCTAGTCTTTACCTGTATGAAGTGTGCAGACTTGTTCAATCGATCAACCACCACCCAAACTGAATCAAACTTGTCTAAGGCCACGACAAATCTCTAACAAAGTCCATAGTTACTCTCTCTCACTTCTACTCAGGAATGGGCATCCTTTGAATCAATCCACCGAGCTTTTGATACTCATACTTCACCTGTTGACAATTCAAATACTTCACCACAAACTCAGCTATATCCCTCCTAATGCCCAACCACCAATGATGTTGTTTAAGATCATGATACATCTTTGACACACTCGAATGAGTGGAATTTCTAGTGCAATGGACCTCATTTAATATCAATCTTACCTGATTCCTGACTTTAGGTGCTCAAACTCTACCATTAACCCTCAATACACCATCAAAATCAATAATAGCCACCTTGGATTCACCTTTCAACACTTTATCACAAATCATGCATAATCTAGGGTCCTCGAACTGGTGAGCACATATCTGATCAAGCAAAGAAGATTTAGCCTCAACAAATGCCAAAATACTCTAGGAAGGAGAAATATCCAAATGGACCATCTGGCTGGGAAATGACTGAACCTCCAAAGCTAAGGGCCTCTCCTCAGCCCTCAAGAATGTCAAACTGTCCATACTAGTACCCTTTCAGTTCAAAGCATTTGCCACCACGTTGGCCTTTCCGGGGGTGATAGAGAATAGAGATATCATAGTCCTTAAGTAATTCCAACCACCTATATTGTCACATGTTCAAATTAGGTTGAGTAAAGATGTATTTGAGACTCTGGTGATTAGTAGAGATCTCACAATGCACCTATAAAAAGATAATATTACCACAATTCCAACACAAACATAACTGCGGCCAACTCCAAGTCATGCGTAGGGTAGTTTTTCTCATGCACCTGCAACTGTTCAGAATCATAGGCTACTAATTTCTCTTTTTGCATTAATACACAATTCAAACCCACACCTGAAGTATCAAAATATACGACTAATAGAACTTCTTCCTCAAGCAAAGCAAGAATAGGTGTTGAAGTCAATAAATTCTTGAGCTTTTAGAAGCTTAACTCATAGTCATCTGACCCGGGGAATGCTATAGTCTTCTGAGTTAATCTAGTCAATCGGGTTGCTATAGATAAGAAACCCTAAACAAAATACAGATAATACCCTACTATACTAAGGAAATTCCAAATCCAAGTCACCAAAGTAGGCCTAGCGCACTCATGAATAGCTTCTACCTTGGCCAGATCAACCATAATACCCTCTTTTGACATAACATGGCCAAGAAATGCAATACACTCAAGCCCAAACTCATAAGTTGAGAACTTAGCATACATTTTCTCTTCCCTCAATCTTTGGAATATGGTCCTTGATGAGTCTGGAAATACGAATCTTGTAATGCTTTAAACATAGGATTTTTGTACCTTCTCAAGAAAATTTATTGATTTGATGTGTGTTTTTTGTTATTTTTCAGGAAAATGGTTAAGGCATGGAGAAATGGGTGAAGTTCAAGAAAATGAATGAAAAAGAGCTCAAGTGTTGGTATATGGAGGCCTCCACGGCCCATGTAGCATCACATGAATCGTGAAAGGGAACATGGACTGGCCTAGGAAAATGAAGCAAAGAATAGAACTGTACGAAGGACCACGGGTGACTTCACGGCCGTGTGTCACTCAATGGACCGTGAGGCACGCTGTCACCTCAGAATTGTCATGACAAAGGATGGTCGAAAGCATGCCAAAGGAGTTGGAAAGAAAGAGACTGATGCACCTCCCATAATGCATTTCACCAGCCATGAAAACTAATGCGGACTTGAATTTGAAGGATCACCATTGAAAAAAGCAAAAATCATGCAAGTGGAATGAAACATGCCTACCACGGGCCGTGTGACAAACCACAGACTGTGACATGGGCTGTGACACTGAGAAGAAAAGTGGACAGTAGCAAAAATCATTAAGGAAAGGGTCACAGACCATTTCATGGACCGTGAACCTTCACAAGAGCCTTACCAACTGCACGTGAGGAAATGATGTGAGTTGAAGGCCATGTACTGACTCACGGACCGTTTTATGGTTTGTTTGGAGCTTCACGCGTTGTTTAGTCACCCGTACCTATGTTGACGCCTATTTTCCTAATTTAAGTTGGATTAGGGCTTTACTTGTATATATATAATTTTTATTCAGTTGTTAGTTGTCTGAAGTAAGAATGGTAATTTGCATTTATTTACATTGAACTCTGGGATTTTAATCATCTTTTTTGATATTTTAATTTGTGGATTCATCACTTTATCAATAGTAAGTTCTTTATCATGATTTCTTTATATTGTTGTGGGTTATTTATGTTGAATATGCTAGGCTAAACCCACAACTACGGTTATGTAAACCATGACAACCCAATGAGATAGACAAATTTTAGGTGAATCTCGGGATTGATTATCATATATATCATAGTATTTTTCACTTTAACTTCTTCCTTAACGAGTCGACGCATTGGGGTGAGCCTATATTCGCTACATGCCCCAAAAGAAATGTAGTGATTAGGAAAAGAATTATGTGATAGGAATTTGGGGTTGTTAACATTGTCTAAGTACTTAAGACCAGAAGGTGAGAGTAATCTTTGATCCTTAACAAGGGTTAAAAAGTATACATTATGAGACTGGAAGGTGATGAATGAAATGCATCTAAGAAGGATATAAAGGTGAATTAGGTGTTACATAACTTGTTTGATTTTATATACATAATCATGAATAGGTTAACTGCCTAAATTTGGCTATTGTATTGGACGTCATAGGGATCACAATCCTAGATTCTCATTAATTTTTTGTCATCTAGTAGTCACTGCACCTTTTCATTACTTTACTTTAGTAACTTAGTTTGCAACATTAAAAGCCCCCATTTACATTATGCACCTTTATTTTGGCAATAGTTATTACATCTGAAAAGGGATGCTAATAGATTTATGTTCATGTATTCCTTGTGGAATCGACCTCAACACTTGTTGAGTTCGATTTGATTAACGGTCGCTTTACTATACCTTTTGGAGTGTGAATTTGGGCGTATCAAATTTTGGCGTTGTTGCCGGGGAATACGGCGAAGTATTAGTCTATAGTAGCTACTTTTAGTGTGTTATACTAGACCCTAATTTTACTTTTATTTCTTGTTTTTGCTCTTTGTAGGGAATTAGCATTGTATGACAAACATCTGAAGTAAGGGTGAAACACTTAGTCTCTTAGACCTCCAGTTTATAAAGTCGACCCGCAAAATGAATGCCTAGGAAGGCAAAGCAGCAAGGAGAGAGAGTTGGCTATGAATCCTGCAGATGGGGGCAATGATGGTCTGGGTGAGGATGACACAGCTGGTGATGGGGTACCACCGGTAGCACCACTTCATCAGCTACCACTTGCACCACTCCTGTAGCAGCAACCTGTTATGAGACCTCAGGGTTCCCAACAACCACAAAAAGTGAATGAGGATGATGATGGTGTTGGGACTACAGGAGCAGTAGCGCTTCCTCCACTACCTACAGGTGTCAACTTCACTATCACTAACACTATTTTGTAGATGCTCTGATTGCAAGGGTTGTCTAGCGAGTAGAAACTGAGGATGCAAATCAGCATGTAATGAACTTCTTGGCGACACGCCGGTTATCTAAAAATCCAGGGGTCACTAAGCAAGCAATCCGGTTGAGGTTGTTCCCTTTGTCTTTTTTTAGTGAGGAAACAAAGTGGCTGAATGAGCTTCCTCATGATTCCATCCGCACTTCGAGAGAGTTAAAAAAGACTTTCTTAGAGAGTTTTTTCCCTGAATCAAGGAACTTGAAGATCAAAGATGACATTGGGTCTCACAAACAACTGTCGACTGAAGCACTATAAGAAACTTGGGAGGGATTCAAGCATAACATCAAGTAGTGCCCCAACCACAATCTCACGGTTGAGCACCTGAAAGAAGTCTTTTACAGGTCTTGCAACTTTATGACTAATCCTATAATTGATGCGGCATGTGGAGGATCATACATGGCCAGAAATTTCCCAGACATCATACTGATCTTGGATCAGGTAGCTAAGAACTACAAGTCATGGTAAAATGGGGATGGAGATTGCTCTACATTTATTTTCGAGATGACTGAAGAACAAAGAAAGAAAAAGGAAGAATGAGATCAAGACATGGCCCATACGTAGATCCAAATGGACTTGTTGAAAAAGAGGCTACTAGGTGGAGGACTAGAAAAAGTGAAAGCTATGGAGACAATGCCCAAGTATGATGAGCCATGCTATGATTATGACGAGGAGGCTAACATTTTGGGCAGCCAGGGGGTTACCAAACATTCAACTCTGGTAACCAAGGTCATAACTATGGTCGTTATAACTACCAAGGGGACTGGCAAAACAGAGATGGTTATAGGAATGACCAAACTAGAGCATATGTACCACCCATGAACCGTGAACGCCAAAATGATGGTGGTGGAAAATCAAAACTAGAAGAGGTGATGGTAAAGGTTCTTGAAGAGGTGGAGTCCACTGAGGCAGGGGTGCAAGATATGAGAGGAGAAATGTCTATTGTTCGACAATTAGTTGACTCGCATTCCACCTTGATCCAGCAATTGGAGCAATAAGTGGGGCTACTGTCAGCCTCATTTAATTAGAGGAAAATTGGGTCATTTCCTTGTGAACTATTCAAAACCTAAAAAATAATGGTCACTACATGGTAGTAACCACGAGAAGCGGCAAGGTACTTTCTGACCCTGTTGTAGCCAATGATATAGGCATTGATAAAACAGATGGCAAGGTACCTGATCCTATGGAGGTGCATGGTGATGATGCGGGTAATGATATAGATATGGCACCAGTAGAGGCTGAGGTTACTAAAGATGCTAAAGTGTCACAATCCAGTTACTCAGTCTCTGTCGGTCATTCCGAAGCCACCACCACCATTCCCACAGAGGTTGAGGCAGAAAGTAGAAGATGGAAAATTCCAGAAATTCTTGTATATGCTGAAAGAGCCCTCAGTAAATATCCCTCTAGTGGAAGCACTTGACCAGATTCCAAGGGATGATAAGTTCATGAAGGACTTAGTCACTAAAAAGAGGACAACCACGATTGAGTTAGAAAACGATCTTCATTATTGTGGTGCCATTGCGACAAGGTCATTAGTTGAGAATAAGGAAGATCCGAGAGCTTTCACTATCTTGTGCACTACTAGGGCCTATGACTTTGCACGGGCTCTCTGTGACTTGGGTGCTAGCATCAACTTGATGCCATAGGCAGTTTACAAGCAGATAGGCTTAGGATCCCCCAAACCTACTACTATGCGGCTACTCATGGCACACTGGTCAGTGAAATGACCCGTGGGGATTTTGTGTGATGTGTTGGTCTATGTGGGCAAGTTCATCTTGCCTACAAACTTCATTATTCTGGACTTTCTAGTGGACTTTGAGGTCCCCATAATCCTCGAGAGACCATTTTTGGCGATCAGCAGGGAATTAGTAGATATAGAGCATTGGGAGCTTACATGAAGATTGAACAATGAAGAGGTAAAATTCAATGTGAGTGTTGCAATAAAGAGACCCAAAGTGGTGGTTGTAATGTCTGTCATGGATATGGAGTATGATTGTCCTTCTGAGATTCCAATTGAAGAAAAGATGAGCGTGGATGCATAGGCTGTGGTATTAATGAACTTCCCAGAGGATGGTATCAACGGGTACAAGGACTCAGTACATGTTTTGCAAGGCAAGGGAACTAAACCCTTTGTCCCCAAGAAGTATGACTTGGACTTGAAGAATAGACTGACTCCACCAGCCAAACCTTCTATTGAGGAGCCTCCTATGGTGGAGCTCAAGGAGCTGCCACAACACCTAAGGGAACTAATAACACTCTTCCCGTGATTGTGGCTGCAAATCTTTAGGAGGACCAGGTGAAAGCATTGTTGAGGGTCCTCCAAAAGTTCAAAAGGGCCATTGTTTGACAATTTAAGATATTATAGGGATTCCTCCAGGGATATGCGTGCACAAGATCAAGTTGGAGGATAATTGTGTGCCCAACATCGAAAACCAGCGCAGGCTAAATCCACCCATGCAAGAGGTGGTGAAAAAGGAGATAATTAAGTGGCTAGATATTGGGGTGATATACCCCATCTCTGATAGTAGGTGGGTTAGTCTAGTACAATTTGTTCCCTAAGAAAGGGGGCATGGCGATGGTGGTTAATGATAAGAATGAGTTGGTTCCCTTGTGACCTATCACCAGTTGGAGAGTACACATGGATTACCGATAGCTGAATAGATAGACTTTGAAGGATCATTTGCCCATGCCCTTCATGGAATAGATATTGAATTGGCTGGCAGGTAGAGGGTGGTACTGCTTCCTGGATGGGTACTCGGGCTACAATCAAATATCTATAGCCTCGGAGGATCAGGAGAAGACTATGTTGACTTGCACATATAGGATCTTTTCTTTTAGGTAGATGTCCTTCGAGTTATGCAATGCCACAACCACCGTCCAGTGGTGTATGATGTCAATCTTCTCTGACATGGTTGAAGACACCCTCGAGGTATTTATGGATGACTTCTCTATAATTGGTGATTCCTTTGACAATTGTCTATTGAATCTGAGCAGGGAACTATAACGTTGTGAGAAGGTGAACTTGGTCGTAAATGGGGAAAAGCGTCAATTCATGGTAAAGAAATAGATAGTCCTTGGCCATAAGATTTCTAATAAGGATATAAGATGGGCAAGGAAAAGATTGAGGTTATTGAGAAGTTACCACATAGGGGTCCAGAGTTTCTTGGGCATGCGGGTTTCTACCGTCGATTCATAAAACATTTCTCCAAGATTTCATATCCACTGTGCAAACTATTGGAGAAAGATGCCATGTTCCAGTTTGATGACAGCTGTCAACATGCCTTTGAGACCCTAAAGCAAAAGTTGATCTCTATACCTGTGGTGATTACACTCGACTAGGCTGCCCCATTTGAGGATATGTGTGATGTGAGTGGAATTTTTGTGGGTGTTGTGCTGGGATAGAAATGCAATGAGATCTTTCATCCCATCTACTACGCATGCAATCCCTTCAAAGGAATTATACAATGATTGAGCAGGAGTCAATGGTTGTGGTATATGCGTTTGATAAGTTCAAGGCCTACCTATTGGGCACAAAAGTGATTGTGCACACCGACCATGTAGCATTGAGATACCTCATGGTGAAGAAAGATGCTAAGCTGAGACTAATAGATGGGTTCTCCTGCTGCAAGAGTTTGACTTTGAGGTCAATGGCCGGAAAGGGACTAATATTTAGGTGGCAGACCACTTGTCCAGGTTGGAGGATGAGTTAAGAGTGAAGGATTGGTTGAACACCGATGATTCCTTTCCAGATGCGCAGGTATTCGTAGCTTTTGTTGACTTAATTCCTTGGTTTACTGATTTTGCTATCTATTTGGTAAGAGACATTATGCCTGAGGGCCTTAACATTCACTAGAGAAAAGGTTTCTTCATGAAGTGTGCAAGTACTTCTAGGATGAATCGCACTTGTTCTGAACATGTGTTGTTGGGTTCATTAGGCGGCGCATACCAGAAGCAGAGATGATGAGTGTCATGGAGGCCTATTACTCTTCTGTTGTGCGGGGCCATCATAGTGGTCCCAGGACAACAAAGAAGATCTTGTAATGTAGGTACTACTTGCCAACCATCTATAAAGATGCCTATGACTTATTGTAGGGTTGTCATCAGTGCCAGCTGCAAGGCAACATCTCTAGGTGTCAAGAGCTGCCCATGACTCCTATTCATGAAGTGGAAATATTTGATGTCTGGGGCATTGACTTCATGGGCCGATTTGTGAGCTCATATGGCATGAAGTACATCTTAGTAGTAGTGGACTACATCTCCAAGTTGGTGGAGCAGTTGCATTGCCAAACAACTAAAGCAAGAGCGTTGTCCAGTTTCTGAGGAAAAACATCTTCTCTAGATTTGAGACACTCAGAACTATCAATTGTGATAGGGGTTCTCACTTCTGTAACAAGATCTTCCATGTTGTGCTAGCTAAGTATGGGGTATGATAACACAAGGTGGCCATACCCTATCATCTGCGGACAAGTGGGAAGGTTGAAGTTTTGAATAGAGAGATCAAGGAGATCCTTGCCAAGTCTGTGAATGATACTAGAACTGATTGGGCATGAAAACTTGATGATGCACTGTGGGCTTACAGTATGGATTACAAGACCCCCATTGGTATGTCCCCATATCAATTGGTGTTTGGTAAAGCCTTCCATCTATTTGTGGAGTTACAGCACGAGGCACTCTGGCTCTAAAGAAGTTTAACATGAATTTGTAGGAGGTTACTGACTTGAGACTTGACCAACTCAATGAGTTGGATGAGTTTTGCTTCCAGGCTTATGAGAGTGCACCACTTTACAAATACAGGATGAAGTTCTAACATGACAAGCATATTGCACCATGAAGTTTCAGTGTTGGTGACATGGTTTTGTTGTACAACTCCAGGTTGATGTTCTTTCCAGGTAAGCTCAAGTCTAGATGGTTTGGCCCGTATAAAATTTCCCAAGTATTCCCATATGGTGCGATTGAGCTCGAAGCTAAAATGAGCATCGATTCAAAGTTAATGGGCAACGAGTGAAGCAACACTTAGGTGTTGCAGATGAAGCCTCAGTGATAGAGGTAGTACAAGTTGATGATGTCTAAGTAGTCAACATAGTTGCACCGTGCCACTATATTAAACCAAGTGTTTCATGGGAGGCAACCCATGCATTGTAATAGCTTGATTTAAGGAAATAAATAAAATAAAATAATATTTATTATATATCATATATTTTGTTGTTTTTTATTTGTGTTTCCAGGTAGGCATAGGTGTCATTTTCGGAGATCGTGAGCCTATACATTGTGGAAAGTGTGACGTGAGGCCAAAGTGGCCAAAGCATGGCAAAGAAGAGCATCACGTGCGCCTACATGGACCGTATAACATGGGATGGCCCGTGGCGTCAATCGTGTGACACGCGTGTCCTAGGTAAGTTTAAATATAAAATTTCTACGGCGGGGTGGACAAACAGTTCAAATAGATCGTGAAACGTGTCACTGACCGCGTAGCCATCCGTGGAGGTGGCATTTGTCAATGTGTGCTAGGTATATTTTCCAATTTCTCTAAGTCTTGGCAAACGAATGGTTTAATTGGACCATGCAATGTGACACGGCCCATGAGGCCACCTGTGGAGGAGAGAGAGATGGTCAACACGGTTGACCAAGGGTGTCAAATCCCCCACTTTGTGCCAACACACCTCATTCTCAAATTTTTCACTCTCTCTCATTCCTCACGCCTTTCTCTCTCATGCCCTCTAGTGAGTTAATCTCATGATCTGCAGCATACATCATAGTTTAGGTCCCCATATTTCAATCAATTCATCACCCTCCTTGAGTTCGTCTTCAAGTAAACTACCATATTCTTCATCTTTTAGTGTGGTTTCTAGTTTGTATGTGTTGAATCTTGCTTGAAATTAAGGTTTTGTTTGTCTAGAGTGTTAATTTTCTTGATTTTTGCATTGGGATGTGCAAACCGTTATTGTTGAAGTACCCGTAGTGTTGTCCATGGAGTCTAGTGAGTCTAGCATTCGTTAGTCTTTTTCTATTAGTAAAAATTTATTTTTCGCCTTTTTGTATGTGTAGGTTAGTATTAGGTGCTTGTGAAGTGTGAAAATATGCTCGATTTGCTTTGGGAACAAGGCTAGTCATCGAGCAGGCTCATCACAGAGCCTGGAATGGTCCGTCCACTATCGAATAGTCCATGTAGGTGCCTGTATTGAGCCCTTCGCATGTACCTGCCAAAGTACACTCTCGCGTCTTCTTGCACGGACCATGCCCTTTCTCATGGGCCATGTGGGTCCTCCGTCTTAGAAGCCTTCCCCCTCAACACTCAAAGTCCCTTAAGACAGACCATCACACGATCCTTGTAACTACTTCTTGGACCGTGTGGGGGTCCCATCCAAGGGACCACCTTTGCACACTTAGATTTTTTATTATAGTTGTTTGTAATTATGTTTTCCCACTCAAATTAAGTGCAATCTCCCTATGATAGATTGGGTGACGCCACTCTTAAGGGTTATTGTCACTTCTATGGCACAAGGGAAGTCTGAGTACCCGTTAGTGCATCAACCTGTGTGTTCCAAAATTTCAAACTGTTGTTATTCATTTGTGACACTTGCAGGTACTATGGGTCCACGTTGAAAGTCAACCCAACCTAGGGAGGAGCTTGGATCACGTCTCTATGATTCCTCAACTATATCTTCTAGCCACCAAAATGGGAGTCACTCTGGCGATGACTCCTCGGGAGGGTCCGAGGTCTGATTTACTGGCGGCCTCTCCCCTCATTCACCTTGCACTACAAGGGCTCGTGCAGCGAGCTGGACCGTAGACCTCTAGTCTTAGAAGGGGGTTCCTTATGAAGGTTGAGAAGGACGAGGCTGCCTCAGAGAAGGAGGAACAGGCACAAACCCCGAAGGTTGACCAACACCAGACTAATGATTGGGCTGACGAAATTTACCTCCGGGACAGTGATGAGAGGCCATAGGTTCTGCGGTCTCCCGAACGTTAGATCCTGAAACCGCAAGGTGGCTTATATTATATTTGCGAGGACGTTGCACAGTCCCAGGTGCTAAGGAGATTTTCACTCAGGGGATGACCAAGATCTCTAAGGGGTTCCAACGGTGGGTCATCACCCAAGAGGATCGGCTCATCACAGATCAACTTGATGGGGTCCCTGATATCAAAGTTGTGTTTGACTCATATCAGTTTGGCTGGATGGCACAACTACCCAGATATTATGGGCCAGCAACCATCGAGGAATTTTTGTCAAACTATGCCACCAGCTTGTTGGATTCAATTCATGGTGGCCATTCCAAAATATTGAAAAAGCAGCTAGCTTTTTGATTGGCCCTATGGGAGCATGTTATTGTATGTGGTGAAGGGGTGGACATTTTTTAGACCACCATTAATAGATTTCCCTTTGGTCCAGACTACCGGGCCCCGCTGGATGGCCTATATATTGATAGACACCTAAGTAATTCTGATGAGGGAAATTTTCCAATCCGACATCCTTCCGTCGCACCATTGAAATGGATTGTAGAGCGGATTTCCCTATAAGGGCTGAAGCGGCTTTGGTCTAGAACCCCAGGGTTCTAATTACCAAGTTTTCTCTTACTTTTGCTGCCAAATTTTGTTGGTCGACAGTCAGTGATGCGTGTCAGGCTTCGTCCTACATGTAATGACAACACGCTCCAACCTTCACATACCTCTTTGGCAGCGTGTTTGATGGCCATGTATGGATTGAATGTGGGATGTATCATTTCTATAGTGATGTGGGATTGGGCTTTATCTGACAGCGCTGGCATGCCTTTACCATGTCTGATTCGAGCACTTTACAAACGGGCCCATGTCCCTACTACCAATTTTCTAGATCGAAAGATAGCTCTCGAAGGCGTAGTCAACATTGCACTGATTAAGGATGTGAACAACCCTCTGATCTGTACAAGAACACGCAGGCTAGGGGATCTAGCGATGTTTCCCCAAGCAGCCCTGTAGCAACCCTTGCCATTTAAGGGTTGCATCATCACCCCACAGTCAGGCTAGACTTTTGAGTAGCACGAGGGTAGTGGTGCTGCATCTCTGGTGCAGAAAAGATATGCTTATGTCCCACATGAGTTTCTCGCTAGAGTGGTGTCGGACCAATGGTAGACACAACCCATTATGGATCAAATAGTTAAGAAAATGCCTCACATTGTCTAATCTCTTGTACACCAATGAGAGGAGCGATTTCGGGCTGAGCTTCGGGGCCAAATCAGCATCCTCCAAAGTTATGTTAACACTTTTGAGGGGTACATCCAGGATACATTTGGTAGTATCTCTTGGGAAGAGATGAAAAATATTTTGCAAATGGTATATGAGATGAAGGCCCAATATAATTGTACTGCACTAGCCCCACCTCCAAAGTCTTGGGTGACCTTTTTTAATGGCTCGGCCGTGACACCAATTTTAGATGAGGCATGGGGTGCTCCACCCGCCCCATCTGCCGCTCCTATGCCACTCAACAATGAGCCCAAGAGAAAGGACAAAGTCAAGAGGGCAGTTAATATAATAGCCCTCCACCTGATCCGAAATTAGCGGAGGAGAAGAAGTTGCGCAAGGCCATGAAAGCCAAGTGGGAGAAGCCGTCAAACAAGAGGAAAAGAGTGTCTCGCAAGAGAGGCAGTAAGTATAGGGGCTTTCGGGAGCACCTTTGGACCTAGTGCATCTTTAGATGATAGGGTCCCTATCGAAGGGTCCGATCCCGATGGTCCGTCTAACGCCCAGGGCGTCCCAGGTATATTCTACTCCCTGTTTGTACTTTATTTCTAGCTATGGTGCAATGAGGGCACTGCACCATCATTTTAGAGCGGGTGGGGCATAATGCCACTTGAGAGTTTTTCTTGTTATGTTTTTTTTCTATAGAGTGTACTATCTAGTAGAACTAGAATATTTAGGTTGTGATGTCTATGTAGATACAAGGGTTTATAGGAGTCTAGGGTAACCTATGTTTTGCTATGTGAAAAATGCCCCAAGTTAAAATGTTGCAAAAAGCTTTATATATGCATGCATCCCATCCTGTCTAACTCATATGATTCTTGGAAAGCATGGTATGCATAAAATGGTTGTCATCTTTAAAAATAAAGCATGTTTGTGTTGATTAGTGCTAGTTAATGTAAGAGAGGTGCCACATGCGTATGAGCATATTTGCTTGATTCAGTCGATGCACTTGTAAGTTAAAACTTGCCCGCTTAGTCCCACTAAAACGGTTGCATGACTGGATTAGGATATGATCTTAGGCCATTTTTGTTGGCAAGTCACTTAGTCGAAATTTGACTAGCCAAATGTAATTGTCTGCTTAGAACCAAAAGTTGAGTCTGAATAGACCTTTTCTTTGTAATCACCCAACTCATCTTCCCTATCTATCTGCAGATCTTTACCTTGGCCCTGATCTCTCCAAGGATATTGTGAACCACAGCCTAGGCCAAAATTCCATGTTGAGGGTGGCTCATACTTGCCCTGGTCCTTTAAAAAGACATTGTAAACCTTAACCTAGGCAAAAAGCATAAGAGAAGGGTGGCTATTGTTGGAAAAGAAAAAACTAAGTGTTAGAAAAGAGCCAAAATTAAGAGGAAAAGAGAAGTTTGGGGTATGACCATGAGTAAAACAAAAGAGAGAAAATGAAAACAAAGAAAAAGAATAAATGAAGATTGAAATTACTCCCAATGGCAAAGAAAGTTGGGAAAATAAGGGCAACAAGAGTTGAAGGCCGAAAGCATATGGGTGAGTCAAAGTTGTGTCTAGGAGGGCCTAATCAGTCACTTTAATCCTAAATATACCTCACCCTAGCCCAAACCTATGTTACAAGCCACAAAAGTCCTAATGTATTACTAAAAAATTCCTTCGAGATTCAAGGTGGCAAAAATAAGAGCAAGCATATAATCGATACTTGTGTGTCTACTGAAAATCACTTTTGAGAGTGAATGTCTACATTCCAGTCTCGGTTCTTTATTGGTTTGTTGTGTGTGAGACTTCTTTGTAGTGAGGGCACTATCTATGCACTGATTGGTTTCTAATACAGCTAGTTCATCTTTGTTACCGATCTTATGTGGGATGACCATACATGCATGATATTTACCTTAATCTATGTGGGTCTGTTTGGGGTGTAAGCACATTTTAAGCATACTTTTCTAGGCATATGTGTTGAAATATAGAGGTTACCCATTGTTCCAATTAGGCACTTGAATTTATGTTTTGTTTTGTTAAAGATTCATTCCTTGAGGACAAGAAATCATTCTAAGTTGAGGGTATTCATGAGTCATAGAAATTTTGCACATTTTCAAGCAAATTTGTTAGTTTGATATGTGATTTCTGCTATTTTTAAGGAAAATGGTTAAGGCATAGACAAGTGGTTGATGTTCAAGAAAATGAATAAAAAAGAGCCCAAGTGTTGGCATATAGAGGCCTCCATAGTCGTGTAGCATCACACGAACTGTGGGAGGGGACGTGGACTAGCCTAGGTGGATGAAGCAAAGAATAGAACCAAGTAAATGACCATGGGTGCCTTCACAGCCCGTGTGTACTCAATGGACAGAGTAGTGCGTTGTGGCCTCACATTTGGTGTGACAAACAATGGCCGGAAGCACGCCAAAGGAGCTGGAGCAAAGAAGACTAAGATATGTCCCACAGTGCCTTTCACGGGTCGTGGGAAATGACACGGGCCATGTCATGTGTGATAAATTTGATGTGAATTTTAAGGATCACCATCAAAAGATGCAAAAAACATGCAAGTGGAATGATATGTAGCCACACCACGGGCCATGTGACCATCCACGGACTGTGACATGGGCCGTGATGTTGAGAAGCGAAGTGGACAGTGGCAAAAGTCATTAAGTCAAGGGTCACAGACCGTACATCCTCACATGAGACGTACTAGTTGCACGTGATGAAATGATGCAAGTTGAAGGCCAAGTACTAACTCACGGACTGTTTCGCTGTCCGTGCGGAGCCTCACGGGACATGTAGTCGCCCGTACGTATGTCGACACCTATTTTCCTATTTTAAGTTGGATTAGTTTTTTCCTTGTATATATACATTATTTTCATTCCATTATTAGTTGTCTTCGACTGATGGAGAGAGAGAACAAAGTAAGAATGCTATTTTGCATTTATTTACATTGAACTGTAGGATTTTAATCATCTCTTTTGAGATTTTAATCCGTGAATTCATCACTTTATCAATAGTATGTTCTTTATCATGATTTTGTTATATTATTGTGGGTTATTTATCTAGAATATGCTAGACTAAACCCACAACTAGAGTTGTGGAAATCATGACAACTCAATGAGATAGACAAATTTGGGGTGAATCTTAGGATTGATTATCGTATATATCGTAGTATTCTTCACTTTAACTTCTTCCTTAATGAGTCAACACGTTAGGGTACGCCTGTATTCGTTACATGCCCGAAAGAGATATAACGATTAGAAAAAGAATTCTATCATAGAAATTCAGAGTTATTAACCTTAGTCTAAGTACATGAGACCATAAGGTGAGAGTATTCTGGGATCCATAACAAAGGTTAAAAAGTATACATTCTGAGACAGAAAGGTGATGAATGAAATGCATCTAAGGAGGATCGGATGGTAAAATAGATGCTACATAACTTATTTGATCTTGTATACGTAATCATGAACGGGTTTACTACCTAAATTTGGCTATCGTATTGGACATCATGGGGACCACAATCTAGCTTCTCATTAATTGTTTGAAATCTAGTTATCACTGCACCTTTTCATTGCTTTACTTTTGTAACTTAGTTTGCAACATCAAAACCTCCCATTTACTTTATGCACCTTTATTTTGGGAATACTTATTACATCTGAAAAATGATGCTAATAGATTTATTCTCACGCATTCCCTATGGGATCGGCTTCAACTCTTGTTGAGTTCTATATTTGATCAACGACCACTTTACTATTACTTTTGGAGTGTAAATTTGGGCGTATCAGTCCTCATGTGATTAATATGATCTGCCTCACTCTTGGAATAAATCAAGATATAATCTATGAACACAATCACAAAGATGTCAAAATAGAGCCTGAACACTCTGTAATTGGTCAGGGAATATATCCATAAACTGTCTAGTAAACCTGGTGGTCGCCAATGATGGCGCTCTTGAGAACAGACCCGAACATGAGCAGAATATGCCAAGCATTCCTCCAGCATCAACTGACAAGCATGCATATAAGGAATAACACTCCTAGGATAGGAGATAGATGCTCTAATCTATACCGACAAAGGTATATTGCTCTAGTCTATACCAACAAAGGTAACTTTGGACAAGATAAAGTCACTCTCTTTGCATGAAAATTAAGAATTGCATGATAGGGCGATAATCAATCCATACCCAAAATCATATCAAAATCAACCATATCCAACAATATCAAATCAACTACAGTATATATTCTCATAAAAGTCATAACACAACCCCCGATATGCTTGATTCACCATTAAAGATTCACTTATCGGGGTGTAAACATAAATAGGCTCAACAAGCAGCTCACACATATTATCAACATCAGATGCAAAATAGGCTAATACATAGGAATAAGCAGAGCCTAGATCAAATAAAACTAAAGTTGTACGGTGGCACACCGAGACCATACATGTGATCACTGCATCAAAGGTCTCTGCCTCGGCTCTATCTGAGACAGCATAACAAACTCTGCAAATACCACTAGTCTATAGACCACCATAAGCACCACCTCTCTCTATACCATGACCTCCTTTGGAGCTACCTCTTATAGGCTGGTGTATGACTCTAGTTGTTGTTTAAGGTCCTGAAGTCTGAGTATGAATCACTCGGCATGGATAACGATCGTCAAAGTGCCCAATCTTGTCATAAACATAACAAGCCCTGGGGTCTCGCCCCTAAGATAACAAATGAGAGGTGCACAATACTGACATTGTCTGGAAAAATGCCCTACGTCACCACAAACATAACAAATCTTGTGCTACTACCACTAAGATGGTTGTCCCTGAATCTCTCTGCCTTGGGGTTGGGGTCCACTAAACTAACCATGTAGTCGAAATCTTTTCCTGCCACCCTGTCTGTAATGTTCAATACTCTCACACATGTGGTCATAGTCTAACACACTCTGGAAAGGGACGCATTCCAAATCCAATGAAGTTGTAGAATGGTCACTCAATACTATAGGAGCTAGTGTATCAGGAACAATGATGGTTGAAGAAATTCTCTCAAGCCTGGCCAATATATGAAGAAGTAGCTCTTGAACTGAGGGTGTAGTATTAGGTGATGAATCGTAGAAATACAACTCTTATGATGCTTTAAACGGTGAATTTTTGCACATTCTCAAGCACATATGTTGGTTTGATGTATGTGTTTTTGTATTTTTTAGTACAATGATAAAGGCATGGAACGACGGATCAATTGCGAGAAAAAGAGTGGAAAAATGGCTTGAGTAGTGGCATACGGAGACCCTCACGGGCCGTGTAGCATCACACGGACCATAGGAGGGTACGTGAAGGGGCTCCCAACGAAAGAAGCTGTGAATTGAACCAACTGAAGGACAATAGGGGCCTTCATGGACCGTGTCATGGTACACGGGTCGTGCACCCCGTCGTGATCTTACACTTGGCGTGGAGGAGACATGGAGATGGAACAAAGCTAAGGCAAAACTCATGAGGGGCTCACACAGACCATCGAAGCTGACACGGGTCGTGTCACGTACCGTGAGATTGACATGAATTGGAAGGATCACTATGAAAAATAATAGGAATCATGAAAGTGAAGGAAGACAGGGACCGTCACGAACCGTGTGATCAACCACAGAGCGTGGCATGGACCATGTCGATGAAATATCAAGATGTCGCTCAGAATTTGCATAAGGAAAGGTTCACGAGTCGTTTAACGGTCCGTGAACCTCCACACGGGCCGTGTCGGTAGGCGTAAGAAGTAGGAGCAGTGAAGACTCACGGACCGTATGACGGTCCGTTTGGACCCACACGGCCCGTTTGAAGACCTGTACCCATGCCGAAGTCTATTTTCCTATTTTTAATTGGATTGGTTTTTCCTAGTATATATATACTTTTTTATTCTGTTTTTAAAGTTGTTATATTGGAGTTAGAAAACAAGCAGAGAATAATATCGTGCCATTACTTTACATTGAATTCGTGTGTTTTGATCATCTCTTTGAAGATTGTAATATGTGGATTCATCATTATATCAACAATAAGTCAGTTATTATAATTTCTCTGTATTGTTGTGGGCGAATTGTATTGAAGATGCTAGGCTAAACCCAATACAAGGGTTGTACGAATCATGACAAGTCAATAAGATAACATGAGTTGGGGTAAACTCGTGGGATTGATCATTGCATGCATTGTAGCATTCTTCACTTTAACTTCTCCTTAATGAGTCGATGCGCTAGGGTAAGCCCGTATTTTTTACATACCCGGGAGGGATGTAATAATTAGGAAAAGAATTCTACAACGGAAATTTGGGGTTTTTAACCTAGTCTAAGTACTTGAGACCGAAAGGTAAGAGTATTCTGAGATCTAGAACAAGGGTTAAAATTGCATACATTCTGAAACCAGAAGGTGATGAGTAAAATATACCTAGAAAAGATCGAAAGGTGAACTAGGTATTATCTAATGGGTTTGATCTTGTATGCGTAGTCATGAACGAGTTTACTGTACCAGTTTGGTTATCATATTAGACATCATGGGGAGCACAACCCTAGCTTCTCATTAATTGTTTAAAATCCAGTATCAACATCCTCGTAGTCACTTTACAATAGGAACTTAATTTAAACATCATAACCTCCCATTTACTTTATGCAACTTTATTTTGGGAATAGAATTTACATCTGAAAGAGGGTGCTAATAGAATCATTCTCATGCTTTCCCTGTGGGATCGACCAGAACTCTTGTTGAGTTCTATATTTGACCAATGACCGCTTTACCCTTCCTTTTGGAGTGTAAATTTGGGCGTGTCATTAGGGACTTGAGATGATAAAATGGAGTCTACAAGCCTCTCTAACTCACACTCGAGCTCTGGAGAATCCGATTTAATATTTCCTCTCGGCAGAGCTTCCCCTAGAAAATCCTCGGCCCCTGGCCCTATCACGAACCCTGCCTCGATCTCAAGTGGAAGCCACATCAGCAGCCTCAGGCTCTTCCACAAATCAATGGGATATGGTAATCTGCATCTATGCAGAAGGAGTGGATTCGATACATTGAAACTAGTTGATATGTAAAAAATGGACAAATAGAATCAGGAATGAGATTATTCCTATCAAGTATCACATACCCGCCCAGAGATGGGTGTAGACTCTACTAAACACCCTTCTCTTGACTCACGAGCCTAATGAACTATAGCTCTAATATGAAACTAGTCATGACCCAAAATCAGATCACAACTAAAGAAGAATATAAATAAAGTGAAAATGACTTATTTAACACAAGAAATCTCCCAAAACCTAGAGTCATGAGTACAAGAGCATCTAATATAGTACTGAAGTGTAAATACAATTGTCTGAGCATAGCTACAAGCTATCTCATAGAATAATATATGATACAAAGTTTGAAAACAAAGTAAAAGGAATCCAAAATATCCTCAAGGACTTGAAGTCTGAGCTTAACCGATAAGATCAGGATAGATATAGAAAAGTCCAACAAGAGTGAATCAACTATCCTATGCAGGTCCGTATGCTCGATCTGCAGAAAGGAAACAGAGTAGGGTGAGCACATTGAAGTGTACCTAGTAGGTTCAACCGACTTGGTAAGAGAAATCAAACAACTATGTAATAATGAATAATCCTATTACCTGCATCAAAAGAGTTAATACACAATACAATGTGATCACTAATAATAACAAGTAATGATGATGAACCAAATCAATGATGCAATACCATGCTATGCATAAATACAATGGCATTACAGGCCATGTATGATATGAAATGTCCACCATTGCAGGGCTGATGTACACAACTATTGAGATGCAACTACAAGATAGATCTAGGAGCATCGTGAGCCATATACGCCTAATCATAATCATCGCAGTGCTGGGATACATATTTGTCAAACTAAGCTACAAGATAGGACCTGAGGGCTGATCAGGCTATGTACTGAGATATCTCAAGACATCACATGCCTTAAGATAAAATACCTCAAAGCTCCACTGGCCTCAAAAGGAAGTGTCTCGAGGCATCGCAGGCCTCAAGTAGAGTAGATATAGTATAAAATATGTGCATGCCAATGCCACAGTATAATTATGAAATGTTCATGTCAATGCAACAACATAAGTACAATGATATGCGCATACTAATGAACTAATAGATTATAAGATATGTGCATACCATTGCAACTAGTCCACATAGGCTATATGCATACCAATGCAACTAGAAAATATAGGATATGTACATACCAATGGAACTAGTCCATATAGATAATGTGCATACCAATGCAACTAATCAATATAGGATATCTGTATACCAATGCAAAAATGGAATATACGAGATGTGCATACCAGTGCAACAACACAACAATAAGTTATGATAGCTGATGAGTGGTAGAAATATGACTCTTATAACGCTTTAAGAATAGAATTTTTGCATGTTCTCAAGAAAATATGTTGGTTTGATGTGTGTGTTTTAGTATTTTTCAGAAAAATGGTGAAGGCATGGAAAGATGGATGAATTGCGAGAAAAAGAGAGAAAAAAGAACTAAAAGAGTGGCACACGGAGACCTTAGGGCCGTGTAGCATCACACGGGTAGTGGTAGGGTACATGAAGTGGTCCTAAAAAAATCTGTGAATTAAACCAAGTGAAGGTTCACGGGGGCCTTCACGGACCGTGCCATGTTACACGGGTTGTGCACCTCGCCGTGACCTTACACTTGGTGTGAAAGAGCAACAGAGCTGGAACGAAGCCTAAGGCAAAACTCACAAGGCCTCACATGGACCGTGGAAACTGAAATAACAGAAATTGTATAATTAAAAGAAAACGGGGCCAGTCATGGACCGTATGATCAACCACGGATCATGGCATGGGCCATGCAGATGGAGGATCGAAAATGCTGCTGAGAATGTGCTAAGGAAAGGTTCATAGTCCGTGAACCTCTACACGGGCCGTGCCTGGACGCATGAGATGCAAGAGCAGTGAAGACTCACAGAACGTGTGACGGTCCGTGTGGACCTTCATGGTCCATGTAGTGACCGCTACCCATGCCGATGTCTATTTTCCTATTTTAATTAGATAGGTTTTTCCTTGTATATATATATATATATATATATATATATATATATATTTCTTTTCTGTTTTGAGGCGTTGTTGAATACTGAAGTTAGAAAACAAGAAGAGAACACTTCTGTTCTATTATTTACATTGAATTTTTGTATTTCAATCATCTCCTTGGAGATTGTAACATGTGGATTCATCATTATATCAAGAGTATGTCCGTTATCATGATTTGTTTGTATTGTTATGGGCGAATTGTGTTGAACATGATAGGCTAAAGCCCAACTAGGGTTGTGGGAACCATGACAATTCAATAAGTTAACAAAATTTGGGGTGAACTCTTGGGATTGATCATCGCATACATTGTAGCATTCTTTGCTTTAACTTCTCCCCTAACGAGTCGATGTGTTAGGGTAATCCCAATTTGTTACATGCTCGGGAGGGATGTAGTAATTAGGAAAAGAATCCTACAACAGAAATTTTGGGTTCTTAACCTAGTCTAAGTACTTGAGACCGAAAGGTGAGAGGATGCTATGATCCAAAACAAAGGTGGAAATTGTATACATTCTGAGATCGGAAGGTGATGAGTGAAATACATGTAGGAAGGATCAAAAGGTAACCTAGGTGTTATCTAACTTGTTAGATCTTGTATGCGTAGTCATGAATGAGTTTACCGTACCAGTTTGGTTATCGTATTAGACGTCATGGGAAACACAACCCTAGCTTCTCATTAATTGTTTGAAATCCAGTTGTCAACGTACACCTTAGCTACTTTATATTAGGAATTTAATTGAAGTATCATAAACCCCCAATTTACTTCATGCAATTTTATCTTGGGAATAGAAATTACATCTGAGAAAGGGTGTTAATAAAATCATTCTCACGCATTCCCTATTGAATAAACCTCAAATCTTGTTGAGTTCTATATTTGATCAGCAACCGCTTTACTATTCCTTTTTGGAGTGTAAATTTGGGCGTATCAAATTTTTGCGCCGTTGTCGGGGAATGCGGCGAAGAAATAGTGTATTAGTTTCTACTTTCAGTGTGTAATTCTAGTACCTAATTTTACTTTTATTTCTTATTTTTTCTCATTGTAGGGAACCGGCGTTGCATGCCAAACACCCAAAGCAAGGTTGAGGCACTTATTCCCTACGACCCCGAACTCACCAAATCGATTCTCAGAATTAATACCCAGGACCGTGAAGTAGCAAGGCAGAGAGAGTTAGTAGTAAATCATGCTGACAGAGGACACGATAGGTTGGGTGAGGATGACCTTACCGGTAATGTGTAACCACCAGCGGCGCCGCTTCATCAGGTTCCACTTGTACCACCACAGCATCACCAACCCCCTTTAAGGCCTCATGGACCCCAGTATCCCCGAGTAGTGAATGATGATAATGAGGGCGCTAGGACCCCATGGGGCGATTGTGCTGCCACCTCTGCCTGTAGGTTTCAAGTTTACTATCACTAGCACTATGTTGCAAATGTTTCAATTGAAAGGGGAGTTTAGCGGGGCCTTAACTGAGGACACAAATCAGCATCTTATGAATTTCTTGGAGACATGCCAGTCGTCCAAAATCCCAGGAGTCAGCCATCAAGCGCTAAGGTTGAGGTTATTCCCATTGTCTCTTTCAGGTGAGGCGATAAAGTGGTTGAATGAGCTTCCCAAAGATTCCATCCATTCTTGGGGAGAATTAAAATAAGCTTTCTTAGAGAGATTCTTCCTTGCGTCAAGGCAACTGAAGATCAAAGACAAGATTGGATCTCATAGGTAGCCTCCAAATGAAGCATTATACCAATCTTGGGAGAGATTCAGGCAGAAACTCAAGCAATGCCCCAACCATTATCTCACAGATGAGCATTTGAAAGCAGTCTTCTACAAGTCTTGCAACTTTGTGACTAAGCCTATCATTGATGCAGCATGCAGAGGATCATACATGTCTAGAATGATTTCTGACATCGTGGTGATCTTTGACCAAGTAGCTAAGTACAACAGGGCATGGTACACCAAAGATAGAGACTACTCTGGAATGGTCTTCGAGATGAGCGCAGAATAACGAAAAAAGTAGGAAGAGCGGGATCAAGCCATGGCCCATATGCGGACCCAAATAGACTTGTTGTCGAAGAGGCTGCTTGGTGGAGGCATGGAGAAAGTGAAAGTTATGGACTCACTCCCTAGGTATGATGATCAAGGCTACGATTATGATGAAGAAGCTCACTTCTTGGGCAGTCAGGGGGGTTACTGGCATTCAACTTTGGTAACTAAGATCAGAACTATGGTCGTGATAACTACCAAGACAACTGGCAGAATAAAGATGGTTATAGAAATCGGGAGCGTTAAAATGAGGGTGGTGGAAACTCGAAACTAGAGGAGATGATGCCAAAGGGTCTTGACAAGGTGGAGTCCATCGAGGCAGGGGTGCGAGATGTGAAAGGAGAAGTGTCTAATGTTCGATAATTAGTAGACTCGCATTCAACCTCAATCAAGCAACTAGAGCAATAATTAGGGCAACTGTCAGCTTCATTGAATCAAAGAAAGGTTGCGTCACTTCCTAGTGATACAGTGCAAAACCCAAAAAATGATGGCCACTACATGGCGGTCACCATGAGAAGTGGCAAGGTACTTTCTGACCCTGTTGTTGCCAGTGATGCAGATCATGATAGAGCAGATGATAAGATACCTCACCCCGTGGGGGTGCACGATGATGACGGGGATGCCGAGATTGACGCAGCACCATCGGAACTAGAAGTTGCTAAAAGGCAATAGATTTGGACCAACCCACTACTTCGTGCCTACTAGCCATCACAAAACCACCACCGCCATTCCCACAAAGGTTAAAAAAGAAGGCTGAAGATGGCAAGTTTCAGAAATTCTGTACATGCTGAAGGAGTTGTCAGTGAACATCCCTTTTATGGAAGCACTTGAGCAGATGCCAGGCTATGCTAAGTTTATGAAAGACTTAGTCACCAAGAAGAGGATAGCCATGATCGGGCCGGTCAATAATCTTCATCATTGTAGTGCCATTGCTACAAGGTCCCTGGTCGAGAAGAAGGGCGATCTAGGGGCTTTCATTATCCCATACACTATCGGAGCTTATGATTTTGCACAGGCCCTCTGTGACCTGGGTGCTAGCATAAACTTAATGCCGCTAGCAGTATACCAGCAATTAGTCTTAGGAGCCCCCACACCCACTACCATGCGACTTCTAATGGCAGACAGGTCAGTGAAGAGGCCCATGGGGATTTTGTGTGACGCGTTGGTCCATGTTGGCAGGTTCATTTTCCATGTATACTTTTTCATCCTAGACTATAAAGTGGATTTTGAGGTTCCCATCATCCTCGGAAGACCATTTTTGGCAACTGACAGGGCACTAGTTGATGTAGAGTGTGGACAACTTACCTTTCGATTGAACGCTCAGGAGGTAAAATTTAGTGTGCGTGCTGCCATAAAGATACCCAAAGAGTTAGCCGTAATGTTTGTCATGGATTTAAATAATGATTGTTTCTCTAACCTCCCACTCGAGGAAAAGATGATCGTGGACACACTAGCTACAGTACTGATGAACTTCCCATGAGATGGTGTTAATGGGTACAATGAAACCATGTATACGTTGCAGGGCATGGGAACCCGACCATTTGTCCCACAAAAGCTAGACTTGGACCTGTAAAACAAGCCGATGCCACTGGCCAAACCATTTATTGAGGAGCCTCCTGCAGTGAAGCTCAAGGAGCTACCCTAGCACTTAAGGTATGTATTTTCGGGCACTAATAACACTCTTCCTGTGATTGTGGCCACAGATCTTCAGGAAGACCGGGTGAAAGCATTGTTGGGGGTTCTCCATAAGTTTAAGAGAGTTATTGGTTGGACCATTGCAAACATTATTGGGATTCCTCTAGGGACATGCATACACAAGATCAAATTGGAGGATTATTATGTGCCCGGTATCGAGCATCAGCGAAGGCTCAATCCACCTATGCAAGAGGTAGTAAAAAAATGAGATTATTAAGTTGTTGAATGCTAGGGTGGCGTACCCCATCTCTGACAGCAGATGAGTTAGTCCAGTGCAATGTGTCCCAAAGAAGGGGGGCCTGACAGTGGTAGCTAATGAGAAGAATGAACTTGTCCTTTTGCGATATTTCACGGGGTGGCGAGTGTGTATGGACTACCGGAAGATGAATAGATGGACTTTGAAGGATCACTTCCCCATGCCCTTCATAGACCAAATGCTTGATAGGTTAGCATGTAGAGGCATGTAGAGGGTGGTATTGCTTCTTGGACGGGTATTCAGGCTGCAACTAAATATCCATAGACTCGGAGGGTCAGAAGAAGACTACCTTCACTTGCCCTTATGGGACATTTTCTTTAAGGCGGATGCCATTCGGGCTCAGTAATGCCCCGACCACTTTCCAGCGGCGTATGATGTCAATCTTTTCTGACATGGTTGAAGACGCCCTTGGGGTATTTATGGATAACTTCTCTATATTGGGTGACTCTTTTGACAACCATATGTTGAATCTTAGCAGCGCATTACAACACTGTGAGGAAGCCAACTTGGTGTTGAACTAGGAGAAATGCCATTTCATGGTCAAGGAGGGGATAGTCCTTGGCCACAAAACTTCGGATAAGGGCATAGAGGTTGATAAGGTAAAGATTGAGGTTATCGAGAAATTACCACCTCCCATATCAGTAAAAGGGATCCGGAGTTTTCTTGGGCATATGGGCTTCTACCTATGGTTCATAAAAGATTTCTCCAAGATTGCATATCGACTGTGCAAACTATTGGAGAAAGATGCTAAGTTTCAGTTTGATGACACCTGTCGGCATGCCTTTGAGACTATGAAGCAAAAGTTGATCTCTGCGCCCGTGGAAGTTGCACCCAACTGGGTTGCTTCTTTTGAGGTGATATGTGATGCGAGCTAAATTTTTGTGGGTGTTGTGTTGGTGCAAAAGCGCAACAAGATCCTTCACTGTATCTACTATACCATCAAGACCTTGAATGATGCTCAAAGAAATTATATTGTGACTGAGCAGGAGTTGCTGGCTATGGTGTTCGGCATTGGCATAAAAGTGATTGTGCACACAGACAACGCAGCGTTAAGGTATCTCATGGCAAAGAAAGATGCTAAGACGAGACTAATCAGATGGGTACTTTTGCTGCAAAAGTTTGACTTTGAGGTTCACGGCCGAGAAGGCATGGAAAATTAGGTGGCTGACCACCTGTCAAGGTTGGAAGATGAGTCAAGAGCTAAAGATTGGTTGAGCATTGGTGATTCTATTCCGGATGAGCAGGTATTGGCAGCTTCAATTGACTTAATCCCTTGGTGTACTGATTTTCCTAACTTTCTGGTGAGTGACATTATGGCTCAGGGCCTTAACCCTTACCAGAGAAAAATGTTTCTTCATGATATTTCCAGGTACTTTTTGGATGACCCATACTTATTCAGATCATGCACAGATGGGGTCATTTGGCGATGTATACAAGAAGCAGAGATGAGGAGCATGATGGAAGCCTATCACTCTTTCCCAGTGGGGGGCCATCATGGTGGTGCCAAGGACAGCAAAAAAGATCTTGCAATGTGGATACTACTGGCCCATCATTTACAAAGGTTCCTATGACATGGTGCAAGGTTGTGACCAGTGTCGGCGCCAAGGCAACATCTCTAGGCGCCAAGAGCTACCATGACCCCTATCCTTGAAATAGAATTGTTGTACATGTGGGGCATTGACTTTATGGGTCCGTTTTTGAGCTCCTATGGCATGAAGTACATCTTAGTGGAGGTGGACTATGCTCCAAATAGGTGGAGGCAATAGCATTGCAAAACAATGAAGGCAAGTGTGTTGTCCAGTTTCTTGAGACGGAACATTTTCTCCAGGTTTGGGACACCCAGAACTATCATTAGTGATGGGGGCTCCAATTTCTGCAACAAATCCTTCCGTGATGTACTAGCTAGGTACGGTGTACAGCAACACAAGGTCGCAACACCTTATCATCTGCAGACGAGTAGGCAGGTTGAAGTGTCAAATAGGGAGATCAAGGAGATCCTGACCAAGTTTAGAAATTCCATAAGAATGGATTGGGCTCGGAAACTAGAAGATGCACGATGGGCCTACAGAATGGCTTACAAGGCACCCATTGGTATGTCTCCATATCAATTTTTGTTTGGTAAAGCCTGCCATCTTCCTGTAGAATTAGAGAACAAGGCGCTCTAGGCCCTGAATGCCCTAAACATGAAGTGGGATGAGTCGGCCAATGTGCGGCTTGATTAGCTCAATGAATCGAATGAATTTCGCCTCCAGACTTATGAAAGTGTAGCAGGTGTACAAAGACATAATGAAGTCCCATCACGACAAGCATATTGCACCAAGAAGTTTCGGTGTTGGTGACAAGGTTCTGCTTTTCAACTCAAGGTTGAGGCTGTTTCCTGGTAAGCTAAAATTTAGGTAGTGTGGTCCGTAAAAGATTGCTTAGGTATTCCCACATGGTGTAGTCGAATTGGAAAGTGACAAAGAACACCGTTTCAAAGTAAATGGGCAGCGAGTGAAGAAGTATTTGGGTGTTGCAGATGAAATCTCAGTGATTGAGGTCCTACAGCTTGATAAAGTCTGAGTATTCAACTCTACTGCATCGAGCCGTGACATTAAACCAAGCTCTCAATGGTAGGCAACCCATAAAAAAAGAAAAAAATGTATTTTATGTCATGCATTTCATTGTTTTCAATTTTTTGTTCCAGGGAGGTATAATAACTTTGGTGAGGGGAACGAGTATACTCGTGGTTGAAGGTGTCAGCGGTCAAAACTAGAAAAGGAGAGCCACGTGTGCACCTATACCCGTGTAACGCCAGACGGACCGTGTCACAGTTCGTGTGATGCGTGGCCCAGGTAAGCTCTAAAATATATTCCAAGGCTGGGCACACGGACACTTTAGATAGACCGTGTGATGTTTCACGATCTGTGTCATTGTCCATGGGGATGCTGGTGCTAGGTATAATTTTTAGATACAAGTCTATGTACACAGTTGGTCTTCACGGACCGTGTCAAATTGCATGGACTGAGTGATCAACCGTGGAGGCGAAACATCAGGTAAGGGTATTTATACCCTATATACCCCACTTTCACTTCTTTCCCTTTCACTCTTACCCTCACACCTCTCACGCCTAGCTTTATTTCACACAACCCACACAATTTTTCCATCTCTTTTGGCACGATTGTGAAGCACTCTCACGATTCGTAGCATTACCCTTGGGTGATTTTCTATTGTTCTATCACCAAGTCTCTCCTCAAGTAAGTCTTCTAGTCCTTCCTCTTTCAATGTAGATTTTTATTAGCCCTTATTACATATGCGAATCCATACCTAAATACTGTTTCTTTCGTTGTTCAGAAGCCACTACGATGTAAAATTTATGTGGGTAATGTGTTGGGCTAGCTTGAACACCATTGTCGAATCTTGTACACTTGAACACAGAAATGTTGTGATTTTAGGGGTTCCATAGTTGAAATAATGTTATTCTTGTATTCTTTAAGAGAGTATGTTAGTAGATCTACGTGTAATAGTGTCGATCTGCATGAATGAGTATGGGTGTTTTGTGCGTTGGGCTGACTAGGGTGATGGGGCTCTTCATGGTGTATTGCATGATTCATGTCACGTTACATGGCCCGTGCAGTGGACCGTTTCCCATTACTTAATTACCTAGTTATCGAGTGCCTCTCATAGGCCCTGTCACGGACCATATCACTCTACACGGCTCGTGTAGTGGCCCGTGTCAGGTCACTTGATTTACCCAACTACTGAGTGCCTCGTACGGGCCCTACCATGGACTGTGTCACGCTACACAGCCCGTGTAGGGCCCTCCGTTTGTGGTACCTTTGTACTTGATGTTGTGTTTCATTGATGAATGTTAGTCTAGGTTCCAAATGTCTTTCAGTGCAAAATTCCCTATGATGGACTGGGTGACGCCACTCTTAAGGGTTTTTATCACTTTCATAGCACAGGGGAAGTTTGAGTACCCGTTAGTGTGTCGCCCTTCTTATTCCATCATGACTAACCGCTTTATTCTTCGTGGCGTTTTAAGGTACTATGGGTCCCCGCCTAAGGTCAAGCCAGCATAAGGACGAGCGTGCGTCACGTCTCTGCGATTCTCCCAGTGTATCCTCTAGTCAGCACCAGGAGAGTGACTCAGGTGATGACTCCTCAGGAAGGTTCGAGGTACGTTTTACCGGTGATGTCTCCCCTCATTCCCCTCACACTATAAGAACTCGTGCAGCGGGCCATCTTATAGCCCCCCAGTCTGAGGATGGGCTTCTTGAGGTAGGAGTTTAGGGGGAAGATGATGTCCACGCGCAGGATTAAAATACACGCACCCCGAAGATAGACGAGCACAAGCCAGAGGATGAGGATGACGTATTGGCCCTCTGAGACAGTGACGACGAAGCCACACACTCTGAGGTTTCTCGGATATCAGACCTTGAAACTGCTAGATGGCTTTTTTTGTTTTGAAGCGGACGATAGACAGTCCCCAGTGCAAAGGAGATATATGTGAATGGAATAACTAAAGGCTCCGAGGGTTACCAGCGGCAGGCCATCGTCCCTGAGATGTGGGTCCTCACAGATCAACATGATGGGGTCCTTGAGATCCGGGATGTATTTGAATCATACCAGTTTGGGTGGATGGTGCAACCGCCCGGCTATTACGGGCCCGAGCTGATTGCTGAATTCTATTCCTGCTATGCTGCCAGCCTATTGGACTCCATTCAGGGAAACCAATCCAAAAGAGTGAAAAAGAAGCTGGCCAATAAACTGTCCCCGCGGGAGCATGTCGTGGTTCGTGAGGAATGGGTGGATATTTTTTAGACCACCATTGACAAGTTTCTATTTGGTCCAGGCTATCGAGCCCCTCCGGATGGATTATTTATCTCCAGGCATGTCAAGATCACCGATGAAGGCCAAATGTCCGATCCAACATTGCAGGCCTCACTACTAAAATGGATTGTTGAGCAGATTACTATACAAGGGGCTGAGGTAGCCTGGGTTACAAACCCCAGAATCCCTATTACCAAGATGCCTCTCACAATTGCTGTAAAAGTTTGGTGGTCGCGGCTAGGACCCACAACTAATGACAACACGCTCCAACCTTCATATGCTTCATTGGTGGCGTGCTTGATTGCTAAGTACGGGATCACTGTGGGTCAGGTCATTGCCATTGAAATGCAGGATTAAGCCTTATCAAATAGAGAGGTTATATCCTTCCCATGCGTGATCCGGGCGCTTTGCAAACGGGACTGTGTCCCTACCACGCACTTCATGGATCGGAAGATAGCTCCTAAAGGTGTGGTTAACATTGCCATGATTAAAGATGTTCATAACCCTCTGATGCGCACTAGATCACGCAGGTTAGGGGTCCTTGCGATGCTTCCACTGGCGGCTTTACAATAACCCTTGTCGTTCGAGGATTACACCACTGCCCCACAGTCAGGTGAGGCTTCTAAGCAGCCTGAGGGCAGTGGTGCAGCCCCTCCGAAGCAACAAGGGTATGCGTATGTCCCTCATGAGCTCCTAGCCAAAATGGTGGCCAACCAGTAGAAAATAAGTGTAATTGTTGATCAAATAGTCGCACGGATGCCTCAGGTGGTTCAGGCTCACGTCCAATAGGTAGAGGATCGCCTCCGCACTGAATTACTAGGTCAAATCAGCAACTTGCAGAATCAGGTCAATACTTTGGAAGGGTACCACCATGATATGTTTTGGAGTATGCTAGCCGATGAGATCTCCAAATTGACGCAGACAGTACGGGATATGAAGGACAAAATTGCCCAACTGGCCACTCAGTACAACCGCACTGCACCGGTGCCACCTCTAGAGTCTTTGATGCCACTTTTTAATGCCCCGGTGGGTCTGGTTTCAGATGACATATGGGTCATTCCGCCCGTGCTAGCCGCTGCACTGGTACCACCCACTAAAGCATCCTAAAGAAAGGACAAAGGTAAGCAATACAGCCATCGAGGCAGCCCTCCGTGATGAGTCATGAAAATACGAATTTTATGACGCTTAAGACATAGAATTATTGTGCGTTCTTAAGCGCTTTTGTTAGTTTAATCGGTGTGTTTTGATACTGTGCAGTAAAATAACGAAGGCATGGACTGCTGAGGAAATTTCAAGGAATAAGTGGAAAATAAGGCCAAGTGAAGGACCGTAGAAGGTCTGCACGGGCCGTGTCACGCTACACGGTCCGTGTAACCAACCGTGGCACCACACTTGGTGAAAAGAGAAAAAATGGAAGACACACGTCACTCGCACGGACGGGTATACGGACCGTCTACCTTCAAATGGGATGTGTCACGTGCCGTGTGGTTGACATGAAATCGAATGGGCTTCGTCAAAAATCAAAGAATTTGTGCAAGGGGAGTCACACAGACAGGCAAACGGACCGTCTACCTCCAGACGGGTCGTGTCATGTGCCGTGTGAGTGACGTGAACTCAAAGGAGCCTCGTCGAAAATCAAAAAATTGGTGCAAGTAGAGCCGCACGGATGGACAAATGGCCCGTCACACGCAATATGGGCGGTGTCACGGCTCGTGAAGACGCAGCAGACAGAGGTAGACGGACCGTTTGACGGGTCGTCTGGCCTCAAACGGTCCGTGTCCGTGCCGAACGCTATTTTTCCTAAATTATATCGCATTAGTTTTACCTGGTATAAATAGTATGTTATTTTATTTCATTAGGACGTTCTTGTTGACAGCAGAAACAATAGAGTAAGAGCAAAAACAATATTTTGACTTTGTAATTCGTTTGATTCGTGATTGTGATCAACTTTCGAAGATTGTAACACGGATTCTTATTCCTTCAATTGTAAGTCAATCATTATGCTTTCATATTATTGTTGTGGGCAAATTGTCACTAACATGCTAGGCTAAACCCACAACTAGGGTTGTGGGAACCATGACGATTCAATGAGATAACGCAAACTGGGGTAATTCGTGAGAATGATTATTGCATGTATTGTCAAATTCTTTATTCTAACTTCTCCTTAATGAGTCGACGCATTAGGGTAAGCCTGTATTCGCTACATGCCTGAGAGGGATGTAATGATTGGGAAAAGAGTTTAACAACAGAATTCGGGGTTATGAACCTAGTCTAAGTGCCTGAGAATGAAAGGTGAGGGTACTCTGAGATCAAAAACAAAGTTTAGAATTGCATACACTCTGAGACCGAAAGGAGATGGGTGAAATATAACTAGGAAGGACCGAAAGGTGAACTGGGGACTAGCTAAGTTGTTGGATCTTGCATGCACCATTAAGAACGAATTTACCAAACCAGTTTAGTTATCGTATTAGATGTCATGGGGAACACAACCCTAGCTTCTCTCTATCTGTTTGATAACCAGAACAACGTCTTTATTAGTTACATTACACAAGTATTTAAATTAACCAACGCAACCTCCCATTTACTTTATGCATGTTTATCTCGGGAATAGCATTTACATTTGAAAGTTGGTACTAATAGATCCATTCTTACGTGTTCTCTGTGGGATCGACCTCAACTCTAGATGAGTTCTATATTTGACTAACGACCGCTTTACTCTTCTATTCGGAGTGTAAATTTGGGCGTATCAAATTTTGGTGCCGTTGCCGGGGAACGCGACAAAGAACTAGTCTATTAGTTGCTACTTTCAGTTTGTAAGTCTAGTCCCTAATTTTACTTTGTTTCTTGTTTTTGTCTTTGTAGGGAATCAGCATTGCATGCCAAGCACCCGAAGTAAGGGTGAAGCACTTATTCCTTACGATCCCGAGCTTACAAAATCGATTTGCAGAATGAACGCCCAGGACAGCGAAGCAGCAAGGCAGAGGGAGTTGGCAGTGAACCCTGCTGGCAGAGGAAACGATGGGTTGGGTATGGATGATCTCGCTAGTAATGTGGTACCACCAGCGGCACCACTTCGCCAGGTATCACTTGTACCACCACAACAACACCAACCCTCGTTGAGACCCCAAGGACCTCACTACCCACCAGCAGTACATGATGATGACGACGGTGCTGGGACCACTGGGGCAATCGTGCTGCCACCTCTGCCTGCTGGTGTCAAATTCACTATTACTAGCACGATGCTGCAGATGTTGCAGTTGAAGGGGTTGTTCACTGGAGCTGCCATAGAGGATGCGAATCAACACTTGATGATTATTTTGGCGACCTGTCGGTCGTCCAAAATTCTAGGAGTTAGTCAACAAGCACTGAGGTTGAGACTATTTCCACTGTCTCTGTCTAGGGAGGTAATAAGGTGGCTGAATGAGCTCCCCCATGACTCCATCCGTACATGGGGAGAACCAAAGGAAGCCTTTCTAGAAAGATTCTTCCCTACTTCACGGCAACTGAAGCTCAAAGATGAGATCGGGTCTCATAAACAAATGCCAAATTAAGCATTGTATCAGTCTTGGGAGAGATTCCGACAAAAGCTCAAACAGTGCCCAAACCATCATCTCACTGATGAACACTTGAAGGCAGTCTTCTAAAGGTCCTGTAATTTTGTTACCAAGCTAATCATTGATGCAGCTTGTGGAGGGTCATATATGTCTAGGACTTTCCCGGACATGGTGGTCATCCTAGATCAGGTGGAAAAGAACAACAGGGCATGGTACACCAGAGACGCAGACTGCTCTGGAATGGTTTTTGAGATGAGTGAGGAGCAGCGCAAGAAGGAGGAAGAACGCGACAAGGATATGGCCCATATGCGGACACAAATAGATTTGTTGTCAAAGAGGTTCCTTGGTGGGGGCACTGAGAAGGTAAAAGCAATGGAAGCACTCCCCAGGTATGATGATCAAGGAAGCGACTATGATGAGGAAGCTCAATTTTTGGGTAGTCAGGGGGGTTACCGAGGTTTCAACTCTAGCAACTAAGGTCGGAACTACAATCGTGATAATTACCAAGGGAACTGGCAGAATAGGGATGGCTATAGAAACCGAGACCGCCAAAATGAAGGTGGCAGCAACTCTAGGCTAGAGGACATGATGACAAAAGTCCTCAGCAAAGTGGAGGCCACGGAGGCTGGGGCGCGAGATGTAAAGGGCGAAATGTCAAATGTTAGGCAGCTGGTAGACTCGCACTCCACCTCGATCAAGCAGCTAGAGCAGCAGCTGGGGCAGCTTTCATCTTCATTGAATCAGAGGAAAGCTGGGTCACTTCCGAGTGATGCGGTGCAAAACCCGAAAAACAATGGCCACTGCATGGCGATCACCACGAGAAGTGGTAAGGTACTTTCTAACCCTGTTGTTGCCAATGATGCAGGTAAGGAGAAAGCAGGTAACAAGGTACATAGCCCCATGGAGGGTCGTGTTGACGATGGGGGTGATGAACCTGAGGCAGCATCAGCAGAGCCAGAGTCGACCAAGCAGGCAAAAGCTGCCAATTGAGATGGACACCTCCAGAAACCCGAGTCTGCCAGCCATCTCGAAACCTAAACCGCCATTCCCCCAAAGTTTGAGAAAGAAGGTGGAGGATGGAAAGTTCCAAAAGTTTCTGTCCATGTTGAAGGAGTTGTCTGTGAACATACCCTTGGTGGAGGCACTTGAACAGATGCCTGGCTACGCCAAGTTCATGAAGGACTTAGTTACTAAGAAGAGGACAGCCACAATTGAGCCAGCTGATAATTTGCACCACTGTAGCGCCATCGCTACAAGATCCTTGGTCGAAAAGAAGGGAGACCCAGGAGCCTTCACCATCCCGTGCACCATTGGTGCATAAGACTTTGCACGAGCCCTTTGTGACCTGGGTGCTAGCATTAACCTGATGCCGGTAGTAGTATATCAGCAGTTGGGATTGGGAGCCCCCACACCCACGACCATGCGGCTACTGATGGCAGATAGATCAGTGAAGAGGCCCGTGGGGATCCTGTGTGATGTTTTAGTTCGGGTTGGCAGGTTCATCTTCCTTGCCAACTTCGTGATCCTTGACTGTAAAGTGGATTTCAAGGTACCAATCATCCTCGAAATGCCATTTTTGGCAACTGGCAGGGCACTAGTGGACATAGAGCGCGGAGAACTCACCTTCCGGTTAAACACCGAAGAGGTGAAATTCAGTGTGTGCGCTACTATGAAGAGGCCTAAGGAGTTGGTTGTGATGTCTGTCATGGATATTGATGACGACGGTTCCTCTGAAGTCTCGTTGGAGGAAAAGATGACTGTCAACACACTGGCGGCAGTGCTTATGAACTTCCCAGAAGATAGTGTTGATGGGTATAAAGACACTATCTATGCATTACAGGGCATGGGTACCAGACCATTTGTCCCTCGGAAGTTGGACCTGGACTTGAAAAATAGGCCAACACCACAGGCAAAACCCTCTATCGAGGAGCCACCTGCTCTAGAGCTCAAGGAGTTGCCTCAACACCTCAGGTATGCATTTTTGGGTACAAATAACACTCAACCTGTGATTGTGGCTGCAGATCTTCAAGAAAGTCAGGTGAAGGCGCTATTGGGGGTCCTCCAAAAGTTCAAGTGAGCTATTGGGTGGACCATTGCAAACATAATTGGCATTCCTCCAAGCATCTGCACTCACAAAATCAAATTGGAGGATGACTACGTGCCAGCATCGAGCATCAGAGAAGGTTGAATCCACCCATGCAAGAGGTGGTGAAAAAGGAAATCATCAAGTGGCTGGATGTTGGGGTGGTATACCCCATCTCGGACAGCAAATGGGTAAGCCCAGTGCAGTGTGTCCCAAAAAAAGGGGGCATGACAGTGATGGCCAATGATAAAAATGAGCTTGTCCCGCTGAGAACTGTCACCGGATGGCGAGTGTGCATGGACTACAGGAAGTTGAACAGATGGACTCTAAAGGATCACTTCCCCATGCCGTTCATAGATCAGATGTTACACAGGCTAGCTGGGCGTGGTTGGTATTGCTTTCTCGACGGGTATTCGGGCTACAATCAGATATCTATCGCGCCAGAGGATCAGGAGAAGACTACCTTCACTTGCCCCTATGGCATATTTGCCTTCAGGAGGATGCCATTTGGACTCTGCAATGCCCTAGCCACTTTCCAGCGTTGCATGATGTCCATCTTTTCAGACATGGTCGAAGACACCCTCGAGGTATTTATGGATGATTTTTCGATATTGGGTGATTCTTTTAATGATTGTCTGCAGAATCTAAGCAAGGCACTGCAGCGCTGTGAAGAGGCCCAGTTGGTCTTAAATTGGGAGAAATGCCATTTCATGGTCATGGAGGGCATAGTCCTTGGCCATAAGGCGTCAGATAAGGGGATTGAGGTGGACAGGGCAAAGATTGAAGTCATTGAGAGGTTTCCACCTCCTATCTCAGTAAAGGGGGACCAGAGTTTTCTTGGGCATGCGGGGTTCTATCGCAGGTTTATCAAGGACTTCTCCAAGATTGCACTCCCATTGTGCAAACTGTTGGAGAAGGATGTCAAGTTCCAGTTTGATGATGTGTGCCGGCATGCCTTCGAGATCGTGAAGCAGAAGTTGATCTCTGCGCCCGTAGTGGTTGCACCAAACTGGGGTGCCCCGTTTGAGGTAATGTGTGATGCAAGCGGAGTTGTTGTGGGTGTTGTGCTGGGGCAGAAGCGCAAACAAGATCTTCCATCCCATTTACTACGCCAGCAAGACACTAAACGAGGCTCAATGGAATTACACTGTGACTGAGCAGAAGTTGCTAGCTGTGGTGTATGCATTTGATAAGTTTTGAGTATATCTACTGGGCACTAAGATGATTGTACACACTGACCACGCAGCGCTCCGGTACCTCATGGCCAAGAAGGATGCTAAGCCTAGATTATTCAGATGGGTGCTTTTGCTACAAGAGTTCGATTTCAGGGTCCAGGACCATAAAGGCACGGAGAACCAAGTGGCAGACCACCTGTCAAGGCTAGAAGACGCAGCCCAAGCCAATGAGTGGTTGAGCATCGTTGATTCATTTCCCGATGAGCAGGTATTAGCCGCTTCTGCGGACTTAATCCCTTGGTATGCTGATTTTGCTAACTTTCTGGTGAGCGATATTATGCCAGAAGGCCTTAATCCTCACCAGAGGAAAACGTTTTTTCATGATGTGCGTAGGTACTTTTGGGATGACCCATACTTGTTCAAAACATGCACAGATGGGGTCATCCGAAGATGCGTCCCAGAGGCAGAAATGTTGAGCATCCTGGACGCCTGCCACCCCTCCCCAGTGGGGTGCATCATGGTGGTGCCAGGATAGCCAAAAAGATCCTGCAGTGTCGATACTACTGGCCCACTATCTACAAAGATGCCCATGACTTGGTGCGAGGATGTGACTAGTGTCAGCGCCAAGGCAACATCTCGAGGCGACAAGAGCTGCCAATGACCCCCATTCTTGAAATTGAATTATTTGATGTATGGGGAATTAATTTCATGGGACCGTTCGTGAGCTCTTTTGGGACGAAGTATATCCTGGTGACAGTGGACTACGTCTCCAAATGGGTGGAGGCTACAGCTTTGCCGAACAATGAGAGCAAAAGTGTGGTACAGTTCCTGAGGCGGAACATTTTTGCCAGGTTTGGGACACCCAGAACTATCATTAGTGATGGGGGCTCCCACTTTTGCAACAAATCCTTTCGGGCTGTACTGGCTAAGTATGGGGTGCGCCAACATAAGGTTGCCACGCACTATCATCCACAGACAAGTGGGCAGGTTGAAATGTCCAATAGGGAAATCAAGGGGATCCGGACAAAGTCTGTGAAGGCCACAAGAACGGACTGGGCGCGGAAGCTAGATGATGCATTATGGGCCTACAGGATAGCTTAAAAGACACCCATCGGTATGTCTCCTTATCAGTTGGTGTTTGGTAAGGCCTGTCATCTGCCGATTGAATTGGAGCACAAGGCGCTCTGGGCTCTTAAGGCTCTGAATATGAAGTAGAAGGAGGCAGCCAACATGAGGATGGATCAGCTAAATGAACTGGACGAATTTCGCCTCCAAGCCTATGGGAGTGCTGCCCTGTACAAGGACAAAATGAAGTCCTATCATGACAAATGTATTGCACCAGGGAGCTTTGAGGTTGGTAACAGAGTTCTGCTCTACAACTCTAGGTTGAGGCTGTTCCCAGGAAAGCTAAAATCAAGGTGGTCTGGCCCATACAAGATCGCACAAGTGTTTAATCATGGAGCAGTTGAGCTGGAGACGGATGACGTGCACCGCTTCAAGGTCAATGGGCAGCGCGTGAAAAAGTATTTGGGAGCTGTAGATAAAACCTCTATGATTGAGGTTCTCCATCTTGACGAAGTCTGAGTAATCAAAACAACCACGTCTAGCCGTGACGTTAAACCAAGCGCTTAATGGGAGGCAACCCATCAGAAAGAAAAAAAAAGAGAAATCTATTTATGTTTGCCTTACGCTTTACATTGGCTTGTACTTTTGTCTCAGGGAAGGATGAACATGGCGAAGGGAAGCATGATCAGGCGTGCGGGCGAAGGGAGTGACAACATCGACCAACTTCGCACAAAGAGGCATCACACGGGCCGTTCACACGGCGCGTCCGCCTATAGACGGACCGTTTACCGGTCCGTTTGGGCGTGCCCCTAGGTAAGTTCGTCCTAGCCCCCAAGGCAGACCACACGGCCGCCTACACGGCCCGTGTGCCCTTGAACGGACCATGTAATGGACCGTTTGCGCATGCACCTCAGGAAGTGTCACGCATGCCAGCACACGGCATGATACATGGACCATGCCATGTGGCACGGCCCGTTTGCCGGTTCGTCTTGGGCCGCATGTGAGTGGGTATTTATACCCTCTTTCCCACTTTCACTTTCACACACTCTCTCTCTCTAAGTCACTCTACACGACCCCTCCTCTCTTCCTCACACCCCAAAATTTTCCTCTTTTCTTATACGATTTGTGCAACCCGCTCACGATCCGTAACACTTCCCTTGGGCAATTTTTGAGTCAAAGTTCTACTCTCCTCTCTCAAGTAAGTTTGTTTTGGTTCAGTTTGTTCTTTAGTTGTAGATTGAATTTTTCTTCTACTTTTGGTCCAATGTGTGATTTTATGTGTGTATTTGGTTGAGTGCGAAGTCTAGGACGCTGTTGGGTACGATTTCTTAATGATTTGGTGATAGGTTACCCTAAATCACCATTGTTGCAATCTTGCACTCTTGAACATAGGGACACTGTGATTTTAGGGTCCTAAATTTGATTAATGTTGTAGGAGGTTTGGTAAGTATAAGATAATGGCCGATCTTGGGTTTGAATGCAATATCTCATATAGGAACATGAATTCTAGGACGTTGGGGCTGACTGGGGGACGAAGGCCATGTCACGGCACCTTACACGGTCCGTGTGTCATTACACGGGCCGTGTCGTGGGCCATCCGAACCAAGTTCCGCATTTGCGCCAAGGCACCCCACACGGTCCATTCGCATGGACCGTCTGACCCTACACGGGTCGTGCGGCTGCCCGTCCGAGACCCCTTGAACACTGCCACGCCTATGGTCCCTTACACGGGCCTTTTCACGGACCGTGTACTGTTACACGGCCCGTGTAAGGCCCTCCGTATCACCATACTGTCCTTTTACGTGCTTGACTATATTAATCCTCATTTATTCTAATATGCATTCTAGTGCAAAATTCCCTATGATAGACCGGGTGACGCCACTCTTAAGGGTTTTTGTCACTTTACTAACACAGGGAAAGTCTGAGTACCCATTTGTGTGTCGTCCTACGCATTCTGACGTGCCTAACTACTTATTTCTTGTGGTGTCACAGGTTAATATGGGCCCCCGTCTAAGATCCTGCCAGCCTAGGGACGAGCATGAGTCACATCTCCGGGACTCGATCACTAAATCCTCAAGCCAACACCAGGGGAGTGACTCAGGTGATGACTCCTCAGGCGGGTCAGCTATGCAGATCACCGGCAATGTCTCCCCCCACTCCCCTCGCACTACCAGTTCACGTGCAGTGAGATGCCATATAGCTCCCCAATCTGAGGAGGGAGTTCCGGAGGTGGGAGTGGAGGGAGAAGATGCAGCCCCAGAACAGGAGGACGAGGCCGGCACTCCAGACACCGCAGAGCACAATGCTGGGGGTTAGGATGACATCCTGATCCTCCATGACAGCAACGACGAGGCTACTCACCAGGTGGTTGCTCGGACTTCTGACCCGGAAACCGCCAAGTGGCTTCTGGTCTTCTTGCGCAGACAGTGGACGGTCCCCGGGGTGAAGGAAATCTATGTGAATGGTATCACTAAAGGCTCCGGGGGGTATCAGGGGAGGCCGATCATTCCGGAGATGCGAGTCCCCATCGACAAATTGGATGCCATTCCGAAGATACGTAATGCATTTGAGGCATACCAGTTCGGGTGGATGGCCAACCCTCTCGGATATTATGGGCCTGATATGATTGCAGAATTCTACTCCAGTTACACCGCCAGTCTGCTTGCCTCCATCGAAGGTAACCTGTCCAGAAGAGTGGAGAAGCAGCTCGCAGCTAAGTTGTCCCACCGAGACTATGTTACCATTCGGGAAACTCAGGTGTATATTTCGGCAGACACAATCAACAGGTTCTTATTTGGCCCAGACTACCGTGCCCCACCAGATGGGTTATTCATTGCCAGGTATGCGAGCATCACTAATGAGGTCTGAATGTCTGACCCCTCCGAACGGGCCACTGAGTTGAAGTGGGTTGCAGAGCAGATTGCGCTCCAAGGAGCTGAGGCAGCTTGGGTGACAAACCCCAAAACTCCCATTACCAAGGCCTCACTCACGTTTGTCGCCAAGTTCTGGTGGTCAATGGTGCGGGCCCGACTACGACCCACGGTGAATGACAACACGCTCCAAATCTCTCATGCTTCGTTGGTAGTGTGCTTGGTAGCCCGATATGGTATTAATGTGGGTCGTATTATTGCCATGGAGATCAAGGACCGCGCCCTATAGGAAAGAGCAGGTATGTCATTCCCATGCCTGATTCGGGCACTCTGCAGGTAGGCCCGTGTCCCCACCACCCACTTCTTGGATAGAAAGATGGCCCCAACGGGCGTGGTGAACATTGCTATGATCAAGAACATAGATAACCCATTGTACCACGGTAAAGCCCGTCGGCTTGGGCTTCCTACACAGCTTCCTCGGGCTCCTCCTCAGCAACAGTTGTCATTTGGGGAGCACACCACGGTCCCACATCCCGGCACGACTTCTGAGCAACCTGGGGCAGTGGCACAGCACCCCAGATGCATCAGGGGTACACTTATATCCCCTATGATTTTCTAGCCCGAATGGTAACAGAACTGAGACAGACACGGGCAATTGTCGACCAAATGGTGGTCCGGGTGCCTCAAGTGGTGCAGGCTCATGTTCAGCAGGCTGAAGACCATCTTCGCGCATACCTATTGGGCCAAATACAGAGTTTGCAGGAACAGGTCAACACTTTGGAGGGCTACTTCCATAGCATGTTTGGAATTATGTCCGGTGATGAGATGGTGCATTTGGTGCAGATAATGCAGGACTTGAAAGAGAAAATTGCAGAGCTGACAGCCCGGTATAACAACACTGTGCCAGCTCCAGCTCCACCACCTGATTCATTGTTGTCACTATTCACTGCCCCGGTGGAGCGGAGCCTAACCGAGGGTTAGGGCATGCCACTCGTACCAGCTGCTGCCCAGGCACCTCCTCCAGAGGCTTCCGGCACTAAGGATAAAGGTAAGCGCAGCAGCCAGCGTAATAGCCCTCCGAAAGACCCGCAGCGTGAGGAAGCACGGAGATTGCGAAAGGCATTGAGAGCCCAGCGTCGAGAAGCTGCAGCCCCGGAGGAGTGGGAGCGACTAACTTATGAGGCTGCCCGGACAGGTGCTTCTGGGAGTGCCATCGGACCTGATGCTGATGTTGCCGACACAGACCCACCAGTCGGATCGGGCCATGACGACCCGCCTGACGCCTAGGGCATCTCAGGTATGTTCCATTCCCATTTTTTCTTTAGTATTTGCCATGGTGCAATGAGGACATTGCACTGTATTTTGCTGGGGGTGGGGTATCCTACCCTAACGAGTTTTTCTTGCCATGTTTCTTTTCTCTGAAGGTGTAGTATCTAGTAGAACTGGCATGTTTAGGTTTGTTTTGTTTTTTTTGTTTGTGTAAAGATACGTGTTTATAAGAGTCTATAGTAACCCCATTTTTTAAAGAAAAATAATCCAAGAAACTTGTGTGTGCATGCATCCTATACTGACTGATTTTGTGATCCTTTTAAAGCACGGTGTACATTGTCTAGTTGGCATCTTGAATAATGAAGCATGACTATGTTGGTTAGTGCTGAATAGTGGGGGATATGTGCCATGTGTGTGGGAGTTTACTTGCTTAAATTCGATTGACGCACTTGTAAGCTAGAACTTGCCTGGTTGGTCCCCCTAAAACGATTGAATGAGTGGATTAGGATAGGATCTTAGGCCATTTTTGTTGAGAAGTCACTAAGCCTGAAACGAATCAACCAAATGAAGTTTCTTCCTTTGAACCAAATGATTGAGCCTTAATAGACCTTTTCTTTCTTATTTCCCAATTCACATTCCCAATCTATCTGCAGACCTATACTCAAGCCCTGGTCCCTTTAAGGACATCGTGAACCTCAACCAAGGCCAAAATCCTAAGTTGAGGATGGCTTATACTGGCCCTGGTCCTTCAAAAGACATTGTGAACCTCAACTCAGGCCAAAATCCTAAGTTGAGGGTGGCTATTGTAAGAGAGACAGAATAATAAGGATGGAAAGGATTCGAGTAATGAGAAGAAAAGTTGGACTGTGATCATATAAAAAAAATGGAGGGGGGAGTTTGGGGCGTGCGAATGTATGAACGAAAAAGGTAACCACTCCTATCCGCAAAGTAAATTGGTAAAACGGGGGAAATAAAAAGTTTGGGGGCCGAAAGTAGAGGCTGAGTCAAAGCAGGGTCTTGGAACGAAAAGTTAGTCACTTTGATCCTAAATGTACCTCACCCAAGCCCGAGCCTACGTTATAAGCCGCAAAAGCCCTAAAGTGATCCTAAAAAGGTCATTCAAGAGTCAAGGTGGTGAAAATAAAGGCAAGCATATGGTCTATACTTGTGTATCGATTGAAAATCATTTTGAGTGTGAGTGACTACATTCCAATCTCTGTACTATATTTATACACTGTGTGTGAGACTTCTTTGTAGTGAGGGGCACTATCACCGCATTACTTGGTTGCTATACTAACTGGTTCATCTTTATTCTCGGACTTATTTTGGGCCAATGGGATATGATGTAGTGCTTAGTTTGATCTGATAAGAGTCTGTTGGGGTGTGAACACCTTGCAAGTATACTTTTTGAGCATGAATTTGATGATTAAGGGGTCGATATTTACTTCTTGATTAAGTGATTGTCTTTGCGCGTCGTGATGTGTTGTTTTTGGTCATCGCTTGAGGACAAGCAATGGTTCTAAGTTGAGGGTGTTGATGAGTCATGAAAATACGACTTTTACGACGCTTAAGACATAAAATTATTGTGCGTTCTTAAGCGCTTTTGTTAGTTTAATAGGTGTGTTTTGATACTGTGCAGGAAAATAACGAAGGCATGGACTGCTAAGGAAATTGCAAGGAATGAGTGGAAAATAAGGCCAAGTGAAGGACCACGAAAGGTCTACACGGGCCGTGTCATGCTACATGGTCCGTGTAACCAACCGTGGCACCACACTTGGTGAAAAGAGAAAAACCTGAAGACACACATCACTCGCACGGATGGGTACACGGACCGTCTACCTTCAGACGGGCCGTGTCACGCGCCGTGTGGTTGACGTGAACTCGAATGGGCCTCGTTGAAAATCAAAGAATTTGTGCAAGTGGAGTCACACGGACAGGCAAACGGACCGTCTACCTCCAGACGGGTCGTGTCGTATGCCATGTGGGTGACGTGAACTCAAAGGAGCCTCGTCGGAAATCCAAGAATTGGTGCAAGTAGAGCCGCACGGATGGACAAACGGCCCATCACACACAACACGGGCCGTGTCACGACTCGTGAAGATGCAGCAGACAGAGGTAGATGGACTATTGACGGGCCGTCTGGCCTTAGACGGTCCGTGTAACGGGCCATGTCCGTGCCGAACGCTATTTTTCCTAAATTGTATCGGATTAGTTTTACCTGGTATAAATAGTATGTTATTTTATTTCATCAGGGCGTTCTTGTTGACGGCAGAAACAATAGAGTAAGAGCAAAAACAATATTTTGACTTTGTAATTCGTTTGATTCGTGATTGTGATCATCGTTCGAAGATTGTAACACGGATTCTTATTCCTTCAATTGTAAGTCAATAATTATGCTTTCATCTTATTGTTGTGGGCCAATTGTCACTAACATGCTAGGCTAAACCCACAACTAGGGTTGTGGGAACCATGACGATTCAATAAGATAACGCAAACTGGGGTAATTCGTGAGAATGATTATTGCATGTATTGTCAAATTCTTCGTTCTAACTTCTCCTTAACGAGTCGACGCATTAGGGTAAGCCTGTATTCGCTACATGCCTGAGAAGGATGTAGTGATTGGGAAAAGAGTTTAACAACGGAAATTCGGGGTTATGAATCTAGTCTAAGTGCTTGAGACTGAAAGGTGAGGGTACTCTGAGATCAAAAACAAAGTTTAGAATTGCATGCACTCTGAGACCGAAAGGAGATGAGTGAAATATAACTAGGAAGGACCGAAAGGTGAACTAGGGATAAGCTAAGTTGTTGGATCTTGCATGCACCATTAAGAACGAATTTACCAAACCAGTTTAGTTATTGTATTAGATGTCATGGGGAACACAACCCTAGTTTCTCTCTATCTGTTTGAAAACCAGAACAACGTCTTTATTAGTTACATTACACAAGTATTTAAATTAACCAACGCAACCCTCCATTTACTTTATGCATGTTTATCTCGGGAATAGCATTTATATCTGAAAGTTGGTACTAATAGATCCACTCTTACGTGTTCCCTAGGGGATCGACCTCAACTCTAGTTGAGTTCTATATTTGACTAACGATCGCTTTACTCTTCTATTCGGAGTGTAAATTTGGGCATATCACTCCGCAAGTTCGACAACGTGAAGAAGAGAAAACGTTGCGCAAGCCCATGAGAGCCCAGCGCCGAGCACCTGCAGAGCAAGAGGAGTGAGAGCGGCTAGCACGCGAGGTAGCTAGGACAGAAGCCTTCGGGAGCACCGTCCGACCGGGTGCGACTTTTAACAACAAGGACCCTGCCGGTGGATCTGACCATGATGGCCCAACTGACACCTAGGGCGTCCCAAGTATGTTCTATTCCCGTTCTGTGCTTTATTTTTAGTTATGGTGCGATAAGGGCATTGCACTATTTTTTTGAAGGGGGTGGAGCATCCTGCCACTTGAGAGTTTTTCTTGCCAGATTTCTTTTCTCTCAAGTGTATTATCTAGTAGAACTGGCATGTTTAGGTTGTGATGTTTTTATAAATAAATGTGTTTATATTTGTTTAGGGTAACCCATGTTTTGAGTTGAGTATTAAAAATGTTGTAAAAAGCTTGTATGTGCCTGCATCCCACCCTGATGAACTATTATGCATTTTGGAAAGCATGTGATGCTTTGTATGGTTTGCTTATTGATAAATGCAGTATGACTAGGTTGATTAGTACTACTTAGTGTAAGAGATGTGTCATGTGTGTGTGAGCGTATTTGTTTAAAAGCAGGTGGTGCACTCGTACACTAATTAGTTGAGTATTAAAAATGTTGCAAAAAGCTAGTATGTGCATGCATCCCGTCTTGACGAACTGTTATGCATTTTTGAAAGCATGTTATGCATTGTATGGTTGGCTTATTGATAAATGACATATGACTAGGTTGATTAGTACTAGTTAGTGTAAGAGATATGTCGTGTGTCTGTGAGCATATTTGTTTAAAAGCAAGCAGCGCACTCGTACGCTTGAACTTGCCTTGTTAGTCCCACTGAAACAATTGGATGACTGAATTAGGATGTGATCTTAGTCCCTTTTTTTTGATTAGTCACTTAGCCTAAAAGTTCCAACCAAATGAAGTTACCCATGTTGAACCAAAAGGTTGAGCCTGTATAGACCCTTTCTTTCCTAAACCAAAGCATCGTCCCTATATGTCTGTGAATTTTTACATTGGCCCTGGTATCTCTAAGGACATTGGGAACCTCACCTTAGCCAAAGGCTTAAGTTGAGGGTGGCGTATGCTAGCTTTGGTCCTTTAAAAGACATTGTGAACCTCACCTAGGCCAAAAGCCTAAGTTGAGGGTAGCTATTGTAGAGAAAGCAGAAAAATAAGTGAGGTAAAGAGCCAAACAAAAAGAGGGGAAGAAAATTGGGAGTGTAACTGAAAAAAATGGAAAAGAAGGGAGAAGAAAAAGATTTCAGAAATTACTCCCAAATGGTAGAAAATTAAAAAGTAGGGGCAGTAGAAACTGAAGACCGAGAGCAAATGGCCAAATCAAAGTAGTGTCTTGGATGGGCCGATTAGTCACTTGATCCTAAATGAATCCAACCCTAGCCCAAGCCTACATTACAAGCCACAAAAGTCCTAACATGATCCTAGAAAGGTCATTCAAGAGTTGAGGTAGTGAAAATAAGGGCAAGCATATGGTCGATACTTGTGTGTCTAATGAAAATCATTTGTGAGAGTGAGTTTTGCTTTCTAGTCTCGATTTTACATTTGATTTGTTGAGTGTGCAAGACTTCTTTGTGGTGAGGGCACTATCTTTGCACTGATTGGCTGCTAACACAACTGGTTCATCTTTGTTCCCGATCATATGAGGGCTTACTGTACTTGCAGGGTGTTAACCTTAATCTGTGTGGGTCGGTTTATGGTGTAAGCACATTCAAAGCACGATTTCTGAGCATATATGGTTAAATTAAAGGTTACCCATAAGTCTGATGAGGCACCTATATTTATGCGTTGTTTATTTGAGTCGTCATTGCTTGAGGACAAGCAAACGTTCTAAGTTAAGGGTGTTGATGAGTCGTAGAAATACGACTCTTATGATGCTTTGAGCATAGAATTTTTGCACGTTCTCAAGAAAATATGTTGGTTTGATATGTGTGTTTTAGTAATTTTTAGGAAAATAGTGAAGACATGGAACGACGGATGAATTGCAAGAAAAAAAAAGCAAAAAAAGAACTGAAAGAGTGGCATACGGAGACCCTCACGGGCCGTGTAGCATAAAATGGACCGTGAGAGGGTACGTGAAGTGGATCCGAATTAAAGAAGCTATGAATTAAACCAAGTGAACGACCATGGGGGCCTTCACGGACTGTGCCATGTTACACGGGCCGCGCACCCCGCTATGACCTTACACTTGGTGTGAAAGAGCAACGGAGCTAGAACGAAGCCTAAGGCAAAACTCCCGAGGCCTCACACGGATCGTGGAAACTGACATGGGTCGTGTCTCCTACCAAGAAGTTGATGTGAATTGGAAGGATCACCGTAAAAAATAACAGAAATTGTACAAGTGAAGGAAGAAGAGGCTCATCACGGATCATGTGATCAACCACGGAACATGGCATGGGCCGTATAGGTAGAGGATCAAAAACGTTGTTGAGAATGTGCTAAGGAAAGGTTCACGGGCCATTTCACGATCCGTGAACATCTACACGGGCCGTGCCAGGACACATGAGATGCAAGAGCAGTGAAGACTCATGGTCCGTGTGGTGGTCCGTGTGGACCCTCACAGTCTGTGTAGTGACCCGTACCTATGTCGAAGTCTATTTTCCTATTGGATAGGTTTTTCCTTGTATATATTTATTTATTTTGTTCCATTTTGAGGTGTTGTTGAACACTAGAGTTACAGAACAAGAAGAGAATACTTTTGTGCTATTATTTACATTGAATTCTTGCGTCTCGATCATTTCTTTGAGAATGTAACACGTGGATTCATCATTATATCCAGAATAAGTCAGTTATCATGATTTCTTTGTATTGTTATGGGTGAATTGTGTTGAACATGATAGGCTAAACGAACAAATAGGGTTGTGGTAACCATGACAATTCAATAAGATGACAAAATCTGGGGTGAGCTCTTGGGATTGATCATCACATACATTGTAGCATTCTTCGCTTTAACTTCTCCCCTAATAAGTCGACGCATTATAGTAAGCCCATATTTGTTACATGCCCGGGAGGGATGTAGTAATTAGGAAAAAAATTCTACAACGGAAATTCAAGGTTTTTAACCTAGTCTAAGTACTTGAGACAAAAAGATGAGAGTATGCTTAGATCCAAAACAAAGGTGGCAATTGTATACATTCTGAGACCAGAAGGTGATGAGTGAAATATATCTAGGAAGGACTGAAAGGTAAACTAGGTGTTATCTAACTTGTTTGATCTTGTATGCGTAGTCATGAATGAGTTTACCATACCAGTTTGGTTATCGTATTAGACGTCATTGGGAACACAACCTTAGCTTCTCAGTAATTGTTTGAAATCCAGTCGTCAATGTACACGTTAGCTACTTTATATTAGGAATTTAATTGAAGCATCATAAACCCCCCATTTACTTCTTGAAATTTTATCTTGGGAATAGAATTTACATCTGAGAAAGGGTGCTAATAGAACCATTCTCACGCATTCCTTATGGAATCAACCTCAACTCTTGTTGAGTTCTATATTTGATCAGCGACCACATTACTATTCCTTTTCTGAGTGTAAATTTGGGCATATAAATAGCGTGATATAAAATGTTAATTGTATACCATAGCCATAATCTCATAAATGCTAGGTCAAGCATATCAATTAATATAACAATACCATAAACAAGTCTTTCATCATCACCCTATCATATATAATCGAACAGTCAAAGAAGTCGAACAACACAAGTCACCAAGATAGTATCATAAGACTCTAATACATCAAAAATATCCTCAATATATCCCTTAAATCCCCAAATAGTCTCACAAGTCTCATATTATCACAATATTATCCAAAACGTCTCAAGTCTCCTAATATCATAATGATATCAAAAGTTATCTCAATTCTCATGATTTTATCTTGGGTTATCAATAGGATCACCATTTACTCAATACTCGACATAACTAACATCACATTTTCATAAATTTTAATCATATCAGGTTATCAGCTCATAATTTATTCTACATTTCACAATTATCACATAAGCATGCTCAATAACTCCAATCCAATTCCAAAAAGGTTAGTCAAACCTAACTCGATGCAAAAACCGCACTCAGACAAGCTTTCAATCAACTCAAGCCTCCAAATGATCCATGGATTGACCAACCACTATAAAAAAAATGGCTATGCATCAAGAGGTGTATTTTTATACCCATATTAGCACATTTTAGGCTTAGAGGGAAAATGATCAAAATTAGGACTAAAATTCGAATGTATCAAATCTGGAAATTTATTTTTGAATCATGTTCTACTCGAAAAATAGAGCTCATAGGTGAAAATCCCATTAAAATCAAGATTAAATTGAATGAGAAATCAATAATTAAATTTGGGGAAACATAGTTCAAAAAACCCCCAATTTTGGATGATTAATTTCATATAATCAAGGATAAAATCAACATACAACTCATGAAAAATTATTTATTTAGTGTTAGAAACACTTACCCAACATAAATCTTCAAAAACCTTCCTTCAAAATTGCCCCGAAAAGCTTAGAAGTTTGAGAATGGGTTAAAAATGGTGTCTCTCCGGTTTTTATAAATGACCAGTGAAATGCCCTGCCTAACCAAGCCCAAACCTCCACGAACGCAGGGACCATGTCCACAATCCTGGAGCCTAACCAAGCCCGGATCTCTACAAACATGGGGACCAGGTCCATGAATACGTAGCACAGTACCTGCACTAGCAACTATGCACCAACAAAATCAACAAACGTAAAAAACTCAAAAGTAGTACTCGAACTCATGCGAAATCAGAATTTCACAAACCAAAAGTGTATCTATACTAGAAATAATGATCCGGAGTCAACAAAATAATTAAAATTCGATTCCAAGGTCTCCATAACACAATTACCAATGTAAGTCCAATAAACTAGTTTGAACTCAAAATACCAAACTACCCTCGACAACTCCAAAAATTATGAAGAGATCATTTTTAGTGTTAGTTTCACCATCGGAACTACTAAAACTGTCTAAATTCTGATCTAAGCTTTTGAACCCCAAATGTTGACCAAAGTCAAACTTTGGTTCAGGAAACAACTAAAATCACAACTTTGGGCCTCAAAACCTCATTTTAGCTCTAAATTCAGTTTTGAAACTTCTTGTAGTTGTATTTAGACAATCCGTAGCTAATGAAATCGACAAATCCCCTATCTGACCTCTAAAACTCAGAATGACACAAAAACTCACTTTTTTAACAACTTAAGCCTTCAAAAAGATCAAAACTTATCTTTTCAACTTTTAAAACTTAGGATTCCACTTCTAACCATTCAAATTGTTCAATGTAGGTCCAAAGCAATTTACGAAAGGAAAAATAGTAATTATCATAGATAAAGCCAAAAATGACCAACTATGTCAATACATTTATCCTATTAGTTCCAGTCAGGTAGATATTGCTAATCATGTTATTTGGACAGCTAGAACTAATGGTAAGTTTAGTTGTTCTTCCTAGAACTCTATTAGAGATTATGATCAATTCCCATACCTAGCATAATTTAATTCCTTTCCAATGTTCCTTCTTGTCATGGAGAGCTCTTAGGGGCAAATTACCCACAAATGAGAGCTTGGTCAAATTTGGTCAGAATCCTACTGATTGCTCTTGTTGCTTTAGACCAGGAAAAGATACCATTGACCATATCTTCATGACCTGCCATTTTGCAAGGACTATCTGGAGTTTCTTTATAGATTCCTTGGGTATAAGAAATGAGCATACTCCCCTGAGAAATAGAATGCTAGAATGGTGGACAGCCAAGTACAATAATGATGCTCACAAACTGTATTGACATTCTACTCCTATGCTTATTTGTTGGGACTTGTGGGAGAATAGATGTACAATCAAATATGGAGGGAAGAAATCTAACTCAATTAGATTCAAGTATGCTATTTTTAAAGATACCTTCAACCTTCTCAATACTGCCTTCCCCTTCATTGATTGGCCAGCTAGCTAGAAGGACCTGGTTATTAAGTGGAGGGTTGCATTCAGGACATCAAGGTTACTCTAGTTCTATGGAACAAACCTCCCAACAACTTAGTCAAATTGAATACTGATTGTAGTGCTCTTCAAAATCTTGGTATGTTTGGTGTTGGGGGAGTCCTTAGAAATGATTTAGGAGATCTCGCTTTTGCATATTCTGCTCTTATAGGTGAAAGCACTAATAATTAGGCTGAGATTGATATGGAAAGTTGATTCTGAGCTCCATATTAAATGGACCAAGCAACTTGGTACTCCTCCCTGGCAGAGTCAACCACTTCTTGATAGATTGCAAAATACCATCAACCAATTCTAAACACTCAAATTTAATTGTTGTTTCAAGGAAGCAAATGCTACTATAGATAGCCTTACCAAACACAGCCACACTTGTAATGATACTCAACTATATTTTTCAAGACAATAGCTTCCTAAAGAGGCTAGAGCATGCCTGTATCTTTCGAAAATGGGGTTGGCAACCTTTAGGAGAAGGAAACTAAAGAGAATTTAAAAACCACCTTAAATCGTCAGGGGTTGTTTCAGCAGCCTCAATGGTGGCTTGTAGGCTTTTTAGTTCTTTTTTGTTTATTCAATTGTAAGGGAAGAGTCTTCTTATTTATGCTTCCCATGTTTCTTTGTATTGGGAGGAGTCCTTCCACTAGTTGCTTAGTTGCATGGTTGCATCTCCTTTATAGTATGAGGATAAGTTGGCTAACCTTAGTAGGTTGGCTGATTTATGAACCACCATAGGATCGGAGGTAAGATTTATGTCCCCCTCCATTATACTTTTGATTTTTGTTATTAATGATAAGGCTTGGGGCTGTTGCTCAGCCCCTGACCCACCACAAGGGTTGTTAATAAAAATATTATCTAACCAGGTAGGTAGTGGAGCTCCTATCCATCTTTTTCCTCCACATGGCTAGATGATTTGGTTGAAGATTACTTTTGATGAGTCCATCACTTCGGGGACAATAACTATTTATTTTCTTGCCTTATTTAGACTTGTGTATTTTTTGATACTATCTATTCAAGGTGAGCCTGGGAAATGTCTTGGCTCCCGTTCCACTCATATGAGAGGTGTTGTTGGATATTTGGACATAGATGTATTGAGCCCAACTCTTATTATGCTATGTGTATGAAAGACTCCCGTACTCTCTTATTCCTTCTTATGTGTTAAATGGGTGTTGTATAGATGAGGTGGAAGTCTTAAGCCTCCTAATTGCCCCCATAGGGTGAGTTATATTTGCAGAACCCTTAGACTTTATATTTGCTATATGATCCATTCTAATCCTATCCCCTACAACATTCCCATGGTATGAGTCCAAAGTCCCGGTTCCCTTAGAAATTATGTGTTACTTGCTTTAATTTTGCTTTCTCAAACAAGGCTGTTTTGGGCATGCTTAAGAGGCTTGTTTTGGGTTCCTTTAGGTTCTCCATTTTCCGTATTACCTAGGCCCTACGCTTGGGTCATGACAATATATGAGGTATCACAAATGGGGGAGTTCCCATAAGGTGAGTATTTGGTTTACCCTAGCAAAGTAGACCACTCCTAGTCTGGTATAAGACCTAGCTCGCTTGGTCTTATATATCGGTTATGGTCCCTTCCTACCTATGTATGATATGTTATATGATTTGATGATTCTTCGTGCATACTTTGATTAAGTCCTAGAGCATCCACGACATATTGAGCTTATACCCTTGATTATGATTATGCATATTATTTAATTCTGCCTAGTGTTCTTTGTTTCATTGCACCCTACATACTTAGTACAGTCCAAATGCTAATACATACTTTTGCGTACATGATCTAAACATGTAAGGACCGGACTTCTTATCCATTCTCCTCTTCCACGTGACAAGACGATTCAGTTGAAGATTGCTTTTGCTGAGTCCTCCACTTCGGGGACAATAACCATTTACTTTCTTGCCTTATTTAGGCTTGTGTATTTTTTTGATACTATCTATTAAGGGTGAGCTCAGGAGATGTCTTTGCCTTTTTCCACTCGTATTAGAGGTGTTGTTAGATATTCAGATATGTATGTATTGAGCCTGACTCTTATTATGTTGTGTGTTATGAAAGACTCTCTTAGTCCCTTATTTCCTCTTATATGTTAAATATTTGTTGTATGGATGAGGTAGAAGTCCTAAGCCACTAATTGCCCCCATAACGTGAGTCATAATTACCCACCCCTTAGACTTTATTTGCTATATGATCCATGTTAATCCTCTTCCCTAAAACATCCCTATAGCGTGAGTCTAAAGTCCTGCTACCCCTAGAAATTATGAGTTATTTGCTTCAATTTTGCTTCCACAACAAAACATGTGCTATGCATACTTAAGAGGCTTATTTGGGATTCCTTCGAGTTCTCCATTCGTTGAATTATGTTAGGTCCTAGGCTTGGGTCATGAAAACATTCTACCAAACTGATTAAAACAAAATCCTTGAAATTGTCATTATTGCAATTATAATTTCCCAAAACCAAAAAAAAGTCATGGGTTCCTTAAATAACTCTGTGGGACTAAATAAATAGTAATGTAATTACCAAAGTGTTTATATAACATGAGAAATGCTCTAAAAAACAAGTGGAAGAAAATCTTTTTCTTTGCAAATCAACCAATGAAAGATAACAACTTTGTATCAATTTTGATTCAATATAATGGGAGATGGACTTAATAGGTATGTAATTTAGTGATTCTTATCAAATATATGACGTTTTTATGATCAAAAAATGTAAATGATTTGTGTTTTTGGAGTACAAATGTATTAAACTTGGTACTTTAATTTTTTTAATATAAAATCTTGTTTTGATTTTTAACAATTTGTAGTTTTAGCATCTGATTTGCAGTAGATTATTGTAGATCCTATGGTGAATATTTGATGTGAAATAATATGTATAGTTGGGTTTTATTATGATTGATGATTTAAAGTATCTAAAATAGTTCTGTGTTTTTCATGATAAAAATATTTACCATAAATGACTATCTGTCACGATCCAAAATAGATCGTAACTAAAGAAAGATAAATAAAGCGGAAACAAACTCATAAGATATAAGAAATCTCCAAAAATCTGGAGTCATGAGTACAAGAGCATCTAAAACGTTACTGAAGGTTAAATACAGCTGCCTCAAAAGCAAATACAATATTGTCTCATAACTTCTAATACAAAGTCTGAGATGTAAGGAAATAAGAAGAAGACCCAAAGATCCGCGGTAATTTAGAATCTGGGCCTCACCGCTCAGATCTTAATGGTATCGATAAAGCTCGAATAGAATGATCGACTACCATGTCCTGAACCCTGTGCTTGATCTACAGGGAGGAAACAAAGTAGGGGTGAATACACTTAAATGTACCCAATAGATTCAACCGACTGGATAAGAGTAGTCGAATAAGTATGTAATAACGAAGAATTCTATCACCTACATCAAAATGGTAAGTACACAATACAATTAAATCTTGGATAATGGAAATTATAGATAGTAAACTGCTCCAATTATGCAATGCAATATAATGAATGAATGCAATGGCATAGGCCATGTATGAGGTGAAATCATGATCGTTGCGGTGCCGATGTACACATCTATCGAGCTGAAGCTACGAGATAGAACCTGAGGGAGTCGCAGGCCATGTACTAAGATATATATATATATATATATATATATATATATATATATAATAAGACATTGCAGGCTATAATCAGAAGTATCTCAAGGCACCGCAAGCCATAACCAGTGTCTCAATATGCATTATAATATCTCAAATGAGGTGAATGTATTGATAAAAGTGCATAACAATGAATCTAAGCAAGTATCAAATGTGTGCATACCAATGCAATCAATCATATATAACATGTGTGTATATCAATGCATCTCAACAAAAATAAGATATGTGCATACCAATGCACCCAGTCCAGTATAAAATTTGTGCATACAAATGCAACTAGTCAGCATAAGATAGGTGCATACCAATGCAATTAGTCAACATAAGATAGGTGCATACCAATGCAATATTAGAGCATAAGAATTTAAGCATACCACTTCAACTAGTCAATATAGAATAGGTGCATACCAATGCAATAATGGAGTATTAACATTATACGGATATACCGTATCTCATCTCATCACCATTCACAAATAACCATATGTCATTGAAAGAAGCTCGACAAGTACCCCAAATGGTCTCATAACTCTTATACTGATCATGTGTAACCAAGAACTATTTCAAGTCTCATACTATCATAATGATATCCCAAATATATCAAAACACAATATTTCATCTTAATTAATCAACATGATCGTCATTTACTCAATATTCGCATAACCAACCTCATATTCCTATCCAATTCAATCATATCATGATATCGAATCACAATTCAATCTACGTCTCACAATTATCACATAAACATGCTCAATAGCTCAAATTCAGTCAAAGAAAGACTAGTCGAACCTACCTCGATGGCAAAACCACTCTCGAATAAGCTTTCAATCAACTCAAGACTCCAAATGATCAAAGGATTGATCAACTACTATCAAGAACGGGTACCATGTATCAAGAGGTGCATTTTGATACCCATATTGGCATATTTTGGGCTTAGGGGCAAAATGGTCAAAATTAGAGCTAAAACTCGAAAATCTCAAATATGGAAATTGACTACAAAATTGGATTGTACAAAAAAGAGAGTTTGTGGGTGAAAATTCTACTAAAATTGAGTTCAAATCGAAGGAGAAATACCTATTTAAAGTTTCAAAATCATAGACCAAAAATCCCCAATTTTTTATATTCAAAATCATGAACTTCAAGTCAAAATCAAGATAAAAACCCATGAAAATTAATCAAAACGATGTTAGTAACACTTATCCAAAATATTTCTTTGAAAACCCTTTTTAAAAATCGCCTCCCCAAGCTTGAAATATTGAAAATAGAGTGAAACTGGAGGTTTTACATCTTTAAAAATAACTCAGTAAAAATGTGTTCTGCGAAGGTGGAACCTTGTCTGCGATCACGGAGAATAAGGGTGCCCATATCTCCGTGAAGACGGAGAAAAAATTTGGGTTGCACTACATATCCAAGACCAGCCAATGCCAAAACTTAAAATGGACCCCCAAAACTCATCCAGACTCAGAATTTCAAAAACTGTATATATATCCATACCAAAAAAGCAACCCGGACTCAATAGAATCTTTGAATATTCAATTTTGAGGTCTCCACGACACATTTACAAATACAAAAATTAAACTAGGTTAAAACTCAATACCAAAACTACCCTCGAAAACTCAAAAAATTATGATGAGACCTTTTTAGCCTAGGTTTAGCCATCTGGAACTATTGGAACTGTCGGAACTCTGATCCAAGCTTACGAACTCGAAGTATTGACTAAAGTCAAACTTTAGTTCTAAAAACGACTAAAATCACAACTTTGGGTCTAAAAACCTCATTTTAACTCCAAATTTAGTTTTTCAACTTCTTGTTCATTACAACATTCCGAAGCTAATGAAATTGACGAATCCTTGATCTAACCTCCAAAACACAGAATGACAAAAAAACTCACTTTTCAACAACTTAAGCTTTCAAAAAGACCAAAACTCGTATTTTCAACCTTTAAAGCTCAGGATTTCAGTTCCAACCATTCAAATAGTTCAAAGTAGGATCAAATCAACTAAAGAAAGTGTAAAACAGTAAATTTCACAGATAATGCCAAAAATGACCAACTAGGGCATTACATTATTCACCACTAAAAAGAATGTTCGTCCTCGAACATAAGGAAATGAGAAGTACATGAAGCCTCAAAAAGGCTAGGATATCTAGCCCGTATATCAGATTCCAACTCCCAAGTGGCCTCATCAACAGAATGGTGCTACTACTGAACCTTCACAGAAGATATATCATTGGATTTCAATCTCCGGACCTGCCTGTCCAAATATAGCTATAGGTTCCTCTTCAAAGGACAAATTTGGACCCAACTCAACAGAGTCATAGGAAATCACATGGGACTCATCTGGAATATACTGGCGAAACATAGAAATGTGAAAAATGGGATTGAAAGAACATAGTGTCAGTGGCAGAGCCAACTCGTCAGCTACCTCACCAACTTTCCTCAAAATTTCAAAAGGGGCGATGAATCTGGGACTATGCTTTCCCCTCTTCCTGAATCTCATCAAACCCTTCATGGTTGAAACCTTTAGCTAAACACTGCCACCAATCGAGAACTCAAGAGGCCTAACCCTTTTATTAACATAGCTCTTCTGGTGACTCTGGGCTATCAAATATCTACTCTGAATCAGTCAGACCCGTTCTATGGCATACTAAAGCAAGTCACACCCAACACCTCGGTTAAACCTGAATAAAACTATCCAATCGGTGATCAACATCTCCGGCCATACAAGGCCTCAAACGGTGCCATCTGGATGTTTGAATAGTAACTTTTATTATATGCAAACTCTGTTAGTGGTAGGTGTTGGTCACATCGGGCCCCAAAATCAATAACACAGGCCATAAGCATGTTCTCCAATACCTGAATGGTGCGCTCTGATTGACCATTAGTCTGAGGGTGAAAAATTGAATTCAAATCCACTCTAATACCCACACCATGTTGTAAAGCTCGCCAAAAGTGAGAAGTAAGCACAGACCCTCTGTCTAACACTATAGACACTGGTGCACCATGAAATCTAACATTGTCCCAATTATACAATCTAGCCAACTGCTCCACACTATAGCTAGTCTTCACTGGTCTAAAGTGTGCCGACTTGGTCAATCGATCAACAACCATCCATACTGAATCAAACTTGCCCAAGGCTATGGGCGCAAACCTGTGATAAAATCCATAGTCACTGTCCCCACTTCCATTCAGGAATGGGCATCCTTTGCATCAATCTACCGGGCTTTTGATGCTCATACTTCACTTGTTGGTAATTCAAACACTTGGCCACAAAATCAGCTATATCTCTCCTCATGCCAAGCCACCAATAATGCTTTTTATGATCATGATACATCTTAGCAACACCTGGATGGATGGAATATAAAGCACAATAGGCCTCCTCCAGTATCAAACTCACTGAATCCCCAACTTTAGGCACAAAAACTCTACCATTAACCCTCAATACACCATCAGCATCAATAATAGCCACCTTGGCTTCACCTCTCAACACTTTATCATGAATCATGCATAATCTGAGGTCCTCGAACTAGTGAGAACATATCTAATCAAATAAAGAAGATTTAGCCTCAAAAAATGCCAAAATACTCCGAGGAGAAGAAATGTCCAGTTGGACCATCTGCCTAGCAAGTGGCTGAACCTCTAAAGCTAAGGACTTCTCCTCAGCCCTCAAGAATGCCAAACTCCCCATACTAGTAGCTTTATGGCTCAAATCATCTACCACCACATTGGCCTTCCCGAGGTGATAGAGAATAGATGTATCATAGTCTTTAAGCAACTCCAACCACCTACATTATCTCATGTTCATATTAGGTTGAGTAAAGATATATTTGAGACTATGGTGATCGGTAAAGATCTCACAATGCACCCCATAAAGATAATGTCACCACAACTTCAACACAAACACAACCGCAGCCAACTCCAAGTCATGGATAGAATAGTTCTTCTCATGCGCCTTCAACTTCGTAGAAGCATAGGCTACTACCCTTCCCTTTTGCATCAATACTCCACCCAAACCCACACTTGAAATTTCCTCCTCAGGTAAAGCAATAATAGGTGCTGAAGTCAACAAATCTTTGAGTTTTTAAAAGCTCAACTCACAATCATCTGACCATTGGAATGTCATAGCCTTTTGAGTTAATCTGGTCAATGAGGCTGCTATAGATGAGAAACCTTGAAAAAAACACCAGTAATAGCCCGCTAAACCAAGGGAGCTCCGTATCTCAATCAACGAAGTAGGCCTAGCCCACTAACAAACAGCTTCTACCTTAGTCGGATTGACCATAATACCCTCTTTTGACATAACATGGCCAAGAAATGCAATGGACTCAAGCCAAAACTCACACTTTGAGAACGTAGCATACAACTTCTTTTCCCTCAATCTCTGAAGTACATGCCCCAAGTGTTGAACATGATCTGCCTCACTCTTGGAATAAACAAAGATATCATCTATGAACACAATAACAAAGACGTCAAAATAGGACCTTAACACTCGGTTCATCAACTCTATAGAAGCAACTAGGGCATTAGTCAACCCAAATGACATGACCACGAACTCATAATGCCCATAATGGGTCCTGAAGACTGTCTTTGGGATATTAGACTCCCAAACTCTCAACTGATTGTGATTGAACCTCAATTCAATCTCAAAGATTACCGAGGCACTCTGCAACTGGTCTAAAAGATCAACCATGCGAAGCAATGGATATTTGTTCTTGATAGTCAATTTGTTAAGTTGGAGATAGTCAATATACAAATACATAGTGCCATACTTCTTCTTCGCAAATAATACAGGAGAACCCCAAGGAGACACGCTTAGACGAATAAAGCCTTTCTTTGATAAATCTTCCAACTGTTCCTTCAACTCCTTCAATTCCTCTGGAGCCATCCGATAAGGAGCAATGGATATGGGCTTAGTGCCCAGCTCTACATTAATAGAAAAGTCAATATCACGATCTAGAGGAACACCAAGATAATAAGTCAAAAATACATCCATAAACACTCTAGCAACTCTAATAGTCTCCAATGATGGAGACTCCTGAGAAATAGCCCAAACATGACCTAATTATGTCAAACACCCATTCCTCATCAGTCGACAAGCATGCATATAAGAAATAACACCCTTGGGATAGGAACTAGGTGCTCTAACCCAGAATGAGCAAAATTGGGGAAAAATAAGGTCACAGTCTTCGCATGACAATAAAGAATAGCGTGATAGATCAATAATCAATCCATACCCAAAATCATATTGAAGTCGACCATATCTAATAATATCAGATCAACAACAGTTTCTCTCCCTATAAAAGTCACAACACAACCTCAATAAACCTAATTCACCACTAAAGATTCACCTACCAAGGTGGAAATACAATTAGGCTCGGCAAGCAGCTCATTTGTAATATCCATATTAGATGCAAAATCGGCAGACACATATGAATAAGTAGAGCTTGGATCAAATAAAATTGAAGTTGAATGGTGGCACATTGGGACCATACCTATGATAACTGCATCAGAGGATTTTGCCTCAGCTCTATCTAGAATAGCATAGCAAACTCCACGCCCACTACTAGCCTGTGAACCACCACGAGTACCACATTTTACTATACCACGAACTCATCTAGCAGTACCTCTTATAGCCTTAAGTGTGTTTCTGGGTACCGGTATTGGAGCTGGATGAGCTGGCTGAGAACTTGTAGTCTGAGTAAGAGGTATATGGTGAGGAAAATGATGAGCCTAGTTCCCAATCTCATCACAATGATAACAAGCCCTGGTCTCCTGTCTCAAAGATGGTTACCCTAAAAAGTCACCACGCCTGGGTGCACTACCTAATTGAGCAGATCTGGACCTGTCAACACTATCAGATGTTGGGAGAGTTTCCTGAACTGCCCGACCTAATGGCGCTGCCTTTAAATCTCTTGTTCCCATGGGGGTGTCTACTAAACTTTCCATGTTGAAGGAATCTCTTCTTGGCATCCTGTTTATCCTGCCTGATACACTCTATTATATGAGTGTGATCCACAACACTCTAGAAAGTACCTCCAGCCAACACCAAGGAAGTTATAGTCTCTTGAAGATATCCTACCAAGCCCTTGGAAAATCATTAAATCCTCTCAAAATCAGTAGGAATGCAAGAAAAGGCACATCGGGAATAAGGGTGAAATCTAGCCACATAGTCAGAAACAAATATAGATCCTTGTTATAGCCTATCAAACTCATCTTGCCGGCTGTCTCGGAGACTGTAGGGCACAAATCTCTCCAAAAATATCTCAGCATATTGTTCCGAGGTCATAGCTGAAGACCCAACAGGTTGACAAGCTGCCACTGATTTCCACCATTCCTTGGCAAGGCCAGTAAACTAATATAAAGTTTAAGCAACTCCTTGTGACTTAAGAATAGACAGATTACATAACCAATCTTGGCACTCTGATGGAAAATCATAAGCTCTATCTGCAGGAGTGCCATCAAATCACACAAACCTCTCAAAATTTGCTCCAGCTGTAGACATGGTTGGACTGGAAGAAGATGGTTGCACCACAAACAAGGGAGGTGCAATAGATGGAGCAAAAGCCAAACTCTGAAACTGAGTACCCAAACTCGGTCTAGATGCCTGAAGTGAAGTAATTACAGTCATAAGAGTGCTGCTGGAGCTGAAGAATGACCTACATGAATCTTAGTCGGCTCCGATGGAGCACTAGAAGAACCAACCAGTGTCATAGAAATCGGTATCTCAATAGTATTTGGGGCTAGAGGAGCTCCCTCTAATCTATTCAATAACCTCAAATGTAACTCCTGAACCGAGGGTGTAATCTTCGGGGCTGAGGATGGTGGAATAGGATCCATAGGCCCCTCTTGCTCATGTACAGGCTTTGAAGAAGCCGATCTAGTCTAGCATCGAGGTGGAGTTGCCCTTCTAACATGTCTTGCCCCTGTCCTGCTCCAAACTCAACCTTGACCTCGGGTGGAAGCTACATCAGCTGTCTCGGGCTCTTCTGCTGATTAACAAGATCTGGTTGTTAGCATCTGCACAGAAGGTATAGATTAGACACCTTCAAAATGGGTAATACAAAGAAACGTACGAATGGAAGAAAGACGTGAAAATTTTTCCTAATAAGTATCTCATAGCCTCCCAAAGATGGGTGTAGACATCTACACACCGATCCGTAAGACTCTACTAGATACCCTACTCTTGACTCACGAGACCAACAAAGCTAGAGCTCTGATACCAATCTTTTCATGGCCCAAAATGGATAGCAACTAAAGAAAGATAAATAAAGCAAAAACAAACTCATACGACATAAGAAATCTCCCAAAACTTGGAGTCATGAGTACAAGAGCATCTAAAATGGTACTGAAGGGTAAATACAACTATCTCAAAAGCAAATACAATACTATCTCATAACATCTAATACAAAGTCTGAGAGGTAAAAAAATAACAAGAATACCCAAAGATCCATGGCGACTCGGAGCATGAGCCTCACCCTTGAGATTTAGATGGTATTGATAAATCTCGGATAGAATGATCAACTACCCTATCCTGAACCATATGCTCGATCTACAGGGAGGAAACAAAGTAGGGGTGAGTACACCAAAATGTACATAATAGGTTCAACCAACTGGGTAAGAGAAGTTAAACAAGTATGTAATAACGAAGAATCCTATCACCTGCATCAAAATGGAAAGTACAAATACAATAAAATCATAGATAATGGAAATTATGGATGGTAAACTGATCCAATGATGCAATGTAATGTAATGCATGAATGTGATGGCATCACAGGCCATGCATGAGGTGAAATCACAAATATTGCGGGGCCGATGTACACATCTATCAAGCTGAAGCTACAAGATAGAACCCGGAGGCATCGCAGGCTATGTACTAAGATATATATAATAAGGCATCGCAGGACATAATCAGAAGTATCTCGAAGCATCGCAGGACATAATCAGAAGTATCTCGAGGCATCGCAGGTCATAACAACTGTCTTAATATATTCAGCATAATATCTCAAATGATGTGAATATAGTGACAAATATGCATAACAATGAATCTAATCATGTATCAAATGTGTGCATACCAATGTAATCAATCATGTAGAACATATACGCATATCTATGCATCTCACTAGAAATAAGATTCGTGCATACCAATGCACCTAGTCCAATATAAAATACGTGTATAACAATGCAACAATGGAGAATAAGATCACCGCATACCAATACAACTAGTCAACGTAAGATAGGTTCATACTAATGCAAAATTAGAGCATAAGGATCTGTGCATACCAATGCAACTAGTCAATATAGAATAGGTGCAAACCAATGCAACAATGGAGTATTAACATTATATGAATATACCATTTATCATCTCATCACCATTCAAAAATAATCATATGTCATTGAAAGAAGCTCAATAAGTACCCCAAATGGGCTCATAACTCTTACACTGATCATGCTCATCATCAATTAGTTACAACATCAACCAAGAAATATTTCAAGTCTCATACTATCATAATGATATCCCAAGTATCTGAAAACACAATATTTCATCTCAATTAATCAACACAATCGTCATTTGCTCAATATTCAGCATAACCAACCTCATATTCCCATCAAATGCGATCATATCATGATATCTGATCACAATTCAATCTACATCTTATAATTATCACATAAACGTGCTCACTAGCTCAAATCTAGTCCTAAGAAGGCGAACCTGCCTTGATGCTAAAATCATACTTGAACAAGCTTTCAATCAACACAAGCCTCTAAATATCCAACGATTGATCAACAACTATAAAGAATGGATACTACCCATCAAGAGGTGCATTTTAATACCCATATTGGCATATTTTAGGTTTAGGGGCAAAATAGTCAAAATTAGGGCTAAAATGTGGAAGTCTGGAATCTGAATATTGCCTTCAAAATCAGATTCTACACAAAAAATGGAGTCTGTGGGTGAAAATCCCACTAAAGTTGAGTTGAAATCAAAGGAGAAATCTCCCATTTAAAGTTTCAAAATCATAGACCGAAAATCCCTAATTTTAAAAATTCAAATCAAAATCAAGATAAAAAATCATAAAAAATAATCAAAACAATGTTAGAAGTACTTACCCAAAAGATTTATCTAAAAACCCTCTTCAAAAATCATCTCCCAAAGCTTGAAATATTGAAAATGGAGTGAAAATGGAGGTTTTACGTCTTTAAAAATGACTCGTTAAGAATGTACTTCGTGAAGGCAGAACCTTGTCTGCGATCACAAAGAACAAGGGTTCCCAAACCTCCATAAAGGCGGAGGTTCTTCCACGAAGGCAGAGAACAAATTTGGGTTGCACTAGATACTCCCATACCAGCCAATTTCAAAACTAAAAACGGACCCCTGGAACTCCTCCGGACTTAGAATTTCACTTTATATGTATCTAGAAACATCAATCTGGACTCAACGGAATCATCATAATTCGATTCCGAGATCTCCATGACACATTTACCAATGCAAGTCAATTAAACTAGCTTAAAGCTCAAAATATCAAAACTACCCTCGAAAACTACAAAAATTATGACGAGACCATTTTTAGCGTTAGTTTCACCATTCGGAACTATTGAAACTTTCAGAATTCTGATCCAAGCTTTTGAACTCTGAATGTTGATCAAAGTCAAACTTTGGTTCTGAAAACGACTAAAATCACAACTTTGGGCCTAAAAACCTCATTTTAACTCCAAATTTAGTTCTATAACTTCCTGTAGTTTAGTTTTGACCATACGGAGCTAATGGAATCAACGGATCTCCAATCCAACCTCCAAAAATCAAAATGAAATAAAAATTCACTTTTTCAACAATTTAAGCTTTCAAAAAGACCAAAACTTTTATTTTCTACCTTTAAAACTCAGGATTTCAATTTCAACCATTCAAATAGTTTAAAGTAGGCCCAAAATAACTTACGAAAGGGTAAAATAGTAAATTTCATAGATAATGTCAAAAATGACCAACCAGGTCATTACACTATTTTAATGTTTGTTATGATAGTTTGAATGTAAATTTTACATTTCAATTATTTTTTGGGGGGTGTTTGATAGTTGGTGTAAAATAAGAAAGCTCCTTTGTTTTAGTTGGTAGTTTTTCATATATTGAAAATTATACTTAGCTTATGGTGTTTCCAGGAAGTTGAGTTATTTCTAATTGGTGTTTTTCATAAAATGAAAGTTGTATGATGTGCCATAGTTTTTTTATGATTTTTTTGGGGTTATATTTTGGTGAAGTGAAAAGGGATGAGTTAATTATTGTTGTTTTTGGTGTATGTTTGTCTTTTAATATGGTATATGAATAAATAATATGTTGTTTGAGTGATACTTATTATGTTGTTAGATTGGTAAAAACTAAATTATATGAAGCTTGAATGACTCAAATTATAATATTAGTTGTTTATATATTTGGCATAAAGTGTATTTTAAATGGTTTATCTTTTCTTTATTTTTTGGCTTTCTTTTTTTTGGTATAATTGATTTTTATGAATGGTGTTATATTTGTTATATATATTTGGTGCTTTCTTGTTTACATTATGGTATTTATTATTTATCTATTTGGCATAAAAATATATATAAATGATTTATTTTATTGGTCAAATTATGATATAAGAAGAATGTATTTTGGATGATTAATATGTTGGTATGTATTTGATGTTAAATTGTGGTTTGATTATGGTATCTGATATTTGTGTTTTCATTTGATTATAATATGATATGTTTAGGATATTGCGTATGGCTTGGTAATATTTAAAAATTCTTTTTATTGGTGAAATTTTTGGTGCTTTATGAATGGTTATATCTTTTTGAATATCTTGTTTTTCAAATTTGTAACACCCGGTAAAATTATCAAAATACCTCTAGATGAGAGATGCTCGCATAACGTGTCTTCCCAAATTCTGATGGCAAATCTGAGGCTGGATATACTATCATCATGAAAAATTGAGTGGGAAAATGGTCTTCATTGATTTTTAGAGCAACCGATTCAACAGATAATTTTTCGAAACAAAGCACAATTCCAGTAAGAGTGAGCGGTTGCGGACTTGCCACGGAATTACACTTAGACTTGGCCCCATTATTTTCTATGGGACTAGAAAACTCAATCGGAGAATTTTTGACCAAAAAAACCCGAAATTACATGCAGTCCGCATCGCGGACCATGCCACCCTGAGTTGGACTTTTTTTTAAATTTTTTGTGAGGGATATTCTAGACCTTTCCCAACCCCTCCTAAACCTAGAACACGATCAAAATAGTTCATTTTGAGCATTAAGGATTTTAATCCCCATTCCTAAGTCTTTCTAAGTTCTTAACAAAGACTAGGGCTAAAGAGAAGAAGGAGCAAGAATTTGAGAAGACTGAAGAGAATTCTCACGAGATTGAGTATCAAAGCTTCACACTAGGTATGTAAGGCTAAAGAAAAACATTGAATTGTCCTTCCATGTTCCCCCATTGATGGTGATAGAGGAGTTGAGAGTCTAATGAGTATACTTACATGTTTCTTAAATATTCTCTTGTATATTAAATGTATTACATGTATTCTCGTATGTCAAGATCATCATAAACTTGATTTACTGATTAAATTTTTTACTTGAGTTATGTTCATAAACCCTATATGATACTTTGGAAAAGAATGCATGAATGAATCGAGGGATGAAGTCTAGGCCATTGGCTTGAGTATATTGATAGTGATTGTGATGTGACATGATAATAAGCTAATAGAGTTTTATGATCACATGAGTATTCATAATTGAACCTCAGAGTTTTGTCTAATTGACTTCTTCCTAATGATTAATCTAAGCCTTCATCTATTGAATGAGATTTAAGTTGATGAGATAGCTTGAGATGATAGGCTGAAAGACCCGATTGAGTTTGAGTTAATGAGATGATAAGGGTCCTTACGAGATTAATTGAGTTAATGAGATGGACTTTCTTATGAGCATTGAGTCTTGGGAGGAATATCGAGCACCGAAACGAGTAAGAATAAGTTCAACCCAAATTCATTAATTATGTTGCCAAGCGTAGCAGTAGACTGATTCTATTAATGTCGACCAGGTCCCTATTTTCTGAACTAAGTCCATTAAAGTCAGATAGGTTCCTATTTTTAGGATTAAGTCCGATAAAGTCAAGCATGTTCCCATCTTATTGTCCTGATAAAATAGGACTTAACCGGTGGATTGTCTGGATCCATTATGGACTCCATTCGTTCTTCACTTGGCAAGTACAGAACGGCTGTGGCAACATTAGCGGGATTGTTGTACAATCAGTGACTCATAAGTGATTGTTTTCGGATAAGAGAAACTCCCAGATAGGTCCCACACTGATAGTACTTTGAGTTGGGTTGAGTTGAGTTGACTGATGAGTTTGGATAGGTATTGATAAGTCGTTTATCTACTCTTTATTCTTGCTTTAAATAGACATTTGACATCCTGATTGAGTATCTTATGAGTTTATCTGATTCCATTTTATTCGGCCTATATCTGTTTCATTCAACCATTTTACATACTCGTACATTCCATGTACTGATGTCCATTTGGATAGTATTATTTCAGGATGCAGAGGCAGGTACTAGAGATCGTCAACATTCGCATTGTTGAGGGTTGATATTTAGAGCAAACGGATCAAAAGATAATTTTTAATGCGAAACGCAATTCCAGTAAGAGTGTGTAACATGCCCGCAACGTGTACATGCCACAGACATACACTTAGACTTAGTCCCAATATTTTCTACAGGATTAGAAAACTCGATTGGAGAATTTTCAATAAAAAATCTGAAATTACACAGTCCGCGTCGCGGACCATACCACCCTGAGCGAGACTTTATTTTCAATTTTCGTGAGGGGCATTTCAAACCTTTCACAATCCCTACTAAACCTGAAACACGATCAAAATAGGTTGTTTTGAGCGTAAAAAGGGTTTCCTAAGCCTTTCTATGTTTTTAACAAAGATTAGGGCTAAAGAGAAGAGAAGAGAAGAGAAGAGAAGCGAGAATTCGAGAAAATTGATAGTTCTTACGAGATTGAGTATCAAAGCTTCACACTAGGTATGTAAGGCTAAACTAAAACATGAAATTATCCTTCCATGTGCCCCCATTGATGGTAATAGAGGATTTGATAGTCTAGTGAGTCTACTTACATGTTTTTTTAATATTTTCTTGTAAATTATATGTATTACATAGAGGTGCAAACGGTTGTGTTGGATTGGATTTGGATGGATTAAATATGGATTAAGTCAAAATGGATCGGATCACAATCCATCAAAATATGGGTAAATATGGATTTGATCAAATATGGTTTGGGTAAAAAGGTTCCAACCCACTTAATCTCTTAATGCCAAAAAAAAATTAGATCAAAGGTAGATTGGTAATTCTCAACCCCTGCCACCCCAACCTAATTCCCAAATAATTATTTTTAAAAATATTATTTTTCATTAAAAAAATTATTTTTTTCTCCCCCACCCCACACCCACTTCAACCCTACTCCCCACCCCCTACCCTTACCTCCAACCCCTAATTATTTTTAAAGAAAAATTAAAAAAAAAAAGTCAATTTTCTTACGCCCCAAAATTTTTGTAATGAAAAACTTAATGTTTTCTTCCCCCCCCCCTCCCACCCCCCACTTCCACTCTACTCCCAACCCCCTACCCCCACCCAACCCCTACCTCCAACCCCAAAATTTATTTTAAAGAAAATTTTGAAAAAGTCAAAAAATAAACACCCCACCCTTCCCACTTCCACCCTACCCCCACCCACGGACTTTCGACCTCCACTCCCAAATTATTTAAAGAAAATTAAAAAATATGTTAAATTTTTTCCACCACCTCTCCCCTTCCCCCTAATTTCACCTGACCCCTACTCCCACTTGTAAATATTTTTAAGAAAAATTCAAAAAATTAAAAAATTTCACACACATAAATTATTATTTTTTTAGTGAAATTAAGAATTTTTTGGGGGATCTATGGGTCCATGTGGATGTCCATATTTTAACCATTTTGACCATATTTGTATGAGCTCTTAAAATAAATCAGCTCATATATTTATCCAATTAGAGGATATGAGTGATCCATTAAAACAAATATGGGTTAAATGGACTCATTTCACCTTATAGGGTTAAAATGCTACCCTAGTATTACACGTATTCTCGTATGACGATGATCATTGTCGCGCCTCATTTTTTCTCGCGAAGAGACGGGAACCTGGATGACGTCATGGCAACGACGCTTTTGGGATTTAGAGTTGAAGAGTCGCCACCTAATGAATTAAGGTGCATTAGGACACCGTTCTAGCCTAGGGGTCAAGCTAACCAGAGAGAGGGTAAGGGCTCAAATTACCTCGAAGGGAAGGTGTTAAGTACCCTTCGAGGTCCTCAAATGCGGATCCCGATCGTGTCTCGTATTTATGTGTGGTTTTCTAACAAATAAGGTCTCCATTTAAGGCTTAGATTAAAATAAGTGATAAAACATTTACTTTATTTCACTTCGTTTTATCTAAATAGGTGACAAAAGGGCTAGGATCTAAGTAATACATTGTTAATTTAATTAATTATATCTAGAAGAAGAGTTCTATTATTCTGTAAGTGATTAAGCAAGGCACCACAGTCATTCTTTATTTATATCTTAATCTTATTCACATAAATTTCTTTTATTATTGCTTTGAATTAGTGAGAATACGTAATATCAATAAGAAAACAAGCGAATCACATAATTAGAAGTGAGTGATCTAAACTACTTGAATACCTCATAAAAGGGCATATTATTATTGTTACTTTTTTTTTTATTTTAAGAGAGAAAAAGGTCTTCCTTTTTAAAAATATTTTTTTCTTGTGGGTATAAAACTATGATATTAATTTATCATAGCTCCTTTCCTAGAAACATTTTTATTTGAGACCGTCTAAAAAATATTTATTATTATTATTATTATTATTATTATTATTATTATTATTATTATTATTATTATTATATATATATATATTGAGAAAAATGAAATGAAAATTTGCCATGGCAATAATACACACAAAAGTATTTACATATAAATACATATCATTCTTTTTGGGTAAGTGGTGCATCATTCTTTTTTTTTTCAAAAATAAAATTAGGTCTCGTAATTCCGTTTGGCTCCCCCACTAACTATAGGTTAGGAGGTAGCCTTTTCATTTATCGCATTGTCTAACTGAAGTTTGAAAAGAGGTTAGATAATGGTTTTTAGAAGAAAAAAATTTTAGTAAATTCTTCTCTGAAAGATCGGAAATAAAAGTTGAAAAGCACGTATTTTCCCCGCCCCCTGGTCAATAAATACCCCGATTTTCACTATTATTATTACAATATTTTTTTTGCGATAAAATACAACATGAATATTAAAAAAATATATTAGAATTGTCCTCCTTCTCCGAATCCAATCCCTTCCCCGCATGACTCCTCTCATTTTTATGGTCAAGAACTAAACCTGCAACACTAAACAGAAAACTAACCAGCACCAATAACATGAAATATAGTAATAAGCCTCAGGCATGTCACGGATATATGTATGTATGCACATAAGAGAGAAATAGAAATAACCAGTCAAAAGAGAGGGCGAACAGAGGAAACTTGAAGGTAGGCAAAATTCTTCTTCTTTTTGTTGCAAGAATATATTAAAGAGAATAAGAGATGAGAGGGAGAAGGTTTTCTTTATTTTCTTTTCTTTCAGCAGAGTCTCTGAGATGAGATTTTCTTTTCTGTCAAAGTTCTTTTTTTTGTGTGTGTCCTTTTTTGAAATTTTTCTCCATGAGAACATAATGAACATATAATCCTTTTTATATAGGAGAAGTAGGGCACCCACAAAGGCAAGAAATATTGAAAAAATCAATCTAAACTTACCGTAAATAATAAAATCAATCAATTTGATTCAATTATATTTATCCTAAAATAAATTGATTAGCTTGCCTTATTCAAAAATATATTTTCCATAAATGACGATATTTAAACTGATTTGCACGGATTCAGTTAACCAAAACCAAGATTCTTGCCATACTAGGAGTAAGTAAAAAAAATCCGGTCACTTTAAAAGAAGGAAAATAATCACATAAAAGAATTCGTGCCATACTAGGAGTAAGTAAAAAAAAATCGGTAAATTTGGAAGAAGGAAACAATCACTAGGAGAAGATTTTTTTTTTTTTTGGAGGGAGAAAATATATTCTTCCCTCTAAAGGAAATACATATTTAGGAGGCTTTTTTAAATATGAAAAGATTTGACTAAGTTTAAAATTTGAATATAATTGAGGCTAAATCAAATTTCATCAAAATACATAATAGAAATTACTATTAAATTACTACGTAATAAATTTTATTAAATCACTAATTATACTTATTATAAAAAAAAATAGATCAATGTTATTTACGATAAATTAATAACTTAAAATTTTCTCATTGAAACATTTATAAAATAACACAACAGATAAATTTCAAAAGTGAGTAAATAATAATAATAGTAATAACAATAATTTTGTAAATTATGAATGCAAAAAATATAAAATTGTTTAGGTAAAAGAAGATAATTAAAATATAAATTTATACAAAAAAATATTTTTTAAAATACTTAAATATTCGAATAACATAAAAAACAGGGTTAAGGTGCGTCAAAATTGGGTGTCAACAGCTACCCCTTCTTTGCTCGGGAATGAAAGATGAATTGTTGAGCAAAGAAAGTTGACGGAGTAGCCAATTTTGTCCGACCGATGAAATATTATCGGAGGAAAAAAAAGACATGAGGGGTTGTGAAATATTACGCCGATACTTTGGTTTCAAGTCGCCTACATATCTCTGGTTATACAAGAATCAGGTCGTGTGTAGTTTCAGATTAAGAACGATTGAAATTTCAAAAAATAAAAATAACCGTGCAGGACTCAAAGTGGGAATGATAGTACTTGAGTTTTGAAGGATTAGAGCATGAGGCGGCGCGAATGATGTGGCAAGACAAAGTACGAAAATAGCTTGTGTCACAGCAATTATGTAGGATTAAAGAATTACATTTAAGAAATGAGAAGCCTTCGATCCCTGCAGCATCTGATATGACTAAATGAAATGGTTAGTTCATAAATATAAAAATTGTGACCAAATGCAATCAATGCTATAAAGAAAATGACAAAAGTAGATGAGCAATTGTATAAGTTTTTGAGAAAAATAATCCTTAGCCTTGATAAACATTTGGCTGTTCTTGAGAGGATACTGATTCGGCTGACTTTCGAAAAACAAAGCTTGACCTTGAATAGATTCGTTAGCAAGCAGAAATATGATAATGTGAAAGCAAATGTCAACAAATAAATTTACAACTTAAATATCCTATTGTAAGGCGGACAAACCTGAATGTCCTATTGTAAGGCGGACGAACCTAAATGTCCTATTGTAAGGCGGACAGGCCTAAACATCCTATTGTAAGGCGGGCAAGCCTAAATGTCCTATTGTAAGGCGAACAAACCTGAATGTCTTATTGTAAGGCGACCAAGCTTGAGTGTCCTATTGTAAGGCGACCAAGCCTGAGTGTCCTATTGTAAGGCGGACTCACCTAGATGTCCTATTATAAGGTGGACGAGCCTAAGTGTCCTATTATAAGACGGACGGGCCTAAGTGTCCTATTATAAGGCGGATGAGCCTAAATATCCTATTATAAGGCGGACGACCCTTAATGCAATAACATGATTGATAGTAGGCCCAAATGATAACAGAATTGGACTAATTAAAATGATTACTTGATTTGAAGTAGGCCCAAATAATAATTTAATCCAGATAGTAACTCTTTCAGTCAAATATAACAGTAGGCCCAGGTATTGTAGGTTCCTGCATTTAAAGAAAAATTGCAGTGTTTTGAAAGACAAGATGTCTTTGATTTTATGGAGCCCAAAGTCGCACTCCACCGTAATGAAATTTTTGAGGATCCTCAAGAGTTTCTGCACCAGTTTAAAATATTTTCACTCGTGTGTTGAAATGTTGTGTACTCATGAATTTTGAGTGATCCCAAAAATTCTGCCCCAGTTTGACATGTAGGATCTTTACGTTCCTGAATAACTGAAAGAAGCTTGTCAATCAAAAAGAAAGTGATTGTCTTGCATTTGAACGTTAAGGCTTGATTTTGAATTTGCATGTTATTAATGTCTAGAAGTTGGATCGATTAGCTCTAGATCGATTTGAAGGATTTGATTTATTTGAGGAATGACAGGAATATTTTATTGATTGAGACCGAACCCAATAATGGGCTGCCTATGTATCCAATAAGGAAATTATGTCAAATGTAGTTCAGGAACACAAAAAAAAGAAACGGGATTAATGGAAACTCTTGGTAAGAAGTAAAGGCATTTTGCTCATGATAGTCTTCTCCTCATCAATTTCTTTGGTGTGATTTGCGCTTCTTTGATACATGACAGGAAGGATCACCTTGAAAAATAATAGCATTGATCTTAGATGAGTTGTGATTATTGTTTAGTAGCCCTTGTCGCACAATCACCTTTCCTTTTTCAATCAAATTTTGAATCTTGTTCCTCAATGCTTGACATTCCTCAATATCATGACCTTGAATATTTGAGTGATACATACATTTCTTAGATAAATCAAGAGTTGAAGAGGAGTGTGCAGGAATCCATCCTTTCCTTGGTTTTAAAAGCCCTTGAGCCCATAGTCTTTGAAAAATACTCGTCAATGTCTCGCTTAAGGGAGTAAAAGTATGAGGCTTCCTTGTCTTGTGCTGACAAGACTCAGATTGTGTTTGATGAACTTTTGAGAAACTTTCGTAAGAGTTAAAATGTGCATGATTGACTTGCGGGTGGAGAGGCTTGGGGTGCATATCAAAAATGGCATGAACCTGTTCGGTATTTCGATTGCGCTGTTTTTGAGGTGCGGTTGTTGAAGCATTCTTGTTCTTATCATTTGATGCTTGAGCATGAATTGGTTTGTCAGTGATTCTTCCCGTCTGTATGCCATATTTTAGTTCTTTTCCAATTCGAATTAAACTGTCAAAATTTTGAATGCTGGTGAAGTATAAGGTTTTGTAGTATATGCCATCAAGTGATCTGATGAAAGTTTGGACTAACTCTTCTTCGTGAGGTAATGATGTATCTTAGAAGCCTTGAATCTCCACCGCGTAACATATTCCTCAAAAGATTCATGGGACATTCTTCTGACTTCGAGCAAACCCATTATTGTCGGGTCATTTTTTATGTTGAATTTGTATTGCTCTACAAAATCTCGGGCCATATCTTCCCACCCAAACCACTTGTAAAAATCTTGTTTGACATACCAAGCAAAATCCACCCCAGATAAACTCTGAATGAATAATGTCATCAAAAGAACTTCATTATTTTCAATACCCACTAATCTGCTACAATAATCCTTAAGATGTGCAATTGGATCTCCACGTCTGTTGAACATGTTGAATTTTGGGACTTTGAACCCTAATGGTAATTCAACTCTTGGATGCAAGTATAGCTTCTCGTACCTCAATTCATGAACATTTTTGGAGAGTAATTTCTTATTCACCTCCTTTTCTAAGTAATGAAATTTCTGTCGTAGATTATTCAAGTCAGATCTTTTTGTTTCATCGTGTACTTCTACATTTGGAAAGGCATCAAAATGAATATCTGTTTAAGGCATTGATCGAGGAAGTGTGCGAGCAAAAATGGAGTGAGGAGAGAGAGTTGAAAAGGTGCTTTGAATTAGATGGAAAGAAGGATGAGTAGCATTTTTACGGATATTGAGCATGTTTGACATGTTGCAGTTTCTCAATCAAGCCGACGTTCAAATATTAGACAACCTTTAACAAAAGGGAATAAATTACATACAAAAGTTAGCATATGACATGAATAAATAAAACATCAATAACAACTGTAAAACTTACGTTTGAAAAATTTATTAATGCTAAGATAATAAATCTGAGCCCGTGTAAATAAATGAAAATGACAATAAATTTAGTAAAAAGGTATAATGCGAATAAATCAAAAAGAGTAAAAACAAATATTCATAATTAAATAAACAAATAAGTGTCCTAAATGCATATGGCCTCGTCAAGTCAGTGGTAAGCCTAAGACGACAAAAAGCGACCACAATAATAAATCCAAGTCGTATTGATATTATTTGGAGTTTAGAGTTAAAAACAGATAGTTTAAAGACTCATTTTATTATAATGATTATAACCATTAAAATTTGAATGATATAAATGTGACGTAAAAGGGATTGTGATAATTATAATCTTGAATTTCCCCGATAGCATTGATTGAACCCCATAAGCCGGCAAAACAAAGATAACAAAGGATTTTCTAAACTCTAATTAATATAACTTGGCTTGGACTAAATTATCGTGGTCACGTAGATATGCAATATTTCGTCTAGAGGGTGATTGGACCCTCTAGACTTAGCAGGGTGGCTACTATTATGTAGATTGATACCATAGGGCCAAACTACCTAGGGTTTATGCATGCATGACTTAAATTTGAGGTGGATAGCTCTATCCTAAGTTTCTACGAGAGTGGGTTAGACACAGACTTGATTTCCTATATGAGAAGGCGTGTGTCCCACGGTAGCAAAACTATTCGCTTACACCACGCTTATGCCATCTCTCTAGACACTGGTTTTGAAAAGAGGTTATAAGAAGCGCAAAGGCACAACATCACGAAAAAAAGAAAGAAAAGAGGGTCCCAAGTGGGAGAAGGTATGAACGGTATGACAGTTATATGAAACAATAATCAATTCGCACCGAATTTAAAGCAGTAATGGAAAGATAAAGCAAGTAAAAGGGAAATGAAAAAAGAAAAGGGAATAAGGGGAGAGGATGTTAAAGGGATGTTAGAGGGGATGAGGGAAGGGATTTAGAGGAAGGGGGGATGTTAGAGGGGATAATGGAAGGGAGTTAGAGGAAGGGGGATGTTAGAAGGGGATAAGGGAGTTATAGGAAGGGGGAGATGTTAGAGGGGATAAGGGATTTAGAGGAAGGGGAGTAACAATAATATTAAAGGAGTACAATTAAAGGGAAAGGGAAGAAAGAAAAAGCGTTAGCAGAGACTATTAACAATAAGCAGATGAATAACCCACATAAGAATATAAGCACGTAATGGTAGGAGCCTAAGTCCCCAGCAGAGTCGCCATTCTGTCGCGCCTCGTTTTTTCTCGCGAAGAGATGGGAACCTGGATGACGTCATGGCAAAGACTCTTTTGGGATTTAGAGTTGAAGAGTCGCCACCTAATGAATTAAGGTGCATTAGGACACCGTTCTAGCCTAGGGGTCAAGCTAACCAGAGAGAGGGTAAGAGCTCAAATTACCTCGCACGAAAGGTGTTAAGCACCCTTCGAGGTCCGCAAATGTGGGTCTCGACCGTGTCTCGTATTTATATGGGGTTTTCTAACAAATAAGGTCTCCATTTAAGGCTTAGATTAAAATAAGTGATAAAACATTTACTTTATTTCACTTTGTTTTATCTAAATAGGTGATAAAAGGGCTAGGATCTAAGTAATACATTGTTAGTTTAATTAATTATATCTAGAAGAAGAGTTCTATTATTCAGTAAGCGATTAAGCAAGACACCACAGTCATTCTTTATTTATATCTTAATCTTATTCACATTAATTTCTTTTATTATTGCTTCGAATTAGTGAGAATACATAATATCAATAAGAAAACAAGCGAATCACATAATTAGAAGTGAGTGATCTAAACTACTTGAATACCTCATAAAAGGGCATATTATTATTGTTACTATTTTTTTTTAATTTTAAGAGAGAAAAAGGTCTTCCTTTTTTAAAATATTTGTTTCTTGTGGGTATGAAACTATGATATTAATTTATCATAACTCCTTCACTAGAAACATTTTTATTTGAGACCGTCTATAAATATTTATTATATATATATATATATATATATATATATATATATATATATATATATATATATATATATATATATATATTGAGAAAAATGAATGAAAATTTGCCATGATAATAATACACACATATCATTCTTTTTGGGTAAGTGGTGCATCGTTCTTTTTTTTTTTTTAAAAAAAATGGAATTAGGTCTCGTAATTCCGTTTGGCTCCCCCACTAACTATAGGTTAGGAGGTAGCTTTTTCATTTATCGCATTGTCTAACTCAAGTTTGAAAAGAGGTTAAACAATGGTTTTTAGAAGAAAAAGTTTTTAGTAAATTCTTGTCTGAAAGATCGAAAATAAAAGTTGAAAAGCAAGAATTTTTCCCACCCCCTGATCAATAAATACCCCGATTTTCACTATTATTATTACAACATTTTTTTTGCAATAAAATACAACATGAATATTAAAAAAATATATTAGAATTGTCCTTCTTCTCCGAATCCAATCCCTTCCCCGCATTACTCCTCTCATCTTTATGGGCAAGAACTAAACCTGCAACACTAAACAGAAAACTAACCAGCACCAATAGCATGAAATATAGTAATAAGCCTCAGGCATGTCACGGATATATATATGTATGCACATAAGAGAGAAATAGAAATAACCAGTCAAAAGAGAGGGCGAACAGAGGAAACTTGAAGGTAGGCAAAATTCTTCTTCTTCTTTTTATTGCAAGAATATATTAAAGAGAATAAAAGATGAGAGGGAGAAGGTTTTCTTTATTTTCTTTTCTTTCAGCAGAGTCTCTGAGATGAGATTTTCTTTTTTGCCAAAGTTCTTTTTTTTGTGTGTCCTTTTTTTGAAATTTTTCTCCATGAGAACATAATGAACATACAATTCTTTTTATATAGGAGAAGTAGGGCACCCACAAAAGCAAGAAATATTGAAAAAATCAATCTAAACTTACCGTAAATAATAAAATCAATTAATTTGATTCAATTATATTTATCCTAAAATAAATCGATTAGCTTGCCTTATTCAAAATATATTTTCCATAAATGACGATATATAAACTGATTTGCACGGATTCAGTTAACCAAAATCAAGATTCTTGTCATACTAGGAGTAAGTAAAAAAAATCCAGTCAATTTAAAAGAAGGAAAATAATCACATAAAAGAATTCTTTCCATACCAGGAGTAAGTAAAACAAATTCGGTAAATTTGAAAGAAGGAAACAATCATTAGGAGAAGATTTTTTTTTTTTTTTGGAGGAGGGGGGGGGGGGGGGGGGAGGGAGAAAATATATTCTTCCCTCTAAAGGAAATACATATTTAGGAGGTTTTTTTAAATATGAAAAGATTTGACTAAGTTTAAAATTTGAATATAATTGAGGCTAAATCAAATTTCATCAAAATACATAATATAAGTAACTACTAAATTACTACGTAATAAATTTTATTAAATCACTAATTATATTTATTATAAAAAAAATAGATCAATGTTATTTACGATAAATTAATAACTTAAAATTTCTCATTGAAACATTTATAAAATAACACAACAGATAAATTTCAAAAGTGAGTAAATAATAATAATAGTAATAACAATAATTTTGTAAATTATGAATGCAAAAAATATACAATTGTTTGGGTAAAAAAAAGATAATTAAAATATAAATTTATACAAAAAAATATTTTTTAAAATACTTAAATATTCTAATAACCTAAAAAAAGGGTTAAGGTGGATCAAAATTGGGTGTCAACAATCATCACAAACTTGATTTACTGATTTAATGTTTTACTTAAGTTATTTTCATAAGTCCTACATGTTACTTTGTAAAAGAATTGATGAATGAATTTAGGGATGGAGTCTAGAGCCTTGGCTTGAGTATATTGATTGTTATTGTAATGTGACAAGATGATGAGCTAATAGAAGTTGATGATCCCATGAGTATTCATAATTGAACCCCAGAGTTTTGTCTAATTGACTTCTTCCTAATGATTAATCTAAGCCTTGAGCTATTGAATGAGATTTGAGTTGATGAGATAACTTGAGATGATAGGCTGATTGAGTTTGATTTAATGAGATGATGAGAGTCCTTATGAGAGTAACTAAGTTAATGAGATGGATTGTCTTATGAGTGTTGAGTCTTGGGAGGAGTATCGAACAGAAAAACGAGTAAGAGTAAGTCCAACTCGAACACATTAACTATGTCGTCAAGTGTAGGAGTAAACTTATTCCGTTAAAGTTGGACAGGTCCCTATTTCGTGAACTAAGTCAGTTAAAGTCGGACAGATTCCTATTTTAAGGACTAAGTCTATTAAAGTTAGACATGTCCCTATCTTATTGTCTTGAAATAATAGGACTTAATCGGTGGATTATTCGGATCTATTATTCACTCGATTCACTTTTTACTTGGCAAGTACGAAATTGCTATGGCAACATCAGCGAGATTGTTGTACAATCACTGGCTCATAAGTGATTGTTGTCGGATAAGAGAAACTCCCAGATAGGTCCCACACTAATAGTACTCTGAGTTGAGTTGATTATGAGTTTGGATTGGTATTAATGAGTCATTTGTCTACTCTTTATTCTTGCTTTGAAAAGACATTTGACATCCTGATTGAGTATCTTATGAGTTGATGTGATTCTATATTATTTTTTCTATATTTGCTTCATTCAGCCATTTTACATACTCATACATTCCACATAATGGCGTCCATTTGGACTGCATCATTTTATGATGCAGAGGTAGGTACTAGAGATTGTCATCAGGTGCATCGTTGATGTGAATCTAGTGCAGCCAGTAGAGTTGGTGAGCCTCCTTTACTTCGGAGGATCATTATTTTATTTTCATCTAGCTTTCTAGAATTAGAATTGATTCAGCTTTATTTTGTTTTGAGGCAGCCATGGGTCTGTCATTGGCCAATCGATAGTGATAGAGACTTCGTAAACTAGAGTTGAGTTTTTTATTAAGATGATGTTGAGTTAGTTTCTTTCAGACTAGCCTGTTTTTGATGTTGAGACTTCCACTATTTTTTATCTTTAATCTTCCGTTGAATTGCTATGAATGTTGAGTAAATGGATGTGGTGAGGCCTTGGGGACTAACAATAGTTTCTGGGTACCGACCACATCTAGGGTACTCTGTCGGGGTGTGACGTAATTTGTATGTGAAAACTTGCTTTTAGTATGTTTTTAACTTTTTGTGGAAATGCATCACAGGAAAATATGTGAATTTCAAGATTGAAGAAGTCATTTATGATAAGCATCAATTACGACGAGTGGGATAAAGATTGCTGGAAAAAATTCAGTTGAATATCTTTTTGTGGTGTAAAGTTATTATTTGTATATCTATTTCATATATGTTGTTCTAGTTATTTATTAATTTGGTTGTTTTTTAGTGTAAGATATTCACTATTTTTTAACATAATTGTACATTTAACTTAAACCAACAATGTATATTATTTAATATGTGCAAATTTAAAATTAAAATTATAAAACAATTTTGTAAGTGTAATAGTTTATAATAGACACACAATTTGATTATATTTTATTGTAAGTTATTCATTATATTTAAAAATCGATACCAAAATTAACTTTTTTTCTTTTTATAACTAAATATATAAAATTAAAGTGAGAAAAGCAAAAAGAAATTTGTCCATAAATTAAAGAAGAGAGAGAAAAAATTCAAACAATACTAAAAATTAAAAAGGAAGAATTGAAGAGAAAGAAAGAAAAAACTTTTTCCATACAAAGAGATGTAAAATGACAAACTGAGGAGAGAGAAATAAAATTCAAATAATAAAAGAGAAAAAATAGACAAAATTGAAGAGAGATAGATCCAAAAATAAAAGAACGGAAAAGAGAGAGAGAGAGAGTTTTATTTTTTAAACTTGGAAGTTTCTCATATCAGAATTCATTTTTCAAAATATATATTTTTTTACCATAAATGACAACTTTAAATGGAGCACAGATTGGAAAAGGAAAATGCTCATTAATACTCATTCACACGTGTATTAATGAATATAAAGGGAATTGATTATTTTTGTAAGTTAAATGTTATTTTGGTAAGTAACATTTTTAATGTTAATACAACTCTTAAACTGTATAATCTTGTAACTAATGCATTGCAATATATTTTGTATGTGTCGGCTGCCTTTCAAGTTTCGGATAAAAACAAAGGTACAAAATAATTGTGTCCGTGGTTGAACGATCGGTAGTTTACTTTGGGAATCGCTAATTAGAGGTAATATATATTAATTAAAAGTTATATACATAATCATGGAGTTGTAAAAGCTTTCTAGTATATAGCAACATAAATGTAATGTTTAAATCAAACCTCCTACAATAATACTACTAGTCGAGTATTAGTAGATCTCAACGTGCAAGTAGTAGTATCAAAAGAGTTGTTGTCCTTTCTAAATTCTGTATAATCTTGTTTCAATTTCTTTGCGAGGAAATGTGACAGAGTCATATTTGAGAGCACTATTTTGATAGAATTTATACATTCCGAGCTGGATAACATAATGTTATGTGTACCTACCGTCTCTATGTTAGATTTGCGTAACATGTACCTCAAAAGGTCTATTATGCATCTTCTCTTAAAATGGAGTTGTTTACCTGAGAGATAGGCATTTCAAGGCTTCTCCTCACGTCTTGTATGGCGCGAGACCTCTGGTCTGGCAATTTAAAGCTTTTACTCTTCATGTCGTGATCTAGCATATTGGTGATTGGTATTTTGTCTTTGGAAGGTGGGGATAATGGCAATCTTGCTGCAAAGTTGCGTGCAGGGAATTCGTCGTAATCATCCAAGGAAGTTTCATCATCTTCAAAGTTCATAGCATAACTAAGGGGATCATAGCTAAAATCTGCTGACACATGGCGACGCTGTCTACCCATGATGCTCTTACATTTTCCTCTAACCTCAGGCAAATTATGATCATGTTTTATTTTGTTACGGAACCAACACGATGAGAACCTGGTAGGAGTCGCCAAAGACTCAAATAGGTCCGAACGACGATGGCTATTAACGAAGCAACATGATAGACTCGACGATGTTTTACGTGCTGTCCTTAAAGATGACGTATCATGTTCATTCTCCATTCATGAAATTGCCGGCAAACCAACTCTATCTTACCCAAAAAAGCTTACAAATTCAAACAAAGATACAACACCAATATTGCATGTCTTGGTTCAAGTTTTAATTGCTTGCACCCACACGCTCAATATTTGGCTGGTCATACGTAAATTAAGGGAGCTAAATGACAAAATTACTCACCATGTTTTCTCTTCTTAATTCTATAACAATAGCAAAATTTAATACATCTCAATATTATCCATATTTATCTATACTATATTAAAAGCTTAATATCCTTAGAAATATTGTTTGAACTTTTTGTCTTTTATTAAGATTTTCTACTTTAGATAAAATTATTTTTTTCTTCAAATATTATATTATTATTTTAAATGATATTAAATATTAATTATAATAAACATAATAAAAAAAGTTTTTTTTTATTATAGTAAAATTTAAAAAGAACTTTTTTCAACTAAAATAGACTTCACCCAATAGAAAAGTTAAAATAAATCAAAATTAAAGGCAAAAAATGTTTTTAAAAAGTCCAAAAAAAAAAAGCAAAATAATATTAAAAAAAAAAAAAAAAGAGATGATTTATTTGCCAAAAAAGAGATATGCCAAAAAAATCCCCAAAACAGCAAAAGTTTTCAATAGAAAAGTTCCAAAATAATAAGAAAAAAAAGTTTTAAAAATTCAAAAAAAAAAAAAAAAATAGGCAAAATAATAGTAAAACAAATGTCCTAACAATATAGACAAAATAAGTCCTAAGTTTATGGGGCATCAATTTTTTTTAAAAAAAATATTGGGGCACTAGAAGGGAAAATGGGGAGGGAGGTTACATTGTGGGGAATTAGAGTTCAAGTAGTTATCCAAGTAAGCTACTAAGATTTCCTTGGGCATCAATTAACTATACCTCTTATAAAATAAATTCAAATAATTTAATTATTTTTAGAAGGTAAAAAAAGGTTTGAAGAAGTCCCAAAAAAAGGCAAAACAATAGTAATAAAAACGTTAAAAATAAGTCCAAAAAAAAAAATATGGCCAAGAAAAGTCCAAAAAAAAGGCAAAAGTTTGCTATAGAAAAGTTCCATAGTAATAGGCAAAAAAAGATTCTAAAAAATAGATAATAAAAAGTACTAGAGAATTAATAATTAATAATTCCTAAAATATATGATAAACAAGATTAAAACTTAAAAGAGTCCAAAAATACTTGATAAGAGAAAACTACTAGGTTTAGTGATAAACGTCTATGATAAAATTACATTAACCCTAATTATATGATGAGAGGTTTAGTTCTAAATATAAAATATTAATTACTATTCTTTTTAGTTTATGACTAAATGTATTTTAAATTTCAACGTAATCCTAATTATATGATGAGAGATGTAGTTTTAAATATGATAAACTATTAATATCTTTTTTGGTCTGGCTCCTCTACTCTTATAAATGTGCTTCTAATTTCATGTTTTTATTCATCCATCATTCCAATTTTCAATAATTTTGCTTTGGTGCGGCATCTTATGTTGCAAATTTTGATTCATGGATCATTCATACGAAATTTGTCTCCCCTTCATCAATTTGTCCTTCATAGTGTTGTGTTTTTATTTTTCACTTTTGTCCTTATTTTGATTCGATTTTTATGTTTATTTTATTCTAAAAGCTCTTCTTGTTCTTTTGGTTTCATATTCTTCTTCTTTTTTTCGTAAGGATAAGAATAAAATATGAAAAAAATATTTTTTTTCTTAATATTTTGAAAAACAACAATTATAATTAAAAATCTATTCTGGACTACTAGATAAATAAAACTAACCACATAGAATTTTTTTAAGCATTATATCATATTCTAAATAATTTCTTTAATATGAACCAAAGAAAATACAAGTTAAATTATGTCTTGATACACATTATACAAATTACATAACGTTAAATACTTTCAACAATCGCTACAAAACATAATGTCTCTGACAGAAAGCATGACAACCAAAGTGATTCATAAGAAAACAATAATATAGTTTTAAATATGATGAACTATTAATTCATATCCTTTTTGGTTTATGACTACTCTACTTTAATAAATTTACTTCTAATTTCAACTTCTTATTCATCAATCATTCTAATTTTCAACAACTTGGCTTTGGTACGGCGTCTTATTTTGCAAATTTTTCCTAATTTTGATTAATTGATCGTTCCTATGAAATTTGTCTCCCTTTCATCGATTGTCCTTCAGTGTTATGTCTTATTTTGCACTTTTGTCCTTATTTTAATTAGATTTTCAGGTTTATTTTATTGTATAAGCTCTCCTTCTTCTTTTTGTTTCATATTCTTCTTTTCTTTTTCATATTTTTATGGTGATAAAAATAATATTAATTAATATGTCAACTTATGTTGCTTAATCCAAGTTGGATTGTGCGCTTAGTTGAGTCTAACAAATTTATGTTATTTTAAAGTTTCTCTTATTCTATAATTAATATATTCATGTATTTTCACAAGTTTCATCTCTTCAAGTAAACATAGTTTCATCTCTTCAAGTAAAGTAAAACAATATATCAGGTAAGGTAATATCTCCGTCTTATCAAATTTATTTTATTATAATTTATATATTATTCTTATTAGAATTTTTTTAACGATTTATTTTGGATAATCTTAAAATGAATTCTGAAAAGGACTTGATAAATAAAATTGTGCTAATTAACATCTACAATTCTTATTATTTTTTAAATAAATTCTTTTCCTATTATTTTGTTATTTATTCAGATTTTGTCTTCTGTCTATATATAGTTGTTTTATATTTATTTTGTTTTAATTAAGACAATAATGATAGAAGAACGTGAATTTTCTATTTCAAAACTTCTTTTGCCTATAAGAATGATAATTCTACTTCATCTTGATGTTCTAATCTCTTAAATCGTGAAAAAATAAGGAATTCTAAAATATATATGGTAAAAGAAAAATATATGATAAAAGGTATTAGGAGAATTAATTTTCTTAGCCAAAAAGACTTCTAACATATATGAAAAAAAAAATATTAGAATTAAAATTAAAATTAGAAAAATACTCTTAAAATAAATAGAAAATATATAGAGGAAGAATTTGAAAAAGATTCCTAAAATATATAGAAAGAGAATTAGAAAAGTAATACTAAAATATGTGAAAATAAAATAATTATGTTGGTAGACTCATTTTAAGACTCCTAAATATAGGGCTGCATATCGGTCAGTTCGTTTCGATTTTGAAGTTTATCAGTTCGCCTTATCGGTTATCATTTTGTAGATATGCTAAAGCATTATAGAACCATTAAGATATTGGTTTATCGGTTATTGATTTTTGTCGGTTTAGTTATCGATTTAACCGTTAAGATTTGGCAAAAAAAGTTTTTTATTGAAAATACTTAGAAATAAGGTGAAAAATCAAATGAACAATACATATGAGTGACAATTGCATTTTCCTCAAAAGAAAACACTATCACATTGTACAATAATTGAGAATTTGAGAAAGTAAAAAGTAAAAATATGAAACTATCAAGTACTTTATATATCAAATAGTACAAATATAATTATTTAATTTATTATTCGGTTGTCGGTTAATCCGTTAAGAAAAACTCAAAAATGCTAAGAATTGATAACCCAATAGTAAAAAATAAATAAATTAAAACCGTTATCAAAATTACTAAAACAATAACTCATTATCTATAAACCAATAACTTTTTTCGGTTCAGATAATCGATTTTGATTCGATTTTGAATACCCCTACCTAAATATATGACAAAAAGAGAAATAGAGAGATAATTATATACTCTGCCAACTAAATGTAATGACCCGTTAGGGCATTTCGAGAATTAGTCCTCCTGCTTTCTCAAAAGATTTATCCCATGAAATTTTAAATGAGAAATTTGGACTATTCAATAACGACGGTTACTTAGTTTACGGGTAAATCTAGATAATTGATTTAATTGGTGGACTAGACGTTAGTTTGTTTAAAATCTTATACCACTTAGTCCATGTCTAAACATAATTTGATTAAATAAGGTTGAGGTTATCTTTGGAGTCACAATAGAAAAAGAACCATCACTGCATGCATAATTGTTACGATAACTTTTGTTAATTGACAATTGAAGTAAAGATTCTCTCAAAGGAGAATAAAATTGTGAAGCGGAGGAGCTATAATTGCTTCTTTTGGACTGTTGTGATTATTACACCCACTATAAGTCCTTTAATACTAAATGAATATAAGGAATAATGGTAAATCATGCCTAATTTCATTATAATGTTAATATATGTGATTCTCCTTCGACGTCACCTCTTTCCAGTGCTTTAATTCTCCTCCATCATTCCAGTTCTGCTTAGTGCTTTTAGTTCTACGTTTGGTCAAATTTACTACTATATCAGTGCATCTTCGGATGTGAATATATGTGCATATATTCTTATATTAATGTTGGGGTCTTGTATTATACGAATAACCATTAGAATTATATTATTTATAGGAGTAAAGACTTAACCCTAGATTTGATATTTAGGACTTGACTATAGATTTGGATGTTGTTAGTTCAAAAATCTTATTGTGATAAATCATTTGACTAGATCGTGGTGCTACGGATTCTATTCGAAAGGGGAAGGCTCAAGTGTCTGATTGATCGTGATTTGAATAAGGCAAATGAACTTTCAAAACTTTGTAATTCTTGTAGAATTCTCAAATTGTCCTTTTTCTATGTGTAATTCATGAAGTATTTTAATATTATAAAAATGAGGTGATTAAATATAAATGTGAGTTGGTGTGGTATGGTGACATTGAGTTGAGCATGTGGCTAAGTGATGAATAAATTCTATATTTTTGAGATATATTGTTGTGGTTGGTGATTATGAGTGAATTTGTTTGTAGACTTCATCTCGTGTTCATTTATTCTATATCACACACATTTGCATTGGTTTCTGAATATTGATATGAGTGAGATGGTAAAAGTTGGGACCGAGGTCTTTACGGTCGAGATGTGATACTGAGGCCTTTGCTGGCGAGATTGTGATGTTGAGATCCTTACTAGTGATATTGTGATGCCGAGGTCTTTGCCGGCGATAATATTATGCCAAGGTCTTTACCGGCAATGTTATGACATCGACGTATTCTTCAGGGATGTTATGATGCCGAGGTCATTGCCGACAATTATTGCATAAGCATTGCATTTTATCCTTGCATATCCCTGTGTGGCATGATGTTATTCCCGTGTTTTGATTGTGTTGTTACTTGTGAGTTGTGACTTGGGATTTGATATTTGTGATATACTGGAAAAATATCTCTAGTATGTATATGTGTTGCTGGGCTGGGCTGATTTTCTGTGCAGGTTGTAGTTGTGGAGGTCGGTTGGGATGAAAGGAGTTTGTGTATTCTATTAGACTTATTATGTTTTGTTAGTTGACTTGTTGGGTACCGCATTTGTTTTTGGTACTCACCCTTGCTTCTACACTTGTGTAGGTTTGAGCCCAGACCGTGAGTAGTATTTTTTTATCATCCGAGGCTTCTCAGGAGATTTAGAGAGGTAGCTCTTGTCATTTGGCTGACTCTCTTATCCTATTTCCTTTCTGTTTTGTTCTATTTGAGAAAAAAGACAGTTTCAAACTTGTAATTCTTTGGATTTCTGTATGACTAGCGGCTTGTACACGTGACAACTAATCCTTGGGTGGTGATTAAGTTTGCGAAGATTTCTCTTTTTAGTTATTTATTTTATTTAGTACTTCCGCACGCCATTTCGATTTCTTGTTGGGTTTAGGCTGACTTGTTCTGGTGGGTTTGAGCAAGTGCCATCACGTCCATTTTCGGATCGTAACAGTTGGTATCAGAGCCTCAGGTTCATAGGCCTCATGTGTGTACGAGCCAAGTCTAATTAGAGTCTCAAGGATCAGTACGGAGACGTCTATACTTATCTTTGAGAGGCTATGAAGACTATTAGGAAACTTTTTTTATTTATTCTCTCTTTTCATGCGTGGTTATCTTCATTAGTATTGAGTTGTGGCCATGCTCTTTGGACAGCTGGCAAGGACTAGAGCTGTGATTACTGGTGGTAGAGGCGAGGCAGCTCTCGAGACCATGGTTGAGGCCCCAGTTAGAGGTAGGGGAAGGGGTCGAGCTAGAGGTCGTGCTCGTGGAGTGGCATCAGTGAGAGGACGAGCCCAAGGGGTGGCACCAGTTAGAGGACAGGCTAGAGGGGTTTCTCCAGAGCCACAGATAGAAGTTAATGAGGATCAGGCTTTTCCGGAGCCCACAGTTTCACCATTGCTTCAGGGCACCCTGTTGAGGATGATGGGTATGCTTGAGAACCTCACTCGGGGGGGGGGGGGGGGGGGGGCGACAGGCACGCAAGGAGTTTCTCAGATGAGAATCGGAGAATAGACTTCAGAGTAGCATTACGACCGAGTTCCTGATAATCAGGTGGTTCAGCCCCCAGTGGTTCCTGAACCAGCTATTGGGGCACAAACCACTCTAGAGGCAGTTTTGGCAGCAGATGATCAGCTTAGTTACGAAAGATTTCAGAAGATGAAACCACCTCAATTTCAGGGTGGTAGGAGCGAGGATGCTCATGAGTTTCTGACCTTGTGCCGCGATGCTAGAGGCAGTGGGTTTGGTTGATCAACGTGGTGTCCGTTTTGTTGCACTCTAGCTCTGTGGGCCATCCAGGGAGTGGTGAGGACTTATGTGAGATCCAGACCAGTTGGATCCCCTCTAGTGGATTGGAGTGTGTTCTCCAGTGCTTTTCAGGATCATTTCATTTCTTGGAGTGTACGAGAGGAGAGCCGATTGAGGTTTGAGGATTTGAGACAGGGTGGTATGACTGTTATTGAGTATGAGGCTCGTTTTTGTCAATTATCTCAACATGCCTTAGCTATAATTCCAGATGAGGTGGAGAGAGTCTGAAGGTTTGTGAGGGGCTTGAATTTCTCCATTAGATCTTATGTATGTAGAGAAGCTCGCGAGGGGGCTTCCTTTCAGTCTATTGTGCGCACCGTCAAGGTGGCAGAGTTGCTGGTTCGAGAGGAGTTTGGAGACCCTAAGAGGGCTCGTACTACGGGGCAGTTTTCGAGTACTTTATCAGGAGGTAAAGGTTCACATAGGAGTAGTGGATCTTTCAGGCGTCAGGATCCTGTGCATGCATCTATGCCAACAGCTGAGGGTGGACAGATGTCTCGAGGGTCCCACAGTTCCATCCGTGGTAGCCATAGCAGTTCATTTGGTGGACAACAGTCTTCTACACCGAGGTCTTGCTTTGGGTGTGGGGATCTAGGCCACTTGATTCGACAGTGTCCCTTTTAGATTCATTTGGGACCTCAACATACTTATTCGACAGCTCCAGTTATAGACTCGGCTCCATCGACCAGGGGTCGAGGCAGGGGTCAAACTACTAGAGGTGGCAGGACGTCAGATGGTAGTGTGTTGGTTCCACGTGGCAGAGATCGAGGTGTTACTCAGACCGGGGGTGGTAGAGGAGCTCAGTGCTATTCTTTTCCTGGAAGGCCCGAGGCTGAGGCTTCAGACGCAGTTATTATAGGTATTGTTTCAGTCTATCATTGACCTGCATCTGTGCTATTTGATCCTGGATCTACCTACTCTTATGTTTCTACGTACTTCTCATCTGGGTTTGATTTATTGTGTGAACGGATGTCAGTGCTCGTGCATGTTTCCATACCAGTAGGTGAGCCTTTAGTGGTGAATCGAGCGTATCGATCCTGTCTTGTTTCTCTGGCTGGGTATGATACTTGGTTAGATATGATTATTCTTGAGATGGTAGACTTTGATGTTATCTTAGGGATGGATTGGCTTTCTCCTTATCATGCTATTCTTGATTGCTATGAAAAAACTGTGACCTTAGCCATGCCCGGTGTACCAAAGATTGAGTGGAAGGGTGATAATGGTTCTTATCCTAGCAAAGTTATTTCCTACATCTATGCTCAGAAATTGATTGATAAGGGGTGTCTGTTTTACGTAGCTTTCATTCGAGATACCAATGTTGAACCACCTTCTATGGAGTCTATTCCTATGGTTTAGGAGTTTGTCGATGTGTTCCCTACTGACCTTCCAGGTGTTCCTCCCGATAGGTATATTGACTTTCCTATTGGTCTAGAGCCAGGCACTAAGCCCATCTCTATCCCTCCTTATAGAATGGCTCCAGCTGAATTGGAAAAATTGAAGGAGCAACTCCAAGACTTGTTGAGCAAGGGATTCATTCGTCCTAGTGTGTCACCTTGGGGTGCCCCAGTCTTATTTGTGAAAAAGAAAGATGGGTCTATAAGGATGTGTATTGAATACAAACTGTTGAACAAGGTGACTGTCAAGAACAAGTACCCTGTTCCTCGTATTGATGACTTGTTTGATCAGCTTCACAGGGCGGCCTTGTTTTCTAAGATTGACTTAAGGTCTGGTTATCATCAACTGAGGATTAGAGCATCAGATATTCCTAAGATAGCTTTTCGAACTCGTTATGGCCACTATGAATTTTTAGTGATTTCCTTCGGGTTGACTAACGCCCCTGCAACATTCATGGAGTTGATGAATAGGGTGTTTCATCCATACTTAGATTTTGGAGTTGATGAATAGGGTGTTTCATCCATACTTAGATTTTTTGTAATAGTATTCATTGATGAAATTTTGATATATTCCAAGACTGAGGCTGGTCATGTTCGTCACTTGAGAATAGTGCTACAAAGGTTGAGGGAGGAAAAGTTACTCGCAAAATTCTCCAAGTGTGAGTTCTGGCTTGATCTGGTGGTATTCTTAGGGCATGTGGTGTCCAAGGATGGAATTAGAGTGGATTTGTCTAAGGTTGAGGCAGTTAGAGGTTGAACACGGCCTACTTCAGCTACCGAGATTCACAATTTTATGGGGTTAGCTGGGTATTATCGACGGTTTGTTTAGGGATTTTCTTCTATTGCAGCCCCATTAACTAGATTAACTCAAAAGAATGTAGTCTTTCATTGATCCGATGAGTGTGAGGCGAGCTTCCAAAAGCTCAAGAGTTTGTTGACTTCAGCTCCTATTTTGACTCTACCTGAGGCAGGTGTGGACTTTACGGTGTATTGTGATGCTTCAGGAGTTGGTTTAGGTGGTGTGTTAATGCAAAAGGGGAAAGTGATTGCCTATGCTTCTAGACAACTGAAGGTTCATGAAGAGAATTATCCTACCCATGACTTGGAGCTAGCAGTTGTGGTTTTTGTGCTTAAGTTGTGGCATCATTACTTATATGGGGTTCATTGTGAGGTCTTCACTGATCATAGGAGTCTTCAGTATATTTTCAGTCAAAAGGATCTGAACTTGAGGCAGCCTAGGTGGATTGAGTTGCTAAAAGACTATGATTTGACCATCTTATATCATCTGAGGAAGGCTAATGTTGTGGCTGATGCCTTGAGTAGAAAGACTTTTAGCATGGGGAGTCTAGCCGCCATTTGAGTCGAGGAGCGACCTTTGGCCAGGGATGTCCAACGTCTAGCTAATGACCTAGTCAGGTTACAGCTTTCGAATGAGGGTGGTGTACTTGCTTTCATTGAGGCTCGTTGTTCCTTGATGGACCAAATTTGAGTGCGCTGGTTTGAGAATGAAAAGTTGTGTCTCATCAGAGACAAGGTGACTAGAGGAGAGGCTAAGGAAGCGACACTTGATCCTGATGGTGTCTTGAGGATTGGAGGTCAAATTTGTGTGCCTAAGGTAGGTGATCTTGATTAGAGTGATCATGCACGAGGCTCATTGTGCTCGTTACTCCATTCATCTAGGAGCAGCGAAGATGTATCATGACCTGAGTCAGCATTACTGGTGGTGTGGCATGATAAAGGACTTCACAAACTTTGTGTCCAGGTGTTTAACTTTTCAGCAGGTTAAGTATGAGCACCAAAGGCCTGGAGGTGAGATACAGAGGATGCCCATTCCTACATGGAAGTGGGAGCGTATCACCATGGATTTTGTGGTGGGTTTACCCACTACTGTGGGTGGTTATGACTTTATTTGGGTAGTTGTGGATCGAGTGACTAAGTCGGCCCATTTCATTCCTGTCAAGGTTAAGTATACAGTGGAGAAGTTGCTGAGCTTTATATCAGTCAGATAGTTAGATTGCATGGTGTGCTTGTTTCTATCATTTTAGATCGGGGTTCACTCTTCACTTCAAATTTTTGGAGGGCCTTGCAGCACGGTCTAGGCACTCAGTTGGATATGAGTTCAGCATTTCACCCTCAGACAGATGGACAGTCTGAGCGGACGATTCAGGTGTTGAAGGACATGCTTCAAAAGCGTGTGTGATCGATTTTGGTTCCCGTTGGGACCAACACTTTCCCTTAGTAGAGTTTTCCTATAATAATAGTTACCACTCCAGTATACAGATGGCTCCATCCGAAGCTTTGTATGGTAGACAATGTAGATCTCTGATTGGTTGCTTTGATTCTGCTGAGATGGACTCATTAGATGCAGACTTTCTTAGAGATGCTATAGAGCAGGTCTGTATGATTCAGCGTAGGTTGTTGACTGCTCAGAGTCGACAAAAGAGTTATACAGATAGGAGGGTTCGAGCCCTAGAGTTTATGGTGGGCGATCATGTTTGGCTTAGAGTGTCACCTATGAAGGGTGTTATGCGGTTCGGTAAGAAGGGAAAGCTTAGCCCCAGATTTATTGGCCCATTTGAGATTTTAGAGCGAGTTGGAGAGGTGGCATATAGACTAGCCTTGCCACCTAGCTTGTCATTCGTGCATCCTGTGTTTCATGTCTCCATGCTTCGGAAGTATGTGCCCGATGAATCCCATATACTTTCATTTGATTCGGTGGTATTGAGTCCTGATTTGTCATTTGAGGAGGAGCCCATAGCTATATTGGATAGACAGGTTCGAAAGCTCAGAAACAAAGATATTGCTTCCGTGAAGGTGCAATGGAAGAATCGTCTAGTTAGAGAGGCGACTTGGGAGATAGAGTTTGACATGCGTGCTAAATATCCTCATCTTTTTTGAGCTTCAGGTACTCTCTTCTACCTTATGTTCGAGGATGAACATGATTTTTAGTGGTGGATAATGTAATGACCCCTTAGGGCATTTTGAGAATTAGTCCTCTTGATTTCTCAAAAGATTTATCCCATGAAATTTTAAATGAGAATTTTGGACTATTCAATAACTACGGTTACTTAGTTTACGGGTAATCTAGATAATTAATTTAATTGGTGGACTAGATGTTAGTTTTTTTAAAATCTTATACCACTTAGTCCATGTCTAAACATAATTTGAGTTAGATAAGGTTGAGGTATCTTTGGAGTCACAATAGAAAAAAAAACCATCACTGCATGCATGATTGTTATGACAACTTTTGTCAATTGACAATTGAAGTAAAGATTCTCTCAAAGGAGAATAAAATTGTGAAGCGGAGGAGCCATAATTGCTTCTTTTGGACTATTGTGATTATTACACCCACTGTAAGTCCTTTAATACTAAATGAATATAAGGAATAATGGAAAATCATGCCTAATTTCATTATAATGTTAATATATGTGATTTTCCTTTGACGTCACCTCTATCCAGTGCTTTAATTCTTCTCCATCATTCCAGTTCTGCTTAGTGCTTTAAGTTCTACGTTTGGTCGAATTTACTACTATATCACTGCGTCTTCAGATGTGTATATATGTGCATATATTCTTATATTAATATTGGGGTCTTGTATTATACGAATAACCATTAGAATTATATTATTTATACGAGTAAAGACTTAACCCTAGATTTGATATTTAGGACTTGACTATAGATTTGGGTGTTGTTAGTTCAAAAATCTTATTGTGATAAATTATTTGACTAGATCGTGGTGCTACAGATTCTATTCGAAAAGGGAAGGCTCAAGTGTCTAATTGATTATGATTTGACTAAGGCAAGTGAACTTTCAAAACTTGGTAATTCTTGTAAAATTCTCAATTGTCCTTTTTCTGTGTGAGATTCATGAAGTATTTTAATATTATAAAAATGAGGTGATTAAATATAAAAGTGAGTTGGTGTGGTATGGTGACATTGAGTTGAGAATGTGGCTAAGTGATGAATAAATCTATATTTTTGAGATATATTGTTGTGGTTGGTGATTATGAGTGGATTTGTTTGTAGACTTCATCTCGTGTTCATTCATTCTATGTCACACACATTTGCATTGGTTTCTAAATATTGATATGAGTGAGATGGTAAAAGTTGGGACCGAGGTCTTTACCGATCGAGATGTAATACCGAGGTCTTTGCCGGCGAGATTTTGATGTTGAGATCCTTACTAGTGATATTGTGATGTCGAGGTCTTTGCCGGTGATAATATTATGCCGAGATCTTTACCGACAATGTTGTGACATTAACGTATTCTTCAGGGATGTTATGATGCCGAGGTCATTGCCGACAATCATTGCATAAGCATTGCATTTCATCCTTGCATATCCCTGTGTGGCATGATGTTACTCCCGTGTTTTGATTGTGTTATTACTTGTGAGTTGTGATTGGGATTTGATATTTGTGATATACTGAAAAAATATCTCTAGTATGTATATATGTTGCTGGGCTGGGCTGATTTTCTGTGCAGGTTGTAGTTGTGGAGGTCGGTTGGGATGAAAGGAGTTTGTATATTCTATTAGACTTATTCTGTTTTGTTAGTTGACTTGTTGGGTACCGCGTTGTTTTTGTACTCACCCTTGCTTCTACACTTGTGTAGGTTTGAGCCTGGACCATGAGTAGTATTTTTCTTGATCATCCGAGGCTTCTCAGGAGATTTAGAGAGGTAGCTGTTGTCATTTGGCTGACTCTCTTGTCCTGTTTCCTTTCTGCTTTGTTCTATTTGAGAAGAAAGACAGTTTCAAACTTGTAATTCTTTGGATTTCTGTAAGACTAGCGGCTTGTACACGTGACAACCAATCCTTGGGCGGTGATTAAGTTTGCGAAGATTTCTCTTTTTAGTTATCTATTTTATTTAGTACTTCCGCACGTCATTTCGATTTCTTGTTGGGTTTAGGCTGACTTGTTCTGGTGGGTTTGAGCAAGTGTCATCACGTCCATTTTCGGGTCGTGACACTAAATTTCTCTCTCTCTCTCTATATATATATATATATAAATTAGATAATAATTATAATAATTAATGCATAGAATGGAAATATTTATTGAAAAACTAAAAGAGAGAAGAGGGAGGGAGATTGATTCCAGAGGACTAATCTTGGTTCTAGAAGGAGAACGAAGCTAACACAGATTACATACAAAAATCATTATGTATAATGTCTTACGTATCTACAAAAATCAATTCCCCCTCCCCCTAAACAAGAAAATTTGGGACTCATAATTTATTTTTGTTGATTTACGTGATATTGACTCTTGAGATCAATGATGGAATTTCACTCATTATATTTTGCGCTCCTCAATTGTTAGTGTAATAGAGAGTTATCATTTTTCTTTTTAAGTACACCATTTATATTAAAAACCTACTTTATTTTTTAAAAGTTTTACATTTAATAATATAACATATACATAACACTTTGTTCTTTATACACATTTATTATTAAATAACGCGAAACACATGTGTGAATCACATACACTTAACTAGTATATTAAAAGTGTGAACCTCTTAAAAAATGTTGTTTGAATTTTTTGCACTTCATTAAAAGTCTCTTCTTTAGACAAAATCATCTTTTCACCTTTTTCCTCAAATTATTATTTAATTTATCTTTATAATATAAGGAATTCTAAAATATATGAAGTCCCAAAATAGAAAGAGAATCCTAAAACTAAATGAACTCCACTACACGAATTTAATCAAGTTGGAATAATACTTCTGTATTTTCTTTCTAAAATAACATAGTATTAAGCAACATCAATTTAATTTAGCTTATTTTTTTCTTTATTTATAGTGTATTTTTATAAATTATTATCTGATAACATTTAATAATTTATTCCTTTTTATATAATTTGCTGTTTCTTAGATTATCAAGTTTTATTATTGTATGATAATTTATAAAAGGTAACTATTTATACGGTTTTTTTAGCTTTAAGAATCATTTTAGGATTAAAATTTCTTTAACTAATTAATTTTACTTACATTAAGTGCCGTTTTTTGTGAAGGCTCAGATAGATTATTCCTTCAAAATTTTCATCGGTGGAAAAACATGTTTAGGTTTAGAATTTTTTTTATCAATTGTAGTACTTATCATCAAAAAGATAAATTTATGTGTGATTTTTAATATTTTACTTGTTTCTTGAAATTTATGAGTTTTTATTGAGTACTGTATTTCAATTGAGTTCTTTTCCTTTCTAGGTTCACCTTTGTCTTGTATAAAAAAGTATTTTCACGAGTATCTAAAAAATCTTAGCAGGAAACTTATGCTTTTATTATCTTGATAGATCAAAGAAAGGTTCACATCATCATTTATTTATTTATTTATTTGTTTGTTTAGCTTGGAATTTTCTATACTTCTATAATTCAGAATAATTTCTAACTTTCTATGGAAAGGTAAAATTTTGTTACTACTATACCATATTTATATCTAGCATCTTAAATTTGTAGTGGATGATATAGTAAAAAAAATCTTGTGTGCATAATTATTATATGGTACTGACCTTAGTGTCACAGACTTAGAACTTTCACTAAGACTTCCGTGCGGCACTAGTCGATTTGCTCATGACTCTTTCATGATGTTGCAAATACTAGTAAGCATTTCAACTAAGATCGCTAAGAGAATGCTAGATAAGAAGACTACAAGATAGAGAACTTTTAGAAAGAAGGCTTGTATTACTTGGAAGAATGCTTTACAACTTGGTTTTTTTTGGATGGTTTGGAAATGCAAATGAACCCCCCTATTTATACTACTCCTAAGGGGCCAAAGTGCAAATAATATTTACATGAATAGTCTCCTATATTTACACATACTACTAGAAATTTGATCTATTGCCACAGTTCAAAAACCGTCGCTATAGGCGAAACACCGTGGGCATAAGTTATGGCCACGGTTTATAGAGGCTCCACAACTGATTGCGTAGCAATAGATCTATTGTCACGATTTTTCCCGACGATTTCCATAACCGTCGTAAAAGGGTATCTGTGGGACGGTTTCTGTTAGAATTAATTGGCTACGGTTTGTACTATATTAGTACGGTTGGCAACCATCTCAAAAAATTTATATCCACGGTTCTTTAACTGTAGCAATAGATATCCCTATTGCTACAGCTTTATATCTATTGCTACGGTTGTTGCTTTCGATATTTTGCCACAGTTTATACCACGGTTATAAACCATCATAATAGGGCTTATAAAACAGTTGTCATAAGCGTCGCTATAGATCCTAATATTGCTACGATTTTTAACTGTGGCAGTAAGCATCGCCATAGCTTCTTATATTGCCACGAGTAGCAGATCTATAATCTCAATTTGACTAATTATAGCCAATTGTGACTAATGTTGTTAATATATTGAGTTACACAATAATTTTATAATAGAAAATGTAGAAATTGATCCTGAGAAGAAACTTAATTTACATTACTAAAATAATAATTCAACAAGATCGATCCATAGTGTTGCTAATATAGCGATAAAAGCAAAACATATGTACATACATACATATAAGTATGTTTTAACTATTACAAAAAGGTGAAAATACGTGCACCACATTGTTTTCGATCTTCAAAAATAAAGGATATTTGGAACATAGGTAATTAAAGTGAACAACGCGGCCATTTCATGCAGTTCCTAGCTAGCAAAGCACATTGTCCATCGGAGAAGTCATCAGCACACAACATTTTAATTCATCCTTCCCCTTCTTCAGTTTCATCATGCAGTACTTTCATCCTCTCCTTCAATTCCATCACCTACGTACAAAAAATAGTTGCAAACCGGCAATTTATTTCTATCCAAACAGAAAGATAGAGAAGCTAAACCAAAAATGTCACTTAATTGTCTAGAAAAATGTTAAGAATGCTTCTGAAATCTGATTCATAAAAACACATTATGGGATAGCTGTGACTGATTCGTAAAAGCTAAGTATTGCAAAAATTACTCTAAGAAATGGGAGTATAATTGTTTCCAAAAATTTAAGCTTCTACCTTGACTGTGACTGATTCGTAAAACATTTTTTATTCACTAGAGCTTTTTTTTCTCAAGTCATATTTCATGAAAACTTTCTCCTTTCATATAGGAAAAATTTATTAATAACAGTATTTGCGTTCAACTTTGTGAACAAACACAAGATTTTGTTTAATCAAGGAACATAGCTGCATATTAGTTTCAAAACATAGCAAAAGATATGATCTGATATGATGTGAATATATATCTACTTTGATAAAAGCTAAGATAGTAAAATATATATCTTAGCTTTCCTTACACTGAAAGAGGCATTGGGATAAGGCAAATTAAGGATGTTGTTTTATCATTTCAATACAAGCATTGGTGAAACTTCAGATCTAAGAATTCACTATGGAGTGAGTTATTGAAGGCTAAGTATTGCAAAGGATCTAATCATATTTCCAGGAAATGGGATCCTGGTGAGTCTCTAGCTTGGAAACAACTGATGAAGAACAAGCATGAGGTTGAAAATCATATTCAATGGAGGATCCAATGTGATTCCTCTCTTTTTTGGTGGGATGATTGGCTGGGCATTGACTCTCTTGTCAACTTCAGAACTGATAACATCAGGCCTAAAAGTATTAAAGTTTCAGCTTCCTAATTCAGTTTCATTCTTGCTTCCTAATTCAGTTTCATCCTTTGTAGCCTGATCAACCAATATGGAAGCCTAATACTAGTGGGGGTCAGTTTAGTTGTTCCTCTGCTTGGAATAGATCAGACATAAAAGAGAATTCACTACTACTCCCATCTTGATCTGTTGGAATCAGATCAGACATAAAAGAAACCTAGTGATGAGATGGTGGTCTGTCAGACCCAGAAATGACCTCCACAAGTTGATCCTTCAAGCTACTCCCATCCTGATCTGTTGGCATCTTTGGAAGAGCAGATGTAATGTCAAGTATGGTGGGAAGCAATCCAATCCTTCAAGAATAAGGTACTCTGTGTTTAAAGACAACTCCAACATTCTTGTTGTTGCTTATCCTTACCTGAAATGGCCTAACAATTGGAAGGATTTGGTTATCATAGCTAAGGGATATCCTAGCAGAGTTAGAGCTGGTGGAATACTAAGGGATAACCTAGGTGATCTTATTTTTTCCTTTGCTTTTCCTATGGGGGTTGGGACTAACAATGAGGCTGAAATAGAGGCAACCATCTTTGGACTGACTTGGTGCCTACACCTTGGACACTCTCAAGTCATTCTTGAGACTGATTCTGAGCTTTTATCTAAATGGATCAGATCCAATAATCAGGTTCCATGGTCCGTAAAACAAAAGCTAACAAAACTATTACTGATCATCAATCAATTTCAACATTTCAGGCGCAATCATATCTATAGGGAGGCAAATTCCACAGCAGACTCTCTATCCAAATGCAGTGATCAGTGCACTTCTCAGCAAAACCAGCCCATATGCATCACATTCACACAACCATGAGACAACCAGCTAGATATGTTACATATACTCAGCAAAACCAGCCCATATGCATCACATTCACACTACCATGAGACAACCAGCTGTATGTTACATATACTCAGCAAAACCAGCCCATATGCATCACATTCACACAACCATGAGACAACCAGCTAGATATATGTTACATATACTTATCAAAACCAGCCCATATGCATCACATTCACACTACCATGAGACAACAAGCTATATGTTACATATACTCAGCAAAACCAGCCCATAGAAAAGCAAAATCAAATTCAAAAAATCAGATTCAAAACAACCAGAGAGGACATTTTCTGGACAAAATAATCAGAGAGGACAAAATACTAGACAACCAGAAAGCAGCAAAAGAAGAAGAAAAAGAAGAAGAAGAAATAGTCGAAACAGAAAATTACTAACACTAACCTTGTCCGACGGCTTGTGCAGAAGCAGCGTCTCTTTGTGATGGAACAGTCAATGCTGCAAGTATGTTAGGGTCAATTAATCCGGCATGTTGTAGTTGTGCAATTACATCGGCAATAACTTCTTGTCTCATAGTTCTCTTTTGTTCCTCCATTTGTTTCTCCATTTTTTGGATCCTTTCTTCCATTTGTTTCACTACACCATTTGTCGCATTTAAAGTTGGTTCAGAATTGCCAACTATTTTCTTCAAAGTAGTCTTTGTAACCCCCGTTCCATATAGTCTTAGACGCCCAGGGTGTTCAGGACCCATGACTACGGAAAATGAATCAACAGACTGGCCATTTGCACTCGATTATGCTTCAAGTTCCTCCATTTCAGCCTAACAAAGCATATCCAACAATCAAAGTCTTGTATATAATTCTAAATAAAGAATTAATGTCATTGTAAATCCATTGATATACAGTATACATACAATTTTACTAGCAGTGTTTTCATAGGAGGCCTTGTACACACGGTTAGGATTTCTCGTTCTTGTGACCACAAAGAGCTCCTTAGATGATACAGTTTCCTTCTCTTTTTCCTAGGCACAAGAAAATTGATATAAGAAATTGCTTAAATGATAGATTAGTACTAGATACTACATAAGAAAACACACCAATCTATTACGGATTACAGCAAAACTCTTTTTGCTGGTAGTGTGTGGATTCAACAACTTTTTCCGATTCTTAGTATTTGTTTCCGACATCTTCTTCAAATAAATGAATCAATAATGTTAGTTAAGTGATCGACAGTTTGGAAACAATCAACTTTAATATACAATAAAACTGCAACAACAACAATATCATAGAAGAGATCAAGAAAAGAATGAGTTGAAAGTATTAGATTCCGAACTACAATTTACCAGGAATTTCTCAGACTTCCAATATTTGAGGAGTTCTTTGAACTGACATTCTGGAATATGGCCAGGCTTTTTGGACATTCGAACTGTATAATTGTCATATGGGTCATAATAAGTTCTCTTCAACTCAGCTCTATGACTTCTCCATGCTTCTCGAATTGTTGCCAGAGTCCAAGCTTTTGCCGCATCAGGAATATTGTATTTCTCCTACAATTTAGTGTCAACAAGTCATCAAAGAGAAGTAAAATTGCTTTAATGATAATTAAATATTGAAAAGTCCAAACCTTTATATAATCCCATAAATCCTTTTTAGTGTCCATGTGCTTCCAATCAAATATATTATATGGACAAAGGGTCGCATTTCTTGCCAATGTGCCTAGGAAGCTACTTAGCTCTGTTACATCGTCTTCAGTAGGTCCAATCGTTTGATTTAAACCATTCAATAGGATCAATTTACGCTCTTTTCGACTATGTACTTTAGGCATCATCGTTCTACCTCTTGTATTTTTAGTGGGAACGCCTTCAACTACAACAAAATATGACTTAGAAATCATGAATGAAATAAGTAAGTTCCTAAGCTTATATGTTACCTTGTTCTTCAGGTTGTTCATCTGTTGGAGGACTAACAGAACTCCTTTGCACTTGATCCTCAACAGGCTGCTGCTCAAAAGGATGATCATCAAAAGTTTGTGCCTCATCAGATCTTCCATTAACTTCAGACTGTGGAGCTACCAGTTGTTTTTCAATTAATTTCAGTAGTTGTTCTTTCTCTGACTCTATAGCTTCAACTATTTCATTTGTTGTCAACAACCGTCGCTTTTTATTTGCCAAGAATGATAAAGATCCAGGTTTAGCATATGCCTTATGTTTTGCTTTTTTATTTCTTTTTGGTGATTCTTGTTGACTCATGACTATCAAAACCTGCATAAAATTAAGAGTTATGCACCAGTGTTGCATGATAATTGAAAATATCAACTAAATAAGCATGTGACTTACCCACCAAACTAATTAAGAAGGACAAGAGAAAATAAAAGCAGAATAGGAGAAAAAAAGTTATTTGTAGATGGAATAATGCAAAAAAGAAAAGTTAGTGCTTTCATTTCGACCTTGTTTTAGTACGTATACGCAACATTCTATATAAGAAGAAAAATAATCTCTTGACAAAAATCATTAATGCTAGTTCACTGTTCTTACTTCACTAACAAATTTAATTTTAGTACTTTTATAACCACACTTTTAAGGAAGAAGGGGGAATGGAATTTGGAATAAGACGTAGCAATAATTGAATATACAGTCAAATTTTTTATAATTTGAAGTAATAACAGTGACACCAACAACAACAACAACATACCCAGTGAAATCTCACAGTAATAACAGTGACACCATTATAACAAAATTCAGTTACCTTGGAACCTTAAGTTCTTTAATGCACTCAACTGGTGACCTAACAAATTTAAATTACAGTACAAGAAAATGAAATGGACCAGCAAAGTATTTAGTTGAAGAAGATGAGAGATCAGAACCTGGACCAGCAATGTTCCAAAAAGAGATCAGAAACTGTAGTTTTGTTGGTCCACTATTAAGTTGAAGATACTCCGGAGAAACTTTGAAGGAAGAACACTGAAAAGGAATAAAAGAGAGAATTAGGATTAGTAATATATGCAACAATACATGGCACGTGCGTATTATTGAAATGGGACTAATTTAGAGACAAGTTGAAAAAAACCACATTCATAGAAGAGAATGTATTTGAAGTAGGTCGGAAGATCCTTTGTCAATCATCGGCGTCCATCCAATCCCAATCAGTATCATCGAAGTCATCTTCCTCTTCCGATCCTTCCGAAGGTACATCTTGTGAATCGTGTGAGATGGAAGGCGCATCAATGATATCAACTGGGAGATCTTTCCTCGCCCATCTAACATCTACATCGACTAATCTTTCTGAAGAAACAATATCATTATTGGTTTCTCTCCAAAATGTTTCTTCAATATTAGGACAATTCTCTTCCTCCAAATCATACAAATCTACTGGAACTTTATTTCTTGCATAACAAACATTTTTCTCAATTGGGTCTTCCACATAAAAAACTTGATGCACTTGAGATGCTAGTACAAAAGGATCATCCGTACAACATTTTTTATTGAAGTATACCCAAGTCAAGCCATATTCATCAACTTTATTATGAAACCAATCACATCTGAAAAGTACAATACTAAAACAATTCCAATAATCAATCCCAATGATGTCCTGAATAATTCCATAATAGATAACCATTCCATCGACAGGATTTTGATCCCTAGCACTAGCAAAACTATCTATTGTGGCTGACAAAGTCACTCCACTATTTTGAGTTTTGCAAGGAGCATCCCGTGTCTTCGTATGAAAACGATATCCATTAATGAAATATCCAGCATATATTTTAGCCACAAAATTAGGCACTTTGCCAAGCCATCTTAAATGATTGGACACTTCAACATTTTTAACTTTGTCCCTAAACCAATCACTAAATTCTCTACTATGGATCTGTGCTTTTACCCAGGCACTTCCTCTGTTACGAGTATCAACTAAACTCTTATGTTCCCTGCAAGCATGTATTGCAATTTAATCAATTAGTACTTATTAATGAAATTCAAAACACAATAATCATAACATATAAATGAAGTTTCAATACTTACTTGATAAATGCATCAACTTTTTCATCATTGGTATTAAACAAAGTGTATCGATGTGCTGCAAACCACGCACCATGCTCCAAATTAAAAGTCTTGCCTTTCCTTTTGTTCTTACTTCCAATTGGATGACCTGTCTTAGGAAATAAAGGTGAAACATCATCTCCCGCTATTTGAATGTCCTCATCATCCTCAGTTTGGTACCTACTAAATCTTGTTTTCACCCCATCAGGTAGATATCTCGAACAAAAGGTCAAACACTCTACACCTTTACAACCCTCTACTATTGATCCTTCGGGATTTTTTCTATTACGAACAAGCCCCTTGTATTCACACATATTTCTTTCAGAAGAATACATCCAACACAAATGAGTCGGACCCCCAAGCTTAATTTCGTGTACCAGATGAATAGGCAAATGTGACATGATATCAAAATATGATGGAGGAAAAATCTTTTCAAGCTCGCATTGTATATCAATAATTTCAGCCTTCATCTTATCAAGATCGCTTCTTCTTATGACCTTTTTACATATGCTTTTAAAAATGTTTCCCAGCCTAATCAAGACTAAAGACACATTCTTGGGTAGCACTTTCCGGACTGCAATCTGGATCAAGTAATGTAGTATGAAATGAGCATCATGACTTTTGTATCCTGATACTTTCAGCTCTTCTATTTGCACAGGATTTGATACATTAGAGGCACACCCTTTTGGCAATTTGGCATCTTTTAAAATAGTGCAAAATAGTCATTTCTCTTCTGGTTTCATAGAGAAACAAGCTTTAACCAAATGAATGTTTCCAATATCACAATCTTCCATTGGTTGAAGCTCTCTGCGTATCCCCATATCATGCAAGTCATAGCGTGAATTTATATGATCTTTTGACTTTCCAAATATATCCAATAAAGTCCCAAGCAAACTATCACAAATATTCTTTTCTATGTGCATTACATCAAGATTATGCCTCAACTTATTGGTTGCCCAGTATGGCAATTCAAAAATATGGATTTTTTTCCATGGACCATCATTCTTTCGTTTTCTTTTTTTTTGGCCCTTTCCAAAAATATTTTTGAAATCACGAAGTTCTTCCAGCACTTGTACACCCGACAAGGGCATCGGTGCAGATTTATGGTCCTCTTTACCATCAAATAATTTCTTATCTCTTCTAAAAGGATGATCAGGAGGTAAAAATGCACGATGACCCATGTAACACATCTTACGACTGTGTTTGAGATATTGGGAACAAGTATTGTGATTGCAAGTGGGACATGCCCATCTCCCCTTGGTGCTCCATCCCGAAAGCATTGCGAATGCTGGAAAATCACTAACTGTCCACAGTAAAGCTGCACGCAATATAAGTGTTTGGTTAGCTACAACATCATATGTCTTCACTCCCACTTCCCATAGTTCTTTCAACTCCTCAATCAGTGGTTGTAAGTATACATCAATATCATTTCCGGGTGACGATGGACTTGGAATAATCATTGACAACATTATGTACTCTGACTTCATGAAAATCCATGGTGATAAATTGTAATTCATTAACATAACCGGCCATGTGCTATGGGAAATGCTCATAGTTCGAAATGGATTGAATCCGTCACTTGAAAGACCTAATCTAATATTACGAGCATCATTAGCAAAGTCAGGGTGAAGGGAATCAAAATCCTTCCAAGCTTCTCCATCAGCAGGATGTATTAGATTTCCATCTTTGGGTCGCTCAGTATCATGCCATCTCATAGCTATAGATGTTTCAGAACACATGAATATTCTCTGAAGCCTAAGCTTTAAAGGAAAGTACCTCAAAACCTTTACCGGGATTTTAATGACCTTACTTGTTAAGTCATTCCGAACATTCTTCCATCTAGAAGATCCACACACAGAGCAATTATCTAACTTTGCATTATCTTTCCAAAATAATATGCAATCATTAGCACATGCATGAATTTTCTCATAATTAAGACCCAAATCTTCTATGAACTTTTTCGCCTTGTAAAAAGACTCAGGTATCTGAGCAAATGAAAATGCCTCTTTTATCAAGTCTAACAAGTCTGAAAAGGCAACATCACTCAATTTGTGAATGCATTTTAACAAGTATAATCGGATGGTGAAACTCAACTTAGAAAATTTTTTACACCCCGGATAAAGTTGTTGTTTTCCATCCTCTACTATTTTAAAGAATTTTTTAGCATCTTCAAATGGTCCCTCTTGAACTCCCTCATGTCTTAGGTGATCTTCTACATTTTGAAAAGTATCATGAAGTAGTTTACCAAAATCATTATGCATGTTTGAAGTTTCATCATCATTGGTTGGTTGTGGCATATTTCTTGAGGAAAAACCTTCTCCATGAAAAACCCATTTGATGTATCCATGAACAAATCCATGACAAATCAAGTGATCCTCCACTACATTTCGACAATGCCAATTACGATTAAAGCACTTCTTACAAGGACACAATATTTCATTTCCTTGGGAAGCTTGTTCAAATGCCTTATCAAGAAAATCATTAACTCCATGAATATATTCATCGGTGGATCTTCGGAAATCCATCCAACTTTTATCTCCTATATCCATTTAATATCCTACGTACATGACCAAAATAGTATAGGCAATAAATTTATCAAAACATAAATAAGTAAGTAATGCACAAATCAGGATGATTGATACAATCAACATATGATAGAAGCGAAAAAACCAGTTATTCTGAAGCAACATCTAAATAAGCTAAAAAATGAAATATGGATATTAAGACTTCTCCCAGTTGCAAGGATTCAATGCCAAAAGAGTTTATACAAAAAATATCAAATAAGAATCCCCCATCCAGAAACAAATACACAAAATATCAAACTTAACATTTGTACATCTCTAGCAGATGAGGCAGTAAAGTACCTTTATTGGCTTGGGCAGAGAATACGAGTATCGATCTGGAGTACGGCAACTAAATATTTATGCCAGGTTGTAGATAAGCTCCTCAACCTTCTTTCCTTGATACTACAGTGACATTTATAGATTTCAATTCTACGGTAAAATTGAAAATGAATATACATTTATAGATTGAAAATGACATTTATAGATTTCAAATGGCTTTCAAGATGATTACATGTTGCTTTCAACCATCCAGCTACTGTCTGTCAATCGTGATAGTGCTCAAACTTATTTTCATTTCATGCCTATGAAAAAACCTTTCATACACTTCAAATCATTCTACGCAAATCTGGAATCTTTTTCACTTGTCGATTGTCATTTCTCTGTGCCCAACTATGTCTATGGTCTCAGACTTCCAACACACCAGAGGCTAGTGCTAATGACATTGAATTGTACTTCTTCCCCTCAGAGGCAAGGTAATTACTTTATATTTTCACCATTTTCTGCTTATAGTACTTTTTATCAAATTCACTTTGTTGTCATTTTAATTTCACCGTACAGATACGATCAGGATTATAATCATTTCATTGAAGAGATGATAATCGGTGGAGAACATGCTCTTCGAGCATTTACGCCACACGGGAAACTGTTGGTTTTCTCATCCATAGAACTGCCCGCGCGTCACTGGAGTAAGTTTTTACTTGATATTAGATAAATATGAAGCATAGATCTTAGCTTGAGGAAACTGGTTGCAAAGCCCAAGTCACAAGAAGTAAACAGTACAGAAATGTCTTCACTAATTTATAGCTTGAGGAAACTGGTTGCAAAGCCCAAGTCACAAGAAGTAAACAGTACAGAAATGTCTTCACTAATTTGTCCAAGGCAGTCCACACGACACTGATTTGTCATCTTTCTTTCTTCCAACTAATGCTTGTAAGTAATCAATACCAGAAGAATTATCAAATGCCCAGTGCAGTTCATCAACCTTACTCACCAAAACACATAAGATTTTCCTTCACAAACACAAGTCGTGGAACCCCCTTGAATGAAGGAATCTATTATGATGAATATAACTTGGAAAATGAACAACTTAAACCACCAAACAGCAACCACTCTAGATGGAATGTTGACAAGTAAAATCAGAAATATTAGACTGGACTAGGCGAGAGCCCGAGATAGTCGCACTGCCAAAGTTTGCAACAAAAGGTGGATGGATTTTGGGGGAAGGTCTGATTGAAACAACAGTGGAACCCCAAAGTCATGAACGTATGCAAGAGTTTAGGTACTTTGACATGCAAACAGATGATAGCATCCATATTTTCAATGAGAATAATTAACTGCAGCTCACAACAGATCAACAAATAATTCTCACCCAGAAAAGGGAGAATTATGAAACAAATCAAATTGGCAACTTGAGACAAACTCATGACAATGTAAAAATTCATCACTCAGACCTCAAGAGTGCAAATTCATATCAATCCAGCATGGACTCACTCACAAACAAGTCGGGGATCCACATTCAAAATTATTTTAGAAAAACACACACCACTCAATTACCATTCCAATATACATGCAGACTTGATCCAATTCTCACACCTACAAATACTGATAACAGGGTTTTAACTTTGCAACCAAGAAGCACTTCCATTCCAATAAAATCACCAATTTTCATCCCATCTTCAAAAAGTAATAAAGGGTGTCCAGCTTTTCAACAGAATACACCCACAAAAGAACAAAGAAGCTAGAATAACCCTCATGTTTTGGAAATGAAGTGATGCTTAAAAGAAAAGCTACGGCAACTTGAAATATATATCTTGTACTTTTGGAACTTCTTGCATCCATGAATTAATACCAAACTTAAACAGGAAAACCACACTCAAACTTGAGCAAAATTACACTTCAAGAAGTAAAATCTCAAACCACCTCCTTAATTAACTAATCACTTTAAGAAGAGATTTCAGGAAAAGAAAAATTTATACATTTCGCTAAACATGACAAGTTTGAGTAGATATTACACTATAATCAATGAAGAAACATATACAATGGATAAGTAAGGGCCATGCACATTGTTATTAAACTCAATATTAAGAACAGAACACGAAAAACAAACTCAAACTTCAGGTGTTTGCTTGACAGAAATAGAAAAGGGCACTTAGGTTTTGAAGTTGGTATGATCATTAGGAGGGACATGACGGCAGCCGACCAAAAGAAGAAGAAAATGGGTAATACTTGAGCAAATAAACACAAGTGAGAGCTAAAACGAACCTAGATTTTAATATTCAAAACTCGCAGAGTAATCTTATGGCTTGAAACATGGATTTTTGAAGATACTAAACAATGAAAAGCAGAAACGACTGACCAGCATACTAACAAGCTATATTCACATAGTAACGTGATTTAAAGACATGAAATTAATCACCCGAAAAGTAAACCATAACACTCTAGAATTTTAAAACACTAACAGACAAATCGCACTCAAGAATGAACTAAGGAAAGTCACCTGTTATATTCATCTAAAAAAAATAACAAGCTTAACATGGATTGGAGTAACATTTGAGACAGAAAAAAAACAGAGACGGAGACAAACCTTTAACACATTCTCATGGGTTCGAAACCATTTCAGCAGAGAAACCTTAAACTCATATTAAAACGCAACTCGTAAAGCATGAAACGAACTAATTTAAGACGTTTGAGACCAACTATGATGCAATGAGATTTAAACAGTCGTGCAGATTCAGACAAAAAAAGGGAAAAATCAGACAGAAGACGATCAAGCACTTGACTCTATGAAACTCTAAAATGAACAAAAATGCGACCAAACTCTATGAAACTTTTTTATGAGAAGTCGAGAGAATTTCAAGAAAATGCAGAACTAAAATCACACTAGAAATGAACAAATATTTGAATAATCTGAAAAATTGGAGACTAACATCAACAAATAATATAGATTTCAGACATACGCAGAGAAATCATAAAACGTACCACTAGAATTTCAAACTTTTCAGTGAAGTTCAAACCCTTGGATGAACGAAGGTGTTGGGTGTAGACAGAGATCGACGACGGATGTTTTCTATACCACCGTGCCAATGAAGACCTATTTGGAGACCAGAAATGTTGACCACCGTCCAAGCTTGTTGAAATGCCCTACATTCAGAGACACCCATGACCTTAAAGTAGTTAAAACCAATCAATTTTACTCCCAAAACTTCAATCAAAAGCTCAAATAACACAATAATGCAAAACCCCTAAAAAGGATACCTGTAAAATTACCTGTAAGAGAACAAGAACACGACTTTGACTCTGTTTCTCTAAGTTTGACTCTGTTTCTCAAAGAAGAAACCTAGATTCTTCTTCTTCAACTACTGCATGTGTCGATTTCTTGAACTACTGCATGTGATCTTCTTCCTCGCTGATGAGTCGCGTACGTTATAGAGAAAGAAAGAGTGAAGGAGGCCGCTTATAGTGTGGGGGGGAAATGTAAAATAATTTTAGTAGAGAAGGGAAATATATTTATTTCCCGGAATTTTTATTTTTTTGGCTAAAATTAACCGTGGCCATAGTTAATCTATTGCCATAGTTACAAAAAACTGTGGCATTAAGAAATCTATAGCCACGGTTAACACACTAATAGCACGGTTTATTTTAATAATTCTATTGCTACGGTCAAATATATATTGCCACGGTTACAACCGTGGCAATAATCCATCTATTGCCACGGTTGTATAACCGTCGCCAGATAACCGTGGTAATATACCGAATTTCTAGTAGTGACATTAGTCCCTTCTCTAGAATATTCCACACAATTCTATACAATTCTAGAGAAGACTACATATTACATGAATAATCTACACGGATCTCGAATCTTCGATAAACCACCTGAAGGTTCTAGATTCTTCTTCTCCGTGCAAAAATAGTGGGAGGTCCTGGCACTCTCCCCCACCTGATGTGGTGACGACCGCGGCGCACTACTCTTGTTACGAGAATTCTCGCACCTTGTCCTTGAACTGCCATAGGTCTTCATATCTCTCCCATGTGGCTTCCTCTAGTGCCTGGCCCTTCTAGTGTACGAGGGACACGACCGTAGTAGGTTGTCCCCGTTTCAGCTTGGCCTGGTAATCTGTAATTGCTTCTATGTCCTGATCATGCGAGGGGGTGACTGTTATAGGCGCACGACTTGATTGTCCTCGAATTGGTTCATCCTTGTCCTCATAGTATGGCTTGAGGACGCTGGCATGGAAGAAAGGATGTATTTTGAGTGATGGTGGAAGCTTCAGTTGCTATGAGATCTTCCCTACATTGGCAATGATCCTAAATGGACCCTCGTAATTCTGTACCAAGTTTTGGTGTACACCTCGTAGAGCTTTGAATTGCCTCGGATTGAATTTCACCAAGACCAAGTCCCAACTTTGTAGTCCGTGGGGTGCTGCTTTCGGTCCACAAACTTCTTCATCTTCTTAACCGCTTTGTCTAAGTAAGACTTAGTAGTGTCCAACTGCTCCTCAAAACCTTTGGCCAAATAATATGCCCCCAAACTGCCCTCAAACATAACCAGTAGTGAATGTGGAGTTTGAGGTTGTTGGCCTGTGGCTAATTCGAACAATGTCCTGCCGATGACTTCAATTCTCTACAAGTTGTATAAGAATTGGGCCACGTTAATTAACTTTGCCAATCCTTTTGGTGAGAGCTCACGAAGTGCCTAAGATAACACTCACCCTTCCGGTCTGGCCATCTGCCTGTGGATGGAAACTTGTGGAGAAGTTCAGCTTCATGCCAAGCATCTCGAATAACTCTTTCCAGAAGTTCCCAGTGAAGTGCGGGTATCAGTCGCTTATTATATGCCTCAGCAGCCCCAAATACTTTACTATGTTCTTGAAAAATAGTTGGGCAACATCCTTGCCAATACATCTGGCCATGGCGGGCATGAAGCTGGCATACTTGGAAAATCGGTCCACCACAACCATAATTGTCCCGTACCAATCAGACTTTGGAAGGCTAGTGATGAAGTCCATAGTGATGCTTTCCGATGGACGTTTGGCTATTGGTAATGACTCCAAAAGTCCTCTAGGCTGACGTTGCTCCGTCTTGTCTTGCTAGCACACAAAACAAGTTTGCACATAACATTCTATGTCATCCCGCATGTGTGGCCAGTAGTATATTACCTCGATAAGAGCCTTCGTGCGACGCTGCCTAGGATGTCCGGCCCATAAAGTGTCATGAATTTCCTTCATGATCTGTTGCCTTATGTTTCTGTATTTCAGCACATAGACTCTCCATCCAGCGGTGAGCAGGAGACCATCCTCTATCCAATAACGTCGTGTTTTGCCTTAGGACGCCAACTCCATGAGTCTTCTCGCTTCTGGGTGATGCTGTAAGCCCTTCCTTGATAGCTTCTTGTATGTTGCATTGGGCTATAGTGATGGCGTCCAATTCACCTTTCCGGCTCAAAGCATTTGCCACGACATTGCCCTTGCGTGGCTTATATTCTAGCTCATACTCAAATTCAGCAAGAAAGTCCTGCCATCTAGCCTGCTTGGGAGTGACCTTCTTCTGGGATCAGAAGTAGCTAGTGGCAACATTATCAATCTCCAAGTACGTAGGCTATGTACTATGGCGGTAATCTCCTTATCCTGCATGGTGTATCGCCTTTTGGTCTCGTTCAGCTTGCGGCTTTCGAAGGTGATGGGGTTGTCTCTCTTGCATCAGCACAACCCTATGGAATAGTCCGAGGTATCAGTATGTACCTTGAAATAATTAAAGTAAATTAGTTAAAGATAAAATTTATTTGAGAAACTTTGAAAAATCCAAGAAAATATAACACTTAACTATTGATACTCAAAAATAAATATATGATATGCAATATATAAGCGTAATTAAAGTTAAAAGATTTAAATCTAGAAATCATTTGAAAAATATTTTTTCGCATTTTTGAAAACTAATTATTTCAAATTGTTAAAATTTAAAAGCTCGACGATTAATTCATACTGTGGAGGGTCAAAATTGGGTGTCAACAGCTGCCCCTTTCTTTGGATAGGGTCGATGAAAGAGACCATGAACAAAGAAATTTGACAAATCCAATTTTGACCGACCACTATTTCATCTCTTTAAAAGAAAGGTACGGACTTTGGGAAATTGTGGCCGGACCCTGGTCTTGGGTTTCCTACATATCTCAGGTTACATGAGAATTCAGGCCACTTGTAGTTCAAAATGCTTGATTTTATGCACGACTTTGAAAAATTCAAAAGCCATCCCAACATCGAATTATGGAGAAATTGAAATGCTCGGGAATGAGGTTTTGAGAGTAAATGTTAGAATACAGCCGAGTTTTCAAAGTTGATCCCGCCTACATATCCTTGGACTTAGGAATCAGGTTGTTTGTAGTTTGACTCTATCGGTTGAAAAGGAAATCTCTTATTTTGAGAAAACCTTTGGTTTAGGAGGAGTGACAAATGAATCGAATTATGAAAAAGAGGTTTGCAACCTCTTAACTATAAATGTGGCGCGCTTCACACTCATAATTAAGAATTTACACAGATATAATTTCAAAACTCTTGGTATATTATCACTCGGATTAGAAACGTTGCTTCCGGTGAAAGTTGAGATCACCCGAATGCGAAACTTGAAAAACCAACGAACTCAAAGAAAATACCCACATGCCTTCTGATAGGGGTGTGGTTGGATTGTGGTCCCTCTTCAGACTATGTCCCAGTTCGCTGCTACGAAAAAGTTCCACGTTGTGCCGCATCCTATTTGATGATGTCCACGCCTGTGGTTTGCTTGAGAAATTCATCCTCCCGGATGCTCTCGATAAAGACTGAGATAAAACTTGTTCGTAGTAAATGAAACATAAATATGAATACAACTTGTGCAAACCTGTTTAATGTATCATTCAGAAGGAGATGATGAATCAATAGTAGATTGGTGTGTCATGCTGGAGGAGATAACGCTCCAATAATAATTTAACTGTCACGTTGAAGGAAGCGACACTCCAATAATAATATAATATGTCACATTGAAGGAGGTGACTATCCAATAATAAATCAACACGTCACGCTGAAGGAGGTGACGATCCGATAATAAATATGTCATATTGAAGGCAGTGACTCTCCAATAATAATAAATTAATATGTCACGCTGAAGGAGGTGATGATCCAATAATAAATCAACATATCACACTGAAGGAGGTGACGATCCGATAATAAATATGTCACATTGAAGGTAGTGACGCTCCAATAATAATAAATTAATATGTCACGCTGAAGGAGGTGGCGATCCAATAATAACTTTAAAGTGTCACGCTGAAGGAGGTGACGATCCAACAATAATCTTAACATGTCACGCTGAAGGAGGTGACGATCCAATAATAATAAATTAATATGTCACGTTGAAGGAGGTGACGATCCAATAATAACGTGTCACACTGAAGGAGGTGACGATCCAATAATAACGTGTCACACTGAAGAAGGTGACGATCCAATAATAACACTAGTAAACATGTCACATTGAAGGCGGTGACATTCCAATAATAATAAATTAATATGTCACGCTGAAGGAGGTGACGATCCAATAATAACAATAGTAAACGTGTCGTATTGAAGGCGGTGATGCTCCAATAATAATAAATTAATGTCACGCTGAAGGAGGTGACGATCCAATAATAATAATAATAATAATAAATAACGTGTCACACTGAAGGCAGTGACAATCCGATAATATAATGTGTCGCACTGAAGGCAACGACGCTCCAATAATAACGTGTCGCACTGAAGGCAGCGATGCTCCAATAATAATAACGTGTCACACTGAAGGCAGTGACGCTCCAATAATATAATGTGTCGCACTGAAGGCAGCGATGCTCCAATAATAATAACGTGTCACACTGAAGGCAGTGACGCTCCAATAATATAATGTGTCGCACCGAAGGCAGCGATGCTCCAATAATAATAACGTGTCACACTGAAGGCAGTGACACTCCAATAATACAATATCGTGTCACATTGAAGGCAGTGACGCTCCAATAATATAATAACGTGCCACACTGAAGGCAGTGACGCTCCAATAGTATAATAACGTGTCACACTGAAGGCAGTGACGCTCCAAATTTGAACTTTGTAGAACTTTCAAAGAATAAATTGATAAGTCAACAAATACTGAAATAGTTGAAATAACGAAGGACTAGAAAATAATAGATAAATTATTAAATTGAGTTCTTGGCGCCAGAACTCCTTAACCTATATAATAACTTCTCTAGCAGATTGTCTCATGTACTTTCCTTGTGAACATCCGGTTTGAGTCTTTCAAAATTTGAGACGGTCTTTAAAGTTTGTCTCAAATTCTAATAACGATACCTGTGGAGTTTAAATCTAAATGGTAACAGAATTAACTTATTAAAATAGGTAGCGATAACAAAGATAAATTGAAAAAAAAATAAAGTTGCTCAGTGCATATTGATCGGGATAAAATATCGTAATCTTGGCCATTGTGCTAGGCCATCTTACCTGTGACATTAAGAAAATATGTTATAAACCACAATAAAGTAATACGATGGAATCTAGGAAATGAATAGAGTACTGAGAATAAATCCGGGAAATGGGTAGACATAAAGTCATCTGAATCATGACGAGACCACTATGGGTCTAACGATGCTTTGCGACTTCATAGTTCCTGCATCCAAAGAAAAAATTCTTAGTTTTTGAGAGACTGACTTGTGTTGGTTTGCCTTGCCAACTTGATTCTGATTCTTCTCAGCCACCTGATTTGCACGCTGAATTCGTTTTGAGACGCAAGTCTGATAGAATTTTTGAGGGCCATCCTCAAAAATTCTGCCCCGATTTAGTAACACAGAAGAAATCTTAATCTTCTTACAATTTCCGATTGACTTTTTAAAGAACCTCAAAAAATTTGCCCAGTTGCAACTTTGACATAACTCTAACTCTAACTCGTTGTAGGAAATCTTCTTCGAATTTTGAGACCCTCTCAAAATTCTGCCCCAGTTTCCATTGTAAAGAGGAATGAAAATCTTACGAGCATATGACCGAGCCGGTGTGACGCCTACGTATCCCGTTGATACAGGAATCAGGTCAAACGTAGTTCCAATTAAAAAATGATGCGTTTGTAGTAATTTCTCGACCTTAGACCGTGTATAATATGAATGTTCTGCCACTGGATACTCGAAAAGCTTGTTTGGCGAAGTGAGCAAGTTTGATAACCAACACAAATAAATCTTTTTTCTGTAAAGAGAAGAAAAATTCAAAGGTGAAAGAGTTAGTCCATTAATCATAATAATCAATCAATCATAATAATCAATCAAATAACAATAACATTTGTTTTGCCTAAACAGACTAGTCCAAAATTCGAAAAATGAGATATTATAAAAAAAATGACCAAATGGACAAAATTGATCATTTAATGGACTGAAATGGAAATTTGGATCATTTAACGGACTGAAGTGAAAATTTGATTATTTAACGGACTAACATGAAAATTTGATTATTTAACAGACTAAAATGAATAAATTTTATGTCCGGAATAAGATATTTATAAACTGACTTTCTGAAAAATTTAACTGAACGTAAAGACGTTCTAAAATTTAATTTGAAACTCGGAGAGTATTTGGTAATTTCGGCTATTTTATATGGAATATATTTTTTCAAGGATAACAAAGTCACCATGAATTCGAGTGATGACTCAATTAAAGAGTGATTTTAGACATTTCGACAATGGATTCAAAAATATATATTTTTTTAAAAAAACAAAGACTCAGAAAATTGAGTTTACGTGCCTAATGTTATCTAAGACTTTGGAATGGAATAATGGACCAATCGCGTTCGAGGCAAAACATATGTATTTAACACATAAGTCAAACAACACAAATAAAACAAATTATATATCATTTATAACGCGTCCTAATATACATATGTGATCCTTTATGCCAAGGGTAGGCCTAATGATTTGAAGGATGTATAACGCCATTTAAAATGTTCCATTGCCCCAAAATTAATTACAATCTTTATAAAATAAATTAAACGGGGATACATAATAGGGAAAGAGGGATACAAATCATCAGTCCCACGCAGGGGTACAATACTAATCTAAGCCTTCAAAATAAATCTTTCTACTAGAACTTCCCAGCTTCTCCATTAAAAATGATCTAAACCTATCTACTAAAAATGAAAAACACCCGACCCTAAAGGACAATGGCTCATCAAATGGCGTATACAACCTTCAAAGTAAACAAATAAATATGATCGTCCAATTGGGCTGGGGCCACTATGGACTCAAGGTAGTCTTTCTAATGGGCCCAATACGCCTTACGTATCGGGTCGACTTAGGCCAATGCACCTACAGGGTTTTGGTTTCGCTCTACCCTAGGTGTCTAAGAGTGGGTTTATTTTTTACTGTGAAAAGGTGACCCGAGCGGACAACGCGCGCTGGGGAAGTTAACGACCGTCGACCCCGCAAGATCGACTCATTTCGTCAGGGTACCCCGATGGAAAAATTTGGACTAAACGGCTGCGACCCGCATAACCGTCGTTTTTAGTGAAAAATAAAAAAAATGCTAAATGGCGGAAGTGCTATGCATGCAATGACAATTTAATTATAATTAAAATTAACAATTAAAACAAATAAGCAAATAACAAAGTAAACGATTATTAAAGTTAATCAAAAAATTTAATCTAATGGTTAGAACCTAATTAAAATTCCCCAGCGGAGTCGCTATTTCTGTTATATTGAAAAATGGCTTTGGTTTTTGAAAATTCGATTTATTACTTAATTAATTTAAGTAAAATCGAATCTTCAAGATTTAGAGTCGCCACTTGATTTTTAAGGGAAAATCAAGAAAACCGTTTAAAACATTTTAAAAGACCTAACAGAAAAATCTTTTAAAAATCCAGAGACAAAGGTTCGGGTTCATATTTTCACTTCGAGAAGGTTTTACGCACTCGAAATGGCCGCTAACACGCGATTATCCGGCGATTAGGTAATTTTGACTAACTTTAAAAAATATTAATTTATATTATTAACTAGAAAAAGTGTAAGTGAGATATTCAAAAATGAGGAAAATATAACATTTAAAACCTTAATCACATTTTATTCAATTAATGTTAATTAAGTAAACTACTCTAAAATAATCAAGAAAACACAATATTAAAATCTACCCAAATTTTATTTAATTAAAGGAGTTGGTGAAATAGGCTAGATGACTATAATTTTGAAGATTCCCTAAAATATCTAAGTGTTCAAAATTGTTTTAAAGAAAATGTTTGGAGTATTTTAAAGATAATCTATGAAATCTAATTTTCTAAAAAAGGTTTTTGACACCAAAATTCAAAGACGTAAGAATAACATAAATGGCTAACTTTAGGGAAATTTAATTAGATTAAAATATATAAAATAAAATAAAATTAAAGTTAGTGTTAAAACCAAACAACAATTATCATAAACAAACATATATAAAATAAACAAGAGGATAAAGTGAAATTGGGCTTTGGCAGGCCCAAGTACGACTCAAAAATGGCTGTTGCTATCCAAAGGGTCTTTTGGCCCATTTTCCACCAAATTGGGCGGCTGCAATTTTGCCTTGGGCCATCCAGCCCCTTTATTTTCTGTGATATACAATGACTGTATATACACTGTATATCAGTGTATAACAGTCGTCTCCAGCCTCCGAAAATTTGAGATCAACTCCCTAAGACTTGTTTAAGCCTTCATGACCCCGGGTAATGCGAGATGGGTGTCCAGGAAGGCTCGGACAGATGCGTAAAAAATAAAATAAAAAGGAATTAGGAATCTAAACATTATTAAAACTCACAACTCAATAACTTGAAAACAAAAATCAAGATATCCAACCATATTTCGCAACTAAAAAATCAATATATGAACCTCATCAATTTGAGACCAAACAAGCATATAAAACCCATTAACTCGAGACTAAGAATCAACATATAATCCATATTCTAAAACTAAAATTTGGCATATAAAACTTATTAATTTGAAAGCTAAAATCCGCACATAAATCCATCAATATTGAAACTAAAATATGAAATTCATAACTTGAAACTAAAATCAACATAAACCCGCTAATCTTAAAAACTGAGAATTAATCTAAAAACTCGTTTCGTATCTTTGAAACTAAAAATGAAACTAATGGGAGGACATATTTGAGTTCATTGGACTAAATTGAAACCAATGCCATAGCTAAACCAAAACAGAGCCAAAGTGATAAATAGGGAATAAATTAGAAACAATATCATGGGCAAGAGTAAACAATCAACAGAACCATATTTTCCCTTTGCAGCCACTCAAAACAAGTCTTTTACTACTATTATTATTGAAGCTAATCAGACAGAAAACAAATACAATTAAGCACCCATACCACACAATAACTCAATCCACGATTATACATCCATGTTCAAACGGAAAGAAAATGAGCTAGACCAGGAGTATTACCTTTGTCGGGGCAGCGACTGGGACTTTAACGAGCTTAAACGACGATTTTCGACATCGGGAAAATCTTCTGAAGCTTCACTGGAAAATCTAAGAGGAAAAGATGTATCTAAAAAAAAACCAAAAGAAGGTCCGAGAATCCCAAAACTGAAGGAAAAAAAAGTCCCCAAAAAATCTGGAAAAAAAATCTCCCCTTTGAACAGTGAACGAAGTGGGGTTTAAATATCCAAAAATTAAGGCAAAAAACGGATAGAAAATCAGGGCAATTTCGGTATTTCAAGTTGAAAAATCAATTCAAATTTGAAATAGATAAGGAAAAAGGGTGAAGGAGATGCGTGAGTACCGTTGGCTTGTCATTTTGCTTGAAAAAGGCCACAAGCATGGCTGATTTTTCTGAGTTTTCTGTCTGGTTCTTCTGGCTTTTGCTTGAAGAAGAAAAGGAAGAGAGAAGCGGGGAAGGAAGAAGGGAAAGGGGGTTGTCACGTGAGGGAGTATATTTTAAAAACAATTGGGCCGGGTCGGGGATTGTTTGAGTTGGGAATTAAAAGAAAAAGAATTGGGTTGAGGGAGAATTAAATTTGGGCCAAGAATTTGGCCCAAAATAATTAAAAGAAATCTGAAAATGGGTTTGGGGAATATGATTTAAAAACTAGCCACCTTAATTACAAATGTGACTAATTAAAATGTGATCAATTTGAAATCGATTAATTAATTTGACCACGAGACGAATTAATATAGATTAATTAAGGAGCTTTTAAATATTAACAACTTAAAATAATTAAATTAACTACGGGGTAATTAATCCTAAAATAATTAAAGTAAAGTAGTGAAAGATAAAATTTATTTGAGAAACTTTGAAAAATCCAAGAAAATATAACACTTAACTATTGATACTCAAAAATAAATATATGATATGCAATATATAAGCGTAATTAAAGTTTAAAGATTTAAACCTAAAAATCATTTGAAAAATATTTTTTTGCATTTTTGAAAACTAATTATTTCAAATTGTTAAAATTTAAAAGCTCGACGATTAATTCATACTGTGGAGGGCCAAAATTGGGTGTCAACAATGATTATTATTATTATTATTATTATTATTATTATTATTATTATTATTATTATCATGATGATGATGATGATGATGATGATGATGATGATGATTATGAATATGATTATTATTATTATGATTATTATTATTATTATTATTATTATTATTATTATTATTATTATTATGATTATTATTATTATTATTATTATTATTATTATTATTATTATTATTATTATTATTATTGGCTTTCTCCATCTCTTCTCGAATGTGGTGTCGGTAGCGCTAACAAGGCTTCACATTCTCACGTATGTTAACCTATTACCCATCTACAAAAACAAAATGTGTTAGAAAAAACTCCCCAAACCCGCGAACGATGATTTATTTAAAAGATATATACATCCTTCAAATTGCACAAACAATATGATCGTCCAATTGGGCCGGAGGCCACTTTGGACTCAAGGTGGGCTACTAATGGGCCCGATACCCCTAGGATATCGGGTCGACCTAGGCCAATGCACCTACAGGGTTTTTTGGTTTCGTTCTATCCTAGGCATCTAAGAGTGGGTTTATTTTTTGACTGTGGAAAGGTGACCCGAGCGGACAACACGGACTGGGGAAGTTAACGACCGTCGACCCTGCAAGATCGACTCATTTCGTCAGGGTACCCCAATGGAAAATTTTGGACTAAACGGTTGCAACCCGCATAACCGTCGTTTTTAGTGAAAAATAAAAATAAAGTTGCCGGGTGGCGGAAATGTTATGCATGAATGACATTTAAATAATTAAAAACTTAAACCATAACATTTAAATAAATAAAACTTAAAAAAATAAAGCACAAACAAACAAACAATCATTCAAACAATTAATAGAGTTAGTCAAAATATCTAATCTAATGGTTAGAACCTAATTATTCCCCAGCAGAGTCGCCATTTCTGTTATATCAAAAAATGACTTCGGTTTTGAAAACTCGATTAAGACTTAATTAATTTAAGTAAATCGAATCTTCAAATTTTTAGAGTCGCCACTTAATTTTTTAAAGGAAAAATCAAGACAACCGATTAAATTATTTTTTTAAAAGAATAAACAGAAATATCCGTTTAAAAAAATCCAAAGAGTGGGTTCGGGTTCATATTTCTATTTCGAGAAGGTTTTACGCACTCGAAATATCCGCTAACGCGCGGTTATCCGACGATTAAATATTTTGACTAACTTTAAAAATAATATAATTTATAAAAAATTTTTAAAGTTTAAATAAAATATTTTAAAAGTAGGAAAATGGAATATTTAAATTTTTACTTATATTTTAATCAATTAGAATTAATGAAGTGGATTACTTAAAGAAAATCAACAAGATATAATATTAAAATCTAACTGAAGTTTATTTAATTAAAGAGGTTGACGAATTTAATCAAATAATTAGAATTTTAAAATCTACTAAACTCTAAGTGTTTAAAAGAAGAAATGCAATATACTTTTTTTTAAAAAAAAATTTAAGGAAAAAATACTTGAAATATTTTAAAGAATATTTTAAAACCATAATTTCCTAAAAGTGATTTTTATAGTCAAGATTTAAAATCATAAAATGACGTAGATGGCTAACTTGGGGAAATTTAATTAGATTAAAACACCAAATTAGTGTTAGAGTTAGAGACAAAGTAAGTGTCACAAACAAATAAATATACAAGAGAAAAACAAAATAATAATAATAAGTGAACAAGATTTGGGCTTAGCAGGCCCAGATTGTCACTTGCCCTAAATTCTAAGACTTGGGCCTGCCTGTCCCATTAGGGATCTGCTGCAGAGCTCAAGAAAATTGGGCTTTTGGCCCTTATTTCGGCGATATAAAATGGTTGTATATACACTGTATATCAGTGTATATCAGCCGTCTCCAGCATCCGAAAATTTGAGATCATCTTCCTAAGACCTGCTTAAGCCTTCACGACCCCGAGAAATTCAAGGTAGGTGTCTCGGAAGACTCGGACAGATGCGTAAGAAAATAAAATAAAAGAATTAGGAATCTAAAAAAAATATTTAAGCTCACAATTCAATAACTTGAAACAAAAAAATCAAGATATTCAACCATATAAATCAAGCATACAAAACTAAGAAGTAAAACTCATCAATTTGAGATTAAACAAGCATATAAAACCTATTTACTTAAGACTAAGCATCACATATGATCTACATTCTTAAAAAAAAAAAAACTACAATTCGGCGTATGAAACCCATTAACTCGAAGCTAAAATTAATATATATTAGTCTCTTTTGAAAATCCAAAAAGAAACACTAACGCCAAAACCACATAGAGATACCATTATCACCTTTCTCAATCGTCACAAAACTAAAACTAAAATCAACCAACATATATACGTACATACATACACACGGGTTAATCAATTAACGGAAGTCGAAAGCATAGATGGAAAAATGATTAACAGGAAGCGTAGATGGAGAAATTGGAAAATAGAGGCAAGAAGCATGGATGAAAAATTGGAAAAACAGAGGCAGGAAGCATAGATGGAAAATGGAACACAGAAGTAAGAAGCATAAATGGGAAGTAAAACAAATATCAACCAACATATATACATACACTATGCTAATTAATATACATACACTCATGCTAATTATATACATATATACATACATATATATATATATATATATATATATATATATATATATATATATATATATATATATATATATATATATATATATATATGTATATATACATATATATATACATATATATATACATATATATATAACAGCCCCACAACAAACAATGATTCCAAAATATCATATGCTTTGAACAAAATCCAATATAGAATACGCAGCCGTAAAATAAAACAAAAGACGTAATAAGGATGTTACCTTTTTTGGGGCAGCGAACAGGGACGACAACGAGCTTAAGCTTCTACTAGCTTCTCGATTTCAAAGCATGAAGTTTTCGGCGTCGGAGAATTTTTCAGAAATCGATAATTTTCCTGGAAATTGTCTAACAGGAAATTGACTAATAGAAAATATGTATTTAAAAGATAAGAAAAACTCTTTTCTTTTTCTTCTGGTGAAGTCCAAAAAAAATCCAAAAATCCCTCCTAACAGTGAATGAAAAGTGGAAGTTTTGGGTCTTTTCTTTGAGTAATCTTGGCTGCCCCTTAACAGTGAGCAAGCGTGGACATTTATAGGAAAATTTAGGGCAACGTTTTGAGGGGAAATCGTGGGGTCAAAGGAAATCGTGGGGTCAAAGTCGGGCTTTTGGGTCGGTTTCAATTCAAAATTTGAAATTCAAAATAAAAAAAAAACGACAAGGAGAGGGAGAGGGAGTACATGTACCGTTTCCTTGTCGTTGGGGTGTCGTTTTGCCTGAAATGGGCGCTGTTGGTCGTCTGATTTTTGCTGGTTTTCTGGTTGTTTCTTTTCTGGTTCTGTGGGAAGAAGACAAGGGAGTGGGAGGGATTAACTAGAGGGGGATTGGGCCGGGTAGGGAATTGGGCTAGGGGATAAATGGGTTGGGTTTGGGTTTTAGGGATTGGGCTTAGGAATAAGGCCTTGGGTTTGAATTAAAATTAGGATTTGTATTGAAAAAAAATAAAATTAAGAAAATGGGTTAAGGGAAAATTTAAAAATCGACCACTTTAATTATAAATATGACCGATTTGAAATCAATTGATTAATTCGACTACGAGGTGAATTAATATAAATTAATTAAGGAGCTTTTGAATATTAACTTAAAAATAATTAAATTAACTACGGGATAATTAATCGTAAAATAATTAAAGTAAAGTAATTAAAGATAAAATCTATTTGAGAATCTTTTGAAAAATTAACGAAAATACTTGACTCTCTCTCTATATATAATATGCAAATATTTGAAAGCATAATTAAAATTAAAAGCTTTAAATCTAAAAATCACATGAAAATATTTTTTGCATTTTTAAAGCTAATTATTTCAAATTGTTAAAATTAAAAGCTCGATGATTAATTTATACTGTGGAGGGTCAAAATGGGGTGTCAACAGCTGCCCCTTTCTTTGGACAGGGTCGATGAAAGAGACCATGAACAAAGAAATTTGACAAATTCAATTTTGACCGACCACTATTTCACCTCTTTAAAAGAAAGGCATGGACTTTGGGAAATTATGGCCGGACCCCGGTCTCGGGTTTCCTTCATATCTCAGGTTACATGAGAATTCAGGCCACTTGTAGTTCAAAATACTTGATTTAACGCACGATTATGAAAGAATTCAAAAGCTATTTCGGAGTCGAATTATAGAGAGACCGAAAAGCTATGGAACAGAGTGATGGGAAGTTGGAGTACAGTCGAGTTTCCAACATCGATCCGGCCTACATATGCCGAACATGGGAATCAGACTGCTTGTAGTTTGACTCGATCGGTTGAAAAGGAAATCTTCTTATGCGAAGATAACCTTCGGTTGGGAGGAGTGACAGATGATTGAATATGAAAAAGAGGCTTGCAACCTCTTATCCATGAATGCGGAGCTCTTCACATCCATAAATAAAAACTCACACGGACATAATTTCCAGATGCTTGGTGCATTGTCACTCAGATTAGAAAGATTGCCTCCAATGAGGGTTAAGATTTCATCGGATGCGAAACTGAAATTAGCAAACTCAAGAAAATACCCACATGCCTTTGACAGGGGTGTGGTTGGATTGTGGTGGAAGTCCTCTTTCAGCTCGCGTCCAAAGAGTGTGACATCCATCTTCAGACTATGTCCCAGTTCGCTGCTAAGAAAAAGCTCCACGTTGTGCTGCATCCTAGTTGATGATGTCCACACCTGTGGTTTGTTTTGAGAATTCATCCTTTTGGATGCTCCAGATACAAACTTAGACAAAATTGTTAGTAAATAATCATAAATACAAAGATGATGTCTTTTACCATGTTCGACATGTTCTTCTTTTCAACGTGATAGATAATGAGTTGATGCGGCGTGGTATGATGATGACCCTCTTGGCAATGAATAATGTAATGACCCTCTTGGCGATGAATATGTGATGGCCCTCTCGTCAGCTTGAAAATAAAATGGCTTTCTCGGTGATGAATATGTGATGGCCCTCTCGGCAACTTGAAAATAAAATAGTTTTCTTGGTGATGAATATGCAATGGCCCTCTAGGCAACTTGAAATAAAATGGCCTTCTCGGCGATGAATATGCGCGATGATGATGAATATGCGATGGCCCTCTCGGCGATAAATATGTGATGGCCCTCTCGGCAACTTGAAAAATAAAATTCTCGGTGATGAACATGCGATGGCCCTCTCGGCGATGAATATGCAATGGCCCTCTCGGCGATGATCGATGGCTTGATAATTTTCCAACTGTAACGGGGTGGATGGCCCGATAATCATCCGACTGTAACAGGGTGGATGGCCCGAAAATCATCCAATAATGGGGTGGATGGCCCGATAATCATCTAACTGTAACGGGGTGGATGGCCCGATAATCATCCAATTGTAACGGGGTGGAAGGCCCGATAATCATCCAATAATGGGGTGGATGGTCCGATAATCATCCGACTGTAACGGGGTGGATGGCCCGATAATCATCCGACTGTAACGGGGTGGATGGCCGAATAATTATCTTGGCAATAATATAAATATAACGTCATTCTCTGCGATCATATGCACATGATGCTCTTCTTGGCAATAACATAAATATGATGATAATCTTGGAAATAAATTGACAATGATATGCATAGATATTCATCTTGGCGACAATATAAATATGATGATAATTCTGGAAATAAATTGACGACAATACACATAGATATTCTTCTTGGCAATGACATAAATATGATAATAATTCTCGATATGCGTAGGTGTTCCTTTTGGTAATAATGCATCTATGATAATATCCCAACTGTAATGAGGTGGACGACTCGATAATAATCCCACTGATTCAACCTAAGATCCCTGAAATTGACAAACAAACTACGCAAACCACTTATGGGGTGGTTAACCCGACAAATCATATGTTAAGGCTCTCGAATAGACAAGTAAAATTCATAAACCACTTATAGGGTGGGCAACCCAAAAAAATTCTAGAATATTAACCCTCACATGGTCAACAAACACGTATGCTTATATAGATACGTGACAATCATCCTAACAGACAAAGCAGAAACCATATTGACATGTACATTTGTCATGGTTACGACTACCTCTTTTTAAGAGATAGAATGATCGAGGTGAGATGGCTAAATTCTTTTGCACGAAGATTAAAGCCTTTCTCATCTTCTTCTGAAAAACTCAATAAACTTTGAGTTTATCGCACGATATCTTTAGCCATTGCTGAAGACTTGAATTGACTTGTAACCTTAATTTCGTGAAAATATATAATCTTCAACATCTATTGATATCGATAGACATGTTACTTTGCCTTTGCAACACTTTTTGCAATAGCATCGCCTCTAGATTCGATACTGATTTCAGTATTGTCCCAACTTTACTAGTATAGCCACCTGCAAAACTTGAGATCAAGCATTAGTAGACATAATACAATAAAGTATACACTTAAACTAAAATGAGGTAATATCATTCGGCGATAAAGATCAGGCTATGGTAAACGTAGCGCTGATCTCAATCATGACTTATTGCTAATTGATGTTTGCTCCTTTGTAATCCCATAGTCCTTGCACACGCTCCGTATTTGGCGATGCTGGCTTGATTCTTTTGAGCTTTGAAAATCCATCAAACTTGTGTCTAGTTACTGCAAAATATAGTGAAAGTAATTAGAAATCATCTTGACATAATATAATAAATTGAAGATAAGATGAGATGAGAAATTGTGTGATTAGTTATGTTGAGGCTATGGTGTATGTGAGTGGCGCCTTATGCTTGAAGGTTTTGACATCATCATTTCTGTGATTTCATTGTTCCTGCATCCAAAGAAAAATTCTTAGTTTGAGAGACTGATTTGTGTTAGCCTTGTCCTCGTGCTCCTTCATGCAACAGACTTGCATACTCGTCCGCTCTTTGAAACGTAGTTTGAGTGGAATTTTGAGGACCCCCCTAAAAAATTCTGCCCCAGTTTGCTTGAATGTGGAAAATGACATCTTTGTGATTTTATTCTCTTTCTCAAAACTCTGTCTCCGGTTGTGCACTTCAACAAAATTCCAAACTTCATTCATTGGAGCAACATCTTTCTGGAGGAATTTTTGAGACCTTCTCAAAAATTCTGCCCCAGTTGCATATTTGTGATCCCCGATCCTGTTGGAGAATCTTATCTTCTAGTGAATTTTTGAGATCCTCTCAAAAATTCTGCCCCAGTTTTCATTATAAGGAGAAATGAAAATCTTATGGGGAATATGACCGAGCCGTTGTGGCACCTACGTATCCCGTTGAGGCAGTCAGGTCAAACGTAGTTCCAAACAATAAGAAAATTAAAACTTGACAATAAAGTGACCGAAGCCGACATAGGCTGCCTACGTATCTCATTCTTGAGAATTCAGGTCAGACGTAGTTCCTTACAAGTGAATATGTGCTAAAAGAGATAAAACGTGCAATAACTTCATATGTAGAAATCTTGTCAATGTTTTGCACTGTTGTTTTGGTCCTCTGATAGCAAATGTCTTCAAGTGGCCGTACTTAATCAATCTTGCGCCTACTCTCGAGCATGAAATATATTGCCATTTGGGGAAGCTTAATCGATTGTGACTAACTTCTTGTCAAGCATGTTTTGAACTTGTGCCTGAGGGTCGAACAATCCTCTGTATCATGCCCAATAACACCTGAATGGTAAGCACATGTATGATCTGCCCTGTAAAATTTGCCGGAAGGATAGGCTTGTCTTCCTTTTATAGGATGGATCATACCTGCTGTTCTCAACCTTTCATAAAACTGAGTTTGAGACTCTTTCAATGGCGTAAATACTCTGGGAGGCTTTCTTAAACTCGAACGAGAGAATTTTCCTTGATTGATATAGTGGTCTTGATATCTCTTTGATGGAATAGCTCTGACTACAGACACATCTTCTTCTTCTTTCTTCGACATTTTCACATCACTAACTATGATGATTCCTTCATTAACTTGCAATGTGATTCTTCCGGTCTAGAAGTTTTCTTCTAAGGCTTCTCCTACCTTGACGACATTGATGAATTTTCTTCCTATCATACACAACATTCTCTCATAGTATTCAGGCTTTTGAATACGAATAAACGTTTCATTAATTTCGTATTCAGACATTGGAGGTTGAACTCTTGCAGCCTCTCTTCTCCAACGAAGAGCATATTCTCGATAGTTTTCTGTAGATTCTGCCTGACCTTCTCCAAATAGTAGCGATCAGGAGCGATCTCTATGTGATGTCCAGATCTTTTAACAAAAGCCTTTGCGAGCGCCTTCCAACTCTGTCATTGCTTTGGCTCTTGTGAGGTAAACCATTCCAAGCCTTCTCCCTTAAGACTTCGACTAAAAAGGCGCATCAAAAGTGGTTCACTTTTTCCAACCCCGATGAGTTGATCACAATAGACTCTCAAATAAGTCAGAGGATTGCCAGTTCCATCAAAGGTGTGAAATTTTGGAATCTTGAACCCTTCCAAAAGGTCCAAATCAGGATGAAGACACAGATCTTCATAGTTCAGGCCTACGATGTCTGGTTTATAGCGATATTGTCCCAGTGCCTTCGCAATTTCTTCTTTTATGCTCATTTCTTCCTTAGGCCTCCACTTATTTTCTTTCTCCTCGTAATGATTGGATTTGGTATATGTGGGATAAGGAAAGTATGATTCGTGAAAAGTAGCCTTTAAAGGCATGGGTTGAATAGTAGATAGATTTTGAGAATTTGAATAGGGGTATGATATGTGGTAGACAACGTCTGAGAATTATTGGTATTTAAATTCTGAGGAGAAGGTAGTGTTTGGTATGAAAAGCTAACATGACGCGGATTAGGGACACCTAAGTCAATGGTAGGTATTTCTAGAATGGACTATGATTACTCGGGATGTTTTTTGGAAGGTTCAGAGAATGAGAATAAAGTGGAGGCCTTCTTTCTCCGGGAAAGAGAGTACTAGCAGTGATAACAAAAATTTTCAACTCTCTAGTATGTTGCAACTCAGTTCTCACAGCTATCTGTTGCATCAGTTGTGCAACTACTTCATTTTGTTCATCACTAACAGGACCTCTTGTAGAAACATTAGTCAAACCAATATTTTTTACCATTTTCAATTATTTTCTGTGCCATTTGAAAACTTTAATCGAAGAAGGAACCTTTGAAAACTAGACTTCGTGAAGTGTAAATGTTTTGTGAGCTCCCTCAACACAAATCAGTTCTAATTACCTGATACAGAAAAATAACTCAAGAGATGAACGTGTTAGCCCCTGTTCATAATAAATAATGCAAAATATCACACACAAAATTAAGCACATAATAGTTGCATTGTTCGAAGACATACTAGCCCCCAGACATAGGAAAATGGGCGAAATCATGTCTATTAGATCTGAGATTTATAAATCATGGAGGCGTTGATCCGTGATTTTCATTGCTGAAGCGAAATTGAGGATAATTTTGTAAGGATGAGGGAAAAATAGGTTTTTTCCAAAAATAGGGGACCGAGCCATTGAAGGCTGCCTACGTATCTCGCAAATGAGAAATCAGATCCTACGTAGTTCGACCAGCTTGAATATTCAAAATGGAAAATTCTCCTCTTGTTAGATAAGAGATCAAAAATTTAGAATTTTGGAAGTGAAATTCGAATTTTGTTGAGAAACTCAAGACTCGAAGAGTACTTTGGACGGACTTTTGATAGTGACTGGGATTTTATGCTTAGGAGGCTCTAATATATATATATATATATATATATATATATATATATATATATATATATATATATATATATATTGAAAGAAATGAGCTAGAATGTCTTCGAACAAATCAACATAATCATATAAACAGTTATAGCAAGTAGCACGGAAACAGTTCTTGCGCATCCTGGAAAATATGTGACCCTTTTGTGCAAAGGGTTGGCCTATCGATTTGAAGGATGTATCTTGTCATTTTAAACATTTCATCGTTTCCCAAAAACAAATTTCATAAATAAATAAAATATATTACAAAGCGTCAATAATAAGGGATACACTTTTAGGGAAAGGGAAAAATATAAATACAAAGAAAACATTCCCATGCAGGGGATAAACTAATTAGAAAACCCTGTTACATTTTTGGCTTTCTCCATCTCTTCTCGAATATGGTGTCGATACCGCTAACAAGGCTTCACATTCTCACGTATGTTAACCGATTACCCATCTACAAAAACGAAATGTGTTAGAAAAAACTCCCCAAACCCGCGAACGATGATTTATTTAAAAGACATATACATCCTTCAAATTAGACAAACAATATGATCGTCCAATTGGGCCGGAGGCCACTTTGGGCTCAAGGTGGGCTACTAATGGGTCCGATACCCCTAGAATATCGGGTCGACCTAGGCTAATGCACCTACAGGGTTTTTTGGTTTCGTTCTATCCTACGCATCTAAGAGTGAGTTTATTTTTTTACTGTGGAAAGATGACCCGAGCGGACAACACGGGCTGGAGAAGTTAACGACCGTCGACCCTGCAAGATCGACTCATTTCGTTAATGTACCCCGATGAAATTTTTTGGATTAAACGGCTGCGACCCGCATAACCGTCGTTTTTAGTGAAAAATGAAAATAAAGTTGCCGGGTGGCGGAAATGTTATGCATGAATGACATTTAAATAATTAAAAACTTAAACCATAACATTTAAATAAATAAAACTTAAACAAATAAAGCACAAACAAACAAACAATCATTCAAACAATTAATAAAGTTAGTCAAAATATCTAATCTAATGGTTAGAACCTAATCCCAGCAGAGTCGCCATTTCTGTTATATCGAAAAATGACTTCGATTTCGAACACTCGATTAAGACTTAATTAATTTAAGTAAATCGAATCTTCAAATTTTTAGAGTCGCCACTTAATTTTTTAAAGAAAAAATCAAGAAAACCGTTTAAATTATTTTTTTAAAAGAATAAACAGAAAAATCCTTTTAAAAAATTCAAAGAGTGGGTTCGCGTTCATATTTCTATTTTGAGAAGGTTTTACGCACTCGAAATATCCGCTAACGCGCGGTTATCCGACGATTAAATATTTTGACTGACTTTAAAAATAATATAATTTATAATTTTTTTTTAAGTTTAAATAAAATATTTTAAGAGTAGGAAAATGAAATATTTAAATTTTTACTTATATTTTAACCAATTAGAATTAATGAAGTGGATTACTTAAAGAAAATCAACAAGAAATAATATTAAAATCTAACTGAATTTTATTTAATTAAAGGAGTTGATGAATTTAATCAAATAATTAGAATTTTAAAATCTACTAAACTCTAAGTGTTTAAAAGAAGAAATGCATATATACTTTTTTTAAAAAACCTTTAAGGAAAAAGTACTTGGAATATTTTAAAGAATATTTTAAAACCATAATTTCCTAAAAGTAATTTTTATAGTCAAGATTTAAAATCATAAAATGACTAAGATGGTTAACTTGGGGAAATTTAATTAGATTAAAACACCAAATTAGTGTTAGAGTTAGAGACAAAATAAGTGTCACAAACAAATAAATATACAAGAGAAAAACAAAATAATAATAATAAGTGAACAAGATTTGGGCTTAGCAGGCCCAGATTGTCACCTGTCCTAAATTCTAAGACTTGGGCCTGCCTGGCCCATTAGGGATCTACTGCAGAGCTCAAGAAAATTGGGCTTTTGGCCCTTATTTCTGTGATATACAATGGCTGTATATACACTGTATATCAGTGTATATCAGTGTATATCAGCCATTTCCAGCTTCCAAAAATTTGAGATCATCTCCCTAGGACCTGCTTAAGGCTTCACGCCCCCGAGAAATGCAAGGTAGGTGTCCCGGAAGACTCGGACAAATGTGTAAGAAAATAAAATAAAAGAATTATGAATCTAAAAAAATATTTAAGCTCACAATTCAATAACTTGAAACAAAAAAATCAAGATATTCAACCATATAAATCAAGCATATAAAACTAAGAAGTAAAACTCATCAATTTGAGATTAAACAAGCATATAAAACCTATTACTTAAGACTAAGCATCACATATGATCCACATTCTTAAAAAAAACTACAATTCGGCGTATGAAACCCATTAACTCGAAGCTAAAATTAACATATATTAGTCTCTTTTGAAAATCCAAAAAAAAAAAACACTAACGCCAAAACCACATAGAGATACCATTATCACCTTTCTCAATCGTCACAAAACTAAAACTAAAATCAACCAACATATATACGTAAATACATACACACGGGTTAATCAATTAACGGAAGTCGAAAGCATAGATGGAAAAATGATTAACAGGAACAGGAAGCGTAGATGGAGAAATTGGAAAATAGAGGCAAGAAGCATGGATGAAAAATTGGAAAAACAGAGGCAGGAAGCATAGATGGAAAATGGAACACAGAAGTAAGAAGCATAAATGGGAAGTAAAACAAATATCAACCAACATATATACATACATTATGCTAATTAATATACATACACTCATGCTAATTATATACATACATACATACATACATACATACATACATATATATATATATGTATATATATATATTTCCATGTTCAATAAACCAATAATTTCCGGAAATTAACGTGAATCTAAGGGTTGTGAAAAATCATTAGCTAAACAAGAGAAGGGTATTTCACCGAACACATGGAAGGCGTTTTGCTTAATCATGATTTTAACAAAATATATGATATATATATATATATAGATACATAGATACTACAACACAACATTATAACCAAACGACCCTCAAATTATGGATAGATATATATAGGTATATATACATAGATACGAGACTACGACAATATAACCAAACAAAATTCAAGTTCCATACACACACACACACATATATATATATATATATATATATATATATATATATATATCCGTGTATATATGTATATATAGATATAACAGCCCCACAACAAACAATGATTCCAAAATATCATATGCTTTGAACAAAATCCAATATAGAATACGCAACCGTAAAATAAAACAAAAGACGTAATGAGGATGTTACCTTTTTTGGGGCAGCGAACAGGGACGACAACGAGCTTAAGCTTCTACCAGCTTCTCGATTTCAAAGCGTGAAGTTTCCGGCGTCGGAGAATTTTTCAGAAACCGATAATTTTCCTGGAAATTGACTAACAGGAAATTGACTAATAGAAAATATGTATTTAAAAGATAAGAAAAACTCTTTTCTTTTTCTTCTGGTGAAGTCAAAAAAAAAAATCCGAAAATCCCTCCTAACAGTGAA